>CM029525.1:4668275-6149753 GCA_017140615.1 Eucalyptus cladocalyx | reverse complement strand
GACTCAAGACTCAAGACTCAAGACTATTCTCATTGACAGCTTCTTCTAATCTAAAGGATTAAGGCAATCCAATCCCAAGATCTCACAGGATTTAGTCCTATCCTCCGAAAAGATCTCTTGGCTGGATAATTATAACTAGATTCTTTATTCGTAATCAAGCATCGTCAAGATCCGCGGTCGACGAAATATTCTTGGAAGGTTCTATTCTTGGAAACCAAGATCCCGATTGTATGGGCAAACGGGATTGATGGGCTATCGTCAGTACCTTTATTAGCTCGAATGATCTTTCTTGATTGATTCCGCTCAACGGGTAGATTGGAGGAATTCCTTTGGTAAGTGCCAACGGGTATGACGGCATAAAGAGTATAAAATGAAGATGTTCTAGTCATGTTTGAAACGTGATCGATAAAAATTCCGTAGCCCCAAGACTCTCGATTATTAGCCGATAGTTTGAGCTGTAAATTGTATACAAAGAGAGTATCTATACTTGGTGATACTCTTGAGTGAGGCAGTAGATCATCTACACCTAGAAATCAAGGAAGATCAACGCCTCGTAACATCTCTTTATTCATAGTAGAATCCAGCCAATCACGGGCAAAATGCCGTAAGAAATGCGACGAGTTTCAGAATGTTTCTAACCACTATAAACTACGTGTCACCCTTCTCTTTCTTTACTCGGGCCTTACATTGATTATTATTTGTCGCAACTCTTCAACCTGCCTAAAGATTGCGGCAATCATCGAAAATCTTTATATACCTATTCACCCCCTCTCTAGGTACTCGTACTAGCTATATCAATTGGCATCGCAGCTAGTACTACTTTATTTGAAGCGCTTTACTGCAGCAAAAGATCCATGGCTAGTATGCTAAGCACTGGACAGTGGAAGGGTTAAAGCAATACTGCATTGATCTCTACTTTGATGGGAAGGATTATAACATCTTGGAAAAAGATTTAAGCCTTTCCCTACGATCAAAGGATCCGGAATGGGACGCTAGAAAAAGGATTACTCCTACAGATCGCACCTCTCGAAGAGAGAAAGAAACCAAGAGAGACCACGTAATGACTCAGGAAGATATTCAAGAGACAAGCACTACGAAAAAAGCAATTTATTCTTTATATTGTGCTTTGTCACTAACCGAATATAACAGAATATCTTCTTGTGTTACAGCAAAAGAAGCTTGACAGATTACATATCACCTATGAAGGAACAGATCGAAAGGAAGAAACTGCACTAACATTCTCCTCGGTCATGAAGCCTTCAAGATGAAACCAGGAGAATCTATAACTGACATGACAAGCCGTTTACGATATTGTCAATGGTCTTGAGAATCAAGGACAAAAATTTCTGATCCCATGAAGGTAAACAAGCCACTGCAAGGGACTCTCCAAGGATTGGAATCACATAAAGACTTCAATAAGGAGACGCAAAGAATCACGCCACTATCTGCACGACGAACACTGATTGGAACTTTCGGTTTTGAAGTTAAACGAATCAATGAAGACGAAGATCCAAGAGGTAAGAAATCCATTGCATTAAAATCAAATGATGATTCTGACGATATAGATTCAAGATGATATGGACGATGAGGAGCTTGCTCATGATAAGAAGATTCGTAAACCGAATAGAAAAGGAAGAAGGTTCAAACAAAGAAACAAAGTTTCAAAGACAGCACTGACCAAGTCGTGATGATTATGTAACCAAACAAAGATGTAGTTTAAATGTAAGAAAAATGGACACATTAGACCTAACTGCCTCTTCTCGACAGTTAAGAGAGGAAAGCTGAAAAGTTTCAAAAGCTCTCAAAGCCGAAACCCGGAGGATAATAGGTAGGTGAAGAAAGTGATAATGAGTATGCCAATCTATAACCGATATGACAATCAGATCAGACTTCAAATGACTCCCGGATCGCATCTACAAGAATTTGAGGTAAGCGATTTCAAAATTCCTATCAAAGTCTCTAAATACATCGATGAACTCGTCTTAGTTCCTAAGACTTCTCTCAAAAGAATTTCCTAACTTAAAAAGGAAAACTCAGCCTTTAAACAAAAAGGAAAACATTTTAGAAGAAAGAGTTAAAAGTTTAGACTTAATTGTTTCCACTTTTAAAGAAAATGAAAATAGTCTTTGGAAAGAAAATGCTTTTTTAAAAACCGACTCTATCAAATATTTCAAAGAAATTTTTAATAGGGTCCGAAAAACTTGAAAAAATTCTTTTCGGCTCAAAGACCTTTACTTCAATAAGTCTCGGCTCCAGGTATGACAGCAGAAACTATCCTCCTTGATTGATTTTCCTAGCAAAAGAAAGAATCAAGCAAAGACTCCTTGAGAGAGGCTTACAAAAATCATTTTAAGGAAGTTTTTGTAAAGTCTCGAGGTCTAAATGTTTCGGGTGTTCAAAGTGCAACAAATCTGGATCACTGAAAAAGAGTCAGGTCCTATGGTTTGGAAAACCGTTAAGAAAACATGGGCTACACTCGTTTATCTTACTAACACCAAAGGACCCAAGAAAATTTGGGTACCAAAAGAAAAGTTTCGCACTCTTTTTAAGTACATGTCTCCGTCAAGAAATGAAATGTGATCGACAAAATGGATACCAAGACACATGAATGGAGACTCAAATTTGGGCTTTCCATAAAGCTTGTCCAAGTAAATGGCGGAAAAGTTTCATTTGGAGGAAGCAGCAAAGGAAGTATTAGGATTTGGAACTTAAAATTGAAATCTCACAATAAGCAATGTTTCCTTAGTGGGAAGGGACTCAATTACAACTTCTCAAAGACTGTCAATTATGCGACACGGGTTTTTAAGATCTTCTCTTTCAAGAAGGAATATGTTCTCGAATTAGTAAAGACTCTACCTACTCTTTCATGGGTCAAGGCATGGAAACATCTATCTCTTGGATGTGAAACCAAAATCGCATCGCAATGCCTAATCTCAATTCAAGACGAAGCCAGTTTATGACACAACGTGCTTGGTCATGTCAACATGAAGCAATTAGCCAAAATCTCATCAAAGTGAAATTTTGTTCTGAGGTCTACTAAAATTACACATACCAAAAGTCCGATCCATGCACTACATGTATTCTCGGGAAAGGTAAGAAATTCATTTAAGCTCAATAAATTATGTCTCTACTAATCAAGTACTACAAATACTGCATATGGATCTCTTTCGAACCAACCAAAACTCGCAGCATTGGAGGTAAGAAATATTGCCTAGTAATTGTGACGCATCTCCCGCATTACTGGGTATATTTCTTGCAAGTAAGTCCGAAACCTCTTCTCGTATTTTGAAAATTTGCTAAAAATGTTCAAAATGAAAAATTGTGTGTTATCTCAAGTATAAGAACATATCATGGAAGTGATTTGAAAATCAAGATTTTACAAAATTTTGTGATAACTCGATTTAATCATGTGTTCTTTCGCCATATACTCCGTGAGCAAAATGGAGTAAAGGAAAGAAAGAATAGATCTCTTCAAGAAATGGCTAGAACTCTTTAATCGAAGTAAGATTTCTTCACGATTTTGGGCAGCTGAATGCTTTCAACAGCTTATATCATCAATAGAGCCCTCTTAAGACCTATTCTAGAGAAAACCCCTTACGAGTGAGAGTAGATAGAAAGAGCACTTCGAGAACTTGCCGGTTGCTTGGAAACAGGATGTGTCTTGGTTTTCAAGGAAACAAAACACCGTGGCTCTCTCAACAACGAAGCTGAGTATGTAGCTCTTGGAAGTTGCTGTTCGCAAATTCTATGGATAAAACAACAAACACAAGACTTTGGAATTGAAGACTCATGCACGAGATTAGATGTGACAACACCAAATAAGCAATCAATCTCACTAAGAATCCAATCCTTCATTCAAGAGCAAAGCATATAGAGATTCGACATCATTTCATTAGAGATCATGTTCAAAATGGAGAAATCTCGATTCAATTTGTTGATTCAAAAAGTCAACTAGCGGATATATTCACAAGGCCTTTAGAGAAAAATCAATTCGACTTTATCCGTTCCAGACTCAACATTATGAAGCTCGAAGAAGTTAAAGTCTAGAGACTCTCCAACCCTCAAACTCTAATCCCTCAGACTCTAAATCCTCAGACTCAGACATTGATGGTAATAGACTGTAAGTTGCTATTTTATCTAAACTCGAAAAGGTATGATCTTTCGTTCAGTTATTTTGTAGTCTCCGTGAAAAACGAAAACTTGTCTTTTCAAAATGATTAATTTTGGCAGTTATTGATTTTAAAAAGAAGTGTTCATACACTTTCCTTGTGCCGATTGAACTTCCCTTTTCAAAACTGAGTTATATATATACAATTTTCATTTTCCAATCTTCAAAACCCTAAAAAACATTCTCCTCCAATCCTGTCTCTACTTTGTGCTCATCTTCGAGAAAGTTGTCATCTTCTCTTGGGAAAGCGAGTAAAGGAATCTTTCAACGACAAGGAATGATGTCTTCTTCGAGAAAGTCTTCAAGAATCGCGAACAGGGGACCACAGAGAATGAGGGAGGGGCCTACCCATTTTGATCTTACCGAAGAGGAAGAATTATCGAGTCAAGAAACGAGCCCGATTCACTCTCCTCCAAGTCACTCTTCACCATCTACCCCACAGGATGCGAGTCAACAACACGGAGGAAGAAATAATCGAGGACGCAGACCCTGTAAGAGTCCAAAAACCCTCTCATATTTACAAGCTCTATCGTGCGTTGAAAAGTACTGGTACTCCGCTGAACTATATAGATGATTTCCTTAAAGATAAAAATTATGGGAATGAGTATATCTTTCAAGAAAAATGGAGGATTTGGGAATTGCTCCCAAAGGAAAGGTTGAGGAAGCACTTGCGAACATTCCAAGTGACCCTCGTGTAGGAGGATTAAATCCCACCGACGGGAATGATGATGATAAAATGTTCGGTGAATTTCAACCTAGAATGGGTGTTGCACGAAGGTGAAGGGAAAAATGATGGATTTGTTTAAATCGAAAGAACAGGAGAATCTGTTATTCAGAATGTTAAAACAAGGGGTGATAAACCCTAGAAGTGTTGATTTCGATTTCTTGGATGCCATTAATGTGAACTTAAGGGAGAAGTTCAATCTGTTTCAACTTGAGCAATTTTGCTCCGATACCACGCACGCTTATGCGCAATTAAAGATACTTCTATTCAAATCTTAGCTTTTTAGATGCGAATAGAATATCTTTCGGTGTTCGAGACCAAGACCATGTCATCGATGTGGACATGTTGGGCGACATAATTGGAGTTGAACAAGGACGTTATCAACCAATCAAAGTTTCGATTGCTCGTGCCACATCGGAGCTTGTCAAAGACAGTCTACGAGGGAAGAATTACCTACGAAGAATGCGTGCTATCAACATCTTGCTTCACAAAATTGTGATCAATCGTATCGGCCAAAGTCTACATCCAAGACGGACGTGTCTAACTCCAAGGCAAAATTGATGTACGCGATCAATACAGGGAGAAGTTCTCTCTCCTCACACCATTCTCTTTCACATGTACGAGCAATGGCGAAGGACAAGGGCCAATTGCCTTACCCAAGTCTTGTGACCAAGATCTTCGACACTTGAACATTGAACGTCCACACACTCTTTGTGTTCGACCATGCGACAAAATGGTGGTAGGTCTGAAAATGCTGACAAAAATGCGTCTGAAAGAGCTTGATAAGGCAATGGAGAAGTTCAAAATGAAGACTCCAGTATCTTCTTCATCTAAGAGAAAAGGGAAGGAGACCATTGGAGCCCCATTGAAAAAGAAGAAAACTCTCATCTTGGAGGATGAAGATGAGGAGGAAGATCTCACAATCACTGCCTTGATAAGAACCAGACGTTATGTACATCAATCAACAGAACTTCAAAAGAAACAGAGAGAAGAAAAGGAGCAAGCCAAGAACAGAGAAGAAGAAGAGCAGAGAGAAAAAGAGAAAGAAGCTGAAGAAGAAGGAGAAGAAGAGAAAGAAAAGTCTGCAGCTGAATGCGGAGAGAAGGGGAATCAAGTCACGTAAGATCATCACTCTTCCCCTTTTGAGGTCCTAGAGATAGGGAGTTGGCGAGCAAGAAAGGTCCATATCTCATGCCGCCAATAGTGAAGGTCTAAGACAATCTCCAGCAACCCTAAAGAGTTTCAGGCTTCTCAATTGCCTGAAGAAGGACATGATACGTCAACACCAAATCTGCAAGATTATACGAAGCGCCATCGTCGCATTCACTCCATCCGAGAAAGCAAATGCTAGTACACAGACGGACAATTCTGCAGATTTTCGTCGTATTCTTGATGTTCTTTTGGAAATGAAGGGTTAAATCTATGCTCTGGACTGTGAACTTCAAGTCATGAAGAATGCTGGATAAGCATCTTACGTTACCCCCGGCGGATCAATTGAAAGACCTCGCTCTTCAAATTCAAGCCAATGTCAAAGGAGAAGAGGTAGCTCATCTACGGGAAGACTTGAAGAGGCTGGAAGGGATCGTACATCGATGGGAGATTTCGGATTGTGCGCATTCCCAAGAAGACTTGACTCTTTTCTCACCTTTTTAATGATGACAAAAAGGGGGAGAATTGCAATTTGAACGAAACTTTAAACTTGACTTTAAATTTGTTTTTGTGGTTATGTTTTTTTTTTTAGCATGACTTAAGTGAACTTGGGTGTGAACTTGAACTTGACTGACTTGAGTGTGGATTTGGATTGATGCTTGACCGTTTGCATTTATATCAAAGTGTTGTTGTATGGTATTACTCATGAAAGACTAACCGATTTTCTGTGGATGCGTAGTCTCGGTTGTTTTATTAATCTTTATGAGATAGCCATATTGCTTGAGTAATATTTTGCAGGTCAAAGTTGTTCAAATCTACAGGAAAGTTTTGTCACCATCAAAAAGGGGGAAATTGTTGGAGAAATATTTCCAGAATATTTTAAAGCTGACAAAACATCTCTATCGGTCTAGTGCGGATAAATGCGACCTTAGAGTCTGAAGGTTTTCAGATCACTAGACTCAAGACTCAAGACTCAAGACTCAAGACTATTTTCATTGACAGTTTTCTAATCCGATTTAAGGCAATCCGAACCGAAGTATCTGGTTGAGGATTTAGTCCTATCCTCTGGAAAAAATCTCTTTGCTGGATAATTATAACGGATTCTTTTATTCGTAATCAAGATCATTTGAAGATCCGATGGTCGACGAAATATTCTTGGAAGGTTCTATTCTTGGAAACCAAGATCCTGATTGTATGGGCAAACGGGATTGATGGGCTATCGTCAGGTTCCTTTAATAGCTCGAATGATCTTCTTGATTGATTCCGTCCAACGGGTAGATTGGAGGAATTCCTTTGGTAAGTGCCAACGGGTATGACTGCATAAAGGAGTATAAAAAGGAAGACGTTCTAGTTGTGTTTGAAACGTGATCGATAGAAAAATTCGAGTCAAGCACCTTGATTATTAGTGATACGTTTGAGCGAAATTGTATACAAAGAGAGTATCTATACTTGGTGATACCTTGAGTGAGTGTGGTAGATCATCTACACCTAGAAATCAAGGAAGATCAACGCTGTAACATCTCTTTGTTCATAGTAGAATCCAGCCAATTGGCTGTCAGTGCAGAAGAGTGGACGTAGGCTTAAAATAAGCCGAACCACTATAAACCACGTGTTCAATTCTCTCTTTCCTTTACTCAGTCTTACATTGATTATTATTTGTCGCAAATCCTTCAACTATCTAAGTATTGTGCAATCATCACGAAAAATCTTTTATATACCTATTCACCCCCGCTAGGTACTCGTACTAGCTATATCATCTCCCCAATCCCATTATTTGGTGTATCACTTGCAGGGGATTGAGATCTGTAAAGCTGCATTTTGCGGTGCCTTATACTTAGCCAGACCGAGAAAAGGGCATAAATGCTCTGGTAGCATTGGGAATCTTCTTTGTCACTTAAAGAAGATGCCCCTTGAGACCCAAAACATAGAAATGATAGATGGACCTGAGCTGCACAGCTACAACACTCGCCCTAAATACCAAATGACATGACACGTGTAGCCTGGCAACATTCAACCGATCCAATTTTGGAATAGATAATTAAAATATATATTTAAAAAATTAATTATAATACTTGAAATAAATAACTGAAAGTATTATTATTTGTTCTTGTTAAGTGTTGAAGTGGATGGGTCAAGGGAAAGGAGAATAGAGTTCTTTTACTAATAACTACATGATTAGTCGGAGAATTTTCCCGTGACAACATCCTCAAGAACTTGTATATTCTATTGTTGTTATTTGTATACCGTAAAATTTCCTAAATAGGCGCTATGGATACTTGTAACTACGAACCTATTTCAATGGACTAAATGTTTTTTCCCCTCCATATTCCATTCCGCGAACTTTTGGGAATAGATTCTGGAGTGACTTAAGTGCACCACAATTATAATTCAAAGTTGGCAACACCGAACATTTAAATAGAGAAAAGTGGCAAAAAAATCCTAAACCTCTTGTTTTTGTGCCGATTTAGTCCTAAACCTTTTTTTATTACCGATTTAGTCCTAAACCTTTTTAGGTTGTGCTGATTCAGTCATTTCCGGCCAATTTTGGCTGGATATTGCTGACTAGACACCGACCGGTTGACATGGCCTGATCGGTGCTGACGTGAACAACTTTTAATAATATTTTAATTTTTTAATCTTTCTTTGTTTCTTCTCCTCTTCTTCCTCCAGTCGGTCGCCGGAGCTTGGCAACCGACCAAAGGTGATGGCCGGCAAGGGTGAACCTCGCTAGCTTGCCGGATATGGCGGCGGGTCAGCGAAGTGGCGAGCAGGAGTGGATGACATCGAGCGGCAGCATTGCGGCGGTGGTCTCGCGTGACCAGGGTTTCCTCGGCTTGGCCGAGAGAGGACTCTCTCTCTCTCTCCCCCCTCAGGTCCCACCCAGATCAAACGCCCTCAAATCTCGAATTGAATCCTTGAAGAACAATCCAAGACGTGCACAACAAACAAAGGAAGGTCGAGGATGGAGCTTGTGCGACGGACGACCGCGAGCTTCGGCCTAGTCTAACCAACGTAAGGCACAAAAAAGGACCGAGACCTACCGAAGCTTTGGTGCTTGAAACCAGGCGCGGCCATAGGTCGACGGCCACGGCTCAAGTGCGGTGGTCGGCAGTCTACCCCTCCGACTCTCTCCCCCTGCTCGAACCCTCTCACTCGCCAAATCCGGCGAGCTGGCGAGGCTCGCCCTCACCGACCGTGGGTGAGGCTCGACCCTCGCCAGATCGGGCGAGCTGGCGGGGCTCGCCCTCACCGGTCATGGGCGAGGCTCGACCCTCGCTAGATTCGACAAGCTAGCGAGGCTTGCCCTCACCGGCCGTGGGCGAGGCTCAATCCTCGCCAGATCCAGCGAGGGTGACCGTCGCTGCCCAGGCCTCGAGGGCGGCCTCGCGCCGGGCGGGCGAGGCTCATCCTGTCGAATCTAGCAAAGGTCAAGCCTCGCCGGCCATGGGCGAGGCTCAACCCTCGCCAAATCCAACAAGGGCGAGCCTCACCGCCCCGCGCGAGGCTGCCCTTGTGGCCACTAGCGAGGTCGACCTCGACCTCGCCGGCCGTCGCCTCTGCGTCACCAAGGTCCGTTGATCGAGTGGAGGAAGAAGAGGAGAAGGAAAAAAGAAAAAAATTCAAAAAATTCAAAATTATTAAAATATTATTAAAAGTTGTCAACGTCAAGCCCATGAGGCCACATCAGTCGGCCGGCGTCTAGTCAGCAAAATCCGATCAAAATTAGCCGAAAAAGACTAAATCAACACAACCTAAAAAGGTTTATGACTAAATTGGCATAAAGACAAAATGTTTATGATTTTTTTGGCACTTTTCCCTTTAAATAAAGATCAGGGAGCTATTTTATATATGTGATACTCAAGTGAATTTACAAAAACTTGCCACATAATGAACATAAAATAGTGCCTCCTGATAAAAAAGAAGCGAAACATTGTTCCTTTTAGCGCCGACTGAAGTAACTAAACAATTATTTGTATATGGATTTGGTCCATCGCCCCCCATTGTCAATTACACGAGCCCTACATAAAGCATATGAACCGAATTGAAAAAATTAGAATTTTAGGATTCATATTATACATTTGATAAAAATTCAGGGATCAATTACATTACGATATCTTTCCAAATTTTTAATTTCTTAGTTTTTTTTTTTTTTGTTCAAGTAATTTCCCATGTTAATATATAGAAGTAAATTCTATAAAATAAAGCGTGTTAAAGGGAGCGAGCATACGACAAAAACAACCGACGGTTTATTTTCGTTCAAAAACCAGCCAACGTATATCCCCCACCGTCTCCGACACAGATTTCCTTGTAAACAAGCGAACATGTCGAGCCATCTCGAGTCTCGTCGTCACCTTCCACCATTTCTCAACCACTCCATCCTTCTCTTTCCCGCAATCTCCAAACCGGGTTGAACCTTCTTCGAGTTTCGACGACAAACAACGCCACCCCGCTCGCCCCGTCCATGGCGTCCTCCTTCGGCGGTCCCTACGGCTAGAGCTATGGCTACGGCAACGGCTAGCGCGGCCTCGGCCATATCCGCCTCAGCCTCCTTTTGGGTCGTCACCCCTCATCGTCGTTCGGTCCGAGTACGTCCGTCGTTCCCACCAAGGACCGACCCGCAGGCGATTTGGAGCTTCGAGATGGCCGACGGGGATTGGAGCGGGTACATTGACGAGGAGGAGTTGCAACGGGCTCTCGTTCGGGCTGTATCGAGGTTCAAAGACCGGAACCGTTCGGTTGCTTATATTCTGTTCAAGAATCCCACCAACCCTCTTGGACTTGGTGGCTGTTCTTTCTTTTTCTCTCTCTCTCTTTTTTTTTTTTTTTTATATTTCATTTGGTTGATTCACATTTAGATTTGTGCCCATGTGGCTTCTTCTCTATTTTATTATCGAGTGATGCTTTTGTAGGCCGTCTAAACGACTTCCTAAGATCAACATAGCTAAAAAATCGAACATCCTGAGGTTGAAGACGAGGATTTGTGTACCTGATTTTGAATTCATTGTTCTTGGAGCAAAATGACAGCAATCCGAGCCTTCAATGCTGAAGATCTTCTCCTCTATTACCCTCGGTTCCTAGCTCGATGAGACCGCCATTCACAGATTACCTTATGTGAGTGGAGAGAGAATTTTGGAAGAGTGAGGGCTAGAGGAGGACCTTAGCGCTATTTATAGAGTTTTGGACGGGCCATCTCATCACGGACCGGGCCTAACTTGGCCCACACAAGCTAGGCCCATATTCGACTTTTAAGAAACTTTATGCCTTACTTTATTAGACCAACTCCATAAAACGATAATTACAATCTTAATTAATATAGCCCACATAAGGAAAACTCTTACATTCTCCCACTTGTGCTATATTAATTAAGATTGTACTGTATGTGCGCACCTTTATGTTGGTCCAGTGGCAATTCTTAATAGTCAATCATATCCCATAAAGTCTCCAACACCGAATCATGGCGGTAACTGTATGTATTCATACAGAGCCTTGCATGATCACAAATGCTTTCAACTTTATTGATATGGATTCAATATGATTGTGTGGCAAACGGATAACACCTCATAAAGAGTAATACTTTATGTGTTATCTCCCTTGTTGGTCACCATTCTCTTACCTTTAAGTGTCATAGAAAATCGGATGTAGCACTAGAGAATATCTTTATAGTTCTAATGGATATAAACTTCATTAGTACGAGTATCCACCGATTCTCCCAAGCCCATATGATATGTCTCTCAAATATACAATTGGGGGTGAATAGGTATATAAAAGATTTTTCTTGATAATTGCACAATACTAGACATGTTGTTATTGAAGGATTTGCAACAAATAATAATCAATGAGTAAGACTTGAATGAAAAACATGTAAAACTCTGTTTGCATGAAAGAGAGAATTGAACACGCGGTTTATAGTGGTTCGGTTATAAAAGATTCAAGCCTACGTCCACTCTTAATCAACGCACCGAACAGCACAATTGGCTGGATTCCACTATGAACAAAGAGATGTTACGAACAAAGCGTTGATCTTCCTTGATTTCTAGGTGTAGATGATCTACCACACTCGCTCAAGGTATCACCAAGTATAGACACTCTCTGTGTATACAATTTCGCTCAAAATGTATCGACTAATAATCAAGGTGTTTCAGACTCTGGAATTTCTCTATCGATCACACACTCAAACAACTAGAACGTCTTCCTTTTTATACTCCTTTATGCCATCATACCCGTTGGCACTTACCAAAGGAATTCCTCCAATCTACCCGTTGGACGGAATCAATTAAGAAGATCATTCGAGCTATTAAAGGAACCCGACGATAGCCCATCAATCATGTTCGCCCATACAATCAGGATCTTGGTTTCCAAGAATAGAACCTTCCAAGAATATTTCGTCGACCATCGGATCTTCAATCGATCTAGATACGAATAAAAGAATCCGTTATATTTATCCAGCCAAGAGATCTTCTCCAAAGGATAGGATTAAATCCTCAACCATATACTTCGGCTCTGGATTTCCTTCGTCACTGGATTAGAAAGACTGTCAATGAGAATAGTCTTGAGTCTTGAGTCTTGAGTCTTGAGTGATCGAAAAGTCTTCGACTCTAAACAAAAGGTCTCAAGGAATATCCGAGACTAGATCGATAGAAACGTTTTGTCAGCTTCAAAATATTCTGGAAAGATTTCTCCAACAATCTCCCCCTTTTTGATGGTGACAAAACTTTCCTGTAGATTTGAACAACTTTGACTTGCAAAAACATTTCTCAAGTAATATGGCTATCTCATAAAAATTAATAAAACAACCAGACTCTGCATCCACAGAAAATTGGTTAGTCTTTCATGAGTAATACCATACAACAACACTTGATATAAATGCAAACAACCAAGCATCAAAATCTACAAACCAATTCAGATCAAATTCAAGTACACACCCAAGTTCACTCAAGTCATACTCAAAAACAAACATATTCAACCACAAAAACAAATTTAAAGTCAAAGTTTAAAGTTTAAAGTTCAAATTGGTTCAAATTTCTTCTCCCCCTTTTTGTCATCATTAAAAAGGTGAGAAAAGAGTCAGGTCTGCTTGGGAATGCGCACGATCTGGAAATCTCCCATCGAATGGACTATGCCTTCTAGCCTCTTCAAGTCTTCCCTTAGATGAGCTACCTCCTCTCCTTTGGCATTAGCTTGAATTTGTAGAGCTAGGTCTTTCATTTTGTCCTCCAGGGTGACCGAAGATGCTTGTCCAGCATTCTTCATGGCTTGAATTTCACAAATCCGAGCATAGATTTGACCCCGCATTTCCGAAGAACATCAAGAATACGACGAAAATCTGCAGAATTGTCCGTCTCGTGTGCTGGCATGTGCTTTCTCGGATGGAGTGAATGCAGACGATGGAACTTCTGTATAATCTTGCAGAGTTGGTGTTGACGTATCATGTCCTTCTTCAAGCATTTGAGAAGCCTGAAAATCTTCTGGATCTGTTGGCGATCGTCTTAGACCTTCACTTATGGCAGCATGAGGTGTGGACCTTCCTTGCTCGCCAACTCCCCCTGTCTCTAGGACCTCAAATGGGGAAGAGTGATGATCATGCTCTTCTGCATCTTGATTCCCCTTCTCTCCAGCTGCAGACTTTTCTTTCTCTTCTTCTCCTTCTTCTTCAACTTCTTTCTCCTTCTCTCGCTGCTCTTCTTCTTCTCTGTTTTTGGCTTGCTCCTCTTCTTCCCTCTGTTCTTCTGCTTCTTTCCCTTTCTTCTGATGTTCTGTTGATTCAGGTATAGAACATCTGGTCCTTATCAAGGCAGAGATTGTGAGATCTTCCTCTTCATCTTCATCCTCCAAGATGAGAGTTCTTTTCTTCGTAGATGGGGCACCAATGGCCTCCTTCCCTTTTCTCTTTGAAGCAGACGGTACTAGAGTCTTCACTCTGAATTTCTCCATTGCCTTGGAAAGCTCTTTCAGACGCATCTTCGTCAGCATCTTCAAACCTACCACCATTTTATCGCATGGTTGAATACAAAGAGTATATGGCGGTTCAATATTCAAGTGTCTGAAGATCTTGGTCACAAGACCTGGGTAAGGCAATTGGCCCTTGTCCTTCACCATTACTCTATACATGTGAAAGAGAATGGTAAGAGGGAGAGAGAACTTCTTCCCTGAATTGATCGCGTACATCAATTTCGCCTCGGAGTTAGATACGTTAGTCTTGGATGTAGACTTTGGCCTTATACAGTTGATCACAATTTTGTGAAGCAAAATGTTGATAGCACGCATTCTTCTGTAGGTAATTCTTCCCTCTGTAGCCCTGTCTTTAACAAGCTCCAGTGTGGTACGAGCAATCGAAACTTTGATTGGTTGATAGCGTCCTCTTTCAACTCCAATTATATCTGCCAACATGTCCACATCTACCACATAGTCTTGGTCTCGAACACTGAAGGATATTCTATTCGCATCTAAAAAGCTAAGATTCGAATAGAAGTATGCTTTATCAATTGCGCATAACCGTCTGTGGTATCGGAGCAAAATTGCTCAAGTTGAAGCAGATTGAACTTTTCCCTTAAGTTCACATTAATGGCATCCAAGAAATCGAAATCAACACTCCTAGGGTTTATTACCCCTCGTTTCAACAAATCAAGAACAGATTCTCCTGTTCCTTCGATTTAAATAAATCCATCCTTTTTCCCTTCACCTTCGCAAACACCCATTCTAGGTTGAAATTCAAGGAACATTTTATCATCATCGTTCCCGTCAATCGGATTTGGTCCCGATATACGAGGATCACTTGGAATGTTCGCAAGTGCTTCCTCGGCCTTTCCCTTGGGAGCAATTCCCAAATTCTCCATTCGTCGCAGAAAGATATACTCATTCCCATAATTCTTATCTTTAAGAAAATCATCCATGTAGTTCAACGGAGTCCCAGTGCTTTTCAACGCACAATAGAGCTTGTAAATAAAAGAGGGTTTTTGGACTCTTACAGGGTCTGCGTCCTCGATTATTTCTTCCTCCGGATGTTGACCCGCACTTTGTGGGGTAGATGGTGAAGAGTGACTTGGTGGAGAGTGAATCGGGCTCTGTTGCTGACTCGGTAATTCTTCCTCTTCGGTGAGATCGAAATGGGTAGGCCCCTCCCTCATTCTCTGTGGTCCCATGTTCGCGATTCTTGAAGACTTTCTCGAAGAAGACATCCTTCCTTGTCGTTGAAAGATTCCTTTACTCGCTTTCCCAAGAAAAGATGACAACTTTTCTCGAAGATGAACACTAAGTAGAGACAGGATTGGGAGGAGAATGCCTTTTTAGGGTTTTGAAGATTGGGCGAAAAAGAAAACTGTATATATATAACTCAGTTTTGAAAAGGAAAGTTCAATCGGCACAAGGAAAGTGAAAGGACACTTCTTTTAAAATCAATAACTGCCAAATAGAAGTTAATCCTTTTGAAAAGACAAGATTTCATTTTTCACGGAGACTATAAAATAACTGAACGAAAGATCGTACCTTTTCGAGTTTAGATAAAATAGCAACTTACAGTCTATAGCCATGAATGTCCGAGTCTGAAGGTTTAGAGTCTGAGGGTTTTGAGTCTGAGGGTTGGAGAGTCTCTAGACTTTAACTTCTTCAAGCTTCAAAATGTTGAGTCTGGAACGGATAAAATCGAATTGATTTTTCTCCAAAGGCTTTGTGAATATATCCGCTAGTTGACTTTTTGAATCAACAAATTGAATCGAGATTTCTCCATTTTGAACATGATCTCTAATGAAATGATGTCGAATCTCTATATGCTTTGCTCTTGAATGAAGGATTGGATTTTTGGTGAGATTGATTGCGCTGGGTGTTGTCACATCTGATCTCTGTGCATGAGTCTTCAATCCCAAAGTCTTGTAGCTGTTGTTTTATCCATAGAATTTGCGAACAGCAGCTTCCAAGAGCTACATACTCTGCTTCTGTTGTTGAGAGAGCCACAATGCTTTGTTTCCTTGAAAACCAAGACACTGTCCTGCTTCCAAGCAACTGGCAAGTTCCTAAAGTACTCTTTCTATCGACTTTGCAATCGGCCAGATCTGCATCTGAATATCCCAAAAGATTAAAGTCTCCCTTCTTAGGATACCACAGACCGATGCTTGAAGATAAAGCAACGTATTTAATAATACGTTTCGCAGTTGGGATTCTCTAGGATCTGATTGAAACCTAGCACATATGCAAACACTCAACAAAATGTCAGGTCTAGAGGCAGTAAGATAAAGAAGTGAACCAATGATACTCCTGTACAGCTTTTGATCAACTTTCTTCCCTTCTTCATCTTTGTCTATCTTCAAAGAACTTGACATCGGTATGTCGGTCTTTTTGCACTTTTCCAGTCCAAACCTTTTGACAAGATCATTAGCATATTTTTCTTGATAAATAAAAGTTCCTTCCTTCAATTGTTTTACTTGAAGACCAAGAAAGAATGTTAACTCTCCCATCATACTCATTTCAAACTCATCCTGCATAGACTTAGAAAATTTCTTGCACGAGACTTTCATTAGAGGATCCAAAAATAATATCATCCACATATATTTGAACAAGTAAAAAGCTTTTGTTTTCCTTTTTGATAAATAAAGTAGTATCTACTTTACCTTTGACAAAACCATTATGTATTAAGAACTTACTTAGTCTGTCGTACCAAGCTCGAGGTGCTTGCTTTAAACCATACAAGGCCTTTTTCTCGAAGACCGAGTCCGGCTTCTTTGGGTCTTCAAACCTTGGTGGTTGTTCCACATAAACTTCCTCATGGATAAATCTATTTAGGAATGCACTTTTGACGTCCATTTGGAATAACCTGAAATTTTTATAACAAGCAAACGCAAGTAATAGTCGAATAGCTTCTAACCTTGCTATTGGTGCGTAAGTCTCATCGTAGTCTATTCCTTCTTCTTGCGTATATCCCTTGGCCACGAGTCTTGCTTTGTTTCGTACGACTTTTCCTTTCTCATTCATTTTATTCCTGAACACCCATTTGGCTCCAATAATAGTTTTACCTTTTGGTTTAGATGTCAATTCCCAGACATCATTAATGTTGAACTATCTGAGTTCTTCTTGCATAGCTTCAATCCAGCTTTCATCATATAAAGCTTCTTCTATGCTCTTTGGTTCAATTTCAGAAATGAGAGCTACAGCACTAGATTCTTCACTCCTTTTAGATCTGGTGCGGATTCCTTCATTAATTTCGCCGATAATGAGATCTTTGGGATGACTGGATTTATGCTTCCAGTTACTGGTTGATTTGTCTGGTTGATGATCTCTTTCTTTATTTGAATCTTCATGAACAGCTTGGTGCTTGATCTTCCAGTAGTCGAGATGCTTCTTGAGTTGTAAGCTTTGGAGGGTCTTGAGGTAGGTTCAGACTCTTCATGATGAGTCGATCGATTCATCTTGCGTAGAGTCTTGAAATTTGACATTCATTGACTCCTCCATAGACGGCTCTTCTTGTTATAGACTCTGTAGGCTTTGCTTGATGTAGAATATCCAAGGAAGATGCCTTCATCGATCTTTCTTCAAACTTACCAACTCGATCTTTTGCATTTTTCAAAATAAAGCATTTGCAACCGAACACATGAAAGTATGAAACAATGGGCTTCTTACCTTTGAATAACTCATAAGGGTTTTCTCTAGAATAGGTCTTAGGAAGACTCTATTGATGATATAGCACGCTTTGTTAAAACGACTTCAGCCAAAATCGTGAAGAAATCTTACTTTCAATTAAAAGAGTTCTAGCCATTTCTTGAAGAGATCTATTCTTTCTTTCTACAACTCCATTTTGCTCTGGAGTATATGGAGAAAAAACATATGCTTAAAGCCGATTCATCGCAAAATTTTGTAAAATCTTGATTTTCAAATTCACCTCCATGATCTGTTCTTATACTTGAGATAACACAACCTTTTTTTCATTTTGAACCTTTTTAGCAAATCTTTCAAAATACGAGAAGGTTTCAGACTTACTTGCAAGGAAATATACCCAAGTAAAGCGGGAGTAATCATCCACAATTACTAGACAATACTTCTTACCTCCAATGCTCGGGTTACGGGTTGGTCCGAAGAGATCCATATGCAGCAACTGTAGAACATGATTAGTAGAGACATGATTTATTGACTTGAATGAATTTCTTACCCGCTTCCCAAAATACATGGTGTGCATGGATCGGACTTTTGGTATGGTAATTTGGGTAGACCTCGAACAAGTTGCTTTGATGAGATTTTGGCTAATTGCTTCATGTTGACATGACCAAGCTTTATGTGCCATAAGCTTGCTTCATCTTGAATTGAGATTAGGCATTGCGATTCATTTGGTTTCATGTCTAAGAGGTAGATATTTCCATGTCTTCGACCCATGAAGGACGAGTAGAGTCTTTACTAATTCCGAGCATATTCCTTCTTGAAAGGAGATCTTGAAACCAATATATCACACAATTGGCTAATGCTTGAGAAGATTATAGTTGAGTCCTTCCACTAGAGAAACATTGCTTATTGTGAGATTTCCAATTTTCACAGTTCCAAATCCCACAATACTTCCTTTGCCGTTTCCTCCAAATGAAACTTTTCCACCATTTACTTGAATAAGCTTTATGAAGCAATTTGAGTCTTCTGTCATGTGTCTTGAACATCCGCTGTCAAGATACCACTTTACCTTTTTCTTGACGGAGACCTGCATTTAAAAGAGAGTCTCAAGCTTTCTTTGGTACCCAAATTTTCTTGGGTCCTTTGGTGTTAGTAGATAAACATTATTAGGCCATACTTTCTTAACGGGTTTCCAAACCATAGGACACTCTTTTTCAAAGTGATCCCGTTACACTTTGAACACCTGAGAGCATTTCGACCTACAGACTTTACAAAAACTTTCTTGAAATGATTTTTGTAAGCCTCTCTCGACGGTCTTTTCTTAATTCTTTCTTTTACTTTAGGAAAATCAATCAAGGGAATTGTTTCTGCTGTCATACCTAGACCGGACTTATTGAAATAAGGTCTTTGAGCTGAAAGAATCTTTTCAAGTTTTTCGGATCCTATTGAAAATTTCTTTGAAATATTTGATAAGTCAGTTTTTAAAAGAGCATTTTCTTTCAAAAGATTATCTTCCTTTTCTTTAAGAGTGGAAACATTCAAATCTAAATTTTTAATTCTTTCTTCTAAGACTTTTTCATTTTGTTTTAGAGCTGAGTTTTCCTTTTTAAGTTCGGAAATTCTTTTGAGAGAAGTCTTAAGGCTAAAACACAGTTCATCAATGTATTTAGAAACTTTGACAGGAATTTTAAAATTACTTGCCTCAAATTCACCGTCTGAGTCGATCCAGAGTCGAGTCTCGAGTCGATCGTGCCATCGATACACACGGTTTGCATATTCTTCATCACTTTCTTCACACTCTGTATCACTCCATGTTTCGGCTTTAAGAGCTTTACGAAACTTTTCAGCTTTTCCTTTCTTCTTCTTTAGAAGAGGACAGTTGGGTCTAATGTGTCCATTTTTCTTACATTCGAAGCAAACTACATCTTTGTTTGGTTCCTCATCATCTACAGACTTGGTCGGCTGTCTTTGGAAACTCTGTTTCTTTGAGTTGAACCTTCTTCCTTTTCTATTCAGCTTTCTGAATCTTCTTATCATAAGAGCAAGCTCCTCATCGTCCAGATCATCTCCAGAATCTGTATCATCATAATCATCATTTGATTTTAACGCAATGGATTTCTTACATCTTGGATCTTCGTCTTCATTAATTCGTTCCACTTCATAAGACTAAGAGTTCCAATCAGCTCGTCGACGATAGTGGCATAATTCTTTGCGTCTCTCTTATGGAAGTCTTTATGTGATTCCCATCCTTGGAGAGTCCACGCAATAGCTTGTTTACCTTCATAGGATCAGAAATTTTCTATCCTTGATTCTCAAGACCATTGACAATATCTGTAAAACGACTAAACATGTCAGTTATAGATTCTCCTGGTTTCATTTTGAAGGCTTCATATTGACCGAGGAGAATGTTAATTCTGGTCTCCTTCACTCGATCTGTTCCTTCATAGGTGATATGTAATCTGTCCCAAACTTCTTTTGCTGTAACACAAGAAGATATTATGTTATATTCAGTTGGTGACAAAGCACAATATAAAGAGTAAATTGCTTTTGCATCGAGTGATTGTCTCTTGATTATCTCTTCCTGAGTTATTCCGCTGGTCTCAACCATTTCTTTCCCTCTTTCAGAGACTGATGCAGCTGTAGGAGCAATTCCTTTTTCTACAACGTCCCATGCCAGAGGATCCTTTGATCGTAGGAAAGCTTTCATCTTGTTCTTCCAGATGTTGTAATCCTTTCCATCAAAGTAGGGTGGTCTGGTATTGCTTTGCCCTTCCATCAGCCCCGATGCTAGCATACTAGCCATGAATCTTTTACTCTGAAGTAAAACACTTCAAATAAAGTAAGAACACGGGCTCTGATACCAATTGATATAGCTAGTAAGAGTACCTAGAGGGGGGTGAATAGGTATATAAAATATTTTTCTTGATAATTGCACAATACTAGACAGTTGAAGGATTTGCAACAAATAATAATCAATGTAAGACAAAGTAAAGGAAAGAGAGAATTGAACACGCGGTTTATAGTGGTTCGGCTTGATTCAAGCCTACGTCCACTCTTCTGCACTGACAGCCAATTGGCTGGATTCCACTATGAACAAAGAGATGTTACAGCGTTGATCTTCCTTGATTTCTAGGTGTAGATGATCTACCACACTCGCTCAAGGTATCACCAAGTATAGACACTCTCTGTGTATACAATTTCGCTCAAAATGTATCGACTAATAATCAAGGTGTTTCAGACTCTAGAATTTCTCTATCGATCACACACTCAAACAACTAGAACGTCTTCCTTTTTATACTCCTTTATGCCATCATACCCGTTGGCACTTACCAAAAGAATTCCTCCAATCTACCCGTTGGACGGAATCAATTAAGAAGATCATTCGAGCTATTAAAGGAACCTGACGATAGCTCATCAATCCTGTTCACCCATACAATCAGGATCTTGGTTTCCAAGAATAGAACCTTCCAAGAATATTTCGTCGACCATCGGATCTTCAATCGATCTAGATACGAATAAAAGAATCCGTTATATTTATCCAACCAAGAGATCTTCTCCAGAGGATAAGATTAAATCCTCAACCATATACTTCGGCTCTGGATTTCCTTCGTCACTGGATTAGAAAGACTGTCAATGAGAATAGTCTTGAGTCTTGAGTTTGGTGATCAGAAAAGTCTTCAGACTCTAAACAGAAGGTCTGCGAATATCCAGACTAGACTGATAGAAACGTTTTGTCAGCTTCAAAATATTCTGGAAAGATTTCTCCAACACTATCATCATCACAACCAACAAAATCGGCATCTGAATATGCCAACAATCGTGAATCATTGACATATCTATACATCAGCATATAATCTCGTCTTTTTTAAGTATCTCAAAACCTTTTTGGCAGCAACCTAATGATCATGTCCTGGATTCGACTGATATCTGCCTAAAAGCCTTGTTACAAAGGCGATGTCTGGTCTGGTGCAAACTTGAGCATACATGATACTTTCAAGTGCATTAGCATAAGGCACATCCTTCATTTGGTTTTTCTCAAAATCTGATTGAGGACATTGTGAGAAACTCAACTTGTCACCCTTAACGATGAGAATGGTTCCTGGTTTGCAATCATGCATGTTAAATCTCTCAAAAATACGATCAATATATGCCTTTTGAGATAAACCTAACATACGATGACAACGATCCCTATGGATTTCAATACCAAGAACAAAGGATGCCTCACCCAGGTCTTTCATGTCAAAATTCTTTGACAACATTTGTTTTATTTCATGCAACAATCCAACATCGCTACTTGCAAGCAAAATATCATCTACATAAAGTATAAGAAAAATAAATTTCCTCCCACTAACCTTGCAGTATATGCACTGATCTACTTTGTTCTCAACAAAACCAAAAGAAGTAACAACATTGTGAAATTTCAAATACCACCGTCTGGAAGCTTGTTTGAGACCATAAATAGCCTTCTTCAGTTTACACACAAACTTACTTAGATCATTTGCTATAAAACTTTCAGGTTGCACCATATAAACCTCCTCATCAAGGTCTCCATTTAGAAAAGCAGTTTTAACATCCATCTGATGTAATTCCATGTCAAAATGAGCTACTAACGCCATGATCACTCTAAATGAGTCTTTAGAAGAAACTGGAGAAAAAGTTGCTTCATAATCTATCCCTTCTTTTTGAGTGAAGCCCTTGGCCACAAGTCTAGCTTTAAATTTCTCAATCTTTCATTTTGAATCTCTTTTAGTCTTATAAACCCACTTGCAACCTATGCGCTTAAAACCTTCTGGTAATTCAACAAGCTCTCAAACGCCATTATATTTCATAGACTGCATCTCATCTTTCATTGCATCCAACCACAAATTTAATTGAGGACAATAAACGGCATCTATATAAGTCACTGGATCTATAATGCAGCCTATATCGTAATCATGTTCTCCTAAATAGACTATATAGTCCGGTGGTATAGATGAACGCCTTTCCCTAGTAGACCTTCTAAGTGAAGCCACTATAACTTCATTTTGAGTCTGAGTAACTTGAAGAACTTCATCTGTGGCCGTTTCATCAATAGGATTCTCAATATTAACAAGTTCAGTTTGTGGCATAGTAGGCTCTATAATTGTTTGCATAGGTAAGGAGAAAGACATAGCCGGTCTCATCATGTTGTCATGTTCACTAATTTGTGAGTAATCATGCTTTTCGGCCACATCAAATTCCAGAAACTTAGCCGTTTTTTGATTCTACAATCCTTGTTCCTCCACTTGGATTATAAAACCGATATCCTTTTGAATATTCTGAGTAAGATACAAAATAGCATCGAGTGGTTTTAGCCTCCAACTTACCTAATGTTGGATTGTTCAATCTTACTTCTGCAAGACATCCCCAGACCTTGAAATGATTCAAACTTGGTTTGCGTCCAGTCTATAACTCAAAAGGAGTCGATGTAACAGCTTTGGTAGGAATACGATTCAATATATATGGCTGTTTTTAAAGCCTCATCCCACAAAAAAATCAGACAAATTAGTCATACTCATCATACACCTTACCATATCCATGAGAGTACGATTGTGCCTTTCAGTTACACCATTTTGTTCAGGACTTCCAAGTATTGTAAACTAAGCCACTATCTCAGAATCCTCTAAGTATTTAGCAAATGGTCCTTTAATTTGCCCAACATTGCCATGCCTTCCATAATATTCTCCACCTCGATCAATCTAACCATCTTTATTACCTTTCCTAACTGTTTCTCAACTTCAGTTCGATAGATCTTGAATTTGTCAAGAGATTCAGACTTTTCCTTAATCAAGAATAGGTAACCATACCGAGAATAATTATCAATAAACGTGATGAAATAAAAATTTCTATCCAAAGTCGTAGTATAAGGTGCACCGATATCGGTGTGAATGACTTCAAGTAAGTCAGAACTTCGAACTGCGGTTTTCTTCTTTATCTTAGTCATCTTTCATCTACAACAGTCTATGCAAGTCTCTAGATCACCTTTAAGAGTAGGCATGATGTGTGTCTTTATCGGCCTTTCTACTCTTTCTTTGGATATATGACATAGTCGTTTATGACATAACGCATAAGGACTGTTCCTTAGGTAGAGGTCTTTTGGGAACGACACTTTCAACTGTATTAGCGACGTATATATCATTGGAAGATAAACACAATCCGTACAATCCATTGAACATGTTGCAGCATCCAAACTTATTTGAACTAAAGAACATAGATACTGTATTGTTCTTTATTTCAAAAGAGTAACCACACATGTCCAAACATGATACGGATACTAAGTTCTGTCTAAAGGAAGGTACATAGAAAGTGTTTCTTAATATCATATTAAAACTAGTATCTAAAATCAAAATGACATCTCCCACGAACTCAACGTCGATCTTGTCGTTATTTCCCACAGTGAGCTTTGATTCATCCTGATTTAGCGTCCTTATGTTTGTGAATCCCCGTATGGTAAATGCAATATGATTAGTCGCACTACTATCTAGCCACCAAGAACTGGATGAGGCTTCAGATAAGTTGGATTCACAGACAAATGCCAAAGAATCATTACTTTTATGCTCATTTTTAGACAACCAAGCTTTATAGCCACCACAATATTTCTTTATGTGTCCCATCTTCCTACAAAAATAGCAAAGGACACTCTCCCTCTTAAAAGGTGCCTTTCTAGGAGCCATAGTGGTGGAGGGGCCAACAGCTTCAGGATTTCCCCTCTTAGGAGCTATATAGTTAGAAGTCCCTATGGCTTTAGGATTTCCTTTATGATGTGCAATCCATTTACCCTTTTTGCTGGCAGAACTAGAGGCATACAAGGCAAGATGCCCTCTTTCTTTCTTCAGTTTCTCTTCCTCTGCCACCACTCTAACTATAAGGTCATTGATTGACCAAGCCTCATTTTGCAAACTATAGTTCGTCTTGATAATTCCAAAGTTAGGAGGAAGAGTATTTAATGATTGGTGCACAATGCAAGCTTCAAGGATATCAACCTGAAGAATTCGGAGTTTTGTCTGAAAATCTACCATCCTAAACACATAATCTCTAACTCCAGTCAAACCATCATACTTCATATTAAAGAGTGATTGCATAAGTGTACCTATCTCAGCATTGAAAGAAACACGATACCTTGCCTCCAAAGCTTTCATCATTTCCTTAACAGTACAGTTAGTTGGCAAGTCACTCATCAAATGTTCTTGAATTGACCGTTTTATGATGAGCAAGCAAATTCTATTACTCTTTTCCCATGCAGCAAAACATACTTTCTGGACTTTTGTACTGGCATCAGTAAGGTCTGCCGGCCTATCCTCAGTAAGAGTAATGTGAACATCTGCCAACTCCATCCCAAATAGAAAATCGTATTTCCATTTCTTGAAGTTTGATCCAGTAAGAACCTCAATCGCAATGGAATTGCCATTTACAGAGAAGGTGATTGATTTTACAAGCAATACATATAATTAGCATCATGTGAGTGCTAAACACATATCTCAAGAGCTACATACATCATCATATAAGCACATTTGGGCAGAATGCATGACATGCAATTGTATACTCTTCACATGACAGCGGTCCATGAAAATATATTCTGACATTTCGCAAATTCACCACATTTGGGTGTATAAACCACTAGGGCTAGTCACTTTTCAACCATATGCTGTACATGTATCCCTCCATAAACTAACACACAATTACCTCCTTTGAGAGTATAAACATGCATCAGAATAGGAGACATCCCTTTACAATATGCGAACGATATTTCTCAAAACCAATCAAGTGTGCCACTTTAGCGGTCACAACCCAACTGAATTATCGAAATTCTCTCATATCAAGGATATAATTTTATGACTCACATTTACCTTTCACATGTGATTTTAGACTTGATGACAGGGGCTATTTGTCACTAAAACCACAAGTTATGCTAATTGCATTACTCCATCCATTAATACATACTTTTAATAAATCAACACTACACATATTCCTCAAGTAATGATATAATCATAGGCATGCATTTATATTTCCAAAACCATAGAGAAATACATGAAAATACGGCAAAATTACCCCAAAATCACGTACCTTAGGGTTTCACATGCATTTTCATATTCTTATAGGCATAAAAAAAAAATGCAAATAAGCACACCACAAGATAGGAAATTCACATACGAGCACGCCGACATAAACCATGTGCCCAACGGACGTCACACACACCCTTATGCGCCGCTAGAGTGTGCGGTGCGTGAGCGGCACGCGCTAGCATACCAATCCGGTCCGAAAATCGGTTTACCAGTCCGACCGGTCAACGGTCAATCGATCCAATCGGTCAACGGTCAACTAGTCCGACTAATCAACGGGTTGAACCGATCCGACCGGTCAATGGGTCGGGTCAAACTAGTCAACGGTCAACGGGGTCGGGTCAAACCAATTAACGATCAACCGTGTCGGGTCAACCCGGTCAACAACCAGTCGGGTCTGGGTGATGTCATCGGTGACGTCACATGCCACGTGGCAGTCGAACGTAAGGTGGCTTATGTGATGTCACCATGACGTCATCGCCGACACGTGTCGGCGTAGGCGAAACCGCTGAGGCGGTCCATGCGCATGAAGCCACGTGTCTGTCCACGAGTCGGCGTGCATGCACGCACATGCGGGCGCGTGAGCCACGCGTCGTCACACGTGAGGCGGCTTGGTGGTGTGTGGGACCGCATCCGAGCTCCGTCTTGGTGCGTGGAGGTGCGTGAAACCGTTTCCGGCGTTGTCTAGAGGCGTTTTACCCACCAAAATACTCGTATTGACAAGGAGAAGCCATATATGCAATAAAATTTCACTTTTATCGGACCAAAAATCATGAAAAATGAGCAAAACGTTCTGAGTTTAAGTCAAGTCCGAAATGGGTATAAACATGAAATCCCGCCACCGTCGGAGACATGCTAACCACGAAAACTCTCAACTCAACAAGATTAATCCGATTATATGGTCAAAATCAAGTTTCATGCGGATAAATTCTTCAAAATAGCTTCTTATATTCGAGTTCTAGTTTATGCAGGTTCCGATACCAAATGTAGGCCGTCTAAATGGCTTCCCAAGATCAACATAGCTAGAAAATCGAACATCCTGAGGTTGAAGACAAGGATTTGTGTACCTGATTTTGAATTCATCGTTCTTGGAGCAAAATGACAGCAATCCGAGCCTTCAATGTTGAAGATCTTCTCCTCTATTACCCTCGGTTCCTGGCTCGATGAGACCGTCACTCATAGATTACCTTATGTGAGTTGAGAGAGAATTTTGGAAGAGTGAGGGCTAGAAGAGGGACCTTAGCGCTATTTATAGAGTTTTGGACGGACCCTTTCATCACGGGCCGGGCCCAACTCAGCCCACACAAGCCAAGCCCATATTCTACTGTTAAGAAACTTTATGCCTTACCTTATTAGACCAACTCCATAAAACGGTAATTACAATCTTAATTAATGTAGCCCACATAATGAAAACTCTTACAGCTTTAGGATGAAAAGGTCTAGAGGTTACGACTTTTAGCCATCCTGTGTCACTTTCAAAGGTTGCCAGTAAATCAGAAGACACAGAAAACAAAGGGATGCTGAATTCTGATGCAGTCTGCGCTAAAATTTACTTGTGTCATACGTTTCAGGCCCCAAAGAGTTAGCTGCTTTGTGGAGCTGCCTCGGTCAGTGGAGGGTAAGTCTACCTTCGTGTAGCAGCTCAAGCTTTCGCTTAGATCAATTGGCACAGCATTCTGAAGAACCATTGTCTTTCCTTGACTCATTAGTCATTAGTTGTTGCTCTACTCTGTTTTAGCAAACAGATTGGTCATTTTTTCCCTAGATAATTTTGCATTTCCTAGTTGCTCTTTTGTTTGTTTAGCAAAGTCAACTTGACATGAGATATCTCAGTGACAGAAACATGAGCTGAGTGCTTTGTTTAGTGAGTTCTGCGGCATTAGTCAAGCAGAACTTTGTCTATCACTGTGCATCACTGAACATCTATTGGAATATAGTGATAGTGGTCAAAGAGAATCTGCACTTAAAATAGCATACTGATTCTGTTTGAGATTACCCTCTAGCTAGCACTGTAGTTGCAGGACGAGATCCATTTCAAACACTCTTTTAAGTACAATCCTAAATGGTTTGGATGTTAGTCGAGGTGAAGCAGCATACTTGGTCGTTCTGCGGGTCTTCTTATGTTGTACGTGCTAATTACGAATGATTCACATGCAAAATAATGACTGCGGGCCATCTTTGAGAGATTTGATAGAGACAGAAGCGGAAAAATCGACTTGACAGAACTGAGGGATGCTCTTTACAGTCTAGGCTACGTGATCCTGCCGTCTGTTCTTCAAGTTATGATGTCTATATATGACAGCCGCAGCAGCAGGACATGCGAACTTAATTTTGATGCTTTTGTCGAGTATGCACCTTCTTTCCTTTTAGCCTTCAGCCCACTTGAGCTGAGAAGAATCAAATTTGAATACAGAACTCATTAACGTTATGTTGGATGTGCAGGTGTGGGATGATTGTGAAGGTACTCGATCGACTTTATGAACCTTGTTATTAGTACAGTATGATATGGTCAGGGTTCGTCTTACACAGATGCTTCAATGGCTAATTGAGTGATCTTCTCGTTACTTAACATTGCATTTCAGGGCCTGACGGAGAAATTCAAAGAGAAAGATCTGCAATACACGGGATCAGCAACACTCGGATATGATGAGTTCATGTGTATGATCCTTCCTTTTCTTGTATCATATGATTGACGGGTGAGTATTATACTTTGTTTGGCATGTAAATACTGGACAATAAAGTGCGACGGCAGCTCGTCGCTCTGTAGCTGTAAATTCTTGGGAGTCCTCTTGTCTGCTATTATAAGCAGGAACATTTGTGTGCTGTTATGCTTGCTGTATTCTGAGAGGTGGTGTTTCTATTGATCGATTTCCACATAGCGATCCGCAATCCTCTTCAGTTTATCGAGATTTTGACTTTCTAGTTCTCCATTCGAATCGATCAAGGGTATTGTCGCCATTCTTCTCGTCGTGATTGTGATGGGAGATTGGACAATGGACAATGAAGTGCCCTTCTAGGAGAAATCTCATTAAATTCAATCAAATTTGTCCTCCATAACATTACCCCATAGTAGTATTGCCATTGCATTCATGATCAACAGCTTTCTTCCCTCTACATCGTGGAGAACATAAAACTCACTAGGTAGTGCATGAGAAAGAAAAAAACTGTTCAAAAAGTCTTGAATCTATTTTATGGCGGTGAATTCAATTTAAACATTTTAATTTAGTCAATTTAGTCCCAAACATTTTGATAGCTTATCAATTTAGTCCTAAACCATATGATGATTTGTCGATTAAAAAAAAAAGGTAAAAATTATCTATGTTAGCGTCGGTTTTGTCACATACAACGATATTGATTAGATTATCACATTAGCAATTTCAGACCAATATATTCATTCTCAAGATGTCTAATATACTTCAATTAATTAAAAAATTTAAGTAAATTAGTAAGTTGCTTAATAACAAGATGTCTTTGAGACTATATTGGCAACGAAGGAAGCAGCATCCAACTCTGCCGCTTAACCAAAGTTTAAGACTACACTCTCTTCAGCGAAGCCACATATTGAAGCGCCGCATAACCCAATTAAAAAATTTTCGAGAATTTTAAGACTAAATTAGTAAGTTGCCAAAAGGTTAATAACTAAATGTGCATAATAAAAGATTTAGATTTATTAAATTGTCCCACTTAGAAAGGGATCAGCCTACAAATTCTTATAAACTGCATCTCACCCGAGATGGACTGGCGTTGAGAAACAAAAGAATCGGATCGTTGCTCGATAGAACCAGTTGGGCTGGTTAAGGGTAATTCAGTCTAAACTAGTGATGTACTCAAGCCCTGAGCAATACAAGATCTTCCTTTTACGACAGAACCATTTGATTAGGCATCTCCTGAGACGGGCTTAAGAGATTTCTCAGACTCAAAGAGTGTCACAAGAAGCATTTGGGTTCTCATACGGATCTTCCCCGATGATGAAATTGAAGAACGATAACCAGATGGTGCTTGAACAGGCATAGTTGTTAGCGCTTGAAGGATGGGAGAAAAAGGGACATATCTAAAGGCACATCGCGACTTTACCCACCTGAAGAGAAACCCGGGCGAAAATGCATATGCAACGACGAATGGAAAGGCGAACCATGAGAAATCCACAATCTATCTGGTACTACTCATCGTCCATCTTATTAAATCGAGTAAAAAGAATGTAAGGTCCATATACACCCACCATATAAAGAAAGACCATGAAAGAGCTCGACCTTCTTCCACATCGGGAGAGTGCTCCCTCCTAGAACGTGTACGTACAAGATCGTATCGATCCGGTATACCCAATGCTTTTATTACGTAAGCTATGTCATGAATCAGTGTGTTAATTTCCTAGGATCCTAAACTTTACTAAGCGATTTGTGTTATTTCACTATGACAGACGAAGACAGACATACTATTACACTCCTAAACTTCATCCATTCACTCTATGTGATCATGTAAGCTCTCTGAAATCTCCTGCAAAAGCAGGGGACAAAACGTTTTAATGGTTAGCAATAACACGATAACACAAGCAACAGAACGCTACATTGCTAATGATGAAAAAGAACTAAACTTTCTGCATTTAAATCAGTATCAAGTAGTGGGTGTCGCCTCGAGTCAAAGCTTCTTCCTAACTTTGATTGATTCTGAGACTCTCGGTCTTGCACTTTACCGGTGCCACGACAAGGACATAAATATAAGCTCAACATGGATCATATATACACGATTCCTCTAGCAATATACTAACGATCCTGGATACGGGTAGGTATCATGTCATCATTATATCTATGGTGAATATTGAGGGACTTGTTTATCTGTCAAATCTCATCCCTTTCTCTTTCAGACCATTGCTGGAATCTACAAAAGTAGAGCCACATCACCCTGATGGAGAAAGCCGGCAATCAGCACTTTGTGAATGGTGACTCAAGGGCGGCAGAAATGTCATCTCCGAGTCTTAAGTTCTGTTCTGCTCATTGATGACAAACAAGGTTGGATCACATTGGAAAATGACCTTTATAGAAAAGGCTCTGCTTTCTTCTGTTTTGACCTTTTGAATTCAGCAAAGACTGCATTCACCGGACGGAGGCTATTGGGGTTTGTTTCATAAGATATTTTTAGCAGGCAAACAGTGACTAGTGAACTGTCTCTGAGTGTTCATGTATGGCATTTTCAGTTTTCTGTGGAGTGTTCATTTATGGATTAGAAAGAGTGGGAGGGACAACAAAATGCTTCATATTTTGAAAATAACCTAAGTTGTATGCCTTTTAAGGTTCTCAAGACACTTTCCAACTAAGGCTGCTTCTACAAAGAACTTATTGGAGATCAGAAGAAGAACATAGTTTATTACAGATGCGCCCCAGGGGGAGAGAGAGAGAGAGATTTGGAAGGAACTGAAAGAGAACTGGTGAAGGGTCAAAAGTTAGGGCCAACTAGGCTGTCAAAGGACAAATTCAACCGACTATTTTGTTTTTCGTGATAGAAACCAGCTTGGACTTTTGTGCAGCTTGCAGCTGAAGACAAGAAGAATTTGCGCCATGAAGATTCGCAAGCATGATAGAAAGTAGAGATAAAGGTGAGAGACCCATTACCACATCTTTTCATACATGATGATAAAAAGGAGGATTGAGCTCGTAGGGCAGACGTTTAAAGAAGAGAGACCCATTAGACGCGTATCTTTAATAAATAATGAATATGAGGAGATTTCGTTCATATGGCGGAAATACAAAGCATGAACAGTAAAAGAAAAGGCCCGCCTATTCTGACACGCTAACACAACCGTGTCGTGCTGATCTTATGTTTAGAAAAATTGGCAGCCATGCTGAGCCAATCTGCTGTATAATTTGAATCCAGTTCTAAAGTCCTGTGTCACTGTACATAAGTATCAGTGGGTCCTTGAATTATTCTGGCTTCACAATCCAAGTGACTATAAAGTATACCAGCTATGTGAACCTTGATGCAGAATTATATCTAATACAAAGAAAATCAACGGGAAGTGCCTTCTTCTTCCTTCTTAGTGCATGTTCCTTGAACTTGTCAAGATGCTAAGGCAGGTGTGAACTCCCATTTTACTAGACAGTCATTCGATAGAGAGATCTTTTTTTTTGGGGGGGTTGGGGTTGGGGGGAATCACGAAATAGTAACAAGTCGGCAATATTGGGCAGAGAAGATGATCAGCACAAATATAAATGATGAAATGCTCACCTAAAATGTTACTTTGAGATTGTTCTGTTGAAGCCTTCCCTCAGTAAACAGATTAGCATGCTCTCAAATATTCATTAAGAATGTCATGATGGATACTAAAACAACAGAGAAAGGCAATACCTGCAAAAACATAAAGAGCCGAAGAAAACATCATCAGTTACTCATCTAGCTCAACAGTTTAAGCAAGAAAACGAATTTGTCTTACTCTTGTCCCAGTTAATATAGTCCTGGTCTTGTCCCAGTAGCTGAATATAGTTCTGGAAGATAACCTTGCAATCCAAGGCTATAAACTGGAGTACCATCTGGATAGTAGAGTCCATAGTTCCTCTCAGATGTCGGACCAGGCTTCAAGTTTTCGTTAAATAGCGCAAACACGTATATGTCAATAGGCACCGATGGCTTAGCAGGGGTACCTTGTTTCTGCTCTATCCTCTGCAACAAATTTTCATTGTATATATGTGCATTCTCCAGTGTAGCCCCTGCCTCATCGTCATCACCCTTGGACGGCCAACCTGTCTCAGAAATCCTGACGGTGATATCAGTATGTCCCATCGCTTTAATAGCTGAATAAACCGCATCAATTTGAGCGTACAACATATTATCATAGTGCAAGTTGGTGACGGGATCGGTCAGCCCTTCATTAGGCTGGAAAAGCACATAATTCAGCGACACCTCGCTCGGACTACCCTTATATGCAAAGTAAGGATACGCGTTTATGAGAAATGGAGTATTTATCTGCGCCTGGAAATTCAACAGGGGTTGGAGGTACTGAGCAAGATTTGGCCAGAAAGCACCTGCAGAGGGCGGGTATGAAGTAGCTAAAATATTGAGTGAATGCGCTGTTGTGACAGCGACTTGCTTATTCAGTCCAAGGCTGGAAAGGGCTGAATATACGGTTTTCATCGCCGGGACGAGATAAGGCATCCATTGGTTATTGCTGCTGTTTAACACTTCGTTACCAACCACGATGCAGCTGATCTGGGTTTGGCCAATGTAAGGTTGGACGTGCTGTTGGATCCAATCTTGGGCGTTGGCAAGAATGGTCATGTTCTGGAGATTGTCATTGCCTATACCAATGATGAAGTCGACATTGGAATTGGAAAATGCGAGGAGGACATTGGGATCTGCATCATACAACTTTACCCTACTGACGTTGAGGGATCCAAGGAGGGTGGCAACACGAGAAGGCGAGGGCAGGTCGTCCGCTATTTGGCCATAATTAATCCCGAACTCAAGGCCTAGAATTCGAGTCGCAGAATCTAAAACGCAGAGGAAGAAACAGAGTCAGGACCAGAGACACGTAAAATTGGAGAGACAGAGAACACCAGAAAATTAATTCAAACCGTTAAACCAGAATGTCCACACATCCATATTTGTAACTGAAGTAACTTCCCTTGCAAGATGCAGACTTTCGTCACATCACATTAGCATGTGGGAATTGTTAACGACAATCTCGTCTCACTCTCACCAAATTTGGCACTACCAAAGGAGAAAGAACCTACGACTAACATGAAGTGAAACGAATCCATCTAAACTTTTCCCTCAAAGCCCGGAAAGCATGGAAAAGAAAAAAGGGTAATAAAATTAGCGAACTCCCAACAACAAGTCTCATTTTCCTATTCTTGCTCCGGCCATATCCCACAGAAGAGAGAGAGAGGAGAGAGAGAGAAACGGAAGAAAATCTAGTAAAGCCCAATGAAGAAAGCAACGTGCGACCATCATTGATCGGGTCTTTTGCGCTTTCTAGAAGACAAGAGGCTCGCAATTCTCCTAAAAAAAAGAGGAAAAGAGATCTTTCCCACCAGGACTGGCAGCTGCCCAGGAGAAGCTAAAAGGGTAGTGACAAAGACTGGCTGGAAGGAAAAAAGAGAGAGAGAGGACGAACCTGAGAGAGAAAGTAGAAGAAAGACGACTCTGAGGAGCGAGGAGGAGGAAGCCATTGATGCGTTGTTGGATCGAAGACCTCCCGCCCCTCAATGCCCACCAACAAAAAAGGTGTCAGCAGCAACCACTCGCCAGCAACCCCACAAAGAAGTTTGGGGGTGGGGTGTGTTTGAGAGTTTGAGAGAGAGAGAACTTTGAGTCACTTCCACCAAACGATTCTCCACCCCCTGGTTTGAAAATTTCTTCAAAACTTCCATCGAACGATTCTCCTCCCATATTTATACTTTTTTTTCGATCACCAATGAAAAATGAAAGAGATTAAAAATTATAAACATTTTGATCTTTTTAAATTTTTTTACCTTTTTTCTTTCTCCAGTGTAAAAAATATAAGGAAGAGCCTAAGCCGGAAAGGCGAGATAAATTTATCATTTTAGATAAAGTTTGGGCTTATAGGAAAGGGATTAGAAGTTTCTCTTCTTCCCTCGTGTGAAGGGGTTGTCCATGTCCTGATCTTTTTTTTCTCTGTCTCCGGTTTCACATTTGGATTGGACGGAGCTTTCTTGGGATTTTCTGGTCGTGTTCAACATGCCATCCACCGACGTAGTGCCGACCTCCAGTTTCCGTCGGACGGTCCATGTGGTTTCTGCCCGATTACAGGGCAAAACTATCTCGGGATCGTTCCGGTCCTACCTTTTTGGCCTATCCGATCTTGTCCCAAAATAGAATCCTCCCGACGATGGAAATGCAACTAATTTTCACATTTTCGAGCCCATTTATTTTTTAATTATATTTATATAATTTATAGAAGTGATCGCTCTCAAAGTTAAAACCTGAGTTAAAACCTGAAACATATTATAATTTATTCCCAATCTTTAGACCTTGAAGCCAATTCTTGAACATATCATTTTTTTCCGATCTGAATCAAAGTATACTCAAAAAACCTGTTTTTATCTTTTTGTGCATTTTTTTGTTCATTTTTTACAGCAAAATTATATGAGATTACGAGTAACGAAATGATTCAAAGGGAAAGGTGAACAACATAATTTGCCAAAAATAAAATCCATAAGATTCTTGGACCTGTACAATTATAAATGATAAAAGTGTAAACACGTAACATAAAACATAAATTATAAAATTTCATCCCCCACTAATCTATAAAAATTTAGCGGAAGACGAAAGACTAGCGAAGAGTTTCAAGGAAGAACAAAGAACAAAGGAGTGTTGATGTCAGAATTTGAGGGGGAAAAATAGGATTTTGACTTTTTAACTTATAAAACCGACTTCAAAATAGGGTGGTCCAATCCGATTTCTCGATGAGTGTTTACTTGGAAGCTATTCCTAGACTGATTTAATAAGAACATATTCCTAGACCTATTTTTCAAGCAGTCTGGTTTGGTTTCCAGATTAAACCAATTTGGTTGCACACTCCTAACAATTTTATGACTAAACTGAATATGTACCTAAAATTTGGAAATCATATTACATTAAAAATTCAAAAATGACATTACAAACCGGTTCAAAATTCATAGACCAGTTTATGTTATTTACCTTCAAACACTTGCCAGCAACCAGAGAGAGAGAGAGAGGTTTCGTAAATTTGCTGTCACTTCCACCAAACGATTCTCTTCCCCATTTATACTTATGTCACCAATGAAAAAGAACGAGATCAAAAGATAATCTTCTCTCTCTCTCTACTGTGGCCTAATTTCTTCTGAAGAGCCTCACCGGGAAGGTGAGATGTTTTCTGCAATTTATAAAGTAGTTACCTTCCTGGGCGAGTTTGTTCTGATCTCTCTCTCTCTCTCTGGTTTCGCATTTGGACGGGCGTTCTTGGGATTTTTCTGGTCGTGTTCAACAAGGGATCCACCGACATTAGTTTCAACCTCTAGTTTCCCTCGGACAGCCCATGTGGTTTCTGCCCAATTACCAGAGAAAAATATCTCGGGATTTTTGTTTGGTCCAAAAATATCTCGGGATTTGTTTCCATCTCTTTTGGCCTACTCGACCTTGTCCCAAAACAGAACACCTCGAATGGCTCAAATGCAACTATCTTCAATATTATAAAAAAATTCTAAATAATGATCTGACGTGAATTCACTTTCTCGTCAAAGAATTCAGAATTGATATTGTCTTATTTAAGAGTCTGAAATAGTCATCTAATGTCATATCTGAAATGATTATTTGGTTTTAACAAAGGGGTCTGAGCTCACCGGTGGGAGAGATGGGCATTTTTGTCCAAAGACATTTCTTCTTCCTTTTTTTTTTTTCCATTTTGTTTTCCTATCTTTTTCACTATCCATCTTCTTCGTTGGAGTGAAGTTGCGGGTCTGCACGGTGATGGTGATGGATACAAACCGTGGGTGAAGGAGCTAAACACATAACACCATCACAATCTCTCCGATCAGAGAGAGCTAAACATATCATCATAATCAGAAGATCAAGGAGACTGTGCGTCAGTCTTCCTCCTTCACCCACGTCGGCCCACATTCCATGGCCGCCGCCGGCGAACGGAGCGGTCATCTGTCCCTGACACTCAAAAGCATATATCGAACTTGTTCCTTAAGGAAGGTTCTGATAAAATCACCTCTGATCCCGACAGAAAACCCTCAACTGCCAGTCCCGCGACCGCAAGCAGCATGGCTCCGACGACAAGAATAAGAAGTTTGAGCCGGCGGCGCCGCCCCTGCACGTCGGCCGGAAGCAGCAGAAGCAGAAGGGGCCGAAGCGGCAACGACGACGACTTGTTCGGCTCCAGGCGACGAGGATCGGCTCCTTCGGCTTCGATGGCCATGGACGGTCGGATCAGAAGACCTGGGCGAGACGGCTGAACGCAGGTCGATGGCCATGGAAGACTACCAAATCTGGATAAAAACGTGGGCCGACGGCCACGAGCGATGACGGCTTGTTCGGCGCCGGTGGCCATGGACGGCCAGTCGGACAGATCTGAAGAGCCGGGCAAGAAGACGCTTGAACGCATCCGACGGCCATGGAAGACGGCCAGGACACCAACGTGGGTAAAGGAGGAAGAAGAGGAAAAAAGTGAGGATAAAAAGGGATAAACAAGAAATTTCTTTGGACGATTATGCCCCTGATGTGCCATTGGATTAAACATATGCTTCCTGCCGAAGAAGTTAGGCTTTATTTACGATTAAATTGCCATTCCAACTCCTTAGTTGAGACAATCATTTACTTCAATCCTTTTTGAAAGAAAATTCATCTACTTTGGATTTTTATTTAAAAAATTTCCCAACATTTTTTAAGCTATATAATTTTATAATTAAATTGAATATGTGCTAAAAATTCAAACATCATATTAAATTAATTTATAGATGACGTTATTAGTTGGGTCAAAATTCATACCGATCGGTTCGGGAGTAGATACGATGTCTGACGTGCCCCCAAGACTTTTCCACGGATACATCTCGATTTATTAATTTTCTTTTTTGGCCTGCGATTATAATGATATTTTTTTTCTCTTTTTTTAATCGCTTTTTCAGCGATCGCGAATTAAAATAATCGGGAAGGCGATATAAAAAAAAATACCGGCAGGTGGTGCTGACACGAATCTCACTGGAGAACACGTGTCCGAGACCGTCACCGTCGGCGCGGGCGGCTTCTTCCGTTCGCATCTGACAGCAAAGTCGGCGGCGGCACCTCAGCATTAGCGCACGCGCGCCACTACTAAAAAAGTCGTACCTTATCACCTCGATTTTTTTAATAATAAATTACCTTTCACCATTAGAAAAATATAAAAAAAATTAGAAGACGCTTTCTCCAGCCGAAGCCAGTACACTTACCATTCCTCACTCGGGGATATAGAAAAAATTATTTTGGGAGCTTTCATTTCAACGTCTCCCTCCCGTCCGCCTCCTGATTAATATTAATATTAATTTTTCAAGGACCAATCAGAAGTTAAGTTGAAAATGGGGACGAAAAGACAACAAAACGTGAAGTTTAGAGAACGAACGACAATTTCGCCGGCGCCATCGGAGAACCTGTGGGTCAGAACTCGCCTAAGTCAAAATGCATTTCGTTTCAATTGAGCTGGAAGAAGAAAAAACAATTAAGGTGATTCGACTAATTGGACGGCGAAGATAGTAAATGATTTGGAGTTAGGTGGTCGACGTGGATTATTGACATTTGGTGCTACCGAACTTTTAATAGCCGGCTGAATGAGACCTGACCTCTTTTTTGACAAACAAGACCTAACTCGCAGAACATGAAATTGGCAAAACATGTGCGGCCATTTCTAAACCCCATTCATCGTCTTTTCTCGGTCGGTTTCTCATAGGAGAACGAGGTTTTACATCCTCGGAAAGTACATCTTAATAAATTATTGGGATTCATCCCAATAGCCACTCTTCCAACATGAAAGGGGAGGTGAGGGGTTCAAATCCCCGCCTTCTTAGGGGGGATGGGGTGGGACGCGTAAGTTTCATGAGTGAGTTTCGACTCCCACGCATTGCAAGAGGCAGGACAAAAGTCTGAGAGTGTGTGTAGAATAGACATAAAGTAGGACTGACAAAAAAAAAGTACATCTTGATTAATCTCCTTTTTATAGATGGGACCCAGCAATGCCATGTCCTCGAACTAAAACCTTACCCGAAGGCAGCGAGTGAGCCAATGAAGGTACAACTAGGAATGACCAAAACCATAGAATTAGAGATTAACATGTCACATTATTGAGTAATATTGATATATAGGGTGCGTTTGGAAAGTCTTTTAGGGAAAGTCTTTAGGAAAATGCAAAGACCTTTGAGTTAAAGGTATTTTTCAAAATGCAAACTGTGTTTGGTAAATTGTAATTTGAAAACTCTTTGTGAAGTACCTTTGAGTAAAATGTTGTTTGGGAGAATTACATTTACAAAAGGCTTTTGTAATAAAATAAAAAAATTGACCGACAAATGCCCGCCGGTGATCGAAATTTGTCGTCAGTAGTTGACATCCGACTTAGGTAGCCGCGTAGACGACTAGGGAGGGTTGCCCGGTCAAGCGACTCCGAAGACCACTGACAAAGGTCGCCCGAGGTCCCACGACACCGTTGTGACCTCCGCCGACCCCCGAAGACCATCAGCAAAGGCTGCCCGAGGTCACACGACGCCGCCGCGACCTACGGCGACCCCGGATCTAGGGTTGCGAGGTCACGCAACGTCACCTCGACCTCCGGCGACCCTGCCGTGACCTAGATCTAGGGCATCGAGGTCGCGGGAGGACCTCGCCGACGACCGTTCGCGGGTGGTGGTGCCAAGGCGCGGTGGCGTCGGACTCCAGCGAAGGGGGAAAACCGGCATCACAGCGGAGCGCGAGGGTTGGTGACCGAGCGGAGGACGGTGGGCAGAGGCGCGACGGAGGCGAGCTGCTAAGGCGGAGGTCCTGCAAACGGCGAGTGGAAGCATCGGCCGACGCGGCGAAGTCGAGTCTTTGGGTTGCGAGTTTCTTTGGCGACGACGGCGTCGGGCGGAGGCGAGCTCGAATTTGCAGGTGTCGGGGCCCTCAAGTAGCGAGATCGGGACAGCTGCAGTCGAGCGGCGAGAGCCTCAGGCACTGGGTCGCGAGCTGCTGAGCGACGACGGCATCGGGCGGAGGCGAGCAACAATCACGCGGTCGTCAAGCGAGATTGGCGCGGCGAAGCCATGATCTGCTGCGAGGGCTTCGGTTCGAAAGGGCGCGTCCGCTCGGGTTCGGATCGGTGAAGCGTAGCGACGGTGGGCTGGTGGGGCCGCGGAACGGCGGTGAACGAAGAGAGGCTCGCGGGTCGCCGGCGTGGGTGGTGCTGGCGTGGTCGAGGGCTGCCGGCACAATGGCCGGTGCGAGCAAGGTTGTATTCGCAAAGAAGATGAACAGTACCCACTCGTGGAAGAAGAAGACGACGATGAGAGGGCAAAACAGGAAAAACGAAAAATTAACAGGGATAATTTGGGAAGAAATTTTTTTTTTCTCCCCCTCATCTCAGCATTTTCGGCATGCTAAAAGCCCAAGGCAGCCCCCAACCTGCCTTGGGCTTTCAACCTTCACAAGGCAGGCTTTCAACCAAATACCTTTACAAAACATTTTGCCAAACACCCATTTTTTAGCCCAAAGGGCTTTGGAGGTCTAAAGGGGTTTGGAAATGCTAATTCCAAACGCACCCATAGTGTCGAAAGCGCGCAAAATAAGCCCGATATATTTACACGAAAAGATTGCCAAAATGGAGCATATGTTCAAGTCTGTTAATATATTTAGTTAGACATATGTTCACTCAAAAACTTAAATTAATAAGTTATAAGTCAAATGCAAGAAAGTCCCCATCTGCCGTCGGTGGCTTCCTCTCTCACTGAAGGTGAGTGCTCCTCTATCCCATATGGTGATAGCTCCTTCATTTTCCCTCCTGACTTGGAATCCTACATCGTAATGGCTGTTGATACAATCTCCCCACCTGATTAATCAACCCCGTTACTCTTTTTCAAACCCTAAAATGAAAAAATCGATTTAAAACCCTAACATGGTGTTTCCCGTTGTACTAGTCGGTGGCTTCGCAATCTATAGAGCTCCCTTCACTCCTAACCAAACCCATCTTCCATACCAAATCTTAACCATCTTCGGTATTCTACCACGCCCGCTGGCCATGGAGCGCAACCAAGAAAACCAGCTTCGATTCTTTGGCCCTTTGTAAATGAATGGGTGATCTATGGGCTGCGAATGATATTAAGGAACTGAATGCCCATATTCTTGCGATACATAAATAAGCTGATGAGTATCTATTATATGGGAAATTATTTTTGAAACCAAATGTCAATTTTCAAGCATTTTGGGATACAATGAAAAGGGCTTGGAAGTTAGAAGATGTCAGATGTGAGGTGATACAACAAGGTTTCTTCATTTTAATATTTAAATCGGAGGAAGATTAGAAAAGAATACTACAAACAGGCCCCTGGTCGTTTGCAAGCAATTTGTTAGTTTTACAGGAAGGAGACCCTACCATTCCCAAGCATTGCTATGAATTCACACACTGCTCTTTCTGGGTGCATCTGATGGGGCTTCCACGAGCTGCATTTTCGGCAGATTGTATTTGAATGATTGCTGGAAAAATGGGAGAGGTAGAGGAATTTAGAATTGATGCTAGAAATAATGGCTCTCGTAAAACAGGCAAAGCAAAATTGAGGCTGAATCTGTTTAATCCCCTTAAAACTAGCACGATCATTCATGTGAGAGATCGAAATTGGTGGATTGACTTCAATTATGAGAGACTACCACACTATTGCTATTCATGTGGTTATATAGGTCACTATGCCAACTATTGTCCGACCATTCCATATGAAGAATCTGGAATTCCTCAGGACAAACCAGGATGCTATGGCTCTTGGTTGAAAGCAAAGGTGAAAGATCTTAGCCCTTGCTAGAATACCTTTTATGGGGAGATATATTTTACCTTAATTGAGGATGACATGATCCCCGAGACCCCTGTTATCCCTTCTAGTGATGAATCAAATAGGAAAAGCTCATTTGATGGTAGTCAAGCCCTTGTGATTTATAACCCTACAACACATATAACACCAGAAGTGTCAGCTTTAGCCGAACTTGCTGCACAGAAGAAAGGAAAAAGAATACAACAGTGTTCAGAACAGCCAAATGAGTATTTATTGCATGATGCAGGGGTGGGGATCCAGGTGCAGTCAAATTTGGTCCAAAGAAACAACCATCCAAAAAAGTAAAAAGATTTGCTCCTTATGAGAAAAGGATTTCACTGACGACCCTTGATGATATGGATCAACTTCTAGATACACCAATTCAAGTATGGGAAGACGAATCAACAGGGGTTTTGGTGGCTAGCCCTAATAAGCCACCAAGGAAGCCATGAAAGTGTTAAGCTGGAATTGTCAAGGTTTAGGATCTCCCTTGACAATCCAGCACCTTCGAGCCTTAGTGGCTCGCAAGAGACCTAATCTGGTTTTTTTATGGAAACAAAGAATCAATACCCGGTGGTGGAAAAAATCAAAAAAAGACTAAAGTTTTCCTCTATGTTTGTTATTAATCCTATTGGCATTGCGGGAGGTTTGGTATTATTATGGGATGAGTCGGTGCAAATCATTATTGAGCATAGTTGCCAAGAGGTGATTGATATTTCATACACGAGATGCTGGAAATGGAGTTAAAATGAAGATATCGTTCATGCATGCGTCTACTAATTTCCAAGAGAGAGTCTCTCTTTGGAACTTACTTCAAGCTAGAAATGGTACTACATCATCACCTTGCCTTTGTATAGGAGATTTCAATGAAGTATGGTATCATTAGGAGAAGGTGGGTCGAAGACTAGTGGAAAGATTCTGAATGACGGCGTTTCGGGAATTTGTTGATTCGTGTTCTTTAATAGATATTGAAAGTAAGGGGTGTGCATTCACGTGGAAAAATAATAGGGAAGGCGAGGAATTAGTCAAAAAACGGCTTGATCGAGCATTTTGTAATCTAGAATGGAGGCTTCTATTTCCTAATGCCGAAGCTTTTGTATATCCAGCCATAGGTTCTGATCATGGTCCTCTTCTACTATGCTTAAATTCACTTGAACAAAAACAATAGAGATTATTCAAATTTGAGGCTTACTGGTTAGATCATCCTGAGTGCACAGATATAATAGACAAGGCTTGGAAGGCAACGAATGGGCAGCACGGAAACCTGGTTAGGAAGACAAAACAAGTGACCCAAGAATTGAGCAAATGGAGCTGGAGATCCTTTAAAAATGCATCTAAACAAATCGATTAGCTCTGAAACCAGCTTACTCAGATAATGAACATGCCAGACCAAACAAACATGGAAGAGGAATACTATAATTTAACTGAGAAAATCACTACATTCTAGCGTCAAGAAGAAATGTATTGGGGCATTAGATCCAGAATATTGGCTAAAGTGGGGTGATCGGAATACGAAATTCTTCCATGCAACAACCATTCATAGGAGACAAAGAAACAAAATCAACATGCTACGGCTTGAGGAGAATGTATGGAGCCGTGAGCCTCAGGTTATCAAACAACACATCACAAGTTATTATAAAGATCTATATAAATCTCTAGGGCCCCAACACCATCAGCCAGTCTTAAAGCAGTGTCCACTTGTTATTTCTAAGGAAATGAATGAGATGTTAACAAGACAAATCACCAAGGAAGAAGTGCAGCAGGCTATTTTTCAAATGGGGGCAACTAAGGCCCCAGGACCAGATGGTTTGAGTGGCCTTTTCTATCAAAGTCAGTGGCATATTATCCATGAAGACATATTCCAGCTTGTGGACTCTTTCTTTAAAGAAGGCACCTTTGATCCAGAACTAAACGAGACCCTTATAACACTTATCATCAAGGTGGCAAACCCCGAGAGCATAACAGAATTCAGACCCATCAGCTTGTGCAACTTTAACTATAAAGTTATTACAAAAGTCATGGCGAATAGACTCAAACCTTGGCTCCCATTTATTATCTCCCCAGAACAAAGTGCATTTGTAGGTGGCCACCAAATACAAAATAATATCTTTATAGTTCAAGAAGTCCTACATCAGCTAAGAGTTAGAAAAAGACACAGAAAATTCCAAGCTATGCTGAAGCTGGATATGCAGAAAGCGTACTATAGAGTTGAGTGGGACTTTCTATGTGATTGTATGAAGAAGATGGGTTCCAGCAAGAGATGGGTGAATCGATCAGATTTTGTATCTCCTTGGCTCAATTTCGCATCCTAATTAATGGTGAAGCAGGGGAAATCTTCGCTCCAACCAGAGGCATTAGACAATGGGATCCTCTCTCACCTTATCTTTTCATAATTTTGGCCAATGTTCTTTCCCACATAGTGCATAATGCTGTTATAGCTGGAAGCTTAAAAGGTATTAAATTGAATCCTCACTGCCCTACTCTATCCCACCTATTCTTCGCGGATGATGCCATTTTCTTCTTGGATGAAACAATTAGGGAAACTCATAATCTTGCAAATATACTAAATTGCTATTGTTTTGTGTCTAGCCAGTTAATCAATCTCAATAAATTTGGGGTGTTTTTTGGGGCAAGCTGTCCACGGGACTTGAAAAGAAACATTGCATCTGAAATGAGGGTTCCTATCTTAGAAAAAAAAACCAGAAAATACTTAGGGATGCCATCAAATTGGGGTCAAACTAAAAAACATATGTTCAATTGGATCATGGCAAGGGTGGACAGAAAACTAGAGGGATGAAAAGAGCAATTAATATCGAAGGCGAGGAAAGAAATACTAATAAAAATGGTTGTTTAGGCATTACCCCAACATGCCATGAATATCTTCAAAATACCTCTATTTATTTGCCAAGCGATTGAAAGGAAAATCTCATCTTTCTGGTCGAAGCAAAATGCAGCACAAAAAGGCATTCACTGGAAGAGTTGGGATATTTTAAAGATGAGAAAGGAGCAAGGAGGAATGGGGTTCAAAGATTTAGTGGAATTCAACAAGGCGATGCCAGGGAAACAAGCCTGGAGACTACATCAAGCTCCAGAGGCCTTATGGAGTAGAATTTTTAAAGGCCTCTACTTCCCTCATGGTAATCTATGGACAGCTACAAGGGGTGCTAGACCATCTTGGGGTTGGCAAAGTCTCCTACTTGGCCGAGATGCCCTAAAGCCTGATCTGAAATGGGAGGTCGAGGACTGCAAATCTATCAATTTGAGAGAGGATCGTTGGCTAATGTCAGGCAAAATTGGAGGACCGGCGAATCTAAACGACCCTAAGCTTGTGGCAGATATTATTGACCCAAATATGCGCACATGGAACACTCAACTTATCAATGAGCTATTTGACAACAACATCTTAGAGGAAATTCAGCAAACTACACTCAGCATAATTACCAAACCGGATTGTTTAATATGGATAGGGCATTACTCAAGGAACTACAAAATCAAAAGTGGTTATCATAGACTCCGAACAACAAACACAGCCACCACAGGAAACCAGGCATCCTCTTCATATCAAGCCCCAAAACGACTATGGAAAGAAATATGGCATCTACAAACTAACCCCGAAATCGAGACACTTCATGTGGAGTTTATGTAATGAAGGTCTCCCTACAAGAATCAACCTATACCGGAGAAGAATAATACCTAAGCCTACATGCCCCTTTTGTCACCAATTTCCAGAGTCGTCCGAGCATCTATTCATCCTGTGTCAATGGACAAAAGAAATATAGCTGAATTATAGTGTTGACATAGACATTTCCCCAACATCGATTACAAGAACAGATCAATGGGTATGCAACTACCTTTTCTTTGACAAATCGACAAGCCAAAAGGCGATCTTTGCAACTACTCTTTGGCTAATATGGAAGGCACACAACGCTCTACTATTTCAAGGTTGGAAAACAAAACAACACCAGCTAATCAGTGAAGCTCTTCTTTCCCAGCAGTTAAACGAGAAGTGGCAGCCACGAAGGAAAGAGATTACCTCAAAATCGAACATATGGGTGCCTCTAGAGTCGGGCGCCTTAAAGATAAACGTCGATTGTTCATGGCAGGAGAACAGATCGGAGGGTTCCATAGCCGGAATATGTAGAGGAGCTGATGGGCTGTGTATCGCTGGTTTTGCGCAGAAGATCCAAGCTCAATTGGCACATATGAGCGCTAGCTATTCAACGAGCACTCGCATGGCTGGGGGAGTTGCGAACTGCTCTGACAGGAACCACTTCAAACTCACAAACTAACTCGCCCATGTACATCTCCAGCGACTGTCTCCCAGTCGTGGACTCCATCTTGGGCCGAACTGAAATCCCCTGGGCCTCGTGGCCTTACATTCTTGACTGCAGACAACTGATGGCCCAAATGAAGAATGTCTTTCTACGGTTTGAACCGTGCCAATCAAACCAAGCTGCGGATTGGATCGCAAGTCCCACAATATCGGTTCTATTCCTAGTAATTGGGTATTTAACCCCCCGCATGCACTTTATCTTATCCTATGTTTAGATTTTCCTACAAGTTGTAATCCACCATCTTAGTATCAATCAATGAAGTATTTTCAACCAAAAATTAAAAAAAAATTAGGATATATTAACTATTTCGTACCATATCAATTTTCCAACGTGAGACTCTTCTCTAAATAACTCATGTGTGCATCTTAACATACGGAAACACCTTAATTGAGTCCAAGGCACAATAATTGAGGGGACGGATTCCTTTAATCCAATATAGAATTGGCACGTGACATGAATCCAATGTGTTTTTTTTTTTTTTTTTTTTTTTTCAAGTGTTGAAGTGGATAGGTCAAGGGAAAGGAGAATATGGTTCTTTCACCTAATAACTACATGATTAGTCGGAGAATTTTCCCATGACGACATCCTCAAGAATTTGTATATTCTATTGTTGTTATTTGTATTCCGTGAAATTTCCTAAAATAGGCGCAATAGATACTTGTAACTAAGAACCTATTTCAATGAACTAATGGCGTGTTTGATAACAATTCTATTCCCGGGAACAAATTCTGATCTGAAATAATTCTTTTTTATTATGTTCCAAGGAACAATTCCTAAGTATTTTAAGCCGTTTGATAACTATCCAAAATTTATGATTCTAGAATAGAATTGTGTTTGGTACCACACTCATTGATTCTATTCCAAATCAATTTCTTTTAATTTTTAAATAATTTTTTTCCTTTTTTTCCTTTTTTTTCTTTTCTTTTTTCCTTTTTTTCTTTTTTTCATTTTTTTCTTTTCTTTTTTTCCTTTTTCTCCTATGCTTCTTCTTCTTCTTCTAGCCGATCGCCAGACCGGCGACCGGCCACTAGCGAGACGAGGGCCAGTGACCTCATTAGACCATCGCCGGCCCTCGTCAGCCGAGCCTCACCGAAGCTGGGTGAGGCTTGCCCAGCCTCGCTGGTGGCCAGGCTAGCCTCGCTAGGGCTAGGTGAGCCCCCCCTAGCCACCGGCGAGGCTTGCCTAGCCCCACCAAGCCTTGTTGGTGACCTAGCGAGCCTCGCCAGATCTGGCTCGACCGAGCCTCACCGGTGGCTAGGGCTTGCCTCCGACGACCTGCAGCGGCAGCATACGGTGGCAGACGGGGGCGGACGGTGGTGGCAAGATGAAGAAGAAGAAAAGAGAAAGAGAGAAAATAGAAGAATAAAAATAGTTGGTTTTGATTCTTAGATTTGTTCTTGGAACAAGAATCAACTTTTTTTTTTGTTAATTGTTGATTTTGTTCCAAATCTAATTCCAGGAACAAAAAAAATAGAAATTTGTTCCCAAGAACAAAAATTTACCAAATGTGATTCTGTTCCCAAACTGCTCTCAGGAACAAAAAATCAAAATCAGGCACTATTGGGATGGTTACCAAACGGGCACTAAATGTTTTTTCCCCTCCATATTCCATTTCGCAAACTTTTGGGAATAGATTCTGGAGCGGCTTAAGTGCACCACAATTATAATTCAAAGTTGGCAACACCGAACATTTAAATAGGGAAAAGTGCCAAAAAAGTCCTAAACCTTTTGTCTTTGTGCCAATTTAATTATAAACATTTTTTTGGTGTCGATTTAGTCATAAACCTTTTTAAGTTGTGCCGATTCAGTCCTTTCTGTCCAATTTTGGCCAGATTTTGCTGATTGGACTCCGGCCGGCTGACATGGCCTGATTGGCGTTGACATAGACAATTTTTAATAATATTTTAATTTTTTTGAATTTTTTTTCTTTTTTTTTTTTTTTTTTTTCTTCTCTTCTTCCTCTAACCTATCGCCGGACCTTGGCGACCGGCCGAGGCGACGGCCAATGAGAGCGAGCCCCGCCAGATCATCGGATATGGTGGCGGGTCAGCGAAGTGGCAAGCAGGGGTGGACGGCATTGGGCGACAACATTGCGGCGGTGGTCTCACGTGGCCAGGGTTTCCTCGGCTTGGCCAGGAGACTCTCTCTCTCTCTCTCTCTCTCTCTCTCTCTCTCTCTCAGGTCCCACCCAGATCGAATGCCCTCAAATCTCAAACCGAATCCTTGAAGAACAATCTAGATTGTGCACAGAAAACAAAGGAAGGTCGGGGACGGAGCTTGTGCGACGGACGACCGCAAGATTCGGCCTAATCCGACCAACGAAAGGCACAAAAAAGGACCGAGGCCTACTAAAGCTTCGGTGCTTGAAACCAAGTGCAGCCGTAGGCTGACGACCACAGCTCAGGTGCGGTGACCAGCAGTCTACCCCTTCGACTCTCTCCCCCTGCTCAAACCCCCTCACTCGCCAAATCCGGTGAGTTGGCGAGGCTCGCCCTCACCGGCCATGGGCGAGGCTCGACCCTCGCCAGATTCGACAAGGGCGAGCCTCACCGCCCTCATGGCCACTGGCGAGGTGGCTGGTCGCCGAGGTCCGGCGACTGGCTAGAGGAAGAAGAGGAGAAGAAAAAATATTAAAATATTAAAATATTATTAAAAGTTGTCCACGTCAGCATTGATCAGGCCACGTCAGCCAGCCGGCGTCTAGTCAGCAAAATCTAGCCAAAATTGACCGGAAATGACTGAATTGGCACAACCTAAAAAGGTTTAGGACTAAATCAACACAAAAACAAAAGGTTTATGACTTTTTTGGCACTTTTCCCTTTAAATAAAGATCAGGGAGCTATTTTATATATGTGATACTCAAGTGAATTTACAAAAACTTGCCACATAATAAACATAAAATAGTGCCTCCTGATGAAAAAGAAGCGAAACATTGTTCCTTTTAGCGCCGACTGAAGTAACTAAAAAATTATTTGTATATGGATTTGGATCCATCGCCCCCGTTGTCAATTACACGAGCCCTACATAGAATCCGCATGATTGACGGGTTAGAGCAAGTCTCGTCTTCCGTCGAGTTTCGACGCAAGTGTCCGAGCAGAAGCATGAAGAGGCAGAGATAGAGAGGGGAAAGGGCCAAGAAATGAGGCATTGGAGGAGTATCGATCGATTAAGAGCTCAAGAATAATGAAGATAATCAGACCTTTCCACAGATGGCCTAAATAAAATATCCACGCTCTTTTTCCAAATAGAGCTGGCCCTGCCTAGGATTCTCCCTCATACAACAATGTTGACAATTGTTTATTCCAGACCATCAATCGTGTCTTTCCCCAATAACGAGAGCTTGAGTGGCTGAAGGGAGAATGCATCAATTACAATAATCGCAAAAAGAGCAGACGCAAAATGATAAAATCGTTTTATCATCTCCTCCGCCACTTTTTCTCGACAGAGACCAAAAGCATCATCGCATCGGATGGGGTCAACTGAAGTGATGATGATTGCTTCATATTCCTTTTCATCTCGCTGAAGTTTCAATCGATGATAGCGTGCACACCATGCCGACCAGATCAAAGTTTGGTCCATGTGTTTTGATACTCCAAATCATCAGTGAGTTTGATAAGCTTAAATTATTGCATTACTAGATGATCATCATTGACCACGACAACGACGACCGTTCAACCTAACGTTGCTTCTCGATCAAGCCCTCAATGCTTTAGAAAGAGTTATTGATGCCCGTCATGCTGGTTAGCATTCAGAACATGGTAGCGACATGGGAAAGTTGAGCGGGATTTATCTACTGAACTTTCGTGCCGATCCTTTCAGAAGCTCGAGTTATGGTGTGGGAACGTGGTTACGATAATATGAAGTGCCTGGATCATCGGCGAAAGTTGCGTTTAGGAGGGAATAATCTGAAAAGGGAGATCACTTGGTTTTGTTCTCCAGGATGGATCAAAACCCTAGCTGAGGTGGGACGACGTTGAAGTGTGAAAGCTTACGTCGACATGCACTTGCGTTCTATTTCAAAGCACACCCTCGACAGCCTTCTAAGACTTTAATAAGAATCTACGGCTTTTGCAAGCACTCTCTCTCTCTCTCTCTCTCTCTCTCTCTCTCTCTCTCTCTCACTCGCGGATCATCTTAGGAAACGACTCCCTTTGGTTCCTCATCGACCTTTTTCCACTCCTTTTTGTAGGTCCCGGAAATGAGCGGTTCTTTCCTGGCAAACTGGGATCGATAGACAAGTTTCTTAATTACGCCAATCAAGTATCATGGCAAACGAGGGCCTGCTGTCATGAAACTTCAACAGCTAAATGTTCATTTATTGTTTTATATTCAACGATAACGTTGCGTCTACTATTTTGAGGATGAGAGCGCTCGGTTGAATATGATGATATTCCATCGACATAATTTCCTTTTCAGCTAAAAATCATAAGAGAAATGACGATTCTCTATCTGTATGGAGGGCCCAAATGGACTAGAGAAAGGCATTTTTTGCTTTGCCAGTGAATTCCTGGTCCTCCTCCCTTTCGAAAAGTTGGTGGATTAACTTCAACTTTGGGTGTCTTGACATGTTTTTCTTTACCCAATTTAGACGTTGAGCTGAATCGTATTTCAATTGGACGTCTCAGCTTTTTTAAGTTCAGTTTGGTCCCTTTGGTGCGTTTTCTGTCTATTCATCATTGAGCGACAGCACTTAGACTTAGATCTAGATCTAGGAGACTATTCAACTTGTTTGTTGTGTCTTCATATGGTGATGGTGTTAAGAACGCTGAATCAAAACGCATACCACCCTAAACAAGCTGAAACTATTGGAAAAAAAGATTACCATCTATGCTTATCATTAATGACAATGTGAGATTTAATGATCGGCCATTCTTCATTCTATTTTGATACCGAGATAAATTCATTCTTGTGAAGTGAGAGCCTGCTTACCGCGGCTATTTGTACTTTGTTGTTCTACTTCGTTATTCGGGATTTGTTTTGTTCATGAGATATGAATGAAATATTTTCAACATAAAGGGAAAAGATCCCCAATGTCTTTCACATTTAGAAAGAATTGTGGCTGCAACAAATTGCCGAAACTTAAAAAGCTCAAGGACTCAATCGAAAAACCTCAAAACTTGAGAGAAACACGCTACAAAAGGGACAAAAAAAGGGTTAATTGCACCAAAGATGAACTCATTCCAGGGCAATCGACAAATCTCAGTGTCCAAAAACATGTGCAGCTCATGCTAGTTTGGTCAAGCATGTGGACAAGAAGGCGCGTAAACTCGTGAAACAAGTGTGTAGATTGGACCGTCGGCGATGCTTCTTGATCGTGCCAGCTTATGGAAAGGTCTTAGCAAAAGCCAAGTGCGACCCTCAATCAAAGGGAATGTCAACTTCAGATTGAGAACGAAGTCGGGCTCTTTTATTTAGATAACGAGAACTACTTCTAATTCCACGAGGCCCAAAAAGGTTTCGGGCTTTCTAGAGTCGATCCTCGATGATCCAGAATTCCTTTGGGCCACGCACATCTCATCATGCAAGGAAAAGCATCATCGATGATTTAAACATGAAATTGAGAAAATGCTGGAGTCCTAATATTTCTTGCTCGCGAACCACATCTTCCACACCATTTTCGATTTCGGGCTACGCGGGTCACAAACATCAACATCACCCACTTTTGATTTTGATTAAGTTTGCTTATGGATGAGGCCCCGTTATCCATAACCCATCAAATCGGAGTGATTGGAGGGAAATGGAACCCTCCGATAGTTGAACTGGCAATGATAGAGTTCTCGGGAAGATGCTGCCTTCTAGAGGCCCCAATGCATAGTGGAAAGCAAATAAACAACCGTTTAATCGCGATATTGTTCAGGGATATATGAATATACTCCGCATTCGGAAGCATTTCAGGAACTTACAAAGAGTGCTTTTTATTCAACTATCATCATTATAGTGAGACTACAATGATTAAGTGACACAATACTTTATTTTGTCAATTGATCAAGTGATATGGTAATACCCTAATGGACTTCTTCCTCTTTGTGTGTGTAGATCACGCAATCGGACTTCGGATAGGAAACGCAAGTCAGCACGTAGCCTTGCTCCATCTGCTTCTCCTCGAGGAACGACCCGTCGGACTGGTCCACCGTGCCCGACTCCAATTTCCCTGCGCAAGTGGAGCAAGAGCCCGCCCTGCACGAGTACGGCAGCTCGAGCCCCGCGTCCTCGGCCGAGTCCAGGATGTAGGAGTCGTCAGGCGCCTCAATCTCGTGCTCCTCGCCGTCAGGGCCGATCAACTTCACCTTGTACACAGCCATGGACGCCCTGAAGCTGCCCGGGGATCTCAGACCGAAGGACTTGGAGATGGGCTTCACTGACCCAAGAGAGGATGGGATCTTGACGAGGGAAGTGGTGGATTGGAGATTCCTATCGGGTTGGCTTATCAAAGTGCAGGCGATGGGTAGTCCTGCAATGGTCGACATGTTTGTCCCTGGATTTTATCTGTCATGTCGTCAAATTAATCTGTATTAATATACCTAAAGCAAGGTGAAAAATTATGAGATTTTCATCTTATACACCAAAGAGAAGCTCCTACAACTAGCTGATGATCAACGGAGGCGACAACCGGTACTGAAATTACAAGGCCGTTTCAATTCCTACGCGTGACTGCTTGATGCTCAGTGCAAATTTTCGCAATTATATGTTACTCTTTTATGACTTCTTTTCTCAAATGTGAAGCTTTTACATTCCCACGCAGCATATCTTAACACCATCCTGATCTGAGTTTTTGCATTCGCCGTAGCCCCAATGTCACTTGCATGAACCCATTTTCAACTACTTACGTAATATGAAGCTAAACCGTGGCTTAACTTGTATGCACGATTTCTATCCATGTAACTATTTCTCCTTGAACTTGTAAACTCCGTGTGATGGATTGATATTTCATTTTGAGGGTTTTGTGGATCAAATACTGAATAAACGAAAATGAAGTGGCAAAAATCAATGCAAATGGGAAAGATTGAAACAAATGACTAGTTCATAATAGTCTATGGACAGTGCATTTTAAGCATCGACCTAACAAATCAGTTGTTAGATTGCAGAGAGAAGGAGAGAGAGGGAGAGAGGCTCTCTGGTTTTTTGATGTTTCCAAAGATTTTCATTTCAGTCGTCAAGAAACGCGCCAAGACTTTGCGGGACCAAATCAAATGAGAACCGGGCAATCACCCTTGATTAAATGGTGTCTGTATGCCTTGTAGCAGTAAGGGATTAGGAAGCAAACTAATCCACTTTTTGCTGTAAAAGAAACAAGGCAATCGATGTCAGGAGCAACATGAGAAGAAGCAAGCTCTGTGAATCCAGTCTATGCTCTCCAATCTTGCTCCAACACCCATTTCAGTCAAAACCACATAGGACCCGACACAACAGACCCGTTTGTCTTCTTAGTTTGCTTGCAATCCTGGATCTAGGAAAAGTAGTAGTCCTTGAACACTTATCATGCAGTTGAAACATAAGACTAGGCACGGCAAAAAGAACACAGCACAAGCAGGAAAGAGGAAGTACCAATGCAACCCCGTGGAAAAAGGACCCAGAAGCACAAGAAAGGAAAGAGACGGATTCGTTATAGCTTTTTCCTCAGCAAGTTTTGAAGAGAGAGCGACTGACTAGCGCACTTGGAGACAGCATTTAAGGTCAAATCTCGAAAGCGACTGTGTTTATAATCCAGGAGGAGAGAGAGCTCTCTAGAAACCTGAAGAGCCTGAGAGAAAGAGCTGGCTTTTGGCAGCTCTTGAGAGCCATGAAACGGCGGAGCAACGCACGACCCTCACACGTGCTTTCCGGCTCTACGCCTTCGAGGTTTTGAACAGTCTTTTGCACCGTCCGAAGCTCCAAAGGACCTCCCCAATCCCCATTATTTAATGTATCACTTGCAGCGGATTGAGATCTGTAAAGCTGCATTTTGCGGTGCCTTATACTTAGCCAGACCGAGAAAAGGGCGTATATGCTCTGGTAGTATTGGGAATCTTCTTTTTCGCTTAAAGAAGATGCCCCTTGAGACCCAAAACATAGAAATGATAGATGGACCTGAGCTGCACAGCTACAACACTCGCCCTAAATACCAAATGACATGACACGTGTGGCCTGGCAACGTTCAACCGATCCAATTTTGGAATAGATCATTAAAATATATATTTAAAAAATTAATTATAATACTTGAAATAAATAATTGAAAGTATTATTATTTGTTCTCGTCAAGTTATGTTTGCATGCGATACAAGCGATTTTCATTGATTTTCCACAAAGTAAAGGCACCTTAGATTTCATAAAATCGCAACACCTTTTGATGATATACATAAATAATTACAAGTTCAGGTTATATTTGGTGGTCCGGATAGGATAAAAAATTATCATATCTGATATTTTGTGGCATTTTCCAAATTGGATAAATTTGAATATATCCAGATAAAATACTATACAAAAAATCTAATGAAAGAGTGGGATAAACCATATTGGATGTAACATTTTAAAAATTAACTTAACAACTCCCATTTACTAGGAAAACCCCACCTAAGGTGAGACTCACCGTCCTCAGCATTTCTCACCGACAGCACCTCACCATTTTTCGTGGCATTTTTCAAATTGGATAAATCCGAATATATCCAGATAAAATACTATGCAAAAAATCTAACGTAAGAGTGGGATAAACCAGATTAAAGGTAACATTTTAAAAATTAACTTAACAACTCCCATTTACTAGGAAAACCCCACCTAAGGTGAGACTCGCAGTCTTTGGCATTTCTCACCGGCAGCACTCCACCACCACTTCAGCGGCCATCCACCATGACCGGACCCAGCATCATCCGTGGTTGTGCAAGGTGAGACATAGCACTATAAACATTGCAAGGTGTATGGGACAGCCACTAGTTCAGGCGGTCGTGGGCACGGTGGAGATTTGCCGGGACCCGCTGAGAACTCGCCTGAAACTGCGTTAGTGTTACTGGTTTGCTGCGTTGGGGAGATTACTGGTGCAGGCAGAAATTTGGGATATGAGGCAAATTGTTAGAGGGACATCGAACAAGCGAGTGCAGGGCAAGGACGGGTCTGGGATGGCGGCGTCACTCGAATCGATGACTGCTAGACTCGTCCGCTAGGCTGGAAACTTGTTAATTGTTCACTAGAAAATCTGCATAAGGAAAAGACCAAGAGCTCGAGGAGCTCGCCAGGACAACAAGGACCTCCCCAGGACGCTGAGGGCGGCAGTGCCAGTGCTAGATGGCTTGGCAAGAAGACAAGGATGCCTGCTGGGAAATCCCCGAAGGGGCTCACTATGAACAATTGAAGTCCGTTGGCGGCGCCAATCTAAGAACACTTGTTGAAGATGAAGGATACTTCGGTTCTATTTGGTAAATTTTGTTTCTGTTCTCCGAAATAACTAGTTCTGTTGTTTTGTTTCAGGAAACGAAAAAAAAAAAATAGAAATCTATTTAGTAAAACTTTTATTTCCAAAACAAAAAATCTATTTTTTTATTCCCAAAAATAAATTTTGAACGGAAACAAGAAGTGAAAAAAAATTTCTTATTTTCAGGAACAATTTCTAGAATCTTTTTTTTTTCTCTTTCTTTTCTTATTCTTCTTCTCCCTTTTGGCTGGTACCAACATTGGCCATGGTCGACACCAAAGAACCGGCCAAATGAGGATCGGCAACCTTACTAGAGCATCGTCGGCCCCCAAAGACGCCGAGCCACAACAAGGCTCATCAGCTCAAGCCTCACTATGCTCGCCAAGGTCGAGCCTCGTGTGGCCACCCCAATCGGCGCGAAGCTAGGCCTCATGAGGCTAGGGCGAGGCCAACCTTGCGCCACCTAAGCAAGGCCACCAGCGAGGTTCAACCTCGCCCACATCTGGCAAAGCCCAATTTCGCGCCAACTGGGGTGGCCACGTGAGGCTCGATCTTGTCCAGATTTGGTGAGGTTGAGGCTCTCCGTGACCAAGCTGGCCTTCGACAATCTCACCAAACCTTGTCCAGCCAATCGCCGGCGACAACAATGGCTAACGACCAACTAAAGAGAAAAAGAAAAACGAATAAAGAAAAAGGAAAAAATAAAAATATATAATAAAAGAATTAAAATATATATATAATATATAAATGTATTATCAAAATTTTTATACTGGAAATAAAAATTTTGAGAAGATAAATTGTTCCCAAGAATATAACCAGAAAAAAAAAACTATTTTTCTTCAAAAATTATTCCCCAAACAGAATTGTTATGAAATGCGGCTTAAAAATTTTCAAAATTTCCAGATCTTGTCTTCAATCGATTTAATTTTTTTTTCACAATTCAAAAGATATTTAGAAGATTTCAAATCTCTTTTTATCATATCTTATCCCAATTTGAATCTCGGCATGACTAAATGCAGCCTCAAAAATAACAAACCTATTTATCCTTACCGTTAAAATTACATTTAGTCTTCTTTTACAGGTGTGAGGATTCATTATAATGTAAAATTTAAATTTCGAATGCTGCAAAAAGAAGCAAGTTGAAAAAGTAAAATCTCCCAATAGATGGTATGACTAGCTATATAACAATCCAAAGAGACCTCCCCTACCAAGAAATAACTCGAAATGAGGCGTTGTTGTAGAATTCTGATTTCACATGTATCACCAGTCCAACCAGGATCGTCATTAAACCATCGTGACAGAAAAAATCCACAACAAAATGAAACATTTCAACTAAAGATTGTCGTTAATTCTCAAAACTTTCGACAAAAACAGCTGACAAGAAAGAACACCAACGTAACTTCTCAATGGTTGGGGCCACGCAACTTCTCTTTTCTAGTAACTCCCTACAGATACAAAGGACGCCTCAGAAGACTCGGTACGGCTTCCCCATGGAGCTTTTCAAGTAGAGGCACTTGACCTGACAACAGAAGGGGAAATCCCATCAGCATGAACAGAGAACAGAAAATCAAATCCACGGGAAGAGAAAGCGGCTTAGACAAATTTTAGAAGGCATCTTTGGAAACATAAGAGTCGAATTCACTCACATTTTGCCAATTTTTCTTCAACAATGAAACCAGGAAGTTCACACTAAGTTGAACATTCTGGAAGATCTGCTTTTCCTCCATAGAAAGGTTGCCGACAGCAACACCCATGCAGAGCACCTTCTTGAGTTGGAACTTTACCATAGCCTTCATCTCATTAACTTTGGCATCAAGGGATTCCTGATGAGTGACGAGGGTGGGAAACTTTCCTGTATTAATGATGAACATTTTAAGCATCTTCTGAAGATCCTATATCATCAGGTCCAGAGATAAATCACTACCAATGTATATACTCGATTCCTCCTAGGTAGGAGAATTACTACTGCCACATACGAAGGAAAAAACTTGCCTGCCTTGTTCAAACCAGGGCCCAGAAGACGGGGAATCTGCTTAATCACAGCTTCAGATGCTAGAAAAGCATGGTACTTCTTTGCTAGTCTCTTAACCAACTTCTTGTTTTTGTTCAACTTCTTCAACCCTTCGACGTCCATATAATCCAGGCCAATCTTCTCTGCCTGCAGCAGGACAAAAGGCATGAGTCACATTTCTTCAAGAATAGTTTACTGTTGCCGGAGAATCAGAAATTAGAGGTGATTTGCAATTGCAAGGAACTTACATCTTCCACGTGTTGAGCATCACCGAGCATGCAGACTTTCATCTTAGGGCGAGGAATGTGTGGTAACTTCACAGAACCACTGAAACGCTTATCTTTCTGGGGATCGTAGTTCTTCAATCCAATCTGAAGCTCAATTGTCTCAGTAAAATTACGTTTTTTCTCATTGCAATCATTCTTGATCCCAGCGATAGCTTCTCTCAATGCCTCACTTTGAAGCTTACTGGAAGCCACAGGGAAAAATCAAAGGTCAGAGCAATATTAAGGCATGGAATAAACAAGAATGAATGGCAATATTCAGAAGAGATTCCCAAATTGTATAAGTTTCATTTCTAAATTTCTACTATATGTTTCGGTAAATAACAACACAACTACATATCATGCGGATACTCTGCAAGGATGTTCAAACACAATATCTATAACTGCACATCAACCATCTTTCGGGTTCAGTACAGCCTCAATATCGATCCATGAAAATGCAACACAGAAAAATGCAAGCTACCACCCAGCAATTTGAAAATTCCTCGCACCAGCTGCATTCTACAAGCAGTATAGCCTCTGGCAAGATGCTACTAGAGATAAATTTAACCACTAATTACAACTATACCAATGATGAGCGACTGACGTCGACAATGCAGTTATTGTCTCAACCAGATCCAAGTTACAAAGGGAATAGTCTACAAGTCTAAGAGAGAAGAACAGATTGGACGAGACACAATTAGAAGAGTCAAGCCTAGTGCGAGATCCTCCACATTCGAATGGATTGAGGGATAAGCCTAGGATGGCTTGAGCAAATTACAAAACCATTGAAATATTAACTACAACCCTTTGGCTTATCAACTTCGATCGATCACCGCAATGGCTCAATCCATTCACAAACCATTCGAATACCAACTACGAAGAACAGAACCAAGCACCCTTTGGCCAATCAACCTCGATCGATCACCGCAACTACCCATCTATTCCGAGCAAAATTCAAGACTCAATCCAACCCAGCAAGAGAAGCAAAACCAAGAAACACCAATTCCCCCTCAACAGAGCAAAGCTTGAGCCGTGGGCGTACCTCATTTTCTCGTCCTTTCCAGAGACCGCCCAAAAGATTTGCCTCCTGCGCACCAAAAATCGAACAAGAACACAACAGTTTCAGACACAGCCTCGCGACCCATCAACAACACTTGCTCAAACTGTCAGATCAGCTGATACCCATCTCATCAAATTGAAAAATAAGAGAGAAAAACCGCTACACACACTCTATCAGCTCCTTCAAAATGAAATAAAAATCCAAACTTTAGCCCGTTCTACTTCACAGAAAGGCTTCGAACCGAAGCACGAGATTCAGCTACGGAGAAAGAACAAGCAGCCCCGTCGTCGACACTGAAATCCGATGCAGAGAAGTAAGAGGAGAGAGAGAGAGAGAGAGAGAGAGAGGGCGTACCGAAGACTCGAGAGAGCGAAACCCGCGACTAGGGTTTCACCGCCGATCTTGGTTTCGCATATATACGGGGAAGAAGCAGGGGCTGGGGGGGACCCAAAACCCTAGCGAGAACTTGGGCCTTGCTTTACTTGAGCTTGGCCCATGGGCTTCCAAGCTCGGTCCTTTCGTGGGCCTTCAGATTCATAGACCCATCGGCTTCGTAGATTCAATCAGGAACGCACGTAAAGGAGTTCGCATCAGCTTCTTCTTTCAATTTTTCAAAATTATTGAGACGAAAGAAACGAGTAAAAATGTGAACTTGAGAAGAAATTAAAGAGTGGCGACCCGAAAATGATATTGAAAAAGGGTCGTGTGTTGCTTTGGCTGTTCGGATCGGTGGATTTTTTAATACAGATATCGCTTGCATCATATATTCAATTAAATTCACACGGAGGTTATATCCATAATTTGTAATTTACCAACCAAAGGTCCATAGAAAATAAGCCCATGAATACTGCTTTAATCTAGTTCGATGCCAATATGTTAGATGTTGGATTGACTATCAGTTTTTCAGTTTAAAATTGACGATTTTGACTTTTATATGTCTATAATTTTAACTAGGAGAGTAAATGAAGTAAGAAGAAAAAATTGAGCAAATATCAGACCAAATGACTATATCATTAATTTCGATTAGGGTTTGGTTTTTAAACCGTTAACAGTGAGGCTGCAATCATACAAGAAAGTGAAAGATTAACTAAAAAGCTTTATTTGGGGGCCAAACATTAACTTGGGATTGAGATGTATATCTCCATCATACCAGATAAAGACAATTAAGAAAAGAATCATACTAATTATAGAAATTATGAAGAGAACGAATGCTTTGATGAAAATCCATAGTGACATCTTGATTAGGTTGCTTCGAAGGTGCACATTCTCATAGGGAAATGGATTACATAATGGAAATTGAGCACTAACGTATATTATTGGGTCATGTCTTTTAAAATGATAGATGGACAGAGTCTATAGTTCTACAAAAGGAATGCTTCGATCCGAAACCTACTGTTAAACCAGCAAGTCGAATTTTTTATATCCAATTTGATTCAATTAATAAGGAGCAACTGATGAACTCGAAGATAGGATTATGAGAATGTAATGAAAGAAGAATAAGAAAGAGTCGATGATTATCATAATGATGTTGATCTGTTAGGTGAGACAGGGCATCTACTTGAAGACTGCCAATTGTGTGCTATGGCCCTCCCAAAGAAAAGGGAAGAAGAAAAGGACCAAATGGTGTGTAATACAATATATCGTGGACTCAATTTGAGCGTGGAGACAAACAGATTTGCATTGATGTCCACAGGCTGCAGACATGAAAGAGCCTCTTAGCATGTAATGTACGAAATGATTCAGGAATTAGTATTGCAAGGACTCCATAGGAGTTCAAATCTGAACCATCATTACTGCAATCCATGAGAAAGAAAACTGGTTCAGATCTAGGCCAAATTCGTGATCTGTGTGGCCTTTGCTGATTAGCCACCGTGTGTAATCAGAATATTATGCTGACTGGAGAGAAGAATGATGCTCTCAAAACTCAGGCTGCCTTGGCTTGTTCGACAAAGTTCACTGTCAATTTGATTCAGAATGAAACGGTCGACCTCCGGCTTCCTCAACTGCTTAGTTCCAGAATATCAATGAAACTACTGAGAGGGTTAAAAAAAAAAAAAAAAAAAGAGGCAAGCAGACAGCACAGAGGCAGAGAGGATTACTTAACCTGTTAACACAATTCCGTGAGGCAATCTAATAGTGGGATTAGTGACCTAAAGTACTGAATGCTAGGTTATTGGAATCTCTAAACCCAGAAAGTGAGGTGCTTTTTTAGCAAACTGCTATAAAGTATGCATCACCTAATCCATGCATTACTTGACCTATTGAATCCGACCCCTTTTTCAGGCATCCCAATCATTGGTTCAGAAAGGAAATCCGCATTACTTACAAAAATAGCAGATGAACAATGCATTAGAATATTTGCTTCCACATCTTTATGGAAGAAATTCATGGGTCCAATCCAGCCCCCACGCACCAGACACGAACATTTTTATACATAGAAAGACAGAGACAAGGAAACACCTGTTCCTGTATCCCCAATAATGCTTGCTCAATCACTTATAATAAAAGTCTTTTAGCCAGAGATTCTTTAATATGTATACCAGTTTCTCATGCATTTTTTGAGCCGCAACCTGGGCAAGATTTTAATTTTTCGTCCAACAAACACAACCACCCTATGCATTAGTAAGGACCCAGATCAGGAACAATGAGAAAGATAATGAAGCTCATTCTCGCATGGACCCTGTATTGGACCTGCCTCTATGAAAAGAAGAAGAAAGGGGTTTGTAAATTTCTATTAATGGCAAAGCATCTCAATGTGGCAATTGTTTTAGGTAATGACAGGGAATGGATGTTGACATGTCAACCATGGGGATAACACCAAACAAATCCATCTCAAAGAGCAGAATTAACAAGGCAAGTGGATATTGTCTGCAGATTTAATATTTTATTGACTTCAAGTACTCTCTCTCTCTCTCTCTCTCTCTCTTAAACGGTCTTGGGTGTCAATAATGTGGGCTCAGTCACTCTTTAGGGCATGTAAAAGAACAATCGAAACCCCTTTAGAGGTCCTCCTTTTAGACTAATCCCTCTTTTCTTGCCATCTTTCATGAAAGATCACCTCGTCTCATCTCCATCTCTTGTTTGCATAATTCACTGATAAACTTACTTCGTTATCTACTCATTTTCCGTTCACGCAAGTACTTGCAGTCCTCGAAAGAGTCCAGTAAAAGGGCCAATGAGAAGGCCCAAGCGGTTACAACAGGGAAGTGCAACTAGGACCGAGTAATTCCCGTGGGGTTCATGCCAATGACCCCACCTCAATTTCCTTTTTCTTAAAAAAAATACTATGCAAATGAAAATCTTTCATCTTTCGTTGGTTTTGGCATATCAATTTTTTCCAAGCCCCACAGAGATGGCACGTAAAGGCCCTGATAGGACAATATCTTTCTGTACCATGAGAGGGTCCATAAAACAAGCAACACAAAGCTGAGCAGATTAAAGATAGGTCAGGTTTCTTCACAGATAAGGAGGGCAAAAGAAAAGAGGAGAGATAGAGACGTCCATGAGCAAGGATCAACCTTCAAAAGTCACAAAAAGGAGAGAATTAGATAGTGAGAGATATATAAATGAATGAGGCTGAAGGGCGGACCCTTCTTGTGGCTACTTATTTATATTTTGACAATCAAGCTCTGATCTTTTCTGGTTTGTAACTCTCTTTCTTCTCATCCATCTCTCTCTGCCTGTTGGGCTGTTCCTCCAAACGAGTTTCTTTTCGCGAAAAAAGAGGTATAGACGGGTGCTCCTTGATAAGAGTCATTGTTCACTTCCTCTCATTCTGTCTTTCTCTCTGTTCACAAGAAGGCCATCAGTTTTCTTACAACCGTCACACGTTCTTCTTGTTTCTGGACTTCTTTTGTGCAGTTCATTGTTGGTGTTGGAGAGATGAAATAGCCCGGCTCTGAGCTCAGAACAAGTCTTGCATGGCGAGCCACAGAATTGGAGAGATTGGTTTATCAGAAACAGGGCCATCAACTCACCACGTCCCTTATTCAGTCTATCATGGAATCAACAATCCCACCACTTTCATGTATTAACCCAACCCAACGCTCTCTTCTCTCCATACACCTCATCCAACTCTGAACTTCTCCTTGTCCTCAAAACAGAGCTGAGTTTTTCCTTTAAAATAAAGGAAAGAGACTGGTTTCTTTATATAGGCGTTGATCATTAGTTCTATCTGTTTCAGTAATCAGGAAGGATCTGCTTTTGATTTTGGAGAGCTTGAAGAGGCAATTGTGCTGCAAGGAGTTAACATCAGAAATGATGAAGCAAAAGCACGTATGAACATGAAACTCTCCATCTCACATTTTTTCCTCCCCTGTGACGTCCCATTAAAAACAACCAGTTTTATCCTTTACATGTCTGTGAGGCAGAGAGAGAGGATTTGAAAATGTCTTCGGTGTGGGGTTTGGGGAATTTTCCATTTCTGATAGTGTAATCATTTCTGGTACTAAGAGTGGAATGGCATGAGTACACAAATTTAGAAGCCTGACCTTACCAAAGCCATGATTTTCTTACTGAATCCGTAACCGGGAGAAAAGGGAGCAGAGAGAGAAGAGAGATTAGGTTTCAGCCTCTGCTTTTTCTTTTTCTTCAACAAAGGAAAAAAAGAAATCTCTCGGTTGTCTATATTTTCTCTACTTACCGTGATATTCTGAGATTTTTGCTGTTATGGGGTGATTCTCTTGCAGCTTTATATGCAGGCAGGCCTGCGGCCACTCTGGACATGTTCCCTTCATGGCCAATAAAATTCCAGCACACCCCAAGAGTTAGTACCTTCTTTCCTTTCTTTCTCCTACTTTGACCGTTTCTCTTAACTCGAGTGGTTCAAGGCTTCTAGTTATATCATGCATTCTTGAGACACCCTTTGATGGGTACTGATCAATGACCCTCGAGTTCTCAACTCTTCTCTGGCCTAGAGTAAATTTCTCTGTGCTACTTTGAACAACTTCAGGTTTTACGGTTGGAGATATTGATGGGTTCTGCGGTTTTGATCTAGTTGGGACATGATTTGATGGAAAAGTTCCGACTTGAAATCTTTTGTGCTGATGATGTGTTTGTTCTTGTTAATTCCAGGGGAGTTCGAAGTCACGAGGAGAGAGCACAGATTCAGGGTCAGGAGTGAACACGAACACTCTTTCTTCGAGCATAGCTGAGGCTCGGAGAGAAGCAGAGTCTCCGGTCAGTGTAAAGGGATCATCTTCTTTGGATCATCAGAAGCTGCAAAAGCCAATGGAGATGGCAGCAAGTGATACGTCTCCTCTACCTTCTCCAAGTCAATCAGCCTCGAAAGCGCCCCAAGACAAGGTTTTTGTTTTATACTACAGTTCATATTCATTAGTCTCCCACGCATTCTCTCTGCTTTACCACATCCCTAGAACTGTGGATAAAGCTTCTGTTTCTGTAGAGCGCTCTCTCTCTCTCTCTCTCTCTCTCTCTCTCTAGAGATAAAACAGATCCCAAAGTGCTCAGGAAAAGGTACAACTTGTAATACACAAAAATAGAGTGCTCAGGAAAAGGTAGAAATAGTAAGCGATACACAAAAATAATGCTGGGGAGGATCTTTAGAGTAGTTACCACTGTTTCTTATCCTGATCGATGAAAAAGGAGTCTTGGAGAAATTAAAAGGAAAAAAAAAAGTTTTCTTCCCTTTTTTTTTTTTGGTCTGATCTCTATTGAGGTGTTAGACTTAATGTTTATATTGAAAGGTTCTATGAAACATTGAAAGAATGCTAAATTAGGTCAGTGTCATCTTGATAAATTAAACAACATTATCAACTAATCTCTTCCCCATTGGAAACCGGGATTGCAACTAGTATGCTTTCTAACCCACCTCTTCTTTATTCTTGAGATTTTGTTCTGATCAAATACTAGGTCATTGTCGCTGATCTTGCATTTTATTTAACAATTCCTCTTATCATCCCAATAATTGATTTTTTATTTTATTTTTTTGTTTAAAAAACTCTTTCAGAGAAAAGGAGGTTCCACCTCAGAGAAGCAACTTGATGCTAAGGTTCCAAGTGAATTAGCACTTGTTCCTCATTTTTTTTTTTTTTTTTTTTTTTTTGGCTACACGAGATCATTTCCTGGTTTTCTTTTCGATCGTTCGTCACTTTTATCTCAACTTTTTAAATGAGTCATATTCATTTGATTTCAGACGTTGAGACGTTTGGCCCAAAACAGGGAAGCTGCAAGAAAGAGCCGTCTCAGGAAAAAGGTCTGCCGTTTTCTACGGCTTTGAAATCTAAACGAAAATATAAAAGCTGTGTTCCATCGAGTGGAAAAATGGCACTTTAAGAGCCCCGCTAACTTTTACCCTCTTATCTTCTTTCGACAGGCTTACGTTCAGCAACTAGAATCAAGTAGAATAAAGCTCAGTCAGTTAGAACAAGACCTTCAGCGGGCACGCTCTCAGGTTTTTCAAGTCTAAACATGTTATTTTACCAAGATTTGTGGCCATTGCTTTTTTCTTAATATTAAGGAATGTAAACAAATTTTTGTGGCTCTTCTGTAGGGGGTTTTCTTGGGTGCATGCGGTGGTGCTAATATAAGCTCTGGTGAGTCTTTGATGACTTCATCATGCACAAATTAATACGCTCATTGAAAGGGTTAAAAACAAGATTTTAACCAAGAAAGAACAAAAATCTAGCGAAAGGGAGTTCGTATTTTCTTGTGACTGGTCAAAATATACTGTCAGTGATCAACTGGTATGAGGCATGAATGTTTTGTTGTCTGAAAGTCTGTCTTAAAATTTTGAAAGCAGTCGCGCGATGTTTTGTTGAACTAAAGTTCAAACTTATGGACTTCTGTGAACTGATCAAGAATGTCAATTTTTTTACAAATAATTGAGCTTCCTGGTCTAACACACCACCTGAAAAAATTTCCAAGTTCCCTTTCTGACTATTCTTCATTTGACTGCAAGAAAATCGTTTAGTTCTTAGTCATGTCTGGCAAGATTTGGTTGGACTTCCAAATCTAGCCGATTTCTTGACTAAATAAATCAGAATCACTTTGCCATGATAACACGGACTATTTACCACCAACTTTTCCCTATTTAGCAAATGGATTTGCTCTGCACCAGAAGCAATGAGGCATGCTTTATAGAAGTAGAAACTCTCCTCTGAAAAAGTCTAGTGCAAAAGCATGATGTTTGGCCACAGTAACTGATTAATCTATGCTGTTGCACAGTTTACTTGCTTCCACTTTACAAGTATTTTAATGTTTTATCGCCGCAATAATTGAAAGAATACAACGCAATCTAGGAGCCACAATATTTGATATGGAATATGCGAGATGGTTGGAGGACGACCACCGGCATATGTTGGAGCTCAGAACCGGCCTCCAAGCTCATTTGCCCGACGGCGATCTCAGAGTGATAGTAGATGGCTACCTTTCACATTACGACGAGATTTTCAGGCTCAAGGGAGTGGCTGCTAAATCCGATGTCTTTCACCTTATAACGGGGGTCTGGGCCACCCCGGCCGAGCGCTGCTTCCTTTGGATGGGCGGTTTCCGACCCTCAGAACTGATCAAGGTTCGTGGTATTAATTGATTCCTAATCATCTTTTGGCAAATTCCCCGACAGCCACTAATCTTTTCTGAAAAGTTGCATCAGAGAATGATGTGGGCAGGGACTTTGGCCTCTGGTATATTCTCACCTCAGAGGACACATTGTCCTTTCCCTGATGACTTTCCAGGGATAATAATGCTTCCCAAGGAAAAGGATCCTTTTCTTGGGTTCTAAACAAGCTTTAAAGTCCTTGGCAAGGCATCTTCTTTAATTATAGGAATAATGAAAGCATTGACTTGCTAAACCTAGATTCCAGGAGACTTCTTTTTCTTTCCTTAAAAGAAGAAGTGACATCTATTAGAGCCAGAGTAATTAATTGACCAAAATATCCTCTCACCAAATTCTAAAGCCTAAACCACTTCTCAAGCAGGCTCTTTATGCCTTCAGAGGGTGCATCAGATGATCATCTGCACAGTCTTTTGTCCTCATGTTACATAGCCTATTCCAAAAATAAATAAATAAAATAGAACATAAATTCCTTGCTTTTACTTAATGATACGAGGATCCGGATGTTTATATGTTTTATGTATGGTCTATGTTCTCAGATACTAATAACGCAATTAGATCCGTTGACGGAACAACAATTCATGGGGATATGCAGCCTCCAACATTCATCTCAAGGAGCGGAGGAGGCGCTGTCCCAGGGGCTAGAACAGCTCCAACAGTCACTCGTCGACACCATTGCCGGCGGGCCCAGCATCGAAGGAATGCAACAGATGGCAATCGCCTTGGGCAAATTAACCAATCTCGAAGGCTTTGTTCGACAGGTAAAGTCTTCAATTGCGCACTAATATTCTCTTGCGCTCGGGGCAAATTTATTCTTACTTGCAAACTTTATGAAGGTGGCAGAGCAGTGATTAGGATAAGCTAAGGTACAACTATTACATTTTTTTCCAACATAAACAGGAGTTTGCAAACACATGGAAAACATGATTAAATTCAAAATTGCAAAAAAGAAAGAAGTAAAAATAGAACTTCCTTATGTAAAGGCTGTACAAGATCAAGAAAACTTGTAGATTCATTTCTGGGGGCATGAATGGTTTGACTTTCAGGAGTTGTAGGGCGAGGCGCCGCTATATTTTAACGGGCAAAAAAAGCTGGATTTTGCGTCACCCTGATTCTAACCTTCTTGTTTGACTTTCTGAGATGAAATACAATAATCCCAGTGTAAAAAAGGGCTTATTCTATTATAAGGTGCATCCCCCTCCATCAGTTTTGGTGCTGATTCGTCGTTGGATGGAGATCTAACTTTAATTATCATATTAATACTTTCATTAGGACATAATCTTCTTGGCGTCTCCATCAGATTTGGTCAACGTCGAGAGTTGCGCTTTGATGATCCCCACTAAGAACATGTCAAAGCTGAAACAATTCTTAGTCCTTTATACTTAATATTCAGAATTATTTATATCAAGATTTTCTCTATTTTACCCATGATTTTTTGTGTGGTAAAAGAATATCTTCCTAGTGGTATAAAGAAGTCCATTAGCTTGTTGAATAACTAGGGTTTGGTGTTGATTCTTTCTACCATCTCTCTTAAAGTCGCCATCTAGAAGGTTGCTTGAAAGTGATGCCGGTTGACATAGAAACCCTAGCTAGAGCTATCAAGCCAAATTTAAAATAATGAGGAGGAAAATGATAAGCTATCCTCTTAAGATGGGATTCGAGATTTTAAAGGATTATTCATCTCTATGATTGCAAAATGGTCCATATTTGAAGAAAATGACAACTTCATGAGCTTCCAGCTCTCTTGAATTGTTGTTGGCCGTAGCAACCCATGTGCATTGCACCAGAAGTAGGACTTCATTTTTATTTCAACTTGCTCTTGGTGTATTATATATATTATCGCATACTAATCGTCTATGTTGCCTCATTGTCATATTTCATGAAGGAATTTTCTTACCTGTTTAGCTGAGAATTGCAGGCTGATAACTTGAGGCAACATACCCTTCATCACTTGCACCGGATACTGACGGTTCGACAAGCCGCGCGCTGTTTTTTGGTCATCGGAGAGTATTATGGTCGACTACGAGCGTTGAGTTCTCTATGGGCGTCTCGTCCTCGAGAGTGAGATTATCACTGCATTAGATGCTGAATTTTTCCATTGAGATAAACGAATTATGCAAACTGATCTGGTCATCTTAAGTTGTTCTTGCATCTGTCTATCATAAATAACTTGCGCTTTGGTCAGGAGCATGATGAATGATGATAACTCACGCCAAACAACAACGGACCTGCAAATTGTTCAGGCTACACAAAATCACTTCTCCAACTTTTGATTATACCGCATCAGACCGCGGACCTAGAGCTGAACCTGATCGATCGGATCGAGAACCACGACCTCGTCCACATAAACAAATTCAGCCAGAATTTCTTGGAGCTTCTCTTTTAGGAGGATAGCAAATTTTAGTGTTTATATATCCACTATCTTATCTGTTCTTGTCATGTAAATGAACGTAATCAATTGTATTGTGCATTGGGAAGCTTCTAGTGGATTGGGTTATAAAGAAAGAGAAAAAAAACAATATGAAATTGCAAAATCATTGTCATCTCGGAGTATCTTTATTGTATATGATATTCTTATGCGATCCTTCTTTTCAATAAGCACAAGCTTTACAATAATAATATGCAAGGAGAAACAAGGTAATTCATGAATAATTTCAAAACCATGGTCTATAGAATAAGTACATGTACACATATTATACTTTATCTTCATCTAAAATAAGAAGGTTATCTATTGAATAACCATTGACTTCACTCCAAAGTTAGGGCAAGCTTCTCATAGATATATCTCGAACTCTCCATATTTGCAATGTCATTCGTACCCATTTGTGAATGTTGCAAACTTGAGAGAGAGAGAGAGAGAGAGATTAAACTTTGAATAAGACAGGAGAAAGAAAGAGACAAGATGGATGGTTGGGAAGTGGGGATGTGGTTTTCTTGCATACTTGCATGAAGTGGTTGCAAAAGAAGACCTTCCTTTTGTGATTAGGATATGAAGAACGGACGAGCAGAGCAGGAAGGCAAAATCCCAATAACTAATGACATGCATTGTCCTCTTTATTCATATTATATGCAGTGGATTCATCATGAACCAGAAGAGTACGCATGAATCTTGGTGCTGACAGAGAGAAAATCTGGGTGGTGGGTGCGAGTGCCTGCCTCTCCTTCGATCCTTTTCATTAATGAAGTGGTTGTGAAATTATTTACTTCTTGTTGCAGATTGAGAGTTTCTGTTTCTTTACTTTATTTATATAATAAGTATATACAGACGATCATCTACCGACATGCATTAAAAAGTTGGAGGCCATCGATTTTAATAATGGACGTCTTTAGATTGATATGAAAATTTATTTTATTCAATCAACAGTTTCCGTAGATTGAGAGTGATGTGAAAAATAATTATTTACAGATACTGTCATCCATGAGCATTGCTATAACATAGCTCATTCGATTGAAATTTTTTCTCAACGTTTCTCGACCCATCGAAGTCACGGACAAAGCGGTTTGTTCAAGATTTAACAAGGCACCGAAATAATTTAATCGAACGTCGATTTAAGTCGTAGGCGATCGTGGGCAGCATCTTGCTCTTCCCTGGCATCATCTAGTGGTGATTATTGGGAGGGAAAATGACAGAATCACCAGGGGTTTACGTTTTTCCTAATTACTGGGTTCTTCCTTAAATTAGACGGTGCCCTATTTTATTTTATTTTCAATTTTTGTTTCCCTGAGAATTTTTGGCATTTCTGTACTTTTTTATCATTGCAATCGAACTCAAATAAATAAATAGATAAAAATTGTTTAAATTGGCACTGTCCATCACTGTCGGCGTGCCTTCACTCACCCCACACCAATCAGAGAATTAGGAAGCAAAGGCGACTTTTCTCTAGACGAATGGGACACGTCCTCTTAGATTAGGTCTCAATTTTAGTATAATCTATCAAGGGGTAATGCTGCTTCCATCACTACTTTACAAGCAAGGAAGGTATGGAGAGAGAGAGAGAGAGAGACCAAAACCAACATTTCATATGTTCTAATAAGCAACCATTTCCATGCTGGTTAAACGAAGCTCCTCTTGAGATTGTAACTTCGGATAGGCAAAATTCTTTCCACTACAGGGATTAGTGTACAACAAAGAATTACAAATGACAAATTCTGACTCTTGCTTGCTTCCCAACAGTTTTGGTAAATGCTGGTTTTCAAATTTCTTTGCCCTAACCCTACAGACTGCACCCTCAATCAATTATGAAATAACACAACACTGTATAAGTCCACCCCCGCCTCTAGCATTTGCAGAATAACGAAGCCCGAAACCTTGCACGCCGTCCTCGTTTTAAAAGTCGAATGCAAACTCATCCCATGGTGGTACTTCAAGACCGACTGAATCATGATCTTGCATCCCATCCATGTCAAAGTCCAGAAACGAACTGAGATCTTGATTACCACCAAGCCCAATATTCGTGAGATCGATGGGCTCGTCCGCATCATTAGTCGAGTCTCCTCGTGCACTGTTACCCGCCTTCGGTTGACCAAGCGATGCATTAGTCGCGTGACTAGAGGTATTTGCCGATGCTGGAAATCCATTCCCAGGCCTTACTCTTGAAGTCGGATGATCACTGGCCTTCGGCTTCGGTTTCACTTTGTTTTTGCATTCGATCCCAGGGCTTTGGATTGATTGTTGACCAGCCACTGCAGATAGAGTAGTAACATTTGTGTTTTTCTGCCTCTCACCTCTCTTACCCTTTGTTTCGCCAAGCATGGAGCTGTCGATCGATGTTACTTTTGAGGAAGCACACCCCATGACATCATCAATTAGCATTTCCTTCTTCTTCCCAAGAGAGTCATACCTTTCAAAAGTGCTAGAGACAGCACCTGCGGCAGGAAATATAGAAGGTTAGAAGATTCTTTACTGGTTTAACCCAATTGGTTCACAGGAATTTTTATCCTGAGGGGACTTTTATCAGGTGACAATCATAAACAACTGATTCCAAGTCAATCATGTAATGACAGGCTAGCATGATCAAAATTTACCTGATCCCCTAGCTTCTGCCTGAGGATTCGGAACATCGATACACGTATTACTTGCCGTTCCTGAGCCAACGCATTCAACAGATTTTGCATCATTACTGCTAGACAGCGGTGCGAAGAGGATTTCCTGCAGTCCAGGCTCACAAAAGCAACTAATGCCCGTATCTTCATACTTTTTATATCTCACAAGTGTTCGCTTGATAAAAGCCAACGCAACCTGCTTTGAAACCTTGCGGACGGAAGCTTTTGAAGTACTGCTGCCCCGACATGCCTGTATAGGAAATTGACATGACAAGAACTCTATACCAATCAGCTAAGTGCTTAAATTGTCTCTGGTTCGTCCACATCAATATAACATTTGCTGCTACTTTTGCATCGCAGGAACATACAAAAAACTAGTCTTTGATTTGAGTCATCACAATATCATGTATTTGACGATATGGTAGGACCACCATAAGACTCAATGAGTTATTTATCTCAAATAGGAACCAGTTACCATCAAGAAGTACAAAATTGTACTGATACTGGATGTTTATATTCTGGAAAAATTGCGAAATACCAATGTGTATCCCTAAAGCAATTTTAGAAGATGAACCATCTGACCAGTAAAGACGACTGAGGGACAGCATCATGCAATCAACAAGCTTAAGTAAAACCCATTTGTCACACTGGAGTAAGCTCAGAATTCACAAGACGCAACATCTAGTAGGAAATCGATTATCACCACAATTGGCCACCTCTGGTAGTGGATGGAGAAAGGCATACATTTTTTCGACTTCCTGTTAGAACCTAGATGAAGTCCAGTCGCGGCAAGCATGGGACAAAAGATTTTCTAGTACTAAAAAGCATAGGGTGGCTTCTGAATAATAAAAACCACATCGACAAGAATACCCAATTTCAAAACATTAGCCTTCTGTCTCCAAATTGACAAATTTTCCTACTTCTGTCTTTTGCTCATTGAATGAGGAAAATGACAGAGAAACTATATTTGTGGGGACTAAACAAAGCACAATCTCAGAAGAAAGAGATGCTAGAACCGGATATTCAGTGTTTATGTTCAATCAAGTGCAAAATATATTGAGTTTTAGGACATACAGCATTAGGCATTAAATACTTAAGAAAAAATTACACTGCCACTTTTTGAATATGGTACTGATATAAACTCTTAAGTTCCAAAACTTACACTGACCTAAGACAGCCCCATTAAATCAGAAACAAGTAATTCTGTTATTACTTCCTAGAACAACTGATATGCAAAAAAAAAAAAAAAACAAACAAACAAACTAGAGAAATCGTCAAAAGTAAACAAAAGCACATCACAACAGACAGCCAACCCACAACCACAGATATTAGAACTAAAAAATAAAATAAAAAGAGATATGAGATGAAGAATCAGGAAGCCTAATCCTTCGGTTGGTGGCTTAAGCATTCAGCACAAAATAATGCTCATTCTTGAAAGACAGATTGGCGATGTCAAATGCATATTCAAAGAACCAGAACGTGACAATATGAGGTGAGGTCTAGGAGTCGCATCCCTTTGACTTCATCACTTGATATAAATTGGATCACCTCTGCTAGCTAAGTGGCCAGCATATAAAGAGAACCACGGAGGCAGGGGTTCAACCCTGCCCCCTGGGGGCTAGGAGGGAAAATGATTCTTTTCAAGGCCATTTGGGCCATTTCTTAGATAAACAAAAGATATCACTACTAGGAACCACTGGTGTTTCAACGTCACATACTGGTGTGCAAAAATCCATAATGAGAAAACAGCACAAAAAATCACAGTGATCTGCATTGAAAATGTGAATCTATTACCGTCTACTTTATCCTGTCCGATATTTTGCTTTCGAAAACCAACACATGGTTCCTTTTCATTACAGATGGAAAATACAAATGAATTTTGTGGGCAAAAAAATTCCAAAACCAATAATCCATCGATTCTAATAATGAATTTCGAACAGATAAACAATTACCATTCTTTTCCTGTAGGCCATCTCAACAAGTCGTTGCATAGCAATCTCTTCTAGTTCAGCTTTCCTGCATATTAAATCCAACTATTTAAGCAAAACAAGAAGCAAGAGAAAAATATCAGACAAATACCCGACAAGGCATTAATATTACCATCTTTTCGCATCCTCTCCGCTCATTACAGCTTTATCCACTTTCTCCAAGTTCGCCCTTTTTCTCACAATCTAACATTTAGTCAAAAATCAGAGATCAACGATAGGAGGATTTTGCAAGAAAAGGATTGAACGTTAATCAATCAGATTCCATTCTTTTCACCCAAGAAAGAGACACCTTCCTTTCAATTCCTCACTTTACAGTCCAACAAATTCAAGAAGACTAGGGAGATATCAACCTGTTGGCATAGCCCTTCCCTCAGTTCTGCAATATCTTGATTAATCACCTCCACATCATCTGCTAGATCAGGCTGCATACAGTAAACCAAGTTTGAAACAATAAGAGGGGGAAGTCTTCACATATAAGCGGTAAGAAGAGGATTTCCAGAGCATGGGTAACACGTGGAAAAGAGTCCAGTGGATCCTCTCTGTTAAATAAGGAACCTACCAATATTTCTGGATGTATGTCAATACTCCTTAGCTCAAGCAGAAGTCTGTCATCGAGAGACATCGATTGATATTGACCATCATGGTAAGGAAAGGCAGAGACATTCAATTCCTTCTTCGGCAGCTGTCCCATATCATCTGAACATATTTCACTGACAATGGCTGCATCAGAATGGAGTATTCATCATCTCCAAACGAATGCTCATTGCTGTAAACAGAAGTCGACATGCTTGAATTTCTAACTGTGCTAGAAGCAGCACTTTTATCAGCAGAAAATCTGTCCAGAACGTTAACTTTCGGATTCCATAAATCCACAGTTGACTCAACTTCAGATTCCATCCTATCCTTGTCTCTGGACTCTATGTCTATCTGGTTACATGAACCACAATGAGAATCATCGCTCACGCTCTGAAGAGACAAATTTTTGCCTTCGTTGTGATGGTAGAGTTCTTCGCTTTCATCCTCAATTAGAGCAGAAAGTATTCTCTGATACAATGGAGTAACCTTGTCCAAACTCCCAATGTCAAATCTGCCAGATAATATAGCATTCTGAGATGCTTCCTCGTCCAAATGGTTCCCTTCTCGTCCACCAGGACGATCAGAATCTTCTTTGTGAATGACTGTGCCCTGAGAAAAGAACCAATAAATTCTTGTAGAATGCAATATCTATTCTGAGAATTTTATATAAAAAAGTATGTCGAGTTTAAACAATATTTTTTGTAAGTCACCGATAGACTGAAAGAAATACAAATAAATAAATAAAATATGGCCTCATAGACAAGTTCTCTTACCAAAGTATCGTGATTGATAACGAATGACAAACTCTCATTAAGCTCCTCAATGCGATTGAGCTGATCCAAGTAAGAAACAAGCAAAATGAAAGTGTCAGTATCCAGGGATTAGGATATCGAGAAACTAATCTTCTTTCAGAACTAATACCTGTTGCTTTAAGTAGGACTCATCTTCAGGACTCACAAAAGCAAAAGCATGTTTCATTTTCTTCCAAAGTGTACTAACAAATGCGGTATCTGTACAAACAGTAAGGGATTTCTATGGTCATGCTTTCACAAGGGGGAAAAAGAACCAAAATTGGGGAAAAAACAAATTTAACAAGAGGATCTGAGTCAAAGTGCATACTGAAAGCATTTCGAGCAGAATTCACAGCAGCAAGTAAAGTTTCAAAATCATCATCCATTTCACCTGCAAAAGGATATCAAAGTAGTAGAATGTCAAAGTTTGGCAACTTCCTCATGGCTAAAACATAAGCTTGGCAACCTTTTTATTCACTTTGCTTATGGTAAGGTTCCAAAGGCCTCAACAATTGGCTTAGAGCTTAGAGAAATCAAATTTATGACAAATGTCGAGTTCAAAAGTTAGATGCTACGTCAAAACCAAGACACTGCAGCACTAGAAAATCAGATTCACTGAATAGAGAGTTACTTATATGATGCACCCCAGAAATCAAACTCTTCAAAATATGCCATGTTTTTATACAAATAAGCTTCTCCCATCCACAGAGAATCCAAGTAAAAGTACTACAATATGTGCACCAACAGGAAATTATGGGATCACAAATATTAGGCCCATGTGCACCGTATGCCCTACCAACAATGAGGATTATACTGTCTACTGTGTCACTTCATATCATCATCACTTTTCTCAAATGTCATGGAGCTTAGAGCTATTCTAGCCAATAATACCCAGTGAGAGAAGCTGAAATATAAGAATACTGAACAAAAGGTTTGGGCTTCTACTGTACCGGAAATATCAGAAGAGCCAGCATTTAGCACCAACCCGACCCGAGCCACAGCCTTCTTATCTTTCAACTTCTTTGTGGAAGGTCGGCCTGTTTTACTGGATGAACAATAGATAGCAAAAATCGTTCAACAGAGAATATAATCTAAATAATGCAAGTGCACTGTGCACAATTTTGGAACAAAAAATTCAAAGACCTTTTGTTTCTATCTGAACTGAGCCTCAGACATTGAGGTGGTTTAACTGCTATTAAGTCCTCCATCCTCTCCCGTGGAGAAACGCTTGACTTTGTCAAAGACAAACCTCTTCCGCTCCTCCCTTGTTTTCTCACTCCTCCCATTTCGCAAAGTACTTTACCCTTCTTCACAGGCAAAACATTATCCCCAGCACTATGAGATGCAGAAACTTCACCACCATCCATTCCTTTTTCTTTCAGTCCGTTTTCCCAAGCTTCTGATTCTTCACTGTCAGGCATACCAAATGGCGATGAAATATCAGGTTCCTTCTTGATCTTCAAGTTGCCATTACCGGATATGCGTCCAATCAAAGATCCACTGTTTCCAATTACAGAATTTCTACGGTTGGGCTCTGGTGTGGCAAAGCCTTGTGCTAGATTCTGCATCTTGTCAGCAGGATTCACGACAGGAGAGACTAGGTTTGCCCTTCGAAGGCGTGATTTTTTATGTGGTCTCTGCCCAACCCACTGTGCCATTGGTTGCGAAGTTGCACCAGGAGACAGAGTATGCTTTTTATCATTTGTGATGCCAGTTGCCATAATTTTATTTGGCTTTGGAGGTGGTTCCCAATCATCAATAGCTCCAGGTGACGTATGAATGCTAGGAGATGAATCAAGCACCATAAGTGAACCCGTTCGTTGTGCTCGGGAGGCCTTTCCTTTAATCAATGAACTAGAACCGCTAGCCAGATCACTCTCCTCGAAGTTTGACCTGAAAGAGGTACTGCGGTTATTGGCAATCAAGAGCCTCATCAACCTGAGGCTTAATTCTTGTTAGAATTAAGCCATATACCTTGTTCCTCGTATATAGAGGACGGAAAAAATGCACACCTTGTTATGAAAGAAATGCATAAAGCACAGTCTTAATTCTTGTTAGATATGAACATGTAAGGCAGCTATATACGAGGAACAAGGTATTTTGAGAATATGTAAGGACATACTTGTTTCCCTTCAGTAAAACCCTCTGCTCAAACAAATCAGTACCATCCCTTGGTGAAGGGGCTATCTCCAGCTCATTCTTCAGAACTGCACAGGCATTTGAACCAGGAGACTCAACCCGGCTGACCAACTTGTTTGTTCCACCCGCACCATTAGAAGTTTTTGACCTGTAGTAGCAAGAAAATTGAGAGAGAGAGAGAGAGAGAGAGAGAGTTTGAGTAGAAAAGCACTAATGAAGTGACTCGGGTAACAAGTATACATATACGCAGGAAATTTTCCTCAGCTACCAATCATCTAACGCAAGATTGTTTCTCAAACACTTCACAGTTGTTAAGCTGAATGGCAAATTATGCAATCTGAAGAGGCTCTAATGGCTTTCTTGACGATCCTTTTCTCGAGTGACCACCTTTCTTATGCACTTGTGTTCGATTAGCCCTAGCCTCGTGAACCATTTTCAAGAATAGATTTTAAAAAGCGAGCAACTAATTAATTTTATTACCATTAAAATGTCATTTGGGTGAACATCACAAGCCACGTATATACGACAGCTATCAATTACACTGGTCAAAGGGCAGCTATCAATTAAGGAAAACTTCTATTAGGAAGGTATCTCAAAATCTCATCAGCTTGCCTTCTAAAATCGATGGTTCCTTAGCAGCAGCTAATTGAATGGCGCCTAGGGAGCAGACTCTAATAATGGGTAGAGACACCAACATTGTACACAGTAAGATTCGTCAGCCATTTGGAAAAAGAAAAAACCAACTCTGATAAGACAAAGATATTCTTCCAACAAAGAAACAAATCAACCGTATCATCTATTACCCATCCCAGCAGCTCACTTAAATTATTTTCGCGATAACCGGTAGAGAAGTTCTGCATATGGGAAATGTGAATATAAGAGACTTTGGAGTGATTAATACAGTTGAGTCGAAGGAGTGAGACGAAAAAAATGAAAGAACATCTGATCTCTAACCAGATCAAAATGTCTCCATCCAAAAAAGAAAAAAAGAGAGAGAGAGAGAGAGAGAGAGAGAGAGAGAGAGAGATCAAAATGTCCATAGTCAACTAGAAAAAAGAGCTGACTCTACAGCTCAATCAGACATAAATTACCCAACAGTCTTCTAAGTGCAGATATTCACACCAACATGATGGACATATAAGATTACCTGAAAGCGTGACCATCACCAGATCGCAACTTGGAATCAGAAGGAAGTTTAGACTGCATAACTTGCTTTGGATCTACATCACCATGTAAAGTTCTGTTGCCTACAGCACTTACAGATCGCTTCCTCTTAATTTTCCTCTCCCAACTGTCACCTGCAGCAGCCACCCGGCGGATCTTTTCTTCACTTCGAACTAAAAGACCATTACCAACCTGGACCTTTTCTTCATTTCTTTCCATAAGCGCCGGCTGCCTTGAGGCAGAAATGGATTTGGTTTCAGCCTAACAACATGAAGTGTGAAACAAAATTAGTGAGTATGGAAAATATTGAGCTGATCTCTCAGAAGTAGCTACTGCATCACAAACAGATCCTTAAATAACAACTATCGTGAGTGTTGCCAAAAAATACAAGAGTAGTTCACGAGACAAGGCACTTATGATGAGGACTCATATCACAGAAATCTATCAAAAACAGTGCAAGTCGGCGTATAAATATTTCACCAGTGGGGGCAATTCATGTTAAGGACTAGCATGTGTTAGTATGCATTTCACTACATGATGGCATTGCAAATTTTAAACCTTATATAACACAGTTTGTATCAAGCTTCAGCCGAACAATTTTATATAGCATCAACAACAGGCTGTAATTAACTTCATGCTTTTCTTTGGACCTTTTTTTGTGAATTCACTGGTCAAATGGCTTCAGCAATTATATGCCATCTTCAGGTTTTCCAACAATTTAGTCAACTGAAATCTCTAAAATAACAATGTTTGAACCAGCGGATACAAGAAAACTCAATTTATCTACACCTAAGAAGTGCATAAGTAACTGGGCGATACAGATTCTAACCAGGAAATCTTACAGGTTGTCCCTTCAAAGTGGGGGAAAAACTAGAAAATGTACCTCACACAGAAATACATCCAAGGAACGCCAAATAAATTAAGCAGAAGATGAAAGCATGACTGAAAATCTCCTTAGGAGCAAATCTAAAACCAAGCAAATCTTGGAGAACATAAATCCAAAGAATGGGATAAAAATTTCCAAAAGAACTGAATAATCACAGACCAGAAATGGAAACAAGCCTCAGATACAAACCCGCATATCTGCCACTGAAGTACGGACACGCTTAACCAATCCACCATTTTTCGGCCTCTGCTCCAGCCTTGCATTGACCATGTCACGAGGGTTTCCACGAGGTTGACTTTTCACCTTTTCCAGGTCAACCCCAGACCTCTCAATGGATGAGATATCAGTCCTTTGTCGCTTCTTTGAGCTCAGGTTTTCCCTGTACTTGTCCAGCTTAGAGATGGACTCCCGGAACATCTTTGCTCTGTCCCTGATAAAGAGATATCAAATATTCAATATACAGATTAATTCAGATGATGAGAACCAATGAACCTAGATTTGATTCTTAATATAAATAGATAATACATTCTAGAAACCTGGAGTAAAGCATTAAAAGAAACAGATTTCAAAAATCTTTATCCAACCATCGTAGGGTAATAAACAGACATCCTCACAAATATTCAGTTAATATCACAAACATCTTCAGAGTGCTTCAACCCAAACTGCCACAAAATCATGCTGAAGACATGCTGAGCACATCTACAACATACCTTTGGCTCAAATTCATAGGCTATTTGCAAGGATTGCTAGGACTCATGGATGGCTACACTACATTCCCTGCCGCCAAATTATGCACTGAAGTAAATAATGACCCATTTTCCCACCAATTACCAAATCGCCCCATTCTAGAAACCGTACAAGCTATTCATTTAAATAGAGTTCCCACTACACGGAATAACCTGAATGACAAGTAGGGAAATAAACAAGATCTCTGCAAGACGGGCAAGAACCATTACTTTGCCTTTCTCGAGGCATCTTCAATTATCTCCTTGGTTGCCATGACAGCAGCAGGCTTAGGCTGGTTCACTCCAAACGAATGCCCCTCTGATGTACTGCCAACAGGGAAAGCAAGGGCCCTCCTGAGCTCTCCTGGTCGTAAATGTTTCTGATTGCCTAAAGTAATTGGCTCCAGTGACAAACATTGAGGCAAGGGAGGCACTTCCAGTGTAGACGTATTACTGCCCTTGCCAGAGTTATTGCCAGGACCTAGCATAGTGCGCTTGCTGCCCGTCAAACAGCTGCTTAAGTCGTCACATCATAGTACATATCCTTGCTGAATTCAGATTCTATTGAGTCCCTTAATTCCCTGGCATTTCCAGATCCCCAAAAAGCTGTTAAGATAATCATACACCGCTTGTACATCAGAAAAATAGAAAACCACTTGTACACGAAAAATGACCAAACTTATCAGCACTGCCCCAGTTTTAGACGAGAAAGCTAGGATAAGGCTATAATATGCCTCCAGGAGGACAGGGCGAAGAACAGGAAGGTCGAGTCCACCAATGCTCACCAGAGCAATTAGCTTGGTTTTTAATTTTCGACAGAGAATAACTAGCCTTGCCCAGCCCATGAACAATTTCCCACTTTAGGTAAAAGGTGAGGTTCTTTCCTTTTTCGTAACAAGGAGGCTAGGGGCATCACTTTTTCTGTTCAGTCACCATCTTTGATTACCAACCCACAAAATTCATCAAATTAATCGAAACCCCAGCAAACTTATAATCTTCTCAAGATCAGAAAAGGCCGGTCATTCTTTAAAAAAAAAAAAATCGCAGTGCCCAGAAATGCCCGCAAGTTCCCATCGGAGCAAGGAAACCAGATGCTCACGGACTCTACCCACACGTAAACACAGCACCACGCAACAGGAAGCCACCAACGACCGATGACGGCCGTCCGCAGGTGATCGATCTCAGCCAAATCCCCGCCACTCCAACAACGACAAAGCCCGAGCCGATCGCGGGAACTAGCTCGCCTCATTCGCGAAGCCTCCGCCGAAAACATCGAATCGAACCGGAAATTGCTAAATTTGTCCGAACTCCACCCCAATTACCCGAATTCCGCTCGACCGACCGGAAGAAAGAAAGAAAGACCCACGAACGAGAATCGAAAGAGCTCCTTCCCCACACGGAAAAGCCGCAAGCTTGGGAATGTTGCTTAAACCCTAGGCGGCGAAGGGAGGAGGTGGGGGGGAAGAGAGAAAAGAAAGAAAATGCTTAGGTTTCGCGGCGAAGAATGGCGGGAAATACCTGACGGAAGACGAGAGGAGCCGGCGCGGCCGGAGGAGGGGCGGAGATCGGCGGGGCGGCGATCGAGCGCCGTCGCGGGGCGCGGCGGCCGGGGAATCGGGTTTTCCGGGGGCGGGGGGGGGGCTCGTGCTCGGCGGAGTTGGGGTCGTCGGGGGAGGTCACCGATCGGAGGCTCTTTTTGACCGCTGCCTCCCTTTCGTGGGGAAAAGGTGCTGCGGCGTTGACACGGAACAAGCAGACATCGCCCGCCGTATTTTTCTCCGTCTAAAATAAATAAATAAATAAATAAGAGAGAGAGAGAGAGAGAGAGAGGGGGCAAAAGCAGTCAGAGGGACTTCTTTAGTACTCGGCTGAGAATAGGGAAATTCTAAATAAAAGCTTAAAATGTCATTATTTTTCTTAAACATGAATTTAAAAGTAAAAGCTTGAAGCCATCGCATCAATTTCAAAAGAGAGCTTGAAGTAATTATGATTGTTTCAAATGAGGCCTAACATCGCCATCAACATAAAATTTTGACCAATCAAGGGTATTTTTGTGCAAACACTATTTAAATTTAAATTTAATTTTTTTTTTTTACTCAAGAACCTCATTCAGCCAGCAGCCGCCAAATAAATTTGGGGGAACACGTAAGCAAAATGACCACCACCCCCAGCTTCCCATTAAGATCCCAAGCGACCGTGAGATTTGAACTCCATCCCTTCGTGAGGAGGAGAGAGAGCTCAAACCATCGCGCCACCACCAAACGGTGATTAAATTCAATTATATTAAAACTTAAACAAAATTATAAAAAAAAAAAAGGGAAAACACAGGGGAGAGGGCTCCCTTCCATCTATAGCCACTGCCCCACCGTCGATGGAGCAATGACAATTGTATGCAAAAGAACCGAGAACCGTCTGAATCGCTCGGAACTAGATTGAATCGGACCAAAATCAATCATTCCCCTTGGGGCCGGTCCAATTCCCGACTCTAGGCGTGGAACCGCCCACCCTCAAACCAATGTGTGTGTATACGTATATATTTTAAAAAATAAATTCAATTTCAATTACTTAATTATTTTGTAGTTTTCAACCAAATATATATTTGTAGTTATTGGACATTATAGACTAATTTTATCTCTTGAGTGTTTAATAGGATTAATCCCCTGTCCTTTTTATTCTAATAATCCATTTATTTGCTTTTTCAACCAAAACAACATAAACAAATGTAGAGGAAGGAGAAAACCAATTGAAGATATCTATAAGAGCTAATACCTTGGTTTAAGAGTATAATCAAGTCTCTGCTTAGCTATTTCCATGATTAAATTAGGTTGACGTTAAAAAAAATGAATTAAGCCATTAATTTCTATGGTTGTTAAGACTTTTAACTTGAAATATAATTTTCCATATGTTTCTGGTGTAGGGAAACTTTAAAAGGACCACACCATGACTTTCAAAGAAATTAAGTCTTTAGTTAACGAGTATTATCTATTTGTTTTGTTTTATAGTAATCAATAACTCATAGTTCAACCTGAATATAAGGTCGAATAAGCTTTATAGAGATTGGGGACCGCTTCTATGGATCCACTTGGGAAACTAGACCAGATTAGATCCTAGGGGGGGTCCATGAAACCAATGAGCGAGTCTCATTTCGAATTTTTTGAAACCGTTCATTAGTGGGAGGTTTCCAGTTCCAAGGTGGGAACCGCCCTTTAGACCATCTCCAGACCAAGGTTAAATGGGAGAGAGCGGTGACCCTCTCCAAACAGGGTCGCCGGCCCTTACCCAACGCCCCCAAACCTAGGTGACGAGGTTCGAGGGCCTTGGGCAAGGGCCACCACAACGATGTGAGGTCCAACAGTCCTCCCCTACATAAGGTCAAGGGTGGGCAACCATCGCCCACCTTTGGGAGAGGGTCACCGCATTCTTCTGTCTCTAGCAAAGGTTAGCCCCCCTCGGTAAGTAGGGGTGGCCGACCCTTGCTTAGGCACCATTGTCACCGCCCGACAATGGGCAATGTTTTCCCTTTTTTTATTTTTTTTAAGTTTTAGTTTTTTCATGAAAAAAATGAATTTAAAAAAAAAACTTAAAAAATAAGATTACCTTTCATAACTGGTGAGTTCAAGCCCTTATTCAAGACTAATGTGATCATTTCATGTTCTTATTTAAAACAATGTTTTCCATTTTGATTAGTCATCCTATCGTAACTAAATAAGTAGTAGATCCCGAGTGCCACGGGAATGACTCTTGGAGGACATCTAGGAATACATAGATTCTGTAATTAGTCAATATTGGTAAGCCTAAGAGAGGAAGGTCTCGAGTTATTACTACACCCCTAAGTTAATAAGATCTTTCAATCCACCTTTTGACAAAGTCCCATTAGCCAGCTTGATCCCTTCCCCATCAATAATATATAGGCAGCTTTCCTCAATGCTGATTTTGATAAGCTTTATGCCCTTGGACTTTTTCGGGCAAGTTAGTTCCCTCAAGTCTTTATTTGAAAAAATGATAGCACTTCAGCTCCTTATTTGAAACAATATTCACTTCATGTCATTTTTGGAATTTTCCCGTTGAGAAATTTATTATTGACAAAAATAAATCCACCATGAAAAACAAATATTGTGCATTGAAGGCCGCTAACTATATATAAATTTTTAGCAAGAGTCTTGAAATGTTTTACGTAAATTAAAAGAGAAAATCTCATATCTAGGATTTATGTCGCTGCGCTCCTAAGTCGCTTCAAATTCTCCATTTCCTGACACGTTTTTTAGTAATTCCGGAGCATGGCGTGTACGACTCAGACTTCCGGGAGGCCTAGCGCAACACCTTGTAAGCACCAAGAATCGAATAAGTCCAGGTCCTTGGCCCCTATCCAATCCAAAATATCTTGTACACGGTTGGTGGAGCCAAATTGTAGACCTCCATCATAGCCCTGAGGTCGGCGGTTCAATATCGTCCCCACATCTCCATGAACCTTCGACTTTGGCAATTATCGACGAGTGATTAATTATGGCCTTTGTTTTCCTTTTAGGATGAAATCATTCACTGTACTATCACTATCAATTATATCAATCCATTATCATTAATTACGTTACTTTAGCCTGGATAGATAATGGGAATCGAACCCCGCATCTTCTGCTTAGCAAGGAGAAATTTCCCCATTCAACTCAATCGCATTGTTTTATTTTTGTTCTTTCTCAAAAAAAAATTATTACCATATTCATGATCTAACGGGAATTGAACTTCAGAGAACTTACATTTAGGCCATGTTTGGTAACTAACCAAACGATGTCTAATTCTATTCTTTTATTTTTTGGGACAAAAAAAGAACAAAAATCTATCAAGTAATTTTTTTTCCTGAGAACGGATCTAGAACATAATTAAGAAGTAAAAAAAAAAATTACTTATTTGTTCCTAAGAACAACTCCTTAATCAAGCCTTTTCTTTCATTTTTTTTTCTCTATTTTCTTTTCTTCCTTTTCTTTTCTTTTTCTTCTTCTTCATCTAGCTAGTTGTGGACTATTGCCGATAGTTGGTGACCAACCAAACGAGGGCCAATACCCTTGCCTAAGCCTCGCCATTGGCCTCCTCAAAGCCTCATCGATGGCTACGCGAGGCTTGACCTCCCCTAATCTAGCGAGGTCAATCTTGCCTAACTGTCAACGAGGCTTGACCTCACTCAACCACCAGCAAGGGTGAGCCTAGTGAGGCTCAACTGCAATTGGATGAGACTTGACCTCGCCCAACGAGGGTGAGGCTTGGCTGGCAGCTAAAGGAAGAAAAAGAAGAAGATAAAAAGGAAAAGAGAAAAATGTAACAAAATTATTTTAAAAAAATTTAAAAAAATTCTAATTTACAAAAGAATTTGGGAGTCGTACCAAAAACATATTTATTGTAGAAATAGAAATTTTATTTAGTTATCAAATGTCTTCAAATGCTTATAAACTCGTCTAGGGAAGATAATAAAAATAATAATAATTTTTTGAGTGGAAATTGTCCATGATAACAAAATGGTTACTAAACTCACCCTTAATGTTATAATTTTGACAACAAAATGGTTACTAAACTCATCATTAATGTTATAATTTTTCACAGAACCAATCTCCGACAACCCCAACCAATTGGGCAGGTTCAATTTCTAGCTTCTTCGTAATATCTTGTAGAGGAAAGAAAAGGCAAATCTTTAGCTTCTCCCCTCAAACACCAGGACACAATTCATACTCTGGCGAGGAGCATTGGCAACTTAAAATTGCTCACGCATATAGAGAGAGAATCACTAATTATGCTCCACATGTACCATCCTCAAATTGATCCTATGATCAAGGCTTTAGGATTCAATTCAATTGCTCGAAAAGTAGGCCATCGAGTGGACGTCCATTTGCCTATGGGACCCCGCATGCCTCGCTCATTCAGAAAGAAAAACTCATCTACCTCACTTGGTTTCATTCCCGAGAGACCAAACTTTCAATTCGCTTTTCATCAACGTTTTCGAACCCGGACCTGTCAAGCCGGTCTCGACTCCGATTCTCAAGTCAACGGGGTTCAACTAGTTGAACCACCTTTTAGATGAAGTTGGAAGCATTTTACGAAGAAATTTGTAATGCCTTGTATGCCTATCAGTATCAGCACCAAAAGGAGCGTTTTGCTCCGGTGGATGAGACGTTCTTCGATGTGCCAGAGCTCAGGTGCTCCTCCATCGCATTGTTGAGGAACAACCATATTCCAGAGAAAAAGTACAGAACTTCCTAAAAACAAGTGGCATAGAAAAAATAAACCCAGAGTGAAAAGGAGGGACCTTCACTATCAGATCAACCAAAAACAACATCTAAATGATTTTCGAGTTGAAACGAATTTCAGCTTGCGAAATGAAAGCTTCCTTGCAGCATTCTTGTGTTCATTTTTTTTTTTTTTGATAATCAAGGCTTTGCATTCGTCATCGTTGTCCAAGGGCTGCATTTGCCTTCGAGAACATGATTGAATATGAGCGACCACCTTTAATGAGCATACATTGTGTGAAGACGAAGGAAATTTGTAGAGAGCCCGGCGTACTGGGAAGATGGTTTCGGCATCAGTGTGTTTTTAACTGGCATAAGTTATTTGGAAACATGACGCCACTCGATGGTCTGCAAGCCTTAGCTGGGTTTGCTGTTTCTGCTATTACAGAATGTGTACTGACAATGGTAATTTGGTTGAAATCTGGGTGGTTTATCAAGCATCTCCGTTTGATCTAGATGATAATTCAGGAATTTTGTTCTCCCAGGTCAGATTAGATCTGAGGATTCTGCTGACTTGCTCTCTGCTAAGGCCTGTTCAGTGGAATTCCCGGGCAGTTTTCTTTTCCATATTTTGATCTTATCGGTCAGCTATGTGGTTGAAGCTGACGTGATTTGACTCGGTAGTTGTGATGCAATGCTTGTGTTCATTCTGTCGCCTCATTTTAGTACCAAACAATAGTAACAGAGAGGAAAAGTCCTGTCGAAGCTCTGCTTCTGCTGCAGTAGCTAATTGAATGGCGCCTAGGGAGCAGACTCTAATAATGGGTAGAGACACCAACATTGTACACAGTAAGATTCGTCAGCCATTTGGAAAAAGAAAAAACCAACTCTGATAAGACAGAGATATTCTTCCAACAAAGAAACAAATCAACCGTATCATCTATTACCCATCCTAGCAGCTCACTTAAATTACTTTCGCAATAACTGGTAGAGAAGTTCTGCATATGGGAAATGCGAATATAAGAGACTTTGGAGTGATCAATACAGTTGAGTCGAAGGAGTGAGACGAAAAAAATGAAAGAACATCTGATCTCTAACCAGATCAAAATGTCTCCATCCAAAAAAGAAAAAAACAGAGAGAGAGAGAGAGAGAGAGAGAGAGAGAGATCAAAATGTCCACAGTCAACTAGAAAAAAGAGCTGACTCTACAGCTCAATCAGACATAAATTACCCAACTGTCTTCTAAGTGCAGATATTCACATCAACATGATGGACATATAAGATTACCTGAAAGCGTGACCATCACCAGATCGCAACTTGGAATCAGAAGGCAGTTTAGACTGCATAACTTGCTTTGGATCTACATCACCATGTAGAGTTCTGTTGCCTCCAGCACTTACAGATCGCTTCCTCTTAATTTTCCTCTCCCAACTGTCACCTGCAGCAGCCACCCGGCGGATCTTTTCTTCACTTCGAACTAAAAGACCATTACCAACCTGGACCTTTTCTTCATTTCTTTCCATAAGCGCCGGCTGCCTTGAGGCAGAAGTGGACTTGGTTTCAGCCTAACAACATGAAGTGTGAAACAAAATTAGTGAGGATGGAAAATATTGAGCTGATCTCTCAGAAGTAGCTACTGCATCACAAACAGATCCTTAAATAACAACTATCGTGAGTGTTGCCAAAAAATACAAGAGTAGTTCACGAGACAAGGCAATTATGATGAGGACTCATATCACAGAAATCTATCAAAAACAGTGCAAGTCGGCGTATAAATATTTCATCAGTGGGGGCAATTCATGTTAAGGACTACCGTGTGTTAGTATGCATTTCACTACATGACGGCATTGCAAATTTTAAACCTTATATAACACAGTTTGTATCAAGCTTCAGTCGAACAATTTTATATAGCATCAAGAACAGGCTGTAATTAACTTCATGCTTTTCTTTGGACCTTTTTTTGTGAATTCACTGGTCAAATGGCTTCTGCAATTATATGCAATCTTCAGGTTTTCCAACAATTTAGTCAACTGAAATCTCTAAAATAACAATGTTTGAACCAGCGGATACAAGAAAACTCAATTTATCTACACCTAAGAAGTGCATAAGTAACTGGGCGATACAGATTCTAACCAGGAAATCTTACAGGTTGTCCCTTCAAAGTGGGGAAAAACTAGAAAATGTACCTCACACAGAAATACATCCAAGGAACGCCAAATAAATTAAGCAGAAGATGAAAGCATGACTGAAAATCTCCTTAGGAGCAAAACTAAAACCAAGCAAATCTTGGAGAACATGAATCCAAAGAACGGGATAAAAATTTCCAAAAGAACTGAATAATCACAGACCAGAAATGGAAACAAGCCTCAGATACAAACCCGCATATCTGCCACTGAAGTACGGACACGCTTAACCAATCCACCATTTTTTGGCCTCTGCTCCAGCCTTGCATTGACCACGTCACGAGGGTTTCCACGAGGTTGACTTTTCACCTTTTCCAGGTCAACCCCAGACCTCTCAATGGATGAGTTGTCAGTCCTTTGTCGCTTCTTTGAGCTCAGGTTTTCCCTGTACTTGTCCAGCTTAGAGATGGACTCCCGGAACATCTTTGCTCTGTCCCTGATAAAGAGATATCAAATATTCAATATACAGATATTAATTCCGATGATGAGAACCAATGAACCTAGATTTGATTCTTAATATAAATAGATAATACATTCTAGAAACCTGGAGTAAAGCATTAAAAGAAACAGATTTCAAAAATCTTTATCCAACCATCGTAGGGTAATAAACAGACATCCTCACAAATATTCAGTTAATATCACAAACATCTTCAGAGTGCTTCAACCCAAACTGCCACAAAATCATGCTGAAGACATGCTGAGCACATCTACAACATACCTTTGGCTCAAATTCATAGGCTATTTGCAAGGATTGCTAGGACTCATGGATGGCTACACTACATTCCCTGCCGCCAAATTATGCACTGAAGTACATAATGACCCATTTTCCCACCAATTACCAAATTGCCCCATTCTAGAAACCGTACAAGCTATTCATTTAAATAGAGTTCCCACTACACGGAATAACCTGAATGACAAGTAGGGGAAATAAACAAGATCTCTGCAAGACGGGCAAGAACCATTACTTTGCCTTTCTCGAGGCATCTTCAATTATCTCCTTGGTTGCCATGACAGCAGCAGGCTTAGGCTGGTTCACTCCAAACGAATGCCCCTCTGATGTACTGCCAACAGGGAAAGCAAGGGCCCTCCTGAGCTCTCCTGGTCGTAAATGTTTCTGATTGCCTAAAGTAATTGGCTCCAGTGACAAACATTGAGGCAAGGGAGGCACTTCCAGTGTAGACGTATTACTGCCCTTGCCAGAGTTATTGCCAGGACCTAGCATAGTGCGCTTGCTGCCCGTCAAACAGCTGCTTAAGTCGTCACATCATAGTACATATCCTTGCTGAATTCAGATTCTATTGAGTCCCTTAATTCCCTGGCATTTCCAGATCCCCAAAAAGCTGTTAAGATAATCATACACCGCTTGTACATCAGAAAAATAGAAAACCACTTGTACACGAAAAATGACCAAACTTATCAGCACTGCCCCAGTTTTAGACGAGAAAGCTAGGATAAGGCTATAATATGCCTCCAGGAGGACAGGGCGAAGAACAGGAAGGTCGAGTCCACCAATGCTCACCAGAGCAATTAGCTTGGTTTTTAATTTTCGACAGAGAATAACTAGCCTTGCCCAGCCCATGAACAATTTCCCACTTTAGGTAAAAGGTGAGGTTCTTTCCTTTTTCGTAACAAGGAGGCTAGGGGCATCACTTTTTCTGTTCAGTCACCATCTTTGATTACCAACCCACAAAATTCATCAAATTAATCGAAACCCCAGCAAACTTATAATCTTCTCAAGATCAGAAAAGGCCGGTCATTCTTTAAAAAAAAAAAAAGTGCCCAGAAATGCTCGCAAGTTCCCATCGGAGCAAGGAAACCAGATGCTCACGGACTCTACCCACACGTAAACACAGCACCACGCAACAGGAAGCCACCAACGACCGATGACGGCCGTCCGCAGGTGATCGATCTCAGCCAAATCCCCGCCACTCCAACAACGACAAAGCCCGAGCCGATCGCGGGAACTAGCTCGCCTCATTCGCGAAGCCTCCGCCGAAAACATCGAATCGAACCGGAAATTGCTAAATTTGTCCGAACTCCATCCCAATTACCCGAATTCCGCTCGACCGACGGGAAGAAAGAAACAAAGACCCACGAAGGAGAATCGAAAGAGCTCCTTCCCCAGACGGAAAAGCCGCAAGCTTTGGAATGTTGCTTAAACCCTAGGCGGCGAAGGGAGGAGGCGGGGGGGAAGAGAGAAAAGAAAGAACGAAAGAAAATGCTTAGGTTTCGCGGCGGGGAATGGCGGGAAATACCTGACGGAAGACGAGAGGAGCCGGCGCGGCCGGAGGAGGGGCGGAGATCGAGCGCCGTCGCGGGGCGCGGCGGCCGTGGAATCGGGTTTTCCGGGGGGCAGGGGGGCTCGTGCTCGGCGGAGTTGGCGTCACCGATCGGAGGCTCTTTTTGACCGCTGCCTCCCTTTCGTGGGGAAAAGGTGCTGCGGCGTTGACACGTAACAAGCAGACATCGCCCGCCGTATTTTTCTCCGTCTAAAATAAATAAATAAATTAAGAGATAGAGATACAGAGAGAGGGGAAAAAGCAGCCAGAGGGACTTCTTTAGTACTCGGCTGAGGATAGGAGAAATTCTAAATAAAAGCTTAAAATGCCATCATTTTTCTTAAATATAGGACTAAAAATAAAAGCTTTAATTTCACAATAGAGCTTGAAGTAATTATGATTGTTTCAAATGAGGGTCTAACGTCGCTGTCAACATAAAATTTTGACCTATTAAGGGTATCTTTGTCCAAACATAATTTAAATTTAAGTTCAATAATATTAAAACTTCAACAAGATTTGAAAAAAAAAAAAAAAAAGGGAAAACACAGGCGAGAGGACTCCCTTTTGTCTGTCGCCACCGTCCCATCTTTGATGGAGTAACGGCGATTAAGGGTATGCAAAAGAATCGAGAACCGCCTGAACTGCTCGAAACTTGATTGAACTAAACCAAAATCGACAATTCCCCTTAGGGCCAGTCCAATTCCCCGTTCCAATTTAGTGAAAGTAGTGAGTATTAGTCCAATTCCTGATTCTAGGAGTGGAACCGCCCACCCTCACCCCAATGTGTGTGTATACATATATATTTAAAAAAAGAAATTCCATTTCAATTACTTTATTATTTTGTAGTTTTTCTACCAAATATATATTTGTAGTTATTTGACATTATTGACTAATTTTATCTCTTGAGTGTTTAATAGGATTAATCCCCTGTCTTTTTTATTATAATAATTCATTTATTTGCTTTTTCCACCAAAACAACATAAACAAATGTAGAGGAAGGAGAAAACCAATTGAAGATAACTATAAGAGCTAATACCTCATTTTAAGAGTATAATCAAGTCTCTGCTTAGCTATTTCCATGATTAAATTAGGTTGACATTGAACAAAAAATTGAATCAAGCCATTAATTTCTATGGTTGTTAAGACATTTAACCCGAAATATAATTTTCCATATGTTTCCGATGTTAGGAAACTTTCGCACCATGACTTTCAAAGAAATTAAGTTTTTAGCTAACGAGTATAATCTATTTGTTTTGTCTTATAATAACAAATGGCTCGTAATTCAATATGAATATAAGGCCGAATAAGCTTTATAGATATTGGGGACTGCTTCTATGGATCCACTCGGGAAACTAGACCAGACTAAATCCTAGAGGGGAGGGGGGGTCCATGAAACCAATGAGCGAGTCTTGTTTCTAATTTTTCGTAACCGTTCATTAGTGGGCGATTTCCAGTTTACTGCCCATCTAGACCATCTCCAAACCAGGGTCAAATGGGAGAGGGTGGTGACCCTCTCCAAACAAGGGTCGTCGGCCCTTGCCCAACACCCCCAAACCTAGGCGACGAGGTTCGAGGGCCACCACATCGATGTGAGGGCCAACAATCCTCCCCTACATAAGGTCGAGGGTGGGCAACCCTCGCCCACATTCAGGAGAGGGTCATCGCCTTCTCTCGTCTCTAGCAAAGGTCAACCCTCCCCTTTGGTCGACAGGGGTGGCCGACCCTTGCTCAAGCACCGTCATCATCGCCCCATCAACGATGAGGCAGTGTTTTCCCTTTTTATTTTTTATTTTTTTAAGTTTTAGTTTTTTAATGAAAAAAATAGACAACATAAAGAAAAAAAAGGAATTTTAAAAAAATGAGATTACCTTTCATAACTAGTGAGTTCAAGCCCTTATTTAAGACTAATATGGTCATTTCATATCCTTATTTAAAACAATATGTCTACTTCAAGTCATTTTTTTAAAAGACGAGGGCACTTCGACTCCTTATTTAAAATAATATTTACTTCAGGTCCTTTTTAAAATTTTCCCATTGAGAAATATTATTGACAAAAATAAATCCACCACAAAAAAAAAAAAAATATTGTGCATTGAAGGCCACTAACTATATATCTATATAAATATATATATACATCATATATATAATTTTTTAGCTAGAGTCTTGAAATGTTTTACGCAAATTAAAAGAGAAAGTCTCATATCTAGGATTTATGTCGCTGCGCTCCCAAGTCGCTTCAAATTCTCCATTTCCTGACTCGTTTTTTTGATAATTCCGGAGCATGGCGTGTACAACTCGGACTGCCGAAGGCCTAGCGCAACACCTTGTAAGCACCAAGAATGGAATAAGTCCAGGTCCTTGGCCCCTATCCAATCCAAAATATCTTGTACACGGTTGGTGGAGCCTAATTGTAGACCTCCATCATAGCCCTGAGGTCGGCGGTTCATTCCATGATGGGTTCGACTTTGGCAATTATCGACGAGTGATTAATTATGGCCCTTGTTTTCCTTTTAGGATGAAATCATTCACTGTACCATCACTATCAATTATATCAATCCTTTATCATTAATTAAGTTACTTTAGCCTGGATAGATAATGGGAATCGAACCTGCATCTTCTGCTTAGCAAGGATAAATTTTCCCATTCGATTCAATCGAATTGTTTTATTTTTGTTGTTTTTCAAAAAAAAAAATTTACCATATTCATGATCTAACGGGGATTGGACTATGATGTCTAAGTCTATTCTTTTATTCCTTGGGACAAAAAAAAGAACAAAAATCCATTAAGTAATTTTTTTTCCTTAGGAACAAATCTAGAACAGAATTAAGAAGTAAAAAAAAAAATTACTTATTTATTCCTAGGAACAACTCCATAATCAAGCCTTTTCTTTCATTTTTTTTACTCTTTTTTTTTTCTTCTTCTTCTTCTTCATCTAGCTAGTTGTGGACTATTGCCGATAGTTGGTGACCAACCAACCGAGGGCCAATAGCCTTGCCTAAGCCTCACCATTGGCCTCCTCAAAGCCTCATCGATGGCTAGGCGAGGCTTGACCTCCCCTAATCTGGCGAGGCTGATCAATGTCAACGAGGCTTGACCTCACCCAGCCACTAGCAATGGCAAGCATGGTGAGGCTCAACTGCAAATGGATGAGACTTGACCTTGCCCAATGAGGGTGAGGCTCGGCCGCCAGCTAAAGGAATAAGAAGATAAAAAAGAAAAAAGAAAAAATGTAACAAAATTATTAAAAAATTAAAAGAAATTATAAGTTGCAAAAGAATTTGAGACTTGTACCAAAAACATTTTTATTGTAGGAATAGAATTTTATTTAGTTATCAAATGTCTTCAAAGGCTTACAAAGTCATCTAGGGAAGATAATAAAAAAAAAAAAAATCATTTTTTAGCAGAAACCGTTCATGATAACAAAATGGTTACCAAACTCATCCTTAATGATATAATTTTTTACAAAACCAATCTCCAACAACCCCAACCGATTGGGCGGGTTTAATTTCTAGCTTCTTTGTAATACCTTGTGGAGGAAAGAAAAGGCAAATCTTTAGCTTCTCCCCTCAAACACCAGGACACAATTCATACTCTGGCGAGGAGCATTGGCAACTTCAAATTGCTCACGCATATAGAGAGAGATTCACTAATTATGCTCCACATGTACCATCCTCAAATTGATCCTATGATCAAGGCTTTAGGATTCAATTCAATTGCTCGAAAAGTAGGCCATCGAGTGGACGTCCATTTGCCTATGGGACCCCGCATGCCTCGCTCATTCAGAAAGAAAAACTCATCTACCTCACTTGGTTTCATTCCCGAGAGACCAAACTTTCAATTCGCTTTTCATGAATGTTTTCGAACCCGGACCTGTCAAGCCGGTCTCGACTCCGATTCTCAAGTGAACGGGGATCAACTAGCTGAACCACCTTTTCGATGAAGTTGGAAGCTTTTTACGAAGAAATTTGTTATTGCCTTGTATGCCTATCAGTATCAGCACCGAAAGGAGCGTTTTGCTCCGGCGGATGAGACGTTCTTCGATGTGCCAGAGCTCAGGTGCTCCTCCATCGCATTGTTGAGGAACAACCATATTCCAGAGAAATGGTACAGAACTTCCTAAAAACAAGTGGCATAGAAAAAATAAACCCAGAGTGAAAAGGAGGGACCTTCACTATCAGATCAACCAAAAACTACATCTAAATGATTTTCGAGTTGAAACGAATTTCAGCTTGCGGAATGAAAGCTTCCTTGCAGCATTCTTGTGTTCATTTTTTTGATAATCAAGGCTTTGCATTCGTCATCGTTGTCCAAGGGCTGCAGCATTTGCCTTCGAGGACATGATTGAAAACGAGCAACCACCTTCAATGAGCATACATTGTGTGAAGACGAAGGAAACTTGCAGAGAGCCCGACGTACTGGGAAGATGGTTTCGACATCAGTGTGTTTTTAACTGGCATAAGTTATTTGGAAACATGACGCCTCTCGATGGTCTACAAGCCTTAGCTGGGTTTGCTGTTTCTGCTATTACAGAATGTGTACTGACAATGGTAATTTGGTTGAAATCTGGGTGGTTTATCAAGCATCTCCGTTTGATCTAGATGATAATTCAGGAATTTTGATCTCCCAGGTCAGATCAGATCTTAGGAGTCTGCTGACTTGCTCTCTTCTAAGGCCTGTTCAGTGGGATTCCCGGGCAGTTTTCTTTTCCATATTTTGATCTTTTCGGTCAGCTATGTGGTGGAAGCTGACGTGATTTGACTCGGTAGTTGTGATGCAATGCTTGTGTTCATTCTGTCGCCTCATTTTAGTACCAAACAATAGTAACAGAGAGGAAAAGTCCTCCTGTCGAAGCTGCTTCTGCTGCAGTAGGGAAATTTTGCGTGGTCAGATGGTTTTTATCGGCATAACTTTTCTTGTTATGAAGAGGTGATATGATTCGTGCATTTTCTGTTATCACCCTGCCTTCGCTTGTACTTTCAAACTCCGTTTCTATCTAAATCATTATGTGCACAGTGAACAGTCATCTTCTTTCAATGATCACTTGATCAATAGTAACCGATAACATGTACAGTGCCATTGGATTTCCTGTGTGTTTATGGACACGTACCAGAGTAAAATGCTTTCAAACTTCAGAAAATGGAACGAGCATAGTTAAGTGCATCCAGCCAGTACTTACAAGAAGGGGCAAATCTGCTTGTCTAATAACGGAAAGATATTAGGGAAAGAAACTAATTAGCGACACGCAGGTCAGAACCCTGTTAATCACAGAATATATCTAGTGAGAAATGACTAGCAAGATATTCTGCAATCAATTTACTTTTAGCAAATGAACAATTTGAATCACAGAGGTTCGTTGGTGCCATGAATAATGTACAAACATGACCACCTTGTCATGAAACTGGTTCTTCTCCAATCAAGAGGGCCTTTACAATGGCGTCACATACACCATTGTAATGCACAAGCAAATGCCCTCCATCAGGAATTTCGTGATACTTTATCCAGGGAAGCTTTCCAGAAACAAATCTTTGAAGCTGAAAAGGCACAACCTTATCTTCACACCCTTGCCAAATATGTACAGAGCTTCCGCCTTTTGGAAATGGATCGCTTAGATCCATCGGGTCAAATTCCCATTTGCCAAAACCCACTTTAAAGTCACTTCTGAGAGTTTCAAATACTTTTCGTCGTCGTAAATTTTCCTGTCGGCAAGAAAATACACTGACATTGTCAAAAACTTGTGAAAAGGTCATCTGCGAGTATGTTAGTAACCTATGGATTCTTATGATTGACAACATAAGCTTTTGTACCACATCATGTGAAGGTAAATCGATAGTTACCGGGGTGAACATGGGGAAGCCTGGCGTCGTCTTCAGGACTTCAATGTCTCGTTGGTTGAAAAGGGTTGGGTCTCCATCTGAAGGGTGCCATTTTTGAGTCACCCACCACTGAAGCAATCCAGGGGCATGGCTTGCAATCCGGAGTGACCACCGGATGAGCCTCTTTCTGTAGTCTGGCTTTGTCAGACTCTCAGGAAGAGAAGGCCAACGATAATTGACTGTTGGGACCACTAAGGCCACACCAGCTAACCTGCAGGAAAAACCTTTCGGTAAGAAGAGAAAAATTTTGTAAATTTTTTCGTGGGATTAAGTCACATTAAGCATGATTTATCCAAGAATAAATAATGTGCAACCAAGATAGGCGAATTTTAAGTATCAGCAAGAAGGACGATACCTGTCTGGTATATACTTGAGGCAACTCCATGTGGGATATGATCCCATTGAGACACCAATCACATAAAATTTGGACCCCAATTGCAACCGCTCAGCAAGCTCTTGGATATCAAGGGCTTCGCTCTTCACCGTACGGTTGGAGTTCATGTCACTGTCGCCATAACCAGCTCGATCATAAAGAACTATATATATGCCCAACTTTTCTATGAGTTCCTGCAAAGCAAGGACCAAAGATTAGAAATTCGGGCATAAAAAACATGTAAATGGACTGTGCTCTTCTGAACAGTCTCTCAAGTTTTTGCTCTCAGTGACCACCGATTAGAGAAACCACGTTATTACTCCATCCTCAGTTAAGTCATTGCCTCGGTCAGCAAAACTTCTAATACGTGGTTCACCATGTTGAACAATTAATTTCAACAGCTCATTCCTCACGCTACAGAAATCAAAAGAGATAAAATTTCCTACATCTTTAGCAAAAATAGTATAAGCAGCAGAAAGGGAAAAACTGGATGAAATCCAATCGCTATTGGATCATCCATACCATGCCCTCGATTCACAATCTCAATCAACCATACCAGCCCGATACGCGCAGATCTCAACTCCGACTCCCTTTTCAAGCAAGAGGATCTATCTACACAAATCCCATTACCCATGGAATACCCTTTTTCGCTACCATCTCGTACGTGCGATTAGAAGTGCGAACAAGCGGCCCTGAACACAAAGTTTCTATCTTTTTTCTTCTCCCCCCAAAACATACACACAATACCAACAGTTCAACAATCAAGATCGCTCCAAACTCAATAAAATGAAATAAAAAAAAAAGAAAAGGGTCAATCGGAAACGGATTGAAATTAAAGCGGCGTACCCGGGACACCGGGAAACTCATCTCCTTGGAGCTGCCGAATCCGTGGACGATGATGATCTTGTAGTTGGATCTGTTCTTGGGGACGCCCCGCTCGGTGTAGGCCAGGACACGGCCGTCCCGCAGCTTGATCCGGGAGCAGGTCACCGGGGGGTACTCCATCAATTCGGTGCTCTCGGACGCCTCGGTGGGTGGGTCTTGTATGGTGCTTGAATCCATCCCCATACGAACCAAGAAAATCCCGAGCAACAACCCAAGCACGCCCGCTGCCCATAAATGCAGAACAACAAGAAAAAGAAAAAGAGAAACAAGAACCAAAGCCCGGTCAACCACCAACCCTTTCTCTCCCCTCAAGGCGAATTCAAAAAGAGGGTGCGATCTGAAGAATCGGAGCAGAGCCCACCTGAGGATTCGCGGTCGAGGAATCTCCGCGGGGGTTCTGGAATCTGCCGACGTGGGGGATCTGGGAATCTACCCGCGTCCGGGAGGGGGGGGGGGGGCGATCGGGAGGGCGTTCTTGTTCGAGGGAGGCGGAACGGGAGGAGGGGTTTCTTCGCGGGAGTGAATCTTGGAAGATCGTCGCTGGAGGAGGAGCTGGGAGAGCTTCCTACGCACGTTCATGTGGGCAGGTCAGGGGAAGAAGGGAGGAGGAGGAGGGAAAGAAGAGGTTTTTACGGCTGCCCATCGTCGAGGAGCGCGGAGAAGACGAGTAGAAGAAGAGAGGGGGGGGGAGAGGGTGGCTCCTCCTCCTGGGGCCGGGATATTCTTTGTGAAGGTTCGTTCTCGATTCTTTCCACTCCTCTCCGAGACAGAGAAAGAGAGAGAAAGAGAAGAGGATAAAAATAAAGGAGGGACCTTTGGCGATTGCGGATGCGGCTGCGGCTGCGGCTGTTGTGTTGCGTCGTCTCTCCTTCCTCTGACCGTTACTCCTATGATTTCACGCCGATTTTAACCTCCGCACATGTTTTTTTCCCACTGCAGCTACGAAAGGAAAAAGGAAAATTTTGCCCATGTCTTTCGAGCCGGATAAACCCATATATATAGATAAAGTGATTAATATCATTAAAAAAAATTAAAATTAAAATTAAAATATTCGTAATAAATTTATTTTTATCTTAATTTTTTGACCAGGTTTGTGATAGATTTTTTTCGAGACTAATTTTTTTATCACAAAAAAAAAAACTTAAATTAATATATTTATGACAAATTATCTTATTATTTGTAAATTTTCCGTTAAATTAAGTCGATATCATGAAAAATCACCAACTTATATAATTATGATAAACGAAAGGTAAAAGTCTATTAGTCACGTGCCATTTAACTCGGAAATTTGACAGAAAAATTTAATGTAAACAAATGGACTGCAAATTCATCATAGGTGTATAAATTTAAGTTTTTAAATACATTAATCGTAGATAAAAGTACATGTCCCCTTCTCATGTAATATCTTGAGAAAATTTCACATAATGACTTTGAATGAGACATTTTTATCGAAACATAATTAGAATGGATATTACCTTAATCTAAGAATTGGAGCGGAGTGGTCAATTTAATCTCGAATAAAGGCCCGATTTTATCGGCCGACAAATCTAAATCATATTCGGCAAAGTTTTCCTCAAAGGGCACTTTTTCCTTTTTCTCTTCTTTTCTTTCTTTATCCAAAGCGTGCGTCACTTTTTCATGAAGTACCACCGATTTTTTTTTTTTAAAAGGAGCACGACCGACCTGAGTTGCCACGGTACCAGAAAAATCAGGTGGGGGGGCTTCGTCTCTTTTGTCAAAACGTGTTCGGTTTTTCTCAATTACACAATCGAAAAAAAGGGATTTCCCCGTCGGAGTTGAAGGGAAGTGGGATCTTCTCAACTGGCGTTCTGAATCATGTGAACATAATATAAAACTTTCTTTCTAATGACTTAGCTTTTAAGGCATCTGCCCCTTTATTGTTAGTTTATTTTCTCTGAACGTGACAATTTCATTTTTTTTTTTTTTGTCGAATAGAGGTGACCACTTTTTTTTTCTTGGGTCAAAAGGGGTGACGAATTCGAATACAAAGTTTTGGCAGAAAAATTGACCCCGTCCTATGTGATTCGTGCCGGCTTTCAGGTTACACTCCACCAACAGCTTCTCTTATCCGCTTGCATTTCTTTTAGTTTTTCTTCTTGATTTTCTTAAGGTTTTGGTCAACTAAACCAATCTATGTATGCGGACATAACCGTTCGGGCAGTCGAACCTAAATAAAAGACCCATTAATCATACCTTTGTCGGTATCGCAAGTGTTTGTAACTCTCGAAAAGTACGGTATTATAACTTTTTAATTGATCATTCGAGCATCGTAACTTTTAAAAGTATGTTCACTTTCGTGTCATAACTTTTTTTATTAGGCTAACGCAGCATCAAAATATCCAGTATTATGTCGAATGCGCTTTTCAAGAGTTACACGGTTTGAGCGATTAATTAATATGTTATGGCATAAAAACACTCAAATTACTTGAAAAGTCACGAAATAAAAGCGAGAGCCCTTAATTACGACGCTCATTTTGTCCTTATCGCTGATATTAACGCCATAATTATACCTCAGACATCGGATCGACTTATAGGACAATGGGAACAAAACAAAATTCAAGTGGCCCCGCAACAAAAAGAAAGAAAAAAAAAAACATCATCTGACGTTCCCGCCCCTCGTGTATAACTATTCGAAACCTTTAAAGAAACGGGACGGCGAATGTGATTGGGCAGCGTTACGGACGGCACATGCCGCACGATGCAAACATCGCGCGACACTCCATCGCATATTTGACTCGGAATTTTCGCTCTGGAAAGGAAACGCCAATCGCCTCCGATCGGAAGACGTCAGTTTCTCGGTTGCCCAACAAACCTTCTAACCTAATTGGGAAGGAAGACACGGTCTGGAATTGCTGCTGAATGGAAGGGAGGAGGGAGAGGATCAGGAACAAAATCCTTTTCCCCTCTAAATATATAAAAAAAAAAAAAAAAAGGACAAATGTTTCTTTTCTTCCCCGCTTGCTAATGTCAACACGACAAGTCGTTAACTTCTTCTCCACCCTTTTTTTTTCTCAGTGGAGGCAATAATTGGATTAGCAATAAAAAATAAGAAAAAAATAAGAAAAACGAGGATAATAAAATTCTGAAGTCCATTCTAAGTCGGGTTTGTCCCCACCACGACCCCATTTGATGGTGTTTTCTACCAGGGCTTGATGCCAGGACAGACGTTGGAATATGCTCTACCGAGTTTCTTGCTGGACTAGGCTGGCTTACGTACGAGCCGATCGCAGCGTGCGTTTTACAGCTCTTCCTCTTTGCCTTCTGCGGCTGTACCTTTCGTGCGAGACCATCCTTCCAACTTTTCCACAAGTCACATGGAGAAAATGGTAAAGCTATAATTTAGAAAGATGGAAGGAAGCAAAGCTGAGAAAAAACAGCACGGGAAACGAGGCGGGCTCGATGGTTTTATCGCCGTCTACGCGGTTACTTAGCCAAAAAGGATGAGGAGTTCGCATGATGAGAGTAAAAAAGTTATTGCAGCATAAGGTATGCAGGGGACAGAGGATGGAGACAAGAATAGGTTTCTTCCTTGACTTATAAATGCTTGACATACAGATGCGGAAGATGTCGTTCAGCACGCCAGACGTTGAAAGCAAGTTGATAAGCCAATGATGGATGATGGCCACTAACTTTTGCTAACCGAGCTCTAAGTAAAGGCTGAAAAGATATTTAGAAAAGATTGGAAACTTATCAAGTCTCCCGCAGCTGGTGGTTCATCGTTTACGCTAGCAGAAGAACATAACACACTCGGTAAGATCACAGAGGAGATGAGCATTTCTCGGAACGAAACTCGAAACAAGAAAAAAAGAAGGCAGACATTGTGGGAATGCGGATGAGTCTGGAGCGAGTTCGTACTCAAAAACTCGTACTTCTCCGAGCAAAAGCTCCCTGAACATGGCTTCACATAAGCTGGGTTCGTGAATCATGAGATGGCCTCCATTGGGGACTTCGTGGTACTTGATCCAGGGCAGCTTCTTCGCGAGATACCTCTGCAGCTCGAACGGGACGAGCTTGTCGTTGTAGCCTTCCCACAGGGAGACAGAGCCCTCCTTATTAGGGAACGGATTGTTCAGCTCCATCGGGTCGAACTCCCATTTGCCAAAGTGCACTTTAATGTCTCGGTGGAGGGATTCGTAGTCGCCTTGCTGTCGAATCTTGTGCTGCAATGCCAACGAGACCGGTTTCAAATTATCCAGAGAGTTTGTTGACAGATATTCTTAGTAACCGTCCAACGTTAAAGCATCAAAATGGCATGCTAGAGCAATCAAAGGAAAGAGCCTAACCTCATGAGGATTCGGCACTTTGGACATGGCCTGTACTGTTGCGACATCTCGCTCGTTAAACAGAATCGGATGTCTCTGCATGATGGAGGAGTAGGGGAACAATTTCTGGGTCATCCACCAGTACACTAGTCCTGGGATGTGGTGCGCGATCCAGAGCTTCCACTGGTCCCTCTTGATCTGTTTCTTGTAAACCTCATGGACCAAATCTGGAGGGAAAGAAGGCCACCAGAAATTGATCACCGGGACCACAAGAGTCACACCAGAAAGCCTGCGTTCACGGTCGATATAGTGAGTGACAAGAAGATGTCGTTTTGATAGTTTAAGCATCAAGCTAATCCAGGAAGCTACAAATGAATGAACTTCTCTTTTTCAATGGGCAAGTTCTAGAGAAGGCCACATCAACAAGAAATGCAACCCAAGCTTCACTCCAAAATTCAAGCAAAACGTGTCTCGGAAATAGCAATTCAGCAAATGCCTGCTTGTCTATTTTTCTTCGCATACTTCTTTGTTCTAAGAATTTCCTAAGTGTTCTTAGTGAAGCTATATCTAGGAACCTGTCGAGCACACTTCAGAAAAAGCACATTCTCACTGATTTCATTCTTTCGAGCAATGTTGGTTTTGCAAGATGATCAGCAAGGGCATCTTGATGCCTGTAAGGCCTATTAAACTAACGCTTCCCAGCAAAGACAGACATCATGCAACCAGAGTCAATGAAGGTCAGACATCATCAGCTATCGAGGACAATTTGTTGTGTCGGGGAAGTTCATACTTGTATGCAGATAAGATAACCAAAAGATGATCCACAGTGAGCCAACTACATGGCATGTTTAGTGTCCACTCCAAGCTAAATAATGGCCGACGCAGCCATACAATCAATGCACTGCAAATGTAAGACGTAAAAGAACAACATGCCTGTGTGGAATGTACTTCATGCAAGACCAGATCACATGTGTACCGAGGGATACACCCATCAGGTAGAACTTGGTTCCGAGGCCCAATCTGTCGGCCAACTCTTGGACATCGAATGCTTCACTCTTCACGGAACGTTTAGGATTCGGATCGCTTTCTCCATAACCAGGCCGATCAAATGTCAGGAGATATACACCCAGTTCCTCCATCACTTCCTGCGCGGTCAGACCAAATTTTTTCATCACTTAAACATGGCATATGTAACAGCATCGCTCCGAGCTCCTATTAAAAAAGTTCCCAAATCTTCCTGTGGGGCTTCAGCTCCAGACACAGCACTAACGACATGAAGTAAAAATCTTTAAGACCAATCAAGAGCTTTAGACTAATGTTTTGGAAGATAGTGCACGTAACCATCATTGAAGAAAAACAAACACCCAGATCCAATATCTCTAACAACAGTTGAACGAATGAGACAGCACCGAGCCTGATTTTTTTGGAGCGAAATGATTCTCCTGAGAATTATTTTACATTGTACCCAATCTTCTCATCAGTCCTCTTGAAAACTACAATTGAAAGCTACATACCAGCAGAACATAGTGCAGTGTAGCATCCGGCGGCGCTTTTAATGACGAATGAACTAAAGTGACATGAATGATTGATTATGGCAAGCATCGCTGTGCTTGATCTATATGCTATGAAACACCAAGCCATTGCCTAAAAAGTCCGATTATGAAATTAAACTCGCGACTATAAAAACCATTTCTCGCTCAAAATTCCCCAATCACGAACAGGGTTCGTCGGTTTTCAGCCTATCTTCTAAACAACTCAGGCACCAACAGTCAAATTAATCCCAAGCTCCAACCTTTTACCATCTCAAACACTGCAGCAACATGTCTCCGTGTCTCAGCCATTTCACTCTACACTCAGCTTCACATTCCGTGTGCTAAAGGCTAGCAATTTGGCACAAACAAACTCGGGTACGAACCAGTTTCGTCAGGAGCAGAGAGAAATCTTACTTGAGACAAGGGCACGTAGAAGTCCTTGGAGCTGTCGAACCCATGAACCAGGATCACCTTGTACTTGGCACTCTCCCTGGCCACGCCCCTCTCCTTGTACGCCAAGTGCCGCCCGTCGTGGAGCTTGATCCGGGGCGACGTCACCGGAGGGCCCCCGGGAGACCCGCAGATTTTGGGAGGGGAAGGCTTCACGCTCCTGTACCCGTAGGCGACCACGCCCACCACCACGATGGCCGCCACCGCAGCGAGCATCTTTCTCGCACCGAAACGAAACAGAGGCAGAACCAGAGCAGACCAGAGCAAAACAGAGCAGCGAGATCCTCAACCCGATCTCACTTTCGCCCAAGAAACGACACGGGAGAGAGAGCACAAGGACACGTGGGAGAAGAGCACTGAGGACCCATTTATAGCCAGACGCCCGTGGGGGGTGGGGGTTGCAGGATGAGGTGCAGGGCCCTCCTACCAGTCGCGAGCTCTACCGCATTGGGTAGAAGCAGAACCTGATCTGGACACTAACGGTGCAGTTGCTGCCGATACGAGGTTCGAAAACGTCGCGTGGTGCGGTCACTGCGGTGGCGAATGAATCTTGGAAGAGGGTTTTTTTTTTTCCTGAAGGAGAGATTAGCTCGCGCGAGTTTGACTCTCGGGTGTACCGGTCGGCGTCGACCTGACCTTCTTCTTCTTCCTAATCAGCATCAGCATGCCTCCGACGCGAACCAGGTCAACGGCGACGGCATCGGTCCCACGTGGGTCCGGCTCAACTTGCGTCGTTGGATGAGATGGGACCCACGTCAACTAATCTCAGTTGACGGTGGATGCTGTCCAGGCTCGCGGTAGCCTGGCGCACCCGAACATTTGCTCGGAATGATATTAATGCTTGATAATTTCTCGAGAAGTTTCGTCATGGAATTAGGCAAAGAGATATTAGTGGTGGAAGTCCAATCCATCAGGAAATGTTGCAAAGATTAAAGTGACATTGTTATGATTGTTTTCTAAATGTAAGTTTCCTTCTTCTTCTTCTACCAGTAGAAAATGGATAAATAAATCAATTAATTTCCGAGAGGCTTTATGAAGTGCTTTTTTGGAAGTTAAACTTCCCTTTGTCCATATTTCTAGATAAGCACAATAAATTCTTAAAACTTGTCAAGTTGATGGAATCAAGTACTTCCATTATCTTCTTCCACTCAAATAATTTTCTATCATTTGATTATTATTGAACTTTCTAATAACAAACTCATTTTTAGGTGTATAATTTGCCAATATTTAAAGTTGACCAACTATTATATAAAATTACTAATCTTAGTTTGGATGACTCAACAACTTTTTTCTACGTTGTTTAACAACACATTACTTTCTAAATTACCAACCTTTTCGATAACTTACTCATTTTTTATTTACATGACTTATCAACTTTTAGGTTTACCAACTTTATAGTAGACTGACCTTGATATGAATGACCAACAAACTTTTATCCAATTAAGTTATCAATTGGTCTTAGGGAACAAATTCTTATTTAAGTTACATATCAACGCATTTTCCATCGTTTGTAAATCATCAATTTTTTTGCAAACATGTTAACTTTTATTTACCTAACTCAATACCATTTTAAGTCAAGTAATTGTTATCTATACACAACCTCACTTTCATTAAAATATCAACTAGCATTATACTACAAACTATCGTTTGAGTCGGCCACCAATTTTTACTCACTTGTTTGGAAATCACTACACCAACTTTCGTGACAACTTAGAAAATTGTAGTTATTTTACTAAAAATTGAAGATAAAAGATAACTTCGTAATTCATTTGAGCCAATCGTTATTCGAGTTACTCATGAATGTTTCGCCGATCATCCAATTTTTCTGAAACGAGTTGCCAACTTCTTATTTGTGATGTTCTATCAATGTTTTGAATTCACAGCCTCTTACTCGAAATCATAAGATGATAAATGAGGCAGATATGGAAAGAAAAAAATTGGCAATTTCCCAAATGAGACAAGAGGTATCGATAAGTGATTCGAATGAGAATGTAATGATTTCCGGCGCGTTTGGTTTTCCCCTGGGGATTCGCTCGGTCAGCAGTGACGTGGCAGTGGGGTGCACACGCCGTCGACAGGGCCTGGTTCCATTGGATCCAGGCTTATGCTAATGTACGAGCCCAAACTCCCCAAATGGGCCAAATGGTTCTTGGGCCAGTTGGCATGCTGAGCAGGCTCTATGATAGGCCCACATTTGCTATATTCTCGGCCACGAGTCCTGGGCCTTCACTCTATATTTTTCATTTTTATTTTTATGAATTCACTTTTTTCTAAATGATTACATCATGTTGCATAGTCGATGCAATATAGCCGCTCAACCACAGCAGTCCGCGATAAACATCCCAGTTAACTTTACTTTTGAATTTAAAAAATTCCTATCCTTATTTATCTGATTTTTATGAATAGCGCTGTCACTTGATATAATTACTACACGAAATAGTTTTGACTTGTCAAAAATTTTGAAGCCTAATTGCTAAGCATCCTTCCCATTGAAGCCCGCATTCAAAATACTTAAAATCCCCTGCCTTGGGCTTCTAAACAACGAAGGCAAAAATGGGAAAAGGAAAGAGAAAATGATACAAATAATCCATGAATTTTTATTCAATTTGTGATGCGGTCCCTAAAATTTAGCTCAATGTGTAATGTCATCTCGAACTTTTAAATTATTCAATATGGTCTTTGGATTTTTTAATACATATTCAATTTAGTCATTGAATTATATGAAAATTTTCAGTGTTATCCCTAAACTTGAATTATTAGAAAGACAAACATTGAATATTTTCACATAATTTAGGGACTACATTGAACATGTGTCAATATTTCAAGGACCATATTTTACATTAAATTAAAGTTCATGGATCATATTAAATATATTAAAAGTTCAGGAACTACATTATACATTAAACCGAAATTTAGGGAGCATTTATGTCATTATCCCAAAAGAAAATGATGGATCAAAACCTAGACTTAAACATTCATAATTTTTACATAATGTTTAATACAAATTTTGTAGCTCACGCACTTTGATTTTTTCTTTTAAACATGAAACCGTAAAAACTCATTCAATATACAAATAGGGAGATGTAAACTCACATGCAATTTTTTCAATTTTCTTTAATTTAAGTAGCATTTTAAATTTTGGCAAGAAAATAGAGAAGTGCGCTCTCCTATTGCCCAAACTTAAACAAATAAGCCCTAATTAGTAAGAAAAAAGGGGGCGTCTATAATCCTTAGAGAAACATTAGATGAAATTGAACCCTACTAATTGGTGGAGATTCCTCTTTAATCAAAGGGTCTTAACTTTTTTTATTTTATTATTATTCAAGGCGAATTCGAGATTGTTCGAATTGTATAATCATTAAATCACGAGATCTATAATCACCGATCATGCACAAATAGATCTTAGTCATTCATTAAAAGCTTTTAGAGTATTCGCGCGCTATAATATTTTGTACGAAAATAAGTATGAAATGACTTAAGTACAACGTCTTACCACAACGAATCTGCCCCTCGAGAATCATAGAGACCGCCTCAATAAAAATACAACAAAAGATAGTTGGAAGTCCATGGCTCCCTCCTATTATCATAAGTATTCCGATGAGGAATAATGGAAGGGGAGGGTGCTTTATAGCCTCCAAAACGGGCAACTCCACTCCCTCTCATTTTCCAATTTGGGGCTTGAATCATCGGCTTTAAGCTTTGAAATGACACTTGACGACTTAGCAGTCTTGGGGAGCCTTTTATGGTGGAGCTTCTTTATGCTCCCACCTCTCTCTTTCCCCTAATTGTATATCTAATAAAGACATGATGATCATGAGAATGATTGGAGAATTGGGAAGGTTCCGATGTGCCCAATTACAATTAGGGTTCCTACTTTTGTTGCCTTATATGAAAAAGGGCCCTTGAGACCTTCCCAACTAGGTTGAGAATGTCCGAGCATGAACGCCCACGAGGCCTTCATGTCTTGACACTGTCGTGGCAAAGGGAAAAGCAGAAAACTAGACTAGGGTGGGGTTCGTCCTTGAATCATGTAACACCGGCCACACATGAGACCCGAGGCAAATAGAGTCTATGCATTTGCTTGCTCCTGTAAAAATGAATACGAGTGGTTGGTTTTATGGTTGGCACCAGTTAGTTCCTAGGTTTTTTTAATCGGGAACCGGCCTTGTTTACCCTCGAACCGGCCATTCTCAAGGCCACCCAGAAATTAGCTGGGCATTTTTTCCTTCTTTTTTTCTCTTTTTGTTTCGTTTTATTGTACACACAATATGCATGTGTTAATTATGGATACAATTCTTTCTGCTCGAGGACAATATGTCAAAACTATTCTATTTCAACAAATATTTTCTGTTTTAATAAAAGAGTAAAATCTTACATATACTTAGTCTCGAAATTTAGGGTAAAACCAACCTATTCGCAATCTATAATTGAGAAGCAAACAGCTCAATGCTAGTTCCCAATTATTGAAACTAAGAAGTGGAATAGTCTCATTGAAATGGGTGGGTTAATGCCAGTTTGAGTCGGTTCCCCAATTAATTCGGTCCGCTTTCTCATCCCTACCTATGGATATAATTATATCTAGCATAGAGATTAGAAGATCAGAAAATTTAAGTAATTAAAATAACCAGAAGAGAGAATTGCTGGAAAGTTAAATTACCGTTTGAGTTTCGATATGTGTTAGATGATTATTAAATCAAATAAAAAAGAAAACCCTCGAGCGGCTAGAAAATACTACAATAAATTATATGTATCAAACATGGTCCATAACTTTTACTAATAGGCTATGTGACTTTGTGTAGATAGGGATAAATAGCTTTATATATCTAATGAGTTCCCACGCACTCATAAGTTTAATCAATCCCCATTTTATTCCTGAACTGATGGGCACTAAGAACGCGGAGAAAGACAATTCGAGTCTCGCACAAATTACTGTATGGATTTCTTCACACCTGAAGTCCAAAAACGCTACTAAGCAGAAGTGGTAATCATGGGAGGATTGAATTTGAGGTAGGGTTCAACATGACTTTTGTCGGAGAGCCATTGCATTCCCTAGACTTCTTTTTTTTTTTTTTTTTTTTCATTATGCATTCCCTAGATCACCTATGGCATAAAGCTAGCTAGAATCTTTCGTTTTAAACTTTTCTAAAATTTTCATGCTCTCTCTCCGAACTCCTCCCAAGGCAAAGCACATCCCCAACCCTACGTTGCTCCTTCTCAAGACAGGCTATAAATACGGACGAGTTCTCTCCCGATTGTTCATCGAAAAGACCCACAAGAGAGAGATCATTTGAAAAAAAGACAAAAGAGAACCCAACAGCATCGCAACGAGAAGATTTATGGCAAAGGTGTCATCAAACCCTCTTGTTGTGGGGAGAGTCATTGGAGATGTGACCGACTCCTTCTCTGCCAGCGTCAAGATGACAGTCACTTACAACTCCAACAAGCAGGTCTTCAATGGCCATGAGCTCTTCCCTTCTTGGGTCACCGCCAAGCCCAAGGCGGAGGTTCATGGTGGTGACATGAGGTCCTTTTTCACTCTGGTATACAGCTCCATACATGCAACTTCATTGCACTTTTTTCGTTTGAGTTCTCCTACTTCCGGGTCATGTGCCTTCTGGTTCTGATATTCTAGATCTGGCGATTCATGTTGTCGTGATAATTGACGAATCAGTACTTTATATCGTGCCCTTGCAGGTGATGACAGACCCAGATGTTCCTGGTCCTAGCGATCCATATCTGAGGGAGCACTTGCACTGGTATTCAAAACAGTTCCCTTTGCTATCGAAAAAACACCTGAAAGATTAAAATTAGAGAGTAAAACTTGTTCTTAGGGAAAAAAAAAAAAAAAACAGGACTCAAAGATCGATAAGAAACCCTTCTCGACATGCTTTTCAGGGTTTGGAATCCGGATGACCTCGAAAGTCATAATGTTAGAGAACTTCAATTATAGTTGATGTTAGCCCTATGAATCTTGCGATGTAGAACGATTGCTGAAACACATTCATGACTTGACAACATGTTTCATGTCTGCCCCGTCTGAGTCTGTCTTCAATTTTACCAAAAACGAATGCGGTTTGATCGAAGTTCCTGTTTGAAAATCCGACAGGATAGTGACAGACATCCCTGGCACCACGGATGCTACATTTGGTAAGTCCTCGCTGCGTCCTCTCTTACCGTGCGCGAGCATGCATGAGCACGGAGATCGTTAGTAGTACTCTGACATATGATGAATCAATAATTTTCGATTCAATTTCTTACGTGAAACGCAGGGAAGGAAGTGGTGGGCTACGAAATGCCGAGGCCAAACATAGGGATCCACAGGTTCGTGTTCCTCCTCTTCAAGCAGAAGCGCAGGGAAATGGTGAGGCCTCCTTCCTCGCGAGACGGCTTCAACACCCGGAAGTTTGCCGACGACAACGAGCTCGGCCTTCCAGTCGCCGCCGTCTTCTTCAACGCCCAGAGGGAAACGGCGGCGAGGAGGCGCTGAGACATATCCAAAACCGCAAGGAGGCGCCGATGGCGAACTGGCGCTGGCTCCAATTGGCAAACATATAAGGCATTAGATAAACGCAAGGCTTGGTATGTAGACGTCGTTTAACACTCGAAACGAAAAAGGAATAATCGAACTTGGGCATAGAAAGAGGTCAGGGTCGCCGTCTCTTTCTTTAAATGTAACAAAGCTTAGCTTGATGCTTGGCATAGCTCTCTCTCCCCGTATGGTGTTGCTGCTGTAACTCTCGCTAGTCGTATAAATAAAAGTAAATTTCATAATTCCAGCCGTGTTTTTTTCTCGATGGATATGGCCCTTTTCAGCAGCTGATCTTGGCATGTGATTGACGAGATTGCGTTCCTGCCGAAGGCTCTCGCTTTTCCACTGTGCCTCGCTCGCCTCCATCCCTGCTCCAGTCCTTGCGACCGACAGCAGAAACCAGATATTTTCCTGTTGATGGCAAACACCCTTTACGACAAATATCGAATCGTCTATAACAATACCACGATGGACCAAAATTTGCTAAGCCATATCGTGATGGCGATTACTGCCTGACCCAGAAACGAGATTTTTTTTTTTTTTTTTTTTTTTTTTAAATTTTCGCCTGCCCTCATGTTGTTAATGATCACGACAGTTCCTTCGTATCGAACGACATTGGTAACTTCATCAGGAACACCTTTTTTTTTTTTTCCCTTCCTTCGGTATAGAAGGTTGTGACCGGAGAAAACCCTCTACTCCAAAAGCTCTAACCTAGATGTCCAAGTCCATCGGTGACTAGAGATGCATTTCGGGAGATTGTCCAGTCGACCCTACATCTATTATACGGATGTTGTGTTAGTTTAGTCCCGAAACTTATCAATTTTTACCAATTTAATCGTAAATTTCTGTGCAAAGCTCCATTGTGATCCTTTCCATCAGATTGTCACGTTAGTTACTCCTGGTCAGTTTTGCCGACGGAATCCTAAAGCTTTGAGCGAAACTCCACTGAAGTCCTTTCCAATTAATCTGCGTGGTACAAGATAGACGTCCGACAGTGTCGGCTGATTTGCTTTATCTGACGTCAGGGGGGGGTGGTGGGTACCAACTTGTTAACAAATTGGATGATTTCTTTTGGTGGGGGGCACCTCGATCTGGCCATGCAACTCTCACCAGGTACGAGCCAGAATTATTAGCGACAGGAAATAGCCAAGAAGCTAAGGATGGCGGGCACCCTTATATGGGCCTCCTCCCGCCCGCTCGCCACGTGTACCGCAACGCCCCCAACTTGGCAGCCCCTGTCGAGGAGCGAGTGTCGAGCCTGACCACTGGAGCCTCCCCCACTCCCCAGCCTCTCGCCACGTCATCCCTCCGCCCCAGCCTTGTCGCGTTCCTGCGGCAGCATCGTCTTGTCCCCCTGCTCCGGCCGTGCATCTTTTGACCAGATGATCCGCGGTTTCTCTATTGTCTTCGTGAGGAGAATTCAGCATCTTTGAATATTCCCTACGTTTCCCTCGTGTAATGATACCAGCCACGGGACATGTCGGAAATCCGCTCGGAACCACGCGACCTTTCTTCGATTCCTCAGGGGGAGATGTCGTGCATTGGAGTCGTTCGCATGATCCGACGGTCGGAATGCGCCGAGCTCGCATTCGGGGTAGTGTCGCCACCGTGCTTAGGCCCGAGCGAGGTTCGGCCAGCAGGATCCATGGAGAAACCGCTCGAGGAAAAAAAGGGCCCGGTCGTGGTTGGCCCTCGAATTATATTGGTGCATGATGTTAAAGTAGGGATTTAAAGTATAGACCGACAGTCGGCACGACATTAAATCGCGACGCGCTCAATTTCAATTCATGATTCAAAGATCACGCAAGGCGAGACTCATTGGACGCTCACAAAAGGGCGTGGGACCTTACCATTATTATCGGGTGAGAGCGTAACGAGAGTTCTAAAAGTCTTTACCGTCAGTTTATTGGGGTTTAAATGTTCTATTATGGTGATTGGTCAAAGTCCTAAAGCTTTTGAGATAAGTGCAATCAAGTAGTCTCAATGTAGATGATATTCCCTTGTCAAACAAGCATGATTTAGGTCATAATTAAGGAATAAAATGCATGGGTTTTGTCTATATATATACATATATATAGAAGTGAGCGGTTTTAGTTTCCGTATAGGTTCCATTTAGAAGTGGTACCTTAAAGTAAGTTTATCATTTTTCGCAACCTGAAACTTACCCGGTATATAATGAAATGTGGAACTTACTTTATCACAAATTTCAAGGTCGGTTTCAGGATTTACAAAGGTTCCACATGTATTATTAATTGAACCACTATCGCTTGCTACTATAATTCATTGACCATAATTTATAGTTAGGCACATGAAAAAATATGAAACATTTGAAAAGTAAAAGTCTCAGTCATGAAATAGAAGTTTAAACTAGTGGTTCCAAATTATACATTTATCATCAAACGCTATGGAATACTATAGGATTACGCCAAGACATAACCTAAGAAAAACATAAAAACCTATTCTAGGTTCTAGGTTCCAATTTCCAGGTTCCACCAACCTATCCATGGAAAAAGGTTTTCTAATTTTTAGAATCTGGAACTTATCTTGCATACCTTAAAACCTAAAACCAGACTAGTAGGTTCCCACCGGTTCAATTTTCAGGTTTAAGATTTTATCCTAAAATTATGCTCATCCCTTTGTGTGAGACACTTGAGCACGAGAATTCTTTAGGCAAATAAAGAATCAGCTTTCTCGAAAAAAACAAACGAAAAAACAAAACAGAGGCAGCTCGGATTTGATGCACAATGCGAAAAGCACTTGCCTTGTAATATCAGGTCTGTTCTGAAAACAGCATCATGGTTCGTTTGGATGCAAAAGAAAGGCACGGACTAAGGGAATCTCCTAGAAGTCCGGCCACTTTCGCTAATGAAGAATAATGTGTCTCCTTCACCACAATCGTCCCCTTAACTTGAACCAAAAATGTATCATTACTATCGTTCTGCATTTTCTACATTCGTGACCGGTGATGAGCTCAAGCTCGACTATGACTGGCGTCGCATTCGACCACGCCAAATCTGGGGCTCATGCTCGATGCCACCGCGGAACATGAGCTCGGAGCTCGACCTCTCAGGGTCCGGGCTAATGTTCGACACCGCGGCAGTGGTTAAGCTCTCCAAGCCCAGCCAAGATCTCAGTAACCGCGAAGCCACTGAGCTCCATAGGAGGAAAGGGTTGAGCCGCAGGTGGTTGGGTGAGGATTTTGAGTAGATTGGATCGATGGGTTCGAAAGGGTGGGAGAGTCAACAAGTGCGAAGCACGAGTGTGTATGATAATGTGCTTTGTTTCGTTGAAAATTTCACGATAAATAAAAATATATTATACAAAAAGTTATATTTTGATGTTTAGGATTTAAGCGATTTCTTTCTTGCCAAAACAAGAAGTTGTTTTCCCCCAATCTGAACTTGTAGATCAATTAGGTTTTCATCATCCAAACACCAAAAAGTCAGAAACAATTTTCTTTCAAACAAATGGACCCTGAATTAAATTATATTGACCTTGTTAGCAATGGGGCACACAATCATACATTCGAACAAGTGAAAATGGTGACATCACATAATACCAACTAACTAAGAATAATATTTTATTTCTTATCCGATGAAAAGACCCTCACCCTTTGGCGGATTCCCTTGTGCATGGGGATGCATATTAGTTGTCATATGCGACCTGTCGACGATGGATATCCTTAATTACTGGGGCTTATTCGACTGTATGCCGCAAAGGACAAAACAAAAACCTTAACTTGCGAAAACCACTTTCTGCAAAAGGTACTTTAAAACTAAATGTCATCAATCATCCTAAACCATAGTCTATATATTCCTCTCCCGGACCCATTTTCCATTCTGCTAATTGATCGACGTTTTATAACGTCTTCCATTCAGCAGAAGATGCTCAACATATTCCCATTTAATTATGAATTCGATATGACATTTGACACGGTCTGCCTACACAACAAGATTACCTAACATGGCATGAAATGATAAACACGCACAGAGATATGAACTGACATATTGACAGGAATGACAAATAGGTTATGATATGCTAATAAAAATTGCCGGTCTCCAAATTTCATTAGGCAAATATTGACCTTTCCATAGAGATGGCTCTAGTGCCATTGCTTCACCATTGATGATTGGAAAGTTTTAATAAATAAACTGATCAGGATCTAAGTATTCCTGGAACATAGACACCTAGAAAATGATTGAGTATATGTAAATAAATAAAGACAGTCTAGGCTAGTAAGTTTACTTTCACACATAGTGGGGGCACATCATGTGAACCCTATTTACACTGTACAATCTGTTGGGGAATCTAGGACTTATAAAGATACTGTAAAGCACTCAGACATTTATTATCTCAGAAAAAGGTCAAACGTATTCCTTAAACAAAATCAACCTCTTATTCTTTTCACTAAAAGTGATGACCACGATAAGTTAAAATACTCATGAAGTAGAGAAAAAGCCATATGCCTAAATCATTTTCATTAGAAAAGCATGGTGATATTAGCTCAACGAAAATAAATCCTCAGGTTAAGAATATTCGGTAGACTGTAATATATTCATACAAACACAATGGAAATGATTATCGCATCCCTATATAAGTTAATTTCATAGATGAGTATTGAAATTTTACTTAACATTATTCTTTTTGTACATGATTTTTGAGATCCATGAGCGCAAAGCTTACGGGACTAAAGATTTTCCAGGGCAAGGTAATGCTTCCAAGGTCATACTGTCATATAATTACCAACTTTTATTTGATTGATTTACCAAATTTTGTAATTAAAAGAACTATTGCTGTGAGGGGTTGCCAACCGAGATAAGTAAAAGTTTGTAATTCAACAGAAATTAAGTTCAGTAAATTTTTAAAAACTAATTAAAAGTTAATAATAACTCAAATGAGAAGATAACCCAAAACTTGTTGATAATTTAACTAGACAATAGTTGGTAGTCTCTTTAAATATGTTGTTCGATCACTTTCTGCATTTCGAATCGAGTCCCGTGATGAAGATTGACCGAAGAGCTTAGCGGCGAAGCATGTCCTATTATTGTTCAGGAAATTTGATTAGTAATGAAGATAGTGTAGTAGTTTATAATTCTTTGATACTTTGATATGCAATGATGATCATTGTTATTTGTCCTCGCTATTGCTGCTCCTAAGTTTAAAACAAATATACCTTCAGGATATACACCAAAATCTCAAAAAAGGAGTTCAGCAAAGTCCGGGATATACTCAATTTCTCTATTGGAATTTCACTTTGAATATGTTATCAAAGTTGTGTGTATGAAAATAAAAAAAGAGAGAGTTATGACAAAGAAGTTGTTTTGAACAGTTGTCTTGAATAACGTATAATTCGGTGCTAATTATAAACAACCAATCAACACATCTCTTGAGAATGAGAATAGGTACCTTATCCTCACCATCGTCACTTTTTTATGATGAACTATTGTGACTTCCCATGTCAACGATCACTTCTTGATGACAAAATGAATCTAGAACCCATATCTCAACTCATATTAAATGGTATGAGTCATGAATGGGTTGCCTTACATTTTAAAAATGATCATAAATGGGTTACCATTTATGATGAACTATCACCACTTTTCATATTAATAATTACTTCTTAATATATCAACCACTGGGGTTTGCCCTAATGGTCACATTTCCAACATGGAAGGAGGATGTGGGAGGTTCAAATCCCCATCTTCTCAAGGGGTTAGGCTGGGGACAATTTAGTTTCAGATGTGGGTTTTAACTCTCACGCCCTGTAAGAAGGCGGGACAAAAATCTACGAGTGAGTTCTTAATATATCCAATAAATATAGGGGACAAAATGGGTCTAAATGAGTTATAAATTAATTACCTAATAAGTTTAAGTGAATCATGTGCTTTTTAAAAATTTTAAATTTTTTTCTTTCTTTCTCTCTCTTTGTTTTTTTCTTTTTGTTTTTTTTTTGTTTGTTTGTTTGTTTTTTTTATCTATGAAATCCAATGAGGGCCGTAACCCTCTCCCAATGGTTCTAAATGAGCTAGATTTGGGCAAGGCCCGATCCTCACCAGACTTACAATAAAAAAGAGAGTAAGAAATAAAATATAAATATAAACATAAAAATGTAAAATTATAAAAATTGTCCATTAGATTCATATTGCATAAAAGTGTTTAATTAATATATATTTTTATAAAAGTAAACATTTTAAGATTGAGTTAAATATAGAAGTGCTTTAACAATATGGATTAGGTTGGACACAAATTAGAAATGGGTATAAATTAGATCGAGTATAAATCACTACTTTTATATTAAACTGAAATCCGGCAAAATAAGTTAAATGGATCGGTTTAGGTCAAACCATTTTTGACCCAACTCACATTCAACCCAACCCATTCATTTGACAATGACAATATTTTCCAATATTTGGCTAAAACTTAAAATTAAACTACAAAGTATTTTTCATTGTTCTCTGTCAAAAACTTAATTCTATTTTTCTTTGGGGTACTCCTTTTAATAAATTTATTATTTTATTTATTATTTGATTTGTATTTGATTTTTGATTTTTTTCTTTTTATTTTAGGCAAAAGTACATCTCAAGTTCCAAAACTTGGCACGAAAGGACACTTAAGTGCCAAAAGTTTGGAAATCAAAGTGCCAAAATCAATCAAAATAGATCACTTAACTCTAACCAAAGTTTGGCCAAAATGCCGATGTAGCGATTTTATGACAAATGAAGTGCAAAACGACGCCGTTTTGCATGCTGACATAGCTAGACAATACAAAAATGATGTCGTTTTGGTGCTAACATGGTAAAAAAATTAATATAAAAATTAATAAAATATAATTTAAAACTAAATGTATTTAAAACATTTAAAAATTAAATAAAAATATTAAAAAAAAAGTTAAAAAAAAAAAGGCAAGCAGCTAAGGGCTGAGCCCTCGTTGCCGCCGCCGCCTAGGAAGGGCCTAGCGCCCCCTTTTTTTTTAATTTTTAGTTTTTTTAAAAAAAAAATTAATTTTTATTTTATTTATAAATTTTTTAAATGTTTTAAATAATTTAGTTTTTAAATTATTTTAAAATTTTATTTTTTTAAAATTATTTTTTTAATGTTTTTATTTTATGTTTAAATGTTTTAAATAAGTTTAGTTTTTTAAATAATTTTTTTAAAATTTTTAGTTTTTTAAAAAAATTATTATTTTTAATAATTTTATTTTTAAAATTTTTTTAGTTTTTAAAATATTTTTATTTTATATTTAAATGTTTTAAATAAGTTTAGTTTTAAATTTAAATTTATTAATTTTTATATTAATTTTTTATGACTTTAGCATCAACGATTTGTTTTTGTATTATTTAGCCACGTCAACGTGCAAAATTGTGTCGTTTTGCATTTCCTTCGCTTGAAAATCGTCACGTCGACATTTTGGCTGAATTTTTGCCGGAGTGGCACTTAAGTAATCCATTTTGCTCCGATTTTGGCACATAAGTATCACTTTCCAAACTTTTGACACTTTAAGTGTCCTCTCGTGTCAAGTTTTAGCACTTAAAAGCGCGCGTATGGTAACGTTTCTGTTTCTTCCAATTTCTGTTTTTTTCCCTGAAACAAAAAAAGAACAAACCTGTTTGGTAACACCGGTTATTTTTCTATTCCGGGGAATAGAAATTTATCGTGTGAATAGATTTGGAGCGAAACGAAAAACAAAAAAAATTGCTTCGTTTCGAGAACAATTTCTAGAAATAAGTCAATTTTTTTTTCCTTTTATTCTTTTCTCTTGCCGCGGCCACCTTCAACCGCCCAGAATCACTGCTAACCGCTGGTTGTCGGTTGCTGCCGCCACCACCCCACGACCACCCGCTACCATGGCCGATGGTCTTCGGCCTAATGGGTCATCTTGGGCGGTAGCTTATGCGATGTGACGGTCCGTGGCGAGTGATCGTGGGGCGGTGGCAAGCGGCGCGATTGGCGACGGGCGGTGGCGGTTGGCGGTCGCAATCCATGAGCAAGAATAAAAAACGAATAAATATTAAAAAAATCGTTGCATTACCAAACGTATTTTTATTCTTTTTCTATTTTAAGAGTATAAATTTGGTGTAGTTACCAACTGGGTTTTTTTACTCAGAAATTGTTCCCCGAAATAGAAATAGAAAAGAACTATTTCTGAAAAAAAAAAAAAAAAGTCTTCCACAGCCAAGAAGCGTTGTCATCCTCACCCTAAGTGTCCTCTCGCGCCAAGTTTTTGACACTTTAAATGTCCATACCTTTTTTATTTTGTCTTTTCTTCCTTCTTTGGTCGGTCTCTTGCCAAAGTGACGATCGACAATTAGCCAAAGGCAAGTTCACGCTTGCTACTTGCCAAATTAGTGAGCCTCAAGCCCGAGCCTTTGGCAAGTAACGAGCTCGAGGCTGCGGGCATCGCCAAATCGGCAAGCCAAAGGCTCATGCTTGCTGACCAAGCAAGCCTTGAGCTGGCCTAAGGCCAGCGAGCTCAAGGCTTGCCTGTGGCCGATCGATAGCCATCACCATGATCGGCGACAGGCCGAGAAAGAAGGGAAAAAAAGAGAAAAAGAAAAAATAATAATAATAATAATAATAATAATAATAATAATAATAATAATAATAATAATTTAAATTATTTTAAAAAGAAAGAAATGGGAGTTAACAAGGGTGTGATATTTTCTTTATTTTAGAAGAAATTTTTTTTTCGTTGATGGGAAATATTTTTCCCGATCAATTCATTTTTCATGAGACGAATGTTGGAAATTCGAAAAGTATTTTTCTGAAAATTATTTTTTGTAAAACAAACGAGCCTAAGAGTCATCCTTTTTCTTGATAATAAATTATCTCAATAATTTAATTCCCAAATTTAACCAGAACCTTGACGCGCCGCATCCGATCCTGACCATGAAAACTTCGAGCATTCATGAAAGAGGATGAATGCTCGAATTTATCCTCTCCATCCTCGTATTCATGCATGGGGCGAGTAATGTCCAAGAGGCCTAAATTACCAAATGTCGACGGCTCACGCTTCGGAACCCAACACATGTCGTGGACGTGCATGCGCTGCGGACAGCTGTCGTGTTCACAGGAGCACAATGCCTCAGTGTATCGACTACGTGTCCCTTCAGGAGCTCTCTGCAACACACACCGCAGTCAGGCTATCTTCCGGTGCTGGGAGTACTATGAAACTGCGTGTTGGCTTCATCTGAACAAGTTCGTGATTCTCCGCACGTTCTGGCTCCGTCTGGTTTCTGGCAAAACTCGAAGGAAAGATCCGGAAAGGAAAGAGACAGAGACCATGAAGGTTTGTGCACTGACCCGAAACTTGTTCTTGTAGTTGGTGCTCAGTTCTTGATGCAACAAGGATCATTTAGGGAGGAATAGTCCTTTCTTGGCGGCTGTGTTGGATACTGATAATCCATAAATGGATGGGGTTATGAGCCCGTTTAGTTTAGTTCTAGATGAAGGGGAAAACATCAGAAGGAAGCTAGTGTAGTTTATATTGTTTCTAAGATGTAGTACTTTGTTCTCGGACTCTATGCATAGAATCCCTTGTCACGCAAGAAATTGTTTAATTTAAGTTAGCGATGAGAAGGGGAATAAGCAAGTGAAAGGAAATCAAATGACTAGAAACTGCCCAACCTATACATGTGAAACCGAGATGCTCAGGAGAGTTTTCTGTGTTTGATATATTGTGAGTTGAGTGTGGCAAAGGTGCACGAGACGAGGTCTCAGGTGCATGCGCCGATGGAAGATGACAAGATGAAGACGAGGAAGCAGAAAGCCGATCAGCACAAGCTGCAGGAATCGGAGCAATCGCCCAAGAAACCAAAGGCCGAGAACAATAATGGGCATCCAGACCGCAAACCATCGGATAAAGTCGATGCTGAATTCAAGGAATTGTGTAGAGCGACGGAGGAACATCTGTCTGTCGACCTGATGCAAGAGATCCTGGAAGCAAACGGCCAGGACTCCTCTGGTACTCCGGGAGTTGTGACCACTAAATGGTACTCGGCGTTCTACACAAGTTATTTTAAGATATAGTCGCCTATCCTATATGTTTAGTGAGACTGAACCTAGGGATACCATAACGGTTTTATTTGTAATTTGATTGAGTTTGTATGCTTCAAACATTCGCTGATTTATTGACATGTCGGTTTGGTAAACTGAAACATTGTATATGTAGTATATATCTAGCTTTGGAGGAGCAATCTGGAAAACAATTCTGATGGTAGTTCGATTAACCCATTTTTGATAAATTTGAGACATCTTTGTGTTGATGATGCAGCCAAGACTTGCTGTTTTATGGGCCATTGGACAAATGCCCAATTTGCAATGGAACTATCGAGTTCACCAGTACAAAGTATAAGTGTAAGGGAGCTTATAGTGAATGGGCGTCTTGCACATTCAACACCAAATACCCTCCAAGGAGAGAGGAGCCTATCAAGTTGCCAGATTCTGTCCTTAATTCCCCCATTGCTGATGTACCGCTCCATCAAGTTTACAAGAATCATTTTTAGTTTCTCTTTATGTTTAAGAATGAGTAGCGGCTTATGATTATCTCATCTTCTCTCCTTACATATTCTCACAGTTGCTAAAGAAGTATCAGGATCCAACCCGTCGACCTCGTAAAGATCCAGGCATTGCGGATAAGCCACTACGAGGGATGGTGATATCTTTATCGGGTCGTCTTTCTCGTACTCATGTATGCATCTTGGTCTTTAAGACTTGGAGTTAGTTTTTATCATCTTCCATATACAAGCTGGTGCAATATTAGACACTCTGAACATTGGTGCAGCAATATTGGAAGACAGAGATCGAGAGACACGGAGGAAAAGCCTCCAATTCTGTCATTGGTATTGATGATTTTGTAATCACAAAGTAGCACTGAAATTATGTAAGGGATATAGAGTCATATGTCTTTTTAATATTTGTAGGCGTGACCTGTCTAGTTGTTTCGCCTGCTGAGAGGGAGCGCGGTGGCTCAGCAAAAGTTGCAGAAGCAGTGTGAGTAGATGGAACTTCCTGGTTATGATTTCTGCTCTACGTTAGACATTAAGAAAACTATGTGGCTATAGCCAAAAATATAATGTAGTAGCAATCCTAACCGATAAAAATATCTCTAGATTTTTCTGGTTGAGCCTATCACTTCGTCTCTGTGAGGGTTAGGGTCGTCATACTATGGGAAAATAACTAACTGAAACGTTGTATAATTAGGGAAAGAGGCATACCCGTGGTGAATGAAGGTTGGTTGCTCGACAGCATCGAGAAACAAGAGGCGCAGCCTTTATCTGCTTATGATGTGATGAGTGATCTGGCTGTAGAAGGCAGGGGAATACCCTGGGACAAGCAAGATCCGAGTGAGGAGGCACTTGAATCGATTTCAGCTGAAGTATGGACTGATCCCTGTCTTTCACTTGCTATGACACTTGAAATGGTGTTATCTGGGGCAATTTTGTATACACCAAGTGTGACCTGAACCTTCTTCTCCTGATGCAGCTGAAGCTGTATGGGAAACAGGCCGTCTACAAAGACACAAAGCTACGAGAGCGAGGAGGGAAAATATTCGAGAGGGATGAAATACTGTATAATTGTGCATTTTCTCTTTGTGATATGGGGGAAGGATTGAACGAGTATGCTAAATATTCTTCAGGCTTCAATTGTTCTCTATTTTCTTCTTTTCATTGTGGCTGTCCATACTGACGAGCAATTCATAATATTTGGTGTAGCTATTGCATAATGCAGCTCGTCACAGTTCCTGATGACAACTTGCATCTGTACTACAAGCGGGGAAGAGTAGGAGATGATCCAAATGCAGAGGAGCGGCTCGAAGCATGGGAGAATGTCGACAATGCAGTGAAGGAGTTTGTGAAGCTGTTTGAGGAAATAACAGGGAATGAGTTTGAGCCCTGGGAAACAGAGAAGAAATTTCAGAAGAAATTGCTAAAATTCTGTCCCGTTGACATGGCAAGTGAAATTGTATATTGTCTCAGAGATGATGCTATGCTTGATCGAATCAATTTATGATAAGATGTGTTCTCCATTTGATAGGACAACGGTATTGATGCAAGACATGGGGCCTTAGGTCTTCGGCAGCTTGGAGTTGCAGCAGTGCATTGCAAGCTGGAGCCTCTGGTGGCGAACTTCATGAAAGTCTTGTGCAGTCAGGAAATATATAGGTACCGTTCACAAGTACTGACTCTGTGGTCGATAAGAATTGTGACTTGTTATTGATGGCGTCGATGACATTGCTCTGATTATAGGTATGCTCTAATGGAGATGGGCTTGGATTCCCCTGATCTACCAATGGGGATGCTGTCAAAGATTCACTTGCAAAGATGTAAGAATCCGAATCTTTTCTCTTGTTTTTCTTAAGAAGCAGTGGGGCCAATAATGAGATCCGCTGACTAGGTGAGGAGGTCCTACTAGAGCTTGTAGAGAAAGTAAAAACCATGAAGGAGACGGGTCAAAAGGCTGAGGCTGTGTGGTCAGATTATAGCCAGAGATGGTTCACTTTGATGCACTCAACGAGGCCTTTTATTTTCCGAGATTTTCAAGAAATCGCCGATCACGTAAGGGCTTTCTGTTCCCCAAAAATCTAGTCTACGGGTTACAGGGGCTGAGAATTTGCGTTGCTCCTGCAGGCTGCAGCGGCACTTGAGACTGTCCGTGACATAATAGATGCCTCACATCTTATAGGCGATATGACAGGAGCTACAGTTGATGACCCTCTTTCGGACCGATACAATAAGCTGAACTGCAAAGTTCTGCCACTTGAAAAGGAGTCCAATGACTACAAGATGATAGTGAATTACGTGGAGAAAACTTATGAGCCTGTCAAAGTTGGGGAAGTAGTGAGTTCATAATTTGCCTTTCCATGTGTAAATGTGCAGTCCTCAATCCTCATATCTTGGCAGTTCTGAATCCTATGGCTATTGGTTCTTTTCAGAGCTACGGGGTGTCGGTGGAGAACATATATGCTGTCGAGTCAACCGCAGCACCTTCCTATGATGAAATAAAAGAGTTGCCCAATAAGGTTCTCTTGTGGTGTGGTGAGGTTCTCAACAGAACTATGAAATCACTACTAGCTGAACTCCATCTGTTCATGTAAAACTTCTGCTCAAGCTTCGTTTCCACAGGCACTCGCAGCTCGAATTTGATGAGGCATCTGCACAAGGGCTTTTTGCCCGCTGTTTGCTCTCTGCCAGTTCCCGGTTACATGGTGAGTCGCATCGCTTCTTGATTTTTTCCACATATTTGATCCCTGTGCCATTTGGCGGTTTTCTGAATCCTCATATTTAACCACCTACAGTTTGGAAAGGCGATCGTGTGCTCTGATGCGGCTGCAGAAGCAGCAAGGTACGGTTTTACCGCTATCGACAGGCCGGAGGGCTTCCTGATATTGGCAATCGCTTCTCTGGGAGATCAAGTTCTGGAGGTTAAACATCCGCCGGAGGTACATACATGAAGTCGGGAGTGCTGAATTTGAATTAGTTCTAATGGCATCATTCATGCCAATGTTAAGCACTGGCTCAGCACTGATTTGTCATGTAATCCTACAGGATACGAAATCCTTGGAGGAAAAGAAGGCAGGAGTGAAGGGACTGGGGCGGAAGAAAACAGACGAATCGGAGCATTTCATTTGGAAGGACGACATCAAGGTGCCGTGCGGTCGCCTGATCCCCTCGGAGCACGAGGACAGCCCCCTCGAGTACAACGAGTACGCCGTCTTCGATCCGAAACAGGTAAAAAAACCCAGATCTCCTTCACCGGTTTCTCTCCCTTGCGTTCGTCCCGGTTTTAGGCACGTGGCGTTTGCGCTGCAGGCGAGCATAAGGTTCGTGGTGGGAGTGAAGTACGAGGAGCAAGGAATGGAGATGGACGCAGAGGAGTGAGGGAGGGGCGGTGGAGAAATGCAGTGACGAGCAAAGTGATGGCACGTTCGGTACATAGTTTTACGCCTTTTATGTCTCGCTGGTTCTTTCTTTCTAGGGTGTGTGTTTAGTGTCTGCTGCAGGAAAAGGGGGTGGGTGGCGGTGATGGCTTTTGTCTGATGTACAGAATCACCAGCTGCCTTGAAACCGTTTTGACCAAACGAGCATCATGTAATGGAACTGATTTAACTTAGCCTTTTATGTCATGGTTGGTATAATAAATATGACGGCTTTTGTTGTGGTGGAGTTTGCTGGAATTGTGCGATGGCTTCTGCGATGGGACTCTGCTATCCGTGTAAGGGAAAGTGCATGTATGGTAAACCGATGAAACTCGCGCTGGCGTGGCGTTGCGAGGCGAAGCAGTCGCGGTCGAATCCTACGCCCTAGATGGGGATGATCTGCCGAGAACCGTCTTCACTACAATCGAATTAAAACGAGAAGGAAGAAGAAGAGGGACGATAATTTCATGGATAAAATTGGTTGCGGTCATCGTAGTCGATTCTAGACATTAGATGGAAATGACCTGTTTATGTTGGGAAAATTTATTGTGTTCTTCCTAAATCGGTCCATACGAGGTTGAAAATATCTGAAGATATCTAATGCGTTCATTTGACATCATTATCACTAGTGTCGATGAAAATAATTCGATGAAAATAATTTTTAATAATATTTTAAATTTTTTATTAGTTTTGAATTTTTCTTTCCTTTTTTTATATTTTCTTTTTTTATTCAAAGAGCCGGTGATTTTCACTGATTTTCACTGATCACTCACAGACGGCCGATGATCCCCAACCCCTGGGCAAGGGGTGCAAGCCGAGGTTGAAAGGTCCTTGCTTGTCGCAATTGAGGGACCGCATCCCCTCATTGAGTCCGATAAAGGATGTCTTGAATCCTCGTATGTCACAACGAGAGATAAGGATAAGGATATCGTGAGTCCTCGTGTGTCACAACGAGAGATAAGGATGTCGTGAGTCCTCGCGTGTCACAACAAGAGTGCATGTTACAACGAGAGTGTTTGAGAGTGTCGCAATCATCGTCGGCCCATTGAGTTAACTTTTGTCAAATCGAACTGTAACCCTCGGACTTCATGGCCTTTGCCTAATGATTGGCGACTTGGCCTTTTGCAATAAAAAAGAAAAAAGAAAAAAATTTCCTTAAAAATTAAGAAATTATTAAAATTTGTCTATATCATTGTCAATAATATCATCTGGGATACTCGATGTTGATTGGACTTCCACAATAAAGATTTCTAACTAATTGAACTCAATTAATAAAACTTGAAAATATTTAGAATTGAACTGGTATGAGTATAATAAATTTAGAACTTTTTTTTGACAATTTTTTTTCATTTATATGGGACATCTTTACAAGTGAAAAATTCAAATTTTCCCAGATGGAATGAAGCCATTTGTTGAGATTACATGTGTCCTGATTGAATCATTGCTCGTGGAGTGATTTCTTATGCTGATGGGATAATGCACCAAGCGACAATCTTTAAACACAACTATCAATCTAATTTGTGACGTAATTTGTGTTTATGCCAAATACGATTGTTTGCATCAATGGCTAATCTGTGTTAATTACCCTCTCACAATACAACATTCTTGGAAGAGTAAGCTTTTATAGAATTTAACATGGCAATTTTAAGCAAATTATCACCACCCACTTATTAAAAGAGTTTCTCATAAAAATTCTAGACATCATTATAAATGACTAGAAATTTACGGGTACGAATAAAAGATAAATGCGATCGAAATCTTCCGGATCCTATTTGAAGCAACATTATTAGCATAAATTATTTTGATGGTTACATCAATTCTACCATTTCAATATTTTCATCGATCCCACTAATTTGATGACAGCTCACCATTTGTCTCATTAGTCTGTCCTCATTTACCAATTTTCGCTCCAGCGACCCAAATCTTCTGGCGTTCGACCGACCCGCCGACCATTATGCCCTCCTCTCATGGCCTCTCATTGGCTCCCGCCCACCAAACCGTGGGCTACCATCGTACTCGGGACATCTTACTTTCGGTGTAAAACGCGCTCACGGAGTCGAAAAGTAGCGTCGTCGAGAACACGTCGTTGGAGTGACTCGTGCGGCGGGCACGCCGCGCGGCGCGAGAGGAAAGACGCTCGGCGCGACGACGCCGTTCCGCGAAGCCGGTGGGGGGGCACACGCCGAGACGCGGTTCGATGATGCGCACGGGCGCGGGCAGGGGGGACGGGGGGAGAAAGGGTCCAGATTGGCGGTGGGACGAGGACGACTTGGCGTGGCTTGGACGGCTTCCCCGTCTAATCAAAAAATCCCGAGGTTGATTGGCCGCCAATCAACTCCCTTCCACCCCCCCATATTTAACGCGCCTCCTCCCCCAGAAAAAGAGACTCGGCAAGAAAAGGTGAAAGAGGAACCGAAGAAAGGAGAGAGAAATTGTGGAGAGCTCGCGTCGAAGGCGTCCCGAATCTTCGTCTTCACGCGATCGCTGACCTTCCTTGAAGGTTCTCCTCCCCCTCTTTGCCCTTCTCTTCGCCGTGCGTATTTATTTCCGCTTTTCCTCCGTCGATCGGGCCACGGTCGATTCCTCGGACGCGAAACCTAGACCCGTTCGTGCGATTCGAGGAGCGGGGGTTTTTTGTTCTTCGTTCTTCGTTCTTCGGTTTTCTCTCTCGTTGACTCCCTGTTCCTTGGTTCGGATCGGCAGATCCCTCGGCTTTCGACGACGATCATCCCGTGATGGCGGAAGAGCACCACCGATTCCAGGCCCAGCAGCTCTGCGCCAACAACTGCGGCTTCTTCGGCAGCCCCACCACCCAGAACCTCTGCTCCAAATGCTACCGCGACCTCCAGCTCAAGGAGCACCGCTCCTCCGACGCTAAGCTCGCCCTCAACCAGTCCCTGGCCCCCGCCCCCCCGCCCCCGCCTCCGCCTCCGCCTCCGCCGCCGCGCCATCGCCGCAGCCGGCGGAGATCTCGACGGCCCCGTCCGCGGCCCCTTCGCCGCCGGCCGAGGAAGGGCGCGAGGCCGCCGCTCCGGCCGCCGGGCCGGGCAGGTGCGCGGCGTGCAGGCGGCGCGTGGGGCTCACGGGGTTCAAGTGCCGGTGCGGCGTGACGTTCTGCGGGTCCCACAGGTACCCGGAGCAGCACGCGTGCGGCTTCGACTTCAAGGCGATGGGGAGGGAGCAGATCGAGAAGGCCAACCCGGTCGTGGTGGCGGAGAAGCTCGAGAAGATATGAAGAGGCGTGTTTCGTGTCTGCATCGGCCGCCGCGGACGGCGGTGACGCGAGGCGGGCGCCGGTGGTGGTTGGGGTGGGGCCGGGGGCGGCGGGGGGTTTGTTGACATTTTGTATATTTACGGCGTGCCGAGCTGTCTTCGTTATATTCCGATTAAACTAATTGGAATTATAGCATTTGATTATTATTCTCTTTTCCTCTGCTTTTAGGCGTAACCACCTGGAAAAAAAAAATTAATATGATTTTAAGATTTTCAATTGCTTAATGGAGAAGAATGTCCACCCTCTCGTAAGTGCTGAGCTCCCGGAACGGCTTGAAGCCGTGAATTAAATTATTGATGCCGCACTGATTGAAGTAACGTTTTGTAATAAACAAAAGTGGTTTTGGTAAATAAAAAAAAAATCAAGGTATTAATGTTATGATTAAAATAATGTATGACTTTCTGTGGCATTTTCTCTTATTTAAAAGGTTTCATCCTGGTAGGACTAGATTCAATCATTCCTCATTAGATACACCAAATCACCTTTAATGATCTCATGTGTTTCTTTTAATTAGATATTCTAATCATCGAGTTTACTCAAAACGTTGAACTTATTGCCATTTGGAAATAACAAACGAGCTTGACTCTGATATCAACACTTATCCGCTTTTCATCACTTACGCAAAGGCTCACTTTGTGGTTTGATTAATCTTTTAAAAAAAAATTAAAAAAGTCTCCTTATTTATTATATCAAAAAATTGGCGAGTCTTTTTTATTTATTTGATTGATGAGACACTTAAGTATTTGGTGAAAAAATGATTTGCAAATTAAGAGATGATATTTTGTCAATCTGAAGACAATGATATTTAATTGTCATTACCTTAAAGTATTCTCTCACTTTTATAGAATGTTTATTTTAATTAAGTTTTGTGTTTTAGATTTACCGAGGAGAAATGGAATTGTGCTTTTTTGGCATATATCATAGGGTTTAGTTTGTTTCCTTGGCATGTAAAAGACACTGATGACAAAAAAATTCATAGTAATATGCATAACAAAAATAAAAGTTTACAAACAATTGGTTGTGTTAAAAGTAGTTTTTTCAAAATTTCTAGGTTGTATTTGATAATTAATCCATGAATTTGATCAACAATATAAAACGAATCATATTCTTGGAAACTTCTCTTTCAATAAAACTGACATGTACAAATGTAAAATTTAAAAGAAAAAGGATGGAAAATGTGGTTATTATAGTATTCAAGGTAATATCAACATACCGAAAATAAGAGATGCGACACTCTTTGTTTTTGTTCTCATGAATATGTGATGGCCTTTATTATAGCAATAAGATTGTATATAGAAATAGAAAATTTTTAAAAAAGAAGGAAAGCCGGTCCACCACTTCATACGATGAGAGAAAACAGCTCTACCTTAATTTGAAACAAGAGCACTAACTCGCGTTTTCCACGAGATTGGACTTATGTGTATATTCTTCATTTTAACTTATATAAATATATACTATAAAAATAAATATAAGAGGATAAACCTTTTTGAATTCAAATATTCATATACTCGAAATTTATGTCAAAACTCAAAAGTATGGTCATCTAAGTATATACAGTAGGTAATAGTACGAATTGTATAAAATAATAGTTGTAAGACATGGTTCTACGAGAATATAGGATTCTTAAGGTAATTTTATGGAGTATGGGATAGAATATTTGACCATCTAGACAAAATGAGAAAAGTCTAACTAGTTTAAGGATAGCGTGTCACTTGAAAATAATATGAATCGGTCTTCAAACTAAAAGGTTTGGGTATGACTATGACTGACATGGACGCGTTTCCAATTGATAACGATTAATAATTTTCTTGGCTGTCCTTGTTGTTTTCTTTGTCAATGAAGAAATTAATTTGCAATAAACAAAGTGGTCTCGGTGACCAAAAAAAAGTAAAGGTATTTGTGTTACGATTAAAATAATTTATGAATTTTTGTGGTATTTTTCCTTAATTTAAAGTACGAGCTCATTTTTCATTAGATACACAGAATCACTTTTAATGATCTCAAATGTTACTTTAAATTAGATATTCCTATGACGAGTTTTCCTCGAAATTTTAGACTTATTGCCATAATTAAAACGAGCTTGACTTCGTCAATACCCTTATGTCAACTTATCCGCTTTTTCACTTTTACATGAAGGCTCACTTTTGTGGTGACTTTACCATGTGACAATTTTTTTTTTTTTTAAATAAAAAGGTCCCCTTAAGACTTATTTGTAATTATTCAAATTCAGTCTATTCAACCAATTTTGGTTACCTGACGCCAAAGTGGATCGTCGGCCGGTGCAAGTCATCCGGTCGACGTTGACATTGATAGTTTTAATAATGTTTTATTTTTGAAATTTTTTTCTTTTCTTACTTCTTTTCCTTACCCTTGCCTAGCAGCCATTGTGGGGAGGAAAAGCAAAGAAGGAAGAAAAGAAAAAGAAAAAAAATTATAAAATAATATTAAAATTTGTTCATGTCATTGGTGACTAAATGGTTGGTATTAGTCAATCGAATTTGGTTAGATGGATTGAATTGATATAACTACAAAAATTTAGCATTAAATTGACATAATTGTAGTTAGTTTATGACTATTTTGGTAATTCTTTTGAGAGGTTTCTATGGCATCTTGCCCCATTTGTGTAGCGGCTCGAGCCTTAGCATTGCCAGCTTCATGCTGACCATACCCTTTTATTATCATGTTGGGTTGGGGGCTCGATCGTGCTAGGCCGGGCACCGATTCGACTCCCTCTTTGCGGAGCTAACAAGTAATGATCAAGTGGACTTGAGTGGTACATGGACCTAAGCTATCAACATAACAAAAATAAGAGATGTGACATTCTTTGTTTTTTTTGTTCTCGTCAATATGTGATAGCCTTTATTATAGCAATAAGATCATATATAGAAATAGAAAAATTAAAAAAAGGAGGAGAGTAGGTTCCCTACTTCATACGATGAGTGAAAACACCTCCACCTTAATTTGAAATAAGACCACTAGCTTGCGCTTTCCACAAGATTAGACTTATGTGTATATTCTCCATTTTGAAATATATATAACTATAAGAGGATAAACCTTTTAAAATTCAAATATTCATATACTCGAAATTTATGTCAAAACTTGAAAGTACGGTGATTTAAGTATATTACAGCAGGTGATAGTATGATTTGTATTAAATAATAGTTCCAAGACCATGGTTCCACAAGAATAGAAGATTCTTAAGATAATTTTACAAAGTATGGAGTTGAATATTTGACCATCTAGGCAAAATAAGAAAAGTTTGAATAGCTTAAAGATAGCGTGTCAATTAAAATAATATGAATCTAGTTTCAAATTAAAATGGTTGGGCATGACTATGACTGACATGGACACATTTCCAATTAAAATTATTTTTGGCCGTCTCGTTGTTTTCTTCATTAATGAAGAAATTAATTTGATTTATGTCGCACGGTCAATAAGGTCTTGTAAATCAAGTTGTGTCACGTAACCACACGCTAATCTTCCATTTATTTATTTATTTATCAAAATCCGAAGCCCAACTTCGCTGTGCCATGGGCACGTGCGCTCCAAATGAGCTAATGCCAAGGAAATCAATGACAGCCCCAATTGATCATCCAGTCAAGCCCAATTAACGTGCAGTTTGGCCCAATCTAGTAGAGAGGTTTTGAGAGGCTTATTGAAAAAGTTCTAAATCTATTATAATTTTATCAATCGATAAATTTTGGTTGATCGATACTAAAGTGGACGCCCACCGGCACTAGTCATTTAACTGACGTTAATATTGATAATTTTAATAATATTTTATTTTATTTTATTTTTAAATTATTTTCCTTTTTTTTCTCACTTCTTTTCCTTTTTCTCCTCATAGTGCCAGTGGCTCTAGAGAGACTTATTGACCACTGGGCAAGGGTTGCGAAGCCCTTGCCATGGCCTACTTGGTTGTGAGGAGGCCATCTTCGCCCGCAGCCCCCCCAAGCTTTGCCTATGCCTAGATTTGGGCAAGGCCAAGCGAGGGCTACAACCTTTTCTCACAACCCTTGCGTGGCTACTATGAGGAGGAAAGGCAAAGAATGAAAAAGAAAAAAAAAAAGAAAAAAAAATTAATAAAATAATATTAAAATTTGTTCATGTTATCGTCAACCAAACGGTTGTTACTGGCCAACCAAAACTGGCCAAATGGATTGAAATGATACAATTACAAAAAGTTTATGATTAAATTGGTATAAATACAATACGTTTGTGATTATTTTGGTAATTGTCTCGAGGGGTTTCTATGGCATCTCGCCCCATTTGTGTAGTAGCTCGAGCCTAATGTTGGCTATGCCCTTGGCTTTTATTATCGTGTCAGGCTGGGGGCATGATTGTGCTAGGTCAGGCTCGGCTCGACCCCTTCTTTGCAGAGCCAATAGGTAATGATCACATGGGCTTGAGTGGCACACGGGCCTAACTTGGCATGGGCTGCATCATGTGGGTCCGGATGATATGGTCCATTACCTACGATAAAGGTTGGCCCGGCTTATTTCTCATCTATACCATTTGTCATTTCTAACGAGAGGGCCATTGAACTCTAGCTTATGACACGAGGTCACTTCTCTCCCTTTCTTTTTCCCTCGAATTCTAGGGACATCGCGATGTCCAGGTATCGTGGTGCGTGCATCAAGCTATTGCCACAATAGCATTTCATCAAAAATCAATCACATTCAAATTAGCGCCCGACCGAAATAAAAAACCTAATAACTTTAATTCTGATTTTTTTTTTCAATTTCGATATATACATATATCTATATATAAATTAAAACCCGGAGAATCGGAAATGTTTCCTATTATCATGTTCAACAAGTCACGATAGGGGAGCCAAGAAAGGAAGGAAAAGATCCAAGGTGGAAAGAAGGGAAGAAAAAGAAGGGGGCGAGCTCCGTAGCAAAAGCGAACCTTCCTATCTTGACTTCCACGCGCGGGGTGCGCTCTACGCACTCTTGAGGACGAAGAAAAAACATCCCCCCCCCCCACCAAAATCCGCACCGTCAAATCGCGCACCCTCACGCGCTCGTCGAAACTCCTCACCTTCCGTCCCCAATTCCTCCTCCTCCGACGATCAATCTCGAGCCGCCGATCGATCACGAAGGATCGGCCGACGATCACCGATCGGCGCCGCCGCCGCCGCGATCCGATCGCAGCTCCGATCGGGCCGGTCCTCTCCTCGGATCAGGATCCGTCCTAGGGTTTACATGCGATCAGGATGTACAGCAACTTCAAGGAGCAGGCGATCGAGTACGTGAAGCAGGCGGTCCACGAGGACAATGCCGGGAACTACGCCAAGGCGTTCCCGCTCTACATGAACGCCCTCGAGTACTTCAAGACCCACCTCAAGTACGAGAAGAACCCCAAGATCAGGGAGGCCATCACCCAGAAGTTCACCGAGTACCTCCGCCGCGCCGAGGAGATCCGCGCCGTCCTCGACGAGGGCGGCCCCGGCCCCGCCTCCAACGGGGACGCCGCCGTCGCCACCCGCCCCAAGACCAAGCCCAAGGACGGCAGCGGCGGCGGGGACGGGGACGATGCGGAGAAGGAGAAGCTGAGGGCCGGGCTGAACTCGGCGATCATACGGGAGAAGCCCAACGTGAAGTGGAACGACGTGGCGGGGCTCGAGAGCGCCAAGCAGGCGTTGCAGGAGGCGGTTATATTGCCTGTTAAATTCCCTCAATTCTTCACTGGTTGGTTGATGTTCTATTTCCCTAAGTAATTTGGTGATTCATTTGATGGTTTTTACTTCCTTGTGAATGGGCGTATGTCGAATTTGGTGGCGATAAGCCGGTTTCTGGTATAAAAGATTAGCTGCTCTGTGTGGTGACGATGATGAATGGATTTTAGGGTTGTCATGTGTAATTATTGGGACCGAGATAGCTAACCGTAGCTGCTATTCTCTATGTCAAAGGAAACTTGGGTTTCACCATAAAGTAAAGAGCTTTATGGTCCTTTAGGCACTGTCAATAGCAAAGGGTACCTTTTTCCCGAGAATTGTATGTTAGTGCTATGCTTTATTGGTTGATGGTAACAAATGTTTGGTACCTGAGAGCTAGATACGGCCGCTGTTAAAGTTTGAGTGATGTATGAAGTACATATCCGTGTCAGATGATGTGGAAGAAAGTTATTTGTTTAGAATCATGTTTGTAGGGGGAGACATGCTCAAGACTTGACTAATTGCTTTCTGGCTGGTTTAGTATGATGAGGGATGATCAACTGGTGAGCATGTCTGCCTGTCCCATCTGCATGTGGGTATTCATATCTGTCTTATATGGCACACGTACAGGGGTGTAAGTGAGTTAAGAAACTTGGGATGGGCTTGCAATCTACGCGTATTCGACTCGACAAGAGCAAGAGATCAAACTCGAGCTACTCGAGTAGCTTTTCGAGTCGAGATTGAGCTCATTGAAACTTGACTCAAGTACTTGCCAGCCTAATGGAGTATTTGAATCTTATATCTAATTTAGGTGTCTGATTTCTAGGGTATAGGAAGAAACTTGCTTTTAGCTTAATGGCACTTGTCATTTCCATCAGAACCCTAAAGTTAAACCTGTAACATTCCATTTCTTTGTCGCTTAGCCGCTTCTCTCTCCCTCTCTCATTTCAAGTAGCAGCCTCCATTACACTCTTCCCTTCTCCCTCAGAACCAGACACTGCATATGAAGTGAAAGCTGAATACTCCAATGTGAAAATATGTGGAAATCCAATTCCCTCGATGTGTTTGCCTTTAATCTGCATGCATAAATCTTCAAAGCTGGCTTTCATTCTTATACTTATTTCAACTGATTTTTTTTATTTTGTTAAGTTGTGTAGAAGGAGAGTCAATGCATGTGCGGTCTATGGTTTAGTGATCCTCACAACAAACTCCGTGAAATATTTTATCTAAGCATTTGCTGTCTTTAGAGGTTTTGTAGAGCCGTTTTTCTTTGAAGTTGAGTTACGGGCATCAAATTTCCCAGATTTTGAAGAGAACGGAGGAGAGATTTTTGAGACTTTTTAGGAATAGTTTTAAGAATTGAAAAGAGAGCTTAGACATTTTGACATAATTACCTGGATTCTGTTCTTTCATTTGTGTAATTTGAAAGCATTATTGTTTATTTGAAATTTCTGAAGCATTTCCAATTTTACTCAAGATATTGGTGAGCTCAATATCAAAGCTCAGATCTAAGTTGAGCTTTGACACTTGTATCGAGCTTAGACTAGTTGAGCTCAAGTGCATTGAGAATTTTTTGAAACTTGGTTGAGCTCCATTCGAGTTTCGAGCATTGAGTTGAGTTGAGCTCGAGCATAGAATTGTATCAGCTCGACTTGACTTGATTACACCTAGACATGTGCACTCATGGCCATCTATGATGTGGAAAAGTCCTGTTCTGACTCATTGATGACACCTTTAATCTCTAGTTATCTTCAAGTCAACTGATTGATAACTTGAATATAGCAACAATGTCATGTGAAGAATAGCTCCTTACACAATGTCTGTTGTGATTCAGCCGTGAGCATTACTCTTCCTTGCCATTTTGATTAGTGGCCACTGAATTCTGCATTCTATGTTCTTTAATTGAAGTTTTGCAATAATAATATACGGGATAAACCCCCTGGGGGAGGGGTTGTAAGAAATTAGTTTGCATACGATTCATTTGCATGTGTTGATTACATGTCCATTCTGTGATTCCTATGTCAGGCAAGCGTCGTCCATGGAGGGCGTTTCTTTTGTATGGTCCACCTGGAACAGGAAAGTCATATCTAGCAAAAGCTGTTGCGACCGAAGCAGACTCTACATTTTTCAGGTGATCTATATCCATCAAGCATTTTTCAAGTGCACTCTTGGTTGACGGAAATCTAGATCCTTTCAGAATTTTGCAATTGCCTCATGGATTGAAAATTTTGAACTTTATTACTGTTACTCTGATGCCTGTCTTTTGTGATTTTTCAAATCATTTTCCAGTGATTCTCTTGACTCCAAGCTCTCTGTTTTTACCTGCTTGCTAATTAATTTCCTAAAGTAATGTTACATTTTTCAAAATTTTCTATCAAAGACCCTTGGCAGGCTACAGGCCATGGCTAGTTGAGCTTCCCCTTCATCAATTTACTGATGGTGAATAAGGGAAAGAAACTTTAGTTAAATATAGCAATTTGGTTATGGATCATACCTTTTAAATGCACTTCTGTTTGTACTATTCTTTTGCTTGCTTTGCCGTCTTTGTTCTAGATTCTTATGTTGTCTCCTATATTGAACAGTGTTTCTTCCTCGGACCTTGTATCAAAGTGGATGGGTGAAAGCGAGAAATTAGTTTCCAGTCTTTTCCAAATGGCTCGTGAAAGTGCACCATCCATTATCTTCGTTGATGAGATTGATTCTTTATGTGGTCAACGTGGGGAAGGCAATGAGAGTGAAGCTTCTAGACGTATCAAAACTGAACTTCTTGTCCAAATGCAGGTAACAATGAATTGGCTGAAAATGTAACACTCTTTCTTATGTTTATTGAAAACCTAAAGTGTCCTTGTTGTCGTGCCTCAGTAGGATGTGTTCTTTGGAATTTTTGAATGCTTCTGAACTTTTTCAGATTGATGTGTGGATGCACCTTTAATCTTAGATAGGTGGAATATTCAATTGAAGAGAAGTAGAAAATGGAAGCTGTCTTTTGAATAGTTAGTGAAAAGTATTCGCTTCTTGCTTTCATAGATGAACTAGTTTAGAAGCCTGTGAAGCGTCTGGAACTATCGACAATTATTGAAATCAATTCATGGAGATTTATCAATGACATGAACTTCAATATATCTTTAGGAATCTCATTAATTATTTTCATTCAGTTCTACTCTGCCATCTACCCACCTGTTTTTTGAGAGTATATTTATGCACTTATGCAATTTTGGGGTCAATTTATTAGGAATAGTTCTACATTATACAGTGATACCGATGCAAAAGAAAAATGCTAGACAGTGATGAGGTCCATCTAGGTAGGTAAGCCATGGCCACATGAAGTACCCGTCTAATTTTTTAGACTAGGTAAAAAGCGACTTTTCCTTCTGCCATATCAAATCAACAGGTGATTCAATTTTGAAAGACAATTGGTTTGACTAAACTTGTCTTTTATGTGGCCAATTCTTAAATGAATGCGTTTTAAAAAGCTCAAAAGTGGAATAACATGGGATAGGAAATAGAAAAGAGAACCAAATGAAGAGTTAAATAAGAATGGGGGAACGGTACAAAGGAGTAAACAGGAGGGGACATGCTGCTCAGAGAAGAGTGGCTTTTTTGACGTGTAAATTCTTAATCTTTTAGGAGCTCCAAAATGATTGTAGGTATTGGATTATATGCCCCCTAGAAAAAAATGATGATACTATGGCTATGTGATATTGTTAACTGTTGTAGCTCAAATCTCATGGCGTTGTCTACCCTTTGTTGTCATCATGTAATTTTACTGTCCAGAATTCTTGGAGGTTTAGTTGCTAACCTTTTTTGACATCTAACTTCTAGCAAAATTTTAATAATGAGTTAATTGTTTTTCGCTTATAGAATTCGATTATTAGTGCAATCCTCTAGAAAAAGAGAATGCTGTCTACTATTCTAGTTCATTGTGAATCCACGTGAACTGCTCATGCACTATTGAATATGAACTAATTATTGCTATATTCGAATGGAGCTCTGCATTTGTTAAAAAAAAAATAAAAAATGGAGCTCTGCAATCTCTTTTCAATAGGTATTTTCAGAACAGTCTTATGCTTCTCCAGTGAGGCTGTAGTGCGGATATGTTCAGTTGTCTTTGTTATGAGATGTTTGTATTGTAGACATGGGATTAGCCAACAAGGCTCTGAGATTAGTCTTACATCTCTTGATACCGCGATTAAGCTATCTTCAATTAAATCTAATGCAAATGGTGAAGAATGTACAGGTTGCGAGCGTTGCTTGTTAATATTCAGTTGTGTTATCTTCAGTCAACTAATGATCCAGGCCACTCCGGCTTAGAATCGGTTTGTTGGATCTGTAGGTGATTAACCTACTGTTAAATTTCACTTTATCTGGGCTATAGAACTTTCTGTGCCTTCATATCTTTGGATATTATCTGTGCCTGTTTATTTTGCTGAATTTGTTAATGGGTAATTGTGAGTTTCTATTGGTACTATTAGTGAGGATTCCCATTACATTTTTTTTTTCTTTTTAAATACTATTTTTGTCAGTTGGAATGATATATGGCTCTAGAAACGATCAAGTTACTTGGTGATGCAGGTGAGAACAGAAAATATTTTTATGTAAATTGAATACGACTGATCAAGTCATTTTTTTTTCTCCTTTTTGGTTATAATTCTTGTTTCAGCAGAGGATTTTTTTTTGCCCAGAGATATGAACATAATTAAATGGAATGATTTTCTTATGGCTCAGGGTGTAGGACATAATGATGACAAAGTTCTTGTTCTTGCAGCAACAAATACTCCATATGCTCTTGATCAGGTTGAAAGCTTTCTTTATAGTGCTTTTCATTAATTGGAATATTTGGCAGCTATGGCTCATGGATTTTAACCTTTAGGCTATTCGACGGCGGTTTGACAAGCGTATATACATTCCTCTTCCTGATATGAAGGCTCGACAACACATGTTTAAGGTACTGGAACTAGCAGTAACCAATAAGATCATAGTCAGAGATTATTTGGGCCAAAACATGGTGATATATTTTATTGGCCCTAGTTGCAAGAAGCCTAATGCTTTCTCTGTGGTTTGAAATATGGATAGGTTCATTTAGGGGATACTCCCCACAATTTATCTGAAAGTGATTTTGAAAGCTTAGCTCGCAAGACGGAGGGGTTTTCTGGTTCGGATATAGCCGTTTGTGTGAGTACAAGACGTCTATGTTATCTTTGCTGTTACTGCCATGTTTTTCATTTTCGCATTCACGTCGTGCAGCATGCCTTAATTATGCTCCCACATGTTATAATCTATATGACAGGTTAAGGATGTCCTTTTTGAACCGGTGCGGAAGACCCAGGATGCCATGTTTTTCATAAAGACTTCCAATGGTATGTGGATGCCATGTGGACCAAAGCAACCAGGTGCTGTCCAAATCACCATGCAGGAGCTGGCGGCACAAGGGCAAGGTTCACAGGTATAGAGCAATTCAGTGTTACATGTAGTGTCAAAGTTGGCACTTGCATCTTGATGCTGATCCTGATTTTGTTTGTTTGTTTGTTTATTTATTTATTTATTTTTTGGTTCTGTAAAATCTCTGTTAATTTGTTTCTTTTGGGGATGTCTGCTCATCGTTGAAAATGTTTTGAATGTTAAGCTTTCCCAACAAAATGTTGAATCTCAGGTCATGATCCTGAATTATGGAGATAGTTTTGCCCATTTTGACTTATAAGTGGGCAATAGGAGGAGAAGCTGATATTGTCTTTTGAAAGTTAGCTGTAAGAATTGTCTGGAAAATTGTCTTCCAAGATTATTGTATGTCTAACCACTTGATGCAGGAAATTGAAAGTCAGAAATAAATTTGTTTTCATTTTCTTTTTCTTCAGTTTTTCTGAAGAAAAGTGGAAAAAATGAAAAAAGTTTCTCTGGAAAGTAGTTCTCTTTTCTGATTTGCAGTTAATTATTCCTGAAAGAATGGGATAAATACGATGATAAATTTTCTCCTTAACCCATCTTTCATCTTCTTCATGGTTCATTGTCGTTTAGAAACTAGCTATGTGTTTCCTTGGTTGGCAACTTGGTATTTGCTTTTGTGGCCTTAAATATGCTAAAATAAGTTGTGTGGATTTATAACAATATTAAGTTAGTTGCACAATCACATCATTTTATTATTTTAGTATTTGTCATATGCTAATTATTTGTTAATATCATTCCACACAGATCCTTCCGCCCCCAATATCGAAGACAGATTTTGACAAAGTGCTTGCAAGACAGAGGCCGACAGTGAGCAAAAGTGATCTAGAAGTTCATGAGAGATTCACAAAGGAGTTTGGTGAGGAAGGTTGACGGTTGCGAATTCTTACTAGATGTGAGCCTGATCACCTTGATTTGTATTTCAGCTTTGTTTATTGCTGCTGACACGAAGAATTATATCTCTAGTTTTTTTAGGCGGGGAAGATGATTTCCCTGTTGAGCATAAAATACCTGGGGATGGACACTCTTCTTAATTTGCTTGTTGCAACCTGTATAAAGAATTGTTTTGGTAAATGCCCAGAATATTATGCATGATGTGTCAATATATTTGTTTTCTCCTGTATGCCTGTTACTTTGTTAGTTGGTTGTATCCAATCAAACTGAAAGAATATCTTGTCCCGTTGAGTGGCTTTTAGGGACCAATTGATTGGGTATAAAGCGGTCAGCAATTTGTTCCCGTAATTGTTATCTTTTTTAACCACTGGAAATAGAAGCGATGCTGCCTATTTTGGTGGGTGCAACTTGTTAGGGGCATATGACATTTGATATCCATCACATTAGGCTTTTTGAGGATTAGGCGTCCATGGAAAAAGGTATGTAAAGTTGCTCCATAGAGTTTGACTGCCTTTGCGTAAATTATTATATCCCTTAGTTGAGGTATCAACCTTTACAAGGTAAATTATATGACCTTGTTTACATATGTGTGGTGCAAAATGGCAAGTGCTCTTGAAATTCTCGTTGTGCAGTTGATATGTGCTAATTGATTTATGAGAATTTCTGTGAGTGATTTGTTTGCGTTGGCCTTAAAACTACTAAACCATGGGCTCCTCTTGCGTTGCTCTTTGGCTACTTCAAGCTCAGTTTGCCCGTCTGTTTCTTTCTAAGAACTTGTGCAGAAGACGCCAAGTATATCCAGCAGATGCCTAGAACTAGTGCTTCGATGCAGGACAGCATTAGGAATCCCTGATGTTTCTTATGCGGTATCTGTGTTCCCATGGCGGTATTTTTTTAAGCTAATGTACGTACTGTTTGAAATGCATGTGATGGTCATCGACCAGTAACTGCATGTCCTCGGCTGTGCTCCTTGCCGCGTTGGCGAGTAATTTTTCTTGTTTGTCCATGAGGTAGATTCGAAAGACATCATGGATGTTGTTCACTGACTTCTGAGTTGTCCCATGCAATCATTTTTCTTCGGGGCCAACGTCCCATCATTTCTTGGAATCAGTGACTGAGAAAATAAGTGAGATTCTGAGAACGATGTAATGCTTTTATTAGTAGATTCAATTCTATAGTCTTTGCCTGAAATTGAGACGTCAGTCATTTTTTGCTTGCTCTCTTTATTGAAATTTCCACTTGTATAGAAGAAATGAGATTAAGATTCATGGTCTGAGGCCCGGATGATGTTGGCTGTCCATTGGACAAAGCACCATTGAAGGGAAGGTTATATGGAAGGGTAAATGCATGTTTCAGCCAAAAATGCTGTGTTGCAACAATTGCAAGCACAAAGATGCTAAAATTTCCATGTTCGTCGGCTAGGAATTGCTGGTACAAAGACTCCGGAATGGTGCTTCTAAGTAAAATACAAGAAGAAAAGATCTATGGAAGTGAATTAAATAGGGAACAAAAGCATCCACCGATGAATGCATGCCTCATTTGAACTGGTCGACCTACGGAAGAACTGATCAAATTTTGATTTGTTTTCTACGATGTGAACATCAGAAGGCCCACATTTTGTACCTTCCTTTTCAAGGTAGCCTCTGGCTTGAAGTCTTAAATCCAACCAGTCGAAACTATCTTTCCATGAAGACGGACCAGTCTACATAATGAAGAGCTTAGTTCCAAGCTGGCAATAGGAGCTCCACAATCTGATTAACAGCTTTCTGAACATAGGCTAAACTCTCAATCTCAGTGCATCGTCCGCATAAAAAATTCCCCCGGAAAATCGATGTCAAGCCAGCTTTGGCTATTTTAAATCGGTTTCCCTCCCGGGTAGCTTTTGGGGCTTATACCGAGCGCAATGGCATTGCCCAGCCGAGAAACTCCAATTTCCACCTTTCTCAACCATCACAGAGTAGCTTAGCCTTTTATCATGAAGCTTGCCACAATTATCTCACTTCTCTTCCTAGTTAGGCTTGCTTCGGTGCACTCAGTCTCTACCAACGCCAAGGTATATATATATCGCATTAGGTCATCCTTACAAAAGAATATTGATGCCAACTACATTAGTCATGGCCGATAAAGTCGCACAGTTACTTGTTTTTTCTTTTTTTGTAAGGTCGCACAGTTACTTGTTCATATGCCATAACTCCATTTCTATTAGAATATGGCAACTTTTCGCCTAAGAAAATGGCAACCGACATTGGTAATTTGTTAAAGCACATTAAATTGTGAATTGTACCTAATGCATTCTTTCACTATATTCTTCTGCCGGACAAGTAAAAAGAGTAGGAAGTTGAGATGGAAGCAAAGAACCTCTAGCATCACGTTTAAAGCAACTGAGTTACATATAATCGTGGACTTTTATGTTGTATACTGATGGTGTGACAAAAAATTAACAAGCAAGGTTCTGGCGCTGGCGCGCATGCAGTTTCCAGTTTTACCACGATGGGAGTTTTCATTTCCTGACTGCTCGTATAAAAGGTATTTTACACTGGTGTAGGTATTTTACAATGGTGTACCTTGTATAAATCCTCTTATTTTCCTCTAATTATGCAGCATTACATAGTTTACATGGGGAGCCACTCCCATCCAAATCAAGAATCTGTGATCATAGCCAACCATGAGTTGCTTGCTTCAGTGTCTGGAAGCTATGCAATCGATTCAAACTTCAGAGAGACATTTAATAGCTCTAATTCAGGTGAAACTTACTAATATGCTGCTATATATATATGTCAGTCTTGACAAAGCACGTGATGCAATGCTTCACCATTACAGCAATACCTTTAGATGCTTCAGTCATGGTTACACCACAGCAAGCCCAGAAACTTGCAGATTAGAAAAATGCATGTCCTATTATCACTTTTCTGTATCTATGTTTCCTTATTGCGGTTCGTACCTCACTTTTCGGAATTGCAAGGTTTCAGTAAGTTAGGTGAATGATCAAAAGTATCTAATGGAGTTCCATTGGCTATAGGGACTGAGTTTGTCTCTTTTGAACTTGTGTTGCAGAAATTGACTCCGTCGTCTCCACGTTTGAGAGCAAGATGAATGAAGTTCACAAGACACATTCGTGGGACTTTCTAGGAGTAAACTTGCTTCACCAGTATAACCAACTGGGAACAGATACAATTTCCATTGTCGTTGGTGGTGTCATTGACACTGGTAATGCTACAAATCTTTGCCCTTTCCTTTGGTTTTTCATCATCGTCAAAATAAAGAGAACGCTATAGTTAATACTCTTTGCAGGGATTTGACCTAAGTCAGAGAGCCTCAGTGACAAAGACTTGGGTCCTGTTCCTCAAAAGTTCAAGGCACAGTGCATCCCTGGAGAGAATTTCACATTGTCCAACTACGACAGGAAGTTGCTAACGTGCCATAATATAAAAAGGGAATTAATTGAACGGTTGGCCCATTTTACTAATTGACAAACAGTTTGAGCCTAATAACTTCTCAAGTGAGACAGTTGAGATGGAATATCCAGAAAAATCCTGGGTGCATGGCTTCAAAGGGCTTGAAGCAGACGCTGGTCCTCTCTAGTCCTTCAACGGAACCTTCTTCAGGTCAGCCTGAGACGATGGTGGGATGGGAGCCACACCGCCTCAACGATTGCAGGATCTGTGGTTCCAAACACTGGCTTATTGGGGATGGCCCAAGGCGCTGCTTGGGGAGGGGCCCCCAGCGCAAGACTAGCCATTTACAGGGCTTGTTGGTTCAACATGTGCACTGAAGTCAATGTTCTTGCTGCGATGGATGACGGGATAGTTGACAAAGTTGATGGTCTATCTCTTCAATGGGTCCATCCCCTCCCCAACCAGTCTATTTCCTGAATCCCATCTCGATTGGAGCAATCCATGCATTTAGGAGAGGGTCTTTGTCTCAGTGCCTGCAGGAAACGCATTCTTCCCAGGGCCTGCTGCCCTTCCTTGGATACTTACTGTAGCTGCTAGTTCTGTAGATAGAGAGCTTAACACGAACATAAATCTCATAAACTCAAAGGTTTTGATGGTAATGCAGTAATAACTGTTTTAGTACAGATTGTAAATGTAAATGAAAGAATCATAGCGGCGTAAAGATGCATGTTGTCGAGAGTTGTGCCAAAGGAGTGTCCTCAAATAGGGTTATTCTTTAAATCAATCCTCTCAAAATGGAAGCTTCATATGGGCTGATTGCGGGGAGTGATGCAGCTGCTCGAGGAAGTTTCAGCCAAAAATGCTAGGTGATCTTTGTATTTGCCATACAATTTCTTATTGCAATTTCGTTGGCCAAATATTAAATACAATTTCTTTCAAACTAATGGTCTTGGATTATCTGTGTCAATGTATCATTGGTTTACAGCTACTGGAAGAACAACACTAGTCCAGGGAAGAATTATCCAGTGCTTGCTTGAGTCTCTCCTTGATGACAATCATAGAGACAAGGCCTTATCTGTAGCAGGTGCTGGTGGTGTCGGAATCATCATCATTGATTCAGTTGCCCCAGATGCTGGCTTTCAAGTCGCGATCCCCAGCACTGTAAAGTCTGGCAGAAGCGGAAGAGCTTCAACCTTATATGGATATGGCAAGGTAAGTCTAAATAGTTTTCAACAATTTATGATCAAAGGCCCAAGAAGCAGCTCTGACCATAATAAATACTAGGAAAATTTTCATGCAAGAATGATAGAAGCTAATGCGTAGACCTTCTTTATAACTGGTATCCAATGGCTAAAATTGATCCAACAGTTACAGTCTCGAACACAAAGCCACCACCAGCAATAAAAATATTTTCTTCCATGGAACCGAACGTCAGATCTCCAGATTTTATCAGAGTCAACTCTATCTATATCATCTACTCGATTAGTTTTTTTCTCTTAAGCAAATTTATAACAATTCTTTATGGGATTTTGTTTGAATTGTTATTGCAGCAAGATGTTACAGCACCTGGTGCTAATATTTTGGCTGCCTGTCTCCAATGTTGGCTATAGTCACATGGGGAACTACAACATAATCTCAGGGACCTCCATGTCCTGCCCCCACGCGGTCGTCATTGCTGCAATTCTAAAATCTGCCCATCCTTCTTGGAGTCCAGCTTCAATTAAGTCTGCACTCATGACCACAGGTTGGTATGCTTCCTTAAGAAAAATTCTGTTAGAAATTTTAAGACGCCTGCTTTTGCTTTTTGCTTTAATTCAGTTGACAGTTCTTTTGTTCAAAAAGCTTTCCTCCTACAACAAGTGCTTATGGTTGTTAATTCCTGGGTGCAAATTCCGTCCCAATATCTGACAGAAGAGTTATACCACTAGTGCTTTCCTGGCTAGGCTTGATCAACCCAATTGGCTGTAATTTGGTACAGGAGGTGCACTGCAATTTTTTAAATCTCCTGATAATTTGCTCTCTCTATTAACCCTTTTCTTACTTCGAGAAATGTCGCGTATTCAGCTACCCTTATGGACAACACCCCCATCAGATGTCATCCAAACGTCACGGTTGTGGCCTCACCTTTTGACTACTCTGGGCACATAAACCCCCACCGCTTTATTGGATCCTGGGCTCATGTACGATTTCAATTTCTATGATGTCATAAATTTCCTCTGCAGTACCGGGGCAAACCCTGCACAACTCAAGAACCTCACAGGACAGCTACTTTATTGCAAGAACCCGCCAATACCATCCTATGATTTCAATTATTTTTCACGTGGTGGATCCAACATGAAAGGGAACATGTCTGTACACAGGACAGTGACTTATTACGGACAAGGCCCTGACAGTTTATACTGTGAATATGGATTTTCCTCCAGGCGTTAGAGTTGCGGTTTATCCTGCTCAGCTCAGGTTTACTCGGGAAGGGCAAAGAATGTCCTTCAGGATTGATTTCAGTCCTTACAAAAGCAGTAATAGAGGCTCTGTTTTCGGACCACTGACATGGAGCAACGGTGTTCACACCGTCAGGATTCCTATCGGTCTTAAAGCGATTTCTGTGTAGGAGTATCAATCCTTAATATTGTCATCAAACATTAGAAGACTATCTGGTTTGAAATCCATGTTCCTACCGTATCTTACATCGTTCAAAATGTTAAACTCATGATTATGGACTTTTCTTCAATTTCTAAGAAAGATGAATGATTAAATCAATAGTTTATCAAATATTATGTTTTCCTATATCAAGTAAATCACTCAGCAATTTTATAACTGAACAAATTCTATCTGTTATTAGTGGCCGGTTTTACATCCACTGGAAAAAGTTCCTAGCCCGTGTCTGGAAAGAGAAAATTCACTGGAGAAGTTCACAACGACAAGAGAGAAGCCGTTGATAAACGAATTCCATTGTCCATTATGCACAGTTCTGCCTCATTCGAACTTGTCTTCCAACAGATATTCTTGACAATATATAAACGAACCACGCTAATTTCACGCCTTAAATGGCTCAATTCACACCATTTTGAGTTTAACCGACCGAAAAAACCCCACTGAAGACAAATATCTATCTGAAAACCAAACACAACCACCCCCCCCCTCCCCAATTTCATTTTTTTCCTTTCTAATCAATCACTCCTGGGCCTCCTCTCCTCTGTCTTCTCACACAACATTGTTCTGAAACAAGCTGTTGTCCTTCCTGTGTTTGCATGTTGCTGGTCGTTAGCCATTGAAAAGGCAGACATGAAAATGGCTCAACAAATAGCGGATGCCATTTGCTTTATAAAAAAAATTTGTTCCTTAATTTTAATGAGAAAAAAAAATAAATATAATTCAGATATATCCAATCGTGGCTTTTGGGAAAAGGTGAAGTGAAGATCATTGAGAATCATGGTAATGCGGCAAGAAAGAAATTCATATCTGCTGTCAATTCTGGGGAATATACCAACGTTTATCCACGATATTTTCACTTAAGTATACCAAATGATGGTAGCTTGTCAAGAATTTGAACAATTCGTATCTGCGATTAGTGATCGGATTTAACCCATATCAGAAAGAATTACTAGATCCGTACCATAAAGAGGAAAAACGATGCCATTGAAATGAGCCCAAATGAACAGATGGAACCCATAGATAGAGGTTGTCTGTCATGCTTGGTTTTGGCTCATTTGACCTGATCGACAGAGAAAAGAACCGATCAAGCTTCGACTTTTTGCTAATTAATAAACTTGACAGGATCTACACTTCTTTCTTGGACACTTGTACCTTCAGTTGTTTTCCGTCTTGAAGATTTGAATATGTCCTCCGGCTTTGAAACCTTCAACCCAGTCACTGGAAGTTGAAACTGTCTTTCCAACTATTTTATGTGGACAATGCACCCGACAGTAGAGTCCAGACTAATGAGGTGATGGTTCCAAAGCACTACAGATGAACCGGCATAAGAAATTCCTTCAAGAATCTGATGAACACATTTTTATAAGGAAAAAAAGAACGGATCTTTTGCGCATCAGTCCACATGATAAGATGTCAAGGAAAGTCGATGTGTAGCTGGCGTAGCTTGTTTTAATATCCATTTTGAGTAACTTTTTGTGCTATAAGAAGCAACATTTCATTTGCTCCGGTGAGCATCCTCCAATTTCGAACTTTTCCAATCCACAGTACAGTAGCTTTCCCTGCTTATCATGAGACTTGCTACATTTATGTCGCTCCTCTCCTTAGTCAGACTGGCTTTGGTGCACTCTGTTGGGGTTTCATGAATCATGATTAAGAAAATTAACGAAATAAACGCAGCGGAAACAAAGATATATTTTACACATGATTCTCCTTAGGCGTTGTTCGTGCGTTTTAATAAAAAATCTAAACATAAAATGGAGTTAAACAAATTACCTCTTGAAGCGTGCTTTAAACAAGTCGGTTCGGATGTTCTACGGTTCGAGTCCCACAAGCGTCGGACCTCTAGTTCGACACACCAACAACGAACGTCGAACGGAAGAGAGAATTTCGGATATTCACCACTTCGATCGTGCTAGCAATCACGTGGAAACAAACCGTCGTATCCTTGATGTATAATAGTCACGGCCCGAACGAGAGAATTGTTTCTCTTCCTCGTGTCACAAAGACACAAGAACACACGCACACTTTTTCAATTTTTCAGCAGCCCTTTTTCTCTCGTCCCTCAATGGTTTTTTTTATAGAAAAACTAACCCGCAACCTTGCGGCATTTTATCTCTCTTAAAGCCTTCACGAATCAGCAACGGTTGCTGATCACGTTCATGCACCATCGTGCAAGAACGGTCAGCGGTTGCCGACCGTTCAAGCACGATCTTTGTGCATGATGGTCAGCAGTTGCTGACCATCCATGCTTCGTGCATGATGGTTAGCAACCGCCGACCATGTGCACGATTTTGTGCATGTGCACGATTTAAAGAATCGTGCACATGCACGAAGCTTTAAGCTATAATCTTTTTTTTTTAATTTATTAATAAGTTAATTTAGGGCATACTACTAACAATCTCCCACTTGCACTAAAGCCAACTTGTTTGGTATGTTAACATATATTCACTTAGGGCATGCGTGTGCATCATATGCAAGTAGGCTCGTGACTATAATACAAATTAAATTAAATCTCATTTAATTTAATTTCAAATCGACTCAATTCAATTGTAGTAATTGCAAACACATTTGCAATAATATTTCTCTCTTGTTCCACGTCATCCTAGTTGTTTATGGTGTGTGACATCCCTAGGTTCATCACTAAGCTGGTAGTAAGACTGTTTTCTTGGCATAGGATTCTCTGGAGTTTTCGATATTCGTTTTCACAAAATCTGACAGATCTTGGATAAGATTTGTGAATCCTAGCTTCTCGATTGTTCAAGTTAGGCTTATAGGATGTGGTTCCTATTTCAAGTGGTGCATCAAGAATACTCCCATTATTTCTGCAAAAATTCCATGGACGGCGGAAAAACAGGATGGTATGTCCCGATTAATCTTTTAGGTCCTACAAGCCATGATTGACATCTAGCAATATGTCATGGCTACCCGATAGTGTGAATGCTTTAAGAACATAATGAACCCGTCGCTTTGGCTACAGGTAATTCAATCCCTCTGTCTTACTATGTCCCGATCAAACAAAGACCATGGAATATTTGTCAAGTCATTAATTCGATCATATGCACAAATCTAATTAACATGCATTTTTATTTGAGACATAAATAATTTATTCTCAGTTACAACCCCGGCCGAGGATTTCAATGCAGTGTCACAATTAGATCGCATAGGACATCATTATCATACCTTACATATAACAATGAGACAGATTCCATATTGTGCACACGTGTAACTTCGTATATGAACAAACTATGACCATCAAGTATAAAGACGGATCGACGACCCGGCATTATGTACACCCGTGAACCATAGTTGTTCGATACACAAGTTAACACTGTGCCTCGTGTCTAAGGATTATTTACACAAGACCAAAACATAAACAATTAGACATTGACCACGCTAAAAGCTTCCATGTCGCTAATCGTTCCATTTACGTCACGTTCGTGAATTTGTCTAATACAAACACCTGTGTTCTAACTCAGGCATCATAATACCCAATGACATGTGACTCATCATTCCCTTAAGTATCCAATACTTAATGGCGAAGTTAAGAACACACCGGTCTCAACAGGATTATTAATATCCACTTAATAATCCATCGACCGGGAATAATTTAAAGATTCAGTCTAACTATGAACCCGTCACATATATTCTTGACGTCTCAAGAATAGGTCTAGTTGCAACTGATCTTATGGAATCATTCATCAATATAAAATAATTGGACAAATGAATGAATACGTCATTGCCATTAATTAAATAATAATAATGAAAATACAACTGAAATCCCTAATATGTAACTATTACATAGTAACTTTAGGGCATACATCCAACAATTTCCCAATTACTCTAAAGCCAATTTGTCTGGTACCTCAAACCCATTTTGTCAATATGTCTTTCAAAAGAAGACTGAGGTAAGGCCTTAGTGAAGGGATCTCGCCACGTTTTCTGCCGAGGCAATTTTCTGCAAGGCGATATCACCTCTCCCAACAATTTCTCGATGAGATGGAAGCGTCTCTCAATATGCTTGGACTTCGGTGAGACCTTGGTTCCTTAGCTTGAGCTATCGCCCCATTGTTGTCACAAAACAATGTGATCGGTTGCTCAATTGAAGGAACGACTCCAAGTTCAGAAATAAACTTCTTCATCCAAGCGGCTTCCTTTGCTGCTTCAAAAGCAGCTACATACTCTGCCTCAGTGGTGGAATCGGCAGTTATGCTTTGTTTGGAACTTTTCCAACTAACTGCACCACCATTGAATGTGAAGACAAACCCAGACGTAGACTTATAATCATTAGGATCCGATTGAAAATCGGAATCGGTATAAGCTACAACTTTGAATTCTCCTTCTCCATATATCAAGAATAAATCTTTAGTCCTTCGCAAGTACTTAAGAATATTCTTGATTGCTATCCAGTGCTCTTCTCCTGGATCAGACTAATATCTGCTAGTAATACTTACAGCATGCGCAATATCATGTCTAGTACATAGCATAGCATACATTATGCTTCCAATAGCGGATGCATATGGTATCTTTGCCATCCGCTCTCTTTCTTCAGGAGTGTTGGGACACATCTTCTTAGAAAGACGGATCCCTTGCCTAAAAGGCAATAATCCTCTCTTGGAACATTGCATGTTAAACCGTGTTAACACTTTGTCTATGTACGTAGATTGTGAGAGGCCAATCAATCGTCTTGATCTATCTCTATAGATCTTGATACCTAAAATGTAGGTTGACTCTCCTAAATCTTTCATGGAGAATTTCTGTGACAAGAATAGTTTTATCGATGATATCATTGGTACATCATTTCCAATCAAAAGTATATCATCGACATACAAAACCAGAAATGCAATTGCACTCCCACTGATCTTCTTATATACACAAGGTTTATCCGGATTTTTTATGAAGCAAAACGATTTGACTACCTCATCAAAACGGATGTTCCAACTTCTGGAGGCTTGTTTGAGTCCATAAATGGATCTCTTAAGCTTACACACCTTCTGTTTTTCACTATTGGATTCAAAACCCGTGGCTGTTCCATATAGATGTCCTCATCGAGAAATCCATTTAGAAAAGCCGTTTTGACATCCATCTGGAATATCTCATAATCAAGGTGTGCAGCTATAGCCAACATAATCCGAATGGATTTTAGCATGGCCACAGGTGAGAAAGTTTCGTCATAATCAATTCCTTCTTTTTGACGATATCCTTTCGCCACCAGCCGTGCTTTGTAAATTCCAATTTGACCTTCAACATTCATCTTCCTCTTGAAGATCCATTTACAGCCAATTGGTACAATACCATCAGGCAGGTCAGTCAAGGTCCATACCTCATTGGAATACATTGAGTCCATTTCGGATTTCATGGCTTCTTGCCATTTACCGTAATCGATGTCCAACATCGCCTCCTCATAGGTTTTAGGATCACCGGGTTGATCACTATCATTCACAATGAATAATGGTTCAATGTGATCAACCGAGTGTCTATAACGAGCAGGTGGGCGAGACATTCTCGCACTTCTCCTAAGAGGTTGTGTATCAGAAGCTCCCACTGAATCAGAGGTTGGTATCTAAACTCGGTTATTTGGTACTTCATTATTTTCTTCTTGTAAGACTATTTTCCACGCCCAGACCACTTTCTTGGATGAACTGATTCTCCAAGAAAGAAGCGTGCTTGCATACCAAAATTCTTTGGTCCGAATGAAAATAGAAATAATATCCAAGAGTTTCCTTTGGATATCCAATGAAGCGACCTTGTTCAGATCTTGCCTCCAATTTTTCCACTTTTAGCTTTTTCACAAAAGCTGGACAACCCCAAATCTTAATATGATTAAGATTAGGTTTCCTACTATGCCATATCTCATAGGGCGTAGTTGGAACAGATTTGGACGGCACTCTATTCAAGATATATACAGCTATCTCAATGGCATATCCCCAAAGGGATATTGGCAAATCGGTGTAACTCATCATAGATCGTACCATATCTAATAAAGTACGATTTCTTCGTTCGTATACACCATTATGTTCTCGAGTTCCAGGAGGTGTCCATTGTGATAAAATGCCATTCTCTTTAAGAAAGTCCAGAATTCAGTACTAAGGTATTCACCTCCTCGATCTGATCGAAGAGCCTTAATACATTTTCCCGTTTGTTTCTCAACTTCAGCCTTGAATTCCTTGAACTTTTCAAATGATTCAGATTTATACTTCATGAGGTATAAATAACCATACCGTGACTGATCATCAGTGAAGGTAATGAAGTAATTATAACCACCTCTAACAGATTCATTAATCCTAATATGTCAGCAGCTTGCGCACTTTGTCCCACAAAAGGCGCTTTGGTCATTTTTCCTAGAAAACATGCCTCACAAGTCGAGTATAACTCAAAATTTTAAGGATCAATGTATCCATCATTACTCAACTTGTTAATTATGTCTTCTCCAATATGACCTAATCGGAGATGCCAAACATACTTTTTATTTGGACCGTCTCTAGGGCGTTTATTAGTTATGGCATTTATATCAATTCTATTTTGCTTATTGACGTTGGTAATCACATTACCGGACATTGTGATGGTATAAAGATTGTTGGTTAATAAGCTAGAACCAACACATATTCTATTATGATAAATAGAACATACATCATCAAAAAAAAAATTCATAATTCTCTTTACCCAGGCGAGGTATAGAGATGATGTTCCTAACATCATTCTTATAATGCAAACAGTTCTTTAAAACCAATACATGTCTAGAAGGCAAACATAAACGAAAAGTCCCTATAGCTAATGCAGCAACTCTTGCTCCATTGGCAAACGTCAGGACAATCTCATTTCGCCCTAGCATCCCGCTTATTTCCAGATTCTGCAAAGACATACAAATATGTGAAGTTGCAGCAGAATCTAGAACCCATGAGCTGGATTCAGCACTAACCATAAGATTAGTTTCAATAAGCATAGACACCATACCTTCATAAGGTCGGTTCTTGGGCTTGACCTTCAAGCTCGCGAGGTACCTCTTATAGTTCCTCCTCCAAAGCCCTTTGACACCACAAAGTAATGACATTTCCCTTTATCAATCATGGGTTTTGGTTGCATAACAGGTTTGGCAGGCCTCTTCCATTTATTCTTCTTTAAAACGGTCTTACCCTTTGAAGAAGAAGCCTTAGCCATAGCCACTACATTTGGCCTCGTGTTATGCATTTCCTTCTCATAAACTACCAGCATGCTATGTAACTCAGCAAGATTTTTCTCCATCTTATGCATGTGGAAGTTTTGGACAAAACCAGAGAAGGAATCGGGTAAAGATTGGAGGATCAAATCCACAGCTAACTCATTGTCCATAACGAGATTCAGCCTAGCCAATTCTTCAATGTGCCAGATCATTTTCAAAGCATGATCATTAACAGATGATCCTTCAGCCATCCTCATACGGTACAATGCCTTAGATATCTCATATCTAGAGGTTCGACCATTCTCATCAAAGTATTCCTTTAAGTGCAAAATAATCAACGCAGCATCTTCCATAGATTCATACTTTTTCTATAATTCATTATTCATAGAAGCAAGCATATATGACCTAACTTTTAAGTCATCATCACGCCACTTATCATAAGTGACACGCTCCTCTTGGGTCCCACCCTCAGGAAAGGAGGTTGGCATCTTTTCATCAAGCACATATCCAATTTTTTCTGAATTGAGAAAAATTCTCAAATTCCTCACCCAGTCGGTAAAATTGGGTCCAGTCAAACAATTCTTGTCAAGTATAGAAGCGAGTGGGTTTGTGGTCACCATTTTCGAGTAATAATATATCTGTTGCAGAAAATAATTTGTTAGCCGTTGTATCTTTCAAAGTAACTATTTCATTTTGGCCTTTAAATGAAATAGATCCTCCCACTAAATTTATATTCGAATGACATACTCCTTAAGATGGGAAGCGGTAATCTTTGTTGGGTAAAGATTACTAGTGGGGATTGAAGTCCCACCAGTCCAAAGTCCACCTCACCTAACAGCTTATTGGTGTCCTATGAACTTAGTGAGTGAACCAGCTTGTTCAACGCATCATATGCGAGTCCCAATCATAACTTCGGCCTCTAGACCATGAAAGCCTCACCTAACAGTTATTGGCATCATGATCATAGTTAAGTCTAGCCCATCATCTCATGCAAGTATTGAAAACACAAATGATTCCCTCACCTAACAGTTATTAGAAATCATTTGGCTCCAACCCCACAGATCATATGCATAATGGAGTGGTCCAATATTATAAATGGTAATCAACCCCTATGTATCCATAACCGGTTAATTAACCACTATAATATTAGATCAAACCACGACGATGGAAGGCCACGAGTCTGAAACCCGTTTCGACTTAATATTATTAATAATGAGATTTTGGTCGTTATCAATGGTCTCACTTTGCACATTAACCGGTTTAACATGCACGATAACAAAAACAATAAATAAATAGATATCACATAAACATCTATCATATGTGATGATCATGGAATTATGGTTCAATGGGTCTCGAGCCAAAGAGACCCATTTAGCCATTTTAATGTTTTAATTATATGGACCTGCTCTTCACTTTTTCTTCAATCTTTGAACTCTTCAAAGACCGGGCCCAAAGAGCTCACCGGTTTAATGGCTCCTCCTCTCTTGTAGTATTTTCATCAACAATTGAAATACTAAACTATACTAAAATTACATATCAAGAAAAATTAAATTAAAATAAAAGGAAGGACGCAGCCTCCATTTAATAATTACATCCCCAAAAAGAATACCTGTAATCATCATACATTCATCCATACAACAATCACAACAATTAGGGATTTTTTCATGATTACCACCCTTCCTTACGAGCCATAAATTCAAAATTTAAAGCTCTGGAAGGCATGCATAAAATTCTGCATATCATTTGCAAAATATAAACACGAAGTACAACAAGTTATGGATTTTTGATTCAAAATTGATTTAGTTCTAATTTTTGCTTTGTTGATTAAATTTATCACATAAATCAATCAACTTCTATAGGCCACATAAGAGCAAGAGAACCAATTCTCTTAACAAAAGTAAATTGGCCATTAGAATGCAAAAATATATTTGAACTAATCAATTAAACGCATGAAACGCCTAAGGTTGGCTCTGATACCACTGTTGGGGTTTCATGAATCATGATTAAGAAAATTAACGAAATAAACGCAGCGGAAACAAAGATATATTTTACACATGATTCTCCTTAGGCGTTGTTCGTGCGTTTTAATAAAAAATCTAAACATAAAATGGAGTTAAACAAATTACCTCTTGAAGCGTGCTTTAAACAAGTCGGTTCGGATGTTCTACAGTTCGAGTCCCACAAGCGTCGGACCTCTAGTTCAGACACACCAACAACGAACGTCGAACGGAAGAGAGAATTTCGGATATTCACCACTTCGATCGTGCTAGCAATCACGTGGAAACAAACCGTCGTATCCTTGATGTATAATAGTCACGGCCCGAACGAGAGAATTGTTTCTCTTCCTCGTGTCACAAAGACACAAGAACACACGCACACTTTTTCAATTTTTCAGCAGCCCTTTTTCTCTCGTCCCTCAATGGTTTTTTTTATAGAAAAACTAACCCGCAACCTTGCGGCATTTTATCTCTCTTAAAGCCTTCACGAATCAGCAACGGTTGCTGATCACGTTCATGCACCATCGTGCAAGAACGGTCAGCGGTTGCTGACCGTTCAAGCACGATCTTTGTGCATGATGGTCAGCAGTTGCTGACCATCCATGCTTCGTGCATGATGGTTAGCAACCGCCGACCATGTGCACGATTTTGTGCATGTGCACGATTTAAAGAATCGTGCACATGCACGAAGCTTTAAGCTATAATCTTTTTTTTTTAATTTATTAATAAGTTAATTTAGGGCATACTACTAACACACTCAGCCTCAACCAATGCCAAGGTACGCAGTTCGTTTGTGCGAGAGAGAGAGAGAGAGAGATTGGTCATGTACATCTAAGTTCATTGTTATGAAAGATTATGTGCAGGATTGAATAATCGAACCTCGCTGTTTGTCATGTCCACTACATGCATGAGTACTTTCTTCTTTTTTAGGGGGTTCAAAAAGTGGAGTTTCCATTTATCACAACACTATAATTTCCCTTCGACTTTTAGACATTTACTGCTAAAAATGACAACCTCTCATCAGTCACTTGTTAAACCGCATCAGCGATGAGCGATGATTCTACTAACCTGGTATATTGACTAATTTCATTGTTCTCTTTGTGCTCTTCTAGTACAGTTGAAGTTAGGATAAACTTTGAACCATCCTCTTCATCAAACTTAGCAAAGCTCATCATGTTCTTTATTTCTGTCTCATTGTTTTTAAAATTTGCAGCATTACTTTGTTTACATGGGAAGGCACTCCTATCCTGATCCAGAATCTGTGATCACAGCCAACCATGATTTACTCACATCAATGTCGCCAAGGTCTGTAGATGGATACACTTTTCACTTTGGAGAGTCTAGATCATAAACATTCAACTTATGAAAGTTAATAAATTCTCGAAAGTTATATTTGTGCAATAAATCCTTTACTATACAGTTGTCAATTGTAGCATTTATCCTATTCCTTGTTCTGTTATATATGTCAGTCTCCTCCATGAAGCACGGGAGGCGGCAATGCACCACCACAGCAAAAGCTTCAGAGGCTTCTCAGCCATGCTTACAGCAGAACATGCCCAACAACTTTCTGGTAATAAAATGCATGTCCGATTATCCATACACATGTTCAAGTTCACATACTTTGGTTTCTACCTTAGATGACAACTGAATGGTTCAGACACATTATACGAGTTGTCAAAAGTAACCTAACTGCTTTTCATTAGGAGCAGTTGGGCTTAATATTTCTTTTGAACTTGTGTTACAGAGATGGATTCTGTCATCTCTGCGTTTGAAAGCAAGATGAACAAACTCCACACAACACATTCATGGGATTTTCTAGGTCTAAACTCGCTTTACCAGTATAACCAACGGGGAACAGAAGCTAGTTCTGATGTTATTGTCAGTGTCATTGACTCCGGTAATGCTCTCAGGCTTTTGCCTTTTCCTGTAATTTTTGGTCAGTGTGAAAACAGAGGCTCAGTTGATATTCTTTGCAGGGGTTTGGCCCGATTCAGAGAGCTTTAAGAATAAAGACTTAGGTCTTGTTCCTGCAAAGTTCAAGGGACAATGCATCATTGGAGAAAATTTCACCTTGTCCAGCAACAGGTACTATTAGCAACTAAGACATGCTATGACGAAAAAAAGAAGTAATCAAACAGTTGGTCTGTTGGGTAGTTCCAGCTGAGGAGCTTCTTCTTAACATAATTGCAATGGAATTTACAGAAAGATTGTAGGTGCCCGGTTCTACTTTAAAGGGTTTGAAGCAGAAAATGGCCCTTTAGAATCTTTCAACTTACCCTTCTTCAGGTCAGCCCAAGATACCAATGGCCATGGGAGCCACACCGCATCGACGATTGTGGGATCTGTCGTTCCAAATGCCAGCTTATTTGGGTTAGCCCGAGGCACTGCTCGGGGAGGGGCCCCAGGGGCTAGACTAGCCATTTATGAGGCATGTTGGTTCGGTCAATGCAGTGATGCAGATGTCCTTACCGCAATGGATGATGGGATAGACGATGGTGTTGATGTGCTATCTCTCTCACTGGGTCCGGACCCTCCTCAACCAATCTATTTTGAGGATGCCATCTCGATAGGAGCATTCCATGCATTCAGGAGAGGGATTATCGTTTTGGCATCTGCCGGAAACTCATTTTTCCCAGGGACTGCTTCCTATGTGGCTCCTTGGATACTTACTGTAGCCGCTAGTTCCATTGATAGACAATTTAACTCGAATATATATCTTGGAAATTCAAAGGTTTTGAAGGTAATGTAGTGAGAACTGCATAAAATAACTACAGAGTGTAGATGGAAATGAAAGAACCATAGCGGCAAAGATGCATATTGTACTAAAGGAGTTTCTTCTAACAGGGTTATGAATCCTCTCAAGTGGAAGCTTCGTATGGGCTAATAGCTGGGAGTGAAGCAGCTGCTAAAGGAGTTCCAGCCAAAAATGGCAGGTTAATCTTTGTATTTAACATACGGTATCTTATTTCCATTTTCTTGGCAAAGAAATGAAGCATTCCAATTTCCGTCCACATGATGGTCTTGGATCATCTGGGTTAGCGTCCCGGTTCAATGACCATTTGCTAAAATCATCAAACTATCCTAGTGACGCAACAATCCTGGTTTACAGCTTCTGCAAGAACAACACTTTGGATCCTACCTTAGTCAAGGGAAGGATTGTCCTGTGCATGGTTGAGGTGTTGCTTTGTGATGATCGTAGAGAGAAGGCCTTTTCAATGAGAGATGCCGGTGGTGTGGGAATCATCCTTGTCGACTGAGTTGGGCAAGACGTTGGTTTTCAATTTGCAATCCCAGGTGCTGTAATTGGTCAGGCAGAAGCCGAAGAGCTTCAATCTTACATGGCGACAGAAAAGTAAGGCACAAGAAGAAGATCTAACCATTCACATTAGGAAGAAATTCATACAAGAGTGAGAGTAGCTAAAGCATAGATTGAACTGTAATAACAGGCACCCAACAGCTAAAATTGCACCGACAGTAACTGTCTTGAACGCAGAGCCAGCACCAGCAATGACAATGTTTTCTTCCATGGGACCAAACGTCGTAACTCCTGATATAATCAAAGTATGGTCCATTTACACTTAATTCCTGTCTTTGGAAAATCATAGATGACAAAGATGATTTGTAGCTTTCAATGCTTGCTCAAGTTTGTTGAATTAAATGCAGCCAGATATTACAGAACCTGGTGCGAAGATTTTGGCTGCCTGGTCTCCGTTGGCGACCACAAGCACGTCGGGTCACCCTGTCAACTATAATATAATATCAGGGACCTCCATGTCTTGCCCCCACACAGCCGCGGTTGCTCTGATTCTGAAATCTTACTATCCTTCTTGGAGCCCAGCTGCTATCAAGTCTGCCATCATTACCACAGGTTCGTACGCTTCCTTGAAAAATTCTATTAGATACTTCAGTATGTTCTCACAAAATTTTTCTTTGCCAAACCTTGTCTTGCTTCGATAAACATAATGCAGTTTCAGCTACTGTCATGGATGATAGCCAAAACCTAATCAGACGGCATCCAAACGGCACACAGGCGTCACCTTTTGACTATGGATCCCGACACATAAACCCCGTTGCTGCATTGAACCCAGGACTTGTCTACGATTTCAATTCCGATGGCATTATCAATTTCCTCTGCAGCAATAGGACAAACCCTGCACATCTCAAGAACCTAACAGGAGATCTAATTTCCTGCAAGAACCCACCGACATCATCCTACGATTTCAATTACTCTTCAATCGGGGTATCCAACATGAAAGGGAGCATGTCTGTTCACCGGACCGTCACTTATCATGGACAAGGCCCAACAGTATATACTGCAGTCATAACTATCCGCCGGGTGTTAAGAGTTGCAGTTTATCCTGCTCAGCTCAGGTTTACTCAGGCAAGGCAAAAGATGTCCTTCAGGATTGATTTCAGTCCTTATAAAAAGCAGTAACGCGAGCTTTGTGTTCGGATTACTGACATGGAGCAATGGTATTCACTTTGTCAGGAGTCCTATTGGTCTTAATGTGATTTCAATGAAGAATTATCACTCCTTTGTATCGTAATCAAGTATTGTTGGGGAGAACTCGGGTACAACAATTCACCATGGCCAAACGCAGTATCGTAATCAAGTATTGTTGGGGAGAACTCGGGTACAACAATTCACCACGGCCAAACGCAATCCAGGATCAATTTCTCCCCCGAAGCAAAATCAACTAAAAATTTCTTAACCCTCAGCAACAACCAGCAATGTATAGCCTCACAAAATACAAATATAACGCTGGAATGATAAGTAGACAAAGCAAATAACGACACCAAGGATTTAACGTGGAAAACCCGATGCGGGAAAAACCACGGACCGCCCAAAAACATCCACTAATCACCAAGAATAGCATGATACACAAAGTATTCTTCTCTAGTCACAACTAGAGGCTCAACATCAATATTACAATCATATTTTTCTTACCACATAGGTAAACAAACAAGTTGGGAGCAAGAAAACCTTAACCGCAACTGGAGAATTCGGAGACGGTTCTCGACGAACAAAAACCATCAACTTGTAGCCCTCGGTCTCACGAACAACATACTGAAATTTGAGCCGATTCCGTCAATATTTGGCATTTCAATCAAAGCCGCAAAGTTGCAGCGCTCTTCCTCTCTTCTCTTTCTCCTTTGTGCAGTTTTTTTGTTTTCCCTCTCTCTCTCTTCGTCACTTTTCGGGCGCACCCCCCACGTACGACAACTCCACTTGTTTTTGTTCTTTTTTTTTTTTAATGCTGGCTGGGCCCCACATGAAGGTGGACCCAGCCAACAAATCTCCCCCTCCACCTCATGTGGGAAGATTCGTCATGCCCGCTTTTCTTCTACAAGCATCAAGCTTCATCACGGGCAAGGCTTTGGTCATCATGTTGGACTTATTGTTGTCGGTATGAACTTTCTCAAGTAGGAGGAGCTTCTCTTCTAGCTTTTCTCGGATCCAATGATACTTCACATTAACATGCTTCGATCTTGAATGAAACACCGGATTCTTGCTAAGATGGATGGCACTCATGTTATCGTAATATAGAACAAACTTCTTTTGCTTCAAGCCCAACTCTTGTAGGAATTTCTGCATCCACAAAAGTTCTTTACCTCTTTCAGTAATAGCAATATACTCCGCTTTAGTTGTAGACAAAGCGGTACATTTTTGCAATCTCGATTGCATGAAACAGCTCCCCCTGCAAAGATTATTATAAAACCCGATGTGGATTTTCAGGAATCATCATCACCCGCATAGTCCGCATCCGAGAAGCCACTCAACTCAGGCTTTGCATTTCTATAGCACAAGCAAAGTGTAGAAGTGCCTCTAAGATATCTCAAAATCCATTTAACAGCGGTCCAATGCTCCTTACTTGGATTAGAGAGAAATCTACTCACAACACCAACTGCATGAGCAATATCCGGTCTTGTACAAATCATGGCGTACATCAAACTACCCACGGCCGATGCATAAGGGATTTTCATCATCTCAACCTTCTCTTTCTTACTTGAAGGACACTCATTACTACTCAACTTGAAATGGCCTGCAAGTGGAGTACTCACTGGTTTACATGTGCTCATGTTGAATCTTTCAAGCACCTTTTCAATATACTTCTCTTGAGATAACCACAATTTCTTATTCTTCCTATCACGAGTAATTCTCATGCCTAAGATTTGCTTAGCCGAGCCTAAGTCTTTCATTGCAAAAGCTTTACTCAACTCATTTTTCAAACTCTTGATTTTTTTGGCATCATGCCCAACAATCAACATATCATCCACATAAAGTAGGAGAATAAGAAAATCATTATCTGAGAATCTTTTCATAAAGACACAAGAATCGGAGTTTGTCTTACCGTATCCTTGTTCTTCCATGAATGACTCAAACTTCATATACCATTGCCTAGGCGCTTGCTTGAGACCATATAAGCTTTTCTTCAATCTACATACAAGATGCTCATTGCCTTCAACTTCAAAACCCTCCGGTTGCTCCATATATATATTTCCTCTTCTAGGTCTCCATGAAGAAAAGCCGTCTTTACATCAAGTTGTTCAATTTCTAAATTTAAACTGGCGGCCAACCCAAGAACAACTCGAATAGAAGACATCTTTACAACTGTTGAAAAAATCTCTTCAAAATCTATGCCCTTCTTTTGACGAAAGCCCTTCACAATAAGTCTAGCCTTGTATTGTGGTTGTAAACTATTTTCTTTCGTCTTCAACTTGTACACCCACTTATTTGTGAGTGTTCTCTTACCCTGAGGCAACCTCACCAATTCAAATGTGTGGTTCTCATGCAAGGATTTAAGCTCCTCTTGCATGGCTTCATGCCACTCATTCTTTCGTTCACATGATATAGCCTCTTCATAAGTTTCTGGCTCCCATGCATCAATAAATAACACATACTCATGTGGTAAATATTTTTGAGAAGGCCTACGCTCTCTTTCAGATCTTCTAACTTGAGGTAGGATAGATTGCTCTTGCTTAGCTATTTCACCTGTATCAGCTGAAGAATCAACATTATGTGAGGACTCACCATCTTCATGACTTCCATGCACTTCTCTCCCATAATTTCTATCAACATTAGAAGGATTTGGGCCGAAACTAACTGAACGATGAGCTGTATTCTTTGGTCTCTCCACCTTGTCAATGTCTTCAATAGTTCGATACTCACAAAACACCACATCTCAGCTTCTAATGACTTTCTTTGCAACTGGATCCCATAACCTGTAGCCAAACTCTTCATGTCCATAACCTAAGAAGATACATTGTTTAGACTTATCATCAAGCTTGGATCTTTCATCTCTTGGAACATGCACAAAAGCCCGACAACCGAACACTTTTAGATGGCTGTAGGAAATATCTTTGCCAATCCAAACTCTTTGTGGAACATCCCCCTTAAGAGGAACCGATGGAGAAAGATTTATCAAGTCTACTGCTATTCTCATCGCTTCACCCCAAAATGACTTAGGCAACTTCGCATGAGAAAGCATACATCGAATCCGATCATTAATTGTCCGATTCATTCTCTCTGCCACTCCATTACGCTGTGGTATTTTTGGAACAGTCTTTTCAAGATTGATACGATAATCCCTGCAATAGTGTTCAAATGGGCTTCTATATTCACCACCGTTGTCAGCCCGAACACATTTCAACTTCTTCCCGGTTTCTCTTTCCACATTGATATGAAATTGCTTGGAAGCCGCAAGTACCTGATCTTTAGATTTCAAAGTAATAGCCCACACTTTTCTAGAATAGTCGTCAATAAATGTCACAAAGTATAATGCACTTCCAAGAGTTCTAGCATTCATGCAACAAATATCAGTGTGAACTAAATCAAGTACATCTGATTTCCTCTGTGGAGAGGAACTCTGAAATGAGAATCTATGTTGCTTACCAGTCAAACAATGAGTGCATTCCTTTAGATTTTTCTCCTTCAAAGGTAAAATGTTCTTTCTAGCAAGAGTTTCAAGTCCTTTCTTACTAAGATGACCCAGCCTCATATGCCATAAATCAACCAAGGAATCCTCCGCTGCATTTACCTATTCTTTAATCAAGTCAGCTTGCATGGTGTAGAGAGAGCCTGTCTTCTTACCCTTTGCCACTACCATGGAATCTTTAGTCAACTTCCATTTGCCATCAAAGAATGAATTACAATAACCATCATCATCCAAGGCACCCGTAGAGATCAAGTGAAGTCGAATATTCGGAACATGTCTCACATTTTTCAAAATCAAATTACATCCGACGTCAGTTTCCAAATAAACATCTCCCATGCCAATAACTTTGGAAACATCACTATTTCCCATCCTTATGCAACTAAAGTCACCGCCGCGATAAGAAGCAAAGTAATCATGCCGTGAGGTGACATGAAAAGAAGCCGCAGAATCAACAACCCACGTAGAGTCTTGGCATGTAAAATTCACATATCCGTCATCACATACAAACACAATATCGCCATCGGATGCAACCGTCGTTGTAGCTTGTTTCTCTTCTTTCTTTTGATCTCCATTTCTATCATGGAATCTATCTCTCTTTGGCAACCAACACTCTTTTGCATAATGTCCCATTTTGCCGCAATTATAACACTTGACACTCCTCCTCGGTCTCGATTTCGACCTTCCTCTTGACTTGCCTTGGGTATCATTTCTTTGAAACCTTCTTGATTGACTTCTCTCCCTGTTTTCTATAACAAGAGCATCCGATGTAGAGGCATAATTCAAGCCTTTTCTTCTTGTTTCTTCATTGAACAAGCTTTCTTTAACCATGCTCATAGAAAGCACACCAAAAAGAGCCGAGTTATTTAATGCCACAATCAAGGTGTCCCAACTATCAGGAAGAGTACCAAGTAATAACATGATTGCAATTCATCACCAAGATCAATCTCAAGATTTGTCAATTGATTTACAACATCTTGAAATTCACTCAAGTGTTCCGCCATGTTACTCCCTTCCTTGTATCTCAAATTCACAAGTCGCTTAACTAGAAGAGCTTTATTTTGTGAAGTTTTTCTCTCATAAAGATCTTGTAATTTCTTCCACAAAGTGTCCGCCCTTGTTTCTTGAGCAACATGATGAAACACACTATCATCAATCCATTGTCGGATAAACCCAATTGTTTTCCGATTCATTCTATCCCATTCTTTATCTTCCTTATCTCCTTTGGCTTCATCACCTTCAATAGGATCAAATAAGTCTTTGCAATATAACACATCTTTCATCCGAGACTTCTAAATAGAATAATTCGAGGCATTTAACTTAAACATGGTGCTGCTGGTTTCTTCCATTTAACACTAAAATTCAACCGTGCTCTGATACCACTTGTTGGGGAGAACTCGGGTACAACAATTCACCACGGCCAAACGCAATCCATGATCAATTTCTTCCTCGAAGCAAAATTAACTAAAAATTTCTTAACCCCCAGCAACAACCAGCAATGTATAGCCTCACAAAATGCAAATATAACGCTGGAATGATAAGTAGACAAAGCAAATAACGACACTAAGGATTTAACGTGAAAAACCCGATGCGGGAAAAACCACAGACCGCCCAAAAACATCCACTAATCACCAAGAATAGCAGGATACACAAAATATTCTTCTCTAGTCACAACTAGAGGCTCAACATCAACATTACAATCATATTTTTCTCACCACATAGGTAGACAAACAAGTTGGGAGCAAGAAAACCTTAACTGCAACTAGAGAATTCGGAGATGGTTCTCGACGAACAAAAATCATCAACTTGTAGCCCTCGGTCACATGAACAACATACTGAAATTTGAGCCGATTCCGTCAATATTTGGCATTCCAATCAAAGCCGCAAAGTTGCAGCGCTCTTCCTCTCTTCTCTTTCTCCTTTGTGCAGTTTTTTTGTTTTCCCTCTCTCTCTTTTCGGGCGCACCCCCCACGTACGACAACTCCACTTGTTTTTGTTCTTTTTTTTCTTTTAATGCTGGCTGGGCCCCACATGAAGGTGGACCCAGCCAACAAGTATCAACTAGCTATTTGGTTTGCAATCCATGTTGGCATTGATATCGCTCAAGATGTTGAACTCATAATTATGAGTTTTTCACTTACGACCCCGTCTATTCATAAGAAAGAATATTGATTAAGTCCATTGTTTACCAATTATTGTGTTTTCCCATATGAAGAAAATCATTCAACAATTTTATGATTGTCTAACGTGGAGTTGATATGTATAAATGAAGCCTCAAGTTCTGCCTCATTTGAACAGATCAGCATAGCAAAGAACCGATACACTACACTTGTTTTCCAATAGATAAACTTGACAACATATAAACGGCTGGCGCTAATTTCACACCTTAAATGACTTAATTTACACGTTATTAAATTTATTCTTTCTTCTTCCTAATCAATCAATCAATCTGGAGTCTCCTCTTCTCCATCTTCTTACACAAGATTGTTCTGAAACAAGCTGTTGTTCTTCTGTATTTGCACGTTGCTTGTCTTCATCCATCATAAGGCCAAACATGAAAATGGCTCAACAAAAAGTAGATGTCGTTTGCTTCAAATAAATATCAAATTCTAGAACTCTAATAGAAAAGTACATATAATCGAGATATATCCAATCCTGACTTCTGGGAAAATGTTAGGTGAGGATCATCGAATATCATACTAAGGTGACAATGAAGAATCTAATCTATGATCGAAAGGAAAAATAAATAAATTTATCTCTACCGTTAGGTCTAGAGAATCTACTTATGCGGATTAAAACATCTATACACCATATTATCACTTGGTTTGATTTTTTTCTTTTGCCATGTTCTCCTTTTGTTTCAAGTCTCTTTCCCCTCAACAACATACTCTCGAACCTTTGAAAAGAATTTCAAGATCCGACCCCAAAAGAGGAACAACAATGTCATTAAAATGAGTCCATATTAAAAGAGAAAACCCATCGATGTAGAATTCCATCATCTGTTATGCACGGTCTTCAATCATTTGAACTGATCAACAAGCGAAAGAACTGATCATACTTCACTTGTTTTCTAATACTTATCTAATCCATATCATTTTTTAAAATATGAGTTTATAAACACTAAGAAGAGATAGTATCAAGTAAAAGTTAAAAATGGTATTGGAATCGATACACTCGAATTCCTAATAATTAATTGAAAAACAATACCAAAAAATCGAGTGAAATAATATTCTGATAAATAACTCGACTACATTACATCATTTTATTGATAAACAACGCATACGGGCCAATGAAAAGCTCACCCATGGTGGAAACCCATTACTGTTCCCAATGTGTGGCCTGCATGCTACTTGTTCACACCATAACTTCTTCCAACAACTCCATTTTAAACGTACTTACAATAATAATAATAAACCCTTTTGATATATTACAATATCTAGCAAGTGTGGCCAACTTCAAAATTTCATTCTTTGCAAATTGTAAGCTCAAGTTGAGATCGCTTCACAACATCCAAATTATTATTTCTATATATTTACGTGACCTGAAATTTCTCAATTAAACACAGCAATTCAAAATTGAATTAAATGCGAATTTCAAGTCCTAATTTTGACAATTCCTTTGATAAGACTATTAGAAGCTTCGATTATCAAGGCGTCCAAATCGATCACGTGCGAGAACTTTCCCCTTCCCCACTTTTTTTCCTCTTCCCTTGAGCGAGCTTCTTCTTTTGTCTTTGTTCTTTCCGCCGCTTCATGCTTCAACGTGAGTAATCTAGAGAAAGAAAAATGAAAAAGGGATGAGCTTATGAGAACAGAACATGGGCTAGGCTGGGCTTGGGTTTTATTGGGTCTATTATTACCAGAAATTCTCATTTTTTAGCTACTTTCATGGACAACAGCTAAAAACGGATCGGGCGGCATCCAAATGGCATAAGGGCCTTTCCCTTTTGACTATGGATCCCGACACAAAAACCCCAACCCCCCCATTGAATCCTGGGATGATCTACGATTTCGACTTGGACGACGGTATAAATTTCCTCTCCAGCACCGTGGCAAGCCCTGCATCAACTCAAGAACCCAATGGAGATCTAGCTCATTGCGAGAGCCCACCGACACCGTCCCAAGATTTCAATTACACTACAGTTGGTGTATCCAACATGAAGAGAACAATCTCATTGTCTCTAAAATTGCTCAAAAGGTCAACTCGTGTTCATGAGCATAATGTAGCACTTAAAGAACAGCTTTTTTTTTTTTTCCCTTTGAACTCAAAGATAATGGAATAGCTATTCTACTCATATGGTGCAAAAGGTGAAAAAAAACAACAATAATTCTAGCTATTCTGGTCAAATGAGTATTCATGTGATTTCTGGGCTAATCTTTTCACCTGCCCGCCTCCGAGAATGGACTAGATTATCATCCCACGTAAATTAAGTTTTGACCAAATCTGTCGAGGAGGCTTAAACTTACTCATTCGTCTTTTCTTTGCTTTTTGCTTTGGTTTCTTTGACCCTAGAGGTCGGAGATCTTGGTGACCTGATGAAGCTATCTTTTGTCCGGGAAAGCTGTTACATTGTCTTACTTGAGGAGCTTCGTATGAGTTTTTAGATTCGGGCTGAGAGATTGTGGCTTTGGCAGGGTTTTGGTTGGTAAAACATTTGTTGAAGTGTCAGACAACTATCACTTTAAAATGACATGAGAGAGCGATATCGAACACAGAAATTGACTTTAGCCAGCTAAGTATACTGTGATGTTCCCTAAATTGCAGGGCATGCTTATTCCTACAACAACAAAGTCATTTCATTTAAATAACTTTCTTGCTTAGAACAAGTCCTCCTCTTTTCTTTCTTTGCTTCTCATTTTTCTTGGGAACCATGGTAAGGCGAGGATCTTGGCTATCTTGATTCGCAAACATGGGGGACGATTCTCAATGGAGAAATTTCCTTCAATAACGCTTCCTATTATTAAATCACTGGTGGACGAATTTCCCCGACGAAGGAGGGAGGATTATGTAAGCGGACCGGTATTGCTAACTACAATATTACTATCTCAAAACCCTAGGGGCCTGCACAGGTGAACTCCGGATGAACCGCAAAATGAAGTTGGCATGTGAAGAAAATTGTCTTTAGCCAGCTAAGTATACTGTAATCTTCCCTAAATCTGCGGGACGTGCTTATTATGACTACGAGAAGTCATTTCATTTGTTTAACTTTCTTGCTTAGAACGTATCCTTATCTTTTCTTTCTTTGCTTCTCCTTCTTGCGCTCCATGGTAAGGTGAGGATCTTGGCTATCTTGATTCGCAATCATGGGGACAAATCTCTCTGTAGAAGTTTCCTTCAATCATGCTTCCGATGATTACATCATTGTTGGACAAATTTCCCCGATAAAGAATGAAGGATTATATAAGTGGACTTGTATTGTTAACTACAAGATTACTATCTCAAAACCCCAGGCATGCACAGGAGAACTCCGAATGAACCGCATTATGAAGTTGATATGTGAAGAAAAATGATCTGACTGCATGTTCACTGCCTGAAATTTTGGTCTTATCTGAAGTGAGCTTCTTCGTCATAATTTCGTTTTTAGCTGCCCTTTCCTTCTTCTGGTTAGAACATAGGGCAAATTAAAAGTTATGCAAGCCGCTTAAAGGGGGGAAATTTAAGGCAAATGGCTTATTCTCAAAAGGACGAGGGACCATCAACTAATGTTGACCGAGCAGAATACTTGTATTTGATGATTGAAGAACCGGGTCAAACATAATCGTCGACGATCGTGTAATTTGACTATGTATGTTGATGATATGATTCATCTAGACCAAAAAAAAGAATAAATATAATTGTCTGGTACAAGATATCTCCCACCCAATTAGATTGGTCTACAGAATTTATTTTCCTATGTCAGAGAGGACAGTAGGTCCCCAACCTATGAGGACCCATTGGTATTTACTCATCGTGGGGGGGAAACGCAAAACATTGTTCTAGCCAACCACCTTATCAGATATAACCCTTGAATAATCAATTTGATCAGCCTCAACTGCACACAACATCTTTTCTAATTGATTATTCACGAGTGACTGATTACGACATGTCCTTATTTTGTCCCGACCATCCGATCTTGTACTAATCTAAGAGACTAAGTCCAGACACACCTAATGCGGCTTCTTTATGACTTCACCATGCTAATATATAATATTTTCTCTTCTTGCCAAAGTCACCCGCAAAACACAAACAGACACGAGGGATATCCCAAAAAAGAAATATGAAAGGAGTTTGCTTTTCTCATCCTTTGCTGTGCCAAGCTCACTTATCATTACAAGAAATTGACTTTGCTGTGCCATGCTAATCAAAGAACTGCTGCTTGTCTAACTCAACAAGATCTCTGAAGAGCACACGGCAGGGTTTGCTCTACCATTATGATATTGGTGAGAGCAGACATGAATTAACTCTCATTCAAAAGGGTACAACCTATGCGTGTGACGACTGAGTTCGGACCGTAAAAACAGGGGGGTGCAACTGTCTTCGGACTGTAATAACATGGGGGTGCAACTGTCTTCCACCCAATATTAAGGACTGCTTACCTATTATCACTTCTGAACAAGATACTAAGTTATTGCTTCCTCTTTCTGGTTTATTTTCTTCTCGAGGGAAATATGACAAAGGGAAATCTGAAGGTCTTGCCCCTTCTGATGGGGCGATGCCGCTTATCTTTTTCGGTTTGTGATATTGCATCTTACAAAACACCTGAACTTCTTCCTTTATCTTTCTCAAGAACTCGAAAATGAAGCCCCCAGTACATGAAGTCGACCCCGGATCACTATCATACCATTCAATGACGGACCAAGTACCTCCTTGAATTGGACGGTGACGACGCCATACACGCGCTTCTGGACTTTTTGCTACTCGAAATAGATTCGACCGCCATGCGCCTATGTTTTAGTTTCTAAGTACTGATTGGATATGCACTAGGAGGATTTTCCATGAATAGGGGGGAGAGAGAAATAAGATACTAGAGATCTAAATTAGCATCTATCATTCATGTGAAATGGATTAGGATGCATTTGTTTCTAGGATAATGAATTAATTGGAAAACATTTCCTTAAAAATAATCACTTGTATCGCTTATAGAAATGAATGAACAAAACTTTTTTCAACTTCCATGAAAAATGTTCAGATATAAATTATTGTCGATAATGATAAATTTTTCGTTTGTTAATTATTTCAAACAATCAAGAGATTACTTGTAAAAAAATATTTTTCAAATTATTCATTTAGCACAAAACAAACGAAGCCTTACGCTCTTTGATCAAAAGAAAAAAAAAAAAAAGAGTCATAGGCGCAGGAGAGACCAAGAGCTCCGAACGTACATTCCTAAACTGGCCATTCCTTTTATATAATCAAAACAGTTTTAAATTCCTGTACATGGAAAGAGGGCTGCTTTTGCCAACCTATGATCGAGGGGTGACCTAATTTTTCCGATTCCTCATCGGAGGAAACTTCCTCCAATTAAGTCAAAAAAGGTGACCACAAAATAGAATTTCAAACCTTCAATAAGGGGTGTAAAGGATATTCAATTTGGATGCAGTGAGTACTTGTTAAATTTTGCTAAATTACAAGGATTTCTATGAAAATTTCCCTAAAGTTAAGCTTGGAAGTATCTATTGACATACTAATGGAGTTTCGTGAATTGAAAGACAATTTAAGAGAGAATGACACAAATGGTCTATGAACTTTAATTTAATATGCAACGCCGTCCCTGCATTTTTACTTTACTTTATATGGTCTCTGAACCATTAGTAAATATTCGATGTAGTCCTTTCATTAACTTAAATGATAAATCACACGTTATTTGATTACGTTGATTATTATATCTCGAGTTAGATTTTTTAAAATGATAAGTCCTTATGTTTAATTTTTTATATATCCACTTTAGAAAAGGAAAACAAAATCACGGTGTTTATGTCCATTATTATATGAAGACATGAATCATTATATCCTTATTTGAGATGAATATTTTACTTATATAATCCACGTGTAACTCTTTTTTTTTGTTGTCCACTGTTTAAATTTAATAGATTGTAAGTCCTATATCAACATATTCCATTAATTTGAATTAACGGAGAGATGACATTTAACATTTTCATATGATTTAAGGATTATATCGAATACTTTTTTAATAGTTCAAGAATCACATTGAATAAATTAAAAGTTCAATAATAACATTACACATTAGATGAATGTTGAAAGACTTTTTGTGTTAATTTTCTAAAATCTAATAAGGGAAGGAGGGACGGATTTGAGTCAAACGAGAAGTGGGGGATTCATTGCCCCCACTAACCGTGTGGAAAGAACACTTTTACGCTTAGTTTTTAATTTTATTCTGACTTTATGCCCAAATTATCTAACAAAATTAATTAAAGAAAACCTTAATAATTTGTCTAATTGAAAGTACGTAAAAGCATCAGTTGAACACTTCACAGCGTTTAATTAAAAAGATTTGATTTATGAAAATAATGCTAGGAATTATAATGGTTGGATATTGTTTTATAAATTAATTTCAAAGTTGATGTGACAAACTCTTGTCTTATTTACTTTTAAATATGACTTACTCGCTTATCTATTCGTATACACAGATCGTGACATCTGGTCAAAAATTGGTTACATGATGAATAGAGAGCATTATTTTATATAAAACCAGGTCTTATCTCTTTGTGAATAATTTTTTTTCTATAACTTGACATTATTCTTCGAAAATACCATGCTAAAATGTGTGCATGTCAGAATCAAGCTACTGGTAGCGTCGTGCAGCTTTTAGGGTGGGTAAGGTATTAGTTCTATCTCTAACAGAAGAAAAAGAAGAAGAAGAAGAAGAAGAAGAAGAAGTATTTGTTCTATTCTGAACATACCTGTGTTTGGTCATCCGGATTTGGATTGTAATAAAGTATGACAAGTCAAAATAAGGAATCCTTCGAATATATCTTCCGGATTACGAAATAACCCACCATATGCTTGGTATAGGAAAAATTACCAAAAAAGTCATAAACCTATTACAATTGTATCAATTTAGTTCTAAACTTTTTTTTCTTTGCTAAATTAGTCATAAACCTTTTATATTTGTGCTAATTCAGTCTATTTGGCCAATTTGGCCAATTGATACTAATCCATCCATCCTACATCACCCGCACTAACAATTTTAAATAATATTTTAATTTTTTTTCCTCTGTCTCCTTGTCTCTCTGTCTCTCTCTCTCTATCTCTATCTCTGTCTGTGTGTGTGTCTCTCTCTCTCTCTCTATCTCTATCCGTGTGTGTGTGTGTGTGTGTCTCTCTCTCTCTCTTTATTTTTTTCTCCCTTCCTTCTTCCTCTAGTTGATTGCTGGTCCAGCGATTGGCTAGAAGCAGCACTAGCGAGGTCGAGCCTCACCAGAGGCTACTTGCTAGAGCTTTGCTAGCCATGGGTGAGGCTTGACCTTGCTAGATTTGGTGAGGTTGTGCCTCGCCCAGCCACTAGCACCCAACCACTAGTAGGGGTGGCCTGCGCAAGGTTGAAGGTCGTGACTTCGTAGCCTCTAGTGAGGGCTAGCATGGTGAGGTCCAACCTTGCCAGCCTAGTGGAGAGGCCTTAGGCGAGGAGTCGAGCCTGGCCAAGGGTTGGGTGAAGCTTTCCCAAGGTTGGCCAAGTCCCTCGCTAGCCTTGACTCTGGCTGGTTGTTGCCAGCGACTAGTTGGAGCAAGAAGGAAGGGAAGGAAAAAAATAAAAAAGAGAGAAGAAAAGGAAAAAAAAAAATTCAAAAATAAAAAAAATTCAAAATATTATTAAAATGGTCACATCGGTGCTAGCGGCACCGTGTAAAACGGTCAACGTCTATATCAACGTTGATCGATTGAAATTGATAAGATGAACTAAATTGAGACAAATGCAAAAGATTCAGACTTACTCAGCCAAAAAAAAAAAAAAAAAGCTTATAACTAAGTTGACACAATTATAATAAGTTTAGAACTTTTTTTGGTAATTTTCTCGTTAGGTGTAACTAAAGATAAAATCCAAAATCTTTGAAAATTCCTTGTCGTCTCTCTTTGGTTTGACCTCCATTGTCACTTTCAGCACTCCCCATAGTGCCTTGACTTTGCAGTCCCGTCCGACGCCCTCTCAATCAGCTTCTTCATGGTCGTCGTTGTCCATGTAAACCTTGCACAAAGGTTGCAACCCCCTGCCTATGTCACAGAGATAGTATGGTAGAGCTCAAAAGAGCCAATTTGACTTTTGAGCCGATTCGATTTGCCCTTTGATTGGAAACCTAGTCTTCCACTTGGGTTGTCGCTGAATTGCTCACTCACGAACCTACAAATGAGCATGTTTCGCTCACCAGATGTAGAATGACACTAAAAAAAGAGTGGCTCGAAGAAATACAAAAAAAAAAAATAAGCAAAACTATGGTAAATATATATATATATATCATCTCTCATAATTTTCTTCATCTACTCAAAAGCAGACTCTACTTTGGAAAGCCTTTATAGAACTCCATGCACTGAAGTCAATCCCATCCAAATGTGGAAAACAATTCGCAAAAACCAATTTGGACCACCCGAGAGGAGAACACAACCCCAACGGTGAAAATTTTCTTTCTTTAGTAAATTGCGACTTCAGCAGGTGACCAACCAGAACAAAGCCATCGTTCAGGAACTTCAATTTGGTAGCTTGCACATCGACCCCATGGTCAGAGGTGACAACAATCATCATCAGACTCCTTTTCACCCTCGTCAGAACACAATTGGTTGGTTAGCAATGATGATTGACGATTGGGTGTCAAGGCGGTGGTCCTCGCTCAGTCGCTGGCAAAGTAATATCCAAATGCGTCACTTTCTCGTTGGTAAATAACAATATCTACTAGATTAAATCTTAAATTTCTCCAAATTTCTTTATCCAATCTGTGGAAAAAAATAGTCGCAGAAGTTTATAACACATAATACATATAAGAAAAAAAACATATGGTTACATGATAAAATACATGTTCATCTCTAATGATAACATGATTCTAAAGCGAGAAGAACATGGACAGTAACTATGCAGAGTAATAAAACAGCTTTCACCCATCCTTTGAGAGAGAGAGAGGGAGAGTTGGAGTTGGAGAACTTGCCTCATGTAAAAGCTGCTTCTAATACGGCAGACGGCTTGCCTCAATCAGTGCCAACTGCTTACCGTTGTCGCAGCCGGTGTTAAACAAGGTCGAGACCGGTCCTCCCTAGCAAGGACAGTTGCAGTTTCACATCTCACTCAAAACATAAGTTTGTGAACCGAATATTGATGATTCCCAACCGCGAACGAAATGGCGTCCAACCGCGAACGAAATGGCAACAACTACATCAATAGCACAAGCTGCTGTTGTTCCTGCCCATTTATTGGAAACTATGTCTCCCCCAGCTGGCGAGAGTTTGAAACCAACATACGATATATCGAGATATTTTGGCATGTTCAATCCACATAACGGACCCACATGGATGCACGGAAACGGTCTCATCCACATTTGCCAAGTAAGACGGACAGTGACCACATTGTTACTCTAGTTGTTTGGAGAGGCCGTGAGTTGTACATACCACATAGGATTTGTCGTTTCCAAATAAGCGTTCGACCACTTGGCCGACACTTTAGTTGTTATCGATGTATGTGGATTATATTTTGCACACCATTAGTGTCAGATGCATGCCGTGCACGTTGATTACTGCATATTATTTTAGAATCTTGAAACTCGAAATATCAACGCAAGAACAGGATCGATTTATCGGAAACGTTGAGAAATGTCGTATTTGTAAAGTAGAAGTAGAAATATAGACAAAATCCCTCGTGTGTGTGTGAAAAGGGATATACCCAGCCAGTCGATTCGATCGGTATTAATTGTAAGTCATCCGTACACGCGCCTAGGACATCTTCGTAAATTGAAGTTCACAGGGTACGTATAATACTGTAGAGATCCTAGGAATGCGAACGTTCACTGTGCATGTTGATTATGTGCATCAGAAACAGTAAATGTATAGCCACGTATAACGTGGCACATACGCGTGATAAAGTCCGTCGCCTCCACTTCTTTGGAAATGAATTAGATAAGTCTCTCTGATCAACCCAAACAAAAATGTTAAGGCTATTCCACATCAGAAAAATTGTCTGAATTGTCTTAAAATTATTGCATTTAAGATTAATGTCGCAGAACCCTAAACTAGTATGTGACAAATTTACTAAAAATTAATTTTTTGATTACTAAAAACCCCAAAACCAGTATACTTATGACAAATTTACCAGCTTATAATGAATTTGCCCTCTATTAATTTCTATTTAATATTAGTATCAAAATGGTGAGTTGGATGATATGTGACAGTTGACTAATGTATTACAAGATATTACAAGAGCCCTAAATTAAGGATGATTGAGGATGATTAAGGCAAGCAGAGAAAATACGGAAACAATATCAACAATATCTTAAATTAGATACAAGAGATAAGATTGCTGACTAGGAACGTTATCATCCTCCCGCAAGTGAATCATTGTCAACAATGTGAAACTTGGACCATAAAAGACGAACCCGTGTTGATGACAGTCCTTTGGTGAAGATGTCCGCAATTTGATCACAGGTGTTGATGTAACGGATGTCAAGTAACTGGCAACCCACCAATTCACAAACATAATGATAATCTATTTCAATGTGTTTAGTGCGACTATGAAAAATTGGATTCTGAGTTAGAGCAATGGCAGATATATTGTCACACCATAATACGGGAGCGCGTGGGAGCAAGATTCGTAATTCTCGGAGAAGAGAGAGGAGCAGAGATGGAGAGATTACCCAAATCGGTTGAAATATGATATCTGGCGCCAGTATCAATATGCCAAGTGTCATCGTCAGTAGGTGGTGCAATAGCCATGTGTCACGGTCCGTGAATCCTCCCGTACTCGTGACACTTGTTAGTGGTGCTTGGGGTTATCTGGTGAAGAATGTGAGGCAGAAGGGGTAGAACACAACTGGTCCGTGGGAGTAGCGTCAGGACGGTTGGTGCTAGGAGTTCTAGGATAGAAGGATTACATCACTTAGGAGCTTTGAAGGCGGGGTAGGCCTCCCATGCACAAACTGGTCGGGAGCTGATGCCGCTCTCCTGACGAGGCCATGGCAGGCCGAAACCAGTTGTTGTGTCTAAAGAGAACTGCTATCTCATTCGATGGACCAGAAGCCCGAGCGAAGCTGGGCGTGGTAGGATCTCGCACGAAGAATCATTCACCGTATCATTCGTGGAACAGCTAAAGAAAGGGCTGGCCTGGCGAATTCCGCTCGCTAGGCGCCCGCGGGTCATTTCTGAGGCCAAGGAAACTCTCGGCCCGTGACAAGTGGTATCAGAGCAGGAATCCCTCCAGTAAGCGAGTGAGCAAGTCGGAGAATCGGACTCCTCGCTCAAGTGCGGGTCAAGTAGACAAGTCCTGGTGGATGGGTGCTAGGACGAGTCGACTTCTCGTCGAGCGGAATGTGAAGTTAGAGAAGAACCGAACCCTTGCCGAATGGGGATAACGTTCTGGATCGATCGGTGAATTCGAAGAAGAGGTCTACCATCATGTTTTCAACAAGAAAAGAACCTCCATTGGTCTCGTGGGGGGGTCAAGATGCTTGATTAGGCTGGAATGGTGCTTTGCGCAAAAGATGCGGTTGGCGAAAAATGCCACACTTGCCAAAAAGCGCGGGTGACTAAAGGGCCGAACGGCTGAGATCAAAAGAGGCCACCAATGGAGCAAAAACTGTTTTGTTGGGCGAGTGTGACCGTTCGATGTGAATTCCCAAAAGTGGCACATCAATGGTTAATTTACGCAAGGAAGCAATAGAGCAGCGATCGCAACGAGGGCGTTGCGAAATGAGTGGGGGAGAATGTCACGGTTCGTGAATCCTCTCGTACTCGTGACACTTGTGAGTGGTGCTTGGGGTTATCTGGTGAAGAGTGTGAGGCAGAAGGGGTAGAACACAACTGGTCCGTGGGAATGGCGTCAGGATGGTTGGTGCTAGGAGTTCTAGGATAGAAGAATTACATCACTTAGGAGCTCTGAAGACGGGGTAGGCCTCCTGCGCACAAACTGGTCGGGAGCTGATGCTGCTCTCCTGACGAGGCCATGGCAGGCCGAAACCAGTTGTTGTGTCTAAAGAGAACTGCTATCTCATTCGATGGACCAGATGCTCGAGCAAAGCTGGGCGTGGTAGGATCTCGCACGAAGAATCATTCACCGTATCATTCGTGGAACAACTAAAGAAAGGGCTGGCTTGGCGAATTCCGCTCGCTAGGCGCCTGCGGGTCGTTTTCGAGGCCAAGGAAACTCTTGGCCCGTGACACATGGCAGTAAGTTTTTCAAGAGAATTACGACCATGGTATGCATAGTTCATGCTACAGTCAATGGCACTATTGCCATGTTTGTTGTAGATCTGACAGATCAGTCAACCGGTATTCAGTTGACGACCTTGAGGTCGAAATGATGGAGTAGGGAGAAGTCCGGCTTGATTAGAATGACCCCTGTTGCGTCCCCTATAACCAGTGCCACCCTATAAAGACGAGGTGTGAATGAGTGCTGCCTAGGAGAAAGAGTTCGAGGTTGCCGGTTTGCAACGAAGGCGGTAGTAGTTTTCAATAATGAATCATCAGTGATGCTCAGTTCCTTAGAGAGTAGGAGATTGTGTAAATCTTCAATAGTGATGGAAGTTTGATGAGCACGAACACGAATAGAGGATGCAAAGGAGCGATAAGTAGCAGGCAATCCATCGAGAGTGCAAATTAGGAGATCATCATTACTTACTGGAGATTTGTAAATTGCGAGTTTATTAGCTAAAGCTTTGAATTGTTGGAGATATTCTTGCATGGTAAAGTTGCCCTTCTTGAGGTGATGTAATTGTCTTTTCAGAGACATTACATGAGCAGGAGTGAGAGAGGCATAGCGACGAGCGAGGACATCCCACGCGGCTTTTGCAGATGTAGCGCCAACTACATATGGAAGTGTAGATTCAGACAGAGTAGCATTGATCCAGGAGAGTAGCATATGATCTTTTTCGATCCATGTCTTGTAATTTTCGTCAGTTGAAGCAAGCGCTTGGGAGGTTCCATCAATGTAAGACATGAGGTTGTGACCTTTGAGAATTGGTTCGAAAAGAGAACGCCAAAGAAGATAATTCGAGCTATTCAATTTGATGGGTATCAAGTTGGATATATTTTTCGAGTTGTTCAGTTTGATGGGTATCAAGTTGGATATGTTTGAGATAACGTGTGATGGAGATGCGATAGATGAAGATGACTAAGATGATGGATTAGAGCCTGTCAACATTTTCTTTGGGAAGAAGAAAGTCGATGAAGAATGAGAGGAGAAAGAGATTTGAGGATCCTAAGGTGGATTACGCCAAATGCAACTTTGATACCATGAAGAAATCGCAGTCTTGTATATTGTCTTGTGATCTCTTTTGTACAGATTGTATATAAAGATATTACAAGAGCCCTAAATTAGGGATGATTGAGGATGCTTAAGGCAAGCAAAGAAAATACGGGAACAATATCAACAATATCTTAAATTAGATACAAGAAATAAGATTGCTGATTAGGAACGTTATCAAATTTGGGATTTCATTCTCCGTTTGTCATAGTTGTATCGGTTTTGTGGTTTTTGGTAGTATTAATTCAATTTAATAGATGTCATATTTATTACAAATGTACAAGTTTTGGGTTTTTGGTAGTTAGAAAAATAGTTTGGAGTAAATTTATTATAGATATACCAATTTGGGATTCTTTGTACAAAAATAAAATAAAATTAGCTTTAGGTAAATTTATTATAGGTTTATCGGTTTAGTATTTTTTTTTTTGTGGTATTAACCCTTTCGGTTATAAATATTTTAATTATGTCAATTAAGTCATAAATCTTTTCACTTTTTATCAATTCAGTGTACCCAGTCAATTTTGATTGAAAATCGCCAACATAGATGCCAACCAATTTTTAATAATATTTTAATATTTTATCTATTTTATCTTTCTTTTATTTTACCTTTTATTTTTCTTCTTCTTTCTCCTTCTATACATTTTTTTCTTTTTTTATTGTTAAGGCCAAAAAGGGCATATGGCAATTGAGCGAGGGCCTTGAAGCCCTCATTGTAGCTAGCGAGCGCTCGCAACCATCACTCTGACTTGGATGAGGGCTTGTGGTCCTCACTGACCATTGGGTGAGGGTTGTAGCCTTGCCTAGCTATGAGCAATGGCTGGAACCTTCACCCGGTGGCCGATGAGGGCTTGCGGCCCTTGCTAATCGCCTACAAGGGTGGTGAGCCCTCGCCAACCACTGTGGAAGGGCTTGCAGGCCCTTGCCAAGTGGCTGGTGAGGGTCGCTAGGCTTGGGTCGATGCGTCTTACTAGTCTTTATCAATTTTAAAAAAAAAAAAAGAGAGAGAGAGAGAGAAAACGAGAGGAGAAAACGTAAGAAAGGAAAAAGAAAAGAAAATTATAAAAAATTATTAAAATTGTCAACCCTAGTGTCAATTGTTTTACGTGATACTACTGGCATCCATGTTTGCGATTTCTACTTAAAATTAGTTTGATGGACTCAATTGATAGAATATGAAAATACTTATGATTCAATTAACACAATTAAATATTTTATGATTGAATTGATAAAAGTTCAATAAGTTTATAACATTTTTTTGACAAATCACCCTACATGGATGATTTAAACATAAATATAAATTGTTATCCATATATATTTTGTATTGACTAATTATTTTAAGTGATGCTAGCAATTAATTTTAATAACATGTTACTCAAATCATTTATTACTCCTACATGGAACAACTTTCTTCTTGTCTCCATGGGAAAGATGATCGGGAGATCCGTTTCTGTAGCTTGAAATGATCTATAACAGCCGACGGTCACACATTGATGGGATCTAGGTATTGACGAGTTCGCATGATTTTGACATGCTCTTTAATTGAGGTCGGCTTGGTCGTACTAGAAGAAGGAGCAATGAGGAATTGACCTTGGAAATACTAGGAATATTATAACATTCGTACGATATGGACTTAAATACTATATATATATTTTATTTAATCGAGTACCACATCAATGTAAAATCAATAATTTGAATGTTGTCTTTGACAAATCACCATACATGGATTTTTTTTTTTAAATTCTATTCCAATGAGGAATTTTTAAAAATAAAATTTTCCATTCCAACATTGCGGAAATAGAAGTATTGTCATTTAGACTTTATAACCCAATGATAATTGGTCGCATAATATTTTTTATGAAGTGCTAAGTCTAAGTTTTTATGAGGCTTAGGAATCTATTTGTTTTCAAAATCCTTATTGTAAGGGATGTCGAGAATCACCTGGGCTGTCAAAACCAGATCGAATCGGCCTAGAATCGCTAGTTCCCGTGGGGACTAATTTAGTTATCGATTTTTATTTTTAGATGTAGAACCGCTCATCTGGATCACTTGAACTAGAACGGGATATATATTTATATTTTGACTCAGTTGGGGGCTCTCGCGGTCAAAATACGGCCCTAATAGAGAGAAAACAGGAGAAAAAGAAAATTCAGAGACAGAAGAGAGAGGGGCCTAGCTTTTAAAGGGGGTCTTTGACAGAAAAAAGAAAAGGGGAGAGTAGACAGTCAACAGGAAAAGCGCAACTCTTTTTCTTACATTTGGCGTTTCGTCCATGTTTCAACATACTACGCTCGACTGCAACCGTGATTTGTCGCCGAGCATTCTTCCATTTGCGGCCACCTGAACCAGCTGTTGCACTTCTCTCCGGCGAGTGCCTCAACCGACCGACCCTCCGGTTTGCTTCATCATGCCCAATTGTGTCGTATCCTTCTCCGGCAAGCATTGGAATTAATCTGACGAAATATCTATATGTATCGTTTATTATTATGTTTTCAAAACTCCTCTCAGACCGGTTTCATGGACCTATTCGGGAATTGGCCCAGACCAGTGAGCTAATTTTCTAGTAGATTTAGAAACTAGTGGGCACTTCCTATTTATCATTTGTGGAACTAGCTCTTAGTGGGTGGAGGAAGGGAACTGTCTACCCTGGAATATTCCTACCCTAAAACAGATCACCCCTTGATTATTATAAAAAAAAAAAAAAAAAAGATTCCGTCTTTTATTGTCGGAGTTTCTTTTAATGAGATTGACTGGTTGATGGTAAATTTAATCGGAAAAGTGCCAAAAAGTCTAAACATTTTGGCTTTGTGCCAATTTAGTCCTAAATCTTTTTTTGGTGCCGATTTAGTCCTAAACCTTTTTACATTATGCCGATTCAGTCCTTTCCGGCCAATTTTGGCCGGATTTTGCTGACTGGACGTCGATCGGCTGACGTGGCTTGATCGGCGCGATGTGTACAATTTTTAATAATATTTTAATATTTTTAAATATTTTTCAATATTTTTATTTTTATTTTTATTCTTTTTTTTATTCTTTTTCTTTTTTTCTTCTCATCTTCTTCCTCCAGCCCGGTCGTCGGACCGCCGGGCGACCTCGCCGGCCACCTTGCCCTCGCGGCCACTGGTGAGGTGGCCGGCGAGGATCGAGCCTCGCCCATGGCCGGCGAGGCTCGACCTCGCGATCGGCTCGCCACTCGCCGTGAGGCTCGGCCTCGCCGGATCGCGAGATCGAGCCTCGCCAGCTCGGCGCGAGGCGAGCTGCCTCGGAGAACCCGGAATCACAAAACCCCCACCCCGACAAATCGCCGCCGCGGGAGAAACAGCGAAAATCCGGGGCCGGAGCCGCGCGACCAAAGACACCCCGAGCTCCCGTAAACCCTTGAGACGACGATGACGACGACGATGAGCGGAGGAGGGAGGAAATTTCTTGGGCGAGATTGGGATCGGAGAACGGAGCCGGGGATGAGTCCAATGGCCTCGCGCCGAGCTCGCCCTCGCCGGGTCGGCGAGGGCGAGCCTCGCCACCCATGCCGCGAGGCCGGCCTCGCCACCGGGCGGCGAGGCTCAACCTCGCTAGATCCGGCGGGGCGGCCTCGCCGCCCGGCGCGTCGCGACCAGCGAGGTGGCCGGCGAGGTCGACCTCGCCGGCCGTCGCCTCGGCGGTCGCCGAGCTCCGGCGACCGGCTAGAGGAAGAAGATGAGAAGGAAAAAAAAAAAAAAAAATAAAAATAAAAATAAAAATTTAAAAATATTTAAATATTTAAAATATTATTAAAATTTGTACACGTCGGCGCCGATCAGGCCACGTCAGCCTGCCGGCATCTAGTCATCGAAAATCCGGCCAAAATTGGTCGGAAAGAACTGAATTGGCACAACATAAAAATGTTTAGGACTAAATCGGCACCAAAAAAAGGTTTAGGACTAAATCGGCACAAAGCCAAAAGGTTTATGATTTTTTTGGCACTTTTCCCAAATTTAAAAGGATAAGTACATCACAAGTGACATAACTTTCATACAGCTTTGAATTGATTACTTAAATACTGAACTTTTTAAAAAGTTTACCCAAATCTAGAAATCTAACGTGACATGGGAACATTTTTAAAAAGCATTGGCACTAAAGTGATTGACCGAAAATTTATATAGCACTTAAATGATTGCAAAAAAATTTAGAGTGAGCGAAAATCAAAAGTTTATAACCCTTTATGGGATGCCCTTTTTGAATTTAAAATGAGGGCAACGAAATTGAAAATTCTACCTAAAACGTGCGTTGTGCAATGTTCTTTTATTGGTTTTTAACTTCTTGTTTGAACCATAAAAGATAAAATTCATTCAGCAGCAGTGCAAGGGCGGCACAAGTCCCTTATCCAAGATCTTAACAAATTTACCCAACAAGTGTTTGGACGTATGGCCGACATGTAGCAAATATATATAAGATCCGTGACGGTCCGCTCACTCTAAATTTCACCAGTCATGTCTGTCAATAACTCTTCAAGATTATACACAATTATCGACCGTACTTTAAATAAATGACCGATCTAGAAGGTTGGCTGAAGCCTGAACGCCATGAACGCTCCTCCCTCTCCCTCTCTCCCAGCTAACACGCTGTGCAATCTTGTCGTGTATGAGGGCAGCGCATGCTCAAGCATCGATCGCAGATATTATTTGAAAAGACTATTGGGGCTGCGATAGGTGTACCAGAGACCGGGAACTGCATGAATTTTAGGTGAACCATGAGCTCCTAACTGAGATTTCGATTGGATAATTAATTAAGGGTCGCGAGCCACGAGGCAGGAGACAGGTCAAATGACATTCCAACCGATGAATGGTAGCGAAGGTCACAGCACTCACGATAAGCAGATTAATAAAGTCAAATTACCTGGTGATCACAATTAATTAAGCTGTTGGGAGTTTTCGAGTGTACGTACGTGGAAGCCTAATGTGCAGATGACCGTCCAAAACGTGCGAGTTAAATTATATGCAGTGTTTGACCCAAAAAAAAAAAAGAAAAGATTATGTGTAGTAGGTAGGTTTTGCGAACCTTATAGGTGTAGATTTAGGTGAGTAGACCCACCCAAAAAAGAAAAAAATTAGATAAACAAAAAAGCAATAACTAGCAAGCGTAAATAGTAAAAAGTGCACGGTGATTATCATCTACGGTAAACATACGATTAGTCTCTCATTAAACATGTCGACTTAATCCGTCCTGCATGATCTAGTAATGATGGGAGTACATAAAGTCGGGTGAATACATGGCCGGGTCGAGAGAATGCGCATGTACCATAATTCGAATCGTCGGGCAAGAAATGTGGGTACCCCTACCACTTGAGCTACCCGAATTTAATAGTTTCTTTTTGGGGGTGTTTATGACCGTGATAGCGAGAGAGAGAGAGAGAGAGAAATAAAGCCACGGAAGGGGAGAAAAAAATCACCGAGTTGCGTGCACTCCACCGATTTATAAGGGCATATAAGATCCAAGTTACTGCGTCAAAAAAATTGCACAGGAGAATCTTGGGAGGGCTTAATAAAGACTCGAGTCGTTCTGAGTTCTCTCTCACTTGTTCAAGGGGAGGAAACTGCTTCATCGCGCGCGCGCTCTCTCTCTCTCTCTCTCTCTCCTCCCTTTCTCCCAAAGAGAAAAACGAAAGCGGTCTCTCCCTCTCCCTCTCCCTCCCTTCCTCTCTCTCTCTCTGTGAAATGGAGATGGGAAGTGTAATCCAGTTTCTGGAGAACAAGACCATTTTAGTCACTGGCGCAACTGGGTTTCTTGCCAAGAGTAATCTCTCTCTCTCTCTCTCTCTCTCTCTCTCTCTCTCTCTGTGAGCTCATCTTGTCTAATACAAATTTTCTGTGTGGGTGTGTGTGACTGGGAGTGCAGTCTTTCTGGAGAAGATCGTGAGGGTTCAACCAAACGTGAAGAAGCTTTTTCTTCTGCTGCGAGCTTCAGATGCTAAAGCGGCTACTCACCGTTTCCATGATGAGGTATGCACCATCAGCTTACTTCTTTTTGCAAGAAAAAACCCTCCGGCAGAGAACCAAGAACTTCCAAAAAGACGAGAAATAAATAATATAAAAAGAATGTTGAAAATGCCACTCGAACCCAGAAAAGAAATATTTCCTTTATGTGTTTCGGTGAGGGAAACTAGTGATTGTGACCTGGAAAAGAAACTTCAGAGAGTGTTGCATGGCAGGCTGTCCCTTTTTGGCAAGTTTACTTGAAAAAAAGGTGGTTGTCAGTATTCTTGCCCTTTTTTCTGCATGGAACGTGCAAATTTGGTGAGCATCTCGTGCATGGTTTGATTCATCCTTTTCATATGCTTTTGTGATTGTGTTTTGAAGATCATCGGTAAGGACTTGTTCAGAGTACTGAAGGAAAAATGCGGGTCGGATTTTAATGCGTTCATCTCGGAAAAGATAACCCTCGTCCCTGGGGACATCACCTACAATGATTTGGGCGTCAAAGACTCCAGTCTTAGACGGCAGATGTTGGATCAGATCGATGTGATCGTCAATTTAGCCGCGACCACCAAATTCGACGAGAGGTCAATCGTTTTGTTCTAAATAAACCAATTGTCTTCTAATGTTTGCAATTTGCACCAATTCGGACTCGGCATGCTGGTCCAATTTCATGTTTATCTAGGCCTTAATGTTACGATTTGTGCAGATATGATGTTGCTCTGGGCATCAACGCATTCGGGGCTAAGCATGTGATCAACTTTGCTAAGGAATGTGGCAAGGTACAGGTGCTGGTCCACGTTTCAACTGGTTAGTACTCAACCCCACCAAACAAACCCCGACTTATATTTTGGGGTTTAATTATCAGATTTGACGAGATGGGTTTTTATTTATTATTATTATTTCTGTTCTTTGATTTAATAACTTCGTCCTTCCTACATTGCCAAAAGGAAACCTTAAATCCTGTAATAACTCCTTCAATTAATACTCACCTTCCTTCTGCTCATCTTATTTCCCCCTTGTTCCAACGTCCTTATCGTCCAGCTTGGCTTTAATCACTTTAATTGCCAACAACACATCCCATGTCACAATCCATTTTCTTATAACCGGGTTCCTTGATTAAAATTTTAATTGAAGTTTGCTTAAAATAATGCGTTCGGGGCACTGATTGAGTAACCAAATAAGAAAATATTACAATTTCTTATCTGAATTCTTATTTTTGTTTCGTTCGTCCTTCATTTTCCGGGGTCTCCTTTTTGCACGGATAGAGTTGCGATTTTAAATATTACGAAACTTTTTAACATTTTGTGACTATGGTGACCAGCCTATGTTTGCGGAGAGAAGGGGGGTCTCTTACAAGAGAAGCCATATCAGATGGGAGAGACCTTGAACGGCGTCGCCGGACTCGACATCGACGCGGAGAAGAAAGTGGTGGAAGAGAAACTGAATGAGCTCCGAGCAGACGGAGCCACCGAAGAAGCAATTACTTCGGCCATGAAGGATTTGGGCCTTGAAAGGTTAGCTCAATCCTTAATTTCATGTTTCTTCGAATTCAATTAATTGCTTTATGGATTAACATAAATTAAATCGAAAAATAAATGATCTAGAAAACATTTTTTTTTTAAAATGATCGTTTGAAATAATTAATCCATATAAAATATTTCGTTATCAACAAGAACTTAATAATTTTTCCGTGGACGATGAAAACTCTTTTCGCTCGTTCATTTTCGTGAATAATCATTTAAAAAAATCAAATTATTTATTTTCTGTAAATAACATTACGTATGGCACGTCTAAGGTGACTTGACTACAGTCATCCAATGTCTAAACATGCCCATGATATGGACCTAATGCTGTCCTCTTCTTGTGGTTTCCACGAAATTTTTGGGAAGTGGGAGTCCACGACAACATTAAATTCCGAGCTTCACTTTTTACCAAATTCAGACAGGCTTATTACTTCATATTAAATGACGAATTTATGACGGCATGTACTTAGCTATGGGGGGGGGAGAACCTCTGCTAAAGGGGGCTGCCAGAGAACCTCTGCTAAAGTAGGTCTAAAGGCGAAAGGGGACACGGCCATTGCGGGGCACGCGTTACAATGTTTCGAGACCTGACTCGAGATCACACCGTATCCCCAAGGGGAAAGATATGATCCGCTCTGATCGCGAGGGATTAGAGGTTTCCAATTACGAATTTATCTAGGTGGGTTCTCTCGTCTGGCCACGAAACATTTTGGAAAAATTGCACACAAGTCACTAATAAGAAAGCATGCGTGCGACCGAATACTACTATATATTGATTGTACCAATTGTCATTCGAGTCGAGTACGGGCATGAGGATTGAGCTCCTGGCGAATTCGTCAGACTCTCACGGTTCTCCGGTCATTTTTTGTGGTCCGAGGATCTGTCCGATTGAAATTACCTTTTTACATTCCGAAAGGGTACTCTTATAAAGTCTTTTAGTACACGAGCAACAAAGGAATTGCCGATGCCCGTTTGAGTCGGTCTCTCCGATTTTATGTTGGGGGGGCCAGATTTAGCCCCGTGAAGAGGACATGCATTGATTGCTTTTAGATGCGAGAAAATGGCCATAGAATTAGCCCGAGAGGGGACACGAGCAGGCGTGAATGCAGCCAACCTTTCCGACGGCCGACGCCTGCCCCACCCCGAGTCTCACCCTATTCTCGTCGCAAGGACCAATGCGACGAGCGTAACTGAGCCACCTCAGTCAAATTCACATGTTATTGTCGCGCATGTTTGTCGAGTTATTAAAATAGGTGAATGAATCCGCACGATTATCAGGATGAGCTCCGCCCCCAGCAGAGGCTAAAGTCAATCACGTGGAGGCACGTCCTGTCCTTGCATTGATTAGGTTCATTGGCCGGTCCTTATGGCCTCGTACGTGTGATGAAGAGGAAAAGGACTACTTGTGGCCCGGGGGTGGAGAAAATGCTCTGTGCGTCCATTACATAATTGACCGGCGCAGTCGACCAATTACATATTTCCCGTAATAGACATCCCATCATAAATGGCCGTGTAAATTTCGGAATCTTTCGTTTTCTATTGGCTTATTATACTGCACAATAATATCGTAGGATGCAACCAAGCATGAAATGCTTGTGCTTTCACGTTCATTTCTCTCAAGTAGATCCTCAGGAATTAGGTTGCTTTCTTCAGTGATGTCGTGACCTCAAATCTTTGGCTAGATTTGGTCTCGATTTAGTGAATCGGACGTGTCCCTGAGTACGATTCACAAATGAACATTGATCATCGAAAGAGCAATGATAGATCGAGACTAGTGATTTAGCTGAGCATAGTGCTGGACCAGGTCGAAGGATTTAGCTCTTGGGTACAAATGAATTTTAGTATCTATAATTAAGACTTTTTTTTCACAGGGCAACGAGGTACGGATGGCCAAACACGTACGTGTTCACAAAGTCAATGGGGGAGATGCTGGTCGGGCAATTGAAAGAGGATTTGCCTCTGGTCGTCTTGCGTCCCACCATCGTCACCAGCACTTACAAAGAGCCTTTCCCTGGTTGGGTTGAAGGTGTAAGGTAAGAAGCAGCGCCCCCCCAACACCCCTAGCTTAAGCCTAATGACAAAGCTCTTTCTAATTCGCTAGATGATCTTCTTCTTCCTTTTTAACTTTATCTCAGATTTTCTTTTTCTTTTTTTTTTCGGTGTTTGATGTGGCAGAACGATCGATAGCCTCGCTGTCGGCTATGGCAAAGGGAAACTGACGTGCTTTCTTGGCGATGTGAAGGGAATCATCGATGTTGTAAGTTGTTCTTTGCTCGATTCCAGCATAGGAATGCCGATTCTCCTTGGTGGCTTTCTCATTAGTTGAGAGGCCATATGCTTTGTTTTTTTTTTCTCCCAATGTTTGGCCTTAGAGAAAATGACTAATGGGAGTGGGAATAACTTCCCGTAGATACCGGCCGACATGGTGGTGAACTCCATCATAGTGGCCATGGCGGCGCACGTGAATCAACCCGGCGAGGTTATTTATCATATGGGATCGTCGATGGGAAACCCCCTGAAATACGCCAATCTTAAAGACTACGGGCTGCGCTACTTCACTGAGCACCCATGGGTTAACAAGGATGGGAACCCCGTGAAAGTCGGTCCCGTCAAAGTGCTGACTAGCATGGCCAGCTTCCGCCGGTACATGGCCATTCGTTACTTGCTTTTGCTCAAGGTTCGTCCGATCTAATTTCCTTTTTCGCTCTTGTCGCCACTGTCCATCAAGTTAAACAGATCTCGCAAGAACGAGGAGAAACAATAGATCCTGGGATGACAAAGTTGGGATGTCTTAGTTATGTTCTTTAATGAATTCCATCTGCACAAACAGGGACTGGAATTGGCCAATGCAGCATTCTGCAAATATTTCCAGGGGACTTACCTGGATCTGAATAGGAAGATCAAGTTTGTGATGCGGCTTATTGAGCTCTACAGACCATACTTGTTCTTCAAGGGCGTGTAAGTATATGCTAAACTCAATGCATTTAAAAGCAACTACCCAGAGAAAAAGGAGCATAATGATTTCTATGGCTTTGCCTATGATGCACAGCTTCGACGACATGAACACAGAGAAGTTGCGAATTGCAGCAAGAGAGAACGGCGCAGAACTGGATGTCTTCTACTTCGACCCCAAATGCATCGACTGGGAGGAATACTTCACCCAAATTCACATTCCTGGTGTCGTCAAATACGTCTTCAAGTGAACCAACATACTTATAATTGGCAGTATCATGAATTTTTCTTTTGGGGCCCCTTTTCCAATATTATGTGTCGTTACAGCAAAATTAATTTGCATTTGAAGGCAGTGACAATAGATGGTCTACACCAAGAACAATGAACAAATGTACCTCTGTCCTCTGATTCTTTACTGCTAATATTCATGAGCTGATCATGATTTGTTGGAGTGCTAAAATAACTCTCCCTTCAATTCATTATCTACTTCCAGAGATCACATAACAGGATCAATGGACTACCCAATCATGATAAGAAGCAGAAAGTGGAGCCTCTTTAGTTCTACAAGTATGTTTCAGCTCAAACAAGAATCAGTAAAGTACTAATAATCCGTGTCACTAAACAGTTGGATGCTTTCAGGATTACTTTTTGGCAGTATGAGAAAGCTAATTACTATACCCCTCAAAGCATTAAAATCCAAATTCCACGGAATGTTTCAGAATCACAAATAAATGACTGGCAAGTACAACCTAAGTTGATGTAAAAGGAACAGAAATAGAGCTTCAAATATTTCTCCAGTTAGCTACCACACAAGTTTTTGGCACACAATAAAAAACGGTATGCCATGATCTAGAAACTGGAAAATATGTACACCGGCAATGATCTTGTGATTCAATGTAGAAAATAATTCATGGAGAATTATCACATACAAAATTGATAATTCAGATTACAATGATATCTTTGCAAAACTCATTCTGGAGCAAAGCATCTCAATCATCAACTTCCAACATCAAATTCAATCATTTTCTCAGCTAATTTGCTGTTATGAAAACTGCGCCTAAGAAGAAGATGCCAATGGCGGAGGAGATGAAGACCTCTCTTTTCTTTTACGTGTCATGATGTTTGTATTATTCACACAATCCTGAGAAAAACCTATGCTGCCTAGTGCATTGCTGTCCTCTGTAGTAGTTCCTGGTTTGCTTGAATTCAATAGTTTATGATCGTTAAGGAAATTATTGCTACCTTCAGGAGACTCTTTACTTGCTAAAACTCCATTGGAACTCTTGCAGACGCTTGGCCTGGTGATGCATACCCAAGTTCTTACAATTTCCTCATTGCTGTCATCCTTGACAGGTACATGCCAAGACCCTGTCTCAGATTCCTAAAACAGAGACAAACATCTTCAGAATCCAAACTTAAGAACTAGTCTATGTATTACTCCAAACTGGGTAACTATTACCTGGATGACCGGAGAAAATGAGAGTGGCATTATAAGAACTGGACTACCTTTCAGAAATTTGTATCGAACCTGCCAACACAAAGTAGGAAGCCAGGTCATTACAGAAAGGGGTTTTCATCTAGAGCGTATGAAAAGCCATTTCACGAATATATATAGATAAGCACACCCTCATTATAGTATCTCATCAAGCCCTTAAGAGAAAATTACGAGGACCAAGGCATTCCCATTTGTTTTAGCCAAATAGTTCATTGACAATAATCTGTCCTTCCAATTTTACTCTGTTGACCCAATTCTTGTAGACTGACAAAAATCTCATGAAAGCTATCTTTTCTTTTCTTGGTTGAATGAAAGCTTTTTTACCCTAAACAATTTGACTGCCAGGTCAGCAACTACTACCTCAGTAACATTCTGAAAGGGATGTAGAAGTTCAGGCAACTCTGGCAACTTGACAAAAAATACCTGATGTCTCTCTTTCCACTTGGAGAAAAATTTGCTTCCTAGGAGTTCAAAAATATGATCTCGCATTTCATCGTTCGTCAGAAGAAGACACCTGAGCCTCACAGCAGCATAAAGCCAATACCTAAATTCACATAAGGACGGACCAAGTGTCAAAAGATAATTTACAAGACATTTCCTACCATTGGGGCATAAAGTAGCGTATAATTATTTTTCAATATAAATGGCATTGCAGTATCGCTATGCACAATCCACTGGATAAGGACAAGTGAAATAAACACCCTAAAAAATGTTGAAACTGAAAATAAAGGGAAAAGGGGAAAAAACAGAACAACCACAGAGCTGCAAAGTATTGTGTAAAATCATAACTGAAGTTGCCCATGAAATAAAAAATCCCCAAAGTCATGGTTAAAGGAATTACCAATCATCATTAGATCCACTTGGTGTTGTGTACAAAACACCCTTATCTATCCATTCCTGAAGCAGCTGTTTGTGGGGAGAACTTTCCAAAAGACCTTTAAGGCGCTTATTGTGCAGGATAACGAGTGGCCATTTGCCTTTGCTCCTTCCATACAGTTCTTTCACAACAGCATCAAGCTGCTCTATTGCAATGTCGGATGTCAAACATAATGAGCTACACAGTCAGATATCATGAAAATCTACATACAAATACAAGAACACGACAAATACATAGGCTGATGAACAACCTGAGGAACACTGAAGCCACCATCTGCAAAATTCTGTTGATAGAGGCCAATGTTTGCTCCATCAACTATGGCCTCGTAATCAGCATGCCTTTCAAGCCAATCCTGTATTTATCAAATTAGTAAGCGAAGAGAAGCAAATGAGGAAACAAATAGCAGTTGCAGGTTGCTGCTGCATTGTGGTTGTCACAGAAGCGGGGTGTATCAAACATTGTGTAATGGGTTGCAGGCATTGCGGCATGAATTATTTGATGCTCCCTCATCACATGTGAAAAATATAAAATTCATTGTTTTACTAAGATAAGCAATATTCTAAAAAGATAGCATTATATTTAACAAATATTTGTTGTTTAAGTACCCACAAAAGTCAATTACTTACGTACACATTTATATCTTTTCTTGGATAAATTGAATTCCAGATATAATGTTGCATTAGAATGTAAATCAGGTACAAACATAAAATCTCTACCAGAGTAAACTTAATTTAGGTAAAATGATAAAATTCAAAATAAGAAATAAGACCAACTGCTTCTCCCTCCTCTCTATCTTTTTGTGTTATCTGCTCCATGAGCCAACGAAGAGAACATAGCACATAAAACAGAGCCAAACGGAGACCAGGTCCCACCAATCAGACCAGAACCCACAACTACTTCATAATCAGACAGACTGAGACCAAGATCAAACCAAAAGCCCACAAACCTTTTATGGTTTTTACTTCAATATGCACATTAAGAGAACTCAGCAGTCTGAATAAAAAAGAAAGTAGTCTTTGAGAACTCTCTGGCAATTACGACACTGCTAAGTAACAGCAGTAGTAGTGTTATAGTGCTATGGTGGTGATTAATCTTAACGGACGTAGCTGCTGCTGCTGACATCGTTATGTAAATGACCACTTTTTAATTCCTTTTAAGTGTTGAGCAAAGCCAGGCTTACAAACCCAAATTACCAGAATAAACAGCAATCAACGAAAATAAAAGATAACAACAAGACACCAAGTACTTACCTGAAAGTCACTAAAATTTGCCTTTGACTCCCTTTCAAAGGCCAATGCTGCAATAGAACTGGCAAAGCTCTCGGTTTCCATATCATCGATATCCACGCAAGCCAGTCGCTCTCCACAGCAGCTACAAACCCCATTTTCATCCACATTACCTCTTCTCACTACCCAGTTTCCCTTCCCAATCCACCCGAGACCATGAAATCCCCCTCCATTCCTCAAAACCACATCTTTAACACGACTTCGATCGTAATTCACATCACCAACACCAACAGCCTTCTCTCCGCTAAACCAACTCTCGATCGACGCGGCGGTCTCTTCGCTCACCCACCGGACACAATCCCTCAACTTATGCAGATACTCATAAACTCTCTCCTCCCTCCCCGTCTCCGCGCTAACCCTCAACAGCGCCGACAGCTCCGGCTCCTCCAAACTCAGCCCCGCGCTCCGCATATGCTCCTCCACCTCGTACGCCCTGTCGGCCTCCAGCGCCCCACAGAAGCAATACAACGCCGGATCATACGTGCGCAGGCGGGGCGCGATCCGGCGCTCCCCCATCTTCCTAACCAACCCGAAGGCGTAGTCCCCGTCCCCTCTCGCCGCGGCGAGCCTCGCCACCGCGGTGACCGTGGCCTCGCTGGGGGCCACCCCGCAGGACTCCATGTGGGCGTGGATCCGGAACCCGTGGTCCAAGGCCGACTCCTTCAGCGAAGGTTCGGCCACGGCGTTGGAGCAGATGTAGAGGAGGGCATTGAAATGGTGCTGGTTGAGGCGGACCCCCCGCGATGCCGCGGCCTCCTCGTACAGGGCGATCGCGCCCGGCAGATCTCGGGTCTTGGACAGCGAGTTCAGGGCGATCTGGAAATTGGCTTCGGGGGTTTGGTTCTTCCTGCTCTTCTTCTGGGATTTGAGGTGGGTTGACGGATGGGGAGCGGCCATGGATTGGGGGAGCGATTCGAGATCGAACGAGGATTGCGCAAAAACCCTAAACCCTCGTCGGCGCAGGAAGACGACGACCCCGACGCCTGATGAGTGATGAACCGCGGGAAGATGGATCGGGTCGCGGGCCCGGGCCGGGCCTCCGAGAGCTTGTCGGAGGCCCGAATGCAAGTGTAACGGTCCATGGCCGCTTGTATTATCCTATGGTCCCTGAAGGGTGAGTAATTTCTCGGGCTTTTATTTGAAAATTTCCATGAAAGCCCGATGTGATTTCTGAATTTAAATTCTGCATAGTACTTTCCAATAATCGAGATCATTATTGAGTCATCAATGTTTCCTGACCTTCTTAATTCGAATTTCAAATAATCGTCGAGCGTTCTATAAATTCAATAGAGGCCCGAATACAAACATGAGTATATGTAACGATCCACGGCCGTTGTTTTGTCCTGAAGTCTCTAAAGGGTGAGTGATTTGTCGAACTTTAATTTGAAAATTTCCCTAGAACCCCAGTGTACCTTTTGAATTTAAATTCAATAAAGTTAATTCCTACAATCAAGGTTATTAATAAGTAATCTGTGTTTCCAACCTTCTAAATTCGAATTCCAAATAATTGTACAACATTCTATAAATTCATTAGAGGCTCAAATATAATGTGAGTATGTAAGGAAAATTTTAAATAAGAGCTTGAAGCATTATCATTTTCTCAAATAATGGTTCGAAGTAAATCTCGTTTTAAATAAGGGCTTAAAGTAGCCAAAATCGTTTCAAATAAGAGCTTGAAATAGAACTTATTTCAAATAACGATATGAAGTGGCTATATCAGTCTAAAAAAAGAGCCTAATTTTGCTGATTGAAAGGCATTTTAATCTTCTAATTCTTTAAGTTTGTTTCCTTTTTCTTTTTCTTCTTTTTTCTTCTTCAATTAAGCAAGGGCCACCCTCACTAGCATCGGCGAGGATAGCCCTTGCTTGTTCGATGTTGAGCTCAAGGTAGGCAGCTTGCCTGACACCCACGAGGGCAGCTCTTGCCCTTACCAGATTAGGCGAGGGCATTCCTCACCAAATAAGGCAAGGGTGATCCTAGCCCGATGCCAGCAAGGGTTGCCCATCGCCGAATCTGGAGAGGAATGCCATCACACGACCTAGCCCTCACTCGATGTTGGTGAGGGTGGCCCTTACCTAAATCTGGCAACCTGTACCATGGTCGACGGAGGGAAAAGGAGAAAAGAAACAAGAAAAAAATGAAATAAAACAAATAAAAAAATTAAAAATACACATAAAATTTTCTAACTATAATACCATTTTCTTTTATGGCCAAAATAATCATTAGCTAGCCAAAATTCCTTGTTTGAGATGATTTGCCCATTTCAGGTTCTTATTTGACATGATTTAACCACTTTATATTTTTATTTGAAATAATGTCCATTTTTTTAATGTTATTTGAGAAAATGATGGCATTTCATATCATTATTTGAAATTTTCCCGAGTATGTATAATGGTCTATGGCCATTTTGTCCTAAGATCTCTAGTTATTAATTTCTTAGACTTTAATTTGAAAATTTCTATAAAAACATAATTTACTTTTTGAATTTAAATTCAATATAGTAAATTCCAACAATCAAGATTATTAATAAGTAATCAATGTTTCCTTCCTTCAGAATTCATAATCATCGAGCATTTTATGAATCCACCATCACTTCCTTCACGATGAATGATATTATTACACTTGAAAAATGGATCGAAATCTTTATGCGGTGTTTTATTCTCTATTAATTCGAGATTTTTTAGCTATGTCGTGTCACACGATATCTGCGGTCTTCTTACTTTGCCTATCAAATCACAGATTTTTTATTTTGGGAAGAAAACGGCAGAGTTTTTTTTTTTTTTTTTTGAGGATGCTGCTGAGTTTGCATTCATCAAAGGAGGTCGGCAACTTACAAATTTTTCTGGGCTTTGTTTCTGGTTTTTATTTATGGCCCGAGAGAGGCAGCTTTCGAGCATCACTTTGGTAGCATATAAGGTAAGGACGACAGAACGCCAAGACCTGACGGCCCCAGGAGCAACGGCTCAATGACCTTGTCGTACCCCACGGTCCCGAGTCGATATCGACGGCTGCGGCAACACTCCATCCTTAATCGAAAACGATTCCGATCTCGACCCGACCGATAGATACACATGCGTTATTACATTAACGCCTCCTTCTGAGATCGCCCTGGAAAATGGTCGTAATTTGGATGTAAAAATCATCGAACCTACCCTGTCCCTAGAAATTACATCTGGCCAGGCTTAAGTGACCTTGTTGCGTAGGCGAGGAGCGAAAAAGGAAGCAGCTCATCCACAATAATCCTTCGTGATTCGGGTAGGTCACAAAAAGGCAGAGTGCGTTTGTTTCATTTGAAAATTTATGAAGATAGAAAATATTTTCCATGAAATTCATTTTTGAAAAAAAATTGTTAGTTTTAATTTGTCGGGTGGTTTAGAGAAAGTGATATCTTCTTGTTAGAAGGGGAAGCTGTTTTGCCAAATCTAAACTGTTTTTTTCAATTGATGAAAAACGTTTTTTACAGATCAATTAAATTTTTCGTCATCCAAACACCGAAAAGCTAAAAGGCAAATATCCTTCAACCAAACGGACCCTTTAAACTAAAAGAGTCTCGATTCACTCATGTTATTGGCAATTGCATGCATACAAACTTTCAATGCTCCGTTTGTTATTGGAAAATCATCGCTTATATAACTTAAAATAATTAGTTGATGGAAAAAGTTTTCATTACGACGACAATTTATGTCCACAATTTTCATGAATGATGAAAATATTTTTCGTCCGTCATTTTTGTAAGTGATATAAGTAATTATTTTTTTAAATCATTCATTTTCATAAAATAAATGAGCCTGATCCAAAAAAATTTGAGTCGCCAGTTACGTGACTAGATATGTCATCATCCTCTAATCCTTGCATCATCTTCACTATCTTAGTCTGTGAGTGGAGTTTGCCGTGCAAAATCCAAAATTCTCAGAATACGTACGGCATCAAAAGACCTTAATGAGTGAATTGTAGAAAGTGTTCTGGCCAAAAAGAGAACGAACAAAACAGAAAAAACGCACACCATGTGATGCTTCCTTGTTCTCATTTAAAAAATGTCATGTGCCTGTTACCGTAAAATAAACATGAAAATAGTAGCAATGTCAATTTGATAATATCTACTAAACCGGATGTCAGGATGTCCAGGAATTTCCGGCCTAGGAATGTTCGACTAAGGAATTGAAGGTCCTACGTTTCAAATTTCACCAATGCATAGAGATGAGCAGTTCTAGATTCTATACTGACTCTACTTGGAACCCGGAACCTATTATTGAATTTAAATTCAATACAGTAAATTTTCGACAATCAAATTTTTTAATTAGTGATCAATGTTTCCAAACCTTCTAAATTTGAATTCCAAGTAATCATCAAAATCTACCATCTCTTCCTTCATGATGAATGATGCTTAAATTTAAAAATGGATCGAAATATTTATGCTGGGTTTTATTCTCTATTAATTCGATTCCGCTTTTTCTTTTCACACGACATATGCGGTGCTTATCAAATCAAAACGATAGATTTTTTTTATTTTGGGAAGATTTTTTTTTTAGGATGATGCTGAGCTTGCGTTCATCGAAGGAGGTCGGCAACTGACAAATTTTTCTGGGCTTTATTTCTGATTTTATTTATGGCCCGACAGAGACATTTTTCGAGCTTCACTTTCGGAGCAACTAAGGCGAGGACGACAGGCAAGGGCCGATCCACGGGCAAAATCCCACGGCCCCACGGCCCCAGGAGCAACAGCTGTAAGACCATGTCGTCCCACGCGGTCCCGAGTCGATAATGACGACCTCGGCAGCACACGATCCCTCTCCGAAAATGACTCCCATCTCGACCCGACCGATAGATACACATGCGTTATCATATTTACACGTTCTTTTGTGTAGATATGTTAAATGGGTGGGTCGGGTGATAAATGGTCCGATCTAAATTGATCCATTTAATCCGTTTATAACCCATTATCGTAATGTATTTTTTTCAATCCATACCCGACCCGACTTCTTTTAAGATTGTTTCTTATAATTTTAAAACAATTGTATTTTTAAAACATTTTCATGCAACATAAATCTAGTAGACATTGAGGTCCTGTGTGTTTTGTGGAAATTTTTTTTTTCAAGAAATCATTTTTCAAGAAATAATCTTATTTTTCTGGTATTTTTCTGAATTTTGACGATAAAATAGAAAAAAAATTCCATTTGGTATAAAAAAAAAAACCTAATTTGATTTTCCTTGATACACTCCTTTTAATATTTTTAATATTTAATTATTATTTTTCCTTCTTCTATGGCAACCTTGCCAGATCCAATCCGATGAGGTTAAGCTTGCCCGAGGCCCATGAGCTCAAGTCTTGCTAACACCAAATGTTGATGAGGTCTCAACCTCACCAGATTAACAAAGCTTGACCTCGACTAAGGCCAACAAGCTCAAGCCTCACCAACGCCAGACGTTGTCGAGTGCGATCTTCCCCAGCCTCTAGCGAGCTCATCCCTCACTTGGCTGGTTGCTAGCCATTGTCGTAGCTAGCCACCGGTTGAGGAAGATGGAAGAACAAAGAAGGAAAAAAATAATTAACTTTTTTAAAATAATTTTTTAAGGTTGAAAAGGGAGAGAGTGTGTGAATGTAGTGGGTTGAGAATGGATTCTAAACTCAACCCATTTAAATTAATTTATTTTATCTTTTAAATTTAAAACTTATTTAAGATAGGCTCTTCGTAATTAAAATGACCAAAATATGACCAGTTTAGCGTTTAAGACCCATTTCGAGATGCCTACTTTTGAGATAACCTTTGGTAGCACTGGTAATTGAATAATGAGAGAGCCAAGTTGGATATTAATTGTAAAAATCATTGAACCTATTTTGTTTGTAGAAATTGCATCTTCTTCGTAAAAAGGTCAGGCTTCAGCAGCCTTACTGGGTAGGCCCGGTGCAAAAAAGGCGGCAGTTTGTCCATAACGATCATTTCGCCATTCGGGCTGGCAACAAATAGTCTTTTTTTTTTTTTTTTTTTGTCGAAAAAAATATTTAAGGGTGCATTTATTTTACTAAAAAATTTATCAAAATGAAAAATATCTTTCATGAAAGTAATTGTTGTAGAAAATGGTTAGTTTTCATTTGTTTAGTATTTTAGAAAAAATGTTTTCCTTTTATAAAAGGGAAAGTTATTTTCCCCAATATAAATTTATTGTTTTTGGTTTATAGAATTTTTTTTTTTGTAAATCAATTAATTTTCTGTCATCTAAATATCGAAAAAATTATCTTCAAATAAATGAACCCTTAGAGTCTCCATTCACTCATTTTAATAGCAAATGCTTGCATACAAACTTTCAATGCTCCGTTTGTTGTTGAAAAGACATTACTTATATAACTTAAAATAATTGCTTAATAGAAAATTTTTTCATTACGACAAATTTATCTCTTGATATTTTTATGAATGATGAAAATATGTTTTGTTCTTTTATTTATAAACAATCACTTTTAAAAATTCATGGAACAAATGGAGTATTTACTCAAGATATTTTGAATGACCATTGACATGACTATCGACATATCATTGCCCTCTACCCTGGCATTATTTTCACCATCTTTGTCTATTAGTGGAGTTTGCTTTGCGAAATCCACGAATCTCAGAAGACGGACGAAATCGACTTTAATGAGTGAATCGTAGAAAGTGTTCTAGCAAAAGAGAATGAACAAAATAGAAAAAACGCACACCATGTGATACTTGTTCTTTCTCATTTTATGAATGTCAGGTACCTGTTATCGTTAAATAAACATGAAAATTGTAACAGTAGTTGATAGATTCGATAATATCTACTTGATTGGATGTCAGGACATCGAAGAATTCCTGACTTAGGAATGTCCAACTTAGGAATTGAAGGTCGTAAAACTATACCAGTTATATGGATGATCGGTTTCACATTCCAAACGGATTCCACATAACTTGGAACTTATTTGTTGGAATAGATTCTTAATTTTTTTTGGAACCAAAAACCTTGCCTTGCATATTCTAGAACCTAGAACCCATATTATTAATTGCATCGCATTTAATAACAATCACTTACAGGACCACAATTTATATTTAGACATATGATGTATATGAAATATTAGGGTCTATTCGTTTCGCATAAAATATCACATTTCCGGAAAATATTTTCTAGGAAGTCATTTTATTGGAAAATGACTATATTTTTTGGTGTTTGGTTGAAACTTGAACTTTGAGTGTAAAATATTTTCCATCATTTGTTAGCTAATTTAATTATTTGGGAAAAATTATCAAAAAATTGAATTATAATATTTTTAATTGACCAAAAAATTAGTTTTATTCTTTATATTTTTTTAAAATGAATTTTTAATTTTTTGTATTTTTTTAAAATCGAAATTTTTATTCTTTATTCTTTTTCCTTTTTCTTTTCTTTCTCCTTCCTCCACCGCCGCATGCACGACAATGGTCGGGCGCTTGACGGCCGACCAAGATGTGGTTGCCGGATCCGGCGATCTCGAGGCTCGACCAATCTAGCCCAAGCTCACCAAAGGTTCACTGGGCTCGCGGCGAGCCGCGAGCTCGCCGGATTTGGTGGCGAGCTCGGGCTCGCTTGGATCGGAAGCTCGACCTCCATTACCGATTCGACGAGCTTGCAACTCGCTAGAGCCAGGCGAACCTCTGGCAAGCCCAAGCCCCGCCCCAGTCGACGAGGCCCTAGCATGGCTTCCCAGATTGGGCTAGGCGGAGCCTCGTCGTTGCTTTGTCGTGGCCGAAGAAAGAAAAGGAAAAAAAAAAAGAAAAGGAAAGCATAAGAATAAAATGAAAATGTGTTGGTGAAAAGAAGTAAAGTGGAAGAAGTTATGAAAAATGTTTTCCACTTTTGATAAGTGAAAGACATTTTTCTTACTTTTAAAGGTTGTTTTTTTTTCCAACAATGGAAAACATTTTCCTTGACTAGTTCAATTTCCGTGAAATGAATCCGAAAAACGTTTTTTTGGAATTCATTTTCCGCGAAACGAACGGAACCTTAATAAAATAAAAGTCTTAATCATATAATGAAATGTCGAATTGATTATACAATTATTGTCGGATATCATGAAATATCGTAGGATTGCATAAAGATATAGACTAAAAAAAACACAAAAATTTGTTCACCATATGAACCTATCGAAACAAATTCTCCAATTGGTAGAGCTAGAAACTTATTTGACATATTCTAGGACTTGAAACTGAATAAGTTTTCACTAGCCTAATTCTTCGATTTAAGATTCTATCCTAAAATCATTCTTATCCCTATCGTTGTGCATGCATAGTTGCTCCAGGTCATGATTAACTGGTTCCATGTTTCATAGACTCTCTGGAATAGTTGGGTCATCACGCGGAAAGTAGGCGAATTAAAAATTCAAAACGGAAAGGGGTTGTCGTCTCAAGAGGTTTTCACGTGTCGTTTCTCCTCTGTCCCGGGGTGGCTGCTGATGAAAGAGACAGCACACAAGTAGTAGAAGATCACTGCCTTTTCGGGGTCAAAGTAAAAATCACACGAGCCCCCACTCAGTCCGCGGTGGTGGAGATGTCGACTCGGTGGCCACCAACTTGTGAGAGAGAGAGAGAGAGAGAGAGAGAGAGAAGCTCTTGGGGACCACGTGCGATGAAAGCGACCCTCCCCCAGTCAAGCCCTCGGCATCGTGCGTTCTCACTTAGCGTCAGCTGTACACCTCGTGCCCTTATGGAAAACGTGCTCAACATGCCCTAATCGCATCACATCTCGATCTCCTTTTTCCACCCCCCCGTGTGAATTGGCATTCGGCGTGGCCTTTGACACGTTCGAGCCTAAGCCTAGGCGCGAGAGGTCCGAGGACTGCCCCCTGGTCGTCCCTATTCCCTCAACGCCAAGCGCCAACCCTGAGAGTTAATCCTAGACTTATGTGACTTTTTGTCTGCCCGGCAAGATGGGGACCACTGATATGTTTTAAACTCAGCGCATAAATAAAATATCGAAGGTTTAATCCCAACAGTTACATTGCTTTGATTTATCCCATATATTCCTTACCACTAGACTTGGCAAAATGGATCAGAAATTAATTTCTTACCTTATATTTGATGAATTGAGTCATTATATGTGTTAGTTATGTTTAGTAAATGAGTTTAAAATAACAAAGCTAAAAAATATAGGCATTAATTGAGTTCATAATTTATCCAAATTTAACCCAACCCAACTTCATAATTCTTTTCTCATCCTTTATGAGATAATAAGAGACTCATTGAACTGCTCTAAGTTCAAAATGATCTCAGTAAGGCCCATAAGATGGGCTTGACTTCACTTGTATTTAGGGTACCGAGATAGCTTCTTTGTTTCCCCATTATTTTTGTAAGTTTTGTTTGTTAGTTATTATGGTATAAATTTTCGTCCCATATGACATTATTATTTTATGTAATATTTTGATCTTAGTCATTGTCTTCGCAATGAATGGTCCATATAAATTATTTTCTTTAATATCCTACGTTCCATTTAATTAAAATTTAAATTTCTCCATATTATTTTTGCTATAATTTGATGAATTCACTACCAAGTATTAATTTTCTCTTATTCTTCATTGTGAATCAATACAAAAATTGATAATTCCATGTAATGTTGAAAGTCAATTCTTTAATATCTTATAGTCAAAATTGCAATTTTCTCCAAATTAAACATACATAGAGAGAGCTTAAAATGGGCTAACTAGGTAAACACAGATTTTCATAAGCTACATTAAATATGGAAATATTTTAGTAAATTGGTCAGGCATGAGTCACTAAGAGTGTATTTGGTAGCATCCTATTCCCTTAACAATTTTTGCTTAGAAATAATTCTTTTTATTTTGTTCCTAGGAACAATTTTTAAGCATTTGAAGATTTTTGCTAATTATCCAAAAAATTTATTCCTAGAATATAAATGATTTGGTAGGAATTTTAAATTTTATTTATTTATTTTAATTATTTAATACTTTTATTATATTTTTCTCTTTTTTATTTTTTCTTTTCTCTTCTTTTTCATCCTTCTTTGTAGCCAATCCTTAGTCACGGCGGTGGCTAGTGACTGTCTCGGCCTTGTCGATGGCCAAGTGAGCCTCGCCAGGCCATTGGCACTAGATCTGGGGAGGAGAGTCTCACTTAGCCATTGGCGAGACTAGGCCACATTAGTCGACGCGAGGTTAGGCCTCATTAGGCTAGGGTGAGGCCAACCTCAGAAAGGATTCTAATGGATTTGATAACATCATCCTGCAGTCTTCTTTCTCTTATAACAATTGAGCTTGATTCTGTAGGTGGTGTCTTTTCTTTCCCCTTTTCTTTCTTCAGAGCTTTGAGACGACTTCGCAAGTCTGTTTCTCTTCTAGAAGGATCTTCTGGGATATTGGCAAAAACAGACACTTGAGGTGTTGGGGATACATACCCGACTTGAACTTTCATAAAAGAGAGAAGTTAGGGGTCTGAGAGAGCGATGTTGAAGTTTGGATACAGAGTTACAAAGACTGTTCCGGCATTCAAAGTGGTTTGGACAAGATCCGTGCGGGCATGCTTTGGTATTGTAAAAACCTAGTGTCTAACAACGCGATTCTGGCCACTACTGGCAGGCCTTTTCGACCATGGAAAACCTGGCTCTGATACCATAAGTGGACCTAGACTTAGGATCAGGGAAGGAGAGTAAATTTCCTGCAGGTATGCATCCCACCTTGGGCGAACATCTCTCGTTCAAGCCCTTCGGGGACAGCCTTTTTTAGCGAAAACCACTCGGCCCTTTAATCCGGCCTAGAGACACTCGAGAGGATGCCGGGATGGAAACGTTTCTAATCTACCCAAGCTGCATTTCTCGAAGGATCCTACCAGGCTGGAGAAGAAGAGAAATTTAGAAAGCCATAGGGATTTTTCACAAAGCACACTCTTTACTTCAGGGGACTCTGTCCAAAACGAAACAACGACAAGGCCTTATATAGGCAAAATAAAGGGACAACAAGGACACACAGGGACCAACTCACGGGTCTAAAGACAAACAGAGGCTCCGGAACTTTCCGGGAGGGAATTATTCGCACACTATGAACGAGAATCGCATGCGTGAACAAGTACATTCCCTAGCCTAGTGCTACAGTAAAAGTGAACAGTACTTTGCTACAGTGAAATTGTACGGACTCAACGATCTCGTCCGTCACGAGCATTGTAGCTACATACTGAGTCGTTGTCTGAACTGTCTTCTAGGAGATGTGCTTCATACTTCTGCTGGAGGGCTTCAAGGTCTTGAGGTGAAAGAATCTGGTTCAGCCTTTGGGATGAGGAGGCTTCATGAGCCCAATGGGATGCTTCTTCTGCTGCCCAGTCTGTGTTTTCGTCGGTAGTGTTGCTAGGAAAACTTGGCTGGGGCCAGTTTGAGGGCTGTGCATAGTAGGATAGGTCCATATGCTGGGATGAAGACGAAGGTCCCTGTTCGTAGGGATTCTGGGACAAAGGACCTCCAAAGCGTGCATAGGGGTCTTGAGTGGACTGGACAATGTCGTCTTCATTTGTCATTTCATGCTCTTGGGACGATGCAGCTTGTCATGCGTACGAGTGCTTCCTTAGCTCCTGGTGCTAGGTCATAATGATTCCTCGTAGTGGGTGCATTATTCCAGATGTCTTCGGGAATGGTCTTGTTTTCCTGGCATAGGATTCTCTGGAGTTCTCAATATTCATGTTCACATAATCTAACAGATTTTGGATAAGATTTGTGAATCCGGGCTTCTCGGTTGTTCGAATGAGGTTTATAGGCTGTGGTTCCTATTTCGAGTGGTGCATCGAGAATACCGTCATTATTTCTAAAGAAATTCCATGGACGTTTAAAGAACAGGATGGTGTGAACTTCAGGATTTGGTGCCATGGTTCTCAGTTCTCTATCCAAATCTTGTTTCCAGCAGGTGGGGTGATAGAACCAGTTTAGAAAACTTAAAAGATTTCTATCACATTCCTTTTCGATGTTTTTCCCGAGCATGAATATCCTGGTGAGGTTGGCAATGAATCTTCTGGTGGGGATTTCAATGGCTATCAAGTACTTATTGGTTAAGTACCATAATAGCGTTTTAAGCTGATCAGGGAAATCATCTTCCTTCCAGATTAGGGGATGAATGAAAGGATAATTTGAATTTAACCCTAAAGGATAAAGAATCGAACCTCCATTGTATCTGAAAAGATCTGTGTGGCATTCCCACATGAGGTTCTCCATGTTTTCAGGAAGACTGTCATTCTGGATTTGCTGAATAATCTCCTGGGGATATGCCTGGCTTGGCGAGTCTTTGATTTTCTCAATTTTGTATTTGACGCCATAATGGAGCATATGAAAGGCAGGTCTCTTGATGTACATGTTGATCTCAGTTGGTGCTTTGGGTCTTGACAAGAAATCAGCAAGGACATTCTTTTCCCCCGGAATATGTTGGGTTTCAAAAGAGTATTTTGAAAACCATTCAGCCCATCTAAGCAATTGAGGGTTTGGAATTTGTTTCTGTTTGAACTTGGTCATCTGAGGGAAAGATGCCATGTCTAGTTCGACCAAGAAGTGATGGCCGATGAGATGAAACTCAAACTTCTTAATTCCATTTTTGACTGCTAGGATTTCTTTGAAAGTGGAATGGTAGTGCATTTCAGCCTGGGAAAACTTTCCACTCTTGTAGGCACAAATATGTTTCTTACCATTAATTTCTTCGAATAGGACGGCTGCCCAGTATTCGTCACTGGCGTCAGTTTGGAGAATTCTTTTGCCTGTTGATGGTATTTGCAGTGGTGGAAGATTCTGCATAATCTCCTTAAGCTCGGCAACTGCTTTGGTCTGGGTTTTTCCCCAAGGTGGAGAATTCTTTTTCAGTATGGCTTGCAAAGGAATCAGTAGCTTTGCAATGTGTGGGACAAATACCCTGAGATAATTAATTATCCCAAGAAATTGCTGAACTTGCTTTTTTGTGAAGTCGTTTTCAGGAAACTTCAATAATTCTTGTGCAATGTGAGGCCCTGGATAGTATGTACCCTTGTTGAGGTGCATACCAAGAAATTCAATTTCTGTCTGGGCAATATTCATCTTCCTTTGGGAGAGCATAATACCATGCCTTTTCACAATTTCTGCAAATTTCTCAAGGAGTTGGCAGTGGCTCTGTTCATCAGGGCTGTAGAGCAGAATATCGTCGATATACACTGCTGCAGTTGACAGAATGGGTTGGAAAATACGACACATGGCCTTTTGGAAAAGGGATGGGGCAACCTTCAAGCCAAAAGGAAGAACTTTCCATTGGAAGTGCTGGTTTGGGATACAGAATCCCGTTTTTGTTCTATCTTCAGGATGGATACCCAATTGCCAAAATCCGGCTTTGAGGTCGAATTTGGAATAGATATGGGCCTTAGTTAGACCACTAAAGAGAGAATCTCTGGATGGTAAAGGGAACTTATCATCTTGGAGGAAAAGATTAAGAGGTTGGTAGTTAATTACCAATCTCATTTTCCCTCTGTTCTGCTCGGCTCGCTTGTTGACATAAAAAGCTTCACAAGCCCATTGAGAATCAGAAACTTCAATAAGGCCTTGTTGCAGAAGTTCTGAGCATTCTCTTTGGGCTAAAGCTAAGTGTTCTGGCTTCATTCCAGCATGACTCGCCTTCGTTGGGTTGATATCTTCATTTTTCTTGAAGGGGAGGCGAACAAAGAACTCTGGATTTTCCCATAAGGGATGAGAACACTTTTGAGCAAATTCTGAGTGGGATTCCGAGCATGATTCTAATAGTCTTTGCATGATTGGATCTAACAGACTCATCTGGATGGAAAAGAGTCTCTGAATATCAACAAACTCAGAGAAATGGTTTTTATACCTAAGACCCTTTCCAGGAATGATGCGTAGTTGAGAGATTTGAGTCATGATGTCCCATCCAATTAGCAAATCTTTATTGGGAGGTTTGATCCAAAGATTTTGCTTTTATGGAGCACTCGGGGAAAAAGCGGACGTGGATCAAGTAGTTCGACGTTTGTGGAGAAGGTATCTCCAGAGGCAGAATTGAAGTATCGGATATGAGGAGTCCAATATTCTTCAGGCAGAACTTTAGTATCCAGAATGGAGGAACTTGCTCCAGTATCAATAAGAGCAATAACATTGATAGGTTTGGCGTACTTGGAGGTGAAGATTTTTACAGGGAAATGGGGGCAGTGAGTTTGACTTGAGAATATGTCAGGATTTGGTTCTGAGGATGTGGGGGATATGTGAAAAATGTCTTCAGACTCTGACTCGTCAGAATCGGTTTCTTTGGAAGATTTGTAGAAGGGGATAACACAAAGGGTCTGCTATGATGGTTCTTCATCAGCAGAAAACAAGGATTCAATGTCATCATTTTCAAGGGACATACCTGTTTCATTTTCAATCAGATGATTCTGACCCTTTTTCGCCTGGGGACAATTTTTTGCAAAATGTCCCTTCTTGTCGCAAATGTAGCAACGGTTTGATTTCTTATGGCCTGTGTGGTCCTTCCTCTTGCGTAGGAATCGCCATTTCTTCTTTTTCCGAAAATGCTTGGAGCCATGCTTGGTTTTTTTAATTGAGTACTTCTTGAAGTGCTTCTTCTTCCGGGAGTAATGGCCACAGGTACCGTCACAATCCTGTTTGGAGCATTTGATTTTTAACTTCTGACGGGAACAGGCTGATTCAAGACGCTTGTCATCTGTGATGTATGTTTGGACCATTCGACGCTTTAGGCATAATTCTTCAAGGCATAAATGGACTTCTTGCTGAAGTTCTCCCATGGGAACGTCTTGTATTCTTCTTTGCTTTCCAAAGAAGGATCTTTCAACCATCTGTGATAGCTCTTTAGGAATAGAGGTGATGAAGACATGCTTTAGATTTGGATCTGCGCCAATTTGGTAAAAGAGTTGAAGCATTAACCGATAATGCTTATCAAGATGCTTTTTCTGAAGGGAGCAGCATCTTCTTTCAAAGAATTCCCTTCTTTTGAGTTCTTTGAGATCTCCGGGTGTTCCCACAAAGACATGGTATAGAAAATTTAGGGCATGATAGAAACTGGGTGATAACAAGAACGTAAGCTGGTCCTGTTCTGTGAGTGACTGCCACCAAAATTTAAGACTTCCTGTGAATCTTGTAACAAAATTGAAAAGGACATCATTCATATCATGGTTGGTGATGGACTGTGTACTCAACCAAGTATGAAATTCTTCAAGCCTGTGTGGCCATTTTGAATAGGGAATATCATCAATGGAGAAGAATTGTTTGGATGCCATGGATACATGTTTGGCTGAACTAGTTCTGGTGGGATTACTTGTCTGTCCAAATTCTGGATCAGAATAGTTTGATTGCATATCGTAATCCGAAAGAGTATCGGCCATGAATATTTGTGAGTTTGGTGGAACAGGAAGGGGAGACTCAATTGGTGGATCTGATAAGGATGAAGAGGAATAAGTAGATACTGAATCTGATGAAGAGGAGGAGGTTTGTTCAGAAAACAGAACCTGTTTGACAGGATCAGGCTCAGGCTGTTGGGTAATGGGGTCAATTTCTTGTTTACCCAGATCCTTCAGAAAGGATTCTAATGGATTTGATAACATCATCTGGTCTGGTCTTTCTCTTATAACAATTGAGCTTGATTCTGTAGGTGGTGTCTTTTCTTTCCCCTTTTCTTTCTTCAGAGCTTTGAGACGACTTCGCAAGTCTGTTTCTCTTCTAGAAGGATCTTCCGGGATATTGGCAAAAGCAGAGACACTTGAGGTGTTGGGGATACATACCCGACTTGAACAGGAGGTGCCAATGGATCGAAAGGTCTAAACCTTCCTTCTTCAAGAAGTTGAATTTGCTTCTTGAGTTTGTCTATTTCATCGGGAGAATTTATACAGTAGGAACATTGGCAAAATGGATCCCAAAAACAATGACCATGCTTATCTTTATAGTAATGGACAGGATGTCCATCACTTTTGAAGTGTCTCACATGCTTTTTTGGATCTGGTTCAGAAATGGATTCTGGAACACAAGGTTCAATCATGAAGAGAGTTTGGAAGATAGAAGGACTTTCTTACTTTTCTTTGCCAAACTTGATGGAAACAGTTCCATCTTTTTTCCTTACGAACTCTGAGTCCGTAGACTGGAATGGCTTGTTATGCTGGTGTAGCTTTTCGTAGTTGGTAATCCAAGTCTCTGGAAGGAGCTTGGCCAATGTATCTTTTGGAATCTGTCGGGGAACATGGATGCAGGATGCCTGATCATTCTGCATGGAGATGAACAATGCGTCTTCATTACCATTGTTGAAGTTGAGGTCGAGAGCATGGTTCTGTACTCGATAAACCATCTGGTAATGCAAGGTTGCAGCTACGGATTCAGCTGTTTGGGTTGCCCCATCCCTTTTCCAAAAGGCCATGTGTCGTATTTTCCAACCCATTCTGTCAACTGCAGCAGTGTATATCGACGATATTCTGCTCTGACCACGATGAACGAGCCACTGCCAACTCCTTGAGAAATTTGCAGAAATTGTGAAAAGGCATGGTATTATGCTCTCCCAAAGGAAGATGAATATCGAGAACTCCAGAGAATCCTATGCCAGGAAAACAAGACCATTCCCGAAGACATCTGGAATAATGCACCCACTACGAGGAATCATTATGACCTAGCACCAGGAGCTAAGGAAGCACTCAGACAGTACAGACAAGCTGCATCGTCCCAAGAGCATGAAATGACAAATGAAGACGACATTGTCCAGTCCACTCAAGACCCCTATGCACGCTTTGGAGGTCCTTTGTCCCGAATCCCTACGAACAGGGGACCTTCGTCTTCATCCCAAAGATATGGACCTATCCTACTATGCACGACCCTCAAACCGGGCCCCTGACCAAGTTTTCCTAGCAACACTACCGACGAAAACACGGATCAGGCGCGAGAAGAAGCATCCCATTGGGCTCATGAAGCCTCCTCATCCCAAAGGCTGAACCAGATTCTTTCACCTCAAGACCTTGAAGCCCTCCAGCAGAAGTATGAAGCACATCTCCTAGAAGACAGTTCAGACAACGACTCAGTATGTAGCTACAATGCTCGTGACGGACGAGATCGTTGAGTCCGTACAATTTCACCGTAGCAAAATCTGTTCACTTTTACTTAGCACTAGGCTAGGGAATGTCTTTTCACGTACGATTCTTTTATTCATAGTGTGCGAATAATTCCCTCCCGGAAAGTTCCGGAGCCTCTGTTTGTCTTTGGACGCCTCACCCAGATTTACAAGATCGAGGCTCACTGTGGCCAGGGAGTCTCTTGTGAGCTCATTGGACCTCACCCAACTAGTTGTCGACGACCGGCGGCGGCAGCGCTAGCTAGTGACCGGTTGGGAGTAAGAAAAAGAGAGAAGAGAAGAAGAAAATAAAAGAAAAAAAAGAAAAATAGGTTGGGCTTAATTCTAAGATTGTTCTTAGGAACAAAGAAGCAATTTTTTTTTTTTTTACTTTTTGGTTTTGTTCCAAATCTATTCTTAAGGACAAAAAATTTACTAAACGGATTTCTTTTTTTTTTTTCCAATAATAAAAGAATAGAACCAATTACTCTTTGGCAAGTTAACAAATTACATATAAATTAGGGGTGAGTAGTTTTAGGGCGCGTTTGGTAACGATTTTGTTCCCGGGAACTGATTTTGACTATAAATGATTATTTTTTATTCTGTTTTCGAGAATTGATTCTAAGTAAAAAAATGCGTTTGGTAACTGTCCAAATTTTTTTATTCTAGAATAAAATTACGTTTGATACCGTGCTAATTGATTTAGTTCCAAATTAATTTCTTTTAATTTTTAATTTTTTTTTACTTTTTTACTTTTTTTTTTCCCTTTTCTCCTATTCTTCTTCTTCTTCTTCTTCTTCTTCTTCTTCTTCTTCTTCTTCTTCTTCTTCATGTGGCCGGTCGCCGGACCGGCAACCGGCCAGACGAGGGCTGGCGACGCTCACCGAAGCATCGCCAGCCCTCGGCAAGGTTCGGCCCTCATTGGCCGAGCCTCGCCTAGCCCCGCCGGTGGCTGGGCTTGCCTCCGACGAGCTCGTTAGGCGATCGGTGGACGGCAACCGCAACGGCGGTGGATGGCGTGGCAAGTGGCGATGGGCGATGGTGGACGGCTATCGTGAGATGTCGGAAGGGAAGAAGGAGACTTTCACTGTTTTGATTATTTTTTGAGATAAGTACACTAATGGTGTCATAAATTGTGTATGGCGCTCACTTTGGTGCCAAAATTTTCCGTCGAATCACTTAAGTGCCAAATCGGAGGAAAAACGATCACTTTAGTGCCACCGGCGAAAGATTCCGACCAAAATAGTTACGTGGCTTTAAAAAAAAAATCAATAGGCCTTTAAATGACGTCGTTTTTGGTCCTCATTAAGAAAACGACATCGTTTTTCCATCCTACATGAATGGCTTCACGGAAACGACGCCGTTTAGCTCACATGGGGATTGAAATTAGGGTTTTCGCTGCTCGGCCACCCTCGTTCGCTCGCCGTTGCTCGGCCACCGTCACTGCTCGCCCACCGTCGCTTAGCCACCATTGTAGTTGCTCGACTAGGTGAGCGAGGGTAGACTGAGATTGTTGCAGGAAAAATCGAAGGCGAGGGCGGAGGAGGAGGAGGAAGAAGATGGGTCGAAGGTGCTTGTTGGTGCGCTCGTTATTCATTGGGTGCGTTGGCTTTGGTGTCGCTTCTTTGGTGTGCCGCCGGTCTTTTGTTGGTGCCGTGCTAGTGTCGTTGCTGGTGTGGGTCTTCGAGGAAGAAGAATACACGAAGACGAGCCTTCCCTCTCTCTTAGTTTGGGGATTAGGGTTTCAAAGTTGGGGGAAAGATGCCAAACGGCATCCTTTTGGTGTTTGGATGCTAACTCAACTCTCCGACGAGCCACGTTGGCTTAAAAAATTAATAAAAAAAAGGCAATGTCGGATTTCCGGCCAATTTCATCCGCGTTGGCACCAAAGTGAGCGTTTTTCAATTTTTTTGGCACTTAAGTGATCCGATGGAAACTTTTAACACCAAAGTGAGCACCGTACACAACTTATGGCACCATTAGTGTACTTATCCCTTATTTTTTTGATTCTCGGACGGAGAATTACATTTTTTTTTAATTCTTAATTCTCTTCCCAATTTGTTCCCGAGAACAAATTTGTTTCCTATAACAAAAATTTTATCAAACACAATTTTCGTCCCAAACGATTTAACAAAAATCAAAATCAGCCTTGTTTGGCACGTTGCCAAATGAGCCCTTAGTTTCCATGTTCCATTCTAGTTCCGTAAAGGTTTCATTTGGAATATGGAACTTACCTTTCATACTTGGGAACTTAGAATCTATTCCATCACATGTTTTAAAGTTGGATCCCAAGTCTATCCAAGTTTCACATATATTATTAATTGAATGATTATAGTGAGTTATCTTCTTCTTCTTTTTTGGTAAAAATGAGCTATCTTCTTTAATCATTACTTATTGTTACAATTTACTAACCACAACTTATATTTATACACATGAAAAATATTTAACATTAACAAAGTGAAAGTTTTAATCATAAAATGAGAGTTTAGACTAATGGTTCTAGATTGTACACTTGTTATTAGATATCATGGAATACCATAGGATCGTGTGGAGATATAGATAAAAATACACATTTTTTTTTTTAAGTTTTAGATTCCACCTACTTACCTTCGAAACATGTTTTCCAATTTTCGGAACTTATAACCTATTTTGCATACTTTGTAACTTGGAACCAGATGGGTTCTCACTGATCTGGTTGTTCAATTCCAGATTTTACTCTATCATACTTACCCCTAATATGAATGGGTCCAAACTAATTAAATGAGTCAATTTTGATAGGATTATTTTTAACCCGGTCCAATCCATTTAACAGTCCTATCAACCCCCAACCAAACAAGGTCTAGATTTTTTTTCATATGAGGTAATTTATTTGAAATGTTTTAGACAAGTAAACCCTAGGAAGCCCGTATTGCATATTTGAAACATGCTGGAGACTGGAGAGAGACATAGATTGTCATCTTTCTTTCATCTTTTGTCCTTTTACATTTGGGAAACCGTACATCGTTTGTATCGTCTCCTCGGGAGGTCGCGCTTGCTTTAGTCCTTGTTGTCGTATTCTCCACATGCTTGTGCTTTTGCAGTTTCCCCACGTGGTAGACACCCCAAATTTCTTGTGTTCCCAAATTAGGTAAACTATTCCTCTTTTCAGCTACCCATTTGCAAGCATGTTATCAGGGCCCAATCCTCATCATTTTTCTTTGAGTTTGAACTATCAAATATTTGCAAAACTTCAATCGAAGAATCACTCGGCCTAGTTTTCTTTTTTTGATCTACTCATTCAGAAATCATTTTTTCTCTTCGTGAATTAGATTTGCCATACGTGACAATTATCAAATGTCATTAGGTCACAATCTTGATCGAATTACTTTAAATTCAAAACTTTGCGATTTGTATGAAAGAAAATTAAGTTAGTTATTCCTTTATTCCGTCTACCCATTTGGAAATCCTCATCCATTTTCTAAGTTAGGCTTGCCGTATAAGACAATGTACGAAGCATGTTATTAGGACACAATCTTTATTATTTTTCTCTAAATTCAAACCATTCGCTAACTACAAAACTCAATCGATGAATCATCAATGCCGTCTAGACATATGAAAGTTAGGTCGTGCCTACCGTGCGTTCACCAGCAAGAGATGGATTCATATCTTACTCATCACATTGCTCTCCTAGCTACTTTAGGCATGCGATATCATATTTTTCTCTCTCAAAAACCATAACTAATCATTGAGCGAGTTAGAACCCTAATCCAACCATCGATGCTCACAATTCTTTATTCTATCACAGATTTGATAGCGATCACCCGCATCTTATTTTCTAATATATCGAGAGATTTATAGTCGTTTGCTTGTAGGGAAATGTGCACAAAATATTGAGAATTTCTGTTGTGGAACTCGTGCGGACAATGCATCGGCAGTTAGAAGAGAAATAATTATTCAATTTCTTACTAAACTATGATTCTCGAAAAGCTAATCGGACCGACTCGCAATTGAGTAAATGGCAAAGATGTTTTCGGTTGGTTCATTAATATATTTATTTACCTCGGGTATTGAATCGATGCATAGTGAATGGCAATTCTCTCGAGTACCGAGCCCAGAAGGCAAATTGATTTCACTCAACTTGTCGAGTCAATGGATATGACACTTTGGGTCAATCTCTATTGCGGAAGAAATTACCCCAAAGGTCCCACATCTACTGTTAAGATTTCCTAAACTTTTCATTCTTATCAACTTAATTCTAAATTTATATATAAAATTTCAATATAATCATTTCGTTCATATAGTATATTGCCACATTAATAATTTCCAATCAAAATTGATTATAATGATTACTTTAATATCTCACGTACAATTTTATTTTTTTATTTTTATTTTTTTTGGTAAAAGGTAAGAAAAGTGTACAGTTTTATTGTTATATTGGCAAAATTGAAAAAAAATCTGTATTGAATTAACATCTATGCGATGGGTTAGAGCTAATTAGATGATCCTCTGCAGATTAATTTCATTTGCTTTGATGGACGAGTACTGGTCTGAATCCATAGCTCCTCGTGCCAAATGGGTCGTGTGCGAAATTTGTTTTGCATGCACCATCCTTTTTGACAAGTTGTTGGTTTGGCTAAGCACGCAATCAATCCTATTCGACCGATTAACATTTGGGGGACCTAATCCCTTTGACAAATTGTCATTTGTTGCGGCGCATGTCTGCATAGACTACTTACTAGCAAATACATCCACGAATAAATAATCAAATCAAATCACCCTTCAAAAGCCCATACGATAAACAAGATTAGAACCTAATGTAGTCAAAATCGTTCACACAGCGGACGGTTGTACATCAACCGCTCGCCCTTTCATTTTCATTAATGTATTGTGAGCGCATGACCTAATCGAGCTCGCTAGAGAAACCTACATACTCGAGAATTGTAACCTTAAATTTGCAACCTTTTCTATCTCATGACGAAAACTTACTCAACTTAGGTGTGACCAAAATGATTTTTAATGTATGCATCGTACTAATCTGAGGCGTGATCACGGGTCAATTCTTTGTTCCCCAATCAAGAGGATCTCAGTTCATGATCCTATCGTACTAGTTGATAATCTAATCTCAATTCTATTAAAGTGTCGTTAGTAATTAGAGGGAAAGGTCACGATGATGTTTAGCGACTCGAAGGTATCTCTCAGCAATCAGCATCACTTGAACATCGAGAAAAGAAGATTGCCGTCTGGAGAAAACCAACGGCGGGTTTTGCACATGAAAGGCAGAAACTAGCAAAGCTAACCAGTACCCTACCTAAGAATCCAATCCGTTTTTGATTTGTCTTTCGTCTCAATCTTTACCTTTTCCGGAAACATTTGCCACCACTTTCACGAGCAAACAGGCGGCGCCGATTTGGAAAAATATGGCTTTACCTGTAGGCTGTAGCCAAAAGGATTTTAGCAAATGCGCGACGACTTCCGTGTAACTTGCAGTCACAATCGGATCGACCACATTGCGTGCCGGACATCATCATATTGTCGTTCCCGGGCCATGTGCTTTTGGATAAGTAATGAATCAGCTTTCGCACGTTCCTTTCGATTACACGAGATCAGTTTTTCTCCCTGGGGTCGGGCCGACATAGGCGATAGAACTTGAGGAAAGCGGGAGGAGAAATATACCCAAGTCGTCGTGCGTGTCTGTCGACAAGTTGCCACCTTGGAGAGAAGCCCTCCCCCAACTTGGAGTCGACTGGGGGGATGTAGGAGCACGTGACGTGAGAGGTCGACATTTTCAGCACGTGTTGCTCATTCTCGTTCCCCCCAGGACGCCTGTCGAGTCGTCAGTCTGGCCCCCCTAGACGATGAAACTCGCCAAAACCAAAACAACCACAGAAGAGAAAGGGACGAAAGCGACCGATCAGGCTTTTAGTGCATATCACATCATCGCCAACTGCTATATTAAACCCTCCGGTTCCTCTCGCTTTCCTCACTCCACTCTCTGCAACTTCCTCGTTCTCTGTCTCTCTCTGCAATTTTCACTTCAAGAAAGAGAGGCGACAAAAAATGGATTCTGGGTCTTCCTCTTCTTGCCTTTTCCAGTCCGTCCAGATCGCCCTCTTCCTCCTCTTCATCTCCTTCGCTTTCGTTTTCTCTGTCTTCTCGTTCTTGATCTACATCTTCAGGCTCAAGCCGCTCTGCGACTGCGACGTGTGCACGGCCTACTTGAGCTCCAGCTGGACCAAGGAGTTCGACAACCTCTGCGACTGGTACACCCACCTCCTCCGTAAGTCCCCCACCGGTACCATCCACGTCCACGTCCTCGGCAACGTCGTCACCGCGAACCCCGCCAACGTCGAGCATATGCTCCGCACGAGGTTCGACAAATACCCCAAGGGGAAGCCCTTCTCCGCGATCCTAGGCGACCTCCTGGGCCGAGGGATCTTTAACGTCGACGGCGAATCGTGGAAGTTTCAACGGAAGATGGCCAGCTTGGAGCTCGGAAGCGTGTCGATACGCGCGTACGCTTTTGAGGTCGTGGCGTCGGAGATAGAGAGCCGCCTCGTCCCGCTGTTGTCGTCGGTCTGCGGAAAAGACGACCGCGTTTTGGATTTGCAGGATGTTTTTAGACGTTTTTCTTTCGACAGCATATGTAAGTTCTCGTTCGGGTTGGACCCGGGCTGCCTGAAGCTGTCGCTGCCTGTGTCGGAGTTCGCGGAGGCGTTCGATGCGGCGTCGAGGCTGTCGGCGGAGCGGGCGATGAGCCCGTCTCCACTGGTCTGGAGAATCAAGCGGCTGCTCAACATCGGCAGCGAGAGGAGGCTCGGGGAGGCCATCAAGATGGTCAACGCCCTCGCTGACGAGGTGATCAAGCAGAAGCGAGAAATGGGTCCTTCGGAAGGTCACAACGATCTTCTCTCGAGATTCATGATCAACATCGACGACGACCGGTACTTGAGGGACATCGTGGTGAGCTTCCTCCTGGCGGGGCGCGACACGGTGGCGTCCGCGTTGACCAGCTTCTTCTGGCTGCTCTCGCAGAACCCAGAGGTCAGAGACGCCATAAGGGAGGAATCGGACCGGGTCATGGGTCCAACCGCCGACGGCCTCGCGAGCTTCGAACAGATGCGCAAGATGCACTACTTGCAAGCGGCTCTGTACGAGTGCATGCGGCTGTATCCGCCGGTCCAGTTCGACTCGAAATTCGCGCAGGACGACGACGCGTTGCCGGACGGGAAAAAGGTCAAGAAGGGGACGAGGGTCACGTACCACCCCTACGCCATGGGCCGGATGGAGCGGCTGTGGGGCCACGACTGCCTTGACTTCAGGCCCGGCCGGTGGCTGACGAGGGACGGGGTCTTCTCGCCGGAGAACCCGTACAAGTACCCGGTGTTCCAGGCCGGGGTTCGGGTCTGCCTAGGCAAGGAGATGGCCCTGGTGGAGATGAAGAGCGTCGCGCTCGCTCTGGTCCGGCGGTTCGATGTCCGCGTCGCAGACGGTCATCGTGGGCCCCGGTTCGCGCCGGGGCTCACAGCCACAATTAGAGGGGGATTGCCGGTGGTGATTGAAGAGAGATCTGTCTCCTCAACACGATGAGGAGACTTTTTTAGGTGTACCCATGCGGGGATGCTAATTAACACTTTGTACATAGAGGTCACTAACCGCCCCTTTGACTCTGCTATATGGTTATGTCAATTGTGAACCGTCTGAGGAGGATGGTGTATATGATTAAGTGGAAACGAATTGGATATGTGGTTTATATGTAAGACTAAATATAAATTAAACCTGATGATCCTAATTTATCAATGATTTACTGAAACGTAAAAAATTGAGATACCTCCCGTCATTGAGATACCTCCCGTCATTGATGAAAATTTACAAATACGGAAAATTTCCAAACCTTAGACGGATGCACGAAGCGTGATTGATTTGCGAATATGGAATCACCAGATCTGTACGTGTTTCACTAGCCAATACTCCTCAAACGTAATGATGTATTTTCTGTAATGATAGGGTTTGAACTAGACGACACGACGTTTTATTCCGTTTCTTACGTTACCGACTTCCATTAAGACCGCCTTGTTAACATACTAACGGGTAAATATCACGTAATAAACGTGGACAATAAATTGAATAATAAATCGGAATTAATTGAAAATACGATATAAATACGATATTGGGATCACATTTAAAATAATAAAAATGTATTACAACATTATTTGCCAAGAATAGATAACACAAAATGCACTTTCTCTATATTCACTTGTTCACTTGTTACAAGGAGTTTTATTAGGATTGGAGGCTGGCCAGAGAGGCCATAATTCACCCCACCATATTTCTCGACTCTGGACCTTATTGTATCAAATTAACAACAGAAGGTGCATATAACTTTGCACACGAATGAGACTGAGAGATCGGGGAGTGATTTTTGAGCATATTTATCTCTTGCAGACAACTCCACGGCCCTCTATACCGCTAGCGCACTCAAGGTCGGCGTACTCGTAACTCTCGGTCGAGTTCCTCGGCGCCAAATGGCCGATGAATCGGGATGCCGCGCAGTCGGTCGTGAAAAGGCCTGACGATGCGAACTCCCTCTCGCCTCCAAGCACCGGCATCGCCACGCCCATCTTGGCCCTGCTCACGTAGTTCCTCGCGTAGGTCTGCCCCAAGACGCCGCTCACGTCGCCGCTCAGTTCGTAGAACTTGAAGCTCAAGTCCAAGTGAGCGAAGCAATCTTCGTTGGTTATTCCGTAGCTGTGGATCAATGAGTCCTTCTGGGTGATTGGGACGACCATGGCCTTGATCTTGAAGTTCTTCTCCACTTCGATTTCCATCGCGTTCGTGTCGCGGTACCTTGTGAACGAGATGCGTGGGGTAGTCTCGGAGTTGTGCCACGAGGCACCCTCGTGTTGAGGGAGGGTGATGGGGGCCCCATCGAGGTAGAGGGAGAGGCGGTCGACGGCGTCGTCCCAAGCCGAAGTCTTGAGGGCGCCGATGAAGAGGTTGTGGGAGCCAAAGAGGATACCAAGGGACTGGACCCAGGTGAAGTCGCGGCCCATGTTGGCATTGCGGCGCCCGATGAAGTGTGCATTGATGTGGAGGTTGGAGTCGGAGACGAGGCAGAAGTCACGGTTCTTCTTGCCATGGAAGTAGAAGGTGATGCCGTCGCCGCCGATGAAGCGTGGGTCCTGGCACACCGCACCGGGATGGTCGCAGCCTGCTCACATTTGACAGTAGAATATTTAAGCATCCTTGGAGAGACTAGTCATAGTAATTCCGATTGAGATTCTCATGTGTGCCGTGATCTAATCAGGGGATGAATACGTATCCAGAGTGACTAATCAAAGTCTTAAACGTGTCCATTCACGTGTTCCTAATCTAATCAATTGAAACAATCATCCTGTCCCATCTTCAGGACATCACTTGTTTGACTCCCTATGTATTCTTGTTTGATACAATTTGACGGTTCACCAAGATTATGTAGAGCTAGATAACAGCTTAGGAGATTTATGTTCATGCAAGTCTATGTACAGTGAGTGAAGAGAACACTGTATCATTTGAATGCAAGCTTAGAACAAGCAAAAATTAGAAAAATATGAATGAGAAAAGTGGATATAATGACAACTTACTGCAGACTGGCTTGCAAGTCACACAATCAACCTGGCATGTAGATGCACAAGCACTGGGGCAGCTTTGCTCCAATGCATAGCATTGAGGGTAATTCCTATTCTTGCACCTCACTCTCCTCCCTCCTGATACTTCGCTCGATGGAGGCGGAGGTGGATACCACGTTGGAGGAGGTGTGGCGGTCGGAGGGGCATCAGGTGGGGTGGAACCGCCACTCGGAGGAGGAATGTTGGTTGGCGGGGTGGAGCCACTGCTAGGAACTGGTGGAGGAGGGGGTGGGTAGTTGGGGGAGGGATGAGCACCGGAATAGATGGAGGTGGCGGGTGCTTTGGGGTGCCACCGCCATTGTCACCGTTGTCCTTAGATGGAGGCGGTGGTGGGTGCGTCGTGGTGCCACCGCCGTTCTTGCCATTGTCGCCGTTGTTGTTGTTGTTGTTGTTATTGCCATTATTGTTGTTGTCATTGTTGTTGCCATTGTTGTTGTTGTTGTTACCGTCGCCGTTGTTGATGTTCTTGTTACCGTTGCCGTTGTTGTTGTTATTGTTACCGTTGCCGTTGTTGATGTTCTTGTTATCGGCCCCTGTATCCGCCCCAGTCATCACTGCCAGAGCTAGCGAGAGAACCAGCAAGGACATCACCAAGCTTGCCATGGCCCTTGCCATCTCTGGTTTTCCCAGGCAACCGACAAGCGACAACTCTCTCTCTTTTTGATGATTGATATGATGATTTCTTCTTAGGATTGATATGATACTTCATGGCATGGCGCTGCTCTTTATATAGAGATGAAAAAGGCCAAAGAGAAGGTGAACTCCTGAAGCTACTTGACCTCAAATCTAGCAGAAGCCTGCATGGCATGCCTCTCTTTGCAAGTGAGCTCAGGTTGCTTTTACTAAAATGGGGTTACTAAGAGGGGCATTCAGCCCGGAAAAAGGGAGGGTATATTCAAAGGAAAGTCAAAGTCAACCCCAGAAAAACGTTTTCTGTGCCCTTCTCAGTAACTTTGATTTGCAGCATCCACATGGCTCATGAGTTGTCACCATTGCTATTTAATGTTATCGCAATTGAAATTGTCCACCTAATTCTAAGCCTGTAAATCAAACTTTTTAATTTTATCAATTTAATTCTAAATTATCATGCAAAATTTTATTATAGTTCTTTTGCCATCAAATCTTTGACGGCTTGTGACGATTAACCCATCATGTTAGTGATTTCCAACGAAATTACCTGAATGACTACATTACAATTTCACATAAAGATTTCAGACTAAATTGGCGGAATAAAAAAGAATAGGACTAAATTGGTATCTATACAATAAATTTAGAATTAGTCGAATAATATTCCTTGTTATCTTGGATGAGTTTGCTTTGGAGCATCAAAGATGATGTTAGGCCATTAGACCTAAAATGAAACTATTTTATCGATGGAGCTTAATTAAGCTTGTGCATCATTATTAACGTAAAGTAATATGAACAAGGCCGGGTATCACAAATTTTAATTTGTCTTTGCATAGGAGAATTCGACTAAAAAAAGCAAAATCAATTGATATTGAGAACTTTCTTGTAGTCCATAACATTAGCACGAGAACTTCATCTGAGAAAGAGCAAAGACGGTGTGGTTCCACAGGATGCGACGGGCTCTCTGGTTTGGTCAATCGGGGAAGATCACAAGAACATTGCGAGCCAAAAGTAGGATTTGTGGTCTGAATATAGCGTTCAGGTGCATAAGATTGTGAGGAAGCAAACTCGTATATTCGCGCGTACCTTTCGATCTTCTAATGACTTGGTAATAAGATTCGTGATTTTTCTTTTTTGAAGTCTCAAGTAAAATGATGGTCATCTGTTATCTTGTAATTGAAATAAGGTGGGAGCATTTCTCGATCCTGATGATTATTATCCCTTGATTGCCATCCAATGAAGATTGGAGATATAAAACGATTGCCACGCAATCAATCAAAATGGTTCGGTGATCTATCTGATCAGGTCAAAGGGTTAGCAAGTAGCATTGAGTAAGCATTGCTACTCGGAGAAGCCCCTTTTTGTCCTGAACCGCAGAAGCATTTTCTTAAAATTGCATGTTGCCACCCAACCGACCTAGGCGTGGGTCTTAAAAATACGAAAAAAGCAAAAATAAATATCGGAACTTCGATTCTGTTAACGTTGCGATGGACGGAACAATCGCAAAATTATAATTGGAAGACTTGCAAGGAAAGCACTCGCGGGTGCAAGCAACAACGAGCATTATCAGAACATTACAGTAAAAAGCTGAAAATTGATTTAGAAGTTTTATGATATCGAGATAATTTGATATACCAAATAAGAGCTTGAAATGTGTATATTTTCTTAAATAAGAATTTGAAGTAGCCAAATCATCTCAAATAAGGACTTTTGGTTGGCAAATATTCAGGCTGTCAAAGAAGAAGTATTTTAATAAAAAGAAATTATGAGCGTATTTTTTGATTTTCTTTTCTTTTATTTTCTTTCGCTAGCCATGGCAAAGGTCATCGGACTCAGACGAGGACTGCTTTCACCAGCGTTGGGTGAGGGTCGCCCTCGCCTGGGTGGACAAGGAACAACCTTGCCAGATCCAACAAAGGTGAGGGCAGCACTTGCTTGGGCGGGCGAGGGTTGCCCTCGCTTGGCCTTGCCTGCCTAACTTGGGCAAGGTGACCCTCGGCCAACATTGGCGAGGGTAGCTCTCCCCAATTCAGCCCAAGTGAGGGTTCCCCTTGCCCAACATGGGCAAGGGTGAAGGCAGCCTTTGCCTGAGGTTGATGACCTCCGCCATGTTCGATGAAGAGAAGAAGGGAAAATAAAAAATAAAAAATAAAAAAGGAAAAAAAGAAAAAAGAAAAAGGAAACATATTCAAAAAATTAAGAGACTAAAATGACCTTCGTCCAATAAGGTTAGGTCATTTTTTAAGATTGTCATATCCACTTCATGCCCTTATACAAAACGAGTTTCACTTTACACTCTTATTTGAAATAAGTTTTACTTTAGGCCTTTATTTGAAAAAAAAAGATGATAACATTTTAGGCATTATTTGAAATTTTCTCTAATTTGAATGGGCAGATGAACAAACATTTCCGACATTACAAAGAAATTAAAACATGTAGAATCAGCAATTTGTATATATGTATGCATGTACGTATGTATATTTTTTTAAAGCATGAACTGTAGGTCGACAAGTATCGTAGATGCACTTTCTGTATTATTATTATTTTTTTCAATCTTTCACGATGAAAATAATGTCGCGACGCAAATAACAAGGGATTTTTTTCCCCACCGTTGAAAGGCTAAGAAACATGCACATGGGCTCGTGAATTTAGCAGTTCTTTGTTTTGGCGAAAATCTGAGAAGAGGGACGGGTCCAATTTCAACGCTCCTCTAGGGTTTAGGCCTGGACTAACCGGGTGGTCCGAGCCCAGAACTTTGGACCCATTTTGGGGCTTTACCAGTTACCGCAATCCACTTTGCAAACAATACATCACGGCGGAGCTCGGCTCCGGCACCGGTCTGCGAGGATCGGGAAGACCAGGGCTCATTGGGGGATAGAAAGGTGGGTGGCGGGCCAGAGCTGGAAGGAAAGCTCCCGGAAGAGAAGCTGGCGGATGGCGACGGTGGCGGTGATTGACTGGAGGTGTTGATGCTCCAGTTTGTTCGACCATTGTCGTGGTCGTTTACCATCACCATAATTGTTGCCTGAGAATCGCCAAAACAAAGGGTCTCTGTTAGGAAAGAGGCAACAGAAGTAGTGGGGACCCTAGGAAAAGAATACGAAGAAAGCAAACAAAAGGAGGGACGCCACATTTGACCAAGGAGAAGTACGGTTTATATGCCAGAAACGTGGGACCCACAAATGGTGAAATGGTCGAAACATTGTGAACCAAGTGGACTAGCGACAGAGGGAGTGAAACGCTTCAGACTCAAGTCTATTTTTACGGTACAGATCATCCATGAATAATTCCAATGGGATGGGCTAATTTCAGTACCTCCGGTTCTCGGAGAAATGCACGCGGATCAGATCTATTGGAAAGAGCAAATAGGAGCATAGTCAGATCCCCACCATTCGAGTACCACCACGTCTGCACAAGGATTTCCTGGAATTTAAGAAAATAAGCTCACAAATTCCCAAGTTTCTTTGAACGGGAACTCTTTTTATTGCCACCTAAGGTCTCAATCTTTTCGTAGCGTCTTGACGAGCAACTCTACGTATTTAAACGGCTATCGCATCATCAAACTTCAATTTCAGCTTCTGCCTTGAAAAAGAGAGCCCTACCCTCGTAGTAAACTGGATAGCTCCAACACCTGTAGCAATGCTTACTTTCACTGTTTTTTTTTCCCCTGATTATATCATATTATCGTGGCTGCAAATTGGCGATTGTCAGTCTGAAGGTCATTACAACGAGAGTAATGCTGAATTTGAAACTATAATAGTTGCACCAGACTATAGTAATTGCACTCATGACTTTTAAAATCATCTCCGAGTCCATCCAACCTAAAAATGAAGCTTTGTTGCATTAGACTCGGCGCATGCTAAAAGAAGTGACGTATTCCTGATGTCTGAGGAGGAACTTGTAGAATTATAAAATAAAATAAAAAACCTGACCGCGACACATCTACTGACCGACACGTCTACTGACCAACAAATCCTATTGGGAACGATAACTAAGTATAGAGAAAACGGCCTGTGTGGCGGTGAGAACTATGACCAAGAAAGCAGAAAAGACTGATATGACAGACCACGGACTGGAAAAGTAAGTGCGCATCATATTCGCCCAATTGCTATAGTAGTACGATTCCAGTTCCTCGAATTGCTTGGACAGATAACAGTCGTGAACATTGAAAACGATGCTCTTCCCAAGCTTATTGAACAAATTAGCAACGTACTGGTTGTCTTCAGAAAATCTTGTGATGATCCCTTCTGAACAAAGGAGAGACACGTCTTTCGGCTGATTGATGAGGCAGGTCATGAAGGAGACATAATCGGTGATGTACTGGTGGCTGTTTTCCTGGCATTGTTCAAGGGCGATGCAGTTTATCAGCACGGTGGTCGCGAAGTCGTTGATGGTGATGGTTGGTATCTCGAGCACCCGTTTCCTGAAGCTTATGTTCAGGAAATTTTGCGTCTTCCTGGACTTGAATTTGATTCCTGAAAGCCTAAGCTGGGTCACACATGGTACGGATTGATCGGACGGTCGGTACTTCTGTGGGTAGTTGCTGTGGATCCCGTTAGTCGGAAAGAGAGTCAAGTAAAACAGGTCAAGTAAATGATGGCACTGGGCATATCCATAACATTTGAGAAGCTCCGCGGGTATTGGGTAGACCAGATCGAACATTTTCAGAACGAGCGTGCCCAAAGTTTCTTTTTCCAGCCCACCGACCGTTAGTAAGCCTAAGGAGGAAAACACCGTCTCGAGAAGGAAGTACGGAACCTGATTCTCGAGCTTCAGCAAGTCCCTGATGAGAATCGGGATTATCCAAGGTCGTGTAAAGATAGGGTCGTCTTCATCAATCGCATCACCGCTCCTGAAAAAGTGGAATAGGAGTTCCAGCACAAAGCAACCATCCAGTAGCATCATCTCCAGGAAGTCACCACTCGACATGAGCACAGGCTCCGAGTAGCAGCGCCGGGCAGAACTCTCTAGGCGTGCCACGGATATGACGAGACTTTCCACCTTCAAGGACGTGCGGTGAAGGAACCTCTTGAGGAAGAACCACTTGTGCTCTTCGAACTCGAGCAAATCCTCCCGGCCCCTGTGGTACGGGCCTATAGATACAATCTCAGGTTTTTCGGCCTGAGGATTGATCCCGCGAAGAGTTGGGGGGATCCTAAAGATGGTGCGAGACGAGGTCCCAGCTGGGAAGCTTCTTTCCCTTTCCCTTTCCCCTAGTCGGCTCCTAACGCGGGCCAGGCAGTAAGTCACTGCCTTATTGTGCGATCCTGCTTCGGCATCAACAGGGCCGGCTTCACGGGAGTTTCTTGGGGGTGAAGTCAGTCCATAACGCATAAACTGTTCCGCTCCGACCGGCCCTCCAACGGATATGATTGTGTCTTTTTGATCTGCTGGATCTCCCAGTTCCTCGATCTCGTTTGCTGGATGATCCATCTCTCTCTCTCTCTCTCTGTGAAGCAAATGAAAGCAAACAGTGCTCCGAAGCGGAGTGAGAATTTATAATAAAAAATGATCTCCCATTTATAAGAAATTTCCAGCGCGTTCTGCTAATTTCCGAGAAGCTGTCCATAATTTCCAGCATGAAGCAAGCACATTGACCCCAGGTCAACACACACACACACATATATATGGATTGATTGCCGATAACTTTGATTAAGTTGGACCCTAGAAATTTCCCAATTTTTTTTTATTGATTTGTTAAAATCTTCTGTGTTAATTTTATCTCTATGTAAAGGATCATATGAGGACATTTGTGATATAGAATTAGAGGGAGACATTGATCTTCTCAATAAACTCATTTACGTTTGGTTGAAAATTAAAATTCATTCATTTAACATCCCACAAGGGATGGGGGCTTAGATAGCCAATTAGAAGGCAGACTTCCTCTCCAATGGACTTTTGCGATCCAATCTGAAATTTGATTAGTGGACAATTGACACTTCTTTCAATTGGGCTACTAAGCTTTTGCATTCTTCAAATAGGCATCGAAGGGTCCATTGGCTTATTAATAAACTCCTTTTTTTTTAAATCGAAACTTAATAAACTCATTTTAATAGGTTTGTTTTTACACCAGTTAGGTTACCAATTAGAGTTGACCAACGGACTCACAACCGCTCTAGGCTTTATTACTGGGACCACTATAGATTTTACTTACCTTACCTAAATTGTGTCCAAGCCAAACTTGACAAACTTATATATATTTGTGCTAGGCACGTGACTAATCGAGAATATTTCTGTTTAGAGGAGAGCCAATTAGCTTCATGGACAATGTTTTTTTGTCAGATTGAATATGCAACTTTCATCGTAGTACATTTGCACGATGAAGAATATTTCCTTTTATTTAATGATTTTGTGAAAGCTCTTATGTATTTAGAATTGGCAAAATATATATATTTGCAAATTATTTGAATGAGTTGTCTTATAATGCGACTAAAATCATCATAATTTTCTTGTCAACGCTTAATTATTCAATGTAATCAAGACACAAATGTTATTTCACGTAATAATGTTTTAGAGATTTTTTCTTTTGAATTTGCATGATAACAATGGATAGTTTAGAATTTCTAATATTCCATGTAATGATGACCTTTTTTTTATTTAATATAAACTATATTATAGTGTAGTAATGATATGAAAAGTAAATAAAACTAGACTACTAGATTCGTCATATAAAATAAATGTTGAGCTATTAAAATACACGGACTATCACTTAATGACATAGGTTAAAGTTTTGATTAAATCAAATGCATTCAACAAAACTAGTAGATGATTATTTTTACTCTTACTAGTACTTATTTTATTTTTTATAATAATCGTTACCATATTACCAAAAAAAAAAAAAAAAAACACAAACGTGTATATATACATGTGTTCGACCCAAATGGAAAACACAAATAACAGAAGCAGCCAGACAAGAAAAAAGAAAACGCAAGAAATAAGTTTAAATTAAGAGTGGGCCCTATTTTTTACCTTAAATTTGGTTATGTGGGTTATTGAAAGTTTTTTAGTTCCGACAATATGCTAAAATGGAAAGAATAATATGGTCAATTTAGAGTGGTACAAGTGTTATTAGAATGTTCGAGTGAAAGTTTGATGTTGAAAATTATTATATAGAGCAATTTGAATTGAGTAGAAGGGGCAATTCTTTCCAAAGAAAATCAACATTTTATTTTTTTAAGCATGAACTGTCGCTCACAAAGTATCTTAAATACACCTTTTTAATTTTCTATATTTCACGATAAAAAATCATTTCGTGATGCAAATAACAACGGGTTTTGTTTTTTCCTCTCTTAAAAGGCTAATGAAATATACACATAAGCTTGTGAATTTAGCAGTTTAAGTTTTGGCACAATCTAAAAAAAACAAAAATTATCCAAAAAATGTTAAACCTATTGCACTTTTGATAATTTAGTTCTAAATATTTTAATTTTATCAATTGAATCCTAAATCTTTTTTCGTTTTGTTGATTGAGCTTATCCAATTAATTTTATTTGAAAATTACTGATGTCGACGTCGACATCAATCATCCTACGTGACATGATTAAACGATTTTGTCAGCATCTCTTTCCTTCTCATTGAAGGAAATCTAGAGCTGAGTAGTTTCCGCAAGTTATTGCCTTTCGCACTATTTGTTTGACGCCTACATTTATTTTAACAGGGCTCGGTTTAGGACTTTCAAGGTTTGGTCATTGTTGTTAGCTGGGTTCACTCCTATGTGGAGGAGGTTCAATGAGTTGCAAGCCCAAAAAGGGCTTGAGCTCATATAATAAGTTATATGAGGAAATAGGGTTTTTTACTATCTATATAAAGAGGTAGCGGCAGAAAAGGAAATGGTAATAAGAGAAAAAGATAAAGTAGAAAATTTGGGGTTTGGGGTAATATCTGATTTACATCAAGCTGGCATCGGAAGTCAATTCGTGGTCCGATTGAGCTGAAATTTTGTCAGCATGTTCGTGGCGTAATTTCCTTGAATCTAAACGGTTTGATTTTCATTTGAAGCTCAATACATTAGGTTTTTCATAGATTGATCAAAACCTGCGTTTTTGGTCAGATTTATCTTTGATCTCTTGTGAAGTTTATGTGTATTGCCAAGAATTATGTTCTTGAGGTGTTTGCTGCTATGTACCTCTAGTATTTACTAAAGAAAAACAATTTTATTGATAGTGAAGATTTTCAAGTGGACTTCGGTCCCGTGGTTTTTTATCTCCTCACATCGAGGAGGTTTTCCACGTAAAAAATCGTCTTGTGCTCGTGTGCTTGGTATTTATTTTACTCTACTATATCGATTCCTATTAGGTTTACACAAGATGGGAGATTATTTTATTCAGTTGCGTTGATTCGATATTTTTCGAATTATTACCGTTCTCCCATCAGAGTGGTATCAGAGCAACGGGTTATTGCTTGATTTTTCTGCCTTGTGTTAAATAATGGAAACGAATATGAGTAGAATGTTTACACTGAATGGTTCGAATTATCATATATGGAAAGGGAAGATGGAAGATCTTTTATATGTGAAAGATTTTTATTTGCCTGTATTTGCGAGGAGAAATCGGAGAATAAAACGATGTTGAATGGTCTATATTTCATCGTCAAGTGTGTGGTTATATTAGGCAGTAGGTGGATGATAATGTTTTTAACCATATTATTGAAGAAACACATGCACGCAGTTTATGGTATTAGCTTGAATAGTTATATGCTCGAAAGACTGGGAATAATAAGTTATTTTTTATAAAATAGATGATGGCTCTGAGATATCATGATGGTACTCGTTTGATTGATAATTTAAATTCTTTTCAAGGAATTATAAATCAGTTGGCTGCAATAGGAATCAAGTTTGATGATGAGATACAAGCACTATGGTTGCTTGGTACTTTGCCGAACTCATGGGAGACGTTCCGAACATCTTTGTCTAATTCTGCCCTGGATGGTACAATTACCATGGATTTAGCCAAGAGTAGTATTTTGAATGAAGAGATGAGAAGGAAGACACATGGATCATCCTCTTCACATTCTGATGCCTTGGTTGTTGAGAAAAGGGGGAGAAGTGAGTTTCGAGGTCCGAGAAATAGAGATAAAAGTCGAGACAAAAGCAGAGGTAAGTATAATAAATTTGCTAATGTTGAGTGCCATTATTGTCATCGGAAGGGACATGTTCAGAGGTTTTGTCGCCAGTTAAAAAGGGAGAAACAAAATGAGAAAGGTAAAGAGAAGAAAAGTGATGATGACAGTGATGACAATCGTGTCGCTACACTTAAAGAAGACTTTCTCACTATTTTTGATGGTGATGTGGTGAATTTTGTATCTCATGAGACCAGTTGGGTAATTGATAGTGGTGCATCCATTCATGCTACGTCTCGTAGGGATTTCTTTACATCATACAGGTCAGGTGACTTCGGATTTATGAAGATGGGAACAATGGACTAGCTCAAGCTGTAGGCATCGGTGATGTGTGCCTAGAAACTAGTAATGGCACAAGGTTAGTATTGAATAATGTTAAACATATACCTGATATCCGCTTAAATTTGATTTCTACGGGCAAGTTGGATGATGAAGGGTATTGCGGCACCTTTCAAGTAATGGTCAATGGAAACTTACCAAAGGTTCTCTTGTTGTGGCTAGAGGTGAAAAATATTCTTCGTTATACATTATGCGAGGCAAAGTTGTCTACGAGATAAAATTAATGCGTAGATAACGAAGATGCAGGCTAAGTTATGGCATAAGAGGCTCAGTCACATCGGAGAAGGGTTTGTCAATATTGGCCAAGAAGAAGCTCCTTTCAGGATTAAAAAGTTCAGCGTTAAAGAAGTGTGCTCACTGTTTAGCAGAAAAACAGAATAGAGTTGCATTTAAAAGCTCCCCTCAAGAAAGTCATGTATACTGGATTTAGTGCATTCTGATGTTTGGTGTCCTATGAAAACAAAATCACTTGGTGGCTCTCTTTATTTTGTTACTTTTATAGATGATTTTTCAAGAAAAATTTGGATTTATACCTTGAAAACTAAAAATCAAGTGTTAATGCTTTTAAGCAATTTCGGGCTTCAATTGAGAGACAATTTGGAAAGAAATTGAAATGCATTAGAACTGATAACGGGGAGAGTATATTGGACCTTTTGATGAATATTGCAGACAACAAGGTATTCGACATCAAAAGACACCTCCCAAGACGCCTTAGTTAAATGGCTTAGCTGAGAGAATGAACAGAACATTGGGGTAAGATGCTTACTTTCACAGTCAAAGCTACCTGGATCCTTTTGGGGTGAGGCTTTAAGTACAGTTGTGCATATATTAAATCTTACTCCATGCGTTCCTTTAGAGTTTGATGTTCCTAATAGAGTTTGGATAGACAAAGAAGTTTCTTATGATTATTTGCGTGTATTTGGGTGCAAAGCATTTGTGCATGTTCTCAAAAATGAGAGGTCTAAACTTGATGTGAAAACACGACAGTGCATATTTATTGGTTATTGACAGGATATGCTTGGCTACAAATTTTATGATCCACTTGAAAAGAAAATTGTAAGAAACAGAGACGTTGTGTTTATGGAAGATCAAACAATAGAGGATATTGAGAAATCGAAGATGATTTCAACACCACAGGTTAGTAATAATCTGGTTAATTTAGATCTAGTTCCTCTTACAAATATTCCTTCACAGGTTGATGAAGAGTAGCAGGAAGTCAATGTTTCAAATAATGCACATGTTCCTGAACATGTTGAAATTGATAATACTATTCATGAACTAGAGGCTTAATTAGATGTTCCACTGGATGTTCAAGTCCGGAGATCCGTTAGAGATCGACGACCTTCCACCAGGTATTTTGAAGATGAGTATGTATTATTGACTGATGCAGATGAACCAGAGTGTTATGCAGAAGCAATAGAAGATGAGTACAAAAGCAATTGGTTCGATGCTATGCGAGATGAGATGCAGTCATTTTATGATAATCATACTTTTGTATTAGTGAAGTTACCTAAAGGTAAAAGAGCTTTGAAGAACAAGTGGGTATATATGTTGAAGCAAGATGAACATACTTTACAACCACGGTATAAAGCTAGATTGGTTGTTAAGGGATTCGATCAGAGAAAGGGTATTGATTTTGATGATATATTTTCTCCTGTAGTGAAAATGTCTTCTATCCGTGTGGTACTAAGCTTGGCAGCTAGCCTAGATTTAGAAATTGAGCAAATGGATGTTAAAACAACCTTACTACATGGTGACTTGGAGGAAGAGATATACATGGAACAACCTGAGGGTTTCAAAGTAAAAGGGAAAGAGGATTATGTGTGCAAATTGAAAAAAGTCTCTATGGCCTAAAACAAGCACCGAGACAATGGTATAAGAAATTTGCGTCAGTTATGACAGAACAAGGCTATAAGAAGACTTCCTCGGATAACTGTGTGTTTGTCCAAAAATTTTCTGATGATGACTTTATTATTCTTTTGCTTTATGTTGATGATATGCTGATTGTTGACAGGAATGCTTCAAGAATTGAGTTATTGAAGAAACAGTTGAGCAAGTCTTTTGTCATGAAAGACTTGGGCTTGGCAAAGCAGATTCTTGGCATTAGAATTACCTGAGACAGAGATGCTAAGAAGTTATTTTTGTCGCAAGAGAAATATATCGAGAAGATCCTTCAGAAATTTTACATGGACAAGGCTAAAGTGGTTAGTACTCCTCTTGCTGCCAACTTTAATTTAAATATGATGCAAAGTCCTACGACTAATAAAGAGAAGAAAGATAGTAGGAAGCTTAATGTATGCGATAGTATGTACACGCCCAAACTTGACGCATGCAGTTGGCGTTGTTAGTCGCTATTTGTCAAATCTAGGTAGAGAGCATTGGAATGCAGTGAAGTGGATTATGAGGTATTTTCGGGGAACTTCAAATTTGAAACTCAGTTTTGGGACCAGAAACTTGAGTTAGTTGGATACACAGATTCCGACTTGGCATGAGATATTGATACTCGTAAATCTACTTCTGGTTATTTGATTTTTTTTTGTGGGTGGAGCTGTGTCATGGAAGTTAAGATTGCAAAAGTGTGTTGCACTTTCTACAACCGAAGCTGAATTTATTGCAGTGACTGAAGCTAGTAAAGATATGTTATGGATGAAGAAGTTTTTAGAAGAATTTGAGTTCAAGCAAAAGAGGTATGTGCTATTTTGTGATAATCAAAGTGCAATTCATCTTGGTAAGAATTCATCTTTTCATTTTATATATGTTAGATATCATTGGATAAGGGATGTTCTAGATGAAAAGTTGTTGGAACTTGAGAAAATTCATACGGATCATAATGGCTCCGATATGATGAGGACTCTACCAAGAGAGAAGCTTGAACATTGTCGTTTGATAGCGGGGATGGTGAATCCCTCCACATTGTCGTGGGGGGAGATTTGTTAGGCTGGGTTCACTCACATGTGGAGGAGGCTAATGAGTTCTGCAAGCTCAAAAAGGGCTTGAGCCCATATAATAAGTTATATGAGGAAATAAAGTTTTTCACTATCTATATAAAGAGGAAAGCGACGAAAAAAAGAAACAAGAATGAAAAAAAAAGCGAAAAATGCGGGGTTTGGGCGATATCGATTTACATCAAGCTGGCATCAGAGGTCGATTCGTGGTCCGATTGAGCTGAAATTTTGTTAGCATGTTTGTGGCGTAATTTCCTCGAATCTAAACGGTTTGATTTTTGTTTGAAACTCCATACATTAGGTTTTTCATGGATTGATCAAAACCTGCGTTTTTGGTCAGATTTATCCTTGATCTTTTGTGAAGTTTATGTGTATTGCCAAGAATTATGTTCTTGAGGTGTTTGCTGCTATGTACCTCAGAACAATTTTATTGATAGTGAAGATTTTCAGGTGGACTCCGGTCCCGTGGTTTTTTATCTTCTCACATCGAGGAGGTTTTTACGTCTTGTGTTCGCGTGCTTGGTATTTATTTTACTCTACTATATCGATTCTTATTAGGTTTACACAAGAGGGGATATTATTTTATTCCGCTGCGTTGATTTGATATTGTTCGAATTATTACCGTTCTCTCATCAGTTGTCAGGTCAAAACCTACATCCCAATCCGGTCAATCCTTAAACATGTCGGTCTTCTCACGACGTCATGGCTCACCCCTCGTTCGTGTTAGAGCAGATAACCGGTGTTCACACCTTGAGATTGACCTTGACGCTCGTTTGCCCATTGGAAACGGCGGTGCGCCGATAGGTGGGCAGCAAACGTGATCCACGACCCCCGGAGAGTCCGTCCATGAAAAGAGCAGTTGCTTAGGCGTGTCGGGATCTCTCGGCTTGTACAAAAGAGCAACTCGCGGACGAGTCAGAAGTTCAAGTCGTTCTCAAAGGACTTCTTTTTTCCCTCAGGTGCGTAGTATCGATGTGTTGAAAATTGAAACTTTCTTTATGAAAGTATATTGACAAACATGGAAGCTTGCGGAAGAGATCTATCGCGTGACGAGCAAAGAAGTCCGAGTTCATTTTTTTGGGAGCATTCTAATAGTAAAAAAAGGGCTAGAAATAAGTCAAGAACTAACTACCAAAAAAAAAAAAAAAAAGAGTAAAGAACTACTTCATTAATGTAGTGAATTATGAATCGATATGTATGTTGATGGATTGGTAGATTCGGGGGAAAATAGATAAATTCGCTTTTGCACATTTTATTCCTAACATTGAACTATCCGAAACCTTTATGTTTCATAAATAACACTTCATCTCCTGTAAATGGAATCATATAAGTTGATCATAGTGGCCAATTTCACTGCCAAGAAGATTATCGCATGCATTAGACGTGCACCCAGCCGCATGCAACTTATAATGTCATATAGTTCCATTTTGGCTGCGATTGTTATTGTAAAAGATGAATGATAATCATGATTATAAATGCAGCATATTGAATGAATAAAAATTTTAAGAATGACATTACTAAATTTTAATGATTATTGTTATGGAAGCGCTTATGTGGGCATAGTCGTAATTTCCCGTCTAGCACCCTTTCCCTTATCCTCAATCTCCGTTCACACGCGGGCACCTTCATAGGTAGAGTACAATGGCCATGACCGTTCCCGGTCCGCACTCCTCCAGCCTCACCGCCCTCAACTCTACTGAACCCACCGACAGCTACACCGCGGCTCGCGCCGGGGCAGCTCCAGCTCGGGGATCAGGTGCTACCAGGGCCATGCAATTGAGCCGGAGAGCCGGCATGTCATGCTGTAAGAACGGTGGCGACTCGCTCGACATATGTAGGGTCCTCAACGGCATGTGGCAGACTGGCGGCGGGTGGGGCTGGATCGACTTGGATGATGCCGTCGACACCAAGCTCCGCTATGCCGACGCCGGCCGGGCTCGCCACCTTCGACATGGCCAATCACTGTATGTAAAAATGCCTATTCCACAGAAATATTTCCCTCAATATGATTTCGCTCGAAGATTTATGCGAAGTCCCCGTGCTTTAAGATTTCCAACCGCAAGTCTGCAAACCATCTCGCAAAATAGTTGAATTCTAACTTAACTCACGGTCGGGAGCAGAGAAGTGGAAGCTGATCGGATAAAACATAAGACCCTCCACACTTTGATTAGGAGACATTACATGCGAGTGATCAGTTGCTTTTCTGAAAGTCTCAAACAAGTTTTTGGAATCATCAAAATTCCTTAGAATGTTCCAACAACTAATACACAAAGTAACCGCCTCGCGTGCTCTAGGTTTTGATCCTCATGATCATGCTTCATATCTGCACCCTTTTGTACAAGTTATTATTCTTTCGATTGATGCTGGGCTTAACTTTAGACTTCGCGACTGCTCTCCATAACCACATGTCGATCTTCTTTGCTGTCTAATGATAACTCCTAATCGACGTCTTCCTTGTGTTCAGTCTTCGGCCATTAGCGTTTAGTTAAGCATACCAAGTATTAATCATCAATCAATCGTCATTGTATATCGATGACGGCATTTGGTCATCGATATTCATAGTCATCGATGGTTCCTTAGCAATCAATATCTTGTCAACAGCCCAATCGTCATTTGTCTCTTGCAGACCACTCCTCGGCCCTCTACTCCGCCAACGCACTCGAGGTCGGTGAACTGTTTGAAAATAGTGCATAATCTTTCTCCAATTTTTAGATCAGACTTTTCAAACTCAATATGGAATTGCTTGCTATTTTTTTTTTTTTCAGAAGAGATAATAATCTTTGCAAAAAGTCATATGAAAGCTTCCCTCGAATATGCGGATCTAAATTATAAAATGTTCTTTTAAATATAGCAAGTGTATCCAACTATATAATAATTACTTTCCCAATCAAAGGGATTTTTCTTAAATCTCAAATGCATGTAACATTAACTTACTTTGCAAAAGGAATGTGTATGTTTCTACCATATCAAAGCATTACACAAACCAAGTCATGTAATAAACACGCGCAACAAATTCGTGCAATATCTTATACTTATGGCCGCAAATATTGCTAATACAAATCAAACACGATCTTGGCAATCAACGATTATCAAGTATTTTGATCATCAAGAATCATAATAAATTCATGTAAAAATTTGCAAGGCACGATAAAGAATAAACATGAACTTTTTGATTATGTTACTCATTGTAGATGCATATACCATTAATTTTAAAGATGATTCTTGTTAATATTTGTTTGAGATATTCCTTTGATTGCATCATGACTTGCATAGACTTGCAATCATTCTTTTATGTACAATTTCCTACAATAAACTCGTTTCCTTTGAGGTATTCTCAATATTTGGTAAACGCAAAATAGAAAATTTTCAAATCCTCACATTCTCAGGGGGTTAGGATGGGACAATTCAACTCCAACACCTTGCAAGGAGATAGGACAAAATTTTGAGAGTGAGAATTAGAGTAGGAGTATAATGGAATTGACCAAAAAAAGAAAATTAGCCATTGAAGTTGATCAATTAAAATTCTCGTGGATTTGGTTACCTATGCAATCAAATCTTTGGTTTCTAGAAATAGAGTGGCTCCTCTATGAAATGTATCTTGCCTTGAGGATGATTGTCAATCAATCAAAATATATCGTGTGATTGATTTATGTTACATAGATAATTTTTTGATTGATGGTCAAGTAAGATCTTCTAAATTAGGAATCCATAACAGATCACAAGTTGTCAATGGATGATATCATATATTTGAAAATAATAATCTTAAAGGCCATTTGAGTGTTTCGCTTATATTAGCATTCCTAGTTAGATCCAGCTTTTGCAGTATTCTGCCTATATCTAAGCCTTGGCAGTATTCTGTTTATCTCCATCTTTGGTAGTACTCTATCAATATCCATGCATTACGTTGTATATATCAGACTTTTTAGCTCATATTCAACTTCACTCTAACTTCCATCTTCTGGTCCTTCTAAGCATGTTGGTAGTCATAAATCTACCTCATTCTTCACCTATCCATAATACCTCTAAGCTTCACCGAACCCCCCCTTCTAGGCTTGTTCATCTTCTACTCAAGTACATCCAGCTTTTAAACAACCTTACGCAAAGCCTTGTTCACCATAGTATACTCCTCATCTTTAGATGATTTTGCTAGGGTGTTGTCTATATAATGACTTGGGCATCTTTTACCTAGTCACTCAATTATTAAACATGTTAGTAGCCTTTGAATATTTTGTCATCTTCAAAATATCATAAGGGATTTTCGCAATAGAGAGTCATGTACCATCCCCAACCATGGGCCGGATGGAGCAGTTGTGGGGTCTAGACTATGTTGAGCTCAAGCTTGAGCTGGGGCTAACAAAGGACCGAGCATTCTCACCAGAAGCCCGTACGGGTACCTAGTGTTCCAGGCGAGGGTTCGGGTTTTCCTAGGCAAGGAGATGGCCCTGGTGGAGATGAAGAGCATCACACTCACTTTGGTTCGGCAGTTCGATATGCAAGTTGCAGAAGGTCATCGCAGGCCTTGATTTGCGCCGGGGCTCACTACTATCATCAGAGGAGGATTGCTGGTGGTGATTGAAGAGAGATCGATAGCTTCAACACGATGAGAAGAGATTATTTTGGGTTTACCCAAAGTAGGGATGCTAATTAACACTTTGTACATACAGGTCACTGACCCCCCTTTGAGACTACACTACATGGCTATGTGAATTGGGAACCGCCTGAGGAAGATGATGTATATGATTAAGTGGAAATGAATTGGATATGTGGTTTATATTCGCTCGTGCCAATAATTGATAACACAAATTGCATATTCTCTGAACTCACTTGTTGCAAAGTGTTTTATTAGGAGAAATGAAAAGATACATGGAATGGAAGCTGCCCAGAGAGGGCATAATTCGCCCCACCATATTTCTCGACTCGAGACCTTATTGTATCAAACTAACAAAAGCAGGTGCGTATGACTTTGCTCATGAATGAGACTGAGAGATCGAAGAGTGATTTTAAGCATATTTATCTCTTGCAGACAACTCCACGGCCCTCTACTCCGCCAGCGCACTCGAGATTGGTGTACTCAAAGCCCTCGGTCGAGTTCCTCGGCACCAGATAGCTGATAAACCGTGATGCGGCGCAGTCAGTGGTGAAAAGGCCTGACGATGCGAACTCCCTCTCGCCTCCCAGCACGGGCATCGCGACGCCCATCTTGGCTCTGCTCACGTAGTTTCTCGCATAGGTCTGCCCCAAGACGCCGCTCACATCGCCGCTCAACGCGTAGAACTTGAAACTCAAGTCCAAGTGAGCGAAGCAATCTTCGTCAGTTATTCCGTAGTTGTGGATCAATGAGTCCTTCTGGGTGATCGGGACAACCATGGCCTTGATCTTGAAGTTCTTCTCCACTTCAATTTCGATAGCATTCGTGTCACGGTACCTTGCGAATGAGATGCGTGGGGTGGTCTTGGAGTGCCACAGGGCACCCTCGTGTTGAGGGAGGGTGATGGGGGCGCCATCAAGGTAGAGGGAGAGGCGGTCGACGGCGTCATCCCAAGCTGAGGTCTTGAGGGCACCGACGAAGAGGTTGTGGGAGCCAAAGAGGATACCAAGGGACTGGACCCAGGTGAAGTCGCGCCCCATGTTGACATTGCGGCGGCCGATGAAGTGCGCGTTGATATGGAGGTTGGAATCGGAGACAAGGCAGAAGTCACGGTTCTTCTTGCCATGGAAATAGAAGGTGATGCCATCACCGCCGATGAAGCGTGGGTCCTGGCACACTGCGCCGGGATAGTCACAACCTGCTCACATTTAGCCATAGAAATTTTTAGCATCCTTGGAGACATTAGTCATAGTAGTTTCGATTGAGATCCTCTGATTATAGAAACATAATTACTTTGGTTTAAGTCAGGAACAGCATACATGACCGGAAACATAACTTTCTTACAATTGCGTGTGCCATGATCTGACCATGTGATGAATGCTTATCCAGAGTGACTAATAGAAGTCCCAAGAGTGTCAATTTGCATGTTCCTAATCTAATCAATTCGAACAATCATCCTGTCCCATTTTCAGGATATTAATTCTTAAGGCTCCTAATGTATTCTTGTTTGATAAAATTTGACGGTCCTCTAAGATATGTAGAGCTAGATGAGATTTATGTTCATGCAAGTCTATGTATAGTGAGTGAAGAGAACATTCTATCATTTAAATGCAAGCTTAGAACAACAAGTGAAAGATATGAATGAGAAAAGGGGATATAGTGATGACTTACTGCAAACTGGCTTGCAAGTCACACAATCAACTTGACAGGTAGATGCACAAGCGCTGGGGCAGCTTTGCTCCAATCCATAGCATTGAGGGTAATTCCTATCTTTGCACCTCACTCTCTTCACTCCCGTTGCTTCACTAGATGGTGGCGGAGGAGGTGTGGTGGTTGGAGGGGCATTAGGTGGGGTGGAACTACTGCTCGGAGGAGGCACGTTGGTTGGTGGGGCATTTGGTGGCGTGGATCCATTGCTTGGGGGTGTGGTGGTCGGCGGGGTGGAGCCACTACCGGTGTTACCATTATTGTTGTTGTTGTTGTTGTTGTTGTTGCCACCACCGTTGTTGTTATTGTTGTTGTTGTTGTTGTTGCCGCCGGCATTATTGTTGTTGTTGTTGTTGTTGTTGTTGTTTTCGCCAATGCCATTGTTATTGTTGTTGTTGTTGTTGTTGTTGCTGCTGTTGCTGCTGCTACCATTGTTGTTGTTATTGTTGTTGTTGTTGCTACTACTGCTGCCGTTGTTGTTGTTGTTGTTGTTGTTGTTGTTGCTGCCACCTCCGCCGTTGTTGTTGTTATTATTGTTGTTGTTGCTGCTGCTGCTGCTGTTGTTGTTGTTATTGTTGTTGTTGTTGTTGTTGCCGTTGTTGCCATTGTTGTTGTTGTTGTTGTTGTTGTTGTTGCTGCCGTTGCCATTGTTGTTGTTGTTGTTGTTGTTATTGTTGCCGCTACTGCCGTTATTGTTGTTGTTGTTGTTGTTGCTGCTGCTGCTGCTCTCGGAGGAGTTGCCGCTGGTGCAAACAGGTTGGCAGGAAGCACAATCCACCTCACAAGTCCTGAGGCAAGCGGAGGGACAATCGAGCTTCACATGGTAACAAAGTGGGTATTTCTTGTCTTGGCACTTCACTTGCTTGGGCCCTGGATCTGCCTGAGTCATTGCCAGAGCTAGGAAGAGGACCAACAAGGACATGCCCAAGCTTGCCATTGCCTTAGCCATCTCTGGTTTTCTAGACAACTAACAAGCTACAACTCTCTTGATGATTGATATGATGCTGAAGGGAATCGCGCTGCTCTTTACATAGAGATGATAAAGGTGAAAGAGGAGGTGAGCTTCTGAAGCAACTTGACCTCAAATCTAGTGGGAGTCTGCATGCCATGCCTCTCTTTGCAAGTGAGTTCAGGTTCCTTTGCTGAGGGTTCCTACAAACGGCATTCAACCCAACAAAAAGGAAGAGGGCATATTCAAAGGGAAGTCAAAGTCAACCCCTTTAGATGACTCCGATTTGCAGCATCCGCATACCTGAGGAGTCATTGCCGTTACTATTTCATGCTATCTCGGAAGGGATTATTCAATCAATTATAAACCTATTGTAAATATAACAATCCAAGGTCAAACTTTCTAATTTTGTCAATTCAGCCTTAAATATTTGTGTGAAATTCCATTGTAACTCTTCCTCATCAAATTGATGATGGTTCATGACAATTGAATCGTCACGTCGGCGATCTCTAACAAAAACTTACTAAAAGGACTATATTAAAATTTCACGTGAAGATTTATGACTGAATTGGTATCCATAAAATATATTTAAGATTGATTGAATAATTTTCTTGTTAGCTCATGAGAGCTTACTTTGGAGCATCAAAGAGGTTATTGGGCCATTACACCCAAAATGAGACTATTTTATCAACAGAGCTTAATAAAACCTACACATAATTGTTAAAATAAAGTATCATGAACACAGACAGGTATCGTTAGTCCCTAATTTGTCTTTGCACAGAAGAGAGTTCGGGCACGAAACTAGTTACTCAACTCTAAAGGCTACCAGATAATACGGTGAACTTTCTTATAGTGCCGAACATTAGCATGAGATGCGATTTTGATATGAGAAACTAGTTATTCAACATGAGCAAAGATGGTGTAGTTCCGGAATGTGCGACAGGCTCTCGGATTCAGTCGATTAGGGAATATCATAAGCATGACACGAGCCAGAAGTTGGATTCGTGGTCCGAATACAGCGTTCCGGCACCCGAGATTGCGAGGGAATCAAATTCATATCGTGTGGCGTCAAATTCTGCGACCGCCGCGTTGGTCTAGTGACTTACAAATAAGAATCACATCTTATTTATATTATTTTATTTAATTTTTATAAAATCTCAAGCAAAGCGATGCCATCTGTTATCTTATAATTGAGATAAAGTGGGAGCATTTTTCGATCCTGATGATTCGTATCACCTCATTGCCATCCAATGAAGGTTTCTTCGTTGCAGATTAAAAGAAAATGATTGCCATGGAATCAATTAAAAGTGGTTCAATCATGTGTTGGGATCAAATCAAAGGAGTTCAGTAGACAGCATCGAGTAAGCATTAATGCTCGGAGAAACCCCTTTTCGTACAGAACCGGAGAACTCCAATCTAAAAATTGCATGTCACTGCTCAACCAACATACGCTTGGGTCTTAAAAACGTAAAATAAAAATAAAAATAGCATATCAATTTTATATATGATATGATGGATAGAATCGATCGATGACCATATCATAAAATTGAAATTTGGAGACTTGCGTAGAAGGCACTTGCATGTGTGAGTAACAATGAATAATAGTTTGTCTAGGAAATTGAAATGATGAGCTTGAATTATCTAAGGAAACAATCAAATTACTGCTCAAAACAAAATGGGGATATTTACGTTCTTACTTTCAAATTAGCATTTTGTTATGATCCAGTTATGTATGATTTATTATTGTGTCTTACTACCAACGAGTATGAATGTCATTCGAATATTCAAGTAAAAGTTTGAGGCTGAGAATTATTTCAAATTTTCTTTATGATAAAGTGATATTTGAGTGGACTAGAAGTTTAATAATTCCCCGTTACAAAAAAAAAAAAAAATTAATGTAAAGTCGGCATTATATAATTTGAACGCATGAACTGTGACTTAACAAGTGTCTTAAAATGCACTTTCTAAATTGTTTTTTCTATGACCGACCAAAAAAAAATAATGAAAAAAAGGCTAAATCCGAATACAAATATTTAAAGTCATGAATCTACTATTCCTATTTTATCATCTAATGAATATGAAGCAACTTTCTATGAGGTAGTGAAAAGAACATATTGTCCAAGCACTTACCGATATTTAAGATTAGCAAACCAGTAGCTAGATGGTTTCCTTCTAGATAGTTATGTTGCACTTTGAACTCAAAATGAGAGCTCAATAGTTTTTTAATATCTTTAATTCAAGCAAAGTCAGCATCATCAATGTAAGCTCTGGACTAACAAGATCAGTAATGGCTTTAAAATGTGCAAGCCAAATTGTTTTGCAAAGTTAAGTCCTGACCAAATTTTCCAAATTTTTGCTTCTGTTGATGTAGATATTCCTAATAATGTGTTAAAATCGTCAAGCCAATCACCCCCTTCATTTCTAAATTTTTAATTTCACAATAGAAACATTGTCGCGAAGCAAAGAAATGTAGAAATGGGCTTATGAGTTTAGCCACTTGTACAATTTCAACACTTGTTTAGGGTTTTTGGCCTGGACTAATTGGATGGTCCAAGACCGAAAATTTTGGACCCATTTGGGGCTTTACCAATTACGACGACCCTCTTTGCACAAAATACACCATGATGGATCTCTGATGAACTTGAGAGTTAACTCAAGACTTGAAAATCAGTTGCAGTTACTACAACTTTGTGAAAAATGATGAGAAGAAATAGGAATGCTTAAAGAGACCATCCATCCTTTCAAGTTCTCTATTTGCAGACTCTTTAACTTTCTTTTTCTCTTTGTTGTGGTCAGGTAATATCCTGAATCAATTTTCAGGATCGAACTATGTCCACTTTTCCCATCCGGTTTAAAGACAGATCATCCATGTATGATTCCAATGGGAGGATTAGTTTCGGTATGTCAAGCTCTCGGAAAAATGCAAATAGAGGATACAATCTCTGGCTCTTCGGCCTTCAGATTGATCTGCGGAGAGTCGTGGAGATCCTAAAGATGGTGCAAGATGAGGTCCCGGCTCGGTAGCGTCTTTCCCTTTCTCCTAGTCGCCGCCTAACCCGGCCAAGCGTTAAGTTAGTGTCTCGTCGTGCGATCTTGCGTAGGGCGGCTTCATCATAGTTCCTTGGGGTTGAAGTTAGTCCATTAGACAACAGATCCGGCTGCGTCATTTTCAACCGCTGATCTCCATTGCTCGATGATCCATGACTCTCTCTCTCTCTCTCTCTCTCTCTCTCTCTCTGAGATAAATGAAAGCATACAATGCGCTCCGAAGCCGAATGAGAATTTAAAATCAAAATTGACTTTCCATTTCCAAGAAATTACTAGCACGACGCGTTCTGCTGATTTCCGAGAAACTGTCCATTTTTTGACCTGCCACGACCATCAACACATAAGATAAAAGCTAGTCTGAAATGCTGAACCGGTTTTGTCCGAGGATCTTTCACCACTCTTCCTCAATCTAATGACGATGCAGCTGGAAATGGAAGACTTTAGAATCAACCGAGGAAGATGGGACAGGAGCTTCTTATGGCTAAATTGTCCACGACAGAATCGATCCTTGAAATTGATGCCCATTCAAGTGAGAAAGGTTGCACACCGAACCTAGGTCAAACGCCTGAGAACAAATGTATTGACCTCGACGATCTGGCAATATAGCTTGCCAAATTAGAATAAGTACACTATTAGTGTCATAAGTTGTGTATAGTGCTCACTTTGGTGCCAAAAATTTGAAAAACACTCACTTTTGTGCCAACTCCGATCCGGTTGGCCAGAAATCCGACGTGACATTTTTTTATTAATTTTTGAAGCTGATGTGACTCGCTGGAAAGTACGGTCAGCATCCTAACACCAAAACGACGCCGTTTGGTGTCTCCCCCAATTCAAAACCCTAAATCTCTAGCTAGTCGCTGTCCTCAACGACCCCGGCGCTCGGCGGCTGCGCCTCCGACCCCGACCTCGACCTCGACCTCGACCCCGACCCCAACCACGACGATGGCCACTCGGCAGTTGCGGCTCCGACCTCGACCTCGACCCCGACCCCCCCGACCCCAACGATGGCCACTTGGCGGCCGCGGCTTCGAGCCTGACCCCAACCCCAACCCCAACGATGGCCACTCGGCGGCCAAGTCGAAGGTCGTGATTTAGCCGGTGCTCAGGGAGGCCGCCAACGAGTGCGCCGCCATTGATGTCTCCCTCTCCATCTTCGATCTCCCCGACGAGTGCCTGGCCTGCATCTTCCAGTACCTAGGCTCCGGCGACCAGGGCAAGTGCTCCCTTGTGTGCCATCGAGGGTGTCTGAACATCGCCGAGCAATGGCAATTGAGCGAGCAACGGTGGAGGTTGAGCGACGACGGAAAAACCCTAATTTCAATCCCCAAATAAAAAAAAATCCCTAAATGAGTTAAACGGCATCATTTTTGTAAGGCCATTCATGTAGGACGGCAAAACAACGTCGTTTTTTTTTAAGGAGGACCGAAAACGACATCGTTTAAAGGCCTTGTCAAATATATATATATTTTAAAAGCCACGTAATAAATTTTTCACCGGTAGCACCAAAGTGATCGTTTTTCTTTTGATTTGGCACTTAAGTGATCCGGCGGAAACTTTTGACACCAAAGTGAGCGCCGTATACAACTTATGGCACTAACAGTGTATAAGTTGAAATTCCCATTTTACTATATCTATGTGCATAATGATGATTTATCAAACTTGTTAATCATATCATGTGTAAAATCACTTTTTAGTTTATAACTTTCTAAACATATCATCAAATTACGAGTTCACCCTCCTACGTGGCCCATGATAGGAAAAAAAAATACTAAAAACACCGAGATTTTGGTTTGATGTGCAATGTCATGTTTGGACTTTTAATATGTTTAATGTGGCTCTTGAAATATTTTTAAATATTCAATATAGTCCATAGACTTTCAATTTATTCAATTTAGCCCGTTAATTTTCCATAACAAAGTCAATGTCTTGTATTATTCACAAGTTTGCATGATTACACTATTGCCTAGAAATTTTTTTTTTTTTTTTTTTCATTTCAAACTATTTCCTAAGTTGACAAAAAAATGCTAAATTTTTTTATTACATTCTAACTTTTTTGTCTTTATAATTATTACAATAGTTTCATTTATGTATATTTGAACTTATGATCTCTTTAATAGAAAAAATATATCTCATTTAGATTTGACGTAGGGTTGATATTTCTTTTTATTTTGGCCAAAAAAATTCATGAGAATATTAAAAATGATATTAATTTATCCATAGATAGTTGTACTTTTGTTAATCTAAACCTTGTTTCTAACTTTTTTAGATAGATAAAATTTTTATGTTGTTGTGTTTCGTGTTTTCTTAATTAAATTTAGTTAAATCTGTAAATGAGGACATTAAGATATTAGGAATATCAATCTAATGCAACTATATTGATTTTATGCTCTTTTTTTTTTTTTTTTTATAATAGAGATCATAGGCTAGGGTTTTGTTTATTTTGTTGAAAATGAATGATTTGAAAAATATCTTCCTTAAAATGATTACTTATATTGTTTGAAATAATTAGTCCATTAAAATTATTTTCAATATTGACAACAATTAATATTTAAATGTTTTCATGGAAAATGAAAATATTTTTCATTTGTTTATTTTTGTAAGCGATTATTTTTAGGACAATGTTTTTTTAAATCATTCATTTTGGTAAAACAAAAGCACCCTAAGGCATAGTTAAAATGAAACTATTATGACATTATAAGGAGTTGAAAAGGTGATAAAAAAAAGTTCGCATATTTTTTTGTTGATGTAGAAAACATATTGAAATGAAAAGATATGTATATAATTCAGGTGATAGTGTAACTATAAAAATTTGCAAATGGTACTAAAAGACTAGATTGAGCAAATTAAAAATTTAGAGATTAGATTGAACATTTTAAAATAGTTCAAGTACCATATTGAATGAATAAAAAAGCTTAAGAATAACGTTACAATGAGGTAAATTTTGAAAAATTATTGTTATGAAAGTGCTTACGTGGGCATAGCCGTCATTTCCCGTCTACCAACCGTTGCCTTATCCTCAACCTCCTTTTACACGCGGACACTTTCCTAGGTAGAGTACAATGGTCGCGCTCCTCCAACCTCACCACCCTCAACTCGACCAAACCCACCGACAGCCATGCCACGGCTCGCGCCGGGTTGGCTCCAGCTTAAGGGTTAGGTGCTACTAGGGCCAGGCGAGGGAGAGTTGGAGAGTCGGCGGATCGCTCTGAAGAACGGCGGCGACTCACTTGACATATGCAAGGTCCTCAATGGCATGTGGCAAACTGCCGGCAAGATCGACCCATCGACACCATGATCCGCGGTGCCAACAGTCGGGCTCACCACTTCAACATGGCCGATCACTGTGACGATGCCTCTTCAACAAAAAGATTTCCCGGAAAATGTTTTTGCCCGAAGATTCATGCCAAGTCCTTGTGCTTTAAGATTTCCAACCGCAAGTCTACAATGCTTCTTTAAACAGGGACCTAGATAAGAAATATTTCCAACTTTTGCATTATTCTGCCAATATCCAGCTTTTGCAGTATACTGTTAATATCCAGCTTTGGCAGTACTCTACTAAAATCCACCTAGTACACTGCTAATATCCACGTAGTATGATGTTGATATCCATGCATTACACTGCTGCTGATATCTAATTTATGCAGGCTTCTGCCAACATTAAAATTTGGTTGTAACGGGCTTCTTAGTTTTATTAGGTTCTCTGGTCATCTCAACCTTTATGCTCATACTCAACTTCAAACTAGCTTCTATCTTTTTGTCCTATCTTTTTGTCCTTCCTAGCATATTCTACCTCACTGCTCACCTATTCATGGTAGCTCCAAGCTTTACTGAACTCCCCCTTGTAGGCTTTTTGACCTTCTACTCAGGTACCTCCAGCTCGTAGACACCTATATGCAATGCCTCATTCACCATTAATAGAATAGCGTACTCCTCATCTTTTGTAGATCGTGCTAGGACATTATCTGTATAACGGCTTATGCATCTTTCACTTAATTACGCAACTATTAAACAAGTTAGTGGCATTTGATTATTTTGTCATGTTCTAGACATCATGAGGAATTTTCCCAACAGAGGGTCGTGTACCACCCCTATGCCATGGGCTGGATGGAGCAGTTTGGGCCCCGGACTACCTTGAGTTCAGGCCCGGGTGGCGGCTGACAAGGGATGGGCTCTTCTCACCCGAGAGCCTGTACAAGTACCCGGTGTTCCAGGCCAGGTTCGGGTCTGCCTAGGCAAGGAGATGCCTTGGTGGAGATGAAAAGCGTTGCGCTGGCTCTAGTCTGCCATTTTGATGTCCATCTCGCAAATGGTCATCGCAGGCCCCAGTTCGTGCCAAGGCTCACCGCCACCATTGAGTGGGATTGTCGGTGGTGATTGAAGAGAGATCGGTTGCCTCGACACGATGAGGAGAGACTTTTTTGGGTGTACCCTTAAATAAGGATGCTAATTAACACTTTGTATATGAAGGTCACTAACTAGCCCCACTTTGACTACGCTATATTGCTATGTGAATTGTGAACCGCCTGCGGAAGATGGTGTATCCAATTAAGTGGAAATATATTGGATATGTGGTTTATACTCATAGTGCCAAGAATAGATAACACAAAATACACAATTGTTCACTTGTCGCGAAGAGCTTTATTAAAAGAAATGAACATATACTTAGAATGGAAGCCGGCCAGAGACGGCATAATTCACCCCACAATATTTCGTGACTCTGGACCTTATTGTATCAACTTAACAACAGAAGGTGCTTATAACTTTGCACAAGAATGAGACTGAGAGATCAAGGAGTGATTTTAAGCATAGTTATCTCTTGCAGACAACCCCACGGCCCTCTACTCCGCCAGCGCACTCCAGATCGGCATACTCAAAACTCTCAGTCGAGTTCCTCGGCACCAACTGGCCAATAAACCGGGATGCCGCACAGTCAGTCGTGAAAAGGCCTGACGATGCGAACTCCCTCTCGCCTCCCAGCACCGGCATCGCCACGCCCATCTTGGCCCTGCTCACGTAGTTCCTCGCATAGGTCTGCCCCAAGACGCCACTCACGTCGCCACTCAATGCGTAGAACTTGAAGCTCAAGTCCAAGTGAGCGAAGCAATCTTCATCGGTTATTCCATAGTTGTGGATGGATGAATCCTTCCGGGTTATTGGGACAACCGTGGCCTTGATCTTGAAGTTCTTCTCCACCTCGATTTCAATAGCATTAGTGTCGCGGTACCTTGTGAATGAGATGCGTGGGGTGGTCTTGGAGTGCCACAAGGCACCCTCGTGTTGAGGGAGGGTGATGGGGGTGCCGTCAAGGTAAAGGGAGAGGCGGTCGATGGCGTCGTCCCAAGCTGAGGTCTTGAGGGCGCCGACGAAGAGGTTGTGGGAGCCAAAGAGGATACCAATGGACTGGACCCAGGTGAAGTCGCGGCCCATGTTGACACTGCGGCGGCCGATGAAGTGCGCGTTGATGTGGAGGTTGGAATCGGAGACAAGGCAGAAATCACGGTTCTTCTTGCCATGGAAGTAGAAGGTGATGCCATCTCCGCCGATGAAGCGTGGGTCCTGGCAAACCGCACCAGGATAGTCGCAGCCTGCTCACATTTGACCATAGAAATTTTTAGCATCCTTGGAGAAACTAGTCATAGTAATTCCGATTGAGATCCTCGTGTGTGCCATGATCTGGTCTGGGGATGAATACGTACCAGAGTGACTAATCAAAGTCTCATGAGTGTCTATCTGCATGTTCCTAATCTAATCAATTGAAGCAATCATCCTGTCCCATTTTCAGGACATTAATTCTTAAGAATTTACTAAAATTATGTAGAACTAGATAACAGCTTAGAAGAATCATGCTCATGCAAGTCTATGTACAGTGAATGAAGACAACAATGTGTTATTTGAATGCAAGCTTAAAACAAACAAAAATTTGAAAAATATGGATGAGAAAAGTGGATGTAGTGAAGACTTACTGCAAACTGGCTTGCAAGTTACACAATCAACCTCACAGGTAGATGGACAAGCACTGGGGCAGCTTTGCTCCAACACATAGCATTGAGGGTAATTTCTATCCTTGCACCTCACTCTCTTCACTCCTCCTACTTCGCTTGGTGGAGGCGGAGGAGGATACCAAGTAGGAGGTGTGTTGGAACCGCTGCTCGGAGGAGGCATGGCCGGTGGTGGTGGGTTTGTCGGGGTGCCATTGTTGCCATTATTGTTGTTGTTCTGGTTGTTGTTACCGTTGTTGCCATTGCTGTTTTGGTTGTTGTTGCCGTTGTTGCCATTGCTGTTTTGGTTGTTGTTGCCATTGTTGTTGTTGTTGTTCTGATTGTTGTTGCCATTGTTGTTGTTGTTGTTCACGTTCCCGTTCCCATTGTTGTTGTTGTTGTTCACATTACCGTTGCCATTGTTGTTGTTGTTGTTCACGTTCCCATTGCCATTGTTGTTGCCATTGCTGCCGTTGGTGTTGTTGTTGTTGTTACCGCCATTGTTGTTGTTGTTGACATTGCCGTTGCCGTTGTTGTTGTTGTTGTTGGCGTTGCCGTTGCCGTTGTTGTTGTTGTTGTTGGTGTTGCCATTGCCGTTGTTGTTGTTGTTGTTGACGTTGCCATTGCCGTTATTGATGTTGTTGTTGTTATTGTTGTTGTTGTTGCTGCTGTTGCTGCCATTGTTGTTGTTATTGTTGCTGCTGCTGCTGTTGCTACCGTTGTTATTGTTGTTGTTGTTGTTGCTGCTGCTGCTGCTGTTGCTGCCGTTGTTGTTGTTGTTGTTGCTGCTACTGCTACTGTTGCTGTTATTGTTGTTGTTGTTGTTGCTGCTGCTACTATTGCCATTGTTGTTGTTGTTGTTGGCATTGTTGCTGTCGTTGTTATTGTTGTTATTATTGGTGCCGTTGTTGTTGATGTTGCCGCTGGTGCAAACTGGTTGGCAGGAAGCACAATCCACCTCACAAGTCCTGAGACAAGCAGCAGGGCAATGGAGCTGCACATGGTAACAAAGTGGGTAGTTCTTGTCTTTGCACTTCACTTGCTTGGGCCCTGGAGCCGCCCCAGCCATTGCTAGAGCTAGCAAGAGGACTAACGAGAACGTGCCCAAGCTTGCCATTGCCTTAGCCATCTCTGGTTTTCCAAGACAGCTAGCAAGCTACAACTCTCTTTCTTGATGATTGATATGATCCTGAATGGCATCGCGCGCTGCTCTTTACATAGAGATGATAAAGGTGAAAGAGGAGGTGAGCTTCTGAAGCTACTTGACCTCAAATCTAGTTGGAGTCGGCATGCCATGCCTCCCTTTGCAAGTTGAGTTCAGGTTCATTTGCTGAGGGTTCCTACAAAGGGCATTCATCCCCTACAAAAAGGAAGAGGGTATATTCAAATGGCAGTCAAAGTCAACCCAAAACAACGTTATGTGCACCCTTTTGATTGCTTTGATTTGCAGCATTCCCATTCCAAAGGAGTTGTTGCGGTTGCTTTTTTCATGTTACATTGGAGGAGATTAGTTGATCAGTCCTAAATCTATTGTACATATAACAATTATATCCCAAGCTTTCTAATTTTGTCAATTCAATCCTAAATATTTGCGTCAAATTCCGTTGTAATTCTTCTATAATCAAATCATTAGATAGTGTCACGTCAGCAATTTCCAATAAAATTTGACCGGAAAAACTACGTTGTTTTGTCTTTGCATAGGAGAGAGTTCGGGAACCAAACCGGTCACTCAACTCAAAAGGCGACCGAATAATACGAAGAACTTTCATACAGTGCCGAACATTAACGTGAGATACGATCTTTATCTAAGAAACTTGCGAGCAAAGATGGTGTAGTATCGGAGTATGCGACGGGCTATCGGGTTCGGTTGATTGGGGAATATCATACGCACGACGCGAGCCAAAAGTAGGATTCACGGTCCAAATACAGCATTTTAGTGCTTGAGATTATGGAGAATCAAATTCGTATTGTGCGATGTTAAATTTCGCGCGCGGGGTTGTCTCGTGGCTTAGTAATAAGAATCATATCTTTTTTTTATTTTAAATGAAAATCTCAAGCAAAGTGACGCCAATTTTTATCTTATATTTGAGATAAAGTGGGAGCATTATTCGATCCTGACGATTCTTATCACTTGATTGGCAATCCAATGAAGGTTTCTTCATTGCAGATAAAGAAAATGATTGCCATCCGATCAATCAAAATGGTTCAATGATTTGTGATCAAATCAAAGGATGAAGTAATAGCATTGAGTAAGCATTACTGCTCGGAGATTTCCCTTTTCGTAAAGAACCAGAGAACCCTATTCTAAAAATGGCATGACAGCACCCAACCAAAATACGGGTGGGTCTTAAAATACGAAAAGAAGATTAGAACATCAATTCTATAAATGATATAATAAACAGAATTGATTATAGTATGATGATCAAATTATAAAGTTTAAATTTGGAGACTTGCAAAGAAGGCACTCACATGCACAAGCAACAACAAATAATAGTTTGTTAAGGAAATTGAAATGACGAGCTTGACTTATTTTAGAGAATGGTTTAAATTATTGGTTGTGAATCAACGAAATATGGGAATATTTATGTTCTTAGTTTCAAATTAGCATTTTGTTTGTGATCCAGTCATGTATGATTTACTATTGTGTCTTATGAAGAGTACGAGGGGTATTCAAATATTCAAGTAAAAGTTTGAGGTTGAAAATTATTTCAAATTTTCTTTATGATATAGAGATATTTGAGTGGACTAGAAGAATAATAATTCCCCCGTTACAAAAATATTAAACATGTAAAGTCAACATTATATAATTTCAACGCATGAACTGTGGCTTAACAAGTATCTTAAAATGCACTTTCTATTTTTTTATATGAAAAGAAAAGGCTAAATCCAAATACAAAGAATTAACCTCATGAATCTATTATCCCTATCTTATCACTTAATAAATATGAAGTAACTCTTTAAAAGGTAGTGAAAAGATCATACTTTCCAAGCCCTTACCGATCCCGGTATTATCGAGCCAAACAGTTTCCTTCCAGAAAGTTATGTCGCACTTTGAACTCAAAGTGGGAGGTCAACAGTTTTCTAACATCTTTAAGTAAAACAAGACCAGCATTAGCAACCATAAGCTTTGGATTAATAGGATTGGTGATAGCTTTAGAATCTATTTCAATGATAATCTTATTTAAGCCAAATTGTATTACGAAGTTGAGTCCCAACAGCAATTTTGAAAGTTTTGCTCGTATCGAAATAGATCTTCCTACAAATGTGGTAAAACCATCAAGCCAATCACCCCCTTCATTTCTAAATCTTTTATTTCATAATTCAAATCGTGTAGCGACGCAAATAACAAGGGATATTTCTTCCTCCTTGAAAAGGCTAAGAAATGTACAGATGGGCTCGTGAGTGTAGCCATTCGTCCAATTTCAATATTTGTTTAAGGTTTAGGCCTGGCCTAATTGGATGGTCCAAGCCGGAAAACTCTGGACCCATTTGGGGCTTTACCAATTACCACGACCTTCCTTGCACATTATACACCACGATGGATCTCTGATGAATTTGAGAGTTGACTCAGACTTGCATTCCGGAGAAAGTCAACGCAAGAAAGAGAGCTGAAATGAAAATTGATTGCAATTTCTGCAACTTGTGAAAATTGAAGGGATGAAATAGGAATTCCTAAACAGTCCATCCACACTTTCAAGTTCTCTATTCGCTGCCTCTTAACTTTTTATTTTTTTTTTATTTTTATTGTGATCAGATGATATCTTGAATCAACTTTCACGTATATTTTTCAATCCGATCAAAAACAAATTATCCCCTTATAATTTCAATGTAAGGGTTAATTTTGGTGCATCAAGCTTTTGAAGAAATGGAAGCAGATTGAATCTATTGGAAAGAGAAAATGCTTACTGCAATCGCATTCTACCGTTCGAGTGCTGCAGTAACTGCATGGGAATTTCCTGGTGTTCATGACAATAGTATTATTAAGTCCGAAGTTTCGTTGAGCCGCCACTCTTTTTATTGCAACCTAAGGTCTTGTTAATCTTCTCGTTGAGTCTTGAAGAGCAATTATGTATCGAAATGGCTAACGCATCATCATACTTCGGGGTCGGCATCTGCCGTGAAAAGGAGAGCCCTGCCCTTATAGTAAAACCGAGCACTCCATCACCTGTACGCTGTAGCAATGCTTGCTTTCACCGGTTTTTTGTGCATTGTAGAATTGCCGCTGCATTACCAGTGTCGTGTCGTTGTGTTGGTCGGGTCCTCTTGTGGGGCCCAGCTAACATAAAACAAAACAAAGGAAAACAATAGAGAAAAAGGAGGACAAGTCAAAGTAAAAGGAAAGAACAAAAAGAAAAAAAAAAGAAAAAGTACGTGGCTGCTTCGTGCGAGAGAACAGAGGAGAGAGGAGAGCAAAAGAGCAAAAAGTGTGCCCCGCCTAAAAGAACCAAAATAGAGGAGAAGAAAACCAAAGAAAGAGCTGAAATTTTGCTGCTTCGATTCGAAGGCCAAACGTGATGAAATTGGCTCAAATTTAAGTATGTTGTTTGTGAGATCAATGGCTGCGAGTTGATTATTTTTGTTCGTCAAGAACTGTCTCTGAATTTTTCAATGATTGTTATTGGGGCTAAATTGATTTTGGCTGGTTTTGTTTCAGAGAAGAAATTGATCTTCGATTATATTTGGCTTGTGGTGAATTGTTATCTAGCTTCTCTCCAACACATTGTAATGATGCCAGGAAGCTTGGTGCAACTGTTGTAGTATTGTCGAGCTCTTCTTATAGACGATTCCTCTATTGGGCAATACACTTAAATAGTCATTTTTCTGTTATACCAGTCGTCTGAAGTACCAACATGAGTAGCATTACAACTTTGTAAATACTGATTGCTTCATCTTAGATTTCTTTCCCATGATTTTCAGAATCATCTCTGAGTTCGTCCAACCTCAAAAAGAAGTTGCGGAAATTAAAAGAAATGCATTTCTGATGTCTGAGCAGGAACTTGTAGAATGAATGAAAAGAGTCCTGACCGAGACACATCTACGAGCAACAAATACTAATGGAAGCGATAACCGAGGACAGCAAAAACGGTCTGTATCACGGTGAGAACTATGACCAAGAAAGCAGAGAAGACCGATATAACTGACCAAGGACTGGAAAAGTAAGTGCGCATCATGTTTGCCCAATTGCTGTAGTAATACGATTCCAATTCCTCGAACTGCTTGGACAGATAACAGTCGTGAACATTGAAAACGATACTCTTCCCCAGCTTATTGAAGAAATTAGCAACATACTGATCATCGTGAGAAAATCTTGTGATGATCCCATCAGAACAGAGGAGCGACACGTCTTTCGGCTGATTGATGAGGCAGTGCATGAAGGAGACATAATCGGTAATGCGCTTGGAGCTGTTTTCCTTGTATTGTTCCAGGGCAACACAGTTTATTAGTACGGTGGTCGTGAAGTCGTTGATGGTGATGGATGGTATCTCAAGCACCCGTTTTCGGAAACCTATGTCCAGGAAGTTATGTGTCTTCTTGGACTTGAATTTGATTCCGGAGGGCCTAAGGCTGGTCACACACGGTACGGACTGATCCGACGGCCGGTACATCTGCGGGCAGTTGCAAGGGTCTGGGTTTGTCGGAAAGAGAGTCAAGTAAAACAGGTCAAGTAAATGCTTGCATTGCAGATTCTCGTAATCTTTGAGAAGCGCCCCGGGTCTCGGGTAGGCAAGATCAAATACTCTCAAAGCGAGTGTGCACAAATAGTCTGTTTTCGCCTCGACCCTTGTCGAGCTCGAGAAGTCAAACAGCGATTTCAGAAGGAAGAACGGAACCTGGTTTTCAAGCTTCAGCAAGTCCCTGATGAGAATCGGGATTATCCAAGGCCGTGTAAAGATGGGGTCATATTCATCAATCGCGTCATCGCTCCTGAAAATGTGGAGTAGGAGTTCCAGCACAAAGCAACCATCGAGTAGCATCATCTCCACGAAGTCGCCACTCGACATAAGCACGGTTTCCGAATAGCTACTCCGGACAGAAGTTTCCTCAGCTGCCAATAATTCAATGAGACTCGCCTCGTTCGAGGATGTGCGGTGAAGGAACCTCCTGAGGAAGAACCACTTGTGCTCTTCGAACTCGAGCAAATGGTCCCGGCCCCTGTGGTACGGGCCAATAGATACGATCTCGGGCTGTTCAGCCTTCGGATTGATCCCGCAAAGAGTCGGGGGGATCCTAAAGATGGTGCAAGATGAGGTCCCGGCTCGGAAGCGTCTTCCCCTTTCCCCTAGTCGGCGCCTAACGCGGGCCAAGCAGTAAGTTACGGTTTCATTGAGCGATCCTGCGGGAGCATGCCCTGGGCCGGCTTCATCATAGTTCCTCGGGGGCGAAGTTAGTCCATTAGCCATAAACGGTTTCCATTTCGTCATCAACTCGAACTGATCCCCTCCAGTGGACCCTGCGGCAGATCCAGCGGCGTTGTTTTCAAATTCTGCATCTTGCAGTTCGTCGATCTCAATTGCTCGATGATCCATGTCTCTCTCTCTCTCTCTCTCTCTCTCTCTCTCTCTCTCTCTCTCTCTCGAATGAAAGCACACAATGTGCTCCGAAGCTGAACGAGAATTTAAAATCAAAATCGACCTCTCATTTCCAAGAAATTGCTAGCATGACGCGTTCTACTGATTTCCAAGAAACTCTCCATTGCTTGACCTGCCGCGACCCGTCAACACACAAGAGAAAAGCAAAGTCTGAAATGGTGAACCGATTTGGTCGGAGGAAGTTTGAGTTTCATCACTCTTCCTTAATCTAATGACGACGCAGCCGGAATGGAAGACTTTAGAATCAACCGAGGAAGATGGGAGAGAAGCTTCTCATGTCTAAATCGTCAACGACAGAATCGGTCCTTGAAATTGATGCTACTCAACTGAGAAAGGTCGCCCGTTGAACCCAGGTCAGACGTCTAAGAACAAACGTATTGACCTCAATGATCTGGCCATATAGCTTTGCCAAATCGGTCCCAAAACTTCCCCAAATTTGTAAGTTGAAATTCCCAATTTGCCATATCTGAGCACGTAAGGTTAATTTATCAAATTTAGCAAACGCACATTCAACTCAAAATTCATTTGCAAAGAAGTTTTAACCAAACATAATTTGTATTCCCCCAAATAGTGTTTACTTTCAGCATTTACTTTACATCCAAAGTTCATTTGTAAAGCTGAACCAAACGCACCCTAAGTATGTAACGATAATTAATCAAATGTGTGAATCATTTCATACACATAAATACACTTTGGAGTCGATTACTTTCTAAACATGTTGTCAATTTACGAGTTTATCTTCATACGTTTCCCATGATGAGAAAATAATACTAAAAATGTCTAAATTTTTTGCTCATTATACAATGTCATTATTAAACTTTTACTATGTTCCATGTGATTCTTGAAACTTTTAATTTATTCAATCTACCCCCACCAACTTTTCATAACAAACTCAATAATTTGTATCATCCACCAATTTGCATGTTTACATTATTGCTCTGATTTTAAATTTTTTTTCATTTCAACCCATTTCTTAACTTAACCAAGAAATATGTTATGTTTTTATTACATTTTTACCTTTTTGGTCTTTACAAATATTACGTAGTTCCAATTAAGTATATTTTAGCTCATGATCTCTATAATAGTAAAAGTATAACCTAATTTGGACTTATGTCGAGTTGGTTTTTCTTTTTATTTTAACAATAATTGTTTTCATGAGGATATCATTTATCCACATATGTGCTTGCACTTGTATGAATCTAAACCTTGTTCCTAACTTTTTAATAAATAAAAATTTGAGGGAAAATTTCAAATAGGAACTTGAAGTACTTTCATTTTCTTAAATAAAAGTTTATAATAAATATTATTTCAAATAAGAACCCAAAATACAATCTTTTTTTTTTTTAAATAAAGAAAGCCAAGTAGATATTATTTCAAATAAGAGTTTGAAGAATAATATCAATCAAAGAAGGGTCTCAACATACTGGCTGGTGAAGGGCAATTTCATCTTTTAATTTTTTTAAACTTTTTTCCTTTTTTATTTCCATTAAAAAGTAGAAAACTAAAAATTAAAATAAATAAAAAAGATAAAAGAAACACACAAACCCTGCACCTGTGGCTACCACCCCACTAACTAAGGGATCCCTTTCGCCTGTATTTTGTTTTTCTTTTTTTAAAGTTTAAAAAAAAAAACTTTTATCTTTTTAAAATTTTAACTAATTATAATTATAATTAAAATTAAAACTATGTTTGGATGAAAATACTCCTAAAAACAATATTCACTTCAAACTAGAATATTTATGATGTTATGTTTCATGTTTTCTTAATTGAATTTATAATCTATAAATGAGGTAGTTAAAATAATAGAATTATGAAGCCAATACAACTCTATTATAATAGAGATAAAAAAGATAAGACATACTTAAATGGAACTACTATATATTTTAAGGACCAAAGAGTTGAATTAAAAAAAGGTAGAAAAAGGTTATCATATATTTTGAAAGGATATCAAAAATCTAGACAATTGGAATTACAAAAACTTTTATATATGGTACTGAAAAACTAGATTTAACAAACTAAAAATTTAAAGACAGGATCGAATATTTTAAAATAATTTAAGAATCAAATAAAAAATTTAAGAATGATATTAAATATTGAGATAAAATTTTAAGGATTATTGTTATGGAAGAACTTCCGCGGGCAGAGCCGTCATTTCGCGTCTGCCACCCGTTGCAACTTATCCTCAACCTCCGGTTAACGCGCAGACACCTGCAGAGACACCAATGGCCGCGACCGTATACAACCCGCGCTTCTCCAACCTCGCGGCCCTCAAATCTACCAGGCCCACCCCCAGCTCCACCGCGGCTCGCGCCGGGACGCGCCGGGTCTGCTTCGGCTCCGGCTCCGGCTCCGGCTCGGGGGTCAGGTGCTACCAGGGCCAGGCGAGCGAGCTGGAGAGCCGGCGGGTCACGCTGAAGAACGGCGGCGACTCGCTCGACATATGCAGGGTCCTCAACGGCATGTGGCAGACCGGCGGCGGGTGGGGCCGGATCGACCGGGACGACGCCGCCGACGCCATGCTCCGCCACGCCGACGCCGGGCTCTCCACCTTCGACATGGCCGATCACTGTATGTGAAAATGCCTCTTCCACAAAAAAGATTGCTCGAAAAACGCTGCGTTTTCCTCGGGGTCTGATGCTGACGTGTGGAGTCACGTCATTCTTGTCTTTTGCTGAAAATTTCTTTTTTTTTGCTCGGTAATTTTGCTGAAATTGAAAAAGCTCCCTCCTTTATGCAGTTTTTTTTTTTTTTTAATGCCAAGTCCCTGCGCTTTAAGACTTCCAACTGCAAGTCTGCAGTTCTACCTTATGCTGGGACCTGGATAAGAAAGAATAGACTTTGAGGTCTGAAATGCTTAAAAGAAAAAAGTTGTGGGACTATCTGGCAAATAAGGTGAATTCTAGCTAAACTAACGGTTGGGAGTAGAGAAGTGGAAGCTGATAGGATAAAACATAAGACCCTCCACACTTTTGTCTAGGAGACTTTACATGGAAGTCATCAGTTACTGATTCTGAAAGTCTCGATCTTGGCGTTGTATCTTGTTGGGAGGCCATTTCCATCTATAAATGGCAGAGTTGTTGCAGCACCCATGTAGCAAATTCATCTTTGGTCCGATCAAAATCAAGGGGAATGCCAAAAGAGGAACCAGGGCGAGAAGTTCTTGCCCAGGATCGAGAACCTTCATGTGTGTGCTAACCGATGATAAGCAGCGAACTGTGGTTAGAAAAGGGAATGACTCGATAGATATTTGCCGGGTTGTCAACGGGATGTGGCAGACGAGTGGTGGATGGGGTAGAATGGACAGAGATAATGCAGTCGATGCCATGCTTCAATATGCTGATGCTGGACTTAACACCTTTGACATGGCTGATATATGTAAAACCCATTGCCTTTTCTTTAATAAGGGACTAATGGTGACAGTTTTGTGTGAGTTGATATAGTGTTCTTGATGTTTCCAGACGGTTAGGAAGATATGTACTTTTATCATGTCAGGTAGCTGGTCTTATTGGATTTATAACAGAACTGAGTGAATAAATTTCTTAACTGTATCACGCTTGAAGAACTGCTTTCAGCATATTATGTTGTCAACATTTGCCTGTAAATTGGACTCAATAGGACTTTTATGGTTTAATTTCTTTCTTGTTTCAGATGGACCTGCTGAAGATTTGTATGGCATCTTCATCAATCGAGTTCGAAGGGAACGTCCACCAGAATTCTTGGACAAAATCAGAGGGTAAGTAAACAGTGTCATAAGTGATGGATTTCAGTCTGTTTAAGTTCCTCAATTTGTTGAAATGTAATTCTGGCATGAAATTATTTTCTGATCATGATTACCACTTTACCAATTCGTGCAGGCTTACTAAATGGGTGCCACCACCGGTTAAGATGACCAGTAGTTTTGTTACGGAGGCTATCAATGTTTCAAGGAAGAGAATGGATGTAGCTTCGTTGGACATGCTTCAGTTTCATTGGTAATAGTTTTCTTCTGACTGAGTCAATATCTGTGGTAATGACTTCATCTATGTTGAACTGGAAACAGGAAGAATTTTTTTATAAGCATTCAGATGGCACTACTTCTGAAAGATAAAAAACTATCCCCGAGGTAACCAAAAGTTAGTAGTGCAGTGAGGCGCATCTCATTGTACAGAAATGTACTTCAAGCTGCAGGCTAATTAAAAACTTTGTTTCCTCCCACAAAAGCTTTTCTGCTTTCCTATTTTATAGAAGATCGACTGCTTCCTTATTAGTTCTACCTACTGGACTGTTAAATGAATCAATCTCTTTTAGGTAAATTTCACTCTGTTGTGGATTCTGATGACATGGTGATCTTCACTTTAAGATGATTGACCTATTTGACTCTTGATATTTCTCAGCACTATTAAGAATATCTGCAGTGAGTGACCTTCAGCAGATTCTCACGTTGAATCTGTTCTTCATAAGAAAAGGAATGTCATTGCTAGCTCATCTTATTTAAGTGTAGTTTTCGTCTTTGTTTTAATTTTTTCTGGCAGTAATTAGTATCTCCCCATCCTCCCAGTGCGTCTTATATCTTCTGATGGAGTTGACTTCTCTAAAGAGTACCTGAAGATTATAAATTTAACAAAGGCATGCTTCTGTCTCTCACTTGAAACAGGTGGGACTATTCAAATCCTGGTTACCTTGATGCATTAAGGCACCTGACGGATCTGAAAGGAGAAGGTTACTCTATGTTCATTAATTTGTTCAATGATAGATAGAGTAAAAGCATATAGTCATTTATAGCAACTGATTTTCAGGTAAGATAAAGACCATAGCTTTGACTAATTTTGATACGGAGAGATTACAAATTATCCTTGACCATGAAATTCCCATTGTTAGCAATCAGGTACAGACCTATAAAGGAAATCTTACTCTTAATTACCCTTTATCAGATGTATTGTGTTTCTGATGAAGTATTATTTTCAAGTCAGGTACAACATTCAATCATTGACATGCGCCCTCAACAGAAGATGGCAGAGCTTTGTCAGCTCACAGGGGTGAAACTTATAACGTCTGTCTCTCTGTCTCTGTCTCTGTCTCTGTCTCTCTGTCTCTCTGTCTCTCTCTCTCTCTCTCTCTCTGTGTGTGCATGTGCGCATGTGGTTGGGATGGGTGTATCGCTCTTGGGGTGTATCAACTTCCTTTTTGCTTATTCAGTGTGATTGATCATTTGCAGATATGGCACAGTAATGGGTGGTCTCTTATCTGAGAAGTTCCTTGATACCAACTTGTCAATCCCTTTTGCTGGTCCTCCATTAAACACTCCTTCCCTGCAGAAGTACAAAAGGGCATGTACCTCATAAAATTAATTTTGTGGATAAAATTTCTTCCACTTCTAGTTTGGGATACATTCTGTGAGAACATGATGTTAGGGAAATAGAGTTTGCATTAATATTCAGTTGAGCTACTCGAAAAAGAAATAATGGTAAGGGGTTGATCTAGTTTGGTATTAAACCAAGTCTAGTTTTGACATTGACATGGATTGGCAGATGGTTGATGCGTGGGGAGGATGGAGTCAGTTCCAAGCTGTGCTTCAGACACTGAAGAAAGTAGCTTCTAAACATGGGGTCAAAATTCCCACTGTAGCTGTGAAATACATACTGGATCAAGTAATCTTCAGAGTTTCCTGCTAATTTTGTTATCAGCTGCCTGTTATTCTTTGTGGCTTTATTGCATCTTTTGATCATCTTTCTGGTCTCCATGAATTGCAGCCCGCAGTTGCAGGATCCATGGTAGGTGTTAGACTCGGTCTATCAGAACATATTAAAGATTCAAATGATATATTTTCCCTTGATCTTGACGAGGAGGATATAGCCAGCATACAGGAAGTTTCCAAAAGAGGCAGAGATCTCCTTAAAGTGATCGGTGACTGTGGCGATGAGTACAGGCGTTAATGAAGACTCTTCTTTGCAGGTTGCACAGTGTTGAAGGATATTGAGCTTGTAGTGTATCTTATGATATAATGTAAATCCACCACAAAAATGCTGCTTGTCGCGTAACACACATTTATCAGCAAATTTTGTATCCCCCGAAATTACTCTATAAAGCTTTTCTCTATTATTGTCTCAATGCAACTTACTTCTAACTATTACCTACCGTATACAGGCATTCTTATCTGACTCCCCGTCCAAATCATGCTTTGTATTGAACTTTTCAATTTTGCCTGTGGCACTCGTATGCTTGTCAGAGAAATGGAGAATGATGGCGAAGTGTGGCCTCATACTGCTCTCGTTGATCGGGTGCAGCTTGCTTCCTTGCTGTCTGCCTGACATGAGTGCCGAAGCATACTCACAATTGTGTAGTTCTCATGCTTGTTCTATTACGCACTCTTACGAACCAAGGCGCAAATGACAGTGCTGTGGAATGAAGGGAACGATGGTGACAGAAACGAGAGGCAAAGTTACTCAACTAGTTTCAACCTCGGCGAATTATCTCCTTCTGCAGTCATTTCAAGTACTCCTTTTGGCTTGCCCGACACGGAACGGATCGCCCGCTCATCCTCTCATGCCAATTTTAATTGCTTTTGACCTCACTTCGGCAGGACGCCAACCCTTCCTTCTTACGTACATTGCTTCATGCACTACCTCCTACATCATTTTATCAGCTCTGCTAAGCCAAAATAGAACCACATGTTTGAAATGTTCGTTAACGGCACTGCCCCCATCAATACAGTAAAAGCTTTACAATGCTAATGAGTAATGGTACGGCACGATTTGTTACTCTCTAATCCTGAGATTAGAGCTGCGTTGCTAAAGTTCAGGAATTTTTCTTGCATGTACATAAATGACTGCGAATGTACCACACACTTGAGAGCCGATTAAAGAAAGAAGTCCTTAACAGCGCTACATATTGCAGAACTCAAGTGGCGTCGCCTCACTTGAGAGCCGATTAAAGAAAAGAGTCCTTAATGGTGCTGCATATTGCAGAACTCAGGTGGCGTAGTCTCTAGTTTGGGATCAACGATCCAGGCAAGACAAGTTAGTTCCGTCGACAAAGATTTAGAATTTTAAATTTAAAAAAAAAAAAAAAAAACTAGCAAGAGTTCTTTATAAAGTGAAGCTTCTTTTCAAATCGACAATTTAAGTCAAAGTTGCTTCCCAATATATTTTTAAATTACACTTTATCAAACACTGCTTATAGTATGGCTAAAAATAAAAAATAAAAAAGCCCTTTCACCAAAAGTCCTTTTGTATTTGCCCAAAGGTTTTCCCTAAAAGTATTCCTTGATGCGCTAGACTAATCTTTAATTTAATGGTTGATTGAAGTGACTTCTTGTCTAAATAACGATTGATCCATTGCGAATGTGTATGTGTGTTGGCTAACTTTGTGGGTGAGTTAGAATTATTTTGACCGGGGTCTCTTTTATATTTACTTCTTCGATTGTTCCGTGTCATGTGATATTAGGGCCGTACAAAATAGACCGCCCAAATAAAAAAACTACCCCAATCGGATCAAATCGACCAATTAGGTCTGGTTTTCAATAGTGTTAATCCATTTCAAGTTCCTAAAAATGGAACCGGTGTTTGAACAGTCCGATTCTTGATTCCAAATGGAACCGGTCACTTTTTCTTTATTTGGTATAAAGTAGTAGTGAAAAAAGAAAAAAAAAAAAGTGATTCTTCTCATTGGACCGGACGAACCAAGAACCCTTGCTTCTTATGCGTATGTGATATGTTCTCAATATCAGACGGACACGAGTCTTGCGTATATTCCACTGCCACCCCCATTTCACTTCTCTCCAATTGAAGAACGAAGGTACCTGCTGACATCTTTTCGCGCTCTTCTCTGTTTGATCTTTGCCATAGCGAAAAGGGTTCTCTCTCTCTCTCTCTCTCTCTCGTCCGCGTACGGCTTGACTCGGCGTTGCTGAAGCTTTCTGAACGTCCCTGTCTAGTTCGCGTGGCGGCATGATATCTTTCAGTTTTGAAGATATCATCGCCCTCTCTGCATTCTTTTATTTTGCTGTCGTCTTGGTTACTGCTCAAACTTCGGGCCCGCGAAACCCAAGGCCGCGTCCGGGCTATGCGCGCCCCCTGTTTGATGAAATGCCTGAGTCAGTCCGGGCCCTGAAAAGTTTGGTGCTTGATGCTTTCCGATGTCGCGTTTCCCCTCGTTTTTGATCGGATATGAAATTACAACGCATGGTCGCTTCCGGCTTTTATTATTCTGAATTGAGCAGATGAGTGAATTTTGCTCTGTGCAGGTGCGGGTCTATATTTTTCTTTGTATTCTTTTCTTGAGTGAATACGAGGTAGCTGAAGTTCTACCACAAAGCAACCAGCCATGGATGGTACGTGCCAGATTTTAATTTCTTTGGTTACGTGGGTCGACTCTAATTGCCATCAAATTCTGTCCTTTCTTGTATTATTGATGTATAATGCTTGTGATGAGAAGGTGGATAGCTATGTAGAGGTTCCGCAATGCTTTGGGACAGAGGAGCTTCCCTCCTCTGCGTTTGAGTGTAGCTCTGAAGTTTTGGTGCAATTGCTTTCCGAGTGTGTGACGACTTTTATGTTTGTTATGTCTTTTGTGGGTTTCAGTCGATTCAAAGCCTATGATGGAGGAGACAATATTAGTCGGTGATGACTTGATGACGGGACCTCCTTCGCCCCTTGTTCCCCCAGAAATTGCCTCCCATGTGCTTGAAGGTGTTGAACTGTGTGATGGCATTCTGAGAAATCTGTTTCTATGTAAGTCTCCTCTGGATAAGCTTTGCTTTGAATGAATCAGGCACATGAATTGTTTGAATTTAGAAGTTCAAGACATGGTGACAAATTTTCTAGTGATGACCATGAATGCGTGTTCTCTTTGGAAATAACCAAGATTCTCATTGAATAGATCATTGGAATGCTGCATATCCAAGGGCTTCCTGGTTAAACCATCTGAAATAGTATACAAGAAGCAGAAAATCCTACGTTTTTTTTTTTTTTTTCATGCTGAAAGTGAGCAAGGCACTTGTATACCTTCCACTGTGTCTTACCTTGTTTACAGGATTATTTTCTGGCAAAATATTCATTTTTAGGAGGAAGAAAATATGCTGAAACCACATGACAGAGTTGTGCTAGAATATTTGAACCTTGAAATTAATATTTGTACCTTTTGGAAAATGACCTTTCTGATAAAAAAATTTCCACTGTGTTCTGCAGGCTTGCAATTAAATGATATTGAGCCATTTTGCCAAGATGAGATTGCTTTATATCGAGAATGTGCAGAAAAAAGGGTGAGATTAATACTATCTTTTTGGATTTACCTCTCCTCTGTCCTTTTGCTTTACTCTCTGTCTTTTATTTAATTATGCTAGCAATGATTACTTGTTTTGCTCTGTCATAGGACAAAGAATTGAGAGAGAGGCTTCAAGATAGTGAGCGCAAATTGGGGATGTCGATGCCATTAGACATGGCCAAAGAAAGAGCTGGTCAGCTTCAATCAGAAGTCACATCTTTAGAGAGGTATTTTCTTTCATAGTGGTAAATGTGCACGATCTTAATGCCTTTCTGAAGCTTTGCATCTGCCTCTCATCAGGTCCTTTTATTAGTCATTTGATAACTTGCTTTGAGATTACCTGCCTATAATTTTTTTTTTATTTACTGAACTTGCATATACAGGCGTCTAATTCTTGCTAGTGGAGCCGAAGGCATGGAAGGATTTCGCCAGAGATGGAGTCTGCACGGTCGCCTTACAGATACCAAGTAAGTTTTAGATGCTCCTCTTCATTCTTGTGCTCACTTAGATAAGGCATGTGGAGTATTTATTTCAATGCTTGTCATAGATCTGGAATAAGTCTACCTGGGAAAGATAAAGTAGTTCTGGAAGTTACCCTGAACAAGTATGAGAAACAGATGTTTTGGCTACTTTAGAGCTGGTCTCCACAATCGGTAGATATGTGTATACAGCATAATGTATGGTATCCCATGCCCCCTTAATTTCCCCCTGTGGTTCCACAGGCCCGCACACAAAACCACCAAAACCTCACCGCAACACTTCGTTCAAGCATACACACCTGTGTTTAATCAATCTATGTGAAAATTATGCGGCAACATGACATGTTATCAGCCGATATATTTGGTCAGCGTTCAACAGTTGAGAAACTCAGATTTATTTAATTTTGTTACTTTACTTCAATGGTTCGCAGTTCTTATGCAGCTTGAGTTTTGTACAGGCGAAGATTGGAGTCCCTAAAGCAGGGGATTGATAATAGAAAGAAGGACGAGCCAGTTGAAAGAGCACCATCCAAGAGATGGTTCTTTTGGTGAAGATTGACGATACATGTTGCACAGAATCGCCACCGGATGCAGCCCTTGCTCCTGTAGCTTGTTGACTCTCTTCAAGGCCCTTTCCAATTTTAAGATAAATGGGGTGGTAGACATTTTGGTGATACGCCAGTGATATTGTGAGGCTATCTAGTGTCTGTTCTTAATTATATCTATTTAGCAGATCTGGAATCAGATCGTGAACCGTAATATAGAAGTTGTAGATGGTTTGACATTAGTGGACTTGGATAAAGATTCCTCGGTCAACCAAATTATGGCCTACCTGTGCACATCCGAGGCATGATCCTCCTGAAACTTTGACGAGTTGCCCTCGATCGACCCACTCTACTTTCTTTCACACAAATAAGCGGCATGGAGCAATGAGAATTGGACTTCGAGTTATAACGCTCGCGTTCTCTTATCCTTTATGCAGAAACAAGGATTGTACATGCAAAAAAACTACTATTCCACAAGCGATAAACGTCGTAATAGGGTAGATTTCACGTCCACCCCGTGTCACCTGATTGGTGAGAATCGCTCACAAGTTGGCCTATGACTGCGACAACGTTTACTTCAGTTTTCTCGAGATGTTCGACAAATATCTTGAACCTAAAGCATTACCGTAGCTCACAAATGAAGTCCCTTGCGGTCCTTTGGCACCCCTTAGGCTCCATGGCGTTGTAGTTTTAAGAGAGCATTCGCTGTGAAACGCATGTTGGATGTTCACTTTCACAGTTCAACACAGCGGCGGAGATACCAAAAGGATACACAATGTGGCAATGCGTCAAAAGATCTCTACTCAATAATTGTTAGGATTTGGTGCACAATCACAAGGAAATTGAGCATAAAAGCAAGAAAAATATTTTTTTCTAAGAAAAAAAATTTAAAACATAAGATTTTATCTAATTCATATACATAGTATTCGTTCATGGGCTAAAGCTCAAATTACTGATAAAATATGAGTTCAAACTATAAAAGCTCTCTCATGACTTAGGGCACTACCCTACAACCCCACCAGGGCGACCTCAGCCCTCGCCGAAATAGCAGGAGCCCTATGCTATAAGTCGATAGGAGTGTGAACAACACGAACAACAAGACTCGGAGGAACATTCAAGATGAGGATGAATGTATTGGATCCAACTGGGCATTACCTAATCAAACAGAAGGCCCATCACTTACAAACTCTTGAACTCTTAAACCAGCCCATCTTTGGAGATCATCCTGCTAATTCTGACCGACTTCCGCTCAAGAAGAACCCTAGACCAGTACCAGCAGCAACGAGGAGCAACTGATTTTCGTCCCCTCACCCAGCCCTCCGACAGCCATCTTAATCCATCTCTCCAAGGTTATCTCCATCTCTCTCTCTCTCTCTCTCTCTCTCTAACCTGCCATGGGTTCCATTATACTTATTGTTGTGTTGATGTTGGAGCAGGGAAGATGAAGGTGATTGCCGCTTACTTGCTGGCTGTTCTGGGAGGGAACACCACCCCAACTGCTGATGACTTGAAGGATATTCTTGGATCAGGTAGTGCATCCTCTTTCATTTCCTTCGTTTCATTTTGATAATACAGAGATTTTTCTTTAGGTGGTTTGACGTTGGAACCGTTTGTGGATAATTTGTTGGACTCTTCAGTGATTTTTCTATTTTTTGGTTTCTGGCTTCTGAAGTTGTCTCATTTTGGCGTCTTTTGTCCCGGCAATTAGAACCCAGTTACTGGTTAGAGTGCATGGTGCTTGTTCTGTTAGATTTTCCCATTACTTTCTGGAAGTGATATTTTCAGTATGTACTAGGTTTGGTTTCCTTTCCATGTTCATGTTTTTAATGAACTTCACATGGTCTTGTGAATTGGAAACTCATTCCTGCCGAACCTTTAATAATAGAACTTGTGATGCAGTTGGTCAAATCATACATAGGGCTCTGGATCATGATGTTTTCTTTTCCATGACATGTTTCTCATTGAAAAAATCTGCTGAAGCTACAGAGATATGGAGCATGGGAACAAAAGAAATATAAAGAAGAAGAAAGAAAAGAAATTTAACCTATTAGATCAAATGGAATTAATTTCCAGGTTTACCAGGAACCTGTTTTATTTGTTGGAGCAATTCTATGAAAGCTGTTCATAAGTAAATTTTCTTTTCAACGGATGTCATTTTGGGGTCCATACTAAACGATTGGCTTTTTGGGTCCACAGTTGGTGCGGAGGCCGATGATGATAAGATTGAATTGCTCTTGTCCGAAGTCAAGGGAAAAGACATCACTGAACTGATTGCATCTGGAAGGGAGAAGTTGGCATCGGTGCCTTCTGGTGGTGGTGGTGTCGCTGTAGCAGCGGCTCCTGTTGGTGGAGGTGGCGGCGACGCACCAGCAGCTGAAGCAAAGAAGGAGGAGAAAGTTGAGGAGAAGGAAGAGTCTGATGACGTAAGTTTCATCTGGGATTTTAGTTCAAATGGGGTTTTACATTCCTTCTGGTTGCCTCTTGTATTTCTAGATTCTAACAGCGTGTGTACAGAATGTGACACATGCATCAACACAGAGCACATTTATGTTTGCATTCACATGTCACAACATGACCTGGCAAACAGCGATTTTTACCAGTGGGATGATTTAAATCATCCAAATGGATTTTTGAAAGTGCAAAAATTGGTCATCCGGCACAATTTATTCAGTTTAATACTAGCCCATCCATTCGACGCATGAGAAAGTAATATGAGGCCGACTCTTCATTGTGTCTAACTTGTCTTTTTAATTTGTTGCAGGATATGGGCTTCAGTCTATTTGACTAAGATAGAGGTAGTGTTTACAATGTGTCAACCCTTGTTCAGTGTGGTTTTTGGATTGTCCTGGAGACTGAATTCTGGCTTATGATAACAATGATATATTGGTGATCTATAGAAGTATTCCTCAAACCTGCCTGTCCTTGTTTTTCACTCATGAAGCCGCTTGATCGAGGTCTGCAATTTATGAGCATCATTTTAGAAGTTGTGTGTAGAAGCCGTCACTCCAGGTAATTGATGGTTGTGGTGGGACTGAGTGATTTCAGAGTAACATGATGTATGAGCATCAGCTTACCTGCTACTCCCCGAAAGCCAAGTAAAGAAATGCATGGTTGAGAATGTGTGTCAGAGTCATGTTCAGATATGATATGATGATCGGCCATGGTCGACAGGTAGCGCCAATCATATCATTACGAATGACTGATAACAGGGACTCAATTTGACTTTTACATATGTATATGCAGGACTAATGAACTTTTTTTTTCTTCTTTCAAGAGACATCTGTGCGTTCTCCCAGATGTGTTTTTCAGTAGCAAGAATCGTTACTCTTTTCCTCTCTTTTTTAGCTCAAAAGGTCTCAAGCCCTTTAGAGTAATGCGATAGGTGAACTGATTCCACTTAACCTATTTGTGGTTTTGAACAAGTTTGTTCATGGACGAAAATGGTTAATTTGTTGGACCACCACGTTGGATCTTCACATCAACACTTGGTCATGTTTCTAGCTTTTTTATATTGAGAAATGCTTCCCTCGGTTAGACACTCGGGCATGCTGTGCTGTGGAGGCTGGTGCTGGTGCGATAGGAAGAATTCTAGATTCAGTTAAGACCTAAAGCCTGCCCCATACCTTTTTCTGTCTCACCTGGCTATTGAACTTCTCTCTGTCTCTCTCTAAGTTGACCAGAAATAAAAGAGAGATGCACTTTCAGTGGAGGACTGGAAGAGCATGGAACACTAGAGGCTCAAGAATGTAGAATGAGTGATTATTAGAAGATCGCGGGTTAGGAAATGCTTCTCCCTGATAAGCCGCTCGCCTGTCGGAAGGCAATGATGCCCCAAAAAGATGTCCACAGGCATCAACGTTCCATGCTAGTTTGAGAGATGCGCCGTAGACTCCTAAGTGTTTGGATCAAGAAGGATCAGTTGGGAGCAAAATAATGAATACATCCCAGAAAGAATGATACATCAAAATGCAAGACGGCCCAGTTTCACAATTTGGGCCGACATATATTTGGGAAGAGTTGGAACTGTAGCTGTCCATAGAACAGAGCCTTGAACAAGTACGCAACTCCATATTGGAACGTCAAATGAATTGAAGCAGAATTAGAGTGATAAGAGGAGGAAAAATTATTGGATGTATGGGGATAACCTGGAGAAACCTGAGCGAAGACTTGACGTAATTGCGAAACTAGCAATTTGTAGAAAACCGTTGGCCACAAGCGGTAAGCTTGTCTATACGAACAACCGTTGATCACTAGGCATTAAAATGAACAACCGTAAAATAAGGAATGCAAGCAATAAACTTATAGCTTTAGTAGGTTAGTCTACATGTATGGTTATGCAGATACGAGAAAACTAACAAAGATATTTAAAAGCTTGTCTATACATTTGACAATATGCCTATAAATTGTTGAACAAAACGTATCCTTATATATAATTGTGCACATACTGTTATAAGGGTTCTGAAATCATGTATGCAAAGAAAATGCCAATTTCTACCTTTGCTTGTCCTGATTAAGGCTGGCATTTATAAGAGCACGAGCTGCTGCAACAACCCGACAACCACCAAGGCTGCACAAGCAACGAGCACAGGAATACGTTATATGTCCGTATTTAGATAATTTGGCCATGGCACAGAAGTAGCTCTCCAAAAGCATCGGAATGTGGCTTTCAATTAATATGGAACTAGGCCAATGATATAATTCAAAAGTGGACAAAATTCACAGCCTATTTACATGTTATCGTATGCACATTTTACAGACTTGGCAGTAATGCACCGCATACACCACTTAGTTGGGAGTTATCTCGTTGGCTAATGTTTCCGAACAATAAGGCAGATTAAATCACAAGGTTCAAAACGCTCATGCTCAAATTTCTTCACGCTTTAGTCCCATTGGAATGTACTAGACAGTTGCTACACGCGCCTTGGCCAAACAAAACCTAAATATTGGATACGAAAATCTACCGTTATCTGGTTTTTCCAACAAACACGGACTCGGGCCACGGATCAACCTTCTTGTAAGCGCATAATTCAAACAGGATTGATCTTTCCTAATGCAGCATGCTAAGAATATGACTAAAAGGGGAAACTTTCGAACACAAGTGCTGGAAATGTTCTACTCTTGGAGATGTTGAGTATTTCATGTCAAGAAATTAAATTTAAGAAAATTTCACGCGTAACATACCAATAAAATCGAATAGTTACCCTTTTTGGAAATTAAAGTAAATTGTTTATCTACCTGTTGCCACCTCCTTTGATAAGATGAGCAGCAATAGTGACTTTAGTATAATCCACGCTCCTTGCACTCCTGAAAACAATCATCAAAATCACCCACCGATTATACCGATTATTAGCGACCGAGAAGCCAGAAAAGAATAAAAACTCAGAGCACGCAACCGTCGAAGTCAAGAAAATTGAAATTTACAGAAGGTTGGCTAGCTCTCTCATGCTGTTGTCACCATCACTTAGGAAATTGTCGATGACATTCATCATGAGATTTGGAAAATTTGAATTTTGTGCTCTCCTTCTCTCCTCATACTCTCCATCCATGATACCCTAGACAGATGGTAAAAATGGAGATGCGAAATGTCAACTCTCAAAGAGGAGAAATAACTACCAAAGTCACAGGCACTTTGTAAGATCTTCTGTAATATGGTTAACACCAAGCTAATTCTCCAACAATGAAAGGGAATTAAAAAAAAAAAAAAAACATGTTCATCAATAACCCTCCAAAAAAAGAAAAAAAATCATTTCGCGATGGCAAAATGCACAATAAGATATTGTATGTGTCGGGAATAATGGATTCCTTAAAAGTGATCCAACACTAAATCGAACCCCTAAAACGAATGCGGAAGACGGGCCCAGGAATCACATGTATCACCAATAAAAAATACACCACGGAATTGAATGTACCTTATTGTCTACAGATTAAATACCAATGTTAAAGATCGAGGAAGAATTCTAATCCCGTTCTACCGATAAGCATACTGTTACTATTAGGGGAGAAAAATCTGAACGTAAGTGTATTATTCTTACATTGATCTTTTTGGAGGGGGAGAGAGAACTATTTTCTGGAGAATGTACGTACTTCCAAAAGGTACGTTCTCTTTTTCTTTTCTCCCCTTAAAAATGTCTTCTCCAAAAGACGTAACTCTTCAACGTAAAACGTTCCTCCAAAAGACATAACCCCTCAACGTATCACATCTTCATATTTCAACCCTTCATTCATGGGCCCTTATCTTGCAAGCTGGGCTTTTAGGCTAAACATAGGCGGATGGGCCCACTTAGACCCATCATCACATATAAAAAAACACATCATCTCTCACTCGCACATGGTGAACCGAACAATATCCTATTTACCTCTTTGCAACATTCATACTAGTGAATAATCTGTGCAACCAGCATACTTTGAGAGCTCATTGCCATACATCTATTATAAATATATAGCAGCTTATAATGAACATCACACTTTTAATAGATTTAGCATGCAGTACCCTAGATCAATCGATCACATTTATATCTCTCTCTTGATCTCTTTTTAAACAATGATATATTGTATTCACAATTATGATTATCCAAAAAACAATCATAATTGGTCGACTAGTGAATACAAAAATAGAATGTGATTTTCCAAATTCGATCTTTCTCTTTTCTTCAAACTCCCAATTTCAGTTCAGCTTGCTTTTCTAAAAATGTCTCATTAGATCGAATCAATTCATGATCATTGACAACATCCTAAAATAACAAACACTGAATAGAAATTTTGAGAATAAGTAAGAGTCATTAGGGCACTAAATTGAGGAACTCTTTTCCTCAAGAGTCTCACACGGTATAAAAGTTGAGATCAAACTTTTTGCCACTCTAATTGGTCGTCTCATGCATACGTAGTATGAAATACATATTACGATATTTAACTTATTTCCCATGGAGCGTATGTCTACACCTTTAATACTGTGCAGATGATAATTCAAATATACATAATGTCTAACTCGAGTTCACATATCTACTCATACACAAAATTCATCAAAACTCACATATGATATCATAAACAGATAAAGTAAAATATGTTGGTTATTTTACTTTCGGACATAGTAAATATTATGTCATCATCTTAACACTTAGTTAAGACGACATATATATTTAAGCTTGAGCTCTCGATTATCACATATATAATAAACTTAAAAATCGTCTCATCTCTATTTATCACATAATAAATAGAGGCGATTACCCGTCTGAGTGGGCTAATCTTTTATCTATCCGACATACTTTCTCAACTTTATATGATGCATTGAGCACTAATATGCATAAATGTCAAACAAATATTTATAAGCATTAATAATGAAGAACACAAATTCATTAAATGTGAACACTTCAGAGAAATTACAATATTCAGTACATCAGCCCTTACGCAGTCCTAGAGATTTTATATAACCACAAAACACATCTCTAGGTATTGGCTTTGTCATAGGATCCGCTACCATTCTATGCAAGTTTACATATTTTCGTGCAACCATATCCTAGACAAAATTATACTTAGTATCTATATGTTTAGTCTTGCCATGATATTTTGGATCTTTGGTGTACGCTATTATTGCTTGGCTATCACAGTTAATCAATAATGGATTTGTAGCATACCCAATAATACCTAAATGATCCAAAAAAACTCTTAAGTCAAACACATTTATGTATTGGTGCCGATAATGACATGAACTCAGTTTCCATTGTGGACAAGGCTATATACGTTTGCTTCTTACTACTCCAAGATATAGCGCCATTATTCAGTAAGAAAGCAAATCCAAAGGTAGATTTCCTTTCATCTAAATTTCCTCCCCAATCAACATTTGAATAGCCTTCAAGTCGCAGATCATTTCCTTGGTAATTCAGCTTGTAATCAGTAGTTCCCTTCATATACCTTAGTATTCTTTTAACGGCCTTCCAATGTGCTTGATTTGGATTGGATTGGATTGGTATCCACTCACCATTCCAACTACAAAACATATGTCAAGTCTTGTACACATCATAGCGTACATTAAGTATCCTACAGTACTAGCATAAGAAACATGTTTCATTTGTTCATTTTCTTGTGGAGTTCTTGGACACAATTTATGGCTCAATCCTTCATCTTTTGCAATAAGAGTATATATGGGTTTACAATCTTGCATACAAAATTGTTTAAGAACCTTATTTATGTATATTTCTTGCGAAATAGATAATGATATCTTCGAACTATCTCTTGACATCTTAACTCTAAGAATGTATGCAGCCTCACCCATATCTTTTATCTCAAAGTTAGAAGATAACCAACTCTTGACAGTAGCAACAAACTCTATATTACTTCCAGCAATTAGTATATCATCAGCATATAATTATATGATCACAAATTGATCTTTGGATCTTTTGATATATACATAATGATCATCATCTATCATTATAAAATCATATGCCATTATGGTATTATGAAAACGTATATATCATTATCTCAACGATTGCTTAAGACCGTATATCGATTTCAAAAGTCAACATACCTTTTCTTCTTGGCCTTCTATAATGAAACCAGCAGGTTGTTCCATATATATTTATTCCTCTAATTCTCCATTGAGAAAAGCAGTCTTTACATTCATTTGATATAACTAAAGATCAATACTAGCCATTATTGCCAGAATAATGTGAACCAAGATAAATCTTACTACAGAAGAAAATGTTTCTTCATAATCAATTCATTCTTGTTGATTATACCCATTCGCCACAAGACGAGTTTTATCCCTTTCTATCAAGCCATCAGTTTTACGTTTTATTTTGAGAACCCATTTGTTCCCAATAGCTTTGCGTCCTTTTGAAAGATCAACCAGTTTCCAAACATGGTTTGATTTCATTGACTACATCTCCTCTTCCACTGCATGCATTCATTTTTCTTTACTATGGCAATTTAAAGCCTTATTAACATTTCTTGACTCATATTCATCTTATGGAGCAACCATAAAAGTTTCTCATTCAATATCAAAGCGTTGACGGGGAATACTTTTACAGCTTGTTCGCCGTACGGGAGACTGTATGCTTTGCACATTATTCCACATTATGCTCCCACTCAGATTAAATAATGACGATATCGTCTCATCATATGGCTGTAATTGAGAGTGAGTTGAATTAAATTCATCACTTCTCATGTTACTCTCACTTGGATGAATTCCACCAAATTCATTATCTAGATCCAAGATTTCAAATAGGGAGTAATCATCACCTATTTCGCCCTTCTTAGGAAATTCATTCTCTAAAAATGTGATATCCCGTTATTCGAATTCAGTTATACTTCAACTTTCTTGCTCACCTATAAACACATACCGTTTCGAGTTTTTAGAGTATTTTATGAAAATACTATTCTTTCCTCTGGGACCCAATTTCCTAAACTTGTGAGAGAGCTCATAAATATAGGTAGCACAACCTCATGGTTTGAGAAAACTTAAGTTTGATTTTCTACATATCCATAACTCATATGGAGTGGAAGTAACTGATTTGGAAACCATCCGGTTAAGTATATAGGCAATAGTTAATAACGCATTACTCCAAAAAATGATAGGTAAGTTAGTATGCACCATCATGGACCTAACAATTTTCAGTAGGGTTTTGTTCCTTCTCTCCGCAACACCATTTTGTTGAGGAGTATATGGAATAGACAACTATATTTCTATTCATTTTTCATCACATAAATTTATGAACTTATCGGATAAATATTATCGACCTCGATTGAATCTCAATACTTTTATTTTCTTGTCTAATTGATTTTCTACCAAGTTCATAAACCTTTTGAAACAATTTAATGCTTCAGATTTATGAGAAATCAAATAGATATATCCGAATCGAGTATAATCATCTATAAATGTGATGAAATAAACAGCCCCATCCCTTCCTCTTAGATTCATTGGACCACAAACGTCAAAATGAATGAAATGCAAAGGAAATTTAGCTCTTGTGATTTTTCCAAATGGTTTTCTTGTCATTTTCCCTGCTAGGCTATGTTCACATATGAGCAAATCGATTTTTTCAATGTTGCCCAACAAGCCCTCTTTAACTAGTCTATTCATACGTTGTTGGCCAATATGACCAAGTCTAGCTTGCCACATATTCACATTATTATCATATGAATTAGAAGATGTAAAAAGAGAATAACAAACATTGACATCACCATAGTCAACATTCAATACAATAAAACCATCTAAAAAATAACCACAACTATAGTAATTTGTATCCAAATACAAATCCACACCACTATTATGGAAGTTTATATTAAAAACCAAGCTTAACCAACACTAAAATAGACACTAAATTCTGACGAATCTTTGGATCATAAAATACGTCATGTAGGAATAAAGTGAGTTCACCACGCATGTTCAGTTGGCAGGTGCCAATCCCTTTTACTTATACTCTGGAGTTATTTCTTACATAGATCTACTTAGTTCTAGTTGGTACTTGTTGGAATTCCACGCATGATTCTCTATCATTCACTATATGGTCTGTTGCTCCCAAATCTACAGTCCACAAAAGATTAAATTCAGCTAAAAATACAGAACTTGACACATTAACAAAGTTTTTAAGAGGACAAGAGGTGAGTACCTTCTTTGACTCATGACAGTCGCGAGTGTAGTGACTTTTCTGGTCACAATTGTAACACTTTACCCTTGAAATACTCTTCACTCGATGATGTTTTCCTCTCATATGTTAGTTAGCTCTTGGTTTCTTGCAAGAAAGACTTGATCTCTTACATTTCCACATATTTAACGAATCAATGCACTTGCGCTTAGAGCTCAAAGCCTCTTTTGAGCTGAAAACAACACAGCAAATGTCTGTTTCTCGCTCAAATGTCTTGAGGCGGTCCTCTGTTAACTCAAGGTGGCGCACAGCATCCTCAAGTTCTTCCATAATATGGTCAAGAGCTTTTAGTGTTTCTTGTTTTTAAGCACATATTGAATTTTCTTATTCAATATTTCACAATTCTCGCCGTTCAATTTGTCTTCTTTGTTCAAATCAGCAATTATATTTTTAGCTGCTGAAGCCATCGATCTGAACATATCAGACACATATGCACGAATTATTAATGCCTATCATTTATGCATCCATTTTGCAAAAACTCATTATATTAATGAATAATTTCAAGTAAGGTTTCAGAATCAAAATGTCACTATGTTTCCAATCATCATCCAAAAAATCATAACTTAAAACTATCATTAATATAATCATCTATGCAAAATAAGTTCAGCAAAATCACTAAAACAATAAATAACTTTGAACTTTTAATAATTAAATATGTCTATTACACTAAGTAATATATCCAGAGGAAAATATCAACATAGAAAGAGATATTTGCACCTAAAACATCTCAGACTAATCTAAAAAGTAAATAGGGAAAGTCTCTTCTAATTTATTAGTAAAATTCTTTAAGAATTCCGAAGGAACATTGGCCAACAACTGAAAAATTTTTGAAGAGCCCTCATGCCACCTCCAATGCGCATTCACTCTGCGCCATATGGCTCTCATCCCAAGGGTTAAAGCTTTGGTTAACTCAATCCTATAGTATTCTCTTACAAAAGCTACTGTAAGTATCCTATAATCCGGGACCACGTTGACCTCCTATAGGCGATCTAACACTATTTGCCATTTAGGTGGAAGAGTGTCCATTAAGGCCGACACCTTCTCAAAATCCGGCATAAGATAACCATTCCAAATGATTTCTTGACCACGTGTGATATTACATCATCGTCATTCCATTGATAATTAGCTAACTCTGTCGTTAGCCTTTTAAGTCTTGCATTTTCTTCGTCTGTTCTCGGAAATGCAGGAATACGTGTGTAACGAATCATAGTTTCTGCAATAAATGCAAAACAAAAATGGATTAAAATCCACAATAAACAAAAGGGAAAATACATAATTTTCCATGATTCATGCAACATATGCAGAACAAAAAAAAAATGGATTACTTATAACCCACAACAAACAAATTGGAAAATACAATTTTTTTTCGGTCAACGATGGTTAACACAGGTCAATGGTCAACGGGTCGAGTCAATGAGTCCATTAGGTCAACAGGCCGTCGAGCTGGGCCGGGTCGGACGAAGTGACCAGCACGTGCAATGCGTGTGTGCGGGATGACGTCACACTGACGTCATCAGGCGCGTGCCACGTGTGTGCGTGGCTGACGTCACGCTGACGTCAGATGGCGTGTGCCATGGACGAGCCAGCGATCGCGCCTATGCATCACACACGCCTAGGCCAAAACGGCTCATGTGATGCACACGCTTGAGGAAAACCGAATCGGCACGTGCGTTGCAAGAGCCAATGACACCGGTTCCTTTCGGTGGCAGCGTGGCGGCGATCCACCACTCGTTTTCTTGTATCGATGAGAGCTTCGATCATACACTATGAAAAATGAATTTAAACTTACAGAAAATCAGAAAACGGGGTGAACAGTACACGGGTGTCAGGATTTTTCTGTCCCCGGCGGTGTTTCACAAAAATTCAATACAAAACAAATCATAAACATGAAAAGGGATTGGGAAACATGAACAATCGCTCTGATACAAATGTCGGGAATAATGAATTCCTTAAAAGCGATCTGACACTAAATCGAACCCCTAAAATGAACGTGGAAAACAAGCCCATGAATCACATGTATCACCGATCAAAGATACACCACGGAATCGAGCGTACCTTATTGTTTACAGATTAAACACCAATGTTGAAGATCGAGGAAGAATTCTAATTATGTTCTACCAAGAAGTGTACTGTTGCTATTAGGGGAGAAAAGTCTAGACGTAAGTGTACTGTTATTACGTTGGTCTTTTTGAAGGGGGAGAGAGAACTATTTTCTGGAGAACGTACGTTCTTCCAAAAGGTACGTTATCTTTTTATTTTCTCCCCTTAAAAACGTCTTCTCCAAAAGACGTGACTCTTCAACGTAAAAAGTTCCTCTAAAAGACATAACATCTCAACATAACACATTTTCACATCTCAACCCTTCATTCATGGGCCATTATCTTGCGGGGTAGACTTTTAGGCCCAACATGGGCGGACGGGCCCACTTAGGCCCATCATCACATATAAAAAATAAAAAACCCATCAATATTAAATAATTTTACGGATGGTCGGGTGAAAAAAACCTAGTGCTACTCGTCTCTTGGTATACGTATACGAGAAATAATCTACATTTTCCTACAAAAGAAGCAGTCAAGATGGACTGCATAATCATGCATATATACATAGACCGAGATAAGACGATCAAAAGCTCATGCTCATTAGCTTAAAAGAGGGCTTGCTCGCTCGTCATTCAGGAAACAAAAAGGACGATCACTTCTTTTGCCAGAAGAACGATGTCAAAATCTAAAACGTGCAGATGACTGATGATCTAGTGGAAAGAGAGATGCCATGGAGATGGAAGCTATAGGGAAGCGATCACCTCCTGCTTCAAGGTGTCAATGTAGTCCTGGACCTCCATTGAGCCATTTCCCTCCTCTTTTCTTTCCTCACGCAACGTAGAGAGAAATAGAGGGAGATAGAGTATGAAAAGAAAATTAGGAAGCAAAAAGGTGGGTTGGCCAGAGATTTGAAGGTAGGGTTTATATAGGAAAGCTTGACATTACTAGGCTTCCGGTTTTGCCTCCGGAGCGAAGGAGAAAGGCGAATCAAATGTGTTGCGAAAACCGAGAAAGTACTTCAATGAGGGTGACAAGAGAGGCGCTCTAACGCATCTCTGCCATCGGGTCACATGGAAAGCCAGCACGAGATCCCGCTATCTTGCAACAGGCAAAAGATGCAATTTTTAGGACATCCTCACACACCCACCTACATGAGAACCGAGATGGGTTGTGCCGATTCCTCTCGACGGCGTTTCATCTTTTCTTGAGCTGATGTTTCTCAATCGAATTTGGCAAGACGTGGCTGCGTCTCGAGCGAAGCGATGCGTCATGGCTTCGATTGGGTAGAAGGAGGGGGACGCTATGGCAGAGATACGCACGTGCCCCATGTGCCGCCAAACCTAGACTTTAAATTGCACTTCCCCTCCCAACGGCTTCTTCTGTTTTCGTCTTATTTTCACCAGTTGGAACTTAGTGACTCCCCTCATGTGCAGTTCGACTGGAGTGAGGGAGCAACCTCCTTTTGATCGAAGTTCCAATTCCTGTCTGAACAATCCCTTGAAAAGGCAAGAAATCCATTATGGGGTTGAGGGGGTGCGATTTGCCTGGCCAAAAACCCAGCTTTGCTTAGGTTTCCCATGCATTGAAAACCCAAATTTTTTTTTCTATGGTAGTTAGTGAATTTTCTGTTCATGACTTAACCCATGAAAGGCCAGAATGAGGTTAAATTATTTAATAGCCTGCTTTTTTCTCCCTCTCTTTTCCACTAAATCTTTCTAATCATGAGTAATCCTTAATGAGAAAAAGCATGCAGCATTTTGTAGCTGGAGAGTTAATAAGTATCTTCGCACATCTAATAGTCATTTAGTAGTGATGTTCGCATCTAACCAAACTTTGTTGAGATTAAAAATAGAAGTGACTTCCATATATATTACCTTAAACCACCCCTTTTGATGAGGAGTTCTAGTGTTTGGAATTAACATATTTTGAGGAGATAAGTTAGTTAGGAATCTCTTTTCTGGAAAAAAAAATGAAGAAGAAAAGAGCCAAAGAATAATTTTAAATAGGTACAGAATCGAGTCATTATCTTATTTATAGGCATCCATATTGGTAAGTCCATCATTTTTCTAAACGAATGGTCTTTGGGAGATCATTGTAATGGGCAATATAACCAAATGAATAAAACTAATGTAACCAAATGTAGGATTTGCTATCTTATTAGAGCAAATCAATAGCGGACACTAAAAAGAATACCATATGATCGAGTGACAAACCACCCCTAAAGCTAAAAAAAGCATCCCTAATTGTACTTGGGAAAAAATCTAGCTTTAATTAGGTTCCCACGTTATGAAAACCCACCTTTTTTTTATGGTAGCTAGTGGATTTTATGTCATGTCATGGTCAATGGAAGGTCAGAGTTAGGTCAAATGATTAAATAGCCTGCTATAAAAGTTTCCCTTTCTATTTTTTTTCCCTCTCTTTTCCACCAAATCCTTCTAAACATAAGTAATTTTTAATGAGGAAAAGCGTGCATATTAGTATTTTGTAGCTGGAGGGTTAATAAGTGTTTTCCCACATCTAGCTCAAAATCTCATTTTGTAGTGGTGTCTGGGTCTAACCAAACTTTCTCTCAATCATGAGGTTGAGATTATAAATGAAAGGTCATTCCACCTTTATTACCTCAAACCACCCCTTTTGATAAGGAGTTCTAGTGGATAGAGTTAACATATTTCGAGAGGATAAGCTAGTTAGGAATCTATTTTCTGGGTAAAACAAAAAAGAAATGTAACATCCCGGGTTCTCCATTGTACACATATTGTCCGCTTTAGACACTAAGTCTTCACGGTTTTGTTCCTCTCAAAGCAACCCATACTACCCCCAAGAAAACGCGTATATACAGTTAGAGGGACCCATGGCCTTATAAGATAGCCCAAGAGTCCCTCTCTTATCCTCTCTAGGCGATGTGGGATAAGAGAGGGACTCCTTCCTTACGCATGTCCGAGGACCGCCGCTCGGGCTGTCACATTCTCTACCTCTTAACAGAATAGCGTCCTCGTTGTGGCTAGAACAACATTCTTGCTATGGCCCCACACGCAGTCAAGAGTCGGCTTTGATACCACTTGTAACTAGGGCTGAGCGCGGTTCCCGGGTTACCCGGGAACCAGAACCAAACCGGAGGAGGGTCCAGTTCGGTTCCCGATTCTAAGGGGGACCGGTTCCGGTTCCGGTTCCTTTTTTCTAGGAACCGGAACCGGTTACTTAGGGCAGAAAAAGGTCAATCTTGGATGTTCTAGTGACTTGTATGTGATGTTCTAGTTGAATTTTGTCTTTGGCCTCTAAATGAAAGTTGTAAATGACTTCTTGGAGTATAACATACTCAAATTTGGGACAAAAAAAAACAAGTATAAGTGGGTAAAATCGTTATTCTTTGGAATGATTGGATCTGGAGATTTTGGGACCGACCCTTGATGAATGCATGGACTGTAAGGCAACCTTTTTGTCGAAATTTCACTTCGGTTTCTTAACAAAAGTTATAAAGGACATCCTGAGGTACAACATATCGAAAATTTAGAGAAAAAAAACAAGAATAGGTAGGTGAAATCGTGGTCCTTTGGAGATGGTTAGATCTGGAATTACGGTACTACGAACAGGTATTTTAACCGTCCATATTTAATTATCTAGGACGAATTTGACTTCAATGTTTTCATGAAGTATCTACCTTATGGTCTTGGCTATTACATAGTCGAATTTCATAATTTTTGAAGGTCATTTGGGTATTTAATCAGAAATTTTTCTAAAACTGTGCAATCTGATGTGTTCGGATCTTGTAAGTTGCAATGCGTGGACTATATCATTTTGTATGAGGTTATTTTGGAAATTTGTTTTGCATGAAATATCTCTCTTCATGTCTTCCCTACAACATATTTAAATTTCGTAATTTTGTAGTTCATTTTCCTATTTAACCAAAAATGTTTCAAAAACTGTGCAAGTAGAGAATAGGAAAAGTAAATCGATTTTATCTTTTAATCCAGAACGAATTGGACTACGATTTCTGCATGAAACTTGTACCTCTAGGTCTTAAATACAACATGTCCAAATTTCAGAATTTTATGAGTTCATTTAAGGGTTTAATCGAAATTTTTTTCAAAACTTGTACCTCTAGACATTCTTGTTCTAGTGGTGTTTTATTTCTACTTTCTAGTTTGCTATTTGTTTTGAAATTTCTAATTATATTCTACTATTGTTGTGTGGAAGTTACCGTGTAGTATACACGTACATTATAGTTTTTTTTGTAACGTTCGCATACGTTATATTTTTTTTGTTAACGTGCGCGTACGTTATAGTTTTTTTGGGTAACGTGCGCATATGTTATATTTCAAATTTGAAAATAACAACAACAAAAAAAACCTATTGGAACCTGGAACCGACCCTAGAACCTGTGACAGGGTAGGTTCCAGGTTCTCGGTTCCCACGGGTAGGTTCCAGGTTCCAGACGGAACCGAACCGGAACCTGGAACCGCTCACCCCTACTTGTAACATCTCGGGTTCTCCACTATACACATATTATCCATTTTGGATACTAAGTCTTCACGGTTTTGTTCCTCTTGGGACAGCCCATACTACCCCAAGAAAATGCGTATGTACAGTTAAAGGGACCCATGGCCTTATAAGATAGCCCAAGACTCCCTCCCTAGGCAATGTGGGATAAGAGAGGGACTCCTTTCTTGCGTGCGTCTAAGGACCACCGCTCGGGCCGTCACAAGAAAAGAACCAAAGAATAGTCTTAAAATAGGTACAAAATTGAGTCATTATTTGATTTATAAGCATCAAGTCCTTTTTTTTTAAATGAGAGATCATTGTAATGGGCAATATAACCAAATGAATAGAACCTAATGTAACAAAATGGAGGATTTGTTATCTTATTAGAGCAAATCAATATGGGACACTACAAAGAAGACCACAAGGTCAAGTGACAAACTATCCCTAAAGTTGAAAAAGCCATCCCCAATGGTACCTAGCAAAAAATCGAGCTTTTATTAGGTTTTTCCATGTACTAAAAACCTACATTTTTTTATGATAGCTAGTGGATTTTCTATTCATGTCATGGTCAATGGAAGGTCATAGTAAGGTCAAATGATTAAATAGCCTACTATAAAAGCTTGCCTTCCAATTTTTTCTCACTTTCTTTTCCACCAAATCCTTCTAATCATGAGTAATCTTTAATGAGGAAAAGCATGCAGATTAGCATTTTGTAGTTGGACAGTTAATAAGTGTTTTACCATATCTAGCTCGAAATCTAAATTAATCATTTAATAGTGGTGTCCAGGGCTAACCAAACTTTCTTTCAATCATGAGGTTGAGATTATAAATTAAAGCTCCTTCCATCTTTATTACCTCAAAGCACCCCTTTTGACGGGGAGTTCTAGTGGATAGAATTAATATATTTTGAGGGGATAAGCTAGTTAGGAATCTCTTATCGGGGAAAATGAAGAAGAAAAGAGCCAAAGAATAGTCTTAAAATAGGTACAAACATCCCATATAGGTAAGTCCATCATTTTTCTAAACGAACCATCTTTGGAAGATCATTGTAATGGGCAATATAACCAAATGAATAGTACCTAATATAACCAAATTGAGGATTTGCTATCTTGTTAGAGCAAATCAATAGCAAAAGCTACAAAAAAGACCACACGGCCGAGTAAGAAACCATTCCTAAAGCTGAAAAAGCTGTCCCTAATGGTACCTGGCAAAAAATCAAGCTTTGATTAGGTTTCCCACATACTAAAAACCCATCTCTTTTTATGGTAGCTAGTGGATTTTTTGTTCATGTCATGGTCAATGGAAGGCCAGAATGAGGTCAAATGATTAAATAGCCTGTTATAAAAGCTTCCCTTCCTATTTTTTCTCCCTCTCTTTTCCACCAAATCTTTCTAATCATGAGTAATCTTTATTGAGGAAAAGCATGCATATTTAGAATTTTGTAGATGGAGAGTTAGTAAGTGTTTTCCCACATTTAGCTCGAAATCTAAATTAATCATTTAGTAGTGGTGTCCAGGTCTAACCAAACTTTCTCTCAATCATGAGGTTGAGATTATAAATGGAAGCACCTCCCATATTTATTACCTTAAAACGCGCCTTTTGACGGGGAGTTCTGGTGGATAGAATTAATATATTTTGAGGGGATAAATAGTTAGAAATCTCTTTTCTGGGAAAAATGAAGAGAAAAGAGCCAAAGAATAGTCTTAAAATATGTATAGAATTGAGTCATTATCTAATTTATAGGCATCCCATATTGGTAAGTCCATCATTTTTCTAAACGAACTGTCTTTGGGAAATCATTGTAATGGCCAACATAGCCAAATGAACAGAACCTAATGTAACCAAATGGAAGATTTGTCATCTTATTAGAGCAAATCAATAGGGGACACTACAAAGAAGACCACATAGTCAAGTGACAAATTATCCCTAAAGCTGAAAAAGCCATCCCTAATTGTATTAGCGATAGCACTACTATCACGCCCCGACTCTTGAGAACGTGCACATCCCACTGCGGTCGATACAAATGCAACTTCCCAAGACTAGTCGCCGACCCTTTTATTTTTAATGCACAACGGAAGCGAAACAATAATCCCTAACAACAAACAACATGGGATAGAAAAGCATAGCAACATTTCACAAAAACACACTTTTATAAACAACTGGGTTTATATACAAAAGGAGTCTAGGTAAAAGCCTAAAAAATGATCGACTCTCAAAAGAAGCCATCCTACAACATACTAGTAGGACTCAGACGCCGATCCTCTAGACTTTACCTCCACAAATTCCAGGGCTTCGATCCTCCATGACCACTTCTAAGAACCTGAAAATAGTTATACAATAATCAGTGAGACAATATATCAGCAAGTCCACCTTCTAAACCCTTATTAGTAAGTAAATACACCTCAGGGCGCTCTAACCACAAAACCACACAATTAGAATAGGGAACTCACCTCGCCTCAGTTCCTTCTTGCATGTCAGCACATTTCATATCTCAAATACATATTATTGATGCACACAACAATTGAAACGTCTTATCAGCTCAATCAATCATTCATGTGTTCCAATTGTTAATATTTTCCCCTTAAGGATACCACCTACTCATAGGTTTAGTGTCTACTGGCACAACCAAGTATCGCCTCACTGCCATTGAGCACAACCACGTCTATATCTTAATAGATGGCTTCCCCGAATGGACATAGGTCCAAAATCTATTGTAACCCAAGTCACCTACTCATAAATTCGGTGTCCTTTTGACGTAGCCATGTGTCGTCTCACCTCCATTGAGCACGGCGACATCCATATCTTAATAGACGGCTTCCCCAAAGGAGCGTAGATCCAGAATCTATTACGACCCGAGTCCCAATGAATGGGTATCCCATATAGGGTAACGTCCAACTTAAAAGCTCGATATGGGTTCTCATTAACCAACACATGACCAATCAATCTCGGTCCAGGACATCGTACATTGCACTCAAGCCTCCAATAAAATAGTGATCCTACCCTATTTTCTTCATATTAAAAACACTCTGTGAAAATAGTCGTGTGTGGATACATGGTCAGATTGAACCCGAAAAATTCATATCCTCCAATTTAAAATCTCACTATTTTATATAGTATATAAAACTATTTTTGGTGTTAAAACCCGAAACCCGGGAATTTCTGAATAAATATTGAAATTCACAATTTTTGGAATAAATTACCAAAAATCCAATCAACATTCAATTTGCACAAATTAACATCCAATGGCGAAATCTAAACACACCATTGCGATCAGTACGAAATTCAGTCACCGGCTATCCCAGTCTAATTTCCAAAAAAATATTTAATAATTAAATAATTACTAAAATTAATTAAATAAATCAATTAAATACCCAAAATAGCTACCCTAGGCTGAAATTGCAAAATTAAATACTGAGATCGGCTCGAAAAATTTCCGAACCAATCTAGATAATTAATACAACCTATCTAGGCCTTAATTAACTTAATTTAACAACCTAACATGCAAAATATGATATTTAAATAACTAATCTAATCTAACTAACCACATAAACCTTAATTAACTTAATCTAATTATCCTCTAAGCATAATTAACTTACTAATAGAGATTTAGTGAGATAACTCACTAGATTTGTGATCCGCTCAGACCAAAACGACAGGGACGCAACGAGGATCAACAAGTCCCAAAACGGCAATGCCAACGGGGCACAAATTGGACCCGAAATTGGCCATGAAGCTGGCTCGATTTTGGGGTTGTTGGGCTCCGCTGATCTTGGTTGGACCGGCTAAAGACGAAGGATGAACTAAAGCTCAAAATCGTGGTCTTTGCTGGATCGAAGTTGCTACGTGGAGGAGTCGTGAAGCAGGCCGAGAAGATGGGCGGAGACGTGGAGCAAACGGGCTAAGCTTCAGTCAAAGAAGGAGCTTCGGTGGTTGTTGACCGAAGGAGGCTGGGAAATTGGCAAGTGGCGTGGAGAGATGGGCGGTCAGCTGCAGCTTGTTTCGGCTGATTTGCTAGACGACACGGAGCTTCGAGGAGATGGAGAGGACTTCAACGATGGGGTGGCAATGAAGGATAAACGAAATGCAAAGCAGATGGAAAGAACTCGGTGCAGCTGGCGCGCAATAGAGATCGAAGGAGAGAGAGACGGTGCATGTAGATGGAGGGAACTAATGAATGAGGAAAATAGTGCAAAAAGTCAATAAAGATATCCCATTTCTTGAATGCTTGGTCTCCTAATTAGCCCTCAAACTTATCCAATGTCTCTAATACTTTCTTGCAATAATCTTCACAATTAAACCCAATTTTGAAGCCCAAAATTACTGCCTTATTCTATATCGAATTTCACATTTTGGTCTTCAATTTCTTCAACAAATCCCCAAATTTGATGTCGAATTTTGATGTATAAAAAGCCCACATAATTTCTGCAAGTCCCTTTCGCCAAATAGCTCGGTTTGCAAGTCGGAAATTCCTTCAATTCGGACAATATGAATTTTCGTTCATTTTCCAAAACATTCGAATCGATTTTCCATAAAAATTCTAGAATCTCCAAAAATTCTTCAAAGGATGAGTAAATGTTCCTAAAATAAGTCGTGAAATAACAGAACTTCCAATTTCTGAAATCGGGTTCAAATTCACGATTAATTTCAATCTGATGTCATTTTTAATGTGACCTAACCTGCCGGATAGTTTTTAGAAATTTTTAGTGCAATTAACCCGTGGTCGATTATTTTCGAGCTATAATGTACATATTCAATACATTGGCGACTTTCGGTTGTCATGAAAATTTCGAGATTTCAAATACGGACATAGTACCCGTAATGACTTTGATATATTTTTAATTGTGCCGTAATGACCCTTGCAAATTAGCATGATCGAACAGTCGGTTCCTAATCGAATTCTCAAGTTTATTGCATTAAAATCCCTTAATGACTTCCTCAAATAGTCTAGTTATCTCATGAATAATCGGTTCAGAAAATAGCTCTATAGGCGCGTCGATAAAAGGCCCGATTTATTCAATTGAAAACATGATTGAAAATTCAGGATGTCACAACTATAGCCATCTTTATCTAGCTCTCAAGGTTCTCTCTCTCTCTCTCTCTCTCTCTCCGACCTGCCATGGAGAACGTACAAAAGTTGTAACATCCTGAAATTTGAGTCCTCTGAGATATGAATGAATGTGAATTTCTCAATGCATTATTGGTTAATCTCACTCGAGATTGATTACTCCCAAGATACTAACCTTGAGGAGAAAGGCTAATGAGGACAGAACTCATGCAACTAAAGAACTTGACCCGAGAAAATGACTTGACCGTGAGACTTGCGTGAGAACGATCCTGTAGATAGGCAGGCTGATTTCAAGAACGACTAGAAGTCGATTCGCGAACAGAACCTAATGGAATGTTACTGTTATCAAGCCCATGAACAACCCTATGTCAATCCTTAGTAATCGTGTACTTGAATTTATCCTTCGCAATTTCATGTAGTCAAGGACGTCCATGTGTTGAAATTTCTTGAACGTGGTTTAGCACGAGTCGGTTACGCGTGAATCCTCAAAACCGTCTATCAGTCCGAGTTGTACCAAAATGGCATTCTAGCAAAATTGACATAGCATGAGAACCTAAGATTGGACTTCGAATGTTCGGGAACATCCAGGACGAACTATTGGATTATGCTACTTTGATAGTCGATAGCACCAGTTAAGCTGAGTATTTGGGAAAAATTATTTACGGACCGAGGAAATGAGCCTATGAGGATGTGGGCCGGGCAAGGCCAGTTTGGGCCTCAGGCCCAAGGTGGGACAACCACCATGGTAAGCCTAGGGCAAGCGAGTGAGCCCATTGGGCCCAACCAACCATTTTACCTACCGAGCCAATTATCTAGCATTGAGTTATTTCGAGCTCAACTAATTCCCGAGTCCGTTCCTATTCATTTCCTAGCCTATTTCTTAGGCCACCCTTCATTTTCAACCCAAGGGCAAATTAGTAAATGTGCAAGGTGGAAATGACTATTTTGCCCCTAGATATTATGTGGATAAGTCAAAGAGAGAGGAGCTAAGGTCATGTTGCGTGGGGAGTTGAAGCAAGCATTGAAGGGCCTTAATGAAGAAGGCAGCTAGCTCTCCCATCACTCTCTCTCCTCCTCTTCAGCCCCAAGAATTCGTAGCCCCCTCTCTCCCTTGTTTTCCTTCCCTTCCTTCTTCTTCTTCTACAGACATTCCTCCAAAAACCTAAGTTGATTGTTGCATTCCCGTGTGAATCACCGTCCATGCCATCCACCACCATGCTCAGAAGGCCCAATCTGTACACCCTCAGATGGTCGTTCACCAGAAGAAGCCGTCGGTTGACCCGCTAGCTGGCTAGAAGCCGCCACTCGCTTAACTGCCTGACCCTGCTCTATTCCACCCAGTTCAATGTTTTCCTCCTGTTTCCTCTTGTTCCGACCCAACCTCCGCCCAGCCCAGCCACCAGCCAGTCCCCTTTGACTCCTAGATGTTGTCGATCGCCGGCCAGCCCCTTGCTAGAGCTCTGACCAGCCCGTTCAGCCCTCCTCCTCCTCCGCCAGTGTAGTTTTTGAGTGTTGCAAAGGGAGTCTGATCAAGTGGAGGAAATAAATGCTCCTGCACCAATGAAGAAAAAGATTGCACGAGTTCCAATGGCCAGGTGAGGGCTTGGTTCCAAAGGCCAAAAGATAGCCCTTCTGACAAATCACTTCAAAGTTAATGTTACAAATGTTGATGGCCAATTGTTCCATTATTCTGTATATACAATGTTTTACTTTTATACTCTCTTATTTAATGTTTAATATCTTGTTTGTAACTCAACTGATGGCGATGTTGATATTGGTTTTGACGTTGCATTAATATTTTGACTCTGTAACTCAGGTATCCATGTCTTATGAAGATGGTCGGCCTGTTGATGCGAAGGGCATTGGAAGACGAGTGATGGACAGAGTGCAGGAGACTTATAGCAGGGAATTATCTAGAAAGGACTTTGCCTATGATGAGAGAAAAGCTTGTTTATCATTAGGCCTCTTCCGCACAACAAACTTGAATTTACAGTTGTTCTTGAGGATGTATCATTAAGCAAGTAGATTGCATTCTAATGGTGCTCCCCCACCCATGGATGGATTATTTTGATTCTCATTAGACGTGATTTTTGTAGGAATAATGGAAATGCTAGTCTCGATGCTCATGGAAGTCCAAATCATAGTGATTGGAAGAGAATGCAGCGACCTTATCAATCAAAGACATTTAAAGTAGAGATTCACTTTGCTACAAAGATACCCATGCAAGCGATTGCTAATGCTCTACGAGGTCAAGAATCAGAGAACTTCTAGGAAGCCGTTAGGGTACTGGATATAATTTTGAGGTAGCATGCAGCTAAGCCATAAGCCAATCATATTTCTTCACTTTCCTACTTTTTGTTATCCCATTTGTTGTTGGATATTCTATAATCAATGCTATAACGTTGACTGCTGCGAGGGATGCCTTCTTGTCGCCAATCATTTTTTCATGGTGATCCAAGAAACTTTACTGATGTGGGGGGTGATGTTCTTGGATACAGAGGATTTCATTCAAGTTTCAGAACTACCCAGGGAGGCTTGTCCCTTAGTATAGGTTGATACCTGCAACAATTATTCAATTATTCATTAACTTTTGCTAACTAACCAGTAACCGATTTATTTACTCCAGATGTATCGACTACCATGATCATACGACCTGGGCCAGTGATAGATTTTCTAATTGCGGACCAAAATGTAAAGGATTCTTACTCAATTGACTGGGCTAAGGTGATTTATGTTCTTCCTATGAGGTTATGTCTGCTGCATTCATTCTCCTATGGTCATTGAAATTACTTCTGCTGACTTAACGCAACAAGCAAAACGGACACTCAAGAATCTTCAGATTAAGGCAAGCCCTTCAAATGCTGAGTACAAGATAACTGGACTAACTAAAAGTCCATGCAACGACCAACTTTTTGTTGCTGCTGTTTCAACCTTGGGACCGCCTTGGATTGTCATGGTTGAGGTCATCGTGCATTGCCTCTGTCATCGTCGCTGTGTCTGTGTCTCCGGCCCGTTTAACGAGTGAGTTTAGCTCTTAATCCGTCGATTAGTGCCTAAACTTGCTTGTGGTTGGTTTAGTTAAGGTTAATTCTAGTTTATGGGATTTAATTAAGTTGTATTAGCCCTAAAATAGGTGGTTAGATGGATGGTTAGATTAGTTTAGCTTAATCTTGCTTTATTTTGCTTAATGATACTTATGTACTTAATTAAGCATGTTTTGCCTTGATTAATTGATTTTTTTTACTTTAATTAATGTTTTTTATGATTTTTGGATTTAATTTATTAATTATTGAATTCTGAAAATTTATTGTTCGTAGTGCACTATTCACAAATTACTGTTAACGCGATACTGTCCCCATGCACTTTTCACGCGGTACTATTCACAAAGTACTATTCACATGCATTGTTCATCCAGATGGAGATTCTAAACGTTGTCATGCCCGACAAAGCGGGACGATGCCCGATCAAGGACCAACTTTTTGTTGTTGTTGTTTCAGCCTTGGGACCGCCTTGGATTGTCATGGTTGAGGTCCCCATGCATTGCCTCCGTCATCGTCGCCACGTTCGTGTCTCTGGCCCGCTTAACTAGTGAGTTTAGCTCTCAATCCATCGATTAGTGCCTAAACTTGTTTGGGGTTGGTTTAGTTAGGGTTAATTCTAGTTTAGGAAATTTAATTAAGTTGTATTAGCCCTAAAATAGGTGGTTAGATGGATGGTTAAGATTAGTTTAGCTTAATCTTGTTTTATTTTGCTTAATGATGCTTATGTGCTTCATTAAGCATGTTTTGCCTTGATTAATTGATTTTTTTACTTTAATTAATATTTTTAATGATTTTTGGATTTAATTTATTAATTATTGAATTTTGAAAACTTATTGTTCGTAGTACACTGTTCACAAATTACTGTTCACGCGGTACTGTTCACGTGCACTTTTCACGCGGTATTGTTCACAAAGTACTATTCACATGCATTGTTCATTCAGATGGGGATTCTAAACGTTGCCGTGTCCGACAGAGCGGGACGATGCCCAAGTTATCGAATGCCCGGTGGGGGTTCGGATAATCGCCGACTAGGGAGTTGGGCGTGGCCAAAGGGCCGTAATAATTGGAATGTGTTTGAGTCATTGAGATAGTTGCGCCTTATTATGGGGCAAAATTGTGTGGCACAGTATAGGACATGTCATAACGATTTTACCTTATAATTAAGACCCGTATGATTGATTGATATGTGTTATGTGGCGCACTAATGTGCAAGAGCATATGAGAAAACATGGCATCATTGGTTCCGGCTATGCATGAGTTGTTCACATTGTTTTATGGCATGCACACACGAATCGATAACGTGCAGGAAGTGGCAATGGTCAGGTGAGATCGTTTGTGATGCGATTCGTATGGGATTGATGAACTGCATCATCTAATGGCCATGTGCATTGCGTGTATTGTGTTGAAATATAACGTGCAGGGTATGGCATATCAGGTAAGGTTGCATACGAATCGACTATTTGATTGATGGTTGACCCTGGCTGTTGTTAATTATTGATTGTTGGTTGTTAGTTGTTGCGTTGTTTGTGGGGTGGTTCTGGAAAAATACCCCAAGTTGAGTTAGTGTTCTAACCATGGGCTTAGGGGAAAGACTCGCTGAGATTTTATCTCACTAGTTATTGTATAACCACTTTCAGGCCTTAGAATGGCGCACCCGTCGATATGATTTGGAATCCCTAAGGACTGGGATACTGTTGTGACGCACCATCGTTTTCTAGGTCGGGCGCATCTCTACGAAAAGTATATCTCCACCATCTGGGTGGATGAGAAACCGGGACAATGGATACCCTATCAGTTCCTGGCGTGGTTCATCCGGGATGGCGATATGCTGATCGATCCTCTACGAGGTTTTGACAGGTTGCCCGATAGGGGCCCCAAGGATGCCTACTAGGATCCCATGGAGCTGGACCCTCATGACGGTGCAATGGAGAATCCTGCCCCCGCTTCACCAATGATCAACCTATACGCCTCTGACTATGACTCAACGAAGTCAGAGTCCACTGGATCCGGGTGATAGTGGTATCGAGCCCTAGGGTTCTTTTTGTCTAGTTCGATTAGACTAGCCTAGTTTCTTTTTGGTCGGGCTTAAAGGTGAGATAGCTAGTATAAGCACCTAGAGGGGAGTGAATAGGTGTATTGACAATTTCTCGATATACCACAGCAATACTAGGCAGACGATAGAAAGGAAATTCTCTTTTGATTAACAAAATGAACTACGATCACAGTAAAGTAAAGAGTAGAGAAGAGAGAATTAAACACAAGGTTTATAGTGGTTCGGCTTATCCCAAGCCTACGTCCACTCTTCCGCATTGATAGCCTATCGGCTGGATTTCACTATGAACAAAAGAGATGTTACAACATGGTTCTTCCTTGATTCCACAGTGTAGATATTCTACCACACTTCCTCAAGATTTCTCACGAATTTAAACACTCTTTTGCGTACAAGATTTCGCTCAAATGAATTGACAAAAAGAACAAGGAGCTTCAGACTTTGGAATTCTTCTCTCGTGCATCTCTCGAACAACTAGAACATCTTTCTTTATACTCCTTTATGCCATCATACCCGTTGGCACTTACCAAAGGAATTCTTCCAATCTTCCCGTTGGACAGAATCAATTAGGAATATCATTCGAGCTATTAAAGAAACATGTCGATAGCCCATCAATCATGTTCGCCCATACAATCAGGATCTCGGTTTACATAAGTAGAACCTTCCACGAATATTTCGCCAATCATCGGATCCTTAATCTCCGAATCAATCTCGATCAATCAAAGGATTCCATTATGTCATATCCAGCCAAGAGATCTTCTCCAGTCGATAAGGTCATATCCTTAGTAAACATCCAATTCTGGATAGCCTTTCTTCAACGGATTAGAAATTGTCAATGAGGATAGACTTTGAGTCTTGAGTCTGGCTATCCGGAGGTCTTCGACTTTAAACAAAGAGAGTCTCGCAAACCTTCGACTAGATCGATGGAAACGTTTTGTCAGTTTCAAAATATTTCAAGAAGATTTCTCCAACAATCTCCTCATTTTTTATGGTGACAAAACTTTTCTACAGATTTGGATAACTTTGACCTGCAAAACATTTCTCAAACAAATATGCATATCTTATAAAGATAAATGGCTAAATGAATAAATGAATATAGAATCTGCAACCACAGAAAATAGGTTAGTCTTGTATATGATAAAGCCATCCATAAGATATCAATAGCAGTCAAATCCAAATTCAAATTCAGTTCTCATCCAAACACAAAAATAAAATCAAACAAAGTCAAACATCAAAACAATCCAATCCAAACGATTAAAAAATTCAAAGTTTGATTCAAATCTTGCATCTCTCCCCCTTTTTGTCAGCATTAAAAAGGTTGAGATGAAAATGGAATATAGTCAAGATTGCTTGGGAACGCGAACAAGCTGGAAATCTCCCATGGACTGAACGATCCCTTTCAGCCTTTTCAAGTCTTCCTTCAGTTGTGCAACCTCTTCACCCTTGGCATTAGCCTAAATCTAAACAAAGAGAGCTTGGATCTGATCATTTAAGAAAATTGAAGAAGCTTGACCTGCTTTCTGCAAGTTTTGAACCTCGCATCCCAGAGCATAAATTTGACAACGCATCTCCAAGAGAATATCCATAATTCTGCGAAAATCAACTGAGTTATCAGTCTGCGTACTGGTTTCGGCACGATCTGCAGACAATGGCAGATCAGCATAATCACGCAGATTTAGCGATGAAGCATCATGTTCTTCCTCGGGAAAATGAGAGGCATGAATGTCTTATGGATCGGCTGGAGAACGGCTGACTCCCTCACTGGTAGCAGCTGATATCCCTATTTTCTCATGATCTCCCCTTGTTTCTATGCCTTCAGGTGGAGAAGAGTGTTTTTCAGGCTCTCCTTCCTCTTGATTCACTCTCTTTTCTTCTTCTTCAAGCCTTTCCTCCTCTGCTTCTTTTTCGCCAACTTCTCTTTCTTCTTCTTCTTTTTCTTCTTCTTCTCTCTCCTCTGCTTCTGTCTCCTGTCGTTCCATTGATTCTGAAACAGGACGACTTAGCTTCTTCAATGCTATAGCAGAAATGGTAAGGTCTTCATCATCATCTTCATCTTCAACAATGAGAGCTCTTCTTTTCTTGGATGGAGCAACCATGGGCTCCTTCCCTTTTCTTTTTGCTGCAGAATAGATTTGATGAGTTTTGACATGAGTCTTCTCCTTGAATTTCTCCAACTCCTTGCTTAGTTCCTTCAGACGCATTTTAGTCACCATTTTCAGTCCTACCACCATATGATCACACGATCTAACACAGAGAATTTGTGAAGGCTGAATATTTAGATGTCTGAATAACTTCGTCACAAGACCTGGATAAGGAAGTTGACATCTGTCCTTTGCCACTGCTCTATACATGTAGAACATAACAATGTGAGAAAGAGAAAAAAATTTCCCATTAATGATGGCATACATCAGCTTTGCCTATGAACTTGAAACATCAGTCTTGGAAGTTGATTTCGGTCTAAGATAATTGATCACAATCTTGTGAAGCAGAATATTAAACGCACTCATTCTCAAGTAGGAGATTTTTTCCTCTGTTCTTCTATCCTTAACAAGCTCCAATGTGGCACGAGCAGTAAAAACATTGATCGGTTGATATCTTCCTCTCTCAACTCCAATCACATCCGCCAGCATATCCACATCAACCACAAAGTCCTGATCTCGGACACTAAAAGATATTCTATTCGCATCCAAGAAATTAAGATTTGAATAAAAATATGCAGTCAATTGAGCATAGGCCTCTGTGGTGTCAGAACAGAACTTTTCTAGTTGAAGAAGACTGAACTTTTCCCTCAAGTTCACATTCACAGCATCCAGAAAATCAAAATCCACACTCCTAGGGTTTATCACCACACGCTTCAGCAATTTTGAGTATAAAGCCTTTTGTTCCTTTGATCTAAACAGCTCTCCCTTTTTTCCTCGAATTTCCGCTGCAACACCCATTCTAGGTTGAAATTGACTGTACAATTTGTCATCATCATTTCCATCTATCGGATTAAGTCCCCCAACACGTGGATCACTTGGAATATTTGCAAGGGTTTCTTCTGCCATCCCTTTAGGAGCAATTCCCAAACGTTCCATTTCTAGCAAAAAGATGTACTCGTTCTCATATCCTTTGTCCTTGAGAAACTCATTGATGTAGTTCAATGGAGTACAAGTCCTCTTTAAAGCGTGGTAAAGCTTATAAATAAAAGAGGGTCTTTGAATTCTTACAGGATCTGCGTCTTCAACGATTTCTTCCTCTTGTTGATGACCAGTACCCTGTGGACTAGATGGTGAAGAATGACACTGTTGAGAATGTTGTGGGCTCTGTTGCTTATTTGGAGACTCTTCTTCCTCGGTGAGATCGCAGTGCGTAGGCCACTCACTCATCCGCCGTGGTCCCTTGCTTGCGATTCTCGAAGACTTTCTTGAAGACGACATCTTCCTTAGTCTTTGAAAGATTCCTTGCTTGACTTTCCCAAGAAAGATGACAACTTTTTCGAAGATTAAACAAGGGAAGAAAACAGGAATGGAAGATCGGTGCTTTCTTAGGGTTTTTGGAGAGTAAAGCGAAGAAGAAACAACTGTGCATAACCAGTTAAATAAAAAGGTATACGGATCGTCATAAAAAGATGCATTTTCAAAAAAAAACTGCCTTTTTCAAGAAAATAATCATTTCAAAAAATAACTTCTTTTTCCGAAAAGGAAACGTTGCAATAATCACGTCAATTAAAGATAACAATAATCAAACACAATTGATGATCGTACCTTTTCAAGATAAGATTCGAGATGAGATAATAACTGACAGTCAAAGTCTTGTTTATCTGAGTTTGAGAGTCTCTAGACTTTAACTTCTTCAAACCTCAAAATGTTGAGTCTGGAACGGATAATTTCAAATTGATTTTTCTCTAAAGGCTTTGTGAATATATCCGCCAGTTGGTTCTTTGAGTCAACAAACTGAATCGAAACTTCTCCATTTTGAACATGATCTCTAATGAAGTGATGTCGAATCTCTATATGCTTTGCTCTTGAGTGAAGAATTGGATTTTTAATAAGATTAATTGCACTGGTGTTGTCGTAGTTAATCTCCGTGCATGAATCTTCAATTCTAAAGTCTCTTAGCTGTTGTTTTATCCACAAAATTTGTGAACAACAGCTTCCGAGAGCTACATACTATGCTTCTGCTGTAGAAAGAGCTACTGTAGTTTGCTTTCTTGAAAACCAAGACACTGTTCTGTCTCCAAGTAGTTGATAGGTACCCAAGGTGCTCTTTCTATCAACTCTGCATCCGGCTAGATCTGCATCTGAGTATCCAAGAAGAGTAAAGCCTCCATTTTTAGGATACTAAAGGCCGATGCTTGAAGTTGAAGCAATGTATTTGATAATCCGCTTCGCATCACTTAAATGAGATTCTTTAGGGTCTGCTTAAAATCTGGCACAAATGCAAACACTAAACAAAATGTCAGATCTCGAAACATTAAGATAAAGAAGTGAGCCAATGATACTCATGTATAGCTTCTGGTCAACTTTCTTTCCTCCTTCATCTTTGTCTATCTTCAAGGAACTTGACATTAGTATTTCAGCCTTTTTGCAATTATTCAGTCCAAACTTTTTGATGAGATCATTAGCATATTTTTCTTGATGAATAAAAATTCCTTCCTTCAGTTGTTTCACTTGAAGCCTGAGAAAGAAGGTTAATCCACCCATCATGCTCATTTCAAATTCATCCTGCATAGTCTTAGAGAATTTCTTGCACAGACTTTCATTAGGAGATCCGAATATAATATCATCGACATATATTTGAACTAACACAAAACTTTTGCTTTATCTTTTTATAAACAGAGTAGTGTCTACTTTATCTTTAACAAAACCGTTTTGAATTAAAAACTTACTCAGCCTGTCGTACCAAGCTCGAGGTGCTTGTTTTAAACCATATAATGCCTTTTTGAGTCTGAATACTGAGTCTGGTTTCCTTGGGTCTTCAAACCCAGGTAGTTGTTTCACATAGACTTCCTCATGAATGAATCCATTTAGGAAAGCACTTTTGACGTCCATTTGGAATAACCTGAAATTTTTATGACAATCATATGCAAGTAATAAACGAATTGCTTCTAACCTTACTACTGGTGCGTAAGTCTCGTCATAGTCTATCCCTTCTTCTTGCGTATATCCTTTGGCCACGAGTCTTTCTTTGTTCCTTATGACTTTTCCTCTTTCGTCCATCTTGTTTTTGAAAACCCATTTAGCACCAATAATAGATTTACCTTTTGGTTTAAAAGTTAACTCCCAAACATCATTAATTCTGAATTGCATGAGTTCCTCTTGCATAGCTTCAATCCAGCTTTCATCAGTTAAAGCTTCTTCTATGCTTTTGGGTTCTATTTCAGAAATAAGAGTCACAACACTAGATTCTTCGCGCATTTTGGATCTTGTGCAAATTCCTTCATTGATGTCGCCAATAATAAGATCTTTAGGACGACTGGACTTATGCTTCCAGTTGCTGGTCAATTTGTCAGATTGATTGTCAGATTGATGGTCATTTCCTTCACTTGAATCTTCAATAGTCACTTGTTGCTGGTCCTTCAAAGTCTAAGTTTCTTCCTGAGATTTAGACTTTGTAGAGTCTGAAGCATGTTCAGGCTCTTCAAGATGAGTCTGAATAAATTCATTTTGTATAGAATCCTAGAATTTGACATTCATCGATTCCTCCACAGATTGACTCTTCTTGTTATAGACTCTGTAGGCTTTGCTTGAGGTTGAATATACAAGGAAGATGCCTTCATCTGATTTTTCTTCAAACTTGCCAACTCGATCATTTGCATTTTTCAATATACATTTGCATCCGAACACGTGAAAATATGAAACAATACGCTTCTTTTCTTTGAATAATTCATAGGGGGTTTTTTCTAGAATAGGCCTTAGAAAAACTCTATCGATAATATAACAAGCTGTAGAAACTGCTTCAGCCCAAAATTGTGAAGAAATGTTGCTTTCAATTAAAAGAGTTCTAGCAATTTCTTGAAGCGATCTATTATTTCTTTCCACAACTCCATTTTGCTCCGGAGTATATGGAGAAGAGAACGAACACATGCTGAAAACCAGATTCATCACAAAATTTTATAAAATCTTGATTTTCAAATTCACCTCCATGGTCTGCTTTTATACTTGAAATAACATACCATTTTTCATTTTGAACCTTTTTAGCAAATTTTTCAAAATAAGAGAAGGTTTTAAACTTACTTGCCAGGAAATATACCCAAGTAAATCGTGAGTAGTCATCCACGATTACTAGGCAATATTTCTTACCTCCAATGCTCTGTGTTCTGGTTGGTCCAAAAAGATCCAAATGCAGAAGCTGCAGTACACGATTAGTGGAAACTTGATTGATTGGTTTAAAAGAATTTCTTACTTGTTTTCCCAATATGCATGGTATACATGGATCAGACTTTTGGTATGATAAATTGGGTAGACCATGAACAAGCTTCTTTGCTGAGATTTTGGCTATCTGTTTCATATTAATGTGCTCAAGCTTTCTGTGCCATAAGCTTGCTTCGTCTTGGATTGAGATTAGACATTGCGATTCATCTGGTTTTACATCCAAGAGATAGATATTTCCATGTCTTCAACCTATGAATGACTTAGTAGAGTCTTTACTGGTTCCTGTACACATTCCCTCTTGAAAGTAGATTTTGAAACCGATGTCACACAGCTGACTGACACTGAGCAGATTGTAGTTGAGTCCTTTAACTAAAGAAACATTGCTTATTGTGAGATTTCCAATCTTTACTGTTCCAAATCCCACTATTCTTCATTTGCTATTTCCACCAAATGAGACTTTTCCACCATTCACTTGAACGAGCTTTATGAAGCAATTTGAATCTCCTGTCATATGTCTTGAGCAACTACTATCCATATACCATTTTATCTTTTTCTTGATAGTGACATGCATTTAAAAAGAGACTCAAACTTTCTTTGGTACCCATATTTTCTTGGGTCCATTTGAGTTAGTATGAAATGCAGTTTTTGTCAGTACTTTCTTAACAGGTTTCCAAACCATAGGACATTCTTTTTTAAAATGATCTACACTATTGCACTTTGAACATCTAAGAGCATTGCGACCTACTAGTTTTACAAAGATCTTTTTAAAATGATTTTTGTAGGTATCTATTGTCGGTCTTTGCTTAATTCTTTCTTTCACCTTTGGAAAATCAATTAAATGAATGGTTTCAGCAATCATTCCTAAACCAGATTTGTTGAAATAAGGTCTTTGAACAGAAAGAATTTTTTCCAGTTTTTCAGATCCTATAGTAAACTTTTTTGAAATATTTGAGATATCATTTTTCAATAGTGCATTTTATTTCGAAAGATTATCTTCACTTTTTCTAAGAGAAGAAACATTCATTTCTAAACATTTCACATTTTCCTTCAAAATGTTTTCCTGTTGTTTTAGAGCAGAATTTTCTCTTTTGAGTTCGGAAATCCTTTTAAGAGAAGTTTTAAGATTAAGACATAGCTCATCAATGTATTTAGAAACTTTAATAGGAATTTTGAAGTTATTTACCTCAAATTCACTATCTGAATCTGATTCTGTCTCGGAGTTTGAATCTGAATCTAATTGTGCCATTAGACATATATTGGCATAATCATCATCACTTTCTTCACACTCTGTATCACTCCAGGTTTCTGCTTTAAGAGCCTTTCGATACTTTTTAGCTTTTCCTTTCTTCTTCCTCAGAAGAGGACAGTTGGGTCTGATGTGTCCCTTTTTCTTACATTCAAAACAGACTACATCTTTATTTGATTCATCATCCTCGACAAATCTAATCTGTTGCTTTTGGAAATTTTGTTTCTTTGGATTGAATCTTCTTCATTTTCTGTTCAGTTTTCTGAATCTTCTTATCATGAGAGCAAGCTCCTCATCATCCATATCGTCTTCAGAATCTGTAACGTCAGAATCATCATTGGATTTTAATGCAATGGATTTCTTACCTTTAGGGTCTTCGTCTTCATTGATTTGTTCAACTTCATAAGACTGAAGAGTCCCAACCAACTCATCAACATATAGTGGTATGATTCTTTGGGTCTCTCTGATTGAGGTCTTTATGTGATTCCAATCCTTAGAGAATCTACGTAGTAGCTTGTTTACCTTCATGGGATCAGAAATTGGTTGACCTTGATTTTCAAGACCATTCACAATTTCTGTAAAACGACTAAACATGTCAGTTATAGATTCTCCCGATTTCATTTTGAAGGCTTCGTATTGACCAAGGAGAATGTTGATTCTAGTCTCTTTCACTCGATCGGTTCCTTCATAGGTAATATGTAATCTATCCCAGACTTCTTTAGCTGTAACACAAGAAGATATTATGTTATATTCAGTAGGAGATAAAGCACAATATAAAGAATAAATTGCTTTTGCATCAAGAGCTTGTCTCTTGATTATTTCTTCTTGAGTCATTTGACTAGACTCCACAGTATATTTCCCTCTCTCTAAGACAGGTGCAGCTTTAAGAGTGATTCCTTTTTCTACAACGTCCCATTCCAGAGAATCCTTTGACCTTAGGAACGCCTTCATCTTGTTTTTCCACATGTTGTAATAATTTTCATCAAAGTAAGGTGGTCTGATATTGCTTTGCCCTTCTACCAGCCCTGGAGCCAACATACTAGCCATGGATCTTTAACTCTGAAGTAAAACACTTCAAACAAAGTGAGTACACAAGCTCTAATACCAATTGAGATAGCTAGTATAAGCACCTAGAGAGGGTGAATAGATTTATTGACAATTTCTCGATATACCACAGCGATACTAGGCAAACGATAGAAAGGAAATTCTCTTTTAATTAACAAAATGAATTACGATCATAGTAAAGTAAAGAGTAGGGAAGAGAGAATTAAACACAAGATTTATAGTTGTTTGGCTTATTCCAAGCCTACGTCCACTCTTCCGCACTAACAGCCTATCGGCTGGATTTCACTATAAACAAAAGAGATATTACAGCACGGTTCTTCCTTGATTCCACAGTGTAGATATTCTACCACACTTCCTCAAGATTTCTCACGAATTTAAACACTCTTTTGCGTACAAGATTTCGCTCAAATGAATTGACAAAAAGAACAAGGAGCTTCAGACTTTGGAATTCTTCTATCGTGCACCTCTCGAACAACTAGAATCTTCTTTATATACTCATTTATGCCATCATACCCGTTGGCACTTACCAAATGAATTCTTCCAATCTCCCGTTGGACATAATCAATTAGGAAGATCATTCGAGCTATTAAAGGAACATGTCGATAGCCCATCAATCATGTTCGCCCATACAATCAGGATCTCGGTTTCCATAAGTAGAACCTTCCACGAATATTTCGCCAATCATCGGATCCTTAATCTCCGAATCAATCTCGATCCATCAAAGGATTCCATTATGTCATATCCAGCCAAGAGATCTTCTCTAGTCGATAAGGTCATATCCTTAGTAAAACATCCAGTTCTGGATAGCCTTTCTTCAACGGATTAGAAACTGTCAATGAGGATAGACTTTGAGTCTTGAGTCTGGAGTCTGGCTATCCAGAGGTCTTCAGACTTTAAACAGCAGAGTCTGCAAACCTTCAGACTAGACTGATGGAAACGTTTTGTCAGCTTCAAAATATTTCAAAAAGATTTCTCCAACAAAAGGATGAATCAGTCCCTCGATGGGGCTTGTAAATTGGAAACGATCCTCCGTTGGTTAATCTAGTGTAAATATGTATTATATATATGCGAGTAGTTGTTGTTGTTATTGCTTTTCAGCTCTATATTCCTGTTTGATTGCTTGATTGTATGTTGATTGGGAGATGGTTCATTTTCCGCTTGCGCATAATAAAAGATTAAAATGAAAGGTCGTTGACGAGTCCTAGGACATCGCTTTTTATTGACCATGAGAAGGGGTTGTTGCGTGCTTGGGATTCGGGGTGTGACAAAAGTGATTGCCGCTTACTTGCTAGCTGTTTTGGGAGGGAACACTACCCCAACTGCTGATGAGTTGAAGGACATTCTTGGATCAGGCGGTGCATGCTCCTTCATTTCCTTATTTTGCCTTTGATAACATTTGAATTTTCTTTCGGTGGTTTCACGTTGGAACCGTATGTGAATCATTTGTGGGATGGTTTAGTGATTTTTCTTTTTTTGGTTTCTTATTTCGGAAGTTGTCTCATTTGTAATTTGGCACCGTTTGTCCCAGCAGTAAGAACCAAGTTTTTGGTTAGAGTGCGTGATGCTTGTTCTGTTAGATCTTCCCATTACTTGATGAAAGTGGAATTTTCAATATGTCCTAGGTGGGGTTTCCTTTCTATGTTCATGTGTTGAATGAAATTCGTGGAAAGGCATGCGTGTCAAAGTTCTAATGACAAAATTTGCAATACGGTTGGTCAAATCATATAATCGGGCTCTGGATCATGATGTCGTTTTCATGTCATGTTTCTCATTTAAAAAAATTGCTGAAGTAACAGAGACATGGATCACGGGAACAAATGGGGAATAAAGAAGAAGGAAGAAAAGAAATCTAACCTATTAGAGCAAACTGAATTAATTTCCGGGTTTACCATGAATCTGTTTTATTTGTTGGAGCAATTCTATCAAAACCTTCCATAAGTGAATTTTCTTTTCTATCACTGTCATTTCGGGTTCATACTAAAAGATTGGCTTGTTGGGTCCACGGTGCGGAGGGCGACGATGATAAGATTGAATTGCTCTTCTCCGAAGTCAAGGGAAAAGACATCACTGAATTGATTGCATCTGGAAGAGAGAAGTTGGCGTCAGTGCCTTCCGGTATTGTTAGTGTTGCTGTAGCAACGGCTCTTGTTAGTAGGGGAGGTGGCGGCGACGTGCCAGCAGCTGAAGCAAAGGAGGAGGAGGAGAAAGTCAAGGAGAAGGAAGAGTTCAATGACGTGAGTTTCGTCCGGGATTTTAGTTCGAGTGGGGTCTTGCATTCTTTCTGGTTGTCTCTTGATTTTCTAGATTCTAACACAATGTTTGTACAAAAAGTGACACATGCATCAACATGGAGCACCTTTATGTTTGCATGCACAACATGCGGTGGCAAACGGCGATTTTCTCCATTGGGAGGGTTCAAATCATCGAAATGGATTTTTGACAACGTAAAAATGGTCATCCGGCACAATTTTTTCGGTTTTCTACCAGCCCTTACATGCAAATCATGAGAAAGTAATATGGGGTCAACTGTTCATTGTGTCTAACTTATATTTTTTAGTTACTAAGGTGGCAATTTTTTTATTTTTTTTAAATGCAAATAGACAACAAAAACAACATTGTCCCATCCACGCTGGCTTGGCCAAGTTAAACGACATCGTTTTTCCTTAGTAGTAAACAACGTCATTTAGCTCATTTTTAGGCTAAACATCTTGCCGTCTCCATTTATGGTCAGGCTCATGCTCAAACTCACGCTCTTACGCTCTTCTCTCAATCGCTATTTACGGTCACCGTTCACGCTTACTGAGGATCGGTCATCACTCATTGTTGTCGCTCACCATCATCACTCGCCCAAGTTTGTCCACTTTGATGCCTCTCTCATGGTGTGAAGTTAGTGCTTCAACTCATCTATTAGGCCTTTGATGGGAAATTTGGGACTCGACTAGGAAATGTAGGAATTGGCTGGAACATCCAAATGAAGTGAAGCAGAAATGGAGTGATAAGAGGACAACAAATTATTAGAGGACGTGCGGGAATAAGCTGGAGAAACCCGAACGAAGACTTCATGCGATCGTCGAACTCGCAATTTGCCGACCAAAACTAGAGTGAACCAGAAGGACTAATGTGTCTAATTTCCCTACATTCGATCGAAAGCATGTAAGATTAAATCCTACACAGACACCGCCTAAGTAATCCTAAAAGTTGATGTTCTTCCAAGTATCCTGTTTTCCATTAAGAACATTCTCCTCTTCTGATCTTAGGCTTTTAAGCGTGTGGGCATTGGATTTCTGCATGATTCTTCCATGTTCATCTGAGAATGAACGATTTCTCAGATACCGGAAATCAGCTTTACTGCTATAGAAGATCTAGATGTTCATTACTAGAGAATGATAAACAAACATACAAGTACTTAGGTGAATGGTCCAAAAGCTGAAAGAAAGAACATGGTCTCTACTAATTAATATATAGCAGGAACTTCATCAACAACTTTCCCATAGACAGATGAAATCTTCTCATCTGTATACTTGTTGGAAATTGATAATTCATTTACAACAAAATCTAGAAACATATTTCTTCATCAAGAAGTAGCCGAATGAAAGCAAGCAAGCAGCGGCTAAAGAAATGTCTGGAATCCACTAATTTTATATAGAGGAGTCCACAAAATTATCCCTGCAAATGGCAGAGATAATTGTCTTGAAAGTCGGTTCACAAAGCTCTATGATAGAGCTAGCTAAGGCTAAGAGCTGCGGATACGACTTTGGAGCAACTTGCCTATAAATAGGCAAGGAGTTACTCATGTAAGAAGTTGTGCGAGAGTAGAACTAAGATAGCTTATGTACCATGAAATACTCCTCTATCACCAACACTTCTTGTACTAAACATTTCCATCAACTAGATAAATTACGTCCCATGAACTTTGTCCCTGGTCCATCCATCACCAAATACATGCCACGCACATATACGTTTGCACATCACTAACCAAAAACTATTATCGATACCGAAAATCATGCTTTCACGCCGTCATATTTTTCAACAATACTCAACTAAACGAAACACCAACAGCTTTTATCCCCTCCGTCTCGACTCTTCGTTGAAGACTTCCCTCTCCAGCTGCAGGAAACAAATTGACAGTTGGATCAGTAACGTAACTGGAGCAGCAAATGAATCATATTTAGCATCAAAATGAAGTCTTGGGATGATGTGTATAGGATAAAGACAAATCGCTGAAACTTAGAATTTTCTCATTGTAAATGGCATAATATTTTGATGAGCTCAATCAGTTTCTACATTTGTTAACACGGAGAGAAGATGCATCCTCAATTAGTTCGACCAAAATAAGGGCACTACTAATGGAATACTGCCGCAACATGATAACACATGGAGGCGTGAGACTCTGACTAGAGCTTAACCATAGACAAGCATCTCCATTGCGAGTTCCCCACTTTGTCTGCGAATAACGCTATTTGCAAAAGGTAAAAAGACTGTATGACAACCTCATATTTGCTTATTCCATAACAATATTCTGTTTCTTGTTCGTCTTCAGGACTTGGTCGCCCGTCTCTCGTTTATCAGGATGTTTTGAGTCCCAACTAATATTTCTAAGTGTTTCTCCAGATTAATGAATGGCCTTATCGGCTTAACATTCATTCCTTTAATAATTCCAAAGCCTTTGATATCCCAAATTCATAAAGTACAAAGAGTTCTTGGCAAAATCATGAAGAATTGAGAATACTTTGGGTCTTTCAGGAAAGCATAAGCAGAGTTCATTTAACAGAGGCAGTACCTGATGTAGGGTTCTGAGTTTGTCTCGAAAGAGGTAGTACTCATTCACCACCCGTTCATGGAATGTCTCGCAGCTAGAAGACAACCGCAGAGACATAGTGTCAAATTGACCATCAATAAATACATAGGCAATTATTTTTTAAAAAATTGCAAAAACTAATGGAGAAGCTCATATCGCATGCGGTCAGTGGTTGGCATATTTTCACATAGTCAGCAACTCAGCAAGAACCATAAGCATTGTTAGGTTAAATCACATGCAAAGGTAAATAAGCTTCTCATGTTCAAAGTCAGATATTCGTATTGGTATATTACTTTTCCAAATCTTCACTGGATGCAGATCACTGGTGCTATATTTTTTAAGGAAGAGAAATTGCTGTCTTGATGTAAATGAATACAACAACAAACTATTGAAGACACCAAAAAGTCTCTAGACACAGGCATCTTAGATAACCTTTCGCATAATGTATCTTTGATCAAAGTTATGGCTAAAGCCAGAAGTTAAAAGTTAACACCACAGCAAGATCCAAGCCTGAGAGACCTAGAGCCAGTCACTCAACAGACATGCGCTAAACCAAGATCAAGTGAGCAATCTAGTAAAGTCGCCTGACACCATTTGGAACTTCCGAGAAAACCATGCGCTAATAGCACAACTATTAGTGCATAACAGTGCTAGGTAAACACCAGTGCAAATCTTTAGAATTTTAGCAAAAGCTCTTAAACTTTTCATGCACTCGGTTTGACTGCACTTCATGCGAGGCATTGACTAAACTATTGTTCTATGTTCTTGGAGAAGTCTGTGTATGATTCTAACCTAGACACCCTTTTATCAATCAAGTGGACAGCAATGACAGTTACATGCCATTAAAAGACAATTCTTTGAATGACTAATGATGTTAATCGCTAGGCATTAAAATGCACAACCATAAAATAAGGAACGTAAGCAATAAACTTATAGCTTTTAGGAGGTTAATTTACATTGTATGGTTATGCAAATACAAGAAAATTAATAACAGATATATAAACGCTTGTCTATACATTTGACAAGATGCCTATAATTTGTTGAACGAAACAAATCCTTAGATATAATTGTGCACATACTGTTATAAGGGTTCTGAAATCATGAATGCAAAGAAAATGCCAATTTCTACCTTTGCTTGTCCTGATTATGACTGGCATTTAGAAGAGCACCAGCTGCTGCTGCAACCCGGCAACCACCAAGGCTACAACACAAGCAACGAGTACAGGTATACAAGTCATATTAGTAGTAAAGAGATGTCATTCAGTTAACAACTCCGAAAAATTAGATATCAAAATCAATACGACTGATTTCAGTCTGAAGCATCCGACAAAAAACTAATCATCATTATGTCCTTGTTCAAACTTCATCACTGTAAATTTGGCCAAATTTGCATGTGATCAAACTCATAAAGTTTAAAATGACAATTTCAAAGTTTTTGCTTTGTTCGTCTGTGGGGATATCTCATATAAATTATATGTCCGTATTTAGATAATACGGCCATTGCATGGAAGTAGCCCTCCAAATATTGAGCATTGAAATGCGGCGTCCAATTAGTATGGAACTAGGCCAATAATAACATTCAAAAGTGGACAAGCCTATATATGTGATGTCGTATGCGCACTTTATGCGTTGAAATAGACTTGAAAGTCTGTCAACATCACAGATTCTTCATGATAGGCTTGATGTATATAATGCGCCGCATTCATCACTTAGTTGGAAGTTATCTCATTGACTAATGTTTCTGAACAACAATGCGGATCAAATCACGAGGTTGAAAACGCTCATGCTCAAAATTCTTCACGCGCTAGTCCCATTGGGTACGAGACAGTTGCCACACGCGCCACAGCCAAACAAATTCTAAATAACGAATAAGGAAATCTACCGTCATCTGGTTTTTCCTATAAACACGGACACAGGCTGGAAATGTTATCTTGAAGATGTTGAGTATTTCATGTCAAGAAATTAATTTCAAAAAAAATTCATGCATAACATACCAATAAAATCGAATAGTTACCCTTTTTGGAAATTAAAGTAAATTGTTTATCTACCTGCTGCCACCTTCTTTGATTAGTGAAGCAGCAATATTGACTTTAGTATAATTCACGTTCCTTGCACTCCTGCAAACAGTCATCAAAATCACCCACCGAGTATCAGCGACCGAGAAGCCAAAAAAGAATAAAAACTTAGAGCACGCAACCGTCGAAGTCAAGAAAATTGAAGTTTACATAAGGTCGGCTAGCTCTCTCATGCTCTTGTCACCGTCACTCAGGAAATCGTCGATGACATCCATCATGAATTTTGGAATATTTGAGTTTTGTACTCTCCTGGTCTCCTCATACATTCCATCCATGATACCCTAGACAGATGGTAAAAATGGAGACGCGAAATGTCAATTATCAAAAAGAAGAAATAACTATTAAAGTCACAGGTACTTTGTAAGATTCTCTGTAATATGGTTAACCCCAAGCTAACTCTCCAACCAAGAAAAGGAATTAAAATTTAAAAAAATAATAATAATTTCGCAACGGCAACACACACAGTAAGATATCATATGAAATAATTTTACGGATCGTCTGGCGGACAAAACCTAGTGCTACTCTTCTCACGGTACAGGTAAACGAGAAATAGTATGCATTTTCCTACAAAAGAAGCAATCAAGATGGCCTACATAATCATGCATATATACATATACCGACACAAATCAAGAAGCTCATGTTCATCAGCTTAAAAGTGAGCTTGCTCGCTCATCGTTCTGGAAGCAAAAAGGACAACCACTTCTTTCGCCAAGCAAACGACGTCAAAATCTAAAACATGCGGACGACTGATGATCCAACGAAAAAATAGACGCTACGGAGATGAAAGCGGTCACCTCGTTCTTCAAGTTGTCAACGTAGTTCTGGAGCCTCCGGCGAGCCATTTTCCTCCTCCTTTCTTTCCTCACGCAACACAAAGCGATGTAGAAGGAGATGGAGCGGGCAAAGAAAGTTAGGAAGTTAAAAAGGGTTGGGGCGGGGTTTATATAGGGAAGCTGGACATTACTAAGCTTCCAGTTTTGGCCCTAGAGCAAAGAAGCAAGGCAAGTCAAATGTGCTCCAAAAATCATGTTGAAAATCGTTTTCATATCGAGGAACCGATTTAACATTAAATTCATGGACTACTTTAATATTCAAAGGATTTTGTTAACGAGTGTCTCGAGAATATTGAGTTAAGTAATCAATTAAAAAAATTGTAACTTTTTTTAGCACTCGGACTATGAAAATTATATTAATTTGAACTGAGTATGCTTAAGCTGATCAATTGTTTATGTGCTGATTAATTATAGTTTTAACATTCAGACAGGATTCTACGGAATGCACGAGAAATTCAATCCAGTCTTTCTTCACTTTTTGTCTTAAGAAAAGGAAAAGAGCACAAAGCCAAGCTGAGTGGGCCTCATCACGTTTCTAGAGCATGTGGGGCTGGTTTGCGTCGCACCAAGTTACCGGTGGCTGGACAGCAGTAGCGCTGCCTTCAAATTTAGTCTAAGATATAAAATATTTTTCTTGACTTTCTCTTTAAGATTTAAATTATCACTCAACACGAAGAAAATATGTGTAAATCTATGTATTGACATTAATATCGTGAGAATTTTGGTTGCTAAAGATTGAATAAAATCGAAGTGCATCTATAAAAAATTTAAATTGAACAAAAGTACAAAATATAAAACATAAAATAACAATCTATCCAAACACATCAAATCATTTGTTTAAAAAAAAATTTCAAGCAAGTTTTTATCATGAGATTCATTCTCGCTTGTTGATGAAAACAACATTGAAAACGCAATTGACAAAAAGCAAAGACAATTTTCCAGTAAAGAAATAAGAAACCATTCCCCTATTACAAATGGATCAAGAAATCAAGTTCAATTATCCTGGATGGTTCAAGCATTCCCAAAGCTCGTTTTGGTTTTGTGAGCTTTGATGATTTAACTGTTTTGTTAGATTGGTTATCGTTAGCGAGTATTGACTTGGGGCTTTGGCAAGCATTATCTTAATATGTTAAATCAAGACCCTTTGAGTAGTTGATTAATTCATATTTTTTTTATAAAAAAAAAGTGTATTGACAGTTGGCTAGTAGATATGTAATCCAATTTTGCATGAGTTAATGATGTGGTTAATTGTCCAAAGAGAAAGCCAGAATTTACATTGGTAATCGAATTAGAACAAACCTCGGAATACTGCAAAAAAATTAAACTTTTGACAGTGAAAAGAATTTAAGATTAGCCCACTGTTTGTGTCAAGTTCTAAGTTCCATGGTGGTTTAAAGAGTCTATACGACAATTACAAGTTCCGGGCTCTTAAAACTTGGAACAAGCATGCTTGTTAGGTAAAATATGATTGGGTTTAGGTTTGTACTTGTCCTTGTCAAGCGAGTTAAGTAAACTTGCTGTTGGATTATATCAGAATCAAAGAGTGGATTAGGTTGGGTGAAGGTTGGGAGGGAAAATTATGAAGTCCCTATATCAAGTTAAATAAACATGATTATATTGGAGCGCTCAAACGCATTTCCGCCCTCGGGCCACATGGAGACCCAGCACGAGATCCCGCTGTCTTTCAGCAGGCAAAAGATGCACATTTTAGGACATCCACGCAACCCCCATCTACACAAAGAACCGAGATGTCGACTGAATTTGGCAAGATGTGGCTGCATCTCGAGCGAAGCTGTCCGTAACCGGCCTTAGTTGGGCAAGAGAGGGAGGGAGGCATTATGGACGAGACGCCCACGCGCCTCCGGACCGAGACTTGGTAGCACACTTGCCCTGCCAATGGCTCCTTCTGTTTTCTTTGTCGTTTTCACCAGTTGGAACTTCCTAGTAACTCATTCCGTTTTCTTTGTAGTTTTCACCAGTTGGAACTTCCTAGTAACTCATGCACAGCTCAAACTGGAGTGGGGGACCAACCTCGTTTTGATCGAAGCTGCAATTAATGTCTGAAAAATCCCTTGATAAGGCAAGAAATTCATCGTGGGGTTGAGAATGTGCAATTTGCTTGACAAAAATACCTAACTTTAATTAGGTTTCCACGTACTGGAAAGTGAAAATCCATTTTTTTTAGTAGTGGTCAATGAATTTTCTATTCATGACATGACCAATAGAAGGCCAGCGGAGGTCAACTGGTTTAATAACCCTCTATAAAAGCTTTCATTCCTCTTCTTCTTTTCTCTCCTCTTATCTTTATTACCTTCAACCATCTCTTTTGACAGGAAGCTCTAGTGGATAGACTTAACATGTTCAGAGGGAACAAGCTAGTTAGAAATTTTTCTGAGAAAAATAAAGGCAAGAAATTCATCGTGAGGTTGAGAATGTGCAATTTGCTTGACAAAAATACCAAGCTTTAATTAGGTTTCCACTTATTGGAAAGTGAATAGTAGTCAGTGAATTTTTTGTTCATGATATGACTAATAGAAGGCCAAAGGAGGTCAACTGGTTTAATATTCCTCTATAAAAGCTTTCATTCCTCTTCTTTTTTTCTCTCTCCTCTTATCTTTATTACCTTAAACCATTTCTTTTGACAGGGAGCTCTAGTGGATAGACTTAACATGTTTGGAGGGGATAAACTAGTTATGAATTTTTCCAAGAAAGATAAAGGCAAGAAATTCATCATGAGGTTGAGAAGGTGCAATTTGCTTGACAAAAATACCTAGCTTTAATTAGGTTTCCACTTATTGGAAAGTGACAATCCAACTTTATTAATTGTAGTCAATGAATTTTCTGTTCATGACAGGAGGTCAACCGGTTTAATAGCCCTCTATAAAAGCTTTCATTACTCTTCTTTTTTTCTCTCTCATCTTATTTTTATTACCTTAAACCATCTCTTTTGACAAGGAGCTCTAGTGGATAAACTTTAACATGTTTGGAGGGAATAAGCTAGTTAGGAATTTTCCCAAGAAAAACAAAAGGCAAGAAATTCATTGAGGGGTTGAGAAGGTGCAATTTGCTTAACAAATATACCTAGCTTTAATTAGGTTTCCACGTACTGAAAGTGAAAACCCACCTTTTTTAATTGTAGCAAGTGAATTGTCCGTTCATGACATGACCAATAAATAGAAGGCCAAAGGAGGGAGGAGGTCAACTGGTTTAATAGCCCGCTATAAAAGCTTTCATATCTCTTCTTTCTTTCTCTCTCCTCTTATCTTTATCACCTTAAACCATCTCTTTTTGACAGGAGCTCTGGGGGATAGACTTAACATGTTTGGAGGGATAAGCTAGTTAGGAATTTTTCCGAGAAAAGTAAAGAAAAATGCCAAAGAATAATCTTAAAGTAGGTGTGGAATTAAGTCATCACCTAATTTACGGGAAATCCCATATTGGTAAGTACATCATTTTTCTAAGTGAACCGTCATTAGAAAAGTATTGTAATGGGACGATATAACACAAATGAAAGAGTTGCTCTCTTATCATAGCAAATAAATAAGGGACACTACAAATGGAAACTAGTGGTTGAGTGACAAAACCATCCCTAAAGCTGAAAAAGACAAAATGGTTAAGCAACAAAACCGTCCCTAAAGCTGAAAAAGACATCCCCAAATAGGTTTGTGAAGCCCATCGCCAGGGCTATTGCCGGAGCCATCCCTAAAAGAAACTTTAGGGACGCCTGCTTGAGATTGTTGCCTTCTCGTATTTGAATTTAAGCAGAAACAGTCGATGTGTTAGTCAAAATGGGCTTAGGGTTTTTAGGCTCAGACCAAACAAACTTGGGCCTTGCTTGATAAATTGAGAGCTACTCACTAATCAGAAATTTACTTGGCAATAAAGGAAAATTGCAAGGTGAATTTATATATGTCCAGTTTCTAACGGACATGAAATCATAGACAAATTCTAGAATCCATTAAGAATGCTCTAATTAACCAAATTAAGTGACTCCTTCCCTCCTCAAAATATTCAAGAAATTTTGTCCACATTCAAATCTTAATCAAATCAGCTCCAAAATATTTATATGTAATATTTTTGAGTGATTAAACGTGATCTTGGACACTTTATAGAAATGGTGAACGTTTTTAAGTGCTTTTCCTAGCTAGTATTATTTTAATTTTACTATACTAATCAATGAGCATTGAGCCTGTCTTTTCCATTTTTTCCCCAGATCAAGCTCAAGCTGCCCATGTCAAGAAAAATGAAGTTCTTACAGTTACAAACGTAAGAAGACAAGGCCTTGGTTAGAAGCTGCTTTGTTTTGCAGTTTTGATCAAAACTTCTTCCGCCCCAAATCAGGTTTGCAAGTAAAATCCGCAAGCGGACGAAGATAAATGACCTCAATGCCCTGCTAAACCAGATTTACTAGTACGAGTAAACATAGCCCAACCCTTTCAAACATCAGGAAGATGTACCATGGTGGTGAGATATGATATAACATAAGCAAACGTCAGTTCAAGGCTTTAAGCAGCAATTAATGACTCCGTAATGATGCTGAAATTTCCAAATATGATTTTAGCAAAAGAACTAGTGGATTAATGGAAGGCTCACCTCCCCGCATCCCAGGAGTTGGCTATTTCATTACTTAAATCGAGATCAATGAATTCTTTTCCATTCTTCGAGACTAAATTGGTCGCTGCATTATTTGCAAAGAGAAAATGTGGGCCTTCTCTTTATTATTTTTCAGATTTTTTAGAGATATTATGACAACACAACATCAAAAATAAAAAGGAATGAACAGACCATTACACTTCTGTCGTTAGGTTGATCCACAAATGCCGGGCCTGGAGCTAATCTTTTCCCTTTCCTTGGCAAATCAAGTTCAAGCCTAGCAAGAGAACGATGCGTGAGGGTGGTATGAACCCATAAAAATGAATTCAAAATCACAATGATAAATCCGAAGCACTAGTTAGTCCCTGATTCATTAGCTTCCTTCATCTCCGAGGATTTCATTTGTCCACCATTTCCTCTCAGAATCAACTTCAGACAACAGGGGCCAGAGGGAATCTGAGTGTTCCACTGGATATCATGTCGGAGGGCAGAACCGTCCACTCTCCAAAAATCCACTGATAAATCAACCATATTCAAGACTTTGGGACAGTCACATTTAGGATTTTAACATCTTGATACGGTTTGTCAGCCCTGTCCACTTTCACCTTCTCTATCCCCTGCAACAACATGGTAAGGGTTTCAAGTTTTTCTCAGTCTGTCAGAAACTTATCCAAAGATCCTATTCAAACAGATAAAGAAATCAACAAATCCACAGAGCTAGCTGATGTTCTCGTCATCGAGAAGTTCTTGACCAGAGTAGGACGCTGCCAGTTCCTCCAGAAACTAATAGCCCAAAGCTCAAGCAATGACTGCATTATCACATCCCATCACGGACACTGTTGCACCAAATTCAGTGATCCAATAATAGATGCATTGCAACGTCAACGACTATCATGCATGCCTTGGCAACAGGAAACTAAGATCTTATTACCTGTACAACATCCATTCCCTTGGCAACTCTACCAAAAACAGTGTGCTTGTTATCTAACCATGCTGTGGCCACTGTGGTGATAAAAAACTGAGGACCATTGGTGTTGGGGCCTGCATTTGCCATTGACACTGTGAAAGGCCTGTCATGCCTCAAACTGCAGCAACAGAATGTGCAATTCAAGGTCAGATTTCTTCTGGCAAAACCATCTTACACAAAAAAAAAAAAAAAAAAAAAAAAAAAAAAGCAATTAGAACAGTACCCAAGAGGAAAAAACAGATGTAAGTACATAATAAAAGGCAATTAAGAGACTGACAAATTTATACCCAATAAAAGAAAAATACTACTATTATGGGAGAGCATTGATAGCCAAATTAAAGTACCTCATGACCTAATTTTGCTAAAACAAATGAAATGGGAGTATTGGCAGCAAACTAGAGTACCTAAATATATTGAATCAAAAATTGCAAATTCAGAGACTCAGACACGTGCTAGTAAGTCAAACAGAACTTCAGCGAGCAGTCGAGGAGAATATAATTTCCAAGGAAAGATGAACATTCCTATCCTCAATCTTTATAATCTTTGAGTAGACTTTCTCAGCCTTCTGATGCTATGAATAAAGTCAAAAGAGTTTACAATTCCTTAGCTGTTTACGATATTTTTATGATGAACTGGCTAGACACTTCATCCCCAAACCGAGACTATTACTTCCACAACCTGCTTTATGTTTGCATTAGCAATCTCAGACTGAGAAAACATAATTTTAGGGGAGGCACAAAAGCAAGAGCACATCTTTGTTTTGCTTCAAAGATAGATCTCATATTATATTGATGATAAGTAAAATCACCTTTTGTGGAATTCGTCCTCAAACTCCCTTCCCCATATTGATTGTTCTCCAGTGCCATCTCCCAAAGGGTCACCTGTCCGTATCTTGAAGCCTTTAATAACCCGATGAAAGATAAGATTATCATAGTAGCCATTTCTGCAGTGAGTCGTAAAGTTCTCCACAGTTTTTGGACACTCCTCTGGGTACAGCCGCATATGAATGTCGCCCATTGTTGTACGAAGAATCTAGCAAACAAGCACACAAGTGAACGTCAAAAGTAACCATGCAAAGCACTTATAGAATGGATACAAGTGGAGGTTGCTGAAGAGGCTTATGAACAATAGCAAAAGTATTTTGCATAATGATCCAGGAAAAATGACAAAATTCAAAAGAACATAAAACAGGAAGTTAAGTGGAACGAAGATACTTGTATCTTGCTCTCTCAGAGAGGAAATGGACCACAACGGAAAATGAAGAGTTAGAACAACTTTTTATGGTGCCGCTTATGTGTTTGTGACAAAACTTTGAAAACCTTTATTTAATTTATACATGGTGTGATGAACTATTTCAAATTTCAGAATAGATTTTACAGCTCACTGTTGCAACAAAACTTTGAAAAACTTTATTTAATTTATACATGGTGTGATGAACTATTTCAAAATTCACAATAGATTTTACAGCTCACTGTTGTCTCACTTCGACAGGGCCACAAATCAAATTTCAAGATCATTTCACCACTTTAGACGCCCAGTTTAATGTGCTCCAGACTAACACTTTTACAGACTCACTCTCACAGAAGGACGAGTCATTTATCTCTGTTTTATTGACATTGCAGGCTTCTCTTCCATGCAATCAACTCTTCTTTGTACTTCACCACTTTCCCCAAAAACTCTAGTAACAAAAAAGGTCGAACACTCCACCCTTACACCCGCCACCCCCGCTTTTTCTCCTTTTCGTTTTTTTCCCTTCATGACATTCTCCCATTTCCAACATCACATTCATTTCCACGTAGCCACGTGAGAAGAATTCCCTAAAGCATTCTGTGGTTCACAGTCGATCCATTCCCAAAAGCAGCACCCTCAATTGAGGAGCAAATTCCTATATGTACAATCTGGAGATACAAAAGCTTTATCACTATTTTGCTTCTCCACATGCTTCCCTCTTAGTTGACAAATAAAAAGTAGGAAGAGAACTGGAGGAAAAAGGAGAGAAAAAAAAAACTGCTATTTAGAATTACCCACGATATTGTCCTTTATCTAGTTGATCTTTACAGGAACAATCTACTCTACAATGTCAAGCACAATGTAAGGAGGAAGAAACTCACCACATTGTCAGGAAGTGAAGTAGTAACCGATTTTCCTATATCAGATACAGCCAGAAGCTCATCAGGAGGAGGCTTCTCATTGAACACATCCCTCCCCTTTGTTGCATCTTCAGGTTCCTCAGGTCCTCTCCAACTATCATCAAATGAAAAGGGAACTAACAACTTATCCAAACAAAAACTAGTCTAGAAGAAAACTTCTCAGAAATAAAGTAACATGTTGTGCCATAGGATTATAGCAGTATATCTGATGATGCTAAAATGAGTTCTAAAATACTGTTAGGTAATGCCGCAGAACCTGATCATCTAAGACATACCAGGACATTAGATAATAAAGACATGCTAAAGGTTGGGAATCAAGTTCCAAATGCATTTGCCCAAAAAATGACTAACTACTGCAATAAAATGATACCTGAATAAATAGATTCTATGTTTCTTGAATGCACAGCATAAAAGTGTAGGATCCATTAGTGGCTCCTTGTTCTCATTTGCATTTGCGGCAGCAGCAGGGATTTTTCTCACTTTTTTGCTGCTTCTGTCCCCTTGATACAGGGCAACTCTCAAGAATCTGTCATTGTTCTCAACTTTTCCAAGTATTCTGGCAACTTTATTGGTGTGTAAATTAACCACCTACGATTAAGAACAAAGGAAGGAAAAATAAAAACAGACCGGTCAAAACAACCATGGCCACAGATAGAGTTGCTTTCCGATAAAGAAAAATGAAGAAGACAAGTTAGTAGCTTCTCACTTTTATACCAAGTAGTGTTGCATACAAAAGAAAGTTTGAACTTTCATCAAAGACTGCATTTGGTTGTGGTACGTTTTCTGTTTTCTCAATTTCTTTCTCAACAGCCATCCTTCTCCCAAAATCAATAGCTTCCAGCTGATATAGAGCGACATTACTTCTCTGGAGATCTTGCGCAACCTGATTGACAAATGAAAACAATATCACATCTCAAATGAAAAGTAGACTGCATTGCAAGTGCATTCAGAAAGGAGAAATTACCTCAAGAGACTCATCATAAACACGTCTCAGTTTGCCAGACTTAAACCAAAAAACTCTGATCCTACGATCGGGTGATGTAACAGAAAATTGCTTCCCATCTGGGCTCACCTGAACAGGCATTACCAGGAAACAACTTTACATTGTAAATATAAGGCTAAGCACTTAAAAGGACATAGAATGCTTCACAAAGAACAAATTCAATACCTCAATAGCTGAAACGCTTGTTTTACATTTCACAATTTCGAATAGATTAGTATCACTCTTTAAAGTAAAATTCACCCTGCAAGCAACAGAAAAGAGCAGAAGATGTTATGCAGCTTATTCATGCAAAAGATGAGCCTGACACTTGTGAGGTAGTCAACTTATCGTCATAGGATAATCAAATGGTAGTCAACTTACGAAATCACTTTATCGTCATGTTCATGCAGGAACTTGAATGCTATACTTCAATGACCCAGTTGTCATGTTCATGCAGGAACTCGAATGCCATTTAGCACTTTCCAATCAGGAGAATCTTCTTCTTTTGCAACAAAAAGCCCAACAAAGGTTTGCCAATAAAATAAGAGCATTCATACATAAGCCATGCTAATGCTAGCATAGTAATTTGCAACTAGCATTCATTGGTAAGCACCACCTTAGGGGTAGCTATACCCTATTTGGCCGTACAAAGGTTAAGGAGGCATATGCGTACGGACACAAAACACTCGTTTTCTTTGTGAACATGCGCAATGGCGGGCACTCAAGCAGGATTTTCTCATTAGATTCAATACATGGTTGATCATCCAGTACTGGGAATCAATTCATCAAGCGATTACTAAATCAAGAACCTCAACAAGCATAGAAATTGATGAAACTGGCACAGATATGCTTTTAGCAAGGAAATTTGAAAAGTTATCATCCCAGGTTCAACTACTATTCATGCACTTAAAACATACAAAATACTTAGGTGAATGGTCCAAAAGCCAAAAGAAAGCACTTGGTCTCTACTAATTTATACATTGCAGGAACTTCATAAACAACTTTCCCATGGACAGATGAAATCTTCTCATCTGTATACTCAACTGAGCGAAACACCAACAGCTTTTATCCTCTCCTTCTGGACTCGCTGAGGGTGATTGCCCTCTCCATCTGCAGGAAAAGAATTGACAGTCGGATCAGTAATGTAACCAGAGCAGCAAATGAATCATATTTAGCATCAAAATGAAATCTGTGGATGATGTGCATAGGATAAAGACGAATAGCTGAAACTTAGAATTTGTTCATTCTAAATGGCATAATACTTTGATGAGCTTGATCAGTTTGTACGTCCATTTCCACGGAGAGAAGATGCCTCCTCAATTAGTTCAACCAAAATAAGGGCACTACTAATGGAACACTGCTGCAACATGATAACACGTGGCAGCATGAGACTCTGATTAGAGCCTAACCATAGACAAGCATCTCCATTGTGGGTTCCACACTTTATTCGCAAGTAACGCTATTTGCAAAAAGTAAAAAGACTGTATGACAACCTCATATTTGCTTCCCTAAGATGTGAAGCTCATCTCATATCCGATAACAATATTCTCTTTCTTGTTCGTCTTTGGGAATTGCTCAGTGGTCTCTTGTTTATCAGGATGTTTTGAGTCCAGACTAACATTTTCTAAGTACTTCTCCAGATTAATCCATGGCCTTGTTTGGCTTAACATTCATTTCTTTGATAATTTCAAAGCCTTCCATATCCTAATTCATGAAGTATAAAGACTTCTTGGCGAAACCACGAAGAATTGCAAATACTTCAGGTCTTTCAAGAGAAGCATAAGCAGATTTCATTTGATAGAGGCAGTACCTGATATAGGGTTCTGAGTTTGTCACGAAAGTGGTAGTACTCATTCACCACCCATTCATACGATGTCTCGCAACTAGAAGAGAACCACAGAGACACAAGTGTCAAATAGACCATATATTCACATAGTCAGCAACTCAGCAAGAACCATAAGCATTGTTAGGTTAAATTAGATGCACAGGTAAATAAGCTTCTCATGTTCAAAGCAAGATTTCATGTCAGTAAATTGCTTTTCAAAATCTTCATTGGATGCAGATCACCAATATTGTATTTCTAAGGAAGAGAAATTGCTATCTCGATGTAAATGAATACAACAGCAAATTATTGAAGACACAAGCATCATAGATAAATTTTTGCATAATGTATCTCTGATCAAAGTTATGGCTAAAGTCAGAGTTAAAAGTTAACACCACAGCCAGATCCAAGCCTGAGAGACCTAGAGCCAGTCACTCAACAGACAAGCGCTAAACCAAGATCAAGCGAGCAATCTAGTAAAATCACCTAACACCTTCTGGAACTTCCAAGAAAACCATGCACTAATAACACGACTGTTAGTGCATAGTAGTGCTAGGTAAAAACTGGTGTGCTTTTTCAGAATCTTAGCAAAAGCTTTTAAACTTTTCGAGCAGGTTGGTTCAACTGCACTTCACACGAGGCATTGACTAAACTATTGCTCTATGTTCTTGGAGAAGTCTGTGTATGATTCTAATCTAAATACCCTTTCATCAATCAAGGAGACAGCAATCTAAATACCCTTTCATCAATCAAGGAGACAGCAATGACAGTTCATGCTATCAAAAGAGAATGCTTTGAATGACTAATGATGTTGATCACTAGGCATTAAAATGAACAACCATAAACCAAGGAATGCAAGCAATAAACTTATAGATTTAGTAGGTTAGTCTACATGTATGGTTATGCAGATATGAGAAAACTAACAACAGATATTTAAAAGCTTGTCTATACATTTGACAAGATGCCAATAAGTTGTTGAACAAAACATATCCTTATATATAATTGTGCACATACTGTTATAAGGGTTCTGAAATCATGGATGCAAAGAAAATGCCAATTTCTACCTTTGCTTGTCCTGATTAAGGCTGGCATTTATAAGAGCACGAGCTGCTGCAACAACCCGGCAACCACCAAGGCTACAACACAAGCAACGAGCACAGGAATACGTTATATGTCTGTATTTAGATAATTTGGCCATGGCACAGAAGTAGCTCTCCAAAAGCATCGGAATGTGGCTTTCAATTAATATGGAACTAGGCCAATGATATAATTCAAAAGCGGACAAAATTCACAGCCTATTTACGTGTTATCGTATGCACATTTTACAGACTTGACAGTAATGCACCGCATACACCACTTAGTTGGGAGTTATCTCGTTGGCTAATGTTTCCGAACAATAAGGCAGATCAAATCACAAGGTTCAAAACGCTCATGCTCAAATTTCTTCACGCGCTAGTCCCATTGGAATGTACTAGACAGTGTCCACACGCGCCTTGGCCAAACAAAACCTAAATATTGGATATGGAAATCTATCTGGTTTTTCCAACAAACACGAACTCAGGCCACTGATCAGCCTTCTTGCAAGCGCATAATTCAAACAGGATTGATCTTTTCCTAATGCAGCATGCTAAGAATATGACTAAAAGGGAAAACTTTCAAACACAAGTGCTGGAAATGTTCTACTCTTGAAGATGTTGATTATTTCATGTCAAGAAATTAATTTTAAGAAAATTTCACGCATAACATACCAATAAAATCGAATAGTTACCCTTTTTGGAAATTAAAGTAAATTGTTTATCTACCTGTTGCCACCTCCTTTGATCAGATGAGCAGCAGTAGTGACTTTAGTATAATCCACGCTCCTTGCACTCCTGAAAACAATCATCAAAATCAACCACCGATTATTAGCGACCGAGAAGCCAGAAAAGAATAAAAACTTAGAGCACGCAACCGTCAAAGTCAAGAAAATTGAAGTTTACAGAAGGTCGGCTAAATCTCTCGTGCTGTTGTCACCGTCACTCAGGAAATTGTCGATGACATTCATCATGAGATTGGGAAAATTTGAGTTTTGTGCTCTCCTGGTCTCTTCATACTCTCCATCCATGATACCCTGGACAAATGGTAAAAATAGAGATGCGAAATGTCAACTCTCAAAAGGAGAAATAACTATCAAAGTCGCAGACACTTGGTAAGATCTTCTGTAATATGGTTAACGCCAAGCTAATTCTCCAACCATGAAAAGGAATTAAAAAAACAAAAAACCATGTTCATCTTCCCTTTATAGCCTATACAATAACCCTCCAAAAAAAGAAAAAAGATCATTTCGCGATGACAAAATGCACAATAAGATATCATATGAAATAATTTTACGGGTGGTCGGGTGGACAAAACCTAGTGCTACTCGTCTCATGGTATATATATACGAGAAATAATCTGCATTTTCCTACAAAAGAAGCAGTCAAGATGGACTGCATAATCATGCATATATACATAGGCCGTGATAAAACGATCAAAAGCTCATGCTCATCAGCTTAAAAGAGGGTTTGCTCGCTCGTCATTCAAGAAACGAAATGGACGATCACTTCTTTTGCTAGGCGAACGATGTCAAAATCTAAAACATGCATATGACCGATGATCTAGCAAAAAGAGAGATGCCATGGAGATGGAAGCTATAGAGAAGCGATCACCTCGTGCTTCAAGGTGTTGATGTAGTCCTGGAGCCTCCGTTGAGCCATTTCCCTCCTCTTTTCTTTCCTCACGCAAGGCAGAGAGAAATAGAGGGAGATAGAGCTGGAAAAAAAAATTTAGGAAGCAAAAGAGTGGGTTGGCCAGAGATTCGAAGGCAAGCCTTATATAGGGAAGCTTGACATTATTAGACTTCCAGTTTAGTGTGCTGCGAAAATTGAGAAAGTACTTCAATGAGGTAACGCAAGGGACGCTCTAGCGCATCTCCACCATCGGGTCACATGGAAGCCAGCACGAGATCCCGCTGTCTTTCGACGGGCAAAAGATGCAATTTTTAGGATATCCTCACACACCCATCTGCACGAGAACCGAGATGGGTTGTGCCGACTCCTCTCTCTGAGTCGACGTTTCATCTTTGTGAGAGTGGCTGCATCTCGAGCGAAGCGATGCGTTATTGCTTCGGTTGGACAAAGGGAGGGAAACGCTACGACAGAGACGTGCACGCGCCCCACACGCTGCCAAACCTAGACTTGGAAGCGACCCCTCCCAACGGCTCCTGTTTTCTTCTCATTTTCGGGTTGAGGAGGTGATGGCAAAAAACCCAGCTTTGATTTTTTATTTTTTTATTTTTTTATATTTTTTTGTCGAAAGCTTTGATTAGGCTTCCTATGTTTTGAAAACCTACCTTTTCTATTCTTGACATAACAAGTGAAAGGTCAGAACGAAGTTAAATAATTTAATAGCCTGTTTTTTTTTCTCCCTCTTTTTCACTAAATCTTTCTAATCATTTTGTTGGCGGACAGTTAATAAGTATTTTTCCATATCTAATAATCATTTAGTAGTGATGTCTCCCTCTAACCAAACTTTGTTGAGATTACCTTAAACCACCCCTTTTGATGAGGAATTCTAGTAAATAGAATTGAGATATTTTGATAGGATAAACTAGTTATGAATCTTTTTTCTGAGAAAAATGAAATAGAAAAGAGCCAAAGAATAGTCTTAAAATAGGTACGGAATCGAGACGTTATCTGATTTACAAGCATCCCATATTGATAAGTCCATCATTTTTCTAAACGAATCGTCTTTGGGAGATCATGGTAATGGGCAATATAACCAAATGAATAGAACCTAATGTAACCAAATGGAGAATTTGCTATCTTATTGGAGCAAATCAATTGCGAACACTACAAAGAAGACCACACAGTCGAGTAACAAACCGTTCCTAAAGCTGAAAAAGCTGTCCCCAATGGTACTTGGCAAAAAAATCCAGTTTTGATTAGGTTTCCTAGATACTGAAAACCCATCTTTTTTTATGGTAGCTAGATTTTCTATCCATGTCATGGTCAATGGAATGCCAGGGTGAGGTCAAATGATTAAATAGCCTATTATAAAAGCTTCCTTTCCTGTTTTTTCTCCCTCTGTCTTCCACCAAATCCTCCTAATCATGGAGTATTCTTTATTGAGGAAAAGCTTGTATATTAGCATTTTGTATCTAGAGAGTTAGTAAGTGTTTTCCCACATCTAGCTCGAAATCTAAATTAATCATTTGTAGTGGTGTCCAAGTCTAACCAAATTTTCTCTCAATCATGAGGTTGAGATTATAAATGGAAGCACCTCCCATATTTATTACCTTAAAATACCCCTTTTGACAGGGAGTTCTAGTGGATAGAGTTAATATAATTTGAGGGGATGAGTTAGTTAGGAATCTCTTTTTTGGGAAAAATGAAGAAGAAAAGAGCCAAAGAATAGTCTTAAAATATGTATAGAATCAAGTCATTGTCTGATTTACAAGCATCTCATATTGGTAAGTCCATTTTTGTGAATGAACTATCTTTGGGAGATCATTGTAATGGGCAATATAACCAAATGAATAAAACTTAATATAACTAAATGGAAGATTTGCTATCTTATTAGAGCAAATCAATAGGGGACACTACAAAGAAGACCACTCGGTCGAGTAACAAACCGTCCCTAAAGCTAAAATAGCCGTTCTAATTATACGAGCGATAGCACTACAGCCATCTTTATCCAGCTCTCAAGGTTCTCTCTCTGTGACCTGCCATGGAGACCATTATGATGATTATTATGTTGGTGTTGGAGCAGGGAAGACGAAAGTGATTGCCGCTTACTTGCTAGCTGTTTTGGGAGGGAACACTACCCCAACTGCTGCTGAGTTGAAGGACATTCTTGGATTTGGTGGTGCATGCTCCTTCATTTCCTTCCTTTGTCTTTGATAACATTTGAATTTTCTTTTGGTGGTTTCATGTCGGAAGCGTATGTGAATCATTTGTGGGATGGTTTAGTGATTTTTCTTTTTTTGGTTTCTTATTTCTGAAGTTGTCTCATTTGTAATTTGGCATCGTTTGTCCCAACGGTAGGAACCCAGTTTTTGGTTAGAGTGCGTGATGCTTGTTTTTGTTAGATTTTCCCATTACTTGCTGAAAGTGAAATTTTCAATATGTCCTAGGTGGGGTTTCCTTTCTATGTTCATGTGTTGAATGAAATTCACATGGTCTCATGAAGTGGAAAGGCATTCGTGTCAAAGTTCCAATGACAAAATTGTTATAATTATGGTTAATTGATCAACAAAAGCTAACACACTAAGATACATCTTTTCTATTCACGTATCTATTGAATTCATAAATTCACTAAACTTTTCTGTTCACGTATCTATTAAATTCATGAATTTTCTAGATTCATGTATTTTTTAGTTCATGTATTTATTGAGTTCATGAATCTATTGAATTCACGTGTCTCTGGATTCATGAATCTCTTAAATTCATGTATCTCTTGATTCATGAATTTTGTGGTTACATACGTTTATTTAATTCATGTATCTCTTTTGTACATGAACTAAAAAGCCCTATAAATATTTAGGAGTATAGAGCTTCAAAATAGTGGTTTTTCGACTCGATTACAAAAGAGATTAGAAATACATCCCCATAAAGAATAACACACCAGCACGCAAGACGGCCAGTTTTTGCAATTTGGGCAGATTTATGTATTTGGGAAGTTGGGACTGTAGCTACTCATAGAGCCTTGAGCAAGGACAAAACTCCGTTGGAACATCCAAATGAAGTGAAGCAGAAACGGAGTGATAAGAGGACGACAAATTATTAGAGGACGTGCGGGAATAAGCTGGAGAAACCCGAACGAAGACTTCATGCGATCGCCGAACTCGCAATTTGCCGACCAAAACTAGAGTGAACCAGAAGGACTAATGTGTCTAATTTCCCTACATTCGATCGAAAGCATGTAAGATTAAATCCTGCACAGACACCGCCTAAGTAATCCTAAAAGTTGATGTTCTTCCAAGTATCCTTTTTTTTTTCATTAAGAACATAATCCTCTACTGATCTTAGGCTTTTAAGCGTGTGGGCATTGGATTTCTGCATGATTCTTCCATGTTGATCTGAGAATGAACGATTTCTCAGATACCGGAAATCACCTTTACTGCTTTTGAAGATCTAAATGTTCATTACTAGAGAATGATAAACAAACATACAAGTATGAATGGTCCAAAAGCTGAAAGAAAGAACATGGTCTCTACTAATTAATATATAGCAGGAACTTCATCAACAACTTTCCCATAGACAGATGAAATCTTCTCATCTGTATACTTATTGGAAATTGATGATCCATTTTCAACAAAATCTAGAAACATATTTCTTCATCAGGAAGTAGCCGAATGAAAGCAAACAAGCAACGGCTAAAGAAATGTCTGGAGTCCACTAATTTTGTATAGAGAAGTCCACAAAATTATCCCTGCAAATGGCAGAGATAATTGTCTTGCAAGTCGGTTCACAAAGCTCTATGATAGAGCTAGCTAAGGCTAAGAGCTGCGGACACGACTTTGGAGCAACTTGCCTATAAATAGGCAAGGAGTTACTCATGTAAGAAGTCGTGCGAGAGTAGAACTAAGATAGCTTATGTACCATGAAATACTCCTCTATCACAAGTACTAAACATTTCCATCAACTAGATAAATTACGTCCCATGAACTTTGTCCATGGTCCATCCATCACCAAATACATGCCGCACATATAGGTTTGCACATCACTAACCAAAAACTATTATCGATACCGAAAATCATGCTTTTACGCAGTCATATTTTTCAACAATACTCAGCTAAGCGAAACACCAACAGCTTTTATCCCCTCCGTCTCGACTCTTGGTTGAAGACTGCCCTCTCCAACTGCAGAAAACAAATCGACAGTTGGATCAGTAACGTAACTGGAGCAGCAAATGAATCATATTTAGCATCAAAATGAAGTCTCGGGATGATGTGTATAGGATAAAAAAAATCGCTGAAACTTAGAATTTTCTCATTGTAAATGGCATAATATTTTGATGAGCTCAATCAGTTTCTACGTCCGTTAACACAGAGAGAAGATGCATCCTCAATTAGTTCAACCAAGATAAGGGCACTACTAATGGAATACTGCCGCAACATGATAACACATGGAGGCATGAGACTCTGACTAGAGCTTAACCACAGACAAGCATCTCCATTGCGAGTTCCCCACTTTGTTTGCGTATAACGCTATTTGCAAAAGGTAAAAAGACTGTATGACAACCTCATATTTGCTTCCCTAAGATGTGAGGCTCATCTCATATTCCATAACAATATTCCCTTTCTTGTTCGTCTTCAGGACTTGCTCGCCGGTCTCTTGTTTATCAGGATGTTTTGAGTCCCAACTAACATTTCCTAAGTGTTTCTCCAGATTAATTGATGGCCTTATCGGCTTAACATTCATTCCTTTAATAATCCAAAGCCTTTGATATCCCAAATTCATAAAGTACAAAGAGTTCTTGGCAAAATCATGAAGAATTGAGAATACTTTGGGTCTTTCAGGAAAGCATAAGCAGAGTTCATTTAACAGAGGCAGTACCTGATGTAGGGTTCTGAGTTTGTCGCGAAAGTGGTAGTACTCATTCACCACCCGTTCATACGATGTCTCGCAGCTAGAAGACAACCGCAGAGACATAAGTGTCAAATTGACCATCAATAAATACATAGGCAATCATTTTTTAAAAATTTCAAAAACTAATGGAGAAGTTCATATCGCATGCAGCCAGTGGTTGGCATATGTTCACATAGTTAGCAACTCAGCAAGAACCATAAGCATTGTTAGGTTAAATCACGTGCAAAGGTAAATAAGCTTCTCATGTTCAAAGTCAGATATTCGTATTGGTATATTGCTTTTCAAAATCTTCACTGGATTCGGATCACCGATGCTATATTTTTAAGGAAGAGAAATTGCTGTCTTGATGTAAATGAATACAACAGCAAACTATTGAAGACACCAAAAAGTCTCTAGACACAGGCATCTTAGATAACTTTTCGTATAATGTATCTTTGATCAAAGTTATGGCTAAAGCCAGAAGTTAAAAGTTAACACCACAGCAAGATCCAAGCCTGAGAGACCTAGAGCCAGTCGCTCAACGGACAAGCGCTAAACCAAGATCAAGTGAGCAATCTAGTAAAGTCGCCTGACACCATTTGGAACTTCCGAGAAAACCATGCGCTAATAGCACAACTATTAGTGCATAATGGTGCTTGGTAAAAACCAGTGCAAATCTTTAGAATTTTAGCAAAAGCTCTTAAACTTTTCATGCACTCGGTTCGACTGCACTTCATGTGAGGCATGGGCTAAACTATTGTTCTATGTTCTTGGAAAAGTCTCTGTATGATTCTAACCTAGATACCCTTTCATCAATCAAGGAGACAGCAATGACAGTTACATGCTATTAAAAGACAATTCTTTGAATGACTAATGATGTTAATCGCTAGGCATTAAAATGCACAACCATAAAATAAGGAACGTAAGCAATAAACTTATAGCTTTTGGGAGGTTAATTTACATTGTATGGTTATGCAAATACAAGAAAATTAATAACAGATATATAAACGTTTGTCTATGCATTTGACAACACGCCCATAATTTGTTGAACGAAACAAATCCTTAGATATAATTATGCACATACTGTTATAGGGTTCTGAAATCATGAATGCAAAGAAAATGCCAATTTCTACCTTTGCTTGTCCCGATTAAGGCTGGCAGTTATAAGAGCACGAGCTGCTGCAACAACCCGGCAACCACCAAGGCTACAACACAAGCAACGAGTACAGGTATACAAGTCATATTAGTAGTAAAGAGATGTCATTCAGTTAACAACTCGGAAAAATTAGATATCAAAATCAATACGACTGATTTCAGTCTAAAGCATCCGACAAAGAACTAATCATCATTATGTCATTATTCAAACTACATCTCTGTAAATTTGGCCAAATTTGCATGTGATCAAACTCATAAAGTTTAAAATGACAATTTCAAAGTTGTTGCTTTGTTCGGCTGTTGGAATATCTCATATACGTTATATGTCCGTATATAGATAATACGCCATGGCATAGAAGTAGCCCTGCAAATATTGAGCATTGGAATGCGGCTTCCAATTAATATGGAACTAGACCAATAATAACATTCAAAAGCGGACAAGCCTACATATGTGATGTCGTATGCACACTTTATGCATTGAAACAGACTTGAAAGTCTGGCAACATCACAGATCTTTCATGATAGGCTTGATGTATATAATGCGCCGCATTGACCACTTAGTTTTTTTTTTTTTTTTTTTTTTTTTTTTCTACTCTACGCCTATTCTACACTCACTTCTTGCTCTCTACTTTTCTTGCCCTCTTCTGCGGGGCATTTGAAAAACCCACTCACCGAAACTTACGTGTCCCCACCCCATCCCCCCGAGAAGATTGGGATTGAACCCCTCACCTCCCTTCCATGTTGGAAGGGTGGCCACTAGGGACCACTTAGTTGGAATTTATCTCATTGACTAATGTTTCTGAATAGTAATGCGGATCAAATCACGAGGTTGAAAACGCTCATGCTCAAAATTCTTCACGCGCTAGTCCCATTGGAATGTACGAGACAGTTGCCACACGCGCCACAGCCAAACAAATTCTAAATAACGGATAAGGAAATCTACCGTCATCTGGTTTTTCCAACAAGCACGGGCACAGGCCACTGATCAGCCTTCTTGCAAGCGCATAATTCAAACAGGATTGATCTTTCCTAATGCAGCATGCTAAGAATATGACTAAAAGGGGAAAATTTCGAACACAAGTGCTGGAAATGTTCTTCTCTTGAAGATGTTGAGTATTATATGTCAAGAAATTAATTTTAAGAAAATTTCACGCATAACATACCATTAAAATCGAATAGTTACCCTTTTTGGAAATTAAAGTAAATTGTTTATCTACCTGCTGCCACCTCCTTTGATCAGATGAGCAGCAGTAGTGACTTTAGTATAATTCACGCTCCTTGCACTCCTGAAAACAATCATCAAAATCACCCACCGATTATCAGCGACCGAGAAGCCAGAAAAGAATAAAAGCTTTAGAGCATGCAACCGTCGAAGTCAAGAAAATTGAAGTTTACAGAAGGTCGGCTAGCTCTCTCATGCTGTTGTCACCGTCATTCAAGAAATTGTCGATGACATTCATCATGAGATTTGGAAAATTTGAGTTTTGTGATCTCCTGGTCTCCTCATACTCTCCATCCATGATACCCTAGACAGATGGTAAAAATGGAGAAGAAATAACTATTAAAGTCACAGACACTTTGTAAGATCTTCTGTAATATGGTTAACCCAAAGCTAACTCTCCAACCATGAAAAGCAATTAAACTTTAAAAAAAAAAAAAAACATGTTCATTTTCTCTTTATAACCTATACAATAACCCTCCATCCAAAAAAGAAAAAGAAGAAAAAATCATTTCGCAATGGCAAAACACACGGTATGATATCATACGAAATAATTTTACAGATCGCCTGGCGGACAAAACCTAGTGCTACTCGTCTCATGGTACAGGTATATGATAAATAACAAAAGAAGCAATCAAGGTGGACTATGGACTGCATATAGACATAGACCGAGACAAGACGATCAAGAAACTCATGTTCATCAGCTTAAAAGTGGGCTTGCTCGCTCATCTTTCAAGAAGCGAAAATGACGACCACTTCTTTCGCCAGGCAAACGACATCAAAATCTAAAACGTGCGGACAACTGATGATCCAGTGAAAAGAGAGACACTACAGAGATGAAAGCGGTCACCTCGTTCTTCAAGTTGTCAATGTAATTCTGGAGCCTCTGGCGAGCCATTTCCCTCCTCCTTTCTTTCCTCACGCAACACAGAGTGATGTAGAAGGAGATGGAGCAGGCAAAGAAAACAGGAAATTACAAAAAGTTGGAGCGGGGTTTATATAGGGAAGTTGGACATTACTAGGCTTCCGGTTTTGGCTCCCGGGCAAAGGAGCAAGGCGAGTCTAATGTGCTCCAAAAACCGTGTAAGTACTTTAATGAGGGTGATGCAAGGAGCACTCGAACGCATTTCCGCGCTCGGGCCACATGGAAACCCAGCACGAGATCTCGCTGTCTTTCGGCAAGCAAAAGATGCAAATTTTAGGACATCCTCGCAACCCCCATGTGCACAAGAACAGAGATGTCAAACCGAATTTGGCAGGACGTGGCTGCACCTCGAGCGAAGCTATGCGTGACGGCCTTGGCTGGGCAAGAGAGGGAGTGAGGTATGGACGAGACGCCCACGCACCCCACGCGCCGCTGGACCCAGACTTGGGGGCGCACTTAGCCTTGCCAATGGCTCCTTCTGTTTTCTTGACGTTTTCGCCGGTAGGAACTTACTAGCAACTCATGCACAGCTCGAACTGGAGTGGGGGAGCCACCTCGTTTTGATCGAAGCTGCAATTACTGTCCGAAAATCCCTTGATAAGGCAAGAAATTCATCGTGGGGTTAAGAAGGTGCAATTTACCTGACAAAAATACACAGCTTTAATTTGGTTTCCACATACTGGAAAGTGAAAATCCGCCTTTTTTAATAGCAGTCAGTGAATTTTTTGTTCATGACATGATCAAAGGAATGTCGGAGGAGGTCAACTGATTTAATAGCCCGCTATAAAAGCTTTCATACCTCTCCTTTTTTTCTCTCTCCTCTTATCTTTATTACCATAAACCATATCTTTTAGACTTAACATGTTTGGAAGGGATAATTAGGAATTTTTTCAAGAAAAATAAAGGCAAGAAATTCATTGTGGGGGTCAAGAAGGTGCAATTTGCCTAACAAAAAACCCTCTCAGCTTTAATTTTAATTAGGTTTCCACGCATTGGAAAGTGAAAATCCACATTTTTTAATAGTAGCCAGTGAATTTTCTATTCATGCATGACTAATGGATGGCCAAAGAAGGTCTACTGGTTTAATAGCCCGCTATAAAAGCTTTCATACCTCTTCTTCTTTTTCTCTCTCCTCCTATCTTTATTACCTTTTTTTCTTTTTTGGTCGAACCCATCTTTATTACCTTAAACCATTTGTTTTGACGGGGAGCCCTAGTGGATAGACTTAACATGTTTGGAGGGGATAAGCTAGTTAGGAATTTTTCCGAAAAAAACCCAAAGAAAAATGCGAGAGGAGGTCAACTAGTTGAATAGCATGCTATAAAAGCTTCCATTTCTCTTCTTTTTTTTCTCTCTCCTCTTATCTTTACTACCTTAAACCGTCTCTTTTGACTAGGAGCTCTAGAGATAGACTTAACATGTTTGGAGGGATAAGCTAGTCAAGAATTTTTCCAACAAAATTAAAGAAAAAGGCCAAAGAATAATCTTAAAGTAGGTGTGGAATTAAGTCATCACCTAATTTATGGGGCATCTCATATTGGTAAATACATCATTTTTCTAAGTGGACCGTCATTAGAGAAGTATTGTAATGGGACGATATAACACAAATGAAGGAGTTGCTATCTTATCATTGCAAATAAATAGGGGACATTACAAATGGAAACTAGTGGTTGAGTGACAAAACCATCCCTAAAGCTGAAAAAGACTAAATGGTTGAGCAGCAAAACCGTCCCTAAAGCTGAAAAAGACATCCCCAAACAAGTTTGTGAAGCCCATCGACGGGGCTATTGCCGGGGCCATCCCTAAAAGAAAATTTAGGGACGTCTTGTTGCCGTCTCTAGAACCTGCTTGAGATTGTTGCCTTCTCGTATTTGAATTTAAGCAGAAACGATCAAAGAACTTGCTATTCATCACTGTTGAAACAGTCGATGTGTTAGTCAAAATGGGCTTAGGATTTTTAGGCTCAGACCAAACAAACTTGGGCCTTGCTTGATAAATTGAGAGCCACTCACTAATCAGAAATTTACTTGGCAATAAAGGAAAATTGCAAGGTGAATTTATATATGTCCAGTTTCTAACGGACATGAAATCGTAGACAAATTCTAGAATCCATTAAGAATGCTCTAATTAACCAAATTAAGTGACTCCTTCCCTCCTCAAAATATTCAAGAAATTTTGTCCACATTCAAATCTTAATCAAATCAGCTCCAAAATATTTATGTATAATATTTTTGAGTGATTAAACGTGATCTTGGACACTTTATAGAAATGGTGAACGTTTTTAAGTGCTTTTCCTAGCTTGTATTATTTTAATTTTACTATACTAATCAATGAGCATTGAGCCTGTCTTTTCCATTTTTTCCCCAGATCAAGCTCAAGCTGCCCATGTCAAGAAAAATGAAGTTCTTACAGTTACAGACGTAAGAAGACAAGGCCTCGGTTAGAAGCTGCTTTGTTTTGCAGTTTTGATCAAAACTTCTTCCGGCCCAAATCAGGTTTGCAAGTAAAATCCGCAAGCGGACGAAGATAAATGACCTCAATGCCCTGCTAAACCAGATTTACTAGTACAAGTAAACATAGCCCAACCCTTTCAAGCATCAGAAAGATGTATCATGGTGGTGTGATATGATATAACATAAGCAAACATCAGTTCAAGACTTTAAGCAGCAATTAATGACTCCATAATGGTGCTGAAATTTCCAAAGCAAAGGATCTAATAGATCAATGGAAGCCTCACCTCCCCGCATCCCAGGAGTTAGCTATTTCATAACTTAAATTCGAGATCAATGAATTATTTTCCATTCTTCAACGCTAAATCGGTCGCTGCATTATTTGTAAAAAGAAAATGCGGGCCTTCTCTTTATTATTTTTCGGATTTTTTAGAGTTATTATGACAACGCAACATCAAAAATAAAAAGGAATGAACAGGCGATTACACTTCCGTTGTTAGGTTGATCCACAAATGCCGGGCCTGGAGCTAATCTTTTCCCTTTCCTTGGCAAATCAAGTTCAAGCCTAGCAAGAGAACGATGCATGAGGGTGGTATGAACCCATAAAAATGAATTCAAAATCACAATGATAAATCCGAAGCACTAGTCAGTCCCTGATTCATTATCTTCCTTCACCTCCGAGGATTTCATTTGTCCACCATTTCCTCTCAGAATCAACTTCAGACAACAAGGGCCAGAGGAAATCGGAGTGTTCCACTGGATATCATGTCGGAGGACAGAACCGTCCACTCTCCAAAAATCCACTGATAAATCAACCATATTCAAGACTTTGGGACAGTCACATTTAGGATTTTAACATCTTGATACGGCTTGTCACCCCTGTCCACTTTCACCTTCTCTATCCCCTGCAACAACATGGTAAGGGTTTCAAGTTTTTCTCAATCTGTCAGAAACTTATCCAAAGATCCTATTCAAACAGATAAAGAAATCAACAAATCCACAGAACTAGGCTGATGTTCTCGTCATCAAGAAGTTCTTGACCATAGTAGGACGCTACCAGTTCCTCCAGAAACTAATAGCCCAAAGCTCAAGCAACGACTGCATTATCACATCCCATCAAGGAAACTACTGTGTTGCACTAAATTCAGTGATCCAATAATAGATGCATTGCGACGTCAACGACTATCATGCATGCATTGGCAACAGGAAACTAAGATCTTATTACCTGTACAACGTCCATTCCCTTGGCAACTCTACCAAAAACAGTGTGCTTGTTATCTAACCATGGTGTGGCCACTGTGGTGATAAAAAACTGAGAACCATTGGTGTTGGGGCCTGCATTTGCCATTGACACTGTGAAAGGCCTGTCATGCCTCAAGCTGCAGCAACAGAATGTGCAATTCAAGGTCAGATTTCTTCTGGCAAAACCATCTTACACAAAAAAAGCAATTAAAACAGTACCCAAGAGGAAAAAACAGATGCAAGTAAATAATAAAAAGCAATTAAGAGACTGACAAATTTATACCCAATAAAAGAAAAATACTACTATTATGGGAGAGTGTTGATAGCCAAATTAAAGTACCTCATGAGCTAATTTTGCTAAAACAAATGAAATGGGAGTATTGGCAGCAAACTAGAGTACCTAAATATATTGAATCAAAAATTGCAAATTCAGAGACTCAGACACGTGCTAGTAAGTCAAACAGAACTTCAGCAAGCAGTCAAGGAGAACGTAATTTCCAAGGAAAGATGAACATTCCCATCCTCAATCTTTATAATCTTTAAGTAGACTTTCGCAGCCTTCTGATGCTATGAATAAAGTCAAAAGAGTTTACAATTCCTTAGCTGTTTACGATATTTTTATGATGAACTGGCTAACAACACTTCATCCCCAAACCGAGACTATTACTTCCACAACCTGCTTTATATTTGCATTAGCAATCTCAGACCGAGAAAACATAATTTTAGGGGAGGCACAAAAGCAAGAGTACATCTTTGTTTTGCTTCAAAGATACATCTCATATTATATTGATGATAAGTAAAATCACCTTTTGTGGAATTCGTCCTCAAACTCCCTTCCCCATATTGATTGTCCTCCAGTGCCATCTCCCAAAGGGTCACCTGTCTGTATCATGAAGCCTTTAATAACCCGATGAAAGATAAGATTATCATAGTAGCCGTTTCTGCAGTGAGTCGTAAAGTTCTCCACAGTTTTTGGACACTCCTCTGGGTACAGCCGCATATGAATGTCGCCCATTGTTGTATGAAGAATCTAGCAAACAAGCACACAAGTGAATGTCAAAAACTAACCATGCAAAGCACTTATAGAATGGATACAAGTGGAGGTTGCTGAAGAGGCTTATGAACAATAGCAAAAGTATTTTGCATCATGATCCAGGAAAAATGACAAAATTCAAAAGAACATAAAACAGGAAGTTAAGTGGAATGAAGATACTTGTATCTTGCTCTCTCAGAGAGGAAACGGACCACAATGGAAAATGAAGAGTTAGAACAACATTTTGTGGTGCCGCTTATGTGTTTGCGACAAAACTTTGAAAACCTTTATTTAATTTATACATGGTGTGATGAACTATTTCAAATTTCAGAATAGATTTTACAGCTCACTGTTGCAACAAAACTTTGAAATATTTTATTTAATTTATACATGGTGTGAGGAACTATTTCAAAATTCAGAATAGATTTTACAGCTCACTGTTGTCTCACTGCGACAGGGCCACAAATCAAATTTCAAGATCATTTCACCACTTTAGACCCCCAGTTTAATGTGCTCCAGACTAACATTTCTACAGACTCACTCTCACAGAAGGACGAGTCATTTATCTCTGTTTTATTGACATTGCAGGCTTCTCTTCCATGCAATCAACTGTTCTTCGTACTTCACCACTTTCCCCAAAAATTCTAATAAGAAAAAGGGTCGAACACTCTACCCCTACACCCCCCACCCCCACTTTTTCTCCTTTTCATTTCTTTCCCTTCATGACATTCTCCCATTTCCAACATCACATTCATTTCCACGTAGCCACATGAGAAGAATTCCCTAAAACATTCTGTGGTTGACAGTCGATCCATTCCCAAAAGCAGCACCCTCAATTGGGGAGCAAATTCCTATACGTAAAATCTGGAGATACAAAAGCTTTATCACTCTTTTGCTTCTCCACATGCTTCCCTCTTAGTTGACAAATAAAAAGTAGGAAGAGAACTGGAGGAAAAAGGAGAAATCTGCTATTTAGAATGACCCACAATAATATCCTTTATCTAGTTGATCTTTACAGGAACAATCTACTCTACAATGTCAAGCACAATGTAAGGAGGAAGAAACTCACCACATTGTCGGGAAGTGAAGTAGTAACCGATTTTCCTATATCAGATACAGCCAGAAGCTCATCGGGAGGAGGCTTCTCATTGAACACATCCCTCCCCTTTGTTGCATCTTCAGGTTCCTCAGGTTCTCTCCGACTATAATCAAATGAAAAGGGAACTAACAACTTATCCAAACAAAAACTAGTCTAGAAGCAAACTTCTCACAAATAAAGTAACATGTCGTGCCATAGGATTATAGCAGTATATCTGATGATGCTAAAATGAGTTCCAAAACACTGTTAGGTAATGCCGCATAACTTGATCATCTAAGACATAACAGGACATTAGATAATAAAGACATGCTAAAGGTTGGGAATCAAGCTCCAAATGCATTTGCCCAAAAAATGACTAACTACTGCAATAAAATGATACCTGAATAAATAGATTCTATGTTTCTTGAATGCACAGCATAAAAGTGTAGGATCCACTAGTGGCTCCTTGTTCTCATTTGCATTTGCGGCAGCAGCAGGGATTTTTCTCACTTTTTTGCTGCTTCTGTCCCCTTGATACAGGGCAATTCTCAAGAATCTGTCATTGTTCTCAACTTTTCCAAGTATTCTGGCAACTTTATTGGTGTGTAAATTAACCACCTACCATTAAGAACAAAGGAAGGAAAAATAAAAGTAGACTAGTCAAAACAACCATGGCCACAGATAGAGTTGCTTTCCGATAAAGAAAAATGAAGAAGACAAGTTAGTAGCTTCTCACTTTTATACCAAGTAGTGTTGCATACAAAAGAAAGTTTGAACTTTCATCAAAGACTGCATTTGGTTGTGGTACGTTTTCTGTTTTCTCAATTTCTTTCTCAACAGCCATCCTTCTCCCAAAATCAATAGCTTCCAGCTGATATAGAGCGACATTACTTCTCTGGAGATCTTGCGCAACCTGATTGACAAATGAAAACAATATCACATCTCAAATGAAAAGTAGACAGCATTGCAAGTGCATTCAGAAAGGAGAAATTACCTCAAGAGACTCATCATAAACACGTCTCAGTTTGCCAGACTTAAACCAAAAAACTCTGATCCTACGATCGGGTGATGTAACAGAAAATTGCTTCCCATCTGGGCTCACCTGAACAGGCATTACCAGGAAACAACTTTACATTGTAAATATAAGGCTAAGCACTTAAAAGGACATAGAATGCTTCACAAAGAACAAATTCAATACCTCAATAGCTGAAACGCTTGTTTTACATTTCACAATTTCGAATAGATTAGTATCACTCTTTAAAGTAAAATTCACCCTGCAAGCAACAGAAAAGAGCAGAAGATGTTATGCAGCTTATTCATGCAAAAGATGAGCCTGACCCTTATGAGGTAAAATAATTGCCGACACCCAAAAATGCAAAAGAAAAGGACAACATCATAGGATAATCAAATGGTAGTCAACTTATGAAATCACTTTATCGTCATGTCCATGCAGGAACTTGAATGCTATACTTCAACGACCCAGTTGTCATGTTCATGCAGGAACTCGAATGCCATTTAGCACTTTCCAATCAGGAGAATCTTCTTCTATTTCAACAAAAAGCCCAACAAAGGTTTGCCGATAAAATAAGAATATTCATACATAAGCCACACAAATGCTAGCATAGTAATTTTGCAACTAGCATTCATTGGTAAGCACCACCTTAGGGGTAGCTACACCCTATTTGGCCCTACAAAGGTTAAGGAGGCATATGTGTACGGACACAAAACACTCGTTTTCTTTGTGAACATGCACAATGGTGGGCACTCAAAGCAGGATTCTCTCATTAGATTCAATACATGGTTGATCATCCAGTACTAGGAATCAATTCATCAAGCGATTACTAAATCAAGAGCCTCAACAAGCATAGAAATTGATGAAACGGGCACAGATATGCTTTTAGCAAGGAAATTTGAAAAGTGATCGTCCCAGGTTCAACTACTATTCATGCACTTAAAAAACATGCAGTGAATAGACGCGCTCTTGAGAATATAAAAACACGAGATGATTCACATACTCATCCTCTGGAAACTTCAGTGTGTCAGGTTTCCAATACTCAATAATGCCTCTTGAATCAGCAGATATCACTGTGTCAAATGCATGGTTGTACCTCATAATTTTTAGTGGACCCATGTGTATCTGAATGCCAAACAAACATAACAACAAAAGCATAAGCTAACAAGAAAATCGTGTAATGAAGTGAAGTAGTATCTTGAATAACCTTCACAGCCCAAATTACCTCTCTAGAACACAAGGGTTCATTTGTACCAGCACGAGCATCATATATACGTACAAAAGAAGAATCACGATCACTTATGGCAAGCTTAGCTTTAACCTCCCCTTGTTTGTATACCCAATCCACAGCTCCAGGAACATACGGTAGACGAATCATGACCATCATGTCATAGTTGACTACATCGTAAATCTTCACTGATCGATCACTTGAGATGGTACAGCAAAGCGTCCCATCAATACTAACCTGCGTAGCTTAATTTAGTAATCATGATAAATGTGCCAGACATGATAAAAACCCGAAAGTAAACAGAGACATCATAGAGCAAAAGTGAGCACAAACGCATAAATAGGAAACAATCAAATCTAAGTAATCTCAGATACTACATTTTCTTCAATAAATTACTATTGTTGAGTTAACTCCATAAAGCCTTAATGTGAAGACGAAGAAGAAGAAAAACTATTTCGGGTGTTTCTACTTGTAGAAACGACTATTAACTAAATTCTTTCAATGACAGCTGAACAGAAAAGTCAGTGGCAACCATAAGACAAAAGTTTGAGTCCACAAACACTAGGCCATAAAGGAGTAGAAAGAGGAACACTCACGGCTAATCCTTCGATGGGTCCAAGATGTGATCTAAAGTGTTTTGCAAACTCAATTCCAGCAGCCTTTTTCTTCCAGAATTTTAGGTGTCCTGAGGGGAGCAAACACGAAAAACACAAGCGGGTATGCCACAAGTGAGGGGCAAATATTGCTTCAAGTAAATAAATAGATAGATTATAGATGGATGAAATTATCTTCCAATTTGTACATATCATGACATAAAGAATTTACACAGCATTTCCAATATGACTTCAAACATATAGCAACAAGATATTGAAATGCCAGAAAGTCCATAACACTTTTACCATCAGCACTCCCAGTTATAAAGAAATCTGCAGCTGACACTGCAACATGAGTAACCACATCTCGATGCATATAGCTTTTTTCATACCTGAAACATGATAATATGCAATAAGAATATATTAACCTGCACGTACAGACATCAAGAGTTTTGGAAGAATAGCGAATGTCTGCATACATAACTACGTGATATCATTTCCTAGTTTCAAGTATTGCTGATAAAATTTGGTGATACATCTCATACAAGTTAAAAGTTTGTAAAAAATTAAAAATAAAATGAAAATGAAAATTACAAAATAACACTCAAAGCACTAAATGGTGAAGCTATCCTGCAGTCCTGCCGGTAAAACTATAGGACCACAGTTCGTGGTTGTGTAAAATTATCACTAATTTTGGTGTCACTTCGACGAGTATAGAGCATGTTTCCATTGCTTGAGATTTTTGAACATTATTCTCAAGTCTTTGCAAAATTTTATTCACCGTGGAAGGAAACACAGGCACGCATCCAATGGCAAAACCCTGCAGAAACAATTTTCAGCTCCAAACAGGCTGCCATGGTTTACCTCCACTGTTCCACAAAACAATTAAAGAATTGCTTCCTCCAAAAATAAGCATAAACTACCATGGGGCAAAAGATAAAAAAAAAAAACCATTGCCAAGCCTGATGAAGAAGGATGCATATACTACAGATGGAGAGAGCATCTCAGATGGAAGACTTAAAACTCCAAAAAGGTTTCGACTTCATGCTAATAACTGCACCCACAGCTGAAACATCGCCAACTCCATCAAAATCATATCTTCGCAGTAGGCCCGAACTCGATGCATTGGCAACGGAAATAAGCACAGCAAACATCAGAAAAATCCCATAATCAAACGCGGCAATCATCAAAACCACAAAAAAAAAAAAAAATCTCAACTGAGACGCATCCAAATGCGCGCGCGCGCGAGACGAGGCGCCGAGAAATCGAAAAACCCCTAAACCCTAGACATTACGGCCACATGGCGAGCGAGACTTTTTACATGTTGGCGGAGGGGAGGGCGTCGAGGTAAGCCTGCTCGAACTGGAGGGGGCGCTTCCGCCGGACCGGAGGGGCCGGGCCGGGCCCGATCATCTGGTCCTCCTCGGCGTCCGCAGCGACGGAGGCGCCGTTGGTCGGCTGAGCTTCCTCCATGACTGATTCCCGGCCTCCGCTCGCGACCTTGAGCTCGCGAAGATGAGGACGACGACGGAGCTGAGCAGCAGCTGCCGGAGCTCCGGCGGCGGAGTAGGGAGAAGTGAGAGCTTGAGGCGGAGGGCGCTCTGATGCTCCGGCGTTCGCCGGCGTGCCGTTTTTGGGTTCGAGGAAAGGCGGCGACGGGTCGGCTCGTCGAGAGAAGAAGAAGAAGAAGAAGATCTAATTTTTTTACTTTTTGGGAGGCCTGGGAACTCAATGGGCGGGCCGGACCGGATATTGGGCCCGAAAGTGTTTATGTGGGCCAGCCCATGAATTAAACGGTCAAATAATGTTTTTATCTTGGCGTTTGACATTCAGAGCATGTGTGGAAGGCGTTTCGCTGGCTGATTGCATCCTGAAGCAATCCGTGTACATATCGAACTCGATCGTAAGATTTGCCTATTCCTTTCATGAGATTGAGGAATTATTGCACCAGAGATTATGACCGACTACGCATCGTGTTACTTTATTAGATGTAATTAGGGACATAAAAAGTGCCTGAATGTCTCTAGTATTTGATACAATCTCTATTCCATCGCTTAATCTATAGTAGACTATAGATCTCGTGCTACTTTTCCTGTGGACTAGGTCACACTAATCGAACCACATAAATTTAATATCCAATTTATTTTTCTTGTTGTGTGCTATAATACTATTCGATGAATTGTGTTTTTGACCTTGACGAGGCAAAATGGAAGGATTGACACGTACATATTGGGCCAGTTTGTCACTAACGGTACCGATGCATGACTCCCCTTTAGTACATTTGCAGTTCGAGGACTAGCCTTCATGCTAATTTGATGAGGCTGGGGGTGATTGTGAGGGCGAGAGAGCTACCCGAACTCAGCGCAGGCTTTCAACATGATTTCAGAATGTCCGCAGATGAATCGACCCCACATCAAACAGGGAAAGCAACGTTGAACAAGATGGACCAAAACCAATCTCTCATCTACTATTTTAAGTAAATTCACACTGTTGAATGATCATTGCTTGCTTAAATAATTCTTTTGGCGATGCCCCCTTATAAATAGAGCAGTTATAGTATTTCATCACAATTCTAAGATTTTATTTGCGTTGCAAAAAATAAATAATTTTTTAAAAATATTTTTTAATAATCACTAATCCCTTAAAATAACTAATCATCGGAAGACACCTTCATTATCAACGTCAATTTTTGTTTAGATGTTTTCGTAGGTGCTGAAAATAATTTTCACGTTCATTTAGTGAGTGATATCAAGTAATTATTTATGGGAAAATATTTTCTAGTCTGTTGATTTTTCGCAAAACAAATGCATCACGAGTGGTTCGGTGTAGGACGCTGCTTCCGGACAGGGCAAGATGGACGATTTTTTGTGGGGGTGGGGCCTCTTTGGAGGTATCTACGAGGAATAGGAACACATCGGTTGAAATAAGAGGAGGGAGCGATAGGCGGTCCACGAAGCACGGGTCGGGGTCGGGCGGACAGAGGGACGGTGCAGCCGCTGTCTGTAAGCGAGAAGCCCCACGGCCCTGCCCACCCCTCGAACGCAGTCCCCCACGTGGACTTGCTTAATCCACGGGGGGAATGTGGGGCTGACTCCAAGGTTGTTCACATCCAACTCCCCCACCCCTCCAAAAAAAGAGGAAAAACTCTTTGCTTTTCCTTTTCTAAGGAATCCACATGACATGATGCCCCCTCCTCTTCTTCCCCTTTTTTTTCTTTCTTTCTTCCCAGTTGACATATTGCACCATTGGCATATGTATAGTCCCCACCGTGTAGTTGTAAATATGTATGTTCTTATTATAAGTGACAGGATACTGGGGTCTCTTTGCCTAGCTATACGCTTGGCCCCATTTGCTAGCCTGACTAGGATTCGGGATAGAATGTAAAATTTATAGTTGGTGTGGTATTCCGAAATGGAGAAACTCCGCTGAGACTTCATAAATCTTGGATAAAGTATTTAGGGTCAATGGAGTGAAATGATTTTAATTCAACTCAGATTGGATCGCCATAGTAAACAAACAAAAGAAAAATTAAATAAATGAGAAGGAATAAGGCGGCATTTATTTTGGTACATGAATAACAACACAATCATGGATATAAGGATCATCACGGCCTTGATTACTTGACTCCCTCTCTCTCTGAGGAATGTGATCACATACACATTCAAATCTTGAGAAATTCAACCATTGTTGAGGCCAACCGACCAAAAAAAAAAAACATTGTTGAGGCCGTGATATATAGGCAACCACCGACAATGGTCGCGCCCCACTAGAGGGCGACCGCCTAGTGGTTACCTAAGCTTGCTCTATCTCTATTCCACCGTATGCATTTATAATAATCATCATGACAAAAGTGAACACACTTTCCATGATCATGGTGATTAAGCATCTAAGAAGATAATATGTACAAAAAGTATGTTTCTATTCACTATTATACGCGGGGTATTTTTCTCAAGAAAGAGAGAGAGAGAACAAAAGATAGCAATATGATACTCTCTATTCACCCTTTTATTCAGGCAATCAAATGCACCTACTTAAGAAATGACCGTACCATCAGCTGCAATGGGCCATTTTCATGTGTGTACTCTATTTATTGCGTTAACTTGCTAATAGTACTCGACTGGAGTCTCTGGACAACTATCGTCCGATACAATGTCTTTACTAAAGGGAGGGGGTACAAACGGCGGTTGATTACATCTCAACAATGCCCAATTCACTCCTTGGAAAAATGGGTGATGCTTGATCGCCGACGCGCCCATTGTCGATCCCAGCCTCCTGGCGGGGTCCTTTACCAATAATTGGGTTAAGAGGTCCCTCGCTGCGGCTGGCACGGCAGGCTCTTTGGGGAACTCAAGAGCTCGAGCCACTATGTTGGCCAGGGTCAGCTCATGGTCCATCCCCCTGAAGGGGGTCACCCCATAGAACATTTCGAACATGAATATCCCCAGCGTCCACCAGTCGACGGCGCTCCCGTGGCCCTCGCCGGAGATGATCTCCGGGGCCAAGTACTCGTGGGTCCCAACGAATGACATGGACCGGACGTCGATGGGCCCGGCCACGAACTCCGGCCCGCCACAGCGCCCCTGCTTCTTCTTGCGTTTCCGCTTCGGCCCAAAGCAGGACACAGCGGGGACTATACAGTTGGGAAGGATGCACGAAGATGAGTTGAACGGGCGGGGGTTGATCGGGTTGTCGGTCTTAGGGGCTGAGACCGGCGGGTTCTGGTCAGAGACGATCTGGGCCGTCGACGTTGAGCTGTCGCACTTCAGGGAGAGGTCAAAGTCAGTGAGCATGATGTGGCCGTCGGATCGGACAAGCACGTTTTCAGGCTTCAGGTCACGGTAAATAATTCCCATCATGTGAAGGTATTCTAGAGCTACCACCACCTCCGAAGCGTAGAACCTGGAGAGATCACGGGACTTAAGGCATTAAACGCCAAACACATTAAAAAAACACTAGACCAAAAGCACATAATGATAACACAGACCAGCACTAATCTAAGCTAAGAGACAATTAAAAAAAGGTGCAAAGCTCGAGCCCACGGTCCACGGCGTCATAAAGGACGGGAACAAGCGACGCAACGTGATTTACGTGATTTCCGGGCAAAAGAATTGGATCAATAATGTGGAGCAAAGCGAAAAAATAATCGACATCCCACTTGAGACATGAGCTTTGCAATCTAATGGGGCATGCCTGAACGCCTATCTCCCTAATATCTAACATCTGGTCTCGAACTCTTGCAGACATCTTTCAGGGAATCTGCGGAATTCCTCCTCCTGTTTACTTTCTTTAGAGGACTTTCCGAGCCAAATGGAAAAGGACAAACTAGCTATTCCGTTCTGGGTCTTGCGCTGAGCTGTGCTGTGCAAGGAACTGTTTGCTGTCCTTTTGGAAGACATATGCCTCTTCCCAGTGGGGGCTTCTCAAGAGTCGGAGCCAATAATGATCATCGACTGTCCCCCCACCCCTCCCCCTCCCCCCAACCCAAAAAAAAAAAAAAAAAAAAAAAAACCCGTTCCCTCCGTTCTCGAAAGTCACGATCCCATTTGACCTTACAAATTACCCGTACGATTGAGACCGGGTCATAATTACTTCTCATGCAGATACTGTAAAACTTGTAGAACTCCCACCGTACTAAAAAGGATGAGCTCAAGGTAAGGGGTCCACAGCAATTCCACCGATGACCCAGATTTCACCTGTAAACCCCAATCCGCATGCACATGCACCGAAATTGAAACAAGTAGAGGCTGGAATTCGAAAGCCTAAAGCGTCAGCCTCAGGTTAATAAATGAGTCTGTGAAGTGACAGCTGATCGACCACCGTACGCAATTCACCCGAGGATTTAAGCCGACGACCTAACGGACGACCGAGGACAGTAAACGGTCCGGGCAGTCAACCATGTCGAACTCCCATCCAAAAAGAAGCATCTCCAACATTCATTGCATCCAAGCTTTTAAGCATCTTCAACCCCATTTATAAAATCGCATCAGCCGGAACGAATCTATACCCAGAGTAACATCCCCAGTCGCGATCACCTCAGAGACCGAGTTCCAGAGCCCCAACCGCTTACGCAGGTTAGAAAGAAAAGAAGACGCACAGCAATTAACAATGACGCGATCGAGCCGGTTCGCCAATCTGCATATATTAAAAAGCAAGAGCATAGTGGCTCTAACGTGGCGATGTTAGTTTATTCGCGCGGGCACTCGTATAAAAAGCAGAGTATTCAATGGGGCACATGCCGAATCTGCAACTTCCCACCACGCGTTGAAGGCTCGGACCTCGAAGTGGGGCCCCTCCCCTCACACATGAGCATTTCGATTTCTTCCCAAATTTTGCCCCACAGTAATTTCCTCAAAGGCCACGCTAGTTTTCCAAATCTTTGATGAAACGATCTTCAGAAAAAAAAAAAAAAAAAGGAAGGAAAAGAGCCGCTCCCCGTGCCGGACTAGCCCAAAGTACAGGCAAGATTCCAGCGTAAAAACCGTATGCCTCATCAATCGGTCGTTTCACTGCAAATCTAAAACGACCCTAGCGGGACCCCCCCCCCCCTCTGGCGACCTCGACTGCACTAGCATTTGCCAGGCGATGGGGGGCCCGCCGTACGACGCGTCGTTTTCCGAGCATTATGTTACGCCCAGCTTAAGCCAAACGGCGATCTCTCCCCCACTGTTCATACCGAGCGCGTATGGCGAAGCCACGCGCGCGCCCTGATTCCACATCCCGCTCCTTTCCAAACCGTCTCCCTTCGATTTTCCGTTTCCCCGATCGGAACCGGCAGGATTCCGGATGGATACGCGGACCGGCGCGGCGGAGGCGTGATCTCCGCCACCGCCGCAGGGAGAGAGCATTCCGGCCGTTCTGCGTATCTTCTAAACCCGTAATATAAAATCTTCTTTTATTTTATTTGGTAATTTATGAATTGTTTTTAACGCAACCATCCGCTGTTCGAGGCGTGTAATATTCGAGAAAGTTTCTGGGAGCGAGTGCGGAAACGCGAGCATAGTTTATTGCTACTCGAAGATAGTGGAAACAAATTGACACAGAGAGAGAGAGGGAGAGAGAACGTGACGCACCTGACGGCAGTTTCTTCGAACCGTTTGAGCGGCTGGCGCTGGCGGAGCACGTGGAGGTCGCCGCCGGGGCAGAACTCCGTCAGGAGGCAGAGCCACTTTGGGGAGTCCACGCTCGCGTAGAGCGACGGCAGGAAGGGGTGCTCCAGCATCTCCAGGATCTCCAGCTCCGTCCGCGCCCTCCCTTCCTTGCTCCGGCTCGCGAGCTCCCGCCTGTCCATTACCTTGGCGGCGAACAGCGGGCAGTCGTCGCCGCCCCCGCCGCGGCGGAGGCGGCCGGTGCGGCGGCGCACTTGAGCTCGGCCAGGTAGACGGAGCCGATGTCGCCGGAGCCGAGCCGGTGGAGGAATCGGAGGTCGGAGAGCGAGAGGTGGGGGCGGGGGCGGGGGCGGCCGGGCCTGGCGGCGGTGCAGGAGGAGAATGAGCCGTGGGCGGAGGACGAGGCCACCGTGAGGGTGGCCTCGGAGCTGCAGCTCGTGCTCCGGTGGACATCGGCAGTGGTGGCGGTGGTGGCGGTGGAGGTGAAGCTCAGGCTCTGCAGATCGTCGGCTAAGTCGTCGAGCCACGGCTCCATCTGAGAGAGAGAGAGAGGAGAGAGAAAGAAGAGAGAGAGTGAAGGAAGGGGGAGCGAGTGAGGATTTTTGAAGAGAGTGGCAATGGAGGTTGGGCCGGTAAGGAGGAGATAAGTTGGGCCATGTGGTGGGGTGGGCCCATCGTAATCGGTTGGACTTTTGCTGGGATTTTGTGGACTGGGTGGGCCGCGTTTGCTTATGAGACCCTAAAATATTGGTTACTTCTTGACTTTTCGTTTTTCTCATTCGCACTCGGCGGTCTAGCGTGTGAAAACAGTTTGAAAAATGCATCGGGCTTCATTTTTTTTTTTCAAAATGATTTCCCATGCGAAATTAAGAGAAAATATTTTGGAAATTGAAATTACGAAATAATTATAGTTCTAGGATGACTTCGAGTTTTCATTCAGGTGGTTATTTTCGAAATTATAATAATGCAATAAACCTTCTAATTTAGACATAACACTACAATCAGAAACATTCCATGACAAGTACAAGAACTTTGCAACGACTTTGACAGAGGGTCATTAATGTTGATAGACTTTTTGCGCCCGTTTTTTTGTCAACAGGGGAGAAACTTTTTACCTTGCTTGGATAAGGGCTTCCTTTGAATCAGACATTGGAATATAATTTTTTTCGTTCTTTTTAGATTACGTTGGAACATAGTGAACTATCCTTCAAATGTAATACTTCAGCTCCCAAACGAGGCGTTTTCAATTCTTGCCCATGCTCACAATCACTTTCCAAAGCCCTTTGACTTCTTTGGCTTCGAATTTACGCTCGACGTGACTATTTTAATTAGAGTCACGTTGAGAACAGCCCAATTTCCTCCTCCATGAATTAGATCGACCGCGACACTTGAATTTTCCTACCTACTGCCTAACTCCAGTTACTGTCACCGCCATCTGTTTACATACCGTTCGCTTTGCATGGACGGAGGAAAGGAATGGATCAAATTGACTCCACGTTGATGACGATTGGATCGTCGTCGTGGTCACCCAAAAGGCCATTCGGATGGAATGAGATTCGATTTTTCAACCATCGCTGGCGAGTCCAATGTGCTCGGAATTGGCTAAAGTCGTTCGATGTCACGTCGTTATCTTGACTTCCTCAGCATTTGAGCACATCAAACTTTCTCGGACGACGACCCTTTTGTCGCCTCGCCTTATCTTTTTCGCGTCATGTGGGCTTGTTCCCTCCCACATTTATGATAAAAAGCGATTTGAAACTCGATTCGCAAGGAAAAGAAAGGAACCTCTCAACCCTCTTCACGCTTGCTTTACAAAATATTCCCAAGAAAATTACCAAAAAACTTTTGAATCTATTATGCACGTGTCAATTCAGTCATAAACTTTTATAGCCAACAAGGACGTCGCAACCCTCACTATGCAAAGAACTAGGCAAAAAGTAAAAGGAAAAATTTATGATAGCGTCAAACAAGCACTGACTAAACCATTACGCCAATGATTTTCGGCCAAAATTAGCTAGAGGATTATAACGACAAATCATCAAAAAAATTTGAACTAAATTAACTAAATCAAATGAGTTTTACTTTGGTTTAGCATGTACTAGGCGTTGATTGATGAACCCACGAGGGAGGAAGAAGTAGAGTTAGTCAAAAAGTGCGAAAGGATCTTGACAACTTTAACCCATCCTTGGCCCATTCCTCTAGATCTCAAAACAAAATGGCGGATTGGGCCATAAAAGTCCAACTCTGCACGACTCTTCCTTTGAGCTGGGACTCTTTCGGCCCCCGCCCTGGCCTAGAGCACTTGTTATGCTTCGAAGCAAAACTGATGTACTCATCTACCCTTTGAAATGAAATGAGTTTTTCCCAAAATAAAAATCGAAAAATTTATGATCGAATTAGCATTTGAATAATAGATTTAAGATTCTTTTTTTTTTAATATATAAGTGCACTTGAAATTCTAAAACCTGTCGAAAAAGTGCAAATGAATTATAAAACTTATGAAAAGTACAATCACTTGTTTGATCCCGGTTTCAAGTGTGGAACTGCCTATCCGGACCAGACTGGACCAATACATACGTACATATATATTAGATGAAAACCCTAATTTCCTACTTGTCTCTCTTTGAAGAAGGAAAAGATGGGCACTTCAAACTGCTTGACATCAAGCCCTTGGAGCTGAAGTTTCCTTGTACATTTTATTATTTTCACGGTTCTTTTCGATTTGGGCTTTTGGCAGTTATGTCGTTCGTGTTTTGAGTTTTATTTCTATTTTGTTGTGGTTTGATTAGTTGAGATGAAGAAGCAGATCTCGTGTTCTCTTCAGCTGTCGAACAACCATTATGTCGCTTTCAAGGTATACATGTTCCAATTCCTTATCGTATTTTTCTATCTTTTCTGGGAATCTTAGGAATTTGTTTGATTACACCTCAAGAGGTGAATCGATTTAACTGCGATCCTGTGAAGCGACATGGAAGCGTGAGATTTGGCTATCAAAATCCAAATTTTGTTTTGCTCGTTTATTGTATTTCTCGGGCAAAATAAAGGGGAGAATGCGGATGGGGATGAAAATCCTTTGAAGACCTCTTTTCATGTTCACTTGTGCAGTATTTTGTGTTTCGTTGGGAGACATTTAAACTAGTTATATGGACCCATTGGGGAATTGAATACTTAGTGTGGCCCAATTTCTACGTGGGTCTATAAAACTAACGGGCCGTCCCTGATTCTAATTTTTTGGAACCAGTCTTTAATAAGTGATTCTCAATTTTAAGATAGTGGGAACTGTCCATCCTGAAATCGATCATCCCTATTTCCAACATGTGGAAAAGAATTGAGTAGCAGCTTATAGTATCTTATTAACAAGTCAATTATGCACATTATCAACATTTTTAATTATAAGCTAACTCCAAGAATGGAACCCTTATTTCCAATCCTTTTGGAAAGATTATTCCATTACCGACCGTCACTAATGATTATCGTTGATGTTAGTGCCGAGATGTGCTTTCGCCAAGGATCCGGCCCGATTAGTCATAAATATTAAAGTAAGTCCGACCAATCGGGTCTCAACGACAAATGGGCTCATATGTGGACGGATCTATATTGACCAATGAATGTCATTTAGGCCCATTTTCCTAGAAGGTGGAAATGAGAAGGGGAAAGGGCATTTGATGATTGGAATTCATCATGAGTATCATTCCAACGTAAATGTACACTAATCGGGCGGTTAGTTGGATGGTCCGAGACTCGATTTGTAAGCCGAAGTTGCGCTGGTAGAGCTCCACTCTTACGATTGTGTCATTGCGATACAGGTTGGATGTCTAATTGTCCTGGCAATAATAATAACCAATTAGGTTTACGACGAAACCTAGAAATCGATTGCTTCATCCCTCGGCTTATTTGTAGTCTCGAGAAACCTTGGTTTATCAATGAAAAGTGAGTATTGGGCTTAACTGCATAGTTGGTTTCGAGTTTCCCACCGGCACTTGGTGGAAGTGAGATAAAGCCTAGCGGGCAATTATCTGTTTCAGTAGTGCCTTGAATCAAACTTTCTAGTAGAGAGCGGAGTAGGGTCTTAATTCTGTCCACTCTTTTTAACGAGCAAAAAAATCATAATAGAGATTTACATTTTCCGGCAAAACCAAAAATATAAAAAGGTGCACTTATTGCAAACCTAAAAGAAAATAAAATGTGGAAGTGTTCAAGTATTCGAAGTACATTTAAACAAAACAAATTTGAACAGTTCAAAAACTGATTTAGATTAACGTAGGGTGAGAATTATTTGAATTTAACATTTGAATGTGTGATAGATCCATAGGATATACCTTATAGTTATCTCCATCATTTAAGGATTAGGCAATTCTGTGGAATACTAAGCCATTTTAAAAGTTCATTCATAGAAAGACATGGCCATTATCCTCGTAAAAACAAAGTGCATATCTTAAAAGTCACACGTGTAGTACAAAGTCAATATCTCTAATGGTAGATTACGCTTATCATTTTCAAAATCACATCGATACTTCTCGAAAAAAAAGTTTAAAGGCCCAGATCCTCTATCCCTACCCTAATTCTCGTGGTGTTAACCATCCAACATGCAAATTTTCTTCTTTTCGAGCAATAACGACCAGCCAAAATGGGGAAAAAAGAAACATAATCGCGACAAACTGATGCATCGATAGAAATACAACTCGGACAAGAGCAAATAGACCCGAAGAATGTTATAGATCTTCATACACGCATCGTGTGTGCAAACATCTTAACACGACGGTATACCCTGAGCATTTCAAACTTCACAGCCCTCCCGCCTAAAGGGTCGAGATGCCAATTTTCGGACCACGCATGCCACCACCAACCCCAACCAGGCCGGTTCACCGCCATCCTTTTTTACCCGGGGGGGGGTAAGTGAGGAGATGGGGGTGAAATCGAAAAAGCATGCACATTATAGCACTCCACACCCACCAAGAAAAAAGCAAAAACGCCCACATTTTCATGGTGGAGTGTGGAGTGGCATGGCCCTTTCTGGGCACTCTGTGTTAAGACCAGTCTAATCATGTTAAAAAGGCCCGATTATATAGACATGTGATGCTTCTTGCCCTTTTCCACGACCAGGTGCCAAAGGTTTACATTCGAAAGCAAGGACTGGCATGGTGAAAATCTATAGAAAAGATTCGCGGATCTATATCTTATCGAAAGAATCGAAGGTTAGAATGTTCAATTCAAAAACTTGAACTAATAAAAAAAGGGACCGCATAAAAAAACATAGAAGCATACAAAACCCTAAATAAGCAATTTGAGATACTTTCAACACCCCATCTTAGGATAGAACTCGACTTCGATACCATGTTAAGAATCTCGATCTGCATGTCTAAGCTAGTAGACGAAGGGAAGTAGGATTAATACAACGAAAAATTTCAAACGGTATTGTCCATAGATCAATTTATCTCATGTATTGGATTTCATTTGACTTTCTAAGGCTTCATTGCGTGTACTCAAGATAAAAGTTTTGTATAAATGTATTGCCATGCAATTAAGTTTAAGTATTTTGATTGAAGTTCTTTTCTTTTGAAGATGAGGAATATAATAACTCGATTGAAGCGGTACACTCCTGACAAATTGACCATAAATAATTTTTTAATCATCAAAAACCCAAAATTGATACACTTGTGATACATTTATCCAAAACTAAACCCAAAATTAGTATACTTGTAACAACTTTACATTGCGTTAATTTTTGCCAAATTTTATTATTAAATTTACTAACATTAATGACACATGGTGATGTATTATCGTAATGTGGCAAATTTACGTGAAATTCCATAAGATTAATATCATGAAAAATCCTAACTTTGTCACAAGTATACCATTAAATTTCCCATATAAATAATTATTAAATTTTTTATGGGTATATTAGTTTGTGTTTTTTTGTGATATTTACCCTATAGGTTCCGTGTATCGTTCAAGTTAACAAATTTAACGATTAAATTTGACAAAAATTAATTAAGGATAAAATTATTATAAATATATCAATTTGAGATTTAATTTTAAATAAATTCATTATGGATATATCATATCGGGATTTCCAGGTTAATAATCTTATAAATAAAAAAAAATCTGATTTTCGGAGACAAGTGACGCGAGGCTCTTTTGACGCTGGTCCAAGTTCTATCCTAGCCTTCATAGGGCATGTCATGATGGGAGAGAAATTGTTTTTTTAATGGCTGCGAGGCATCATGAGTTCATGACTTTCGACTTCATTCCATTTTGTCGGGGCGCTACAAAGGTGGCGACATCATCTGGAGCCTGCACTGTGCTATTTTCGGCATTGCACTTTTTCTAGGAAAAAAAGGGGGCGATTAAGAATTGGATCTTTGCCTCCCCCATTTTTTACCTAAATTGTATTTTAAAATGTGTGGTGTAGATCCTGAGTAAAAGGCGCCGGTAAAAAAGGGAAGGCTCAATATTGCTGTATAACTTTCTGTCCACTTGCCAAAAAAAAAGGAGTACTAAAGTCCTCTTGTCTATTTCCCCATGAAAGGACAGATCAAGATTTAAGAATCACGATTGACCCTTGATTGTGATACTAAGTTTATATTGACAGGCTTTTGCAGCTTTGACTAACAGAAAACGTACAGCGCAATAAATTGGTGGGTAAGTCATGGCCAAAAAAAAAAAAAAAAAAGTCACTCGACATGTAAAGATAAGTGCAATGAAGGGAATTATGTCGGTGCACCGAAAATAGGTTGATTATGATACTTTAACATCTGTAATCGAATAATTGGACTTATCAATTTGTACAACCAATAATTTAGGTCTATGATGTTGAGAATTGATATGTTGGGAGGTGCATCAGTGGAATGATGTGTGTTATGAGAAAAAATGACTCGATCGCGCAATTTATGAAATTCGATAAATTTTATATATTTAATAATTTTCAAAATAGAAAACTAAATCCTTTATTAAAAAATATCACGAGTAACAAATGATGACTTCAACTAAATGTGATTCAAGCCTCAAAAGGGGTGTTTCGATGGTAATTCTTGCATGAGCCTGCACTTAATAGGGATTATAAGTAGGGCTTTATTTTTTCAAAAGAAAGCTCATAATAGACATTGTCTCACATAAGGATCCACAACGATTATCTTAATATCAAATAAGGGCTAAAGTAGCTAATTTAGTCTCAAATAAATGTTGTAAATGTGTGCATCTATCATTTAATTTGATGGATTTGGATATGATCACTTGTTGGGGTGGGGGACTTTAGACTACTTTAGATCCTCATTTGAGACTATATTTACCATTTGAGTTTTTTTTTTTTTTTTTTTTTAAATCGAGACAAGATTTACCAATGATTATCTTTTGAGAAAATAGCTATACTTCATAGCCTGATTTTAAATAAGATGTTTTTAGATTTTTATTTGAAATTTTCCCAATAACGATATCTCTCACGCTCTATGTAAGATTTGGGATGCTGTCACAAGCCGATCCATCTCCATTCGATGTGCCATGAGGAAGTAGCTTAATAGATTGGCAAGTGGACATAATACATAAGGTGTGATGGCGACTTACACAAAAAGCAAGAGATCATTTTCATAGATCACTGCTCGAATTTTGCTTTCTCGAGGCTTGCCAAAGCACAAGATCCAAGTTGAAAACCATGACACAAAGTCGTCACACTTGTCTCTTCAAATCATGCAATCTCCTATACCATGAACAGAGCTCAAACACCTATTAGGAAAAGGAGATGGTGTATTTCTTTAGTCGTACGATTGATCGAATACCATGGCACAAGAAATATATAAACCGCAACCCGCATTTCGTCCCCTGATTGCTTATATTACTCATTTAATGTCAAATGTATTTTTAGGTTTTATATATAGAGATCACTTTACTTATTAACATTTGTGCGCCTAATTAAAAACGTTCATTCCAGAATCCTAAATTCTCACACCCAAAAAAAAAAAAAAAAAAAAACACCCAAAACCAACAAAAAAAAATTGAATCACCTGTACACTCTTTCATTGGGTACTTTCTAACTACATTAGCCACCTCCAATGATCTGTTAACTCACGTGGAACCTCCAAAACATACTAAATCGAGTTTATTGGGAGGGCAATTTGGTCTTTTAACGTGGAGTTTTTCTTAGAAGATGATTTTTTTTTTCGATTTTTCCCTAAATATTTGAGGATTTTTTATTTAAGGTGCTCGGGACAATCTGGAGTTGAAATTGAAGGTTGGATTGGGCAGTGCACCTTGTGAGTTGGCTGAAAAAGGAAAAGATTTAACTGCCAAGCCATCATATGCTCTTAATCAGAATAATAAATTAAATGGGGATTTAAATAGATTTTCCTTTTAAATCGAGCTGAGCGAAAGAAAATTTATTATTGTAGCCGAATTCACGAGACGAACGTGTGCGTTTCAAAGCTATTCATGGAGTGTGATATGACCTTTTTTTAAAATTCAAAAGAAGGTAGGCGACAGAGATATTTATTGCTCGTGCAAATCTAAGTTTTCTTCAAAAACGAATTCCTTAATTTGTTTACCATCGCTAAAATAATTGATACCCCTGTGATTTTTATTTATTTAGCAATCGGTCCTGTTGCATCCATATTCATTCACTTTCTCAAGGAATCTCAATAGCGCACTCTCTCACGATAATATGGTGGATTTGAGATTTTACGTTTGAAGTCCTATGTTAATTGATCGGGCACCTTGTTGGTGTTATTCCATGTGATGGTAATAATAACATCATCATATAAAATGAGAACACGTTTTCATATAGTTGCCGCACTCCTAATGGGGCATAAAAAATTCGAGAGTGTTTTTCTCTATGATGAGAAATTTCACGAAGAAGGTACTTTTCCCTATGTATATGAAGGCGATCAAGGAATTTAGCTGACTTCGGTATATGAATTAGAGATATACTTACCACAGTGCATGAATATGTAATACAATATCTAGTGAGTGATTTAAAAGTAGCAGGGAGGATTATTAAAATTCGAGGCAAGCAAAATTTTTTATGCATATTTTTCGTAAACTCGAAAATATTATGAAACGGTTGTATCCAAGATTGAAGCACATAAAAGCTCTCGGAGGTTGGGGATTTCAATCAACATATGATATTTTTAACCCAAATTTTATTTAAATTAGATTAGAAAATAAGCTAAATGAAAAAAAAGGAATAGTCATATATTTCATGTTTTAGCCACGTTAGTGCTATGAAGGAGAGAGAAAATATTAAAAAAAAAACATTAACATTTTCCTTTAGATGCGGCTAGTAAAAACTACATTGCACAAATTTGACAAATTTTAGGAATTAGTTGCACTTTTTAAAAATTTATGACTTAATTACATATTTGTGACAATTGTTAATTCTTCTAATACACTTATCTCTTTTTTCTATACTAATCGTGCATATTCTAAACTTTCAATGAGTAATAGACGGACCAATTTTAATTTGTGGATTTTATTTAGATAACATAATGCCTTCCAAATACCTTTTTTTTTTTTTTTTTTTTGTTGCTAGCACAATTAATTGATAATACCTTGCATTTTCTCGCGTGTCATTTTTAATTTCGTGGAATCAATATATTAAACTGGGCGAATTTCCTTAACGGAATGTGTTCTTTATTCCCAATTTATTTTTTTCCCTCCCTGAAACCGAACAAAGTTTCTAGAAGAAATCCAGAAAAGGACAAAACCGGAGATGATGAGCGCTGGAAAATGGGAAGACCGGACCGGACCGAAAGAAAGGGATAGAAACGAGCGGAGAGCATCTGTGCTGACCGTCTTCCTCGTTTTTTCCCCCTGTTTTTTTTCCGCCATTTTCAGGCCAGAGCAAACGAACAGTGCGCAGGAGAGGAGACGACTACGAAAGAAGAGCCCATCATCATCATCGCTCGCTCGCTCCGTCGCGAGGCGAGCTCGCTCGAGCTACTCAAGCTACTACAGCTACGAAAGGGCGATACTTCTCGTGATTTCAGTCCCTCCCTCCCTCTCTCTCTCAACCTTTTTGCTTTCTCTTTCTTCATTCACTTTCCCCCTTCTCTCTCCCGTGTCCCCCTCACCTAGCTCCCTCATCATACTCCCCCACCTAATTTCCTTCTTTCATTTGAAATATTTTCCTCTCTCTCTCTCTCTCTCTCTCTCTCTCGCTCTTACTCTCTTTCTCTCTCTCTCTGTGGCCGTCGCTCGCTCGCTTGCTCAGCCGCTCGCTGGCTGGCTGGCTCAGCCGGGGTCGTCCCGACGTTGCCCGAGGTGAGCTCAGACTGCCCTTTTTGTTTTCTTGGGTCTTGGTCTTGGTTTTGGGTTCTGGGTCTTTAGCGTCGTGCGTCTTCTTGCGGATGGATGTAGTTGGAATCGAGTCGTGTGGGAGAGTTCTTCTTTGATTTCGTGGGCGGGCGTGTCTGCTTGTGTTCGTTTCGCGCGGTCTTTTCGTTTCGCTCCGCTGGTCAGGTTCTGATTCTTAATCCGAGAGCGAGTGACTCCGACGTGTCTTGTCTTGTTCAACTTGAAGGGTCGTGGTGGGTGGGTGGGTGGGTGGGTGAGTCGGGATTGCTTTTTCCTTTTGTTCGTTTGGCGAGCAGATCGGCGGAATCTTGGTGAACTGTTTTTCGGAGTGGCGAGGTTGATTGATTCGCGCGTCCGCGTCGTGGAGTTAGGACGCTGAGCAGTTTCGTTCGCTTTTAAATAATGGAACCGATGTTGACTTACTGAGAATCTTGGAAGGAAAGGGGACAAGAAACATCGTGTTGGCCGGTTCCATCGCGGGTTTTAACTGATTGATATTGTAGCCCTGTTTGTTTTAACTTTGCTGTCTGCTTCTTCTCTGGGAATCATTGTTGATCCAAAACTATGGACTGGTTTTACGATCAATTCGTTGATTGACCGCTCCTTCTTGGTTTGGACATCTGGACATGCCTGCTAACGTGTCCAATTTTGACGAAACTTCATGTGCTTGATAGCTTCTGAAGGACGGACCATAATGCTGACTAACCTTTAGCTGTTGTTCAGGGAGACGTGAATTGAACTGACGGCCTTTGACATTCACTTCTGCATATGCGGTCTTATGTTCATACTGAGCTCCTAGTAATGAAATTGGTCGCTTGATTACAGCCGTCGAGTGAGAGGAGCCAGGCGATCAAAAGAATGTCCGATGTGATTGAATACTAAAAAGTATGTGTTTTGTGATCTTTAATTGGCATTTCTATGGGTTTTGGCAATTTTTACCTCTCACGTTTGCGTGGATTTTACTTTTCACTAGAGAGAAAATGAAATGCGAAGGAGTGACATAAAATGGTACCTTCATCATTTCATCTGTATCTTAATGCTCACCAAGACTTTACATCTGTGAAATTTGTATTGAATGCAGGATCTGATGTGTCATGCTAAAATTTTGAGGGCAATTCTATCTGACCATATAAATGAGGGAATCGTTATGATTGGAGAGGATTCTGAAGTTCTTCTTTTCCTGGTTGCTGCACTTACCCATCTCCAAAGTGATTCTTCAGAATTGGGTTAGCCATCAGTGTACATTTGGAGGCTGAATCTTCCTCTTCAGCTCAAGAGTTCATTGGGGATGGCCACAGTTTCGAGTACTTGTGAAATTGTTGAGTCAGCAGAAGAATTCGGTTCCATGTGTAAACAGGATGAGAAAGGTGGAAATAGTTGCCTGCAAAATTTGTCGAACAAATCTTCACTTGAGGATGATATCAATCGCCTCTTTGAATCGCTTAACGTCCGAAATTCATCTAGGAGTTCGGGGCTATTGAATGAAGCTGGCAGAGAGTCTTTACGGAAAAATGCTTCAAAGAGACCCATGCGAGGTGGTGCATCACCAGCGTCAAGTATTGGAATATCAGAGCCGTTGAGTTTGAAGCAGGCTCTGAGGGGATTATGCATCTCTCAAGCTTCAGAAATGGCAGCTATGAAGCGACTGTCAAAGCCAATTAATTCTCCAACCTTGTCAGAAGCTGGAACTATTAAAAGGTTGTATAGGGCAGTGGTGGTTGAGGCCAATGGATCTGGCCTTCCTCTAAATGAAGGCGAAGGGAAGGTGTTAGAAATTTCCCTTGTATCTGAAGGTATCAGTTCAAATACTTCTAAGGGAGTGTCTGAGTCCATTCATATACCATCCACAGACTCAAGTCATCATGAGGCTCATCCTTCTTCATCTGTCAAAGCAAAGGTACCACAGTTGACAATCAGAAAATCTTCCTTGGTAGATAAAATTTGTCCTTTGGAAACAAAATCTCCTGGTGCGGAAGTGAATACAGAAGTTGGAAAGGTCAAATCTGTGGAACCTTCATCTCTTCTTGATAGTGGTCAAAAACTCGCATTTAATGATCTACAAGATGCCGCCCAAATTAAACTTCCACCAGCAAAACTGGCCCAGAGCAATGGACAAAAGGGAAATTTAGATGCTATGTCTAATTTATCTAGCCCTTTGGCCCCTTCTGCCAGTAAGAGGGGAAATAAATCCAGTATCAACAATCCATGTTTTGTTATGCCAGTCTTCGGGAACAAAAACTTCATGAAGAAGAAAGTAAAACATGAATCAACTTCTGCTTCCTGCAGTTCTAGTCCCTGTACTCAGAAATTAGGTGGTGTTTCGGGTCCTCGCATGGATATTATAGAAAAGAATTGTATTCCCAATGGTGAGGGGAAAGAAGTTGAAAAGGATTTTCCTGATTCAGGTACCACAGATAAGAGGACTGAAATGAATACAACTTCTGCTGATACTGGTTCTAGCAACATAGAGTCTACATTGACCTGCAGTAGCAGAATTAAATCTCTGGATAATAAAGCTGATGAAGTTTTCAGATCAAGAGAGAAAGGTGAATTCTCTCAGAGCTCAAAAAGTAGCATTGGGGACTACAGGTGTAGCACTAGCATTAGTGAAACAAGTAATCTTAGTGGGTCCAATCGGTGTGGGAGCAGGCCTCATATGTCGAAAGACTCAAGGTGGGAAGCGATCCGGTCTGTCCAGATGCAGAGTGGAAGCATAAACTTGAAACACTTCAAACTGCTTAAGAAGCTAGGCTGTGGAGATATCGGAATTGTTTATCTTGCTGAATTGACGAGTACTAACTGCCTTTTTGCACTGAAAGTGATGGACCTTGAGTTCTTGGTAAAGAGGAAGAAAATGGCTAGGGCCCAGACTGAGAAAGAAATAATGCAAATGCTGGATCATCCATTTCTGCCTACACTGTATTCCCACTTCTCAACAGAGAAACTCTCGTGTTTAGTCATGGAGTATTGCCCGGGTGGTGATTTGCATGTTCTGCGGCAGAAACAACCGACAAGGAGTTTCTCTGAACAAGCAGCGAGGTTGGTATAAATTCTGTTATTTCATGAGCTTTTGTGGCATGATTTATAGCATCAGTCTTTTTCAAAATCAATCTGCTTCAATTTGGCCTTTTCTCTAGTAGCGTTGTTCGGTGCTTCTGGTTCTCATCCCTGGCTGGGGAAATGCTTTGTTCTTTTTGTCCAAATGCCAATTGCATTTATATAGCATCAGAGTTCAAGCAACAGCTGTATCTGAGTGATTAAGCACTAGTACGGATGCACCTTTCTTAATCTGCCATCATTTTTCTTTGCTTCCAGTGAATCAATACAAGGAATACAGATGTTAATCTTAATCTGATTTTTTCTTGTACTTCAGAAAATATATCAGTTTAGGTTCCCATTGAATCCATATTCTGTCATTTAATGGATGCTTTTGACATCGCCTACTTGTAGCTGTGCCAATTGAAAGACGCCTTTTATCTGACGGTTTAACTAACAGCATGAGCCCAACCCTATTCTGCATATAATCCTTCACTCTTTTGGGTGTGCATGTGTTTGCCTTTTAAGGGGGGATTTACTTGTTTTAGCATAGGACTTGAATGTCTCACGTAATTAATCATTATTTCAACAGGACTACGCCTATAAGTTATTGTTATGTCTTTATTTAGTCTACTTTCTAAAGGATGGATCTTGATTGAACTATTGATGCAATTGGTGGCCGATTTGTTGATGTGAAGCATGAATTTCAGCTGGTTAGGTAACAGATGTATTGACATTGTTCATGTCGTATGTGGGACGGCCTCTTTTTGTTTGGAATGTTGGATGAATCATGGTTCTGTGTCCACCTAGTCGCAGATGATGCCTTTGAAGCTGCATTAGGAACTCTTTTAAGTGCTATAGTGGTATCGCTGGAGTTGTTTCAGCTTTTCAAAGAAATTATCAGATCTTTCAATCTCATATAGGAAACTGAATTATTATTGGTTATGCCAAACAGATAAAAGTGAAATTGGAGGAATGGGTGGAAAAATTTGGAAAAACTATGCATGGTTAACTGAGAAGGTCTGCTGTGCTCTGGAATGATAAGTGTGTATCTTTGCTAATCAATTTTCACCACCTTTGTTCTTTTGGCAATGTTAGAACACTGAATTGAGATGCCACAGCATATGATAGAGTAGATCAGCAAGGCATTCTATGAGAAATGAGAAGCCATGAAAGTGAACTCGAAGTAGCAATAACATGGTCTTAATAAGTAAACAAGCTATGTTGGATAGAATATTGAAGGAAAAAAGGAGGTGGTCTTAGCAAGTTGCTTTATATGCTCAAAGATCTTGATTCATCGGGTCTCAGCTTTATTTTTTCTTTTTCCCTTTTGTTCCTCTTCATGGAGGGGAGCTTGAGAGCATTTTCATGATATACATCTAACATAACAGGAATGCAGGTTTTACGTTGCTGAAATTCTCCTTGCACTGGAGTACCTGCACATGCTTGGAGTAGTGTACAGAGACCTAAAACCAGAGAACATACTGGTCCGAGAAGATGGTCACATCATGCTCTCGGACTTCGACTTATCCCTCCGATGTGCCGTAATTCCAACAGTGGTGACTTCATCGTCACCCGACCCAGAGCCCACGAGAAAGACATCTAGTCCGTGCACGGAATCTAGCTGCATCGACCCTTTCTGCCTCCACCCATCCTTTCAAGTGCCATGCTTCACTCCTAGACTTCTATCAATCGCCACGAAAGGTCGGAAAATGAAGTCTGATCTGGCGGCTCAGGTCAGCCCCCTGCCGCAGCTTGTGGTGGAGCCGACCAGTGCCAGATCCAACTCCTTTGTCGGGACCCACGAGTACCTCGCTCCTGAAATTATCAAAGGCGAGGGTCATGGAAGCGCTGTCGATTGGTGGACGTACGGGATATTTCTGTTCGAACTGTTATATGGCAAGACGCCCTTCAAAGGTCCTGGAAACGAGGAAACATTGACCAACGTCGTCTCTAGAAGCCTCAAGTTTCCGAGTAGCCCGGTCGTGAGTTACCACGCGAGAGACTTGATCAGAGGGCTCCTGATAAAGGATCCAGAAAACCGATTGGGATCTGCCAAAGGGGCTGCAGAGATCAAGCACCACCCCTTCTTCGAAGGCCTTAACTGGGCGCTGATCCGCTGCGCGGTTCCCCCCGAGCTGCCGAGGTACTTTGACGTCGGCGTCAGCGCGAATTCTACCCAGACGGACGTGGCGAAATGTAAGGATTTTCAGAACATAGAGGAGCAAATGGAATTCGAGGTGTTTTAGCCCTTTGTTTCGGAGCCGGTTCTTTGCGCGGGAAAGAAGATTTTTTGCATGTTCTTTCCAGTTTTAAGATTGATTTCTGTAACTTACATATATGTAGGTTCTATTGTATATATCATGTAGGAGAGATCTGGGGAATTTTGTCATCTACAAGTACTGTAAACTAGGACTGACAGTACAACCTAAGATACAAGGAAAGGGGGTTTCAGTCGGTGCTTAGAAATAATATAATTTTGCGAGAGAACCGAAGATCTATATACCCACGCGTTTCTTTTACCATTTCGAAGTCTCTTCTTTCATTTTCAAATTCGAGTATCGATTGAAAGCTGATAACTTTTATGGCAAAGGGATGAGTGCATTGAAAGTCTTAAACTTGTCACGAAATATAATTAAGTCTTAAAATTTTTAGAAAGTATAATTAAGTCTTGAAACTTATAATGAAAGTTGAATTGAGTCTTTGAATTTTTAAAAAATACAATCAAGTCATCAAATTTGTCAAAATAGTTCAATAAAGTCTTTAGGTTGATTATATTTTTTTAAAATTTAATTGCATTTTTGTAACAAGTTTTAAGACTCGATTATATTTTTGTAATAAATTTTAAGATATAATTACACTTTTTGAATGTTTCGGGACTCGATCATATTTTTGTAATAAATTTTAGAATTTTCAGTGCACTTATTTTTATAAGAAAAAGTAAAATTTGGGCTAAAATTGGGAGTTAAGTTAAAGTTGATGTCTTTTTACAAGGTAAAGAAAAAGAATTTGGGTCAAAATCCAAAATGGAGCTAAATTAGTGTTTTTTAAGGATGACATCACAAAAAATCTCAAATTGATAAATATATGATAAATTTATCAAAAAATATTTTTTTTACCATTAAAAACTCTAAATTGATTTACCTGTAATAAATTCACCTTTCGTTAGTTTCTATTAAATTTTACAATCAAGTTATTAAGTTAGATGGCATGTGGTGTATCGGTTTAGGGTTAAATTAATTTATGATTTTTTGTGATATTAATTTAATTTAACAGAAATTAACAGAGGATAAAATCGTCATAAATGTATAAATTCAAGATTTTTTGTGGTCAAAAAATTAGTTTGTGAGCAAATTTATCAAAAGTGTATTGGCTTAAAGCTTTAGTGGTAAAAAAATTAATTTGTTATAAATTTGTTAACGATGTATCAATTTGATATTTTTCTTGGTACTTATGTTTTTATAAAGAAAATTAGGTTAAATAAAAATAGAATAATCCAAAAAAATGAAAATTAGAATCCACGCGCATCCCGCGAGCTCTCTTTCTTTCTTTTATCCCAGCAGTATCCAAATTCCTCGACGGTTACAGGTGGAGAGAGAGAGAGAGAGAGAGAGAGAGATGAGATGAGGCCGTTGCGCTTGCACAGTGTCCGAGCGGCAACCCCCCCATATTTACCCTTCTGCCCCTCCGCTCCCTCTCCCTCGCTCCGCTCCCCATTTCTCCCTCTCTCTCCTCCGCCCGCGCGCCGCTCCGCTTCCCTCCGGAGCTCGAACCCGGGGCCCGGTCGCCGTCCCGATCCTCCTTCGACCCGCTCCCCGATGTCGTCGTCGCCGTCCTCTCCTCCTCCTCCTTCGACGCCGCCGTCGGCGGCGGGGGGAGCGCGGCGGAGGCGGCGGCGGAGAAGCCCTTCTCCGTGCTCTTCGTGTGCCTCGGCAACATCTGCCGGAGCCCCGCGGCGGAGGGCGTGTTCCGGGACTTGGTGAAGAAGAGAGGGCTCGATTCCGCCTTCAACATCGATTCCGCCGGCACCATCGATTACCACGAGGTCGGTTGAGTGAACAGGCCGTGATGTCGAGTAGGATCGTCTGCATTCGGAGTTCTCCGTCGGCGCGCTTCGATCCTTTTGGCATCCGAACGGGATTGTTGCGGGATTATATGTTGTGTCGTGCTGTCCTGTGCTGTGCTGTGCTGTTGATGTATGTCGATCTTTCGTGTTGTCTGTGTAGGGCAATCTAGCTGATCCGAGAATGAGAACGGCAGCTAAGAGGCGTGGGGTCGAGATCACGTCTGCATCGAGGCCGATAAGGACATCTGATTTTAGGGATTTCGATCTTATCCTCGCGATGGATAAGCAAAACAGAGGTACTTCAACTTAGTTTAATTGCGAGGTTTTGCGAAATTCTAATTGTCTCGGTTTGGAACACTCTATGCTTCTTTTGATTGTCCTGTGTATGGTCTCAAGCATAATGTGGGGTTCATGCTTGTCAGAGGATATATTGGAAGCCTTCAATAGGTGGAAATTTAGGGAGACCTTACCTGAAGACGCGCACAAGAAGGTAAATATGGAGTTTTGGGGGATAGATGTGCCCTGTTGTGGGTGTTTTCTCAACTTTTGGTGATGGCTTTTCCAGGTTAAGTTAATGTGTTCATATTGCAAGAAGCACGATGAAAGCGAAGTACCAGACCCTTACTATGGTGGACCCCAGGGTTTTGAGAAGGTAATGATAATATCTCTCTCGTGGAGTGTAATCTCTGATCAGTTACATTTATCTCCTGTAGTGTAATTTCTGATCAATCTTATAAGAACTTGTGGCGGAGCATGAAAAGAATAGTCTAATACGGTACCTCTGTATTCTGTTTTATGATTACAAACAATCACACTTAAGTTCCTAGGTATCTCAAGCTTCATATGATTGTGAGAAATGGGCTCGCGTGTGTCTTGGAAGTAGCTTATTTGGGTATCTAGTTGGCTGACGACATTTGTCCAAGTTTGAAGCCATTTGACTTATAGAGCAGAAGTTGAAATCTTCAAATCACTTGGCCTTTGCATGTAGTTAAGCATTTGTTTTATGAAAGTTAAGCTGGAAAGGTTAGTTTAACTAAATGTTAAGGTATACTGTTTTAGAAAATCAGTTACTGGGACATTGCTCAATGGTAGAATCATTCTATTTTGGTAAATAACAGAGAAGGCAATTATGCTTTCTGATTCTGCAATTATCTCCACAATCTTGACCTAGATTTTGCCTGGCTTGAAGGTAGGCCAGAAACGTAAGATAGATTCACTCGGTCTCCGGCATTTTGTTTTCTCAAGATGGAGAAAAGGAGGGATAGTAGCTAGATTTAGGGTAGTCTCTTCCTGCAAAATTCAGCCATCCCAAGTTAAAAAGAAATAGAAAACTCATTCCTAACCACAGAGTTTTCTTTTAACACTGTAGTTTACTAACTGGCACTACTTTAGCCAGCCCATATAGATAGGTTCAAGACACTTTTCCTAGAGGCAGCAGGGGTTTGGTATCCTTTTGGTGCTTAATTACCATGATCTAGAGGTGCCCGGCATGAGACGGGATGAATGGGGGTCAAGTAATGGGGATTGTATTGGAGTTCTGAGTGAAAAAACCACGATGGCATTGGCAAATATGAAGTGCCTACTCGAGGAGTAATGTGGCAATTGAGTGGCTAGGTTTTTTCAATTAAGTTTCAGTTCGGAAGTGACATTAACTCCAATTTCTCTGAGCAGGACCTTTACCACAGTTGACCATGAGAATACTTTTTTGAAAGACAACTCCCTCAACAGAGCATACTTTCTAATTCCACAGTTCTGTGTCCTTTCTGATTAATAGCCGTTTGTCTTCGTTTCTACACTGCCATGGCTTTCTTCATGTGCTTGTCTTGCTGACAACATTGGCTAATTTTGTCTGAGACATCACTATCTGTTTTGTCTTTTCCTTGACCTTATAATGTTGGTTCACTGCATCGCATTTTTCATCTAGTTGTCCTTACGTTGCACGGTATGCGAGGCAGAAGCAAACTAAGATGTTTTCGTTCTCATTGCAGGTGCTTGATTTGCTGGACGACGCTTGCGAGTCATTGTTGGACAGCATTTTGGCCGAGAAAAGTCAAAATTAAAATTTAGATTTTATTGACTCGTAGATTCACCAACGCCATTAAATTGCACCGTTTTATTTTTGCTTTGCAGCATGTACCGGTGCATTCATTACGCCTATGATGTTGCGAGCACAGCTAGAGATTTTTGTTGATAGAGCATACACATTTGGTCATATTTTGGGTCTTTGCACTCCAAGGGCTATACATAGGAGTGAGCAGTTTCAGATTTAGTACAAATTTTGTGTGGAACCTGAAAAACTTATCTATTGGAATAAATTCCTCATTTTTTTGAAACTTGAAATCTACTCTATATACCTTAAAATCTAGAACCTACCTTATTACAAGTTCCAGGGTCTATTTAAGTTTTACCTTTATTAATAATTAAATGATAATAGTAAATTATCACATTTAATAATCATTAATTACAATTACGATACACTAACTATAGCTTATAATCAAGAAAAACACAAACTTATTTCGAATTTTAGGTTTTATGTTCCACTAACCTAGAACTTGAAATTTTCTCATCAAAACAAGTTTTTCAATATTCGAAACTTGAAACCTACTATCTCACGTGCCTTAGAATCTAGAATCGAATAGATTCCCACCAATCTGATTCTACTCCGGAAATGATGCTCACCCCTAACACTCCATCGTCGAGATTTCATTAGTTTTTCTGTTTATATTAAATGAAAGTGAAAATTTATGAAATAGGAAACTTGGTTGGATCTGAACGTGTCACAATTTTCTTTTTGTTCAATAATGAGAATCAATTTTACTAAAAAGCTGCTGAGTTCATGAATTACCCTACTAATTTTATGAGCTAGATGTAAATCAAAGAGTGAATGACCATGAAGTTTATCCAGGATGGAGGGGTTTAAATCCCGCGGGACGCATGGGATTTTAAGCGTGACATCGGGGTGGTAGGTCTTTAGCTAGCGTCGCCCCAGGGTTTACCCGCCGGCTATCGGCTGTATGGGGTTCCCCGGTATCAAAAAAAAAAAAAAAGAGTGAATGACCATAAGTGAAATTCAATTCGAACAAGCGATCACGAAAGTTTTGTACTCAAATTTCAGAAAATCATTCGGGACACAAAGCAAATGTAGTTTTACCAAGTGGAATTAGTTAGAACTACAGCTATATAAACGTTCTTTCTGGGAACCAAATCCTGAAACAATCGCATTACTGGAAGACACCCGGTCGGGAGATGATCATCATCCCTCCCACAATATTTTTTCCCCCTCATGAAGAGGCATATAGTGTCTTCCGGCACGTCGTGGACCTGATTTCATGTACCAGGATGAGAACACAAACTTCCCTTTATTGCCTCGACATCTTCTTTTCTTCTATGCTTCTTATTCAAACGCATGTATGCTCTACTTGGAACAAGAGATGATTATAAGTATCCAAGAGGAGTTTTGTACTTCAACTCGTCATCAACGTCAAACATGATATTTCTACAGGGTGGGTAGAACGATAAACCTAAAACCAGAACTCGAATCCAGTTGAAAGGTTCTACAGAGGTTTAAAGACAAAACATGGAAGACCCTGCGCAGGCAACGGCAGTTACAGATGACGGGGACATTTTGAAAAACCTCGCAAGATGATCGTACTTAACCAATTTACCTGATTAAAGAGGCAGCAAGAAACGGCCATTAAGCATACATGGTTTTCCTGTTCCTTACAGAGTAGAAAAACTGCAGGTCCCGCTAGAAGGTGAATCTATTTTATAAACCTGTACAATGCAAAATTCCAATTTCAAGTGACCACCCAGCCCAAATTGATGCATTTGTATGTGCTGATCCTGCTAGAAGGTGAACCATTTCACAAACCTGTACAATGTAAAATTCCTTTGCAAGCAACCACCTGGCCCAAACTGATGCAGTTGTATGTGACGTCTGGATCATCACTATTCCTCCGTTCAGTGCGCAATAATACAGAGCCACATGAAATCGTGTATCGGCCTGCTAGTTTGGAAAAATCACACTATGAACCTCTTTTCAACAGCTGGCCGACCACGTTTTCGTCTCGGATTCGAGCTGATCATGCATGAGAAGGCATTCACAAGGTCAGCATCCTCTTCATTTGCCAGAATTCTCACTGCAGATGGGTTAGAAAGGAGAAGCTTCGACACAAGATACCCTGCAATCGACCATGTTTGAAAGAGGTGAGCCTGTTTTCCAATAAACCTAGCACGCTTGGTGTCATAATATTCAGGCCACTTGTCCTTGGATATGCGTCTCTCAGCCATCCTTACAGCATTTTCAGCAATCTCTGGTCTGTTCATCTTTATGCAGGCCACAGTGAGCTGTAGAAAGATCAAAATCAATCATTCATGGTATCCACTTCATGTTTTCCCTAGCAGCAATTTTTAATTGCAGAAAATACAGCGGTGCCGAACAAATATTTCAAAGAACAGTCGCGTTGTGGTGCTTTTAAAAGAGTTACACAGGTTTTGACTAGTTGACAAGGAGTGGACACTACATCGAAGACCAAAAATGGTTAAGGGCTTGATTGTAATGGAGTGAGTCATATCGGAGGCAAGCTTGGACAGCAAGCACTTTTAGATTTTTTCCATCTGTGGTCTTCTTTCCCTCCGATAATTTCCTAAGGCACTCATAACAGTTGATGCTTATTACCCAATTCATTTGCCTTTGAGAATCAATGCAAAGACATTGCTTGAAATTTTTGTGTGGAGTGAAAACATGATGTTGCTCATCAAAGCCATTTTGTAGATGAAGTAGAACGTATAACAGAGGGGATTCTGTGTAGCAATTAAAGATCAGGAGTTGATAAAAGGAACATATGCTATCCACCATTCAGACATGGACATCAAGATTTGGCATACTCATCGTACCAGACAATCATCAAGACTCATAGACAAAGAACTAACCTGCCACAACAAAGTTGGCCAGGAACCTCCATTGTGATAGGACCATGGACTGCCCAGGAAAAAATTAAGTAAGAGAAATTAGAGTGGAGTAAAAAGCTAAAAAAGTGCTTGCAAAAATACCACCAGCATCAAGAATAAGTCTTACGTATTCTTGGGATCACTGCCTGTGACAATTCGCCATTCCTGGCCTTCAAGAGCTGGATAACATATTTTAAAAGGCATGTCAGCCACAAGGTCTGCCCATTTTGCTTCAATAAGATCTAGTATCGCATGGGACTGATCCACTGTAGCAAGACTGCTTACAATAGACCATAAGTTCCCAAGTGAGAAGAAACGGAAATCCATGTGAGCTGGCTGGAGGTTTCCTATTAGGTAACCACCCTTATTGGGCATCCAACCCGCCAGCCATGGGGGAATCTGATCTGGATAAATATTAAACTTGTTAACTGCATCATAGGAATATTCCTCCGTAGTGTAGCGGTAGATCTCGTTTAACTTTCTCATATCAATCCAGTAATATTCTCTGATATGAAAAGATAATGCAATCAGTCGATTATTAAGTGCTTGAATAAGGTCAGCTGATGCATCCTCAGGAGTAAGCATCTCACGTGCACAGAGCAATGCTGAATAAAAGAGTGACTGCAAGAACAAGCAACTACAAGTTACAAATTTCTCTCAATAATTACCCATAGCAAAGCTGTAATAGGATCATTATTCTAGACACAAATATCTTGAACCAAGGATGACTTCCCTAGGACTGACATATGAAATAGTTTCAGACATGGAAACAAAACTTTAAATAAGAGTGTTAGATACCCATATTACCTTAGAACTTGTTAGGAAACGGTGCACAATGTATATCTAGCATATCTGTTACTTTTAGACATATATATCTAGCATATTTCTTCAATACTTCCCTCACGTGTAAGCTAGACTAGTGAGATATACGTACTCAAAACTGCAATGCCGAGATAACAGGAAACTAAAACAACATTAGGAAAACTGACATAATGTCTATAAGAAGTCCTATGATTCAAACTCTTGACAACTACACTGATACCATGCTATATAACCATTTTCTGCAAATAACTTAAGCTTTTAGTAAACAGATCCAAAATATAAGTAGCACATTTCTTAACAAAGAGAAATGAGGCGCCCCCAAGAAAATTTTATGCTCTAACTAAAGTTCACACTAATGAAAATTCCTATCTCAATTCATCCGAATTACAAAAGCATGGAGAAAAATGTGCTCCAGCATGATTCTTTACAAAGAAACTTTAAATCAACTACAACAACAAGGCAGAAGCTTCTTCATGACTAAAACCCCAATAATTGAACACTAAGATGCATTCTAAAGATGATTTACATCAGTGAGAGAAGTATATCAATCGATAATCCTGCAGATAAATGCTAAAAAAGTTCAGATAAGTCATTTATGTGGATAAGTGACGCGCCACAAATTATCACTAATAACTCCACAAGGATACTTCTGTCAAAAGCAAATGGTCCTGCGATTGCATCAAACCATAGTGTTATGTTCAATCATTCTTTCAGTTTTATTATTTTCACAGCCCCATGTCGATACCAAAATGCCTATAACTGAGACCCAATGTGTTTTTCCCCTTTGAAAAACTACCCTGGTTTAGAGAGAGTCCTTTTTGCAGATGAACAGTTCAAAAACTGAACTATTACGAGCATGAAGTGACGCAGAACATGATTGAGAACAATATCATAACAGCTTGCAGAAAATGTACCTGAATCTCAAGAGGATGGCCATGAATTCCCATGCGCCGATCAATCATGCAAGAACCATCAGTGACCAGCAATGTCGGGAACATATCAAAACCATCAGCTAGACATAACTTCAAGATCATTTTGATCCCAGTTTGGACATCGACTCTCTCTTGAACTGAAAGATCTCCAGAGCACTTTCCATATGCCCGTAACAAAATAATCCACCAGAGCCCTGAATCAACTGGTGCCACACGGCCAATTGCTGCTTCACCAAAGTCTGGATCTAATATCTCTTCAGTTGCAGAATCATCACCATTGAGTGGAACAGTACGAACCTTAAAGCTGGCAGGCATCAAACCTTGGCCAGGGCTATAACTATCCATGGTTTTCTCCCAGCTCTGTTCATGAAATGACATAGTAAGGTATAGCACTTTAATTCCTAGTAGCAAGGCATGGATGAAGAGGAAAGCCTGCAAACTTTCTAACTGCCAAGGGATCTTATCAATCTAATTGAATCATTCTACTCCATCAGATCTGTAAGTTTGAGCAATAATCGCATCATTAAGTTCATAATTACATGTAAATCAGGTGAAAGATCTCTACTAAATCAGCAAAAATTGCTGGCGACAGTAAAGGCAAGAGCTGCTACTAACAAAGGGAATGTAACTAAGAGAATTTGGTACCTGCAACTGAAGAGTGTGAAGGATGAAATTCCTTACAATATCATACTCTCCCTTCAAAAGGAAAGCTATCCCAGAAGGGACAAAATCACGAATGAAAACTTGATCATAGTTAAGGATACTTGGACAGCTTGGGTCATTTGCAGCAATAGTACCAATGGGATTGTTGCAGTAATAAGCAATGGAATCCCGCATCAAATCCCAGGCTTCATCCTCCATTGATTTTGAGCTAATCTTTTGCACCTTCTCTCTAGTTGCTTCTGACTGCCCACACATTCCATTTGATGCTAAATCTTCATTTCCATTTTTTAACTTTTGTACTGCCTCAGATTCTTCAACAGTCGATTGCCCACTCATGCCATTAAGAGAAACCTCAGATTTCGTTCCAGATTCAACTGACGAGCCACTATTACTTTCTGTCCGTTGGCATTTGCAAATCAAAGAATGAGACCTGATAAGTTTGGAATATCCCCAGGGAGTACAACCAACACTGGGAATTGAATGTACCCTAGGTTGATGCTTTAACATTGTCGAAGTCTTGTACCAATGCATGTGCTTTGAGTCTCTTATCTGACCATAATTTGCATCACGTGAAAAAGAAAACACCGGGCTCACATAGTTCAAAAAGGAGAGGCGATAGGGAAGGCTGTGTGGAACACCAGATAATGTATGAAGACATCCTGCCGGAGAGGCCATTGCCATGATGTAAAGAAAGTCGTGTGTAATGCCTAAGTTGTGTTGTTAGGTACCTGTTGCCATATCCATGAATCATCACAAGATGTAAGTAGTTGCGTACACAGATGCACAAGCATGAGAGCAGACAGCTCGCACATGTACGTCTTTAGGATCTTGTCAGAAAGTACTCCCACGGCACTTGCTAAGAAACCACATAAATAAAGTTTGCAAATTTTCCAGTACACGGTTTTTCTTAGGTTATGTGTAATCTACGCTTGGGAAATTGAAATATACCCTATTAAGTATGCTTAATAAGTGTCCTAGGGGCACCTGTGGACAAGACCTATATATTTATAAACCATGTTTTCCATTAAGTAACCACAGAAGAAGAGCTATTTAACTCGAGATACTGATATTGGCTCAAAATATATATAAAAAAAAATCAAGATATTTATATTCCTTTTTTTTTTTATCGGTCCCACGCTACTTTTACTCTAACTCTCTTAGACTTTTCCTCTGCCTTTTGCAAATGTAGGAGTCAAAATCGACACCAATAATTTCAATATCCAGATGTCTCTTCATCAACTTCAGCAATGAAACAAACCAGTTCTACTACGAATCAACCCATAACATGTATCAATAAGCAATGACTCCTCGATGTGTATGTAATGCAACCTCCAGACGACGCGCATAAGCTCGCCGAAGGAAAACTAGCCATGAAAGTGCCAAAAGATCAATACTTTTTAGCTCCAATACTGAGACAAACTCGAATATAACTCAAACTAAACGAAACGGCACAGCCAATTCAACCAGAAACTTTCCCACGTCAAAAGGCACGTCGCCCACCCAACTAATCATACACCCGGAGCAGCAACAAGAGAGGTCAAATCGATCGCGAGTCCCATCCGCTTACGCCATCGATTCACACTCCACGCGCAGCAGCGTTCGAGAAACCGAAGAGCGGGAACTCGTGAAAGCGAGCAAGCAAGCGCACCTGTTCCCGTTCGAGTTTTCGCTTGAGATGGCAGCAAGCAGGAGCGATTTTCTCGGGAAAGTTTCGGGAGGAGCGCCGGGACGTCTGGATTTTTCTCGCCGAGCGGTTTGGTTTTCTCGCGCTCCTGTCGGAACGACATGGGTCGAACTGAACTCCCGACTCCTCGAGTTTCCAGATTCTCACCGCGTTTCTTTCTTTCTTTTTTTTTTCCCCCATTTTTTGAGACCGACACTTGAGGCTGGAGTTCAACATTAGCCCGAATCATCATCGTACATCTTTGGGAGTCTCGACTTGTCAAACGTCGTCACATGATTGGGGAAAAAGTTGGCCCTTGTAAATTCCGGATTATCTCACTTTGGCCCATCAAATTTGTATTTTGCTTCGTTTGGCCTTTCGCTCCACGAACCCTTCTCAATTGAAAAAACTATTCGATGGTTACAGCTCCACTCAAAGGGCTATACGTGTCTTTTGATATGGCCACTGATGGAAAATGAAAAAAACGAGCTTTCTTTGATTGGTAGACTGCGATGAATTGAAAAAAGATTAAGCACTAAAGAAGTAATTTATTGAATTTCTGCGGTGAAGAAACATCGTCACAATTGAAGAAATTGAATCATACGCCAAGCCCGAGAATTTTTCAAGTTGTTGGAAAGGCTATAGATAAGCTTAGACAAGCTCAAAGCGACTTTTCTGAAGAGAAATTCAAGTTCCTTATATTTTTCTCATAATGCCAACCACTTCCACTTCTAATTCACGTTCAAAACTTGACTGCGAGAGTACCTATTCTTGTTTCGCCCTTTCAAATTGCTAAAAACATGCTCGAGTTCCCTCGAACCATTGCCAATCTATTCTTTGGGAGCTTGGGGGCAAACCAAAACAAGCGAAAATCAATGGGCCAAAGCCGAACCATCTCCAGACCATCAGGTTAAAATTTGATGCGTCGACATGATTTTAAACAGCTTAGTTGCATCTGTAATCAGGTTATTGACATAGTAGTTGCAATGGAATCGGTCTTCGCATGATGACATTAGACTTCTGTGGATCTTACTAATAAAAGGCTGACCAAGCATTTCGCAAGTGCCCCGGATATGGGGTTTTCTCCCGAAAAACCTCCAATTCCTATAATATTCTTGCTTCAATTTTCTCATTCATTCTTGATGAAAACCGCTAAAATCCATGACAGTAAAAGAGATCGTGATGAAAATTACACAAAGGTAATAAAAATGTCATCTGATTAGCAGATGATCAGGCATGTTCTTTAACCGTGCTCAGGTTCTCAAACTCACAGAACAATAGAGATGCAAAATAAGGAGGATTCTCTAAAAAAGTAATCACATAAACCAGCACTTCAGAGATTTAGTCATACGGTAGTGAGAGTTACCAATACTGGACTGCTAATAAATTTCAAAAATTACAATCACATTAAAGTTCACCAAATATCACTGAAAATTTTGTGAAAGAAACGGCAACCCATTTCTCAAAAATCACAAACGCAAAGGCAAAGCATTAACACGGTGAACAGAGTTGAAATCACTATGAACAGTGAGCACATGTGCTAATCCTCTATCCTTCAGATAATGAGTCAGGATTCACGAAAGTAGGAACTAATATCTGCTTCACAAAATTCAGATGGAATCTATTTACACCTCCCACTTGAGTATTGACTACAGTAGATTGTGATCGCCAATTCAAATGTCGTATCCTTAAAAAAAGAATTACATATTGCTTAGCTTGGCATCATGAATCATCCATGTTATGGTCGTTATCATTGTCCCCATCATAATATTCATCATCTCGTTGGATTTGCTTGTCCTGGGTATGCTCTGTGGAGACATAAGTTTATTTGGAGATTAGAAGGAAAAGAACATGGTATAATGATTTCAAAACGTGAAATGGCAAGAAGAGAGAATTGGTGTGCCAGATAGGAAACCAGGGGGTCCTTTGGATAATTTCACTTACGATCCATTCGTTCATCAGGATTCTGCTCGTCTTCGTCAAAATCGGGAATATAGAAATCGGGTGGAACCTGGGCCAAGAAAGGGAAAAAAAGTTAAATGAGTAAATATACTAGTCCATAGCGTGAGAGAGAATATTCACAAGACTTCAAGACCTGAAATTAAATGGGTAGGATTTCATAAATCTCTGACGCCAACTGATATGGAATATTAAGAAATTAGGAATCTCCAACAAATAACATAATCATGTGCTATAGTCAAGCAATAGCTTAGACATTAGTCAATGACTCTAGTTTGTGATAACTCTGCTTCATTGTTGGCAAAAAAAACAATGGCAATTAGACTCATCACAAGAAGTCTAGGCCAAAAGATTGTTCACGAGCTTGACTTTGTATTGCCATCCACCAGTAAAAGACAGACCTCATATCCTTCAGTGCACAAGCAAACTCAATGTAGCCTCTATCATGCTGGGGAGCTAGATTTACAGTAACATCCAGAGCTTTTGACTAATACGAGGGCATGGTTCTCACTTTTTTTAAAAATAGCCAACAATCATCATATTCCACTCTAGATCAATCACTCAGCAGTCTTCATGAAAACCTATCAACAACTAACTCTTTGAACAAAAGAAATGATGATAATTGCGACATATGCCATGTGGTAATCACTATCAACAGGAGCAGTCATCATTTTAACAACCAATCATACTTGCACAACAGAAGCCAGGATTGAAATTATAAATTTAAAAAATTTCTGATGATTCTTTTTCAGCCTTCAGCAACATTCTATTTGAGGCTTCTTACAATTGGTAATTTGACCAAAAGATCATTTCCATGCATGTAACAAGAAAATTTAGCTGATGACCATGCAACCGCTACAGCCCAGAAACTACACTGTTCATCTGGTCTCAAGCAAACAGCCCTCTAATAAAGAAAAGATTCTGTGTTGCCGAGTATGGGATGCAAACCTCCTGCATTTGTACACTTGGGGCATGTTGAATATTACGAAGGTTTTCTAACACTTGCACTTTGATTGCACTGAGGTAGGATTTGCTATTTAGATTCTCCTGCAGAATTTACCAAGAGAAAGAATACTATCAGCATGAAGATTTGATATGTACTTGGCACCCCAACCTTAGCTTTAATCTCACATGGTTAAAAGAGAATAAATGAACAAGGAAAATAATTACGAGTACGATATTTCCACGAGGAATCTTCAATGAATAATCAGGAGCAAAGTACTTGAAATACTCATTTTCAGGAATCTCTGCCAAAAAGAAAGCACCTTTGATAAGTATCATATGTTTAGGCATGAGAAACTTGATATTAAAATGGCATAACTAGACAGTAAATAAGTCGGTGCAACACAGGTTCTTCCTTGAATCCCCAACCCCACAAACAACATAAGACAGTGGATGAAAATGAAAAAGGCCAATCAATTCAATCTACAATGCGCATACAGAAAAATTACATATCTCGGAATGACACCTAACAACACTCAGAATATGTCAAATCAACACAAATTCTAACCAGGCATTGACATTAGCGTATACCATTTGGAAGTTCTGTATCCAAGAGAACTCCTGTTTCAACAACCCAACATCGAGCAACATTCTCTTTTGTGTATCCTCCACCACCAGTAACCTGAACAGTAAAAAATCTTCATGTGCCAGAGCCACGTTTAAAAATTTAATAATACACGAGTATACATTCAGTCAGTAATGGAGGTGGAGATCAGGGAGGTGCATTTGCGCACGCGAGAGAGAGAGAGAGGATACCAATAATGGCAAATTGAATTTCTTGACGAACCTTACACACTCAGAATGTCCTGTACAAACATAAATGACACAATAATCACATAGTTTCCATCTAACTTGTCTTTAGCAAATCAATCACTACAAAATTAGCTCCAAAGAAGAATCAATCAGCGAGTATTTGAAGTCCAATGTCAGAGGACATGGAACAAAATACAACAAGATATTCACCATCAATAGAGAGATTGAAACACCCCAAGCGGTCCCCAGCAAGTGAATCTGCTCCGCATTGGAGTACAATAGCACCAGGTTGGTATGTTTCGACAACCTTCGTAATGATCTAAGAGACATTTACAAGAAAAAAGAAAAAGTTCCGTTAGGAAACAGAAAGGACACAAAGTGAAAAATTTACAAAGTCCTAAGCAAAACTTACAGCCTTGAAAAGTCGAGTGAAGCTAGTATCGTCTATTCCATCCTTGAGTGGGACATTGATAGCATAGAACTTTCCTTCTTTTCCTCCTATTTCCTTCAATTGAAATGATCTCAATGAATAAACTTGACTTTAGCCTCATACCAAAACAAATAGGATGGTGAAAGGAAGAGTTCAACAATCATGAGCGAAAGCTTTGATTCCATCGGTACATTTGAAATTACTAGTAAGTACATGAAAGACACATATTTACCAGTCAGCATACAAAGTTTGCATTCTACACAATCCATGACTGAATCAGCCAGAGGGCTCAGCAAATTATTAGATCAAAAGGACTTAAGTGGATAACACAAGACTCCAAGAGGGTATATTCAAGTGAATGCAAAAGATAGAAAGAGAATCTAGAAATCTGGACATATAAATGCCAAGTAGTGGAATCACCTTAACATCACCAGTTCCTGGAAAGAACATATCCCCGAATTTGTGAAAGCTAACAGTCATTACCCTGCCATGATAACACTGCCATTCTGATTAGAATTCAAAAGGGCAATGAATAGTTTAGGAAACCAACTGCAATTAGTTATTCCAAACTACCAGTTTCCAGAAAAGTAGTTCCTCAAGTGTAATTAATTTAGATACCTTCAATCAATACATAAATGAAGATCCTAGATCTTCTAATTCTGAGTTTCCGGTTCATCTATATTCAGCCATTTACAAATTCCTAGGGGATGGTATCATAGGTTGGGATGAAAGCTAACATTGCAAAACAAAAACAAAAATTCCCCCTTTCAATTTCCTATCAAAATCTAAGATCCCTACAAAGCACAAGGTTCTAAACCTCGGTTGCAGCAATGATAAAGAAGATATACGATGGTAGAAAGAGGAGAAAAGTTGAAGGGGGGTATGCATGCAGTGGGTTTTATTGCACCTCATGTTTCCCTCTTAATTTCAATACATTTATTTGGATGCAGCTTATCCTCAGTAAGTGAATTTAAAGACAAAGACAATGGATGATAGCATTACCTAGCAACATATCAAAAAAGTTTTAGGACTTTCTGCTCATTTATGCCCAAAAAAAAAAATACCTGTCAGTGAAGTAAAAGGCTTCTTCTACACCATCTCCATGATGCACATCTATGTCAATATATAAAACACGTGCATGATATTTCAGCAGCTCCAATATTCCCAAAACTAGGTCATTTATATAGCAGAATCCAGATGCTTCACACTTCTTGGCATGATGTAATCCTCCAGCCCAGTTGATAGCTATATCACAGAGTTGATTATTTAATCTTCTTGCAGCATCTGCAAGCAACGCTGCCGATTAGATAAAGTGAAAAGAGACTACCCCAAAGTTGGTAACACTACTAACTATAAAACTTACCTATCGTGCCACCAGCATAAATTTGACAAAACTCGAACAAGTTTTCAAAGACAGGACAATCTTCTCCAAGATTATCTGGTGAGAAAGAAGGATGATTTCACTTCAAGTCAGTATATTATAGCTAAACTCACTAAAACATATACATTAGCAACGGCAGCACTATATACATTTACACATGACCATTCTGTCTAAAGACATGTCAAAGGTATCAATATTCAAAAAATATCTTCATTCCTTTCTAACTGTACTACTGGTGAATAAGGAAAATGAAAAAAGGTTTGGAAGAAGTAATGAACAAAGAAATTCTTATCCAACACCTCTTGTCAAGCAAGAGAATCAACACACAAAAAAAGGCAGAAAACTAACCATGCCACCCAACTACTAGGAATTTAGACCTGAGAAAATTTCCAAAATCAGTCAAGGAGGGTACTGCTTTAACTCTATGCCCTAGACACTACTGAGTTCATGTTAACAAAGTTACGGTAGATAATCTCCCAATTTAACAAAAATAAGCTCCTCGAATCCCCATCTTATGACAGATTTGAGCTCTGCAAATCATGAAATGCGTGAAGACTTCTCAGACCTTCACATCCCTAAAGAGGATCTCAATTAGATATGCTTGCAACCTTAAAAGGGTAATAGAATAACACATCTCATACGAAAACCTTACATTTTGCCAAATCATTTGGGAACAGGTGCTGGGTGTCGGGTGTAATCCGGTGCAAAAACTCGACATAATCAGGAGAGTGGAACTGGGCGAGCTCAGCAGGGTAGGCTTTGTGCGGCCGCTGGATCATTCAAGAAAACAATCAGACACGTCTCAAGGGATATAAAAAGAGAAAAAGATGCAAGTCAGCAATGGAAACTCAGCAACCGACATAAATTTCCATCTTCGTGTGAAGCTCGTAAGAGAGGACAAGATGGTGGGTCATGCAGAGCCGGTGCGGCTTCATCGGATGATTCGGACCGAAATAGACGCTACCCACGTCTCCTGCAGTGCCAAAAGTTCCACTCGATCAAAAACCTCACAAATTCCCGAAACCAAACCGAAGCAATTCACGCACAAAACCAAAAACCAGAATCTAGCAAACCCTCTCACTCCCAAGTGTATCTAAACCCAGCTCAGAAATGGGGTTTTGGGATCGATCCCTTCTCTTCCTCTGCAACCCACATTCAATTGCTTTCTTTCATTTTTCAGCACTATCCTCCCAAAACTAAAGCGCAAGCTAGGACATTTGCAGAGACCCAATAAACGTAAAGCCAGTGTCTCGGATCCCATTAAACCAGAACCAGCCAAGCGCGCTCCAAGTGAAACTAAGACGAGGGTCCTGGAGCGAACCAGCGAGAGAAAGATAGAGAGAGAGAGAGTACCGTCGTAGAAGTACGAAATCCTGTCCTTGGGTCGCATCCTGAGCTTCCCGTCCTGCTAACGAAGCGGCGGAGACGGTGTATCGCTAGCGAGGCCGCACCATTGGCGTGAAGGTGCGGTGGTGCTGCGACGGAAGGAGGAGGAGCAGACCCTCTCTCCGTCTGCTTGGCTGGTGGGTTGCCTTGCCTTCTCGGCCAGGAGGGGTTGAAGACGGACTAATCGGGCCCCGGTCCTATTTAAGCGGGCCGGCTCTGCGAAACTCACAAATTTCGACTTTTTTTTAGGCCTCGTTTGATTAGCTTTCCAATGGGCTTTGGCAACCATTTTTTAAAGTTCATTGGCCTAATATTAGCATTCCGCTGAAAGCCCAATGTAAGTCCGGACCAGTTTTGAGCATTGGGCATTTCGGAAATGCAAGTTCACTATTCATCATCAATACTGTTCATCTTTTTCCCCGTTCGTCTTCGTCTTCCTTGTCCCTTGAAAGTTCAGCTTCTCCGGCAGTTGCTATCTTCGCATGGGGGTCACGCGTCCTCAGTGACTATCGCCCGTGGTGGCGCAACCTGTGACCCACGTGGAGTTGCCTGCGCGCACAAGCCAGGCAAGGTCGCTTGAGGTTTGAGGCTCCCGCGCCGCTTGAGGTCACAACCTTAGCCGCCAAATTTGGCCTTCGCGACCTTAGGCCGCTAGATTTGGCGGTCTGGCGACTAGATCTAGCAGTCTAATAGTTGGCCGGTCGCCAGATTTTATTTTCAGACTTTAAAAAAAATAAAAATAACAAAAGTTAATTACAAATGTGAGTTTTGCCAAACGATATTTATGCTAAAGTTATTTTTCAATGTTATTTGATATTGCAATTTACCAAACGGTGTAATATTTCGGAAAATCCCTTTAGCTCAAAGATATTTGCATTTCTCAAAGTCAATTTCGTAAAGTTGAACCAAACGAGCCCTTAATAAGAGGCTTAAGGCAGAATGACAACTATTGTGTTTCAAAATTTGATTTTTCTATTTTTATTCTAAGAACGAGTTTTTGAGTAAAAATGCGGATATGATGATGCAAAATTTTTGTTCTTGGAAGAGAAATTCGTTTAATAATGATATAAAATTTCTTCTTCCTGGATGGTGGTGAGAGGCTATCGGCAGGCGAGGATGCTGGCGGTGAGCGATCAATAGCGGGCGATGGGTGGTTAGCGTTAGGTCGGGGTTTGGTCATCAACTTCTAGCGAATGGTGACAGGGGGCGGGTGGGTGGCAAGCAATGACAAAAGTGAATGATGAAAATAGTTTTTATTTTTTACTTTTATTCCAAAAATTAAAAAGTTAAAAATTTTAAATTTTGGTTTCTATTTTAAACTTATTTCTTGAGTAAAAATTTATTATATAAATAGAAAAATGAAATTGCATTGTCAAATGAATTTTTATTCTAAACCTACTCCCGAGAACAAAAAAACAGTAAAACATATTAATGGCGTCCTTATAACATCTGATCTTATATAAATATAGTCATTAGAAAACTTATTAAGGTTGCCATTAACCAAGATAGAACATTGTTAGAGCCAAATCTATATGAAAGAGATAGTATTTAAATTTATGAAATTAAGAATGTAATTAAGCAATTGATCCGATAAATTATAGATTGTAAAGTGCATTTTATTACTAGAGGACTTGGAAATTTTAGTTAAAAAAGTGAAGGAAAAACTAAATAATCAACAATCCATGCTTGAATTGAAAGGCGTGGTTTGAATGAAGATAATATAAAATTTTACATTAAAAAACTTGCAAAATTATTAGATGACACGTAATTTGGAAGATTGTGATTTGTGTTAAACCTAAAGATAGATTAATATAAAAGAAAAAAAAAGGAAATTTGTTGAACCAATAAAAAAAAGAAGAAGCTATAAACAAATCGTAAGCTATCCTAAATGTCATAAGTACTCTAAGGTCACATTTGGTCATTCGGATTTCTAACAAAAATAGGACTAAATAAGATATGATATGAAATTTAACAATTTTATTATATCATATTCAATTGCTTAGTAATTACATAATAAAGTTGGATATATTCAATATTATATCATGTACACTGTTTGGTATAGACAGCATATTGATATAAATAATTTTTTTTTCTAATTGAGATGGTAAAAATCTTTCACGACACTATTGCCTATTTTATTTTTATTTAATTTTTTTATTTATTTCCTCTATTTTTTATTTAATTTTTTTATTTCTTTCTTCCCCTTCCATCATTTTCTAATAAAATTTTATTAAATGGTAAACTATACTAATATACCTAAAATATGTAAAAAAATATAAAATATATTTATATTTTAAAATATAATTAAATTGGATTATATAGATATAAATAATATTAAATTAAAATAACTAATTTTTTTTGTTATTTTGAATTTCTTATATTAGAATTCAAATATTAATTATATTGAAATATAATTTTAATTTTATTAATTTAAGAAGATGTTACAAAATTCCATCCACCTTTATCTCACCTCTCATGGGATAATTTTATTTAGTTTATATCCTATTTATATTTGATTTTATCCCATTTTGAGTAAATACCAAACGGAGGATATGATATACTTTATCATATCATGATTTTATCTTGATTGCCAAATGCAACCTAAAAATATAGCTAGATATAGCATAACACCATAGCTATACATGACATGTATAATAAGTATTCAACAGAAAAGATGGTTAAAATTCCATTTAGTCCATGAAAAAATTTATGATTATAGACAATACTTTCTAGTTATTTTTCAAGCTAGGAATTCATTTTTATTTATTTTAAGTGTGCATATTTTCTTTGACTCTAAATGGTTTTTGGTTGACTGGTTATTTTCAACAAATCAAGCTTGTGAAAGTCCATAAAATAAATTATAGGAAAATTCTTCACTCAAACAAGCGCTTTTTTATGATTCATTTGTTTGGAGGAAAATTTCATGAAGAATAAAATATTTTTGAGAAACTAGTTTTTAGGAAAATTTGTTAATTTTTATTTGTTTGGTGATATGTGACAAAAAATATTATTATTATTATTTTCATATTTGAATATTATTCAAAAAATAATTTCAATCTCACGACTTTATCTCAAGTAAAAAGAAAATGTCTTTTTAGATTTTTTATTTATTTTTCCTTTTCTTTCTTTTCTTTGTTCTTCCTTCTTCCTCCTCCTTTGCTTGTTAGTCCATAGCTACAGCCGTGATAGGCCATTGGCGCTATTGCCAAGACTTGGCATTTGGTAAGGGAGGAAGAAGGAAAAGAAAAAAAAAAAAAAAAATATTTAAGAAATCAATGCTTAAAATAAAAAAAATATTAAAAATTCAAGAGCAGTAAATTTGTAAAGGATTTCACTTACTTAAATTTATAAATTAACTTTTCTAATTTTACACATGAATATTTTCCATAGTTGAAAAGTATTATTGGTTAACTAATCATTTTCAATGAATTAAACAAGTGAATGTTTGGAAAATTAATTCTAAAAAAATTACTTTTTCTCAAACAAATATACCCTTAAAATTGAAATCAAATGCAAGTAAGATTCATTGGAGAAAAATATTTCAATTGCAATATCATCTCAATCTCAAATCCCAAATGCATTATCCTAATATTTTAGCTCATCATTAGTCACATCAACAATCTACCACACATTTCCTTCTTTCTTTGATTAGATTTGTAGGCTTTCTTTCTTGCAATTTTCCGTTTACATAAATATAGTCACTTTGAAAGTCTTTAAGGTGATCTTGCTCGGGGCCTTTTTGTTAGCCAAATGTCGTAGGTCCACCCATAAATAAAAACACCAAAAATCTAAAACTAAACAGGTGAATGTTCACAAAATTAATTCTAAAAAAATATTTTTTCTCAAACAAACACACCCTTAAAATTAAAAATCAAATGCAAGTAAGATTTATAGGAGAAAAATATTTCAATTGCAATATCATCTCAATCTCAAATCCCAAGTGAATCGATAAGTCATTATCCTAATATTTTAGCTCATCTTTAGTAGCATCAACAATCTACCAGACATTTCCTTCTTTCTTTGATTAGATTTGTAGGCTTTCTTTCTTGCAGTTTTTTGTTTACATAAATATGGTCACTCTAAAAGTCTCTAAGGTGGTCTTGCTTGGGGCCTCTTTGTAAAGCCAAATGTAGTTAGTCCACCCATGAATAAAAACACAAAAAACCTCCATGGGACAAATCTTAAAAATATCTACAAATGAGATAATTTTAAAATTGGCCAAATTTGAAGTATTATTAAGCAGTTGTTCTATATATAATATAAATTATAAAACATTATTTAATTACAAGAAGACAATGAGATTTTAGTTGAAAGATACTAAAAGCAAAAAATCAGGAAATTAACAATCGACACCTAAATTAAAAGACATGGTTTACCTTACATATCTAGTAAAAACTTATGGAAAAACATTACATAAATAAACCTAAGTCTTGTTAATTTGATTGCACCTGAAGATGATTGCTTCAAAATAGAAATGTACCAAACGAAGAAGAATAAAGCTGTAAGCTCATATTAATGAAAAACTATGATAGTCTCCAAATATTTGAAAAAAAAAAAAAAAAAAAAAAACTACGCTAGTCTCAATCCTACATCCATTAACTAGCTTAAAAGTATAATTAGATGCAACATAGAGTTTTGTAACACAACTAGGATAAAAACTAGAGATTAATGGCGCGTTTGGTAACATTTCTGTTTAAAAATTGTTTCTGGAAACAGAAATAGAAAAAAGTATTTTTGCTTCAGGAAACAATTTTTGAACAAATAAACGCATTTGGTAAATCTGTTCCAGAAATATAAAAAGAATAAAAACATGTTTGGTAAATTTGTATAAATATTTTTATTTCTTTTAATTTTTAAATATTTTTATTTTAATTTTTTCTTTTTTTATTTTTCTTATTTATTTTTCGTTTTTTTTTTTCTTTTGGCCGGTCGTCGGCCTCGGCCATGGCGGTGACCAGCCGACAAGGGTCGGCGGCCTCGCCCAACCACGGCGAGGCTTGCTTGCCCCGGCGAGGCCGAACCGCCCGGGCCGAGGCTCGCCGCCAAGCCACCGCCGAGCGACGCCGACCTAGTGGTGGCCGGCGAGGCTCGCCTCGCCGGCCGGGCCGGGCGAGCTCGGCCTCGCCGGCGAGGCGACACTCGGCCTCGGGCTCGGGGGCCGGTCGCCGACCATGGTTGAGGCTAGACCATAGGCCAAAGAAAAAAGAAAGAAAAAAAAAGAAGAAAAAAGAAGAAGAAAATGGAAGAGAGAGAAAAAGTGTTCATAAATTTTGTTTCGAAATAAGAAATAACTTTTTTTTTTGTTTCTTATTTCCATTCCATATGTGTTTCTAGGAACAAAAAATAATTTTTGGAACAAAAACATAAATAAACGCTTTTTTGTTTCTTTTTTGTTCCTAGGAACAAAAAAACAAAAATTTGTGTTCCTGGGAACAGAAACACATTTTACCATGCTGGGCCTAAGTGTTGCAATTTTGAAACATTCATGCTTTTGTATAATGGTAGAAAGGTTGGGATGGACAACAGGAGCTAACAACTTCATGAATTGAGTCAAAATTGCGTCTCACCACCCCTGATCCAAAGGTTTGAGATTGGTAAGCTGGTTTTTATAATCCAATTGAGATGTTGGTGTCATAAATTGTTGATTTAGGGCGCGTTTGATAACATTTATGTTTAAAAATTGTTCTAGGAAATAGAAAGAGAAAAAAGTGTTTCGTTTCCGGGAACAATTTTTGAACAAAAAAAAACGCGTATAGTAAACTTGTTCTAGGAATAAAAAATGAACAGAAACACGTTTGTTAAATTTGTATAATTTTTTTAATTTTTTTTTTTTTTATTTTGTTATTTATTTTTCCTTTTTTTATTTTTTCTTTTTTTGGTCGGTCGCCGGCCTCGGCCATGGCCGACGATGGGCCGGCGGCCTTGCCCGGCCATGGCGAGGCTCGTCGGCCATTGGGCGAGCTCGACCTTGCCAAATTTGGGCGAGATCGAGCTCACCTAGCCCGGCGCGAGGTTGGCCTCGCCGGGGGCCGGCGACGCTCCAGTGAGGTCGCCGGCCCTCGCCAGCCCTTGATGGCCGGTTGCCGGCCCTGGCCGAGGCCGGCGACTAGCCAAAGAAAAAAGAAAGTAAAAAGAAGAAGAAAAAAGAGAAAAGAAAATGGAAAGTGTTTCTAAATTTTGTTTTAGAAATAAAAAACAACTTTTTTTTTTTTCTTGTTTCTTTCAAATGTGTTTTTGGGAACAAAAAAATAATTTTGGAACAAAAACGCAAACAAACGCGTTTATGTTCCTTTTTTGTTCCTAGGAACAAAAAACAAAAAAATGTTTAGAAACAGAAAAAAGAAATAAAAACAAACGCAGCCTTAATGTTCCTTTACCCGTGCAGTCTTAGGAAATTCTTATTCTTCTAGAGAGAAGTTATGGATTTGTGATATAATACAAGTAAGGGTAAGGAAAATTGTCCATAAAAATCCTAAATCTATTGCACTTTCGTTAATTTAGTCATAAATTTTTTAATTTTATAAATTGAGTCCTAAATCTTGTCATGTTTTGACAACTGAATATTTCCAGTTAATTTTGACTAGAAATCGCTAGCATAGATACTAACCATTTTATATGGCATAGCCTACACTAACATATTGTAAACCAACGGATTTATGAGTACGAGGTTTCTGGTCGAAATTGGCCGGATATACTTAATTGAAAAAACATGAAGAATAATATGACGTGATAAAATTAAAAATTTTATGATTGAACTAACACAGACATAATAAGTTTAGGACTTTTTGGACGATAATCCCCTCTTAGGTGTATAGACATAGTGTTGTGCTGTATTTTGCTATACGTGTAGGCTAGCTCCTGATTTCTTTATAGCTTTATTTTTATTGGTTCAATACATTTCCTTTTTTTCCTATTATATTAATCTATCTTTAGGTGCAACCCAAATCATAGTCTTCCAAATTAGGTGTCATCTAATAATTTTGCAAGTTTTAATGTAAAATTTGGGAAAATTATCCACAAAGTTCTAAATCTATTACATTTTTGCCAATTCAGTCTTAACTTTTTAATTTTACCAATTTAGTACTAAAATTTTTCATTTTTTGTCAATTGAGTCCATTTGGATCCTCGCCTAAGCTAGATTTAGCAAGCTTAGCCCTCGCCCAAGCTAAGGAGGTGTAAATGGATTATTACAAATTAAAAATTCAAAAAAATATTAAAATATTATAAAAATTATCCATGTTAGCATTAGTTGTGCCATATAGGACGGTCGGCATTTACATCAACGAATTTTGGTTAAAATTAATTGGATGGACTCAATTAGTAAAACACGAATAGGGTATGACTTAATTAGCAAAATTTAAAGAATTTAAGACTAAGTTAGCAAAAGTGTTATATACTTTAGGACTTTTTGGACAATTTTCTATAAATTTTTATATTATTTTCATTCAAATTGCACCTTTCGATTCAAGCATGGACTGTCGATTACTTAGTTTTTCTTATCATTTTTTTTTAACTAAAATTTCTAAGTCTTCTTATGATAAAATATGTTTTACAAACCTAACTCGCGTTGTGCGTTCTCCCTTCCATCGTAGAGGTTGAGGGTTCAAGCCCTCTCATTGCTAAAGTGTCTTAAGTGGGGGGTCCTAGTATTGGAGTCTTGGGCTAGTCTCCCCCAAGGTATTGACGCTTGGTCCGAGGTGCACCGGCACTGTACGGGTTGTGGGTTGCTGAATAGCCTAAGTGAAAGGCGGGCCCAGTGGATCCTCGGTTACAAAAAAAAAAAAACGTTTTACAATTTATATTTTACCAAATCGATTGCTTAATCATATTCTTAATTTCCTAAATTTACATATTATCTATTTCTTAGAGATTCTGCTCTAACATGTTCTTTCTTGGTTAGTGACAACCTTAAAATTTATATATGTTACAACAGAAAAAATGAAAAGAATTTTAAATAAGTCAAAGTTCATGAGTTTCGCAAACCCGGCCCGCTTACTTCTACGACGGTATTCTCTCTCTTTCTCTCGCTCGTGTGTACAGTTCTCTGTAGGACCTTCGTTTTTGTTTCACTTGGACTAATGGGATTTCTGTGTTCTTCTCCTCCCCGATTGTCGGAGTGCTTGGCCAGTTCTGGAATAGGGGATTCGAAACACTAGCTTTTTGTTTATTGGATCTTTGTTTGCGTACGAATGTCCAAGCTTGCGCTTTAGTTTCGGAAGGATGGTGCAGAAAAATGAAACACAACAATTGTACGTGGCCCGTGAAGGAAGAGAATAAATCGATCTCAAAACCCCATATCTGAGCTGAGTCTAACTACACTTGAGAGCGAGAGGGTTTGCCAGATCTGGTTTTGGTTTTTTGGGCATGAATTGCTTCAGTTTGGTTTGGGAATTGTAAGGTTTTGATTAAGTGGAAATTTGGCACATGTGGGCTTGGTCTGAATCATCTGATGAAGCCGCACCGACTTTGCATGACTCACCATCTTGTCCTCTCTTATGAGAAGATGGAAGTTTATGGCAGTTGCTAGGTTTCCATCGTTGTATTTGCATCTGTTTCTTTTTTCATCTCCCTTCAAATGTGTCCGATTATTCTCTTGAATGATCCAACCACCGCACAAATCCACCTGACACCTAAGCTCGTAAAGCTGATGAAAGCTATGCTAGTCTCAAACCTACATCCAATGCAACATAGAGTTTTAACACAACTAAGAAAGAAACTAGAGACTGGTATAGCAATTTTGAAACATTCATGCTTTTGTTTAATAGTAGAAAGGTTGTGAAGGACAACAAGAACTAGTAAACCCACTAAACGTTACCTTAGGGGTCTAACATTGACTAAGCAAAGCAAGAATCGAGACACAGCTATCTTGGTCCAAGGGTTTGAAATTGGCAAGCTAGTTTTTATAACCCAACTGAGATGTTGGTGTCACAAGCTATAATGTTTCTTTACCCGTGCTAAAACTCTTCCCCTTCTCAAGTTAGCACTACTGATAAAAATTAGAGAGAAGCTCGTATAAAGAAGTTTTAGATTTTTATTACTTGTAAGATGATATTGATAAGAGGAGGAGACCTATTTATACAAGAACACCTTTTGATTACAACATAGATTTCTTCTTAATCTATAAATAGATATTCCATCCCTCCATCTACCGACTACTTGCATTAATTACATAAAAACTCTCTAATTACAAGCTAGATTTCATCTTAATCTAAAGATAGAGGTTCCATTTCCTCAATTACCTGTAAGAGTTTTCCTAATGTGGACTAAATTAATTGATACTGTAATTTACTGTTTTTATGGTTACCGTAAAATATGGTTGGTCTAAAGAGAATAGAAGGTTTCTTAATTAGTCTAATATGGGCTACCTAGTGCGGGGCCGAGTTGAGCTTGGCCGTAATGAAAGGGACCATGGAAACTCTATAATAGTGCTTTCAAGTCTTCTCCTCTAACCCTAATTCTCACATGTATCCTCATCTAAGGGGCGTTTACCTAACGCTACACGTGAGGCCGCCTCATTGAGCCGTGATATGGAGGGCAATAAAGGAGAATGACTTGATGCGTGGATCCCCTTGATATATGTGGGTAATCCTTTTTCTGCTTCCGCTTTATGTTCGATGGATCCAAAAACAGGTGCATTAATCTTTATACTCAATTATGCATGTTCTTGTTCTAGTTATGGAGATCTTGGGATTACGCAATTTGCGTCTATCATGTGGTATCAGAGCAACCATAACCCTAGAACTCAAACGCAATTGGTTTTGCCATAATTTGTATGGATTTACCATAATTTGTACGTATCTACCCTAATTTGTATGGATTAGCCCTAATTGGTATTGATCTTGCCATAATTTGTGATCTTCGAGACTTTTTGTTCAATGAAAATTAAATTAAATCACAAATTTGGATTAGGGGAGACGAGACGAGCAAGAGGGTCGGCGGCGCGTCGCCGGGGATGTCGCACGCGCCCCCACTCGCGGCCACGCGCCTCTTGAGCGTCGAACGCGAGCCGCGCGTGAGCCCCATGCGCAGTGCACTCAGGCGGCGCGTGCGGGCGCGTGGGGTCTTATTTTGGCACGTGGTTGGCGGCGTTGGACTCGTATGGTTATTTCCTATCTCGTGGTATGTTTATTTTATATATTTGATGGTTTTATTGATGTAAAATTGCATATGGATCCTAAATACGTGTATTTTTAGTGTATTTTTGCGTATTTTTCTTGTATTTTCTGTGATTTTAAAAATACAGGTGATGAGTCACTAGTATGTTATAACATAATAAAAATGTGTGATTCATCAATAAAAATCAAACTTTATTGTGAACTGAAGCTGGCTTAATTAGATATAATTCGTATGAGATTGTATTTGAGCTATATATTGAGCTGATAAGAAATAATAAAGATTATGAAACTTTTGTTACTCAAGTATACTTATTTACACACTGGTAATCTTTGAATAATAGACGACTTAAGGACTCGTGACCAAACTGATGTACTGATTAACACATATGCTGAATGTGGGTAATGCATGTCAATTAAGTTACTGCATATTGTACATGAACTCATCTGGTTACTTGTTAATGTCTATCAAGTTGAATATTTTTTATGATTAAGGAGTATGACAACATTTATGCAGAGTAATAGTATTTACTGTTAAATTTGAGATATTTGGTTCTCTGGTTTGACTCAATTAATAGGCCACTGGTTAAAGTAATGATATTTGTTACCTAAAATTGATTAATAAATCAGTTGTTGGCCTTGGAGTCATTTTTGTCTTATGAACTCATAAGTGATAATGGATCAGCTGTCAAGCTTGTCGATTTGGTGTACCATGTATTACTATTGATGTTAATTTGTGAGAGATATTATAGATTAGCATTCTTTTCATGTTGTTTTGGTAATATGTAATTGGAGTGCATAAGAGATGTTTTATTCTCTGTTATGAGAAGTTTCTTGTGTTACTGTGATCAATATATATATATGATTAATTTTTTATTAATGAATAAAGCAAGTAATTAGCATGATATGTGATTTTGGTGATATGATGCCTCTATTACTAAAATTAAAATCATATATATATGGTGTATGTGAGGAGTAAAGCTTATATTCCTGGTATGAGAGAATTTCAATGATTCAATTGAGTAGTGACCGCCAAAGTGGCACGCTTGATTAGGTTTGAGAAATTTCGGTCTCGTATGATAATTGGGATGTCTCCTGGTCTAATGCGTAATCATACTCCCAAAAGAGGTGATTGTGTATTAGTTCATGGAGGGATACATGATAGTGTGGTGGAGGAGTGACTGATTCTAGTGATTCATATGCTCAAAGGTGATGAATTCACAAAGAATTGGAACATATTCTCATAACCCTTATCATGTGGGGAGTGTACAATTGCATGTCATGTATTCTGCCCAAAGGTGATTATGTGATTTTTGCATGTAACTCTCTGGATGTGTACTTGTACGTCAAGTTACATAATGCTCACATGATGCTAATTATATACTGCATGTTTTTCAGTCACATTTTCTGTAAATGGTAATTCCGTCATCATTGAGGTTTTTACTACTTTAAATTTTAAGTTGTGGACATATGATTTGTTGCTTGAGAAAAGAGCAATTGAATTTGCTTACTGTCAATGAAGCGTTCCATTCTGCAAAACTTAAAAAGAGGTTTGCCTGCGGACTGCACTGCTATAAGATGATGGAAGCTTTAGTTGCTTGAAATTATGTCTTGTCTGATATTGAAATTAGGACACATCTGCAAAGATTGTGTTTAAGTCCTAATGACATATACATCTCGTATATGATTAAAAGGTTGTTTCCAAAATTTTTCTATTTAAGAAAAATTACCGAGATAAATGTCTTAAAAGGTTGTCAGGCTTAATAGTGGCCGTCAGTATTTTGGCAAATATGACAATGCGAAATAGCTTAAATGGTCATTTGTCAAATACTTGGTAGATTTTTGGGTGGTAACTAAATACTATGCCTGAAAATCCTGACAAAAGATTCACTCGAAATTATTTTGTATCTTACCTAGATTGTTCAAAAGAGTATTTATGATATCACATACTGTAAAGTTTCTACAGTTTGAGAATGATAACTGCTCTCAGACTATTAAAGATAATAGTATGATGGAGGTTACTATGTTTTTGTCTTTACCTATACAGATAATTATGGAATCTCCTGTACCATAGACTAAACTTGTTGAGGTTCAATGTACTATTCTTGATATAGTTTATAATGAAATTTCTTAAACCTCTCAAGTGCAGAATGAAGTGGTTGTAGCTTTATTAAGGAGATTTATTAAGGAAAGACGATCAGTTATACCATCATACTATATAGTCTATTTGTGAGAGCATGATTACAATATCCACTATATGGTTGATGTAATGACATATTTATAAATATCGTTTTTTATTCTCAATCAAGTATGTGATTAGATGCCATAAAAGGTAATATACAATCTATGAAACATCATAGTGTTTGGAAACTAACTTACTTGCCTAAAGATTACCAGTTCATTAGTTGCAAATTGGCGTACAAAATGAAAAAGAATTTTAAAGAAAGATTGTGGAATTTAAAGCCAAATTGGTAATTAAAGTTTTAACTTTGAAAGATGGGTGGATTATTTATAGTGAAGAAATAATTATTTCTTTAAATATTCTTTCGGAATGAACGTGGCATTAATAATTTATTTTGATATAAAATTACGCCAAATAGATACAAAATATATATTATGCAACTGGATGATTTTGCAGCAGATTCAAGTAAACTTGTGTATAGACTGAAAAATTCTAATTCATGATCTTAAGCAAGTTTTCAGATAATATTATTAAAGTTTCATAGTGTTGTTATTTTATTCAATTGGGAACAAAAAAGTAATTCAATATACTGCAAGGTCAATGTGAGGAAATTTATTTTTTCTCATACTTTATGTACATGATGTTTTGCTTACAAGTTGTGACCTTGATATATCTTATATCCTTTGTTAAAGATTGTTTTTGCCAGATTATATTAGATCTTCTCGGAGGACATTTGTTGATTGTATATTGGAAATATTCAATATACATCATTGCAAGCCAGGAATTGCTCCTGTTGTTAAGGGTGATGGACTAAATCTATCACATTGTCTTTATTTAGATATTGAGAAAATCTAATTAAATAGTGTACCTTATGTCAAAGCACTTAAAAGTATAATGTATGCTCGAATTTGCACTAGACTAAATGTTGTCTTTGTGACGGACTTCTAGGCAGATATCGGTCAAATCCAGGACATGATCACTAGGTTGCTGTCAAGAAGGTTTTAAGGTATTTAAAGAAGACAAGGGATTATATGCTAATTTATAGACACGTTCAATTTTTGCAGTTAGTAGAGTATTTAGATGTAAACTTTGCTGGCTGTTCTGATGACATGCAATCAATAACGGAATACATATTTATGTTAGCAGTAAGTACAGTAAATAAAGTTCTATGTCATCTTCTGCTATGTATGCAGTTTTAGTAACATTTTTTTAGACTGTTACTTGGGCTATTATGCTCTAGAATCTCATGACGGAGTTGATCGTTTTAACTTTATGGATAGACCCATACGGTTGTATTGAGATAACAAATTTATAGTATTATTTATTTACTACAGAGGTCTCAAGTGATCTAAATATATGGTGGTCAAATATTTTTTACCATAACGAAACGGTACAGAAATGTGATTTATAATATAACATATTTTTCACAGATGATGTGGTTGTAGATCCACTAACTAAATGCCTACGCCCATGTGTATTTGAGTGACATGTCATTAGCATGGGTTTAGGAGCATCATGAGATGTTGTTGTTTAGTGGGAGCTATTTTGGCTTTACTTTGATAAATGTTTCATCTGTGTTCATTACACTTTGTAACGGTTTGATATGTATCAACTTTTGCATTCAATAAAATATTTTTGAATGTATTGTTATTATGTTGAATACATATTGATAAAATCTCAAGGGATTGTATAAACCTTGAGTGAAGGCTAGGGGCATCCGAGCATCCGGTTATTAGCCTTGTGCATATGTCTTGTGATACATAAAGAAAGGTTAACCATAAGGACAAGACATATGTGGGTTCATTGGAACCATAAAGCATTCTCTTGTGGCACAAGTTTTTGTGACACCTAAGGTAAGAGAATGGTGATCGACAAATGATCTCTCTATGAGAGACGTTATCCATTTGACACACTACCATATCAATCAATATCAATAAAGTTGAGAACATTCATGACCATGGAAGGCTCTGTGTGTATACACGATTCTACATGGATTCGGTGTTTAAGACTTTATGAGATAAGATTGACTATTAAAAAATTATCTCTCGACCAAATGTGCGCATATACGGTACGATTTCAATTAATATAGTCCAAGTGGGAGAATGTATGAGTTTTCCTAATGTGGACTAAATTAATTGATATTATAATTTACTATTTTTACTAAGTAAAACAGGGTTATCTAAAGAGATAGAATGTTTCTTAATTAATACCAATATTTGTAAATGAAATGAGAGTTGAGCCTGGCCCGTAATGAGGAAATTTAAACTCTATAAATAAGATCAAGTCTTCATCTAACCCTAATTCTCACACGATCCTCACCTAAGGGTGTTTACCTAACGCTACACGGAGTCACTCATTAAATGATACGGAGGGCAATGTGATAGAACGACTTAACGCAATGCGTGGATCCTCTTGATATACGTGGGTAATCCTTTTTCTCGCGCTTTATATTCGATGGATCCTGATCCCAAAACGTTAATCTTTCTACTCAATTACGATTTTCGTTTCAGTTATGAGATATTGGATTACGCACTTGCGTCATCATTACCAACTATTTGTGCACTAGTTACAAGAACACTCTAGAATAGTGTACACTTTCCATATTCCCTCTAGAATATTCTAGGGTATGCAAGAAGCCTTAAGCCCTTAGAAACTTTAAAGCTCACCCAATCATTTGGGTCATTGGATTGTGATGTTACTATTTAGAAAATCTCTCCACACGAGATATGTTACGGTTAAGTAATGCGAGACAGTTCACATAGAATTTCATTCACAACATGAATTGAACTCGCAATCTCATAAAAGATGAGTAACCTATTTATCATCATACTAAATATTAATAAACAAACGAAATAACCAATTCCCGGATGATAGGATAAATTACTATAATGTGATTAGGCGCATCATTAAAAAGTCAACGAGGGTCAGATGAATGCTATTACGTCGAGAAATATATTCAAAAGAAAATTTTCGAGAAAAACGATAGTATAATTGGCAATGAAACGTGGAAAATTTGCAGTACCGTTTCTAGTAATGGATTCGATTTGGGCCCAAATAAACTCTTCACCGATCATCATCTGGGCCTAAGCCTGACCCGAGAGAGGGCTGCACGGGGGCCAATCGGGTTCGGATCCTTCGCCCCCGCTCCCCGTTACCCTATGCCACGCGCGGCTTGACCTCCCACCGAATCTCATCCCTCTCGTCTTCTGCATCTGCCATTTTCCTCTGAAGCGCCCCAAGACCATCTCTCAAGCCTCGAATTCCTCTCGACTTCACGTGAGTATCGTCACCTGATTTTCCGCGAAATTCATCTTGTCATGTCGAATGTTTTAGATCCTGGGTCGGCCTTGAAATTCAGTCGATGTCGTTGTCTGCCAGGGTTGATTTTTCGGTATCAGATGTGGTGGTCTCGGTAGTGGTTTTTTTTTGGTGGGTTTCTTTGATTGATTGGATATGGATCTTTGCATTGTACTATTGTTCTGTTCTGTCAGATGGGTGATTGGATAAGGTGGGATTTGTTCCCCCGCTGCGGTTTTCCTTGCGGGACCTTGTTTGCGTTTCCTTTCCGCTTTGGGTTTACAGCGATTGATTTTCTCATTTAATGTCTAGAAGAGGGTTTCGTGGGTATTTTTTGATGGAATTGGGATGATCTGAGCTCCGGCGGGAAGTTTTATCATGTGGATGCGTAGTTCTGCAATAGTCATACGAGCTCAACGAAATATTTCGTTTAATTTTGTTGAAGCTGATTTGTAAAATTCAGTTAACGATGAAGAATGATGGGAATTAAGGGGTCTTGGGAAGGTATGCTTTTGGGTTCATCCGTGTGCGCACATGTTCGCTTGCGCACTGTCACTCGATTGCATGTACAGGGGTGGTTTTCTGCAATATTTATTAGGGGTTGTGGATTAATTAATTTGAGATGACAAGACTGCTGATCTTAATGTTAGACGGGAATTCGAATCTTAAGAGTGAAAAGCTTTGATTTTTTGTTGTGTGGTGATTCCTCTCTGGACCTCTCTTCCCTTAATTGATATCTTGTTAGATGGTGCTATGGAAGTGGGAACTGCTTTACGCCTGGTCTGCACTTACTGGTGTTTTTGTTGTACGGCTGTCAAGTTAGATGGGCCAAAATGCATGGTCTAAATCTGACTTCTGCGATGATCTGGTCATTTTGCAACTTTTAGTCCATAAATGGAGGTTGCAGATTCTAACTTGCTGACTTTTACATGGTACTGATTTTTCCCCACATGTTGTCTCCAATGTACTTATACACTTGTTTGGGCTCCTTTCCTTTCTTGCTGTCATAGAAACGTGAAATGGTGTCGTCATTATCTTCAATCCTTCTAATTTCCCCTCCTTAAGTGGAGGTTGCATGGTTGAAGAGCTTTTGCTCTTGGCATGACCTTATCACACTTTTTTTTTCCCTCACCTTTCTTATGTTGTCGGGCTACAATTGATGTGTCGATATATATATGAAGCAGGATGACAGAGGTACCTTTTAGACCCCGGGAGAAGCTATTGGAGAAGCAGCAATATTTTCAGAACATTCACAGACATACTTATCTGAAGGGACCTATGGATAAGATTACCTCTGTGACAATTCCCATTGCACTGGCAGCTGCTTCGTTGTATATGATTGTAAGTCTCTTTTCCGAAGTTCATTCTCACTGGCCTTCATAGAGTTTCTGCTCTTCGCGTGTACAGGTACTGAGATTCATATTCTTTGTTTTGTTTCCAGGGTCGCGGGATCTATAACATGTCCCATGGGATTGGGAAAAAGGAATGATTCTGCAATTTCTATTTGGAAGTGGAGTATGTGTTTGCCATTTGATGGGACAAATCCCTTAAACCTGGTTGTTTTGTTTTGAAGTACTGTGTCCTGGAATAATTTGCATAGATTCATTCCTTTCTGCAGGGATGGGACTGAGAATATTGTCTTGTAGTCTTCTTGTTGATTTGTTCTAAATGATACTCTCTTTTCCAGCTAATGATATTAGCTTTTTTCAGTCTTCGCTTGTTTGCTGTCATGGATAGATTGTTGCATCAAGACATGATGGTCAAGCCCTTGATTGGCTTCAAAGGGATTTACTTATCCAGGTGAATGTGGATCCAAAGTTCTGTCCATATGGTCCTTCTTCAACTTGCCTTGTAGAAGTGATTGTTGCATAAAGAGGGATACGTATAGCCTTATGCCGACATAATGTTAGAGAAATTGTGGACAAATGGACGGTGCTGCACCTCTCAGGCTTTTGGATCTAGAGACTATATTTCACATTAGCTGTCCAATATGGATCCACCGATCCTTTGGTTATTTAGTGAAATGTTGAGCATTCACAACATTTTGCTTCAATATATGTAGGTACATGATCTAGATCATACGGTCTTGTTCTGCCATGAGGGAAATATCCCAAGTGGTACAGGGATGCTAGCTTGCTCGCTCTTCGTTTACATTAAGAAGGAAAAGGGAGAGATACTTGAAAAGATCTTGCTTGCCCCGGGTGCATTTGGGCCCAACTAACATGCCTCGTCTGATGACACGGGATCCATGCGGGTCCTGTCACCTGATCTAAGGGTGGATATGCAGTTAGTCTGGCTTCTTGCTCATTGCATCCGGGGCATGCAAGTAAGTCTGGACTCACCTTTGATGGCGAGACTGGCACTTCAGCCTTAGCTTGAGTTTATCGGGTTTATGCAATACTTTTATACACATATGGAAAGGGTCGTACAGAATGCAATGTTCTGATATATTATACTTGAAGGTAGGATCCAGATGAATGGTGCACAAAATTTGATCGACAGATTCGACCCACCATTTCTCCCGAGTAGCAAGATTTGCCAGATTGTTCTTTTGGTTTCCACGATCCTGCATGGCAACTACATCGTGGGAACTGGGAAGGGAAAATGAATGCTCGGAGTGAAAGTCTGAGAAGCGAACTGATGGGAACTTTTAGGTTCTAGGTTTTAAGGTGTGCATGTAAGTTCTACGTTCCAAAAAATGGAGAACCTATTTAAATGGATAGATTTGGGGTTTTTAGTAGGAGGAACTTAAAATCTGGACAAATTTTAATGTTTTTTATTTATTTATGTCTTCGTGTGATTTTGCGATATTCTATACTGTTTGATATACACTAAACACTAGTTAGTGGTGCTCATTAAATGTCTTTATTTTATTAATGTTTATATTTTCCGTGTGTTTTTATAGTTAGTGAATTGTGGCAGTAAGTGATGTTTATTAAATGTTTTAATTCATTATAATCATTTAATTAATAATATAGGTGGTTGTGTAAACCTTGGAATCGACCCTGGAATCTATAATATGGTATGTTCCAAGTTTTAGGATATGTTGGATAGATTACAAGTTCAAAAAAATAAGGAACTTGTTTCAATAGATAGGTTCCAAATTTCAGATGGAATATGTATGGAACTAAGAACCACTTTACTCAGTCGCTCAACTTTGATAAGTCGTGATTTACCATCTCAACTTTGATAAGTCGTGATTTACCATCTATAATACGAATACTCAGCCAGAATGAGCAAACTCAGAAGATGTTCACTTGGTTTCTGGAGTCGTTTGAAGCTATATAAATTCCATCCACAGTTTCCTGACTTGGATTCACCGCTTGTGAGTGTTGCTACGTTCTCTCTGGCCACTGCTATTTCGTTATCAGATAACGTGGGATGTCCCAGCACCTTGAGGAAGAAGTGGGGTTCGTGCATTGTTGATGCAGGGGCTATACGCATTAATCGGGTGTATTGCGTCTCGTCAAGCCGTCCACTGGTATATTTCACATTTTCTCAGAGAATCTGCCATAAACTGCGAGAGAATTCCGTTATTAGCCCCCGAGTTTTTGGGATTGTGGCAAAATTTACCCATGACTGTCTCAATTTCCAACATACGCCCCTCGACCTTTCGAAAATTGGCAGCAATGTGCCTTCTAACGTTGACTCCAGCCAAAATTTTCTCATATATCTAATCACGTGAGTGCTAAGGGTGATTGGTGCTCGGTCTGATCTGGTTCAAAGGTGGAATTAGGAATCATACTAGGAGGACTGGTTTCCAAAAATTGGAATTAGGGATTGGATCGGTTGGTTCTAGGACTCGGAACTGGCCCAAACCATCGGTCCGATTCAGTTCAATGCAACCAATCGCTTATTTTTACCCACTACTTTTTCCCCATTACTTTTTTTTTCTATTAATTAGAACCAGATCGAGATAGTGTTTAGTTCATATTTTACTAATTTTTTTTAAGAAATAATAAAATAAAAAAGTATATTTAGTTAATTCGGTCCGATTTCAAGAGTGAACTGGAAAATTGGACCGATACTCTCGAAAATCGGACCAAACTAGCCGGTCCAATCCAATTTAGGTGGTCCCCACTTGGAGCGGTTTGTTTTGTACACCCACATCGAGTGCATGTGTGGCTAGTTACAAAGGTAAACAAGTCTAGTAGGTGTATATATATAGGGATTGCTTAAAAATATATTTTAACCGCATATATCGATGTGCATTTGGCGTTGACTCCTATAAAATTTATGGAACTTTAATCATATGCTCCCATATATAATATATTTTCGAATTATTCTTTTACTTTTATTTGTATATCACATATGATGAATTTGTTCTCCATAATCACTCACGTGCTGTCACGGAGCTTTAAGCAAAACTTGTTCGGAGTCGATGCAAGAGGATGCAACGCAACTGATATCCAAAATTCAGGGGGCAAAAGGGAAAAGTTCAAACGTCGGGGGGCAATTAGCAACGACCCTCAAAACTTGGGGGCTATGATTTGCCTCGTGAAATGCTGGTATTTTTTGCATGTAACTCCTGCATTATATGATCTCTATGTTTAGAAAAATTCATTTGCAGCCGAAACAGGGAATCTTCAAAGGTGAAAGTTGCTGGTTCGTTCCTGAGGGATTCGCGGAGAGAGCAATAGCTTGGGTATGCCGTGATCATTCCGGGAGAATGGTGGGCGGATTTGCAAGAACAGCGAAGGAGCAATCGGCAACTCAAGCTGAAGCACTTGTGCTCGAGGAAACCCTAGAATTCACCTCTCCACAATCAGATGAACTTCAACTGGAAACATCACTTAGATCTGATATGCGCTTTGACTTCGGCAGATCACTTTAGATGGGACGGCACAGCGCTTGTCAGTGAAGCCCAATAGAAGATAGCTCGTTTTCCTCGTTTGGAATTGGCCCATTGCAATTAGACCCGTCAAAATTGGTGAATTAGGTTGAGTTGAAAATGATCCGATTTATATTGACATATTTAACCTGTTTTGACTCATTTCTATGTAATACAAATCTAGAGACTCATATCCGACCTAACTCATATTGCTAAAACACTTTCATATCTAATAAAATCTAGAAACATTCGTGTTTAAGCAAGTCCAAGATAAAGTGAGGGTGAGAAGGATGTAGGTTGGGTCTAAATAAGTTATAGATCTATTTAACACTCATATTATTTTGGGTTTTACTATTGCAAACCTATTTATGACTCATTTACTGATTATAATTAATCCATATAACAGACTCAATCAATCAAATATAAGTTAAAAATAAGTTTATAATCATTTTAACAAGGCTAATTGCAGTAGGAAGGCCGACAAGATTGCCTATTGGGTCGCCGAGGCCCAAAGAAAAATGGCCTTGCCTATCAATGGGCTTTTTAAATCCTCCAATAGCCCTTTGGTCTTTATTACGTTCCGAATGTTCTCCTGTGCATTCACGGACTAGCCAATGTGAAACAAGCAGGTTGACGAACGAAAGCAATTTGAATTTTGACCTGGCCACCCCGCAACTTTTCCGCCTCTTGTTCCGCCTTGCCGAAAGCCGACGAGAAAGAGCAGGTTTGACAAATGAAAGCAATTCTTGACTAGGAGGCTCGTCTTGACTGACTTTGAGGAATGAATGTAATGAATACTCATTTGGAATTCCTGGCTGTTTCTCTTTGTTTCCAGTTTTCAAGCTTGGTGAAAATATAATTTTCTGAATATTTATTGCATGAATAATTTATTCCCAGATGAAATAGCCGGCCCATACTTGAACCATATTGCTGTCTGAGCATCTACTGACTTTAGTGTTTTGTCTCATGCATAGTGTTGCATTATCCTCTTTGCAGTCTGTGCCTTCCTTGTTCTCTCCTTACATTTGGGTGATAGAACCTTTACATTTTCGTGGTACATGCTGCGGCTTGTTGGAGGATTCAAATCGGTCCGCACAATTCAGCAAAGCCAAGCTAGAGTCCTCATCTTCATTCTCCCATCTCTTCATGGAAATGCTTTTTGTCAATCTTAAACTTTCCTTTCAGCCTAAGGCAGTGCAATGACTTGGATTGCGGTCAAACTTATTATATCATTCATAGGGGATGTAGCATTTTAAATGCTGGGGCGAAGAATTTCTAGACTCAATATTTGCTTGTGGACGCAAAATCAACATGCTTCTCATGTCAAAACCAGGATGAACTAGGACAAAAGCAAAAGCATTGGGTTGAACTCGATCTCGAGATGGCTTTGACCCGCCCGTTTTTAGATGCCGATGACCATAGCTCAGATTCAGAAGAGAGAAAGGTTGCTGTACTTGGAATGAGCATCTTCAATACGACAAAACTGGCGGTGCAATTACGCCCGCCTTCAAAGGCGAAAGGGCATGGCACGGGTTTTAAGTCTGCATCGATGGATCGATGCAGGTGGCCTCGGGTAGGGGGAAGCGGCTCTATCTAAATGAATGGAGCTCTGGACTCGATTCGAAATGAGTAAAGCGTGCATATATAGGTAAGTGATGAAGTGCTACGAGCAACTACAGAAGACGAAGTTCGCAACTTCCCAACTAGTCAGCCACGTGCTTCGACCAAATTTCAACCCGGGGGGTCAGGGAAAAGAGGTGCGAATCGACCCGAGAGACCGGCATGAGTTCAATTCACTGCGCTCGATCGGCTCCTTTGCCCATGGGGTGTAAGTTGCAGGACAACATCCATCCGGCAATGACTCCGATCGACGTACATCGTTCGAAAGGGACATAAGTTGCGCACACCGAACGCTATGTTCTCGCGTCATGGCAGTACGCCGAGGAGGCAGGAAAATGTTTAAGATACGGAGAATCTAGATCGATTTTTATATAAAAGGGGCAGACAGCTGACAGAAGAGGACACCGCCGATAAGGACCAAAGGAAGCCTTTCAAAGCGGACGTTGGCCTCATGAAGCTCGCAATAATTGACGTGTATTTTAAGCCTAGCGCACGCCACAATTGACATTCTCCCTTTCGCTTGGTATTTGACCCTCGAGGGTGTAAGAGTGATGTTTTTCCATTCTACAGCTAAACGTTGCACCAGCAGCAGCCCTCCTTTGACTTCTTATATCGTCTAGAAAATGACCCGTTTGGAATTGTCACCTACTGCCAAGCCGTTGCACTACCGGCAAATTGGTCTCCTGAAATCCTAAACCAGCATCACGGATTTTGTGATCACAAGCATACAAAGGATAAGTGCCACACATCTGAAACAAATCATGAAATTCAATTCGGGAACGAAATAACGGTCGAGAAAATATCAATTTCAAAGGGTGGCAAAAAAGTCAAGGATTATTATCGATTCAAAGTTGCCATGATGAACAAGTTGTCAATTTTTTTTTCGCTGGGATAATGATGCATGCTCATGTTGAATTGCACACTTGATGGATTTCCATATACGTTACTCCACTAGGCATCGCCATCGGCATTCTAGAAATTCGGATAGGGTTGGACATTTGAATTATTAGGCAGATTTTTAAGATATTTTCCTCCCTTTCTTCCTCCAACAAGGTTATCGTGATGTAATCTTGCCGTGAGCGAAATCATCAAATCACACAAAGTGCCAAAGAAAAGAGAGAGAAATCGATGCCGCCCCCCATTTTTTTCCAAAGTCGATGCAGCACAAGATCGGAAACAGCGTTCCACTTTGGGCTGCTGCTGACTGGGTCAATGTGCTTGACTAATGTCCCCCCTGGCGGGCTGCAAGAATTCATATACTAGTGAAAGGATATCTCTTCACATTCAATACGCTGGACCTAATAAAAAATTAGGTAAGAAAGTCCCTCCATTGTCAAGTCATACAAATTAATCAAAGATTCAGAACGGCACGAAGAAAACACCGGCAAACGATCAGCAGATTCTCATTCCAAGAAAGCCCCATCACTTGGGCTAATCCTTAATTGACTAAGAGCCTGTTTAGTAACTATTTTATTTTTATATTTTTATATTCTTTTATTTTCTTGAATAGAAAAAGAATAGAAATATGTTTGATCGTATTAGTTAATTTTTCTATTCCCTGAAATAAGAAAAGTAGTTAGGGAATATATTTGGAACAGAAATAAGAAGTAAAAAAAATAAATCTAATTCTTTATTTTCGAGAATAAAAATGAAAAAATTATTTTTGAACATAAATTGTTTTCTAAAACAAAAAGCTACTAAAAGCACCTTAAATTATCTTTATTGAGACTCTCTCTCCCAGGTCAAATAGTTTAATCCTTTATTATTATTATTATTATTAGTAGTAGTAGTAGTAGTGAAGGATGAGGGATCATATGTCACGGAAAGAAAATGGTGTGGAAGGAGAGACTGAGTCCCGCGGTCTAACCTTCTCGACCGGGCCACATGCGTTTCGGTCGGAATTAATTTAATGGTCGGGACTATTATTATTATGGGACCGTCGGCCGTCGTTACTGTTTTGTCTAGTGGCTCGCGGAAAGCAAGGAGCAACCTTCTTGCCCGGCTGGAAAAGATGCTAGAGACCGAGATTATTATTGTTATTATTATTATAATCGACATCATGACGAATCAAAACAAAAAGCCCCCATTCTGGCATGTTCTCCACGATGTTAAAATGAGTTGCTTCCTTCGTTCGGGAAGAATAATAAAAGTGCACCAGTACCATTCCGTCTGCCCAACTGTGGTCCCTTTCGGCCAATTCAGAGGCACCAAAGACTATTATCGTTGGCATCCGAAGGGCGGAATTTATTCGGGCAGTGGGATCCACGAGACTTTAGAAGGCCTAATTTGATTCGCCTGATCATATTGAATCTCGTTAGTCACGTTGGTCAAGTCATGTGTTCAACATGTAAAATTGCTTTTATTTATTTATTTTTAGTACTGGTGTGTTGTCCATTGGGTCGTATTGGCGAGCCTAGGGAGGGTTCAAGTCCATAAAATAGTAGCACCTCGTGCTTTTCTGTTCTAGTGGTAGGAGCCGAGTACATTTCGCCCGGCCTTTTTTCGAGCAAGTGAGGTCGTTGAGGGTTGACTCGACCTGACACTTGGAGCTATCATAGATCGCGGGCACCGCCGATTTTCATCGTCGCTTCTTTCTCTCCCCTGATGAGTGAGTCGGGATTATCCAATCATGGCTCTCCATCTCCCCTCCACATCACACCACCCCCATAGGCCATAGCAAGTGATCAGGTCAACCTCTGCACAAAATCCTATCTATCTGGCGTCCTTAGAGCAACTCGCCGATCGTCCATAGCGGAGAAAGATTTCACCACCTTCGACGCACTGGCCACGCACGTCACGAGAAAAAATGGGACATTGAAAACGGCAAAATTCCTCCACGTGAGTGCTCGAGAAGTCCCTCTACGATGGGCACTCATTAATGAAATTCATAAAATATTAACGAGTGTCCTTAGAGCACTCGCAAATCATTCTTAATAAATAAATATCCTTCCATCTTCGATGCACTTGTGAAGCACTGCACAAGAAAAATACCAGATTTTGAAATTGACAAAAGTCCTCTGTAAGTGCCTCTAGGGTAGGCACTTGTTGACAGAATTTACATTTGCACATGATTCCTTTTCGAGCTAATTCCCCTTTTATAACTAAACCTTGACAATTTTTATTAAATATCCACAAACCATTTCTTTTGTATTCCATACGCAAATAGGAAAAATTACCATCACGGTTCTAAATTTATTGTAATTTTTCTAGTTCAGTCCTAATATTTTTTTTTTTAGTTCAATTTTAAACATTTTGTATTTATGTTGATTTAATCTATCAGATCAATTTTGGCCGGTTGACACTAACGTGGATGTTGGTCAGCGTCAACTATCTGGTGAACATTGACATGTCAATTTTTTAAACTCTCTCTCTCTCTCTCTCTGTATTTCCTCTTTTCTTGTTCTTTAGGCTGGTCATTACCGACCAGAGACTAGGGCCGACGAGGTCGACCTATTGGCCTCTCTCTCTGTCTCTCTCTGTCTCTCTCTGTCTCTCTCTCTCTCTGTATTTCCTCTTTTCTTGTTCTTTAGGCTGGTCGTTACCGACCAGAGACTAGGGCCGACGAGGTCAACCTATTGGCCTCTCTCTCTCTCTCTATCTCTCTGTATTTCCTCTTTTCTTGTTCTTTAGGCTGGTCGTTACCAACCAGAGACTAAGGCCGACGAGGTCGACTTATTGGCCATTGGGGAGGCTCACCCTTGCTAGCACTTGTGAGGGTGAGCATCGGCCACCCTAGGCAAGGGCAAGTGGCACTGGCTAAGGCTCACCTAGCCTAGATCTTGCAAGGGCAAGGGTGAGCCTTGGCCACCCCTGGTAAGGACTCATTATCACAGGTGAGGGTCGCCGGGTGAAGTCAAGCTCTCCTAGCCCTTGCACTCGCCATCGCGATGCTGGCCGAGGTCGATCGTGCCTAACGACTTGCCAGAGGAGGAAGAAAAGAGAAATTAAAAAGAAAAAAGAAAAAAAGAAAAAAGAAAAAATTGAAAAAATTGAAAAAATTGAAAAAATTGAAAAAAAATTGGAAAAAATTGAAAAATTAACATATTAATGTGGGTTGGATGGCTGATGTCCACATCACTATTGATTGGCAAAAATTGGATAGATGGATTGAATATGTATAAATACAAAAGATTTAGGATTAAATTGGCATAAATAAAAGTTCATGAATAAACTGAAAAAATTGCAATAGATTTAGGACTATTTTAATAATTTTTTCTATGCGCATACATGAGAAAAATGAAATGCCCTTATTAAATATACTTACTAAATTACGGATTGCCCTCGGACCCAAATTAGAATTCGCGGGCACAGTCATTGATTGGTTCCCAACTAAAAAGGTCTTGGACATATGTATGAAACTCAGCAGAAAGAGCAAAAAAAGAGGACATAAATGAAGATCAGATCTTACCTTTACCAAAAATAAAAATAAAAATGAAGATCAGAGACCCACGTCACGTCCGTATCGGCATCGTCCGTTCATCAAGTGGGACAAATGGTCTTGCATGCATGCAATTCGACAGATCTTTTCACTAAATTTAATGTTGTTTCTTTACGTATGAATCACTGCCCTTAACCACTGGAAGAAGCAAAGAATGATCCCCCGCAATCATTCGATTTTTCAGTCAACTTCGCGATGGAAACGCCACGCCCGGAGAAGGCGTAATTTTCGGAGCAGGTCAGCTGGTCGAGCTTCTAGAATCCGTTGAAAGTCGAAGCCTTCCAGATGGCGTGTTCATTCCTCCTTTCCACATTTTCTTAGCACCATTCGGCATTCACACAGTCGCATCGTGGATTTTTATGTTCAAATTTCCATTAAAGAAAGACAGCCATACTTTTGGATGCACCGCATTCTTCGTGTCCTGTTCTAATCAGTACAATCAATCCGATATATATATATTTTTTTGTATGGTATGTTTAATAAGCATCTACACTCGTTAATGAGACTCTTATATATATTTTTTGGTGACCGAGGATCCGCCGGTATTTTTCAATTGAGGCGCTTATATTAAAAGATTAATATCATGAAAAATCTCTAGTTAATACATCTATGTAATATGATTCAAAAAGTTCTTCATTAGTTTTGGATTTTTTGTAACATAAAAATTAACTTCAAGTAAATGTGATCGAAATATATTAATTCGAAAGTTTTGGTGATCCAAATATTTAGCTTTAAATAAACGTGGCATGGGTTACTCAGTTGGTGATTTTTTTTTTTTTTTGGTGGTACTCTATTTCATATTTGAAAATGTCCCCAAAAAGTCGTTAGGCACCTTCCCTCGTGATTCGCATGTTTTTTTTTTTTTGGTGACCTAAGCCGATAGCCGACGAGGGTTTGATTCGCATGTTTTTTCTTTTTTTTTTGGTGATTCAGAGAACCCCGTAAGCCGACAGCCTAACGACGCCTCTAGGATTCGTCTTTTTTTTGTGAGGGGAAGAGAATCCAAGCCAGCTGCGCCGCTGCGGGCGGTAATTGTGATTCACATGTTCTTTGTCATCGAATTTAACCACAGGAACGGGTCTTTTCATCTCTTGTTTGTTGGTGCCCGCTGGAGACTTTTGTGCACAATCAGATATCCTTGTTTTGTGTGATTGATGTTGACAATTGCGGACTTTTCAAGGATATTGAACTTCGAATGGATAACGTGAAACTTTCCTTGCGAGACTTGCATATGAGACTGATTTAAGTTTTCCGTAAGATGGTGGTTGTCCTTTAATTTTATTTTTAATATAAAAAAACCCACCTTAAGTTTAATCTCGGTGCACCCCCCCCCCCCTTTTTTTTTTAACTATACCTATGATGCTTGACCAAAAAAAAAAAAAAAACTATATCCATGATAGTTGTGCATAAAAGTAGCTCCAATTTGCACACACATTACTCCAATTATCAACTTAATAGGTCAGTCGAGTTCGTTAAGATTCCAAATCATGAGAAAACAACATCTTGGATATTACCCTAACAATTCCTTTATTTTATTTTATTTTATTATGAGGGGATATTAAGATTGCCGTGACGCGAGGAGATATCTGAAGATAACATCTATGAGAGAGAGAGAGAGAGTCCATTTAATGGCAAACTCTGCCTATATTCTTGGAATATGCTGCTCCAATTCCATAGGAAATGATAAAGGTCATTGGTGTAAAAAATAAATTAAAAAGTTAGAAAGAGATTGAAATCATGAGGGGGACATTTCCTCTATTGTCAAGGTTGGGAATCCGGACCACGAACCCCGCCAATAATTTTTAAAATTAGAGATAATAAGTTGAAATTTTGGCAACGAATCGTTAGGGGAAATTTCAATTTCTTTGTTATTATTATTATTTTTATTTTTTCAAAAGGATTAGGGGGAAATTAACCCGTGCATCATTATTAGGCTATTTAGAGTCCAGGGAGGCGACTAGTGTAGTTGTCAAGGTAGTCATCCAATCAGGAACGGACGGCACCAGAGTACGCCCATCTGGGACTCGGTAATCCCACGCGCGCCGAACCGCGCGTGCAAGCGACGCTCTCTTTTGTCCTCCGTCCGAGGCTTCCATTTTCGGTCAGCAAAATACAGCATTGGACCGTTGTCCTCGATCCCACGCCTCCTCCATAGAATATTACCCGGAAAAAAGAACACGCGATTCCCCGCTCACGGTCTCATACGGTGCGCTCGCTCGATATCGTCCGCAGGATCGGACTTCACCTCGATACGTCAACCCCCGTCTCCCCGAATCCAACGGCCAGGAGATTTCCTTCTGGAACGGCGCGGGGTGGGGCGCGGGGCAGCGGATCCGGGGGGCGTTGAATCTTCAACGCCCCGCGCAAGTTAGCTCAAAAGCCGCGGGAAGGACTCGTTGTCTCATTTTGACCGATGACCAAACGCTCAATGCGCATTCACGTTCCAGCCCGGAATGGATCTTCTTCTTCTTCTTCTTCAACTCTTTCTATATATAAAGCTCCTGCGGATCGGTCTCCTCAAAATATCTCTCTCTACTCTCTCTCTCTCTCTTTCTCATCCTCTGTCTGCTCCAAGTTTTGTAATAAGCATAAGCACAGAGAAGAAAAAGAAGTGTGCTTCTGCTAAAACAAGTGCATATTGGATTCATTCTTTGGTTCTTCAAGTTCTTGCTCGAACTCCGGTCCAAGAACTTCTTTGAGGAGTATTCCAGTCGGGTTTTGAGGGTGATCCGGAGAGACAGGAGGCGGGTTTGGCAATGGCGGCGGCATTGGTCGGGGACGACCTCATGCGCCAGACGAGCAGCCGCCGGAGCTGGCGGTCGGCCAGCGTGAGGGAGATGTTTAACGCGCCGGACGTGTTCCAGCGGAGTGTCCGGCAGGTGGCGGACGACGAGGAGGAGCTCCGGTGGGCCGCCATAGAGCGGCTGCCGACCTACGACCGGCTGCGGAAGGGGATACTGACCCAGGTGCGGAGCAACGGGAGGGTGGTGCAAGACGAGGTCGACGTGACGAACCTCGGGACGCAAGACAAGAAGGTCCTGATGGAGAGCATACTCAAGGTGGTGGAGGAGGACAACGAGAAGTTCCTGAGGAGGCTGCGGGACAGGACCGACCGGGTCGGCATTGAGGTCCCGAAGATCGAAGTGAGGTTCCAGAACCTGTGCATTGAAGGGGATGCTTATGTGGGGACAAGGGCACTCCCAACTCTGCTCAACGCTACCTTGAATGCTATTGAGGTTGGTTTTCATGAGAATTTTTTTACTTTCTCTGATGTTTCTTTTTCAAGAGTGTTGTTTAGTGAAGTATCCGTGGCAAACTCAACAGGGTTGTAGTTAGTCAGCCAAGATTGGTTAGGTGACTAGATCAGGAAGAGGTATTTGGTCACGTCTGGGTTTTAATTGTCTTACAGACTCTAGGAGAAAGAAATTCTTGCCAGTTTCTTATATGTGGCTGCGATGCTGCCTTTGACAATATTGAGTAGGCAGGTTCAGTGGGCATGAGATGCCGGAAGATATAACATTTGATTGCAAATATGCAGGCAAAAAGCGGACCTTTTAGTGAAATGGTGCGTCTTTGTTGCTTAAGTAATTAGAAAAAAGGATAGCTGGTGTTATGGGAAGCTGAAAGAGGTAGAGAAGAGCTAACCCAACCTAAAAGCGGTTCAAATGTTGAAACACAGAGATTGACAAATCAATCAGTTCGTTTCTTTTCGTGTCTTCAGAGAAACGGCAGCGTCTGATTCATTCGACGAGGTGAATTTAACATTTTCTATGCATCCTTAATAACATTTTTTATGACAACAGGGAGCTATTGGCATGATCGGGCTTTCTCCATCGAAGAAGAGAGTGGTAAAGATAATTCAAGATGTAAGCGGCGTAATCAAACCATCAAGGTAAATTCATGGATCCTCAATTTGAAGATCCTAGTCTCACTGCTTACATAAACAAGTGCAGTTTTACGCACTTAATTTGGGAGCTTATAAACATGAAATTATTCATTTTCAGGTTGACCTTGCTTCTTGGACCTCCTGGCTCTGGAAAAACAACACTGCTACAAGCACTTGCCGGAAAACCTGATGATGATCTCAGGGTTAGTGATGCATTTTGACCTATCTGTATGCCTTTACTTGCTTGCTCTCTTCAGGTTCTCTAGTTCTTAGCGTGAACTAATTCGTTCTATTACAACTATACAGATAACTGGAAAAATCACCTACTGCGGCCACGAATTCAGTGAATTCGTTCCTCAAAGGACCTGCGCTTACATTAGCCAGCACGATCTTCACCATGGTGAGATGACGGTCCGTGAGACACTAGACTTTTCAGGCCGTTGCTTGGGAGTCGGAACTAGGTATGAGATGTTGGCGGAGCTGTCGAGAAGAGAGCGAGAGGCAGGGATCAAGCCGGACCCCGAAATTGATGCTTTCATGAAGGCCACTGCCATTACTGGCCAAGAAAACAGTTTGATGGCGGACTATGTCCTCAAGGTTGGTTTGCAGAATTTGTCCATTCAATCCTGCTTCAAATTTGACGTTTCACTGTATTAAGCTTGTGAGGTAGGCTAAGTCTCTGATGTCTGTGGCAGATCCTCGGATTAGATATTTGCGCTGATATCATGGTTGGAGACGACATGAGGAGGGGTATCTCTGGTGGACAAAAAAAACGTGTCACCACTGGTGAGATGTTGGTCGGACCAGCGAAGGCGTTCTTCATGGACGAGATATCGACAGGGCTGGATAGTTCCACGACTTTTCAGATTGTGAAGTTCATGAGGCAGATGGTCCATATCATGGATGTGACCATGGTCATCTCCCTCTTGCAGCCAGCTCCGGAGACTTACGAGCTCTTCGACGACATAATCTTACTCTCGGAGGGCCAGATCGTCTACCAAGGTTCACGAGAGAACGTTCTGGAGTTCTTTGAGTACGTGGGCTTCAAATGCCCGGAAAGAAAGGGGGTTGCTGACTTTCTGCAGGAAGTGACTTCCAAGAACGACCAAGAGCAATACTGGTACAGGAAGGACCAACCTTATAGATACATCTCGGTGCCTGAATTCGTGAGGGCTTTCAATAGCTTCCATGGCGGTCAGCGCCTTATCGAAGAGCTCAGAGTCCCTTATGACAAAAGCAGGGCACACCCAGCTGCTCTGGTGAAGGAAAAGTATGGAATTTCTAACTGGGAGCTCTTCAAAGCTTGCTTTGCCAGGGAATGGCTGCTGATGAAGCGCAGCTCTTTCGTGTATATCTTCAAGACCACTCAGATCACGATCATGGGCTTCATTGCGTTCACCGTGTTCTTCAGAACAGAAATGAAGACCGGCACAATAGGAGACGGGGCAAAATTTTGGGGAGCTCTATTTTACAGTCTTCTGAACGTCATGTTTAATGGGATGAGTGAGCTCGCAATGACAGTGTTCAGGCTTCCGGTGTTCTTCAAGCAGAGAGATTTCTTGTTTTACCCTGCCTGGGCTTTCGCGTTGCCCATTTGGGTGCTCAGAATTCCCGTCTCGCTGGTTGAATCTGGAATTTGGATCATCCTCACTTACTACACCATTGGGTTCGCCCCATCTCCTGTTAGGTATGGCCACTTTTTCTGCCTTCTCATAAGTTGGCCCTTCCTGCTTTGATTTATAAGCTGCGAACACTAGTGCGACGAACATAATCTCTGGTAAGTCCTCTTGCTGACAAATCTCGGTGATTTTTACTTGTGCAGGTTTTTCAAGCAATTCTTGGCTTTCTTTGGAGTGAATCAGATGGCTCTCTCTCTCTTCCGTTTCATAGCGGCCCTGGGAAGAACACAGGTCGTGGCCAACACACTCGGGACCTTCACATTGCTGCTGGTATTCATCCTTGGTGGTTTCATTGTCGCCAAAGGTTAGAAATGTTCACTTTTTTGTGCTTGGCATTGTCATTCTAAACAATCGCTGATAACGGCATTCGGATATTTCATATTTCACACCTATAGATTGCTTTTAGTGATAAGCTTCTAAAAATAAAATGTGCACAATGGTGGACAGATGACATTTCAAAAGGGATGATCTGGGGTTACTATGTTTCTCCCATGATGTATGGGCAAAATGCCATTGCTATCAATGAGTTCCTGTCCGATAGATGGAACAAGGTAAGTTATCTACAAGGCTTAGGATATGATGGAACTTTAGAAGTCTTCTTAAGATTTCAGGATACATCTAAACTAACTTCTTTTGATGTCACAGCCGACGGGGCTCGTCAGCTCCTCTGAACCCTCAGTTGGAAAATACCTCCTAGCACAGAGAGGCCTTTACAAGACCGAGAACTGGTATTGGATCAGTATCATGGCACTTTTCGCGTTCTCTGTTGTTTTCAACATTCTCTTCACTGCTGCATTGACATTCTTAAATCGTAAGTAGATGCTCTGGTCTGGTTTTCTTTTCTCCAAGTAAAATGAAAAGTACGTACTGAATTATTGCTTTCCGACTGTATCTCAGCTCTCGGTGAAAATAAAGCAATACTCGCGGATGATGATTCCAAGAAGAGGAGACAATCTAGATCAGAAGGTATGTAATTGTTGTAGTTAGGACTGTCGACTGGATTTATAGAAAAAGAGAAATCTGGGATGTGCCGCAAAAAGTATAATGTGTAGATGCTTATATAAGACTGGAATTTTATGGACAGGTACTCCCATGCAAGTAAGAAATGGCCGAGCAAACGACGGTATTGTCAGTGAAAGCACCAACGCTAGGAGAGGAATGGTTCTGCCTTTCCAGCCCCTTTCACTTGCCTTCAACCATGTCAATTACTACGTGGATATGCCCGCAGTAAGTCCATTCCTCCCTAACTTAAGACTCCCCAAGTTCCGTGCAGCGATGAAATGACACGAGCAAGCCCTAAGACAACCACAGTTCTTTCGTAATTTCACCTAAAAGTTCAGATAGAAACTGCTAACTTGTCAGAAAATGAAAGGCTGGGGAAGTTCTGGTCGTTAAAGTATTTGTTTGAGACATATTTCTTAGAATACAAAATGTGAAATACCTCCACCCAACGTTAGATTCAGAAACAAATGTCTGTTTTGTTGTGCTTCAGGAAATGAAGACTCAAGGGGTTGAGGAAAGTCGACTACAACTCCTAAGAGATGTCAGTGGAGCTTTCAGGCCGGGCGTTTTGACTGCATTGGTTGGAGTCAGTGGAGCCGGAAAGACGACACTGATGGATGTGTTAGCAGGAAGAAAAACTGGCGGATACATTGAGGGAAGCATAACTGTTTCCGGTTATCCCAAGAACCAAGCGACTTTCGCTCGAGTGAGCGGTTACTGTGAGCAGAATGACATTCACTCGCCATACGTCACCGTTTACGAGTCTCTCATATACTCAGCTTGGCTTCGTCTCGCTAAGGACGTAAATAAGGAAACCAGGAAGGCACGTAGCTAAGATACTATCTTCTTCATTCATTTCTCCTTCGAGCGAGTAAATGGACCTGGTGGAAATTAGGACTCAACGTGAGTTTTCTTGGTTTTGCAGATGTTTGTTGAGGAAGTCATGGATTTAGTTGAGCTTCATCCCTTGAGGAATGCTCTAGTTGGGCTTCCGGGAGTTGACGGACTCTCGACCGAGCAGAGGAAGAGGCTCACGATAGCCGTCGAGTTGGTTGCTAATCCGTCGATTATTTTCATGGATGAGCCCACGTCAGGTCTCGATGCCAGAGCAGCTGCAATCGTCATGCGTACTGTGAGAAACACCGTGGATACTGGGCGTACTGTTGTGTGTACAATTCACCAACCGAGTATAGACATTTTTGAGGCTTTTGATGAGGTACGGTTTGGATAATTTAACTCCGGGTTCTTTTCATTTTTTTTTCATGATTATCTCTTCTAGATATCCCTGAGCTGAGGATGTGTGTTCTCCTTGCAGCTTCTCCTGATGAAAAGAGGAGGGCAAGTCATCTATGTAGGGCCTCTGGGTGAACGGTCTCACAAGCTCGTCGAATATTTCGAGGTGCTTGTCTTATAACTTCAATTAAAAAAACCCGCATGACTGAAAAATCCAGGACTACACCTACCGATGAGGCTATGTGGTTTGACTGAATAGAGTTTAATGTCCGAAAACCAATTGCAGGCTGTTCCCGGTGTCCCCAAGATCAAAGAAGGCTACAATCCTGCAACATGGATGTTGGATATCAGCGCTACTTCAGTCGAAGCTCAACTGGACGTTGACTTTGCAGAAATCTATGCCAATTCCGACCTCTATAGGTGAGAGACGCGCACTCTTTGTAATTTTTTCGAATTCCAAATCATGAATGTGCACTGAACTGGGCGCCTCATTCCCCCGTTTTTGTTTTTTTTCCCTTTTCAGGAGAAACCAGGAGCTCATCAAAGAGCTGAATTCTCCACAGCCCGGTTCAAAAGACCTTTACTTTCCCACCCAATACTCCCAGGGCTTCCTGACTCAATGCCATGCTTGCTTCTGCAAACAGAATTGGTCCTACTGGAGGAATTCCCGGTTTAACGCCATTCGGTTCTTCATGACTATTGTCATTGGTCTTATGTTTGGCTTCATTTTCTGGAACAAAGGACAAAAAATGTAAGCACAAATTATTGCGTTTGAAAGATCATTCTCTTTTTGCGAAGGTCAAGCCGCTGCTATTACCTTAAACTGTTTGCTCACATGATGTTTCTGTTCCTTTTATCCTGACAGATATAAACAACAAGAGTTGATCAATTTACTCGGTGCCACCTATGCTGCTGTTCTCTTCCTTGGAGCCACTAATGCTTCAGCAGTCCAATCTGTTGTGGCAATCGAAAGAACCGTCTTCTACCGTGAACGAGCAGCTGGGATGTACTCGGAGTTGCCTTATGCATTTGCTCAGGTATTATTATCTTTGCCCATTTCCAATAATTAGAATCTCATTCATTTCATTAGAATTGTATTTTCTCGTTCTGTCGTTGATTGGTGTGCTTTGTGTATCAGGTGGCTATCGAAACAATCTATGTGGCGGTTCAGACCGTTATTTATTCCCTCATTCTCTACTCGATGATTGGTTTCGAGTGGAAGCTCGGCAAGGTCTTGTACTTCTACTACTTCATATTCATGTGCTATACCTACTTCTCGATGTACGGCATGATGGTTGTCGCGCTCACTCCCGGCCACCAGATCGCTGCCATCGTAATGTCGTTCTTCCTCAACTTCTGGAACTTGTTTTCGGGCTTCCTCATTCCCCGACCTGTGAGTCACCTTACCTCGGTCCTAATTCTAGTCTTCTTTCATTTCTCATTGAGAGCATCCTCCTCTTTTTTAAACATGCCATATCAATGCTAATAATGCCCTATTATTGCAGCTGATCCCTGTGTGGTGGAGATGGTACTACTGGTGCTCGCCCGTCGCTTGGACCATCTATGGCATTTTCACATCCCAAGTCGGCGACAAGAAGGAACCTATAGAAATAGATGGAGGGCTTACACCGCCATTAGATGAATTCCTGAAGTCAAGCCTGGGATTCGATTACGACTTCCTCGTGCCCGTGGCTTTGGCCCATATTGGTTGGGTCTTGGTCTTTTTCTTCGTCTTCGCCTACGGCATCAAGTTCCTCAACTTCCAGAGGAGATGAGAAACTACATCTTGTTTCGAAGAAGTAGAATTTTTGAGCTTTTCACTAGTAGGACTGCTGACTGTATAGCAATATGGTCATATACATATGGAGATGAGCAGAAAACTGTTCCCCCTCTCTTTCTTCCCAGCACAATTCTTTTTTCCTCTGTAATTTTGATTGGCTTGAATCCCCATTTTTTGTTTCTGTAATATTGTGGTAATGTATAGCTGTTTTTGCCTTGGAAATATGTTGTTGTACCATTATATATGAGATGATGGAAAATAATATTGTTGACGCCTAAATTTCAACGACCAAATTATTTATTTATTGCATAAAAATTAGGGATTAATTCTTAACCCATAAAAAAAAATTAGAATTAAGTTGCATAGCATATAATTTTAGGTGCGTTTATTTCTAATTTGTATTTGTATTGAACTTATAACATATGGGTTAAAATTGGTGATTCTGAGCTTTAAATTGATTAGTTGGATTAAGCCTACGAAGAGAGCAAATAAGCCTGAGTCCGTTATTTTTGATGACCGAAGATTATTTTGTGAGAAATATAAATTTGATATTTTCGGTGATATGACGGTTTTTTTTAATATCCTCGGATAGGGCAAGTGAGAGAAAGAGATATCGCGAGCTTATCTTTGCAAGATTTGGAATTTGAAAAAATCGCATTGTAATCTCGAGCCTTTAGCAATATGTGGAAAATATTCGGGAGGAAATCTTGGTAAACTGATTCCTTCCCCCATAAAAATTGAACAAAAAAGAAAGAGAGAGAGGTGGGGGACGCGGGGGACGTGGGGGCAGAGGGCAGAAAAAGGTGCACCATTGGCCGCTCGAAGCCTCCGCTGCGCCGGCCGCTGCGCGGTGTTGTCGTTTGTCCGCAAGTCATCAGCTACCCGCCGCACCACGCTCCACCAGTCACCGTCGCGTAGCTGCCCGAGCGCCTCTGAGCGCCGACACCCTCGCCTGCAACCCTCCATCCGCGATGCCCCTGCTCTGCCTCTGCCCCCAGCCGCGATTGCAGCTGTCCTTCTGCATTAATAGTTCGATTTTTGCACCTGAAATCCGACTCGCAATCGCCTGGATAATCGCCAATTCAATTTCACGCTCGATATTCGATTCGCGGTATTATTTAAAATTGGCCAACCTGATCTCATACGTGAGATATGATTCGTCAATTTACGTATATCGATCTTATCTTATCTGATTTGCTGTTGTGTCGTTTGATCGATTTTGTTTTCATAAAAAAAAAAAATTGAGTTAGATTTAGGTTTATTGTCTTAGGGTTATCTTGCATATTTAGGGTAGGAGTTTTATTTTGAATTTTTGAAAAAATGAAAATCTAAAAAATGCATTCATTTAGGATGTTAGTTTTTTTTTTTTTTTAAATTGCACATTTAATTATGTGTCAATTTTAATTTCGAATTTCAAAAAAAGAAAAAAAATTAGAATTATGGCATTCTTTGTACATCATTGCATATTAGGATAAGATTGTATGTTTTTTTTTTTTTTTTTTTTTAAGTTTAGATATTTTTTTTCCTAGATGGATTGCATTTTAGGTTAGGGATAACATCCTAGTTTAAATTAAGATTTGACATAATCTGAATCTTAATATAAGTAGGATGATATCTTAATTTGGATAGATAATTTTTGCAATTTTCTAATTTCGAATTTCATGGAAAATACCAAAAAAATTATCTTTAAATAAATTGATTTCATTCTTTAGGATAGACTGCATTTTATTTATGTCATGTAGTTTAGGTCATATTATAATGTCATATCATTTCACGTTAGATTAGTAGCATGCATTGCATAAAGCATGATTCTCATTAAATAAGTGAAAACAAAAAAAAGTAATTGCGTGTTAATTAGAAATCATATCTAGGATTGTCAATGTGAATTATGATCTAACACTGCAGATACTTTGTAAGTCCTGCAATTTATTCATTACTTTTCTTGGATGTTAAATTGGTGGTTTACGCACCCACATGATCATTTCACGTGTTAGGTCACATGTTAGGGAGGTAAATTAAAATCAATTCAAGCTGCTTGCCAAACAAATTTTTTTTTTCAAAATAAAAGAGAATGGTATCGAAATGACGTTAGAGAAATCTAACGTAACCTAGTCCCCGAACTCACAATCTCTAGTTCGTAAGAGTAAATTTCTAATCGACCCACCAAAAATAGATTAGTGGCGACTCCTGATTAAAAAATTAATTGCATATTAAGAACTTGAATCTAAGTTGCGAATATGGACTTGGGAGAGCCCTAGCTAAATTTAGGCTTAGTAATCCATTAGTCAAACCTTGGTGGTTCATCTGAAATTTTGGTCGTGACAAATATCCTTTTACTTCATAACTACATTTCTGCTACTCTTATCTCTTTTTCCACTTTGATACCATTCGAAATCGTGGAACATTTCTGAAAGATTGAATCGTTATAATCCAAGAAAACATTACGCAAGAACAACAACACCAGTTCTCACCCACGAAAACTAATCACCACTTTTTACACCAGCCAAACAAGATTAAAAGAAGGATTAAAATCTTTTAATGAAGGAAAAACACTAGATTCTTCTCCAGACCCTCCGACTCCATTCCTTTTCATTTTATCAAAACATCGTCAAATGGCCCATTTCTGGTGAGCGAGCCTCGATGCCATGTAGTCTTTCATTTTCGCAAGCCTATGTACACTCTGCTCACGAAATGAGAAAGAAATTGAGCACTTGGAACGCCGTGGTACACCGTTTCAGGACATTCCCAGAGTCCACCAGGATCAGAAGGGAGGACCGCTCGACGGGTTCCAGTCCCATGTTAGAATATTTAAAGACATTCGTATAAAATTAACTACATCACATGCAAAGTGGACCTGAATATTATCCGCTTTAACTCCATACTAAGTCTCATGGTGTTATCTTTTAGTGTACAGGCATTCACTTTTCCAGAGATCACCCATCCGGGTAATGCTTTAGAATGGACTCGATTAACTTTAAAGTTTTAAAGCAAAGCTTGTTATTACATCAAAAAGTGCCTCGGTGAGTTAATTTCAATTTTAATAAAAACACACACATCACATACATACGTATATATTTCAAAATCACTCTCCCCCTATTCAGTGGTTCATTTCTATCTCCTTCGCCATCCTAGAAACCTATCAGGAGTCGTTCCTTGTCCGGATTCTCTCGGTGACCACTTTTTGCCCTCCTTGAACAGGATTGTTACAAAATCAATCAATGGTCTAGGTCCACAGTATCTATGTCACCCCCTTAAACTGAAAAAAGTTTGTGCATATGTCAATTTGAATGTTTTCAAGGTTGAAAACCTTATAGAGTTCATAGCAGATAAAGACTAGAAATGTTGAAACTTGTCTCCTTGACAAGGAGAGTCAGTGCTACATAGTTTGTAGCTAGTCCGCTTACATATATGTATTCAACTCGTCCTGAATTTCCCGACAACTTTCTTGTTTTTTGTTTGACCTTGAAAATTGAAGAGTTTGAAAAAGATCGAGAACTAGATCAGATTTGTGAAACATCATGCAAAATGCAATGATTTCTCCTCTTATTTATGCCTCCAAGTCCATGAATTATCCCAGCAACTAGCAAATCCAACTCTAGGTCCACCGTGTCAAGTCATAGTTTCACAAGATTAAGAGTTGTCCGATCTCCAAAAACTTGTTCCAGCTTCTTCATCACCGTGCTCGTCTGTTCCTCCTCTTGCCTCTCCCAAATCCTCGCACTCAGTTCCTTGGCCCTTTTCCGGACTTGCTTGCCTCCTTCTTGAACCACCACTAGCTCGATCACTTCCGCCACCTCCTCCCTTTTACAACTGCCGTCTTCTCTCCAGACCTCCACGCCGACCCCAAGATCTGTCACTAGTTTGGCGTTTAAGGGCTGATCCAAGTGCATTGTCATGGCTATGATGGGTACAACGAAGACAATTGCCTCCAACGACGAGCTCCAACCACAGTAACCCACAAACCCACCTATTATATCACCACTGATGGTGTCACAACATTGAATGAATCGATTTTAAACTGTAGCATTAGTTTTGTCGGCACGAAATATTGGTGCTCGGGTGCATGAGGATCTTGGCATGAGGAGCCCATCCTTGGACTACCATGCCTCTGTCCTGCGTCTTCTCCAAGAACCCTTTAGGCAAAGCTTCAACAATATCCACACTCTCCTTGTCTCCTCCAAGAAACCTCACCACCCATACAAACCCCATTGCGAGCCCCAGCCCACGTGCCACCTCCTTCGATAGGAAGCACTTGCTCCCAAATGACACGAACACCACTGAGCCCCTCTCTTTCTCTCCTCCAGCCACCCTATAATCTCCACTTCGTCATCTCTAGCATCGCCTCCCACTGGTTCTTGAATTAGAGGCCCGACAGTGATGACCTCCTTATCGATTGTCGCACCCCAAAACCAACAAGAATGGGAAAGACATAGCTGTCCTTCCAACCGAATGACTTCCACTCGAAAGACAGTCCCAAATCATATCCAAAATCAACTCTCAAAGTCCTTGTGATAGTGCTCTCACTTTACCGGCCACTAACCAAAACCTAAAAAGAGTGGAAAGTAAAGGGTGAGCAACCACAGCTTAATGACTAATGTTTATCTCTTCTAAACAGATTGAACTTCTGCCATGCATATCTAAGATACCAAAACATAACTCATCACACCAAATTTCAAGAAGAGAATGACTTATATACGGTTCAACATAGCTATATTTATATTAGAAATATCCATTTCATATTAATATCTAAATAAATATCAATGGTTTAATCTATTGACCAATCTCGTCAAAATCACACGTTAATGCAGTGGCTAATCTCGTGCTCAAATATCCAGTAATAATTATGCATGATGTCCTATGACAAGGCGACTAAGCTCCCCTTTAGCAAGGTCTCCACTTATATTGCCGATAGCTAATTAATAAGGATATCCTAAACTTATAATGCATACTTATAAGCCCCTCAATGGGCTTATAGTGATACTGAGCATCAACACCAATTCACAACAACACCCTTGACAATCCTCAAAGCCACATCCATAATTGATACCACAAATTGATATACAAAGCAAAGCTACGCAGTTCAACTTATTCATTAGAAGACCTTTTACAAATGCATTTAAAATACTTCTTAAATCATTCCAAATGACAAATAAGATAATAAATGCTCGATTGGAAGTTATGCATTAAATATGCCATAAACATCGATTTTACTTTTTAGCCAAATCACCCTTTGTTTTCAAAATATGAGTTTACAAACTCAAAAAAGAGATGACACCACTCAAGAATGCTCAAACCAAATAATGCGTAGCTAAATTAGTCTACAATATCGAAATCCTAACAATTAAATGATAATTGATGTCAAAACCGAGTAGAACTCTACATCAACTATGAATAAGCTAAACTATACTTAAATGTTAACAAAATGATTTTTACATGCTAACAAATCGCTCACTCGAAGTGATGATTTAGATCTAAATATAACGCGGAACTCACAAGCAAAACCTTAAATTTCGCTCTGACTCAACCATTGCTCTAAAACAACTCCGGTAAAATCTTATTGCTCCACAATGCCATTATCCACCATTTTCATAAAATCTTAAAGCTCAACCAAAAATTGGATTTCGTGGCTCAATTTAAGCTGTAGTTAGGGAAACTTTTTCGATTGGATGAATGAAGGCTAGGAACACTTATCGAGCATTATGAATCGAAATTGAATCGGCTTGACAAGGTTCTCATGACATGCGTATGCTCTTTTTTCTTGCTCTCTCTCTCTCCTTTATAAACTAAGTTGAGTGTGCACTTTCTACTTCTTTGACGTTTCAACCCTTTTTTTTTGGGTCCCCCCACCTACAACAACAGCAAGCTTGGTGACGTAGTCCACGTACTTGCCCTCAATCTCTCTGCAGGTCTCAATTAGGGTCATGCTCTCGAACCTCCTGATGCTCTCTAAGACCCGGTCCACGTCTCTCGTGCCATTGTCCTTGTCGCGTATGAACTGCATGGTCTTATCTCTATCAGGTAAAATTGTGAAAATATAGAAAGTTCATCGTATTACATGTAGAAAAAAAAGTTATTTTTAATAATTGTCTCGGGAATAGTTGTCAATAAAATGCTTCTATTATATGTGAAATGGCCGCGGGAAAAGTCAGGCACCTTCCCTCGCGTTTCGCGTTTTCTTCTGTCAACAAATATAACCATAAAGATGGTCGTTTCATCTCTCGTTGTTGTCGAAGTCATGCACTATGGAGACCTTCGTACAAATTTAGATATCTTCGTCTTGGCTATTGATGTTGACAATTGGGGACTTTTCAACTTTCAAGTACTTTGAAGTTCCGAATGGATAGAAAGAACCACTTCTTTGAGATGTTTTTACGTAAGACTGATACATGTCATGCATCGAAAAAGTAAATGTTCGGGGGCCCAGATCTAGCAACTCAATGCTTTTTTTTTTTTAGCATGGTTGATTTCCTTCAATTTCATTCTTTTTTACAAAAAAGAAAAGAAAATAGCCTTATGTTTAATCTCTGCGCACCCCTTCTTTTAGCTATACCCATGATAACAGTGCATGATAGTAATCGCAGCTCATGCAAACATCACACCAATTATCAACTCAACAGGTCGATCCAGTTCATTAAGATTACAAATCAGATAGCACTTTAAAGATATTGTTAGATATGTCTCAATTTTGAGTCCAAAAAGAAAAGTTTCTTAATTCAAGTAGGTTTTCTATTTTAAATAGATTTCATAATTGAATGGTTTTCCTAGTTGGAGAAGGTTTCCTAAAAGCGGTTTCCTACCTTGGATTTGATTATATATATTTAAGAAGTTGAGATAGAAAGATTCTAAGTTTTCTAGAGCCAACTTTGTAATCCTTGATTTTTATAATGGATTTTGCTTCTTCTCTTCTCGTGGTTTTTCCCACAAGGGTTTCCACATAAAAAAATGGTGTTTTTTTTATTATAAAAATTCTTCTCAATTTCAATTGCCTTAGTTTATTTTTTTTTTTTCGATCTTTTGGTTATGGGTTCAAGTTCAATAACGAGATTTGATATTGAGAAGTTTAATGGAAGTAGCAATTTCAACCTATGGCAAGTTCTTATGTTGCTTGTTCTTGTAGGTTTGAAGAAAACTCTATTTGGCAAAGGGAAGAAACCAAAAAGCACGTTAGACGAAATGTGGGAAGAATTTGATGAAAGAGCCCTATCTGCTATTTAGTTGTGTCTCACGAATGAAGCTCCATTAGATTAGAAAACAACTGCAGGTTTATGGAATAAATTGGAGAGTTTTTTTTTTTTTTTTTTTTGTTGACAAAGTCCCTCACTAATCGATTGAGACTCAAGCAATGACTCTTTACTTTTCATATGGCTGAAAGTGCTTCTCTTAAATCTCATATTTCTGAATTCAATGCTATTATCTTTGAATTAAGAAGTATTGATGTTAAGGTTGAAGATGAGGATCGGGTTCTCTTATTGTCAGTTTCACTACCTTCCTCTTATAAGAATTTTACAGAAATTGTGATTGTTAGCAGAGAAATTGCTGATGTTGAAGATGTCAAGACTAGTCTCCTAAATAAATAGAAACTATAAACAAAATTCACCTTTGAAGGCAATAATGATCAAGGGGTTGGTTTAGTTGCTAGAGGAATGTCCGTTGAGAGAAATAATAGTGTCAAGTTTAGATTAAAATCAAATAGCTGCGGGTTTATGGAATAAATTGGAGAGTTTTTTATTTTTATTTTTTATAAAGTCCCTCATTAATCGGTTGAGACTCAAGCAATGACTCTTCACTTTTTGTATGATTGAATGTGCTTCTCTTAAGTCTCATATTTTTGAATTCAATGCTATTATTTATGAATTAAGAAGTATTGATGTTAAGATTGAAGATGAGGATCATACTCTCTTATTGTCAGTTTCATTACCTTCCTCTTATAAGAATTTTAGAGAAATCATGATCGTTAATAGAGAAACTGCTAATGTTGAAGATGCCAAGACTAGTCTCCTAAATAAGTAGAAACTATATGCAAAATTGACTTTTGAAGGCATTAATGATCAGGGGGCTGGTTTAGTTGCTAGAGGAATGTTTGTTGAGAGAAATAATAGTGGAAAATTCAGATTAAAATCAAAGCGTAGAGATCTGATTTGTAACTATTGTAAGTCTAAGGGGCATATCAAGATAAGTGGTTTGAAACTAAAGGCAAAACAACAAAGAGAAAATATGAATCAACAAAATCAAGGGAATGCAAATCTGCAAAACAATCAGAACTACCAGATTAGGAAGAATTAGGGAAATGAAAACCCCATTCAAGCTAGTGTTGCTGAAAAAGAAAACAAAGGTTGGTTATTGGTTGTAGATGATAAAGACAAATTCAGTGATAGCAGGATTCTTGATTTAGGTTGCTCGTACCATATGTGCCCTAATTATGACTGGTTATCCACGTATAAAGAATTTAATGGTGGTGTTATTCTAATAGGAAACAACGCTAAATGCAAAACAATTGGGATTGAGACCGTCAACATTAAGATATACAACGGCATCATCAGGACTTTGAATAATGTCAGACACGTTCCTGATTTGAAGAAAAAACCTCATCTCTTGGGGTACATTTGATGCTAACGGTTGTAAGTTTACAGCCAAAGGTGGAGTTATGAAGATTATGAGAGGTTCACTTCTATTAATGAAATGACTGAAAACTAGCACCTTGTATTAATTGTAAGTCACTACAGTTACTGGTTCAGCTACAGTCCCATATGCTATAACAAAATTAGACAACACTAAATTATATCATATGGATTAGGCCACATGAGTATTAGAGGGATGGTGGAGTTGAGTTAGAGAGGTCTTCTTTGTGGTCAGAAGATTGGAAAACTGGATTTCATTGAGCACTGTGTCTTTGGAAAACAGAAAATGATTAGTTTCAAGATCAAAATTCACACAACAAAAGGCACTTTGGATTATATTCACTCTGATCTTTGGGGGCCTGCGAAAGTTCCTTCGAAAGGCTTTGCTTCAAGGTATTTGCTCACTTTTATTGATGATTTTTTAAGAAAGGTTTGGGTTTATTTTCTAAAACAAAAAAGTGATGTTTTCATTTCATTTAAACAATGGAAGACATTAATTGAGGAGCAAATTAATAAGAAAGTTAAGTGGTAGAGAATATATAATGGACTGAAATTTTGTGGAGGTGAGTTTAATAAGTTTTGCAAAGTTGAAGGTATAATGAGGCATCATACGACAGTGAATACACTACAACAAAATGGTATTGCATAATACATGAACAGAACCTTAGTAAATGACAAAATGCCTATTGTCTAACGCTGGTTTTGGCAAGGGGTTTTGGGCTGAATTAGTCAATACAACTGCTTGGTTGATAAATTGTTCTTATTGCACATTTATTGAGTGCAAGACACTTGAGGAGATATGGTCAGATAAACCTGCTAATTATTCTTCTCTTCGAGTATTCAGATGTCCAGCATATGCACATATTAGTAAATGCAAATTAGAGCCTAGAGCAAAAAAATGCATCTTTCTTGGTTATGCTTTTGGTGTAAAAATTTATAAACTTTGGTGTGCTAATTTATCTAAGATTATTATCGGCAAAGATGTTGCTTTTGATGAATTTGCTGTACTTCATCCTAAGAAAGAATCATCTACTTCTTGTGATGAAAATCCAAAAAGTGTTGCAGAGAAAGTAGAGCTTGAAGTAATTTCTTCGCAACCAATTCAATTGTCTATTGATAATATTGAGTTTAAGGAACTTGAAGAGGAACAATATTCTATTGCCAAAGATAGACCAAGAAGAATAGTGAAGCCTCCATAGAAATATGGGTTCTCAGTTTTTGTTGCTTATGCTCTTTTAGTTGTAGAGTCAGTAGAGTATAATGAGATTAAAACCTACAAAGAAGCCATTTTTTCAAAAGATTCAACAAAGTGGTTAGTTGCTATGAATGCAGAGATCTAATCTCTAGAAAAGAATCGAACTTGGGAGCTTGTCAAACCACTAATAGGAAAGAAATCGTGAGTTGTAAATGGGTTTTTCAAAGAAAGGAAGATATTTGTAGAGTTGAAGACATCGAGTTCAAAGCTTGTTTAGTTGCTAAAGGCTATAGTCAGATTGAGGGGGTTGATTTAATGATGTGTTTTCACCTGTTGTTAAACACAGCTCTATTTGAGTTTTTCTTGCGTTAGTTGCCATGCATGATTTAGAGTTGGAGCAACTCGATGTGAAAACAATTTTCTTGCATGGTGAACTTGAAGAGAAAATCTATATGGATCAATCAGAAGTTTTTTAATTTGAAGGTAAGGAAGATTATGTTTGTCTATTGAAAAAGCTTATATATGGCATGAAGCAATTGTCTAGACAATCATATAAAATGTTTGATTCATTTATGGTGCATATGTGCTATCTTAGGAGCAACTATGATGGTTGCGTATATTCGTGCGAACTTCCTAATGGCTCTTTCATTTATCTTTTATTATATGTTGATTGCGGCAAAAGATACATTTGATATACATAATTTGAAGGTATAGTTGAATGCCGAATTTGAGACGAAAGATTTAAATGCAGTGAAGAAAATCCTAGGCATGAAAATTTGGTGAGATCATAAAAGTGGAAAATTATATCTCTTCTAGAAAAGTTACATTGAGAAGGTATTAGATCGTTTTGACATAAAAGATGCAAAACACATCTCGATTTTTCTCATTTATTTTCAGTCAATTGAGTCGGGTAATTCATCTGTGCATGTAGTTCGTCTCTCAGAGTTGGCCACTCACGAGGGAACTAGTTTATTGAGTGAAGTAATTAATGAATTTTACCGCGTCGGACTGGGGGACTGATTACCCTCAGGTCGGATGCAAGAAAATTTCCCCAAAAGCTACTAGTGGATTAGGCGAGCTGAAATCGCACCAGATTGAATTCGACCATAAAAATTGGGATTGAATTTAGAAGTTGGAAGCTCGGTCATGTCACACATCTTATTAGGATCATGAGATAATTTTTGTGGATTTTAATTGGATTCAATTAGAAGAGAATTGAAAGAAAGATTAAAGAAAGTGGATGTACAAGGATTTGGACCCCAGCGGAAAGGATATTGCACCCATTGAATAATGTTGTGGGAGAGGAGATAGTGGAAGATGACATCATGGGATGATGTCATGGTGGGTAGCCAAAATGAAGGAGATATTGACAAGTGGAGGGCCAAGATTTGCCCTCACACCCATCAACATCATCTTCTTCATTTGAACTTGGGAGAGAGAGAGGAGGAGAGAGAGAATGGGCAAGGAGGAGCTTGCCCGTACAGACCAAGCAGCCGCGTCGCCTGTTCGCTCGATCGGTCGCCGCTCCTCCGCCGTTCACCGCCATCGTGCAGCTGTCGTCGCTGTCCCGCGCGACCGAGTGTTGTGCCACACTCCCGTGCCCGTGCTCCGTTGACGTCGCCTCTCCATCCCGTCGGCCCAGTCACCCCAGCTGCCGTTCGACCTCGCCGGAGCCTCCTTCACCGTCGCCATTGAGCCAGCCGAGCTGCCGCCTCTTCCTTCGCCCGTTTCGCACGCTCGCACCTCCCCGTTGCGCCTCCTTCCGGCCCGGTTCAGCCGCTCCATTTGTGGGTCTCACAGCTCGGTTGAGGCCCATTTTGGCCATCTTCCCGGCCTTGGAAGGTAGGCCCGCCTTTGGAAAAGTTGATCCCGGCGTCGCCCTCGTCGTTTTGGTCCAAGCGGCGAGTTAATCAAGTGAGTTTACCTCACTAAACCTTGATTAGAGTGTTAATGATGCCCTAAGTGTGTTTAGTTTAAATTAAGTAAGCTTAGGTGGTTAGATTAGTATATTTAATTATAAGTTTGATTAAGAGATTGGTTTATATTAAAGTGTGTTTAATTAAGGTTAAAAGGAGTTATTTAATATTAAACCTTGATGGGACATAATAGGATTTTAGTTTTGAATTATTTAATTGCTTCGAAAATTTTGGAAAATATTATATTATATTATAATTCGAAAAAAAAAGCGGAAAAATTATTTTTAACCCTGGTTGCTCAGAATTTTGTGCCAATCACCGCTGTGCATGTAGAATTTGAAATTGATGATTGGTTGTGGTGAATTGAGTGTGATTGCGATATATAGGGACTCTTTATAAAATCCTAAGTGTGGAAATTGATGGATGATTGGCTGTGATATGCCACCTACTAAAGGTCGCACCCAGTGGGGCCGTGATATGCCACCTGATAAAGGTCGCGTCCAGTGGGGCCATGATATGCCACCTATTAGAGGTCGCGCCCAGTTGGGTCGTGATATGCCACCTGATAAAGGTCGCGCCCAGTGGGGCCGTGATATGCCACCTATTAGAGGTCGCGCTTAGTGGGGCCGTGATATGCCACCTAATAAAGGTCGCGCCCAGTGGGGCCGTGATATGCCATTTGATAAAGGTCGCGCCTAGTGGGGCCGTGATATACTACCTATTAGAGGTTGCGCCCAGTGGGGTCGTGATATGCCACCTATTAGAGGTCTCGCCAAGTGGGGCCGTGATATGCCATCTATTAGAGTTCGCGCCCAGTGGGGCCGTGATATGCCACATGATAAAGGTCGCGCCCAACCAGGCTGTAATTTACCACCTTTTTAAAGGTTGTGCTGAGTGGGGCCGTGATGCCACTGATTCTAATTGTTGCCGAGTGGGGCCGTGATTGCCATTGGTTGTTAAACCTTCCTATAGTGCCGTGATTGAGAGTAGTAATTGATTTGCTAGAATGACATTTAATCGGCCAAGTCGATTGATCGCTGAGACAATTCACGTGATTGATTTGTTCTGATAATATGATTGTGCCTTAGTTGTTGGGTTATTAGAATTGCACGTGGTTGAACTATATAAACTGTGCTAACCTACAGATGGAGGCTAAGGCGAGGTAAGTCTTCTTGATGTCATGGCTAGGTCACTCTGGGGCGTATTTACTTTCTAATAGGGGTTTAGGAGGGGTGAACTTGCTGAGACAAAGTCTCATATTGGTTTGGGGAAAATATTACAGGACCGTAGATGGCGGTACCCCCGGAGATGAGTGGCATGCCAACAGAGATTGACTAGACGACAGAGAGTACTCCTGGCTCTTTTTGATGCACATAAACTCTGACCCATTTTTGGTGCATATAGTCTCTAGATCCTGTTGGTGTATGTAAACCTTGGATTGATAATGATGTATGAAAGTATGTTCGATTTCGAATTGATTTTCCTGCTGTCCTATCCCGTATGTTTTTGTCAAGGGTTTCTTAGCACGTTCCGCATGCGCATAATAATTTTAAAAATTGGGGTCGGTGACACTACCTGGGAATGTCGCATTTTCATGACCATGGCGGGTTGTTCACGTGTCTCGGGATTTGGGGCGTGACATCCTAGGCATGAAAATTTGGTGAGATCATAAAAGCGGAAAATTATATCTCTTCTAGAAAAGTTACATTGAGAAAGTATTAGATCGTTTTGACATAAAAGATGCAAAACCAGTAAATACTCCTTTTGCTACTCCACAAACAGATGATGACATAAAATATGTCACATATTCCCTACATTAGTGCAATTGGTAGCCTTATGTATGCCATGGTTTGTACTCGATCCGATATTTCACATGTTGTTAGCATGGTAAGTAGATATTTGTCATGCTTAGAAAAAGTTCATTGACAAGCTATGAAGTGGATTGTGAGATATTTGAAAGGTCATTTTGATTTTCATTTAGAATTTGGGAAAACTGGTGACATTCTGACAGGATATGTTGATTCTGATTATGCTAGTGACCTTGAGAAGAAGAGGTCTTTAACTAGGTACATTTTTACTATTAGAGGTAGTGCAGTCAATTGGAAAGCTACTTTACAACATATAATGGCTTTGTCTACTATAGAAGCACGGTACATAGCTATTGCAAAAATAATTAAAGATGCCATATGGTTAAGAGGCTTATTTAGAGAGCTTAATGTGGATCATGGTGTGATTATTCTATTGCGATAGTTAAAGTGTTATACATTGTACTAAAAATCATATGTATCATGAGAGGACAAAGCACATTGATGTGCGATATCATTTCATTCGAGACATTCTTGCGGATGGTTTTATTAAGATCTCTGATATGTTAATGAAACCTTTGCCCATCACTAAATACAAGCATTACTTGAATTTGGTTAATATTTGCTACAACTGAATTTTACTCTAATGGGAGGAGAAGATTGTTTGTTGCTCATGTAGAATTCAAGCCAAGCAATTGTAACTTGACTTATATGTCGAGCCAATGTGGAGATTGTTAGATATGTCTCAAGTTTGAGTCCGAAAAGGAAAGTTTCATAATTCAAGTAGGTTTCCTATTTTGGATAGATTTCCTAATTGAATGATTTTCCAAGCCAGAGAATGTTTCCTAAAAAGAGGTTTCCTACTTTGGATTTGATTTTTGCCTATATATATATATATGAAGTTGAGACATAAAGAGTCTACGTTTTTCAGAGTCACTTTTTGTAATCCTTGATTTCTATAGTGCATTTTCCTTCTCCTCTCCTTGTGGTTTTTCTTACAAGGGTTTCCACGTAAAATCTGGTGTTTTTTTTTTTTTTTTTGTGCCTTCTTAATTTCAATTTCGTTATAGTTATGAAAAAGAAGTAGCCTTATGTTTAATCTTTGTGCGTAGCTATACCCATGATGATCATGCATGATAGTAATCGCTAATTGTGCACTCATCACTCCGATTATCAAGTCAACAGGTCAATCAAGTTTGTCAAGATTCCAAATTAGATAGCACTTTAAAGAAGCGTGACCTTGTGTTTGAATCTCAAAAGAAGGCAATGTATTGAGTATTACCCCCATCGATCGATCCCTTGTCCCTTGACTAATCATCTCATTGTGATGGAATGTGAAGATGGCTGTAATCTGTAATACAATGGGATTGGTCAGATGCAAGAATATTACCGAAGGCATGCATGGCTAAGTTATTGGGAGTAAAGATATTTATCTTACAACAACATCTAAAAGTGCTGATTATATGGAAAAAGAAGAAGAAAAAGAAGTCCATCAACGGCAAATATACCAATATATTTGATAATTGTTGTCCAAATTCCTTGAAAATGATAAGGTCTCTGGGGGCAAAAGATAAATTGAAATTAAAAGATGTTGAATCATGAGGGGACGGGGGCGGGCGGACTTTTTCCTTTATCATTGGCCGGAAATCTGGACCACGAGCCCAATTAATAATTTAAAAATTAGATAAAAAAATTCGAAATTTTTTATAATGAAGGATCGGGGGAATTTAATTGTTTATAATTAGTCTCTGGAGTCCAAGGAGGCAACTTTAGTGTAGTTTATCAAAGTAGGAGTCATCAGATCAGGTACGGACCCGGAGTCCTCGATGTCATGCTCTCTCCCATTAAAATATTAACCGTGCAAACAGTTCCACGCTCACAAGTTAACGTGATGCGCTCGTTCGATATCTCGACCGCAGGATCGGTCCTCTCCTCGACACGTCAACCCTCGTCCCCAGGGATCCGACGGCCAGTAGCTTTCCTTCTGGAAGAGCGCGGACGGTGCGCGAGACACCGGATTCTCGCAAGTTAGCTCAAAGCCGCGGGAACGGCTCGTCGTCTCAATTTGACCGACGACCAAAGCGCGGACACAAGCTCATCCGCATTCGTGTTCCTGCCCGGGATTGACCTCCTTCTTCTTCTTCAACCCACTCTATATATAGAGCTCCTCCTGAGTGATCTACTCAAAATATCTGTCTCTTTCTCAACCTCTGTGTGCTCCAAGTTTTCTCATAAGCACACGCACAGAAAAGAAAAGAAGTGTGCTCCTGCTTCACCATGTGCATATAGATTCATTCTTTGGTAGTTCAGTTCCTGTTCGAACTCTGGTCCAAGAACTTCTTTCAGGAGTGTTCGAGTTGGGTTTTGAGTGTGATCTGGAGAGACAGAAGGCGGGTTCCGCAATGGCAACGGCATTGGCCGGGGATGACCTCATGCGGCAGACGAGCAGCCGCAGGAGCTGGCGGTCGGCCAGCGTGAGGGAGATGTGGAACGCGCCGGACGTGTTCCAGCGGAGCGTCCGGCAGGGGGCGGATGACGAGGAGGAGCTCCGGTGGGCTGCCATCGAGCGGCTGCCGACCTACGACCGGCTGCGAAAGGGGATACTGACCCAGGTGCGGAGCAACGGCAGGGTGGTGCACGACGAGGTCGACGTGACGAACCTTGGGACGCAAGACAAGAAGGTCCTGATGGAGAGCATACTCAAGGTGGTGGAGGAGGACAACGAGAAGTTCCTGAGGAGGCTGCGGAACAGGACCGACCGGGTCAGTATCGAGATCCCGAAGATCGAAGTGAGGTTCCAGAACCTGTGCATTGAAGGGGATGCTTATGTGGGGACAAGGGCACTCCCAACTCTGCTCAACGCTACCTTGAATGCTATTGAGGTTGGTTTTCATGAGAATTTTTTTACTTTCTCTAATGTTTCTTTTTCACGTTCAATTAATCTTGAGTGTTGTTCAGTGAAGTATCAGTGGCAAACTCAACAGGGTTGTAGTTAGGCAGCCAAGATTGGGTAGGTGACTAGATCAGGAAGAGGTACTTGGTCACGTCTGGGTTTTAATTGTTTTACAGACTTTAGGAGAAAGAAATTTTTGCCAGTTTCTTACATGTGGCTGCGATGCCGCCTTTGACAATATTAAGTAGGCAGGTTCAGCGGGCATGAGATGGATATAACATTTGATTGCAAATATGCAGGCAAAAAGTGGACCTTTTAGTGAAATGGTGCGTCTTTGTTGCTTAAGTAATTAGAAAAAAGGAAAGCTGATGTTATGGGAAACTGAAAGAGGTAGAGAAGAGCTAACCCAACCTAAAAGCGGCTCAAATGTTGAAACACAGAGATTGACAAATCAATCAGTTCGTTTCTTTTCATGTCTTCAGAGAAACGGCAGTGTCTGATTCATTCGACGAGGTGAATTTCACATTTTCTATGCATCCTCAATAACATTATTTATGTCAACAGGGAGCTATTGGCATGATCGGGCTTTCTCCATCGAAGAAGAGAGTGGTAAAGATACTTCAGGATGTAAGCGGCGTAATCAAACCATCAAGGTAAATTCATGGATCCTCAATTTGAAGATCCTAGTCTCACTTCTTACATAAACAAGTGCACTTTTTTACGTGCTTAATTTGGGAGCTTATAATCATGAAATTATTCATTTTCAGGTTGACCTTGCTTCTTGGACCTCCTGGCTCTGGAAAAACAACACTGCTACAAGCACTTGCCGGAAAGCCTGATGATGATCTCAGGGTTAGTGATGCATTTTGACCTATCTGTATGCCTTTACTTGCTTGCTCTCTTCAGGTTCTCTAGTTCTTAGCGTGAACTAATTCGTTCTATTACAACTATACAGATAACTGGAAAAATCACCTACTGCGGCCACGAATTCAATGAATTCGTTCCTCAAAGGACCTGCGCTTACATTAGCCAGCACGATCTTCACCATGGTGAGATGACGGTCCGTGAGACACTAGACTTTTCAGGCCGTTGCTTGGGAGTCGGAACTAGGTATGAGATGTTGGCGGAGCTGTCGAGAAGAGAGCGAGAGGCAGGGATCAAGCCGGACCCCGAAATTGATGCTTTCATGAAGGCCACTGCCATTACTGGCCAAGAAAACAGTTTGATGGCGGACTATGTCCTAAAGGTTGGTTTGCAGAATTTGTCCATTCAATCCTGCTTCAAATTTGACGTTTCACTGTATTAAGCTTGTGAGGTAGGCTAAGTCTCTGATGTCTGTGGCAGATCCTCGGATTAGATATTTGCGCTGATATCATGGTTGGAGACGACATGAGGAGGGGTATCTCTGGTGGACAAAAAAAACGTGTCACCACTGGTGAGATGTTGGTCGGACCGGCGAAGGCGTTCTTCATGGACGAGATATCGACAGGGCTGGATAGTTCCACGACTTTTCAGATTGTGAAGTTCATGAGGCAGATGGTCCATATCATGGATGTGACCATGGTCATCTCCCTCTTGCAGCCAGCTCCGGAGACTTACGAGCTCTTCGACGACATAATCTTACTCTCGGAGGGCCAGATCGTGTACCAAGGGTCACGAGAGAACGTTCTGGAGTTCTTTGAGTACGTGGGCTTCAAATGCCCGGAAAGAAAGGGGGTTGCTGACTTTCTGCAGGAAGTGACTTCCAAGAACGACCAAGAGCAATACTGGTACAGGAAGGAGCAACCTTATAGATACATCTCGGTGCCTGAATTCGTGAGGGCTTTCAATAGCTTCCATGTCGGTCAGCGCCTTATCGAAGAGCTCAGAGTCCCTTATGACAAAAGCAGGGCACACCCTGCTGCTCTGGTGAAGGAAAAGTATGGAATTTCTAACTGGGAGCTCTTCAAAGCTTGCTTTGCCAGGGAATGGCTGCTGATGAAGCGCAGCTCTTTCGTGTATATCTTCAAGACCACTCAGATCACGATCATGGGCTTCATTGCGTTCACCGTGTTCTTCAGAACAGAAATGAAGACCGGCACAATAGGAGACGGGGCAAAATTTTGGGGAGCTCTATTTTACAGTCTTCTGAATGTCATGTTTAATGGGATGAGTGAGCTCGCAATGACAGTGTTCAGGCTTCCGGTGTTCTTCAAGCAGAGAGATTTCTTGTTTTACCCTGCCTGGGCTTTCGCGTTGCCCATTTGGGTGCTCAGAATTCCCGTCTCGCTGGTTGAATCTGGAATTTGGATCATCCTCACTTACTACACCATTGGGTTCGCCCCATCTCCTGTTAGGTATGGCCACTTTTTCTGCCTTCTCATAAGTTGGCCCTTGCTGCTTTGATTTATAAGCTGCGAACACTAGTGCGACAAACATAATCTCTGGTAAGTCCTCTTGCTGACAAATCTCGGTGATTTTTACTTGTGCAGGTTTTTCAAGCAATTCTTGGCTTTCTTTGGAGTGAATCAGATGGCTCTCTCTCTCTTCCGTTTCATAGCGGCCCTGGGAAGAACACAGGTCGTTGCCAACACACTCGGGACCTTCACATTGCTGCTGGTATTCATCCTTGGTGGTTTCATTGTTGCCAAAGGTTAGAAATGTTCACTTTTTTGCGCTTGGCATTGTCATTCTAAACAATCGCGGATAATGGCATTCGGATATTTCATATTTCACACCTATAGATTACTTTTGGTGATAAGTTTCTAAAAATAAAATGTGCACAATGGTGGACAGATGACATTTCAAAAGGGATGATCTGGGGTTACTATGTTTCTCCCATGATGTATGGGCAAAATGCCATTGCTATCAATGAGTTCCTGTCCGATAGATGGAGCACGGTAAGTTATCTACAAGGCTAAGGATATGATGGAGCTTCAAAGTCTTCTGATTTCAGGATACATCTAAACTAACTTCTTTTGATGTCACAGCCTATGCCCGTCAACTCCTCTGAACCCACAGTTGGAAAGTACCTTCTAGCACAAAGAGGCCTTTACAGGACCGAGAGCTGGTATTGGATCAGTATCATGGCACTTTTCGCGTTCTCTGTTGTTTTCAACATTCTCTTCACTGCTGCATTGACATTCTTAAATCGTAAGCACATGGACTGGTCTGGTTTTCTTTTCTCCAAGTAAAATGAAAAGTACGTACTGAATTATTGCTTTCCGACTGTATCTCAGCTCTTGGTGATAATAAAGCAATACTCGCGGATGATGATTCCAAGAAGAGGAGACAATCTAGATCAGAAGGTATGTGATTGTTGTAGTTAGAACTGTCGACTGGATTTATAGAAAAAGAGAAATCCGGGATGTGCTGCAAAAAGTATCACGTGTAGATGCTTATATAAGACTGGAATTTTATGGACAGGTACTCCCATGCAAGTAAGAAATGGCCGAGCAAACGACGGTATTGTCAGTGAAAGCACCCAGGCTAGGAGAGGAATGGTTCTGCCTTTCCAGCCCCTTTCACTTGCCTTCAACCATGTCAATTACTATGTGGATATGCCCGCGGTAAGTCCATTGCTCCCTAACATAAGACTCCTCAAGTTCGGTGCAGCGATGAAATGACACGAGCATGGCCTAACACAACGACAGTTCTTTCGTAATTTCACATAGAACTATCAATAGAAACAAGTAACTTGTCAGAAAGCAAAAGGATTTGTTTGAGACATATTTCTTAGAATACAAAATGTAAAATACCTCCACCCAACGTTAGATTAAGAAACAAATGTCTGTTTTGTTGTGCTTCAGGAAATGAAGACTCAAGGGGTTGAGGAAAGTCGACTACAACTCCTAAGAGATGTCAGTGGAGCTTTCAGGCCGGGCGTTTTGACTGCATTGGTTGGAGTCAGTGGAGCCGGAAAGACGACACTGATGGATGTGTTAGCAGGAAGAAAAACTGGCGGATACATTGAGGGAAGCATAACTGTTTCCGGTTATCCCAAGAACCAAGCGACTTTCGCTCGAGTGAGCGGTTACTGTGAGCAGAATGACATTCACTCGCCATACGTCACCGTTTACGAGTCTCTCATATACTCAGCTTGGCTTCGTCTCGCTAAGGACGTAAATAAGGAAGCCAGGAAGGCACGTAGCTAAGATACTATCTTCTTCATTCATTTCTCCTTCGAGCGAGTAAATGGACCTGGTGGAAATTAGGACTCAACGTGAGTTTTCTTGGTTTTGCAGATGTTTGTTGAGGAAGTCATGGATTTAGTTGAGCTTCATCCCTTGAGGAATGCTCTAGTTGGGCTTCCAGGAGTTGACGGACTCTCGACCGAGCAGAGGAAGAGGCTCACGATAGCCGTCGAGTTGGTTGCTAATCCATCGATTATTTTCATGGATGAGCCCACGTCAGGTCTCGATGCCAGAGCAGCTGCAATCGTCATGCGTACTGTGAGAAACACCGTGGATACTGGGCGTACTGTTGTGTGTACAATTCACCAACCGAGTATAGACATTTTTGAGGCTTTTGATGAGGTACGGTTTGGATAATTTAACTCCGGGTTCTTTTCATTTTTTTTTCATGATTATCTCTTCTAGATATCCCTGAGCTGAGGATGTGTGTTCTCCTTGCAGCTTCTCCTGATGAAAAGAGGAGGGCAAGTCATCTATGTAGGGCCTCTGGGTGAACGGTCTCACAAGCTCGTCGAATATTTCGAGGTGCTTGTCTTATAACTTCAATTAAAAAAACCCGCATGACTGAAAAATCCAGGACTACACCTACCGATGAGGCTATGTGGTTTGACTGAATAGAGTTTAATGTCCGAAAACCAATTGCAGGCTGTTCCCGGTGTCCCCAAGATCAAAGAAGGCTACAATCCTGCAACATGGATGTTGGATGTCAGTGCTACTTCAGTCGAAGCTCAACTGGACGTTGACTTTGCAGAAATCTATGCCAATTCCGACCTCTATAGGTGAGAGACGCGCACTCTTTGTAATTTTTTCGAATTCCAAATCATGAATGTGCACTGAACTGGGCGCCTCATTCCCCCGTTTTTTATTTTCTTCTCCCTTTTCAGGAGAAACCAGGAGCTCATCAAAGAGCTGAATTCTCCACAGCCCGGTTCAAAAGATCTTTACTTCCCCACCCAATACTCCCAGGGCTTCCTGACTCAATGCCATGCTTGCTTCTGCAAACAGAACTGGTCCTACTGGAGGAATTCCCGGTTTAACGCCATTCGGTTCTTCATGACGGTTGTCATTGGTCTTATGTTTGGCCTCATTTTCTGGAACAAAGGAGACAAAATGTAAGCACAAATTATTGCGTTTGAAAGATCATTCTCTTTTTGCGAAGGTCAAGCCGCTGCTATTACCTTAAACTGTTTGCTCACATGATGTTTCTGTTCCTTTTATCCTGATAGATATAAACAACAAGATTTGATCAATCTACTCGGTGCCACCTATGCTGCTGTTCTCTTCCTTGGAGCCACTAATGCTTCAGCAGTCCAATCTGTTGTGGCAATCGAAAGAACCGTCTTCTACCGTGAACGAGCAGCTGGGATGTACTCGGAGTTGCCTTATGCATTTGCTCAGGTATTATTCTCTCTGTATATTTCCAATAATTAGAATCTCATTCATTTCATTACAATTGTAATTTCTTGTTCTGTCGTTGATTGGTGTGCTTTGTGTATCAGGTGGCTATCGAAACAATCTATGTGGCAATTCAGACAGTTATTTATTCCCTCATTCTCTACTCGATGATCGGTTTCGAGTGGAAGCTCAGCAAGGTCTTGTACTTCTACTACTTCATATTCATGTGCTATACCTACTTCTCGATGTACGGCATGATGGTTGTCGCGCTCACTCCCGGCCATCAGATCGCTGCCATCACAATGTCGTTCTTCCTCAACTTCTGGAACTTGTTTTCGGGCTTCCTCATTCCCCGACCTGTGAGTCACCTTACCTCGGTCCTAATTCTAGTCTTCTTTCATTTCTCATTGAGAGCATCATCCTCTTTTGTAAACATGTCATATTAATGCTAATAATGCTCTACTATTGCAGCTGATCCCTGTGTGGTGGAGATGGTACTACTGGTGCTCGCCCGTCGCTTGGACCATCTATGGCATTTTCACATCCCAAGTCGGCGACAAGAAGGATGGTATAGAAATAGATGGAGGGCTTAAACCGCCAATAGATGAATTCCTGAAGTCAAGCCTGGGATTCGATTACGACTTCCTCGTGCCCGTGGCTTTGGCCCATATTGGTTGGGTCTTGGTCTTTTTCTTCGTCTTCGCCTACGGCATCAAGTTCCTCAACTTCCAGAGGAGATGAGAAACTACATCTTGTTTCGAAGAAGTAGAGTTTTTGAGCTTTTTACTAGTAGGACTGCTGACTGTATAGCAATATGGTCATATACATATGGAGATGAGCAGAAAACTGTTCCTCCTCTCTTTCTTCCCAGCACAATTCTTTTTTCCTCTGTAATTTTGCTTGGCTTGAATCCCCATTTTTTGTTTCTGTAATATTGTGGTAATGTATAGCTGTTTTTGCCTTGGAAATATGTTGTTGTACCATTATATAAGAGATGATGGAAAATAATATCCTTTTACTTCATAACCACATTTCTGCTACTCGTATCTCTTTTTCCACTTTGATATTTTCGAAATTGTGGAACATTTCTGAAAGATTGAATCGTTTTAATCCAAGAAAGCATTACGCAAGAACAACAACACCAGTTCTTACTCACGAAAACTAATCACCACTTTTTACACCAGCCAAACAAGATTAAAAGAAGGATTAAAATCTTTTAATGAAGCATAAACACTAGATTCTTCTCCAGACCCTCCGACTCCATTCCTTTTCATTTTATCAGAGCATCGTCAAATGGCCCATTTCGAGCGAGCCGAGCCTCGATGCCACGGACTCTTTCGTTTTTGCAGGCCAATGTACACTCTGCTTGCGAAATGAGAAACAAATCGAGTGCTTGGAACACTGTGGTACAGTGTTTTGGGTAGGGGTGAGTATCGGTTCACAGTCAATCCTCGACCGACCCTGAACTAGCCCAATGCGATTGGTCCTAGTCTAGTACCCCGGGGGACTAGGTTGGTTCTTGGTCTTAGGACCTTTGAATTTTGTAATGTACGAATTAGTCCTCAGTCCTATAAGTTTAGCGTTGGTCTAGCCCGGACCAACCCTGTACGTAATATTATATATATTACATCTAATATGTTATATAATATATGTTTTTGTCTACTCTAAATTCTAGCAGTTCCTTATCTATTCTCTTTGCAGTTCAATTTGTCACGTAAATTAGAAAGTAGAAACCCATATCGAATTTAACAAAAAAAAAATAGAAACCCTCTTCATTTGCCTCGGCCTTGCTCACCCGCCTTGGCCTCACTCGCCTCTCTTTGCTTGCATCACTCGCCTTGTAGTTCGCCTCTGTTCACTTACCTTGCTACTCGTCTCTATTCTCTTGCATCGCATCTTTGTTTTTATGGTTTGTTACTTTTAGTAAGTGTAAGTTACTGTTGTTATCTTATCTTATATTTATATTTGATATGTATTGGTGTTCATAATTTGGTTGCCCAATATTGCATTGTTAATGAGTATGTAATTTGAAATAATACGTTTGTCCTTTTAAGGAATATTAAAAGGGAAACAAAAAAAATGAACGGTTGGTCCTGGGTTGACCTTGGAACTAGACTGACCCCATAGAATTGATTTGGTCTTGTGATAGCTTGAATTTTCAAATTTCATTTTCGATTAAATAATTCGGGTCTTTCATTGACTCGCCGATAGTGCTATTCTCTGAATACTATCTGAGAAAGCCATTAAGGGATTTTAACGCAATAGACTTGGGAATTTGACCAGAAATCGACTGCTCGATCGTGGTATGTGATTAGTGTGTGGGTGATTTCACCTAATTGCAAAATTATCGTCGAACGGCACTAAATCGATTTTTCTGTCATTTCTATAAACAGCGTTCGAATTTGAAACCTCAAGATTTTCACGACAACCGAGAGTCACCAATGTGTCGAAGATGTACATTGTGACTTGAGATAAATCGATCATGGGTCAATTGTACTAAAAATTTCTAAAAGTTACCTGGTAGGTTAGGTCACCCTAAAATCGCGTCAGATTGAAATTAACCGCAAATTTAAACTCGATTTCAAAAATTGAAAGTTCTATCGTGTCATAATTCGTTTTAGGAACGTTGACTCATCCTCCGAAGTATTTTCGGAGATTCCGAGATTTTTACGGAAAATTGATTCGACGTTGCGGAAAAATAACGGAAATTCGGATTGGCCAAATTGGATGGATTTTTGGCCTCCTTACCAAGCTTTTGAGTGTTAGGAACTTATAGAAAGTTTGTGAGATTTTTCTTTGGCAAATTTGGATGTCGATTTGGAGAATTAAGTGAGGAAATTGAAGTTAATTTGGTGAAATTCGGAACCTATGATGGGGGTGCAACATTTGCACTCAAATTTGATTATTGTGGTATTAATTTTCAAGAAAGTAATTGGGGGGAAACAAGTAGATAATCTTGAAGACTTTTGTGGACAAAACCATGATGGAATAAGATATTTTAACCTTGACTTTATACACTCCCATTTTCAGTCTTATCGGGCAAGCTTCGCAGCCGACCTCCCCCCTTCGCGCATCTGCTTCAGCTTTCCTTTATTTTTCTTCAACTGAAGCCACCGATCCCCTTCAGTCTTTACTTTTTTTTTTTCATTTGTTCCTATTCGAAATTGCTGTCTCTATCTTTTATTTTGTATCTTGAAGCCCTACCGATTCTACAAGCTCTCGCCCGCATCATCATCATCATCCCATCTCTCACCACTACTCCATCTACCCACTCCACCGACGACTCCTCATTTTGGCCACGTTTTCTCTCAGTCAACCCTACATCTCCACAGTCGGTTTGTTGACCCCATTTTCCCACACGTCCAGCAACAATCGGGCTCTTCCCATCGAAGACCAAAGCCCACGTTCTTCATCTTCACTTGGTTCCAGCGTCCACCGAAGCTGCTGCCAGCTTACGCCCTCCATCAGCTCGTGTCTTCATCGGTCAACTCCAGCAACGCCCATCTTCTGCCACGATCGAGCCAGCACATTTTCCTTTTTCTTCGCGCCCTTCATCCACCGGTTATTCTCCACTTTCAACCCACACGAATCCAGCGTTTTGGGCCCGGTTCAGCAGCTCCTTCGGGCTTTCTTGTTCAGCCCACACAAATTTGACCGGCCCACCTTCAGCAACCCAAGCCAGAATCAGCCCAGTTTTGAAGCCCAAGCAATATCAGCCCAGTCTTGAAGCCTGCGAAGCAGCCCAAGCTCGTGAAGCAAGCCCAACCTAACTCAATAACAAATCTCAATTTGGGCTGAGATTTGTTGGGCCAATTTCAGGCCTGGTCCAAGCCCGCTGACGTCGCCGCAAACCTGAGTTTCGGCCGTTATCGCGGTAAACCGGTTTCCGCAATAAACCGATGAGTTTATGCACTAAACTCTTCTTAGTAGGCTAATGACATTTAATGGGTGTTTAGTTTAATTAAATTGAGAATTAGGTGGTTAGTTAGATTATATTAGAGATTTAATTAGTTAACTATGCACGTTAAGTGGTTAGAACGGCTTAATTAGGGATTAGATAAGCTGCATTATTTATCTAGACAGGTTCAGGAATTTTCCCGGTCTGTTTAGGCGGTTAATTTATTGATTTTGACCTAGGTTAGTATTTTTAGTATTCAAATTGAATTATTGAGTTAATCGTAGAAATTAATTAATTATTAAATATTTTTTTGGAAATTAGACCGGGATAGCTAGTGACCGGAATTTTGTTTTGATTGCAATTGTGTGGTTAGTTTATGCAATTGGGTATTAAATTGTGCAAATTGAGTGCTGATTGGAATTTTGAGTATTTAATTCCAAGATTTGTGAATTTCGTTATTTATTCATAAAATTTCAGGTGTCGGATTTTAACACCAAAAATGGTTTTATATACTATATAAAACATAGAGATTTTAAATTGGAAGATATCAATTCTTTTCCGGTTCGAATTGATTGTGTATTCACACACGACTATTTTACCATGTATTTCTAATATGAAGAAAAATGTCATGTTCATCATTTTAATTGAGGCATTTAAGTGTAATGCACAATGCCATATGATCGCCGAACAAAATGTAAGCCGTACTATATGCTGAGAGAAAAACTAGGAATGCATGATTAATTGAGTTGAATGCGCCAGATTATGGGACAAAATTGTGTGACATGGTATGAGACGTGTCATAATGATTTGACCCTATAATCAGGACCCCTGTGCTGATTTGAGAATTGAGTGTGGTGTTCCAATTGTTGAAGCTTAATTGTTGCTCATATCTGTTTGGTTATGTGTGATATAAACTATATTGATCTGCAGAGTGGATCTGAGGTGAGGTAAGTCCATATGATTGTGTGATTGAGTGGTTAGGATGCCTCTGGGCGTATTTCCTTCCTAATCGGGATTTAGAGCGTGAACTTGCTGATATTTATATCTCACCCCATTGTGGGTTAAATTTTCAGGGTCGCCAAGTGGAGAATCTGGAGTCGAGAGGAGGTGATCTGAAGTGTAGGTCAGTTAGGACTGCTTCTTTTTGGAAAGCCAGTCTTTGTAGTCTTTTGGTTATAAACCTTGTACATGACTCTGTGTGTATATAAAAGTGTGTTTTGTTTGTGAAATTGTTTATCTTGCTTTTCTATTCCGAGATGGTTACTGTCAGGGAATTTATATTCGCTTCTGCATGTGCAATAAAAGGAAAGGGTTGGCGACTTGTTCTTGGAAGTCGCAAATTTGTATCGACCAGAGAGGAATGGGCATGCGCTCGAGGATCAGGGCGTGATAGGTCTTCTGTCCCAAAAATTATGGATTAACACTATGCGGGTTGGTCCCTAGATTAAGTGCTAGATTGACTCAATCTGGACTATGCTCACACCTAATTTCGGGACATTCCTAAGAAGAAAAACTAGTTGCGAGTCCACCAGGACCATAAGGAAGAAGCCCTCGATGGGTTCCAGTCCCTTGTTAGAATCTTTACAGAACTTCGTATAAAATCAACTACATCATATGTAAAGTGGATTTGAATCAATTGATGATCCAGGTCTACAATATGTCTGTCACCCCCTTAAACTCAAATCGTTTGTGGAGATGTCCCTTTGAATGTCTCTTTGAGGTCGAAAACATTATTAAGTTCACAGTAGATAAAACTAGAAAGGTTGAAACTTGTCTCCTTAACAAGGAGAGTCGGTTCTTATAAAGTATGTAGCTAGTTAGCTTACATCTATGTATTCAACTCGTCCTGAATTTCTCCACAGCTTTCTTGTTTTTTGTTTTGATTATGAAAATCGAAGAGTTTGGAAAAAATCGAGAACTAGATCATTAAGTAGATTGAGCATCCATTATGCATGCTTTAGATACAAAAACATAACTCATTACACCAAATTTCATGATATAACAAACTTATAAGCAGATAATGAGTTATATACACTTCAACATAGCTATATTTATAAAGAAATATTTATTTCACATCAATATTAAAGCAAATGTTAATGGTACAGCCCATTGATCAATCTCTTCAAAAGCACATGTCAATGGTTTATTTCATTGGCCAATCTCATGCTTAGATGTTTGACCATGATCATACATAACGCATAATGACAAGACAACCAAGCTCCCCATGGCAAGGTCTCCATCTATATTACCATTGGCTAACTCATAAGTCTTTTTTAAACTAGTATGTTTACTCACAAGTCCTTTAATGGGCTTACAGTAATACTGAGCATCAATGCCAATCCACAACAACATCCTTGCAAATCCTTATATCCAAATGCATAATTGATATTAATCTTTTGCAGTTCAACTCATCCACTAGAATACCTTTTGCAAATTTATTTCATAAACACTTTTCAAACCATTCCAACTAACAAATAAGATAGCGAATGCTTGATTCGAAATTATACATCAAGTATGCCATAAAAATCACTTTTGCCTTTTGCACATAATGTCTCTCGCTTTTCATTTTCAAAGTATGAGTTTATAAACTTAGAAAAGAGATAGCACCACTCATCTGGGAATGCCTGAATCAAACAATGCATAACTAAACGAGTTGACAATCTCATAATCCTAGCAATTAAATGAGAATTGATGTCAAAGGCAAGTAAAGTCTACCTCAATTATGTGGCTAAACTAACCTAAATGCAACGCAGAACTCGCGTGTGAAATTCTAAATTTTTGCTCCAACTAAACAATGACTCTTGTCAAATCCCATATTTTCACAATATCATTATCTGTCATTTCCATGAAATCCCAAAACTCAACTCAAAATTGGATTTTGTGGCTCAAGTTTCACTAAACTTTGAATTTAAGCTCTAATTCTGAAAACTTCTCAAATCGGTGAAAGAAGGTTGCAAGCATTTACCGAGCATTACAAGTGGAGTTGAATTGGCTTGGTAAGATCCCGTGGCGTGTGCACTCTCGCTCTCTTCCCCCTCTCTTCTTTCTTTCTTTCTCTCCCCCTCTCCCTTTTTTTTATTTTATTTTTTATTTTCTTGCTCGTAAGCTCTCGTTCTCCTTTTTAAACTGAGTCGAGTCTCCACTTTCTACTTTCTTTGACTTTTCCAACCTTTTTTTTCCTGCACGTCCAACCATCCGCATGTTGCACTAACAAGCTCGGCGAGGTAGTCCACGATGTAATAATTATTGTGGCCCATATTATGTGATTTATTATATGGTTTACTAATTATTAAAATGCTACAAATAATTATTGGTTACGAGAAGGTACGACTATAATAAAATGAAAAATGGTATATTGCTTTGATGGAAGGCACATTTTTAATGAACGTATAAATAGAGTCCGGTCTTCTCTCCACCCACAACGAACAACAATAGCATAAAGAATTTGGTATTCTCTCATCCATCAATTGAATACATTAAGATTTAGTGGGTTAAGAGAGAGAAATCGGATTTTTTCATTTGGTTTGAGTTCTTTGGGTTTGCTACAACGATCATCATCAAGTGTAGCACTATGAATAAAGGTATGTCTTAATCTAATTGTGAAAATCATGAAGATAAAAGATCATTGTTTACTTTGAATTTTCGCATCAAGTATTATATGAATTGTCTAACAGTTGGTACAGAGCATTTGGTTTATGATCTCATGATTTTTCCGTTTAAAGAAATATTATAATTTATGTTTATGATTCATTGAACGATCTTGTTCGTATTATTTATTGTTGTTAAAATGTTTTCGGATGATTATGGATAAAGAAAATCCGAATGATGGAACATTTTTCATGGACGAAAATGGCGAAGAAAAGTTACTGTGCACGAGTGGAAAAGGACAAAAATGAAAAAAAATTCGGAATTTTGAGGGCAAGTAAGAAACTCGCCGATTCCGGGGGAAATCCGGCAATCCACCACTTGATTTCGGACCCATACGGTCGCACTGCCATGAGGAACATTAGGCATGAGTTTTTCCGGTATATCGGTATTCGCCGGAGGCGAATCGGGCGGCGCAAGTCGCAGTGGTTAGGGTTTGCGTTTTGGGGAAACTTTGGTTTGATTTGAGACCAATTTCTTGGTCATTTTCTCCGACACTTAAACTCATGTGGTCGTGCCGGCATGCTCTTGAAAACCCATTATTTATTTGTGTTGGGGATGGGCTGCCGGAGAAGAAACGGTGGCGGAACGGCGCAAAACCGGCGAAAAATCGATTCTGGGTGCGAGGAAGAAGGCGCGTGGGCCTCACGCGCTCGCTGTAGTTGCAGGCGCGTGGACCCACGCGCCACGCGCTCTCACGCGCGCGGCAGTTGCGGGCGCGTGCAACGCACGCGCCCCGCGCGTTGGACGCGCGCGTGCGAGGCACGCGCTCGAGGCGGATGCAGGCGCGTGCTCGGCACGCGCCTGACGTACCGCGGCGCCGTTTTTAATTTAATTTTTTTCCCTTATCTTTTTCTGCCCCTGTTTGTTTATAATTACGATTCTGCCCTTGCTGATTATTTACCATTTTGCCCCTGGATTATAAATTTATGATTTTGCCCTAATGGAATTATGTTTTAACGATTTTGCCTTTATGCTTTGATTATGTTTTATCCTTGTGTGCAATTTGGTAAATATTTATATTTTGCAATATTAAAAATTCACATTATGAATGGTTTGTTAGTCACCAAAGTGGCCAAACCTAAGTCTTTTGATTTTATTTTTTTTGATATTGTAAATTGTTTTATTCAATTACCTATGATTAATTGATGCTATATATGAAATCGATATGTTTTATATTATTATTGGAGTTATGGGTATATTGAAGTTCATTTATTATAATAACTTAGGGATTAACCCAAATGTTAATTATTTTTTTTATAATTCATGAACATGATGCTTGATAATTAATATGATTTGTTAAATTTGTTTGTATATCCAAAGATAACAAATAAATTTTAATAAGATATATTTACAATTATCAAATAAAAGTTATTAGCATCATTATGGTATATATATTTGTATATCATAGGATCGCCCAAAGGAGAACTGTGATGTACATGTGTCGTTTAATTTGAATTTGATTATGTGATATTCTCAAAGTATTAATGTATGAGTATTTTCTTGTACATTTGCAGTATCTGTACCTGTTTCACTCCATTCGCACGCCTCATCTGTTCCCTTATTCAATGGGATAAATTTTCCCGATTGGAGTGAACAAGTCCAGTTTCACTTAGGTGTCCTGGATCTTGATTTAGCGCTTCAAGCTGAGAAACCAGCTGATATTACTGATGAAAGTAGCAATGATGAAAAGTCTTTTCATAAAGCTTGGGAAAGATCGTACAGACTGAGCTTAATGTTCATGCGAATGACAGTTGCAAACAACTTAAAGACTTCTCTTCCCAAGACTAACAATGCTAAGGAATTTATAAAATTTGTGGAACAACGTTCTCAAACTGCTGATAAGTCACTTGTTGGTACATTGATGAGCACACTAACCACCATGAAATATGATGGTTCGCGTACCATGCATGAGCATATACTTGACATGACGAATTTAGCAGCAAAGTTAAGGATTTTGGGAATGAACGTGGATGAGTACTTTTTAGTACAATTTATACTTAATTCCTTGCCTCATGAGCAATATGTGCCATTTCAAATGAATTATAACACTATAAATGATAAGTGAAATGTAAATAAATTGGCCAGTATGCTAGTTCAGGAGGAAACAAGGATAAAGAATCAAAATGCTTATTCTGTTCATCTCTCAAGTTATGAAGTTCGAAAGAATTTTAAGAAGAAAGGTGGAAAGAGCAAGAAGAAAGGACTACAGGTCCTGAATGACTCTTCAAAGGCTTCTCAAATTCACAAGAAGTAACACAATCTTATTAAGTGTCATTTTTGCAACAAAATTGGACACTTGAAAAAAGATTGTCTGAAATGTAAGGCTTGGTTCGAAAAGAAAGGTAAGCCTTGTGCTTTAGTATGTTTTGAATCAAACTTTATTGAAGTTCCTTATAATACTTAGTGGATTGATTCTGGTGCCACCACTCATGTGTCAAATACGATGCAGGGATTTCTTACGATCCAAACTATAAAGCCAAATGAAAGTTATGTGATAACGGGGAACAAAAACAAAGCTCCAGTTGAAAGCATTGACACTTACCGTTTGATCTTAGATACCGGGTATTATTTGGATTTGTTTCGAACCCTTTATGTACCTACATTTTCTTGCAATTTAGTTTATTTGCCAAGACTTGATGTGATGAGATTTTATTGTAAGTTTAGATCTTAATCTTTCAGTCTATTTAAGAGTGATACTCTTATTGGAACTGTAACTTTATGTGATGGTCTCTACAAATTTAGACTTGATAATACTTTTGTTGAGACATTAATGACATTGCATCATAATGTTGGCACTAAACGAAGTTTGGTGAATGAAAATTCTACTTACTTGTGGTATAAATGTTTGAGTCATATATCCAAAGAAAGAATGTAAAGATTAGTGAAGAATGAAATTCTTCCAAATTTGGATTTTACTGACCTTGGAGTGTGTATTGATTGTATTAAAGGTAAATAAACAAAACACACTAAGAAAGGTGCCACAAGAAGCACAGAGCTTCTTGAAATTATACATACTGACATATGTGGTCCTTTTGATATTCCATCTTTTGGTAAGGAAAGCTATTTCATAACATTTATTGATGATTTTTCATGTTATGGTTATATTTATCTATTGCATGATAAGTCTCAATCAGTGAATGCACTTGAAGTGTATATTAAAGATGTTGAGAGGCAATTAGATAGAAATGTGAAAATAGTAAAATCAAATAAAGGCGGTGAATATTATGGAAAATATGATGAATCGGGATGTCGCGACCAGATTTTTCATGGGTTTGGACTACCTAAAGCTAGGTTAATGGATTACTAAGTCTTTAAACTTAGATCGGGCTCTCCCAAACCCATACCAATTCGCGACTTAGATTTGAATTCTTAACATGCAAATGATTTTCAATCATGAGTCGCCACTAATCTATTTTTGGTGGGTCGATTAGAAACCCAAGTAAAGTAACGGGAGATTTACTTTACTCCTACGAACCAGAGATTTATGAGTTCGGGGACTTGATTACACCAAACTATCCTAGTGCCCTTTCGATACCTTTTTATTTCATTTTTAAAAAATGTTTGGCAATTGAATTGATTTTAATTTAACTTCCTAACATGTGAGGTGATCATACATGTGCACATGCCACCAATTTAACACTCAAGAAAGCAATTAAACATTGCAAAACATACCTAGAAGCAACGAAAAGATCTACATTGCTAAATCAAAATTCACATCAAAGAACCTTAGATATGATTTCTAATTAACACTCAATCATTCAATTTTTGTTTTTATTTTCACTTTATTTAATGAAAATCATGCGATGCATGCTAATAATCTAATATGACATGGCAGCATGGCATAAACTATATGACATGAAGAAATGCAATAATTAAATGCAATCTAAATGACCTAATTTTAATGACATGCAATGTGATGCAATGACATACAAAATTATTTAAACTAAAATGACATGCATCATATAATTTAGTATGCGAGTTATATGTCATGCGACATTTATTAAATGACCTAGTCTAATGACAAGGAAATTCTAATTAAATGAACTTAATAAAAACTAAATGACGTGCATTTGATATTTATATCTTAAAAATGCAAAAATGATCTAGTTAGATTAAAATTCTATCTAGTTCAAACTAAGGATTAAGTCACATTAAATCCTAATTTAAACCATGCAATTTATCTAATATGCAATGACGTGCAAGAATGCCCTAATTCAACATGATATATGCATGATAGTTTTTTATTTTTTATTAAAAAATTCGAAATTTAAAATTGCCATGTAATTAAAAATGCAACTTAAATTAAACAGAAATTAAAAATCCTAAATGAATGCATTTTTTAGTTTTTTTGGTTTTTTATATTTTCCTAATTGAAATCCCTATCCTAGATATGCCAGATAACAAAAAATATTCCAAAACAAACTGAATCATAATTCAAATATTTTTTAGATTTTTTAGTGGCTTTTTAAAACAATGCGATTACCAACTAAAAATCAAATCTAAACTAATCAAGGCATCAAATCAAATAAAGGATCAAAATAATCGAAAAAATAACCCGTTGTTGTCACAAGTTAAAAATTCACGATTATCCTAACCCTAATTATCATGACAAAAAGTTCAAAATAACTAAAAGTCTTATCCGAATTCTTACGGATCAAATTAATAGTTAAATTGATTCAACACTTAAAATACTATCAATAAACCCCAAAAATTAATGTAATTAAAAAATAACCCGACATCTTACGGGTCAAATTAATAATTACAATAAGTTTAGGGATAATTCTTGCATTATACGAGATTCATAAAGTGAACATTAGGATCCAATGAAGTAAATAAAGTAAAGAATATCAACAAAATAAAGTAAAATAAATGAAAAATAAAAACAACCTAATTGATTTTGCTTTTTCAGTTGCTTTTTCTTTTCTCTGTTTTTCTTCTTTCCTTTCCCACGTCTGACCGTGGGTCTCCAAGAGCAATTGTCGTCGGTCCAGCTGGTCACCGGCTCCGGTGAGGGGCAGCAGATCAGAGGTCTGGCAGGGAAGAAACTCCGGCGAAGGGACTCGACAGACGAGCGGAGCAGCGGGCAGCAGAGACCCGTGGAGCAAGGGCGCTCGGGCGGAGGACTCGGGGGGCACTCCGGCGTCTCGAACCAGCAAATCGTGGGCGAGATCGACCCTCCGGTGCGGTAGATCGGGCTCCGAACGGGTGCGGGGACTGAGCAGAGGACGGTGATGGCGCGGTGCGGTGAACGGCGGTACTCCGCCGTTCCGGCGGGCGAACAGGACGTCGCGGGTGGTGGCAGAGCGGCTCGACTCGAGCTTGGGTCGTCGCGAGGAGACGATCGGCGATTGCTGGTGTCGCGTCGGTTGGTGCCTGGGTCGTCGTGGGGGAGACGAGCGCTGCGATTGGAGTGGGTTCGGCAGGGGGCGGTTTGGACGGCAGCGAGCAAGTTGTTCGCGAAGGAGGCGCGGCGAGGCTCGACGAGACGAACGGCGGGGGTCGTCGGGGCTCGTGCGGAGGAAGATCCAGGCGTCGGGGACTCGGGGCGGTGCGGCGGTTGCAGCGAACGGGACTGGTTTCGAGCTCCAGGCGGCGTCGGCGTGCGCGGTGAGGCGGTTCGCGAGCGGAGCAGGGGCAGGGCTTGGCGCGGCAAGGTGGGCTCGGGCGGCGAAGGTGCGGTGGTTGGTGACGACTAAGGATGGTGTCGGATCGCACGGGCTGGGACGCAGCAGGAACCGGCGGAAGTTCAACAGCGAAGAACTCTTGGAGAAGATGAACAGTAGGAGTCTTGTCTTTGCTTTTCCCTCTTCCTCTCTCTCTCTCCTATCTTCCTCTCTCTCACACGTCACTTTTTTTCTTCCTTCGTACCCTTTCTCTCTTTTTCCCTGCAGAAGCAAAACTTTTCTTTTGACCTTTTTCTGAATTTTTTCCAAAAGGAGCTCCCCCCTTTGGTTCCGAAATCTCGCCCTTTATTTATAGAGGAAGGCTCGAAGTTGTTTTTGCGAGTGAGATATTCACTCAACAATTCCAACAGTAAAAATGCTCTAAAATCAAATAAAAACTGAATTTTTTTTTGAATTTTGAAAATAAGATATATTTTCAAAAACAATTCCAAAACCGAATTTTTATTTTATTTGTTATTTTCTAAAATATTAGGTGTCAACACGGGACAATGTCCAGGTTCATTTGCTAAATTTCTTGAAAGACATGGCATTTGTGCTCAATACACAATGACATGTACACCACAACAAAATGTTGTAGCAGAAAGGCGTAATCGTACTTTAATGGAAATTGTTAGGAGTATGATGAGTCATTCATCTTTACCCTGTCTTTGTAGATGTATGCTTTAAAGACTTTTATGTACTTATTAAACATGGTTCCTAGTAAGGCAGTTCCAAAGACTCCTTTTGAACTGTGGACGGGAAGGAAACATAGTTTACGACACCTGCATATTTGGGGTTGTCAAGCAGAAGTAAGAATTTACAATCCACATGAAAAGAAATTGGATTCAAGAACGACCAGTGGTTATTTCATTGGTTATGCATAAAAATCCAAATGGTATAAATTTTATTGTCCTAATCATAGTATAAGAATTGTTGAATCTGGAAATGCTAGGTTCATTGAGAATGGTGACATCGGTGGGAGTGAAAGAATGCGTGATGCTTGCATTCAAGAAGTAAGGGTAGGAGTTCCTATACCCAAAGCTTCTAAAGTTGTTGTTCATGATATTATAGAACAATCTAATAATAATCAAGAACAACAAATTAATGAACAAACACTCGATAATGGAGATGTCAATAATGAACTTCTAATGGCCGAGTCGCAAGAAATAGCATTAAGGGGATCTCAAAGAGAAAGGAGGTCGGCTATTTCTGATGACTATATGGTTTATCTACAAGAGTTAGCAAATGACTTAGGAATTGGAAATGATCCAGATTCATTTTCCCAAGCCATGGAATGTGAAGATTTTAATGAATGGTTTAATGCCATGGAAGAAGAGTTAAAATCCATGCATCAAAATCAAGTTTGGGATATTGTTGAATTGCCTAAATGATGTAAGAAGGTCGGGTGTAAATGGGTCTTTAAGACCAAGCGCGACTCAAAAGGCAATATTGAACGGTATAAAGCCAGACTTGTTGCAAAGGGTTTTACTCATAAAGAAGGCATTGACTATAAAGAGATATTTTCACCAGTCTCTAAGAAGGACTCACTTAGAATTATTATGGCTTTGGTGGCTCATTATGACTTGGAGTTACACCAAATGGATGTTAAAACCGCTTTTCTTAATAGGAATTTAGAAGAAGAGGTTTATATGGACCAACCCGAAGGCTTTTCAGTTAAAGGAAAGGAACACATGGTATGTAAATTAAAGAAGTCAATATATGGACTTAAACAAGCTTCCCGACAATAGTATCTTAAGTTTAACGATACCATAACTTCATTTAGATTTAAGGAAAACACCGTTGATCGGTGTATATATATGAAGATTAGTAGGAGTAAGTTTATTTTTCTAGTTCTGTATATTGATGATATTTTGCTTGCTGCTAATGATCTTAGTTTGTTACATGAAACCAAGAAGTTTCTCTCTAAGAATTTTGAAATGAAAGATATGGGAGAGGCAACATATGTGATAGGAATAGAAATATTCTGTGATAGATCACAATGATTATTAGGATTGTCTCAGAAAGCCTACATTGAGAAAATTTTAGAGAGATTTAATATGAGTAAATGTTCAGCAGGAATAGTTCTAATTTAGAAAGGTGATAAATTTAGCCTTATGCAATGTCTGAAAAGTGAATTGGAACGAGAAAAAATGAAAAATATTCCTTATACATCCGTTGTTGGGAGCTTAATGTATGCACAAACTTGCACCAGACCAGACATCAGTTTTGTTGTCGGAATGCTGGGTAGGTATCAACTGCAAAGAAAGTTCTTAGATACTTGTAAGGAACGAAGAATCATATGCTCACTTATAAAAGATCCGATCATCTCGAGGTGATTGGATATTCAGATTCAGACTTAGCCGGATGTGCCGATACAAGAAAATTAATGTTTGGTTACTTGTTTCTTCTGGCTGGAGGGGCAATTTCATGGAAGAGTGCAAAGCAGTCAGTTATTGCTGCATCGACTATGGAAGTTGAATTTGTGGCATGCTTTGAGGCCACAATTCATGAATTATGGCTGCGAAATTTTATTTTAGGGCTTGTGATTGTCGACAGTATTGCCAAGCCGCTGAAAATTTATTGTGATAACTCTGTATCAGTTTTTTTCTCTAAGAATGACAAGTATCCTAAGGGTGCTAAGTATATGGAGATCAAATACTTGTCTGTCAAAGAAGAAGTTCAGAAACAAAGAGTGTCAATTGAGCACATTAGCACCAATCTTATGATAGCAGATCCCTTAACAAAAGGACTGCCGCCCAAAACATTTAATGAGCATGTTGAAAGGATGGGCATTATTGAATGTCATTAATGTTTGTATTATGATTGTATTAAGTTTATGTATTTGACACTTTGAGCTCACTTACGTGTTTTTGATATTTCATGTTTTCTATTTAGTATACGTTATGGAAATAGATGAATGTTAAACAGGATAGTTTCTAAAGAAATATTATAGTTGGACTATTACTGTACTTCTCATTTATGGATCATGTTAAGTAAAGTGCTGTAGTTGTAGTACATAGAAGGGACTATGTCGATTAATGACATACAACCGCTATGACTCACATTAGTTTTCTTTATTTAATTGTGATTATTATGTGATTGCCAATTTATTGAAATTTTATAGCATAATCTTATTATGCACATTACAGTCTTTATTAAACATGAAAGGAACATCATATGGGCCAAGTGGGAGAATGTAATAATTATTGTGGCCCATATTATGTGATTTATTATATGGTTTACTAATTATTAAAATGCTATAAATAATTATTGGTTACGAGAAGGTACGACTCTAATAAAATGAAATGGTATATTGCTTTGATGGAAGGTACATTTTCAATGAACGTATAAATAGAGTCCGGTCCTCTCTCCACTCACAACGAACAATAATAACATAAAGAATTTGGTATTCTCTCATCCATCAATTAAATACATTAAGGTTTAGTGGGTTAAGGGAGAGAAATCAGATTTCTTCATTTGGTTTGAGTTCTTTGGGTTTGCTACAACAATCATCATCAAGTGTAGCGCTATGGATAAATGTATGTCTTAATCTAATTGTGAAAATCATGAAGATAAAAGATCATTGTTTACTTTGAATTTCCGCATCAAGTATTATATGAATTGTCTAACGCATGAACCTGCCATTGATTCCTCTGCATGTCCTGACCAGGATTGCGCTCTCAGACGTCTTGATGCTCTCTAAAACCTGGTCCATGTCTCGTGTCATCGCGCATGAATTGCATGATCTTATTTCTCTCTTGTAAAACTATGGAAAGATAGAAAGTGTCTCGTGTTATGTGCAGAATTTTTTATTTATTTAATAAGTATTTTTGGATACTCGTCAATAAGATGCTTCTATTATATATGAAATGTCCGCTGAAAAAGTCATTCCGCACCTTCCATTACATTACGAATTTTCTCCATCAACGAATTCAACTATAAAGATGGTCGTTTCATCTCTTATTGGCTCGTCTTTGCTAAAGTCATGCACGAGGGAGACATCGCATGCATTCAGATATCTTTGTCTTGGGCATTGATGTTGACAATTGTCGGCTTTTCGACTTTCAAGTACTTCGAAGTTGCCAATGGATTAAAAAAAGGTTCTTCGAGATACTTTTTCCGTTAGACTGAGGAATATATGATGCATTGGAAAAGTAGATGTTCAAAGGTGCAAGCCTGCCAACTCAGAGCCTGTTTAACATGGTTGTTTTCTTTTAATTTCATTCTTTTGATAAGAAAAAAAAAAAAAACACTAGCCCTTAAGTTTAATCTCTGCAAACCCCTTCTTTTAGCATAAAAGTAGCCATGGTTTTGTGCAAGCACTGCTCTAATTATCAACTCAATAGGCCGAGTTCATCAATATTCCCAATCCTGATCGCACATTAAAGAAGCACGGCCTTGTGTTCAAGTCTCAAAAGAAGACAACATCTTGAGTATTACCCCCATCCATACCTTGTCCCTTGACTAATTATATAATTGTGATGGAACATGAAGATGTCCGTAGTCTGTAATATGATGAGATTGGTCGGATGCAATAATGATACTTGAGGCTAGCATGGTTAAGTTACCACGAGTAAAGATATTTAACTTATAGGAACATCTATAAGTATTTAACTTATAAGGACATCTATAAGTAGTGATTATATGAAAAATAATGAAAAAAAAAAGTCCATTGAGGGCAAATTTACCAACATATTTGATAATTGTTGCTTTAAATCCCTTTGAAATAATGTTAAGGTCTGTGGGGCAAAAGATAAATTAAAGTTAAAAGATATTGAATCAATCTGGACTATGAAGCTAATTATTTTAAAATTATATTAAAAAAATCGATTTGGGGAAATTAATTGGGCATCATCAGTGTGGTTTAAATAAGTAGGAGTCATCGGACCAGGTACGGTCGGACCGGTGTCCTCGATCCCATCTCATGCCTCCCCATTAAAATATTACCGAAAAGAAGACGATTCGGCGCTTACAATTTAATATCGTGCGCTCGTCCGATGTCGTCCGCAGGATCGGACCCCTCTTTGACATGTCAACCCTCGTCGCTGCAAATCCGACGGCCAGAAGATTTCCTTCTGGAAGAGCGCGAACGGAGCGCGAGACACCGGATTGGGTCTGTGAATCTTCAAAGCATCTCGCAAGTTGGCTCAAAGCCGCCGGAACGACTTGTCGTCTCGATTTGACCGTTGACCGACGACCGACGACCGACGCGCGCGCGCGCGCGTGCAGGCACACTTGTTCCTGTTCTCGCTCCGGATGGATCTTTTGCTTCTCCTTCAACTCACTCTCTATATAAAACTCCTCAAGAAACACCTCCTCAAAATATCTCTCTTTCTCCTTCTCATCATCTATCTGCTCCAAGTTTTCTCATAAGCAAACGCACAGAAAAGAAAAGAAGTGTCCTTCTGCTTCACCATGTGCATATAGATTCTTTCTTTGGGAGTTCATTTGTTCTTCTTCAAGTTCTTGTTCCAACTCTGGTCCAAGAACTTCGCCAAGGAGTATTCTATTCGGTTTTCACGTGTGATCCGGAGAGAGAGGAGGCAGGTTCGACAATGGCGGCGGCATTGGCCGGCGATGACCTCATGAGGCAGACGAGCAGCCGTCGCAGCTGGCGGTCGGGCAGTGTGAGGGAGATGTGGAACGCACCTGACGTGTTCCAGCGGAGCGCCCGGCAGGCGGCGGATGACGAGGAGGAGCTCCAGTGGGCTGCCATCGAGCGGTTGCCGACCTACGACCGGTTGCGGAAGGGGATACTGACCCAGGTGCGGAGCAACGGGAGGGTGGTGCACGACGAGGTGGACGTGACGAACCTTGGGACGCAAGACAAGAAGGTCCTGATGGAGAGCATACTCAAAGCGGTGGAGGAGGACAACGAGAAGTTCCTGAGGAGGCTGCGGGACAGGACTGACCGGGTCGGTATCGAGACCCCAAAGATCGAAGTGAGGTTCCAGAACCTGTGCATTGAAGGCGACGCTTATGTGGGGACAAGGGCACTCCCAACTCTGCTCAACTCTACCTTGAATGCTATTGAGGTTGGCTTTCATCAGAATTTTTTTACTTTCTGTGATGTTTCTTTTTCATGTTCAGTTGATCTTGAGTGTTGTTTAGTGAAGTATCAGTGGAAAACTCGAAAGGGTTGTAGCTAGTCATGTAAGATAGCTTAGCTGACTAGATCAGGTAGAGGTATTTGGTCACGTCTGGCTTTTAAATGACTTAGAGACTTTACGAGGAACAAGTTCTTGCGAGTTTCTTGTATGTGGGTGCGATACTGACACCGCTTTTGACTATATCGAGTAGGCAGGTTTGGTGAGCATGAGATGGCAGAAGATATAACATTTGATTGCAAATATGCAGACAAAAAGTGGATTTTTTAGTGAAATGGTGCGTCTTTGCTGCTTAAGTAATTAAAAAAAAGGAAAGCTGACGTTATGGGAAGCCGAAAGAGGTGGAGAAGAGCTAACACAACCTTTGAGCGGTTCGAATGTTGAAACACAGAGATCGATAAATCAATCAGTTTGTGTTTCTTTTCATGTCTTCAGGGTAACGGCAGGTCCGATTCATTAGATGAGGTAAATTTGTTATTTTCCATAAATCCTCAATAACAATATTTATGTCGACAGGGAGCTATTGGCATGATCGGACTCTCTCCATCGAAGAAGAGAGTGTTAAAGATACTTCAAGATGTCAGTGGCATAATCAAACCGTCAAGGTAAATTCATTGATCCCCTCAACTCGAAGATCCTAGTCTCACTGCTTACATAAAAAAGTGCAGTTCTGCGCGCTTAATTTGGGAGCTTATAAACATGAAAATATTCATTTTCAGGTTGACCTTGCTTCTTGGACCTCCTGGCTCTGGAAAAACAACACTGCTACAAGCACTTGCTGGAAAGTCTGATGATAATCTAAGGGTTAGCAATGCATTTTGACCTATCTGTATGCATTTACTTGCTTGCTGACTACAGGTTCTCTAGTTCTTAAGAGTGAACTAATTTGTTCTGTTACAACTATACAGATAACTGGAAAAATCACCTACTGCGGCCACGAATTCAATGAATTCGTTCCTCAAAGGACCTGCGCTTACATTAGCCAGCATGATCTTCACCATGGTGAGATGACAGTCCGTGAGACACTGGACTTTTCGGGCCGTTGCTTGGGAGTCGGAACTAGGTATGAAATGTTGGCGGAGCTGTCGAGAAGAGAGCGAGAGGCAGGAATCAAGCCGGACCCTGAAATTGATGCTTTCATGAAGGCCACTGCCATTACTGGCCAAGAAACCAGTTTGATGGCGGACTATGTTCTCAAGGTTGGTTTGCAGAATTTTTCCATTCAATCCCGCTTCAAATTTGACGTTTGGTTGTATAAGCTGGTGTGGTAGGCTAATTCTCTGATGTTTGTGGCAGATCCTCGGATTAGATATTTGCGCTGATATCATGGTTGGAGACGACATGAGAAGGGGTATCTCTGGTGGACAAAAGAAACGTGTCACCACAGGTGAGATGTTGGTCGGACCGGCAAAAGCGTTCTTCATGGACGAGATATCGACAGGGCTGGATAGTTCCACGACTTTTCAGATTGTGAAGTTCATGAGGCAGATGGTCCATATCATGGATGTGACCATGGTCATCACCCTGTTGCAGCCAGCTCCCGAGACTTATGATCTCTTTGACGACATAATCTTGCTCTCGGAAGGCCAGATCGTCTATCAAGGGCCGCGAGAGAACGTTATCGGGTTTTTTGAGTACGTGGGCTTCAAATGCCCGGAAAGAAAGGGGGTTGCTGACTTTCTGCAGGAAGTGACTTCCAAGAACGACCAAGAGCAATACTGGTACAGGAAGGACCAACCTTATAGATACATCTCGGCGCCTGAATTCGTGAGGGCTTTCAATAGCTTCCAGGTCGGTCAGCGCCTTCTCGAAGAGCTTAGGGTCCCTTATGACAAAACCAAGTCACACCCTGCTGCTCTGGTGAAGGAAAAGTATGGAATTTCTAACTGGGAGCTCTTCAAAGCTTGCTTTGCCAGGGAATGGCTGCTGATGAAGCGCAGCACTTTCGTGTATATCTTCAAGACCACTCAGATCACGCTCATGGCCTGCATTGCGTTCACCGTGTTCTTCAGAACAAAAATGAAGACCGGCACAATAGTAGACGGGACAAGATTTTGGGGAGCTCTATTTTACAGTCTTCTGAATGTCATGTTTAATGGGATGACAGAGCTTGCGATGACAGTGTTCAGGCTTCCGGTGTTCTTCAAGCAGAGAGATTTCTTGTTTTACCCTGCCTGGGCTTTCGCGTTGCCCATTTGGGTTCTCAGAATTCCCGTCTCACTGGTTGAATCTGGAATTTGGATCATCCTCACTTACTATACCATTGGGTTCGCCCCGTCTCCTGTTAGGTAAGACCACATTTTCTGCTCTCTCATAAGTTGGCCCTTCCTGTTTTGGTTTATAAGCTAATAAAACTAGTGCGAGGAAAATAATCTCTGGTGAGTCCTCTTGCTGACAAATCTCGGTGATTTTTACTTGTGCAGGTTTTTCAAGCAATTCCTGGCTTTCTTTGGTGTGAATCAGATGGCTCTCTCTCTCTTCCGTTTCATAGCGGCTGTGGGAAGAACACCAGTCGTCGCCAACACGCTTGGGACCTTCACATTGCTGCTGGTATTCATCCTTGGTGGTTTCATTGTCGCAAAAGGTTAGAAATGCTCACTTTTTAGGGCTTGGCATTGTCATTCTAAGCAATCGCTGATAATGGCATTCGGATATTTCATGTTTCACACCTATAGATTGTTTTTCGTGATAAGCTTCTAAAAATTAATTTGCGCAATGGTGGACAGATGACATTTCAAAAGGGATGATCTGGGGTTACTATATTTCTCCCATGATGTATGGGCAAAATGCCATTGCTATCAATGAGTTCCTCTCTGATAGATGGAACAAGGTAAGTTATGTACAAGGCTTAGGATATGATGGAACTTCAAAAGTCTTTTGAAGATTTCAGGATACATGTAAATTAACTTCTTTTGATGTCACAGCCTACACCCATCGGTACCTCTGAACCCACAGTTGGGAAGGCCCTTCTAGCGCAAAGAGGCCTTTACAACACCGAGAGCTGGTATTGGATCAGTATCATGGCACTTTTCGCGTTCTCTGTTGTTTTCAACATTCTCTTCACTGCTGCATTGACATTCTTAAATCGTAAGTGGATGCTCTCTTCCGGTTTTCATTTTGCAAAGTAAAATGAAAAAGTATGTACTGATTTTATTGCTTTCCGACTGTATCTCAGCTCTTGGCGATAATAAAGCAATGCTCGCGGATGATGATTCCGAGAAGAGAAGACAATCTCGATCAGAAGGTATGTGATTGTTGTGGTTAGAACTGTCAACTGGATAGAAAAAAAGAAATCTGGGATGATGCCTCAAAAAGTATCATGTGTGGATGCTTGTTTAAGACTGGAATTTTATGGACAGGCACTCCCATGCAAGTAAGAAATGCCCGAGCAAACGACGGTATTGTCAGCGAAAGCACCCAGGCTAGGAGAGGAATGGTTCTGCCTTTCCAGCCCCTTTCACTTGCCTTCAACCATGTCAATTACTATGTGGATATGCCCGCGGTAAGTCCATTCCTCCCTAACATAAGACTCCTCAAGTTCGGTGCAGCGATGAAATGACACGAGCATGGCCTAACACAACGACAGTTCTTTCGTAATTTCACATAAAACTATCAATAGAAACAAGTAACTTGTCAGAAAGAAAAAGGCTGGGGAAGTTCTGGTCGTTAAAGTATTTGTTTGAGACATATTTCTCAGAATACAAACTGTAAAATACCTCCACCCAACGTAGATTCAGAAATAAATGTCTGTTTTGTCGTGCTTCAGGAAATGAAGACTCAAGGGGTTGAGGAAAGCCGACTACAACTCCTAAGAGATGTCAGTGGGGCTTTCAGGCCGGGCGTTTTGACTGCATTGGTTGGAGTCAGTGGAGCCGGAAAGACGACACTGATGGATGTGTTAGCAGGAAGAAAAACTGGCGGATACATTGAGGGAAGCATAACTGTTTCCGGTTATCCCAAGAACCAAGCCACTTTCGCTCGAGTGAGCGGTTACTGTGAGCAGAATGACATTCACTCACCATATGTCACCGTTTACGAATCTCTCTTATACTCAGCTTGGCTTCGTCTCGCTAAGGACGTAAATAAGGAAACCAGAAAGGCACGTGACTACGATACTATCTTCTTCATAAATAACTCCTTCAAGCAAGTAAACGGACCTGGTGGAAATTATGACTAAACGTGAGTATTCTTGGTTTTGCAGATGTTTGTTGAGCAAGTCATGGATTTAGTTGAGCTTCATCCCTTGAGGAATGCTCTAGTTGGGCTTCCGGGAGTTGATGGACTCTCGACCGAGCAGAGGAAGAGGCTCACAATAGCCGTCGAGTTGGTTGCTAATCCCTCGATTATCTTCATGGATGAGCCCACGTCAGGTCTCGATGCCAGAGCAGCTGCAATCGTCATGCGTACTGTGAGAAACACCGTGGATACTGGGCGTACTGTTGTGTGCACGATTCACCAACCGAGTATAGACATTTTTGAGGCTTTTGATGAGGTACCGTTAGGATGATTGAACTGCGTGTTCCTTTCATGTGTTTTCAGGATTGTCTCTTCAAGATATCCCTGTGCTGAGGATGTGTGTTCTTCTTGCAGCTTCTCCTGATGAAAAGAGGAGGGCGAGTTATTTATACAGGGCCTCTCGGTGAACGGTCTCACAAGCTCGTGGAATATTTCGAGGTGCTTATCTTATAACTTCAATTAAGCAACCCGCATGACTGAAAAATCCATGACTACACTTACCCATGTCGTTATGTGGTTTGACTAAATAGAGCTTAATGTCTGAAAACCAATTGCAGGCTGTTCCCGGTGTCCCCAAGATCCATGAAGGCTACAATCCTGCAACATGGATGTTGGATGTCAGTGCTACTTCAGTCGAAGCTCAACTGGACGTGGACTTTGCAGAAATCTATGCCAATTCTGATCTCTATAGGTGAGAAACGCACTCCCTGTAATTTCTTCAAAATCCAATCATGAACGTTCTGAACTCAATGCCTCATTCCCCCGTTCTCTCTCTCTCTCTCTCTCTCTCTCTTATTTAACCTTCTTTTCAGGAGAAACCAGGAGCTCATCAAAGAGCTGAGCAGTCCACAGCCTGGTTCAAAAGACCTTTACTTCCCCACCCAATACTCCCAGGGCTTCCTAACTCAATGCCATGCTTGCTTCTGCAAACAGAACTGGTCCTACTGGAGGAACTCCCGATTTAACGCCATTCGTTTTGTCTCGACGATCGTCATTGGTCTTATGTTTGGTTTCATTTTCTGGAACAAAGGAGGCAAAATGTAAGCACAGATTATTGCGTTTGAAAGATCATTCTCTTTTTTCGAAGGTCAAGCCGCTGCTATTACCTTAAAGTGTTTGCTAAAATGATGTTTCTGTTCCTTTTATCCTGATAGATTTAAACAACAAGATTTGATCAATCTACTCGGTGCCACCTATGCTGCTGTTCTCTTCCTTGGAGCCACTAATGCTTCAGCAGTCCAATCTGTTGTGGCAATCGAAAGAACCGTCTTCTACCGTGAACGAGCAGCTGGGATGTACTCGGAGTTGCCTTATGCATTTGCTCAGGTATTATTCTCTCTGTCCATTTCCAATAATTAGAATCGCATTCATTTCATTACAATTGTATTTTCTTGTCCTGTCGTTGATTGGTGTGCTTTGTGTATCAGGTGGCTATCGAAACAATCTATGTGGCGATTCAGACAGTTATTTATTCCCTCATTCTCTACTCGATGATCGGTTTTGAGTGGAAGCTCGGCAAGGTCTTGTACTTCTACTACTTCATATTCATGTGCTATACCTACTTCTCGATGTATGGCATGATGGTTGTCGCGCTCACTCCCGGCCACCAGATCGCTTCCATCGTAATGTCGTTCTTCCTCAACTTCTGGAACTTGTTTTCGGGCTTCCTCATTCCCCGACCTGTGAGTCACCTTACCTCGGTCCTCTTTTGTAAACATGTCTTCGTTCATTTCTCATTGAGAGCATCATCCTCTTTTGTAAACATGTCATATTAATGCTAGTAATGCCCTATTATTGTAGCTGATCCCTGTGTGGTGGAGATGGTACTACTGGTGCTCGCCCGTCGCTTGGACCATCTATGGCATTTTCACATCCCAAGTCGGCGACAAGAAGGACGGTATAGAACTAGATGGAGGGGGTAAACCGGCAATAGATGCATTCCTGAAGGAGAACCTGGGATTCGATTACGACTTCCTCGTGCCCGTGGCTTTGGCCCATATTGGTTGGGTCTTGGGCTTTTTCTTCATCTTCGCCTACGGCATCAAGTTCCTGAACTTCCAGAGGAGATGAGAAACTACATCTTGTTTCGAAGGAGAATTTTTGAGCTTTTTACTAGTAGGATTTTTGACTGTATAGCAATATGGTCAAATACATATGGAGATGAGCAGAAAACTGTTCCTCCTCTTTTTCTTCCCAGCACAATTCTTTTTGCCTCTGTAATTTTGCTTGGCTTGAATCCCCATTTTTGGTTTCTGTAATATTGTGGTAATGTATAGCTGTTTTTGCCTTGGAAATCTGCTGTTGTACCATTATATAAGAGATGATGGAAAATAATATCCTTTTACTTCATAACTACATTTCTGCTACTCTTATCTCTTTTCCACTTTGATACCATGCGAAATCGTGGAACATTTCTGAAAGATTGAATCGTTCTAATCCAAGAAAACATTACGCAAGAACAACAACACCAGTTCTCACCCACGAAAACTAATCACCACTTTTTACGCCAGCCAAACAAGATTAAAAGAAGGATTAAAATCTTTTAATGAAGGAAAAACACTAGATTCTTCTCCAGACCCTCAGGACTCCATTGCTTTTCATTTTATCGGAACGTCGTCAAATGGCCCATTTCCGGTGAGCGAGCCTCGATGCCATGGAGTCTTTCATTTTCGCAGGCCAATGTACACTCTGCTCACGAAACGAGAAAGAAATTGAGCACTTGGGACGCCGTGGTACACCGTTTCAGGACATTCCCAGAGTCCACCAGGAGCAGAAGGGAGGACCCCTCGACGGGTTCCAGTCCCATGTCAGAATATTTAAAGACATTCGTACAGAATTAACTACATCACAGGCAAAGTGGACCTGAATATGTGACATCCTTGGTTAACTTGAGGTATTATCGGCTTTACGGTGTTATCTTTCAGTGTACAGGTAGTCACTTTTCCAGAGATCACCCATCCGGATAATGCTTTAGAATGGGCTCGCTTAACTTTAAAGTTTCAAAGCAAAACTTGTCATTACATTGAAAAGTACCTCCATCAATTAATTCCAATTTTAATAAACACACACACACACACACACACACACACACACACACATTTCAAAATCGCTCTCCCTATTTAGTGGTTCATTTTTATTCTCTTTGCCATCCTAGAAACCTATCAGGAGTCGTTCCTTGTTCAGATTCTCTCGGTGACCGCTTTTTGCCCTCGTTGAACACGATCGTTACAAAATCAATCAATGATCTAGGTCCACAATATCTATGTCACCTCCTTAAACTCAAAAAGTTTGTGCTTATGTCAATTTGAATGTCTTCAAGGTTGAAAACCGTATAGAGTTTTTTTTTTTTTGGGTGAAGTAATAGTATATTGAGCTATAACCAGAAACTATAAAGCAGATCGGTACCAAAAAAGTACACTCATAAAGACAAACTAGTTAGAACGAGTGGAAGGGTGTCGACAAAAACAACAATTCACTAAGACAAGGCAACAACGCCAAAAGGGCCAAACAAGGCAACCGGCTAGCTAAAAACTAGGGGTGAGCAGTGGTCTAGGGTCGACCCTAGACCGACCCTGGACCGGCCCAACCCTGGACCGGCCCAACCCTGCCGGTCCTGGACCGGTTCCCAAGGGGACTGAGTCGGTCCTTGGTCCTGAAATTCCAGGACCAACACTGTGCGGGTTGGTTCTCGGTCCTAAGAGTTTTGGGTCGGTCTAACCTTGGACCAACCCTATATATTATATTATATTATTTATAATTCTTTTATATACTCAAACCTAAGTAAAATGTCTGTTATGTTATATTATATTATATTAAGATATTCTATCAATAGCACTAATAGTAATTTCAATTTAAAATTTTTGTTGAGTATTAATTATGTGTCGTTTGTTTTGTTTTCAGTGTTTAGAAGTTTAAGTGAATTAACAAGATGTGAAGTTATATATTCAGGGTTTATATTAAGTATTTTGAACTTTTTATGGTTTAATTGTATTTTACTAATGAATTTCAGCTGCACTTTGCTTTTCAATTTGTGTCAAATGGTAGAAGTTTTTGAAGAGTAGAGTAGTATTGCAGCTGCTACGGTGATTTGCTACATGATCAAACGCAGGAAAACACTTTTGCATATGATTTTATGAATATTAAAGATAAATGACTACAAGAACTTTCCATCTTGTCCCATATCTCAATAAGCGGTTAGCAGGTACAAAATTTCTATTATTGTGTCATCTTAAATTTGCTAAATATGTATTGGTATTTATAGTTTAGTTGCACAATGCCGCATTGTCGATGGATGTGTAATTTGAATGTGTATGTTTGCTTTTTTAGGAAGTATAAAAAATAATACGAAAAAAATTATTGATCGGTCTCGGGTTAACCCTGGAACTGGACCGAACCCATTGGGTCGGTTCGATCCTTGGTCCCAGGCTCAATAGGGTCGGTCCTCAGTCCTAAAAATCGAGGACCGACACTATACGGGTTGGTCCTAGGGTTAGAGGGTGGCCTGGACCAACCCGGACCATGCTCACCCTTACTAAAAACAAACGCAACTAGCCAGCCAAACAACGGCTATTAAAAGAAAACGGGGAACCCTGAAGATGGAAGCCGCAACCAACGAGCAGCAACCAGCCAAACAGACCCATTAATGCTAGCTACGGAACAACCACTAGGAAAAACACCCTCGCAACAGCAATCTCCAGCTTTAGAGCACCAAGCCACACCAAGCCACAATAGCAACAGAACCTCACAGGAACAACAACAACAAAAATAGGAAAGCAACCACCTCAAGGAGCAAAACAACAGACGCATTAAAGCACCCAGGCCTCAAAAGAGAAGATGATCGGGTCAAAACCCTAGTTGCACCGAAGCCTCCTATTTCTTGGACTATCCTCCATGTTTCTGAACGTCAAAGCCTTGTCCTTAATAACTTTAATGAGATGGCTTTTCATGGCCAGGACCGCCAATGTTTGTTCTCTAAATAGAATACTATTCCTGTTCTTCCAAATTAAGTGGCATAAGGCACCAAAAGAGAATAGGGCAATGCAGTGATAGAAATCCTTGCCAGAAAGAAACTTCATTGCCCATTGAAGATTCTCTAGTGAAGACCTATTGCACCAAGGGAGGTTGCATCTAGTAGCCCAAAAGAAAGCAAGGCTAGCAGTGATGCAACAACCAAAAAATAGATGATCGATGGAGTCTGGTGTCGACTTGCAAAAAGCACACACCGCATTGTCTATCCTACCATATGATAAGAGAAGAACTTGTGTAGCTAGTCAGTTCTTGGTAATAAGCCAAAGGTTGAATTGGAACCTCGGAGAGATAGTGTTGCACCAAATTAAAGCAGCCCAAGGAACCCGGTTCTTCTTGCTTCTAATGGCCTCCCAAGCTAAGGCAACCAAGAATAATCCAGAGGAACTTTCCATCCAGTTAAACCGATCAGGGACCTGAGAAAGGATAGGGAGGGGGAAACTCCCAAGACTCCAGTACTGCCTTGATGGACTGGCCAAAAGGGGAGAAAAGGTCAGCCACTGTTGCTTGCCTAGATAAGCCAGAACTATAAATGAGAGAGTCCGAAAACAATAGGTTTAGGGGAACTCTCGAGTGCCAATTGTCGAACTAGAAGGACACTAAGAGGCCATCTCCTATCCTCCAAAGGAAGGAAAGCCGAAACTCTCTCATGAGTTGTAAAATTTTCTTCCAGGCCCATGAGTAGTGGGTTGGTTTCCTAACCACCTAGAAGTTTCTCCTTTTAAAAAAAGTTGAATAGATCCACTTGCACCAAAGGGATTCCCTATCGGTAAAGAGGATCCAAATATGCTTAAGCATGGCTGCCTTATTATAGTCCCGTAACCTGCAAATACCAAGCCCTCCTTCCTTTTTTGGAAGACAAACGTCTTCTCAGGACACTTTAGCTCCTCCCCTCCCTAGGCTGGGGCCTTTCCAAAGAAATTGCCTCGGGACTTGTTCAATGCGATCCAACACTACAATAGGGATAATAAACGCACTAGCCCAATAAGCTTGAATCGCATAAATGACAGATCTGATCAGCTAAAGACGGTTTACAAAAGAGAGAAAACGCTAGGTCCAAGATTGTACCCTTGTAGTAATGCGATCAATCAGGGAAATACAATCCACCTTGCCAAGCCTTGAGGAGATAATGGGCACCCTCAGATAGCGCATAGGCAACTTCCCTTCATGGAAACCGAATGCATGGAGAATTTGACTCCGAAAAGGAGCCGACCCTCCAACAAGGAATACCTCACTCTTGTTTGTATTTGGCTTTAGTCCACTCCAAGCTAAGAAGGTATCAAGGCATTCCTTCAAGAGAGAAACTGAGGCCATATTAGCTTCGCAAAAAATGAAGACATCATCCGCAAAGAATAAGTGTGAAAACTTCAATGCTTTGCACCTCCAAAAGTATAAGAATCTCGGTTGCCTAGCACGTAAGCTCAGAATCCCTGAGAACACCTCCATGACCAAGGTAAAAAGATAAAGGGAGATGGGATCCTCCTGATGCAAGCCGCGGCCACTTGGGAAAAAGCCATGTAATTCCTCATTTAGAGAAATAGAATACTTTGGTGTGCATACACAAACCATAATGGGCCGAATCAGTTAGTTGGGAAATCCAAAAGCACGGAGAACCAGCTCGAGAAAGTCCCAATCCACCGTATCATATGCCTTTTGGAAGTCCAACTTGACTGCACACTTAGGGGAATAAGGGTCCAAGTGGAATCCAGTAAAAAGTTACTAGGCTAAAATAATGTTGTCCCTGATACATTGCCCTTTGACGAAAGCATTTTTAGACTAGTTGATAACATCAGGTAGAATTGTAGCCACTTGGTTAGCCAAAACCTTGGTGATACATTTGTAAATAGTATTGCAGCAGGCAATGGGCCTATAATCATTGACTAAAGAAGCATTAGGAACTTTAGGCACCGGGACAAGGATGGTGTTATTAAGCTCTCGAAGAAGTCTCCCCAAGGTACATAAATGTTTAACCGCTTCTAAGACCAATGGCCCTACAATCTCCTAGTTATGCTTGAAAAACTCCACCCCAAACCCATCTGATCCAGGCGCCTTCCCACGAGCAAGGGAGAAAAGAGTGTTACGGATCTTAGACTCAAAAACAGGATTAGCAAGTGAACTAACATGCTCCTCACTTAGAGGATGCTGTATGACCTCCTGTACATCTAGTAGCAACGGCCTCAAAGGCAAGGTCCTTGGCGCTAGGAGTTCTTGAAAGTGGGAGACAAAGGTGTGCTGCACCACCGCTGGATCCGAGACAATAATACTGGATGTGTCCATGACAAAAAGGATTATGTTCCTCAAATATCTCCTATTGATAGAGTGGTGGAAGAACTTAGTATTCCGGTCACCCTCTTTGAGCCACATGATCCTGGTCTTCTGTCTAAAGGACTCTTCCTGACTCCGTAAGTCTACGAAGTTCCGCCGATGAGTCTTCTCCAGCTCTATAAGAGCTTCGCTGGTCGGGTCCTGCTAGAGGCCAACCTGGGTGAGCCGAAGAGCATTCCTTGCCACAACTACCCTTTCAGAGATATTAGAGAATGACTCCCTATTGAGCTGCTTTAAATGGCCTTTGAGGGTTTTTAGCTTGCTCACTAACTTATACATGGAAAAATCTTCACAGGAACTCTTCCATACTTGAGTAACAATAGCATGGAAGTCCGAGTGCTTTGTCCAGAAGTCAAAGAACTTAAAGGGTTTCCTCCGATGAACTGGTTGCAACACCTTTACTACCATAGGAGTTTGGTCAGAAATGCTAGGGGCCAGGAAGGAGGCTTCCGAATAGGAGAATTCTTGGCTCCATTTTGTATTGACAAGCACACGATCTATCTTCCTTAGTTTTCGGCTAGCTTCAGATGAAATAAACCAGGTGAAGCAAAGGCCAACATACCTCAGATCTTCCAGCTCTGTCTGAGAAAGACACTGATTAAATTCATCAAAGTAAGGAATCCAAGAGTTCGAACTCCCAATCAGATCAGATGGGTCCTTGATGGCATTAAAATCCCCAGCCACCATCCAAGCCATGTCCTGCAAGATAGAATTCTTTTGGACAAGGTTCACCCACAAAGGCCGCCTAGCTAGAAATGTTTGTTTTGCATAGATCACCGAGATACAACAAACTAGCCCCAACAAAAGAGTCTTAAGACTCCCATGGACCACTTGAGTATTAGAAGATGACACCTTAAAACTAACCAAGGAAAGGTTCTAGCCGATCCAAATCCTACCCCTCGGGGAGAACTCATAATTGGCTACCCAATACCAACTAGACGAGGTTTGTAGAGATAGAACCAAAAAGAGATTCTGGGACTTTAGTCTCTAGCAAACCAACAAAACATAGCTCATTAGAAGTAACTAGATTCCTAACTTTTGCTTTCCTAATATGGTTAACCAAGCCCTAATATTCCAAAAACCTATATACATAAGTAGTATGGTATAAGAGGACAACGCCTACCTTCACTTGCTTGATCTCCACCGACTAGATGTCGGCTTGGGTTGAACAGAAGGAGAAGGGGCTAGGGTGTATCCGAGTCTTTTCCTGTCTGGGGTCAAGCTCTTTACAAGTGGAGGTGACCTTAGGAGAGGGAGGGTCCAGCAAATCATCATCATTCGAACTACTAACTTGACTAGCATGCCCATCCGATTCTTCATCAGAGGAGGACGAAGCAATATAGTTCATGGCAATCACCTAATTGTCCTTAGGAATGCTAACGGGGGCCTCAAGGGGAGTGCAAACCTACCTTAGCTCCTTCAGGCACCTTTGGTTCCTCCAGGCAAAAGTGGAAGGCTTCCCTGATCTTGAAGAGACGCCCTTCAAATTTAGGAGTTGGTCCGTTTAAAAGGCGCATCTGGAAGAAAGGACAACCACTCCTTGGGTGTGAGAGGATGCTTTTTCCTCCTACCACCAACCTGGTTCCATTCAAGCCTAGGACCAGCAGATGTCGCAGCTACTTCTGAAACAAGGGTCGATGGCTAGACAGCAAGAGCAGGGAGTTCAACAATCAAGTCTTGTTGGGCTTCTCCTTTTGGGCCTGAGGGGGGTAGGAGGCGGGGCACACTTGTGGCCAAAAGTGCCATAACTCAGGCATGCAATTGGTCGCTAGTCGTACTTAATCTCCACGGAACAAGATTCCCCATCGAGGTCTATGTCCACTGAGTTACACCTAGGTTGTGTTACTGATATCTCCACACAAACTCTTGCAAACAAGATTAATTTCATTTGCTAAATACGGAGATCAACATACAACGGTTTGCCCACCGCATTGGCCACTGTACTTATCCCCATCGCAAACCAAAGCGCAAAGGGGAGATTCTTCAACCTAATCCAAATAGGGACCAAAGAGTGGCTGTATTTCTTAATCTTCAACCTTAGTTGCCATTGTTGTAAGACCAAAGGAACTTTGGCGATCGTTAGTGGGCCACCATCTAATATCTTTTTACGAAACTCACTATCCGGGATGTGAAAAAAGTAGAACCCCTGGTTATCAGCCAAGACTTCGACTAATTTCTGCCCCTAATTATCCTTCAAAGTTGTCTCGGTTAATTTGAATTGGAGTTTCTTCCCAATGTAGTACCCAACTAGGCATTCATGCCATTTAAGGTCGGTAGCCTCCAGAATTTCAGCAAACAATTCAATAATAGGCTTATCAACAACATAGGTAGGGGGAATAAACGAAAAATCATACCCCTTGGTCGTTATTTTAATTATGTTGGCCCACGAGCGGGCGAGAGGAGGATCCTTTCCTTATAGATTGTTGGGTTGAGGATGCTTAGAGTGCGGGAACGACCATGAGAAGCATCAAGGCCTTGCGGGGCCTTACGAGACACTCGAGGGAGCCGCATTAGCCTGAGGTGCTACCGTAAGTCCAGCAGCAACTGAAGATGGCTGAGCTTGAGGACCTAAGGAGGGAATCCGCCCACCATAACCATCTACAACAAGTTGGGCCGAGGCCATTTCTCCAGTCATCATTGCAGACAAAGAAGCCATACCAGATGACAAACCTGAGAGGAACCCAGAACCCTAGCATGAACAGAGCATAACTCTAGAAGGAGGGCATACCAATCCAATTGGTTTGGTGGGAAGGAATAGGAGGGGAAAGTGAGCCCAGCCTCCGAAAAACAGCTCCAACCGTCGGTCATAGCTCTAGAATCGAGCAAAATTAGTAGCACGGGAACAGTACAAAAATCGCCAGAAAAGAGAGCAAACATGAACAATATTTGGTTGGGCTTTATGAAAACCTTATAGAGTTCATAACAGATAAAAACTAGAAAGGTTGAAACTTGTCTCATTGACAAGGAGAGTCAATGCTATAGTTTGTAGCTAGTCAACTAACATATATGTATTCAACTTGTCCTAAATTTCCCGTGTGGCATCCCAAAATTCAAGACAACCTCTAGATGTATTAAAGCCTATGATTAGGTAATGAAATTACCTTTGGTTTATGCTTTGGCCATTAGTTTTATTTTAAGACCAAGTGTTATGTATCTTGTGTTCATGAGTTATTAAAATTAATATTATAGGATAAGTTGATAAGAAGAATTTGTTCTTGGCTATGCACCTCATATATTTGATCCCTATAATTTAAATGTTACAAGATTTATGGCCATATGAAATTGAGAATTTGAAATCTATAAAAGAGGGAATTAAAAAAAATGAATTATTAAAAGTGAAATTGAGATTTATTAGGATTGAACTTTAGGCTCAAGGGTATTGGACCTAAAGTGGGCCAAATTGGCTTGGCCCATGAAGCCCATGAAGAGGGCTGCTGTCGACCATAAGGGGGAGAGGCCGGCCCAATCTTAAAGCCCATCATGCATGGGAGTTGCCAAGTGGCAACAAGAGGGCTTCACTTATTGGTCATTTTGGGTGGCTCCTAATGATGGCTAATGATTGAATTGAAAGGAAAATAAAAGGAAGGGGTGGTCGGTTTAGGGGGCTGTCGACCATAAGGGAGAGAGAGAGAGAGAGGGGCTGTCGAGAGAGTGAGGAACCGAGAAGGAAGGGAAGAGGCTGCGCGAAGGAGGAAGCTGCTCGTCTGTCGCCCGCAATCGCCCGTGCGTCCACCGTTTGCTGCCGTCATGCTCGTTGTAGCTCGGTACAAAGGCAAGTTAGATCCATTGATCTGCTATTGCATGTTGTGTCTAGGATGTGCTAGTGAAAGGTAATGAATTTCATATGCCTAGGGAGTGAAAAACCGAAGTTGTATGGGTGTTGTTTTGAAATAGCATTTTGTTTTCGAGTATACCGCCTGACCCAGAATGTTGTAGAGGTTTGCATGCGGGGTTTGAGTCGGATTTTGGCTTCAACTTCTTCACGAAAGTTGTAGAAAACATCTCAAAGTATAACATACTAAAATTTGAGACAAAATGGCTGAGTTTTGAGGGGTGAAACCCTCCATCTATGAAAACGCTAGATCTGAAACTGTTTTGTTGACCTCTTAGTGGTGTTAGTGGTGTGCATTGTATCATGATTGTTGGAGGGAGAATTGGTAAGACTTGATTATGCTTCCACAAATAAGATGCGCTGGGACTGTTAAAAAAAAATGCCTAGGAACTAAGGTTCTTCTTTGGTATTTGTGGTGACCCTAGGTGTTTTGGGGTGCCACATCTCGATAGCTTTTTTTTTTTTTGACCATGAAAATTGAAGAGTTCGGAAAAGATCGAGAGTTGGATCAGATTCGTGAAACATCATGCAAAATGAAATTATTCCTCCTCTTATTTATGCCTCCAACTCCATGAATTATCCCAGCAACTAGCAAATTCAAATCTAGGTCCACCATGTCAAGTCACAGTTTCACAAGATTAAGAGTTGTCTAATCTTCAAAAAGTTGTTCCAGCTTCTTCAATGTCGTGCTCATCTCTTCCTCCTCTTGCCTCTCCCAAATCCTCGCACTTAGTTACTTGGCCCTTTTCCGGACTTGCTCGTCTCCTTCTCAAACCACCACTAGCTCGATTGCTTTCGCCACCTCCTCCCTCATGCAATTGCCGTCTTCTCTCAGACCTCCACACTGACCTTAAGATCCGCCACCAGTTTGGCGTTTAAGGGTTGATCCAGGTGCATTAGCATGGCTATGATAGGTACACCGAAGAAAATTGCCTCCAACGATGAGCTCCAACCACAGTGACCCATAAACCCACCTGTTATATCACCACTTATGATGTCACAACATTGAATGAATCGATTTTAAACTCTAGCATTAGCTTTATCGGCACAAAATGTGACAGCTTGAATTTTCAGAATTTGTTTTTGATTAAATAAATCGGGCCTTTTGTTGACGCACTTATAGTGCTATTCTCTGAGTTGATCTGATCACTCATAAGATAATTAGACTATCTGGGGAAACCATTAAGGGATTTTAATGCAATAGACTTGAGAATTCGACTATGAATTGATTGCTCGATCGTGTTGATCTGCAATGGTCATTACGACACTCTTAAAATCGATCAAAGACCGGAGATAGGTCAATTTGATTGAGATATGTGATCAAAGTGTGGGTGATTCCACTTGATTGCAAAATACTCGTTAATCAGCATTAGACTAATTTTCTATCGTTTTGGTACCCGGTGCTCGTAATTGAAATATCGAGATTTTCACAATAATCGAGGGTCGCCAATGTGTCGAAGATGTACATTGTTACTCGAGATAAATTGATCACGGGTTAATTGCACTAAAAATTTCTAAAAGTTACCCAGTAGACTATGTTACATCAAAATCGCATTGGATTGAAATTAATCGCGAATTTGAACCCGATTTCAGAAATTAAAAGTTCTGTCGTGTTATGATTCATTTTAGGAACGTCGACTCATCCTCTGAAGAATTTTCAAAGATTTCAAATTTTTTTACGAAAATCGATTCAGATAATGCAGAAATTAGTGGAAATTTGGATTGGCCAAATTGATTAAATTTTTGGCCTCTTTACCAAGCCTTTGGGTATTGGGAACTTATAGAAATTTTATGGGCTTTCTTCTTCATCAATTTGAACGTTGAATTGGGAAGTTTCATGGAGAAATTGAAGTTCAATTGGAAGAATTTGGAGCATGGTTTGGGGGCTGTGTTTTCGGCATCTATTTGTGCTATTTATGAATTCAATTTACTCTAGAAAGAATTAGGGGACAAAGTAATCAATGGAGGGGATAAAATTGCGAACTTTGCCCCTTGATCCAATCTCTTTGATCAAGCAAAACAGCTGGCCCTCCCGTCGCTATCTGCCTTCCCCATCGCCTTGATCTCTCTTTCTTTGTACGCAAACAGCTCCTTCGGTTTTGTTTCACTTTCACTTTCCTACACATATCTCTCCCTCTTTGATGTTTTCTTTTCCTCCATTGATGCCCTTGCAACGCCACAAGTCCGAAGCCGCTCCATCTTTGTGCCCCCTTGCCTCTCACGCCTTACAGCCTTTAGCTACCACGTTCGAGCCTTCAACCGGCTTAGTCAACTTTATGTTTTCCCCAGCTAGTCGATTGACCACACACGTCCAACAACCAGCCCTCGGTTGCTCTCTCTCTTTGCTTCAATTCTCTGTAGTGGCCCATTAATCGAGCAAGCTTCAGCCCACGCATCTTCCACCCTCACCAAATCCTCTTCCTAGCCGCTACCACGTTGAGTCAACAAAACCAGCAGAAGCCCTCGTCGTTGACTCCTCTTTGATGTCATCTTCGCGGTTTCGCATGTCCATGCAGCCGACCGAAGCAACTGCCAGCGCCACCAGCCTGCTTTTGTTTCCTCAATCAACTCCAAAAGCATCCAAGTCTCTTCCTTTGGGCCATCGAATCAACCGAGCCAATAGTCTAGCGGGCCTCCATCCAGCATCTTCGGCCTAAGCTCAGCCTAGCTTTGGTCATGAATTGGCTAGGCTGCTCAGCTCAATAGCTCATTTGAGCATGCGTAGTAGCCCATCTTTAGTTAAGCCCAGCAAGTGTCGTAAGCTCAGTTCGCAATTTCAGTTTTTGGTCCAGCCCACTTTGGGCCCGCGAAGCAAGCCCGCAAGACTAGCCCAGTTTTGAAGCCGTTCAGCCCGCTTCAGGCCCAACCCAATTCAGCAACAAGTCTCAGCTTGGGTTGAGATTTGTTGGGCCAATTTTAGGCCCGGTCTAAACCCATTGATGCCGCCGCAAACCCGAGTTTTCGCCATCATCGCGCCGCCGTCGCGATGAACCGGTTCTCGCAATAAATTGGTGAGTTTATGCACTAAACTCTTCTTAGTAGGCTAATGACGTTTAATGGGTGTTTAGTTTAGGTTAATTAGGGATTATGTGGTTAGTTAGATTAGATTAGTGATTTAATTAGTTAATGATGCATGTTAGGTGGTTAGAATGGTTAGATTAGGGACTAGATAGATCGGATTATTTATCTAGATGGGTTTGGTAATTTTTTAGGCCCGCTTCGATATTTAATTTAGCGATTACGGCCTAAGATAGCATTTTTGCTATTTAAATTGATCTATTGAAATAGCAAAAATGCTATTTATTTATCTCTCCCTCTTTGCTGTTTTCTTTTCCTCCATCGATGCCCTTGCAACGCCACACGTTCGAAGCCGCTCCATCTTTGTGCCCCCCTGCCTCTCACGCCTTATAGCCTTCAGCTGCCATGTTCGAGCCTTCAATCGGCCCAGTCAACTTTATGTTTCCCCCAACTAGTCGGTTGACCACATACGTCCAACAACCAGCCCTCGGTTGCTCTCTCTCTTTTTGCTTTGATTCTCTGCAGTGGCCCATTAACCGAGCAAGCTTCAGCCCACGCATCTTCCACCCTCACCAAATCCTCTTCCCAGCTGCTGCCACGTTGAGTGAACAAAACCAGCAGAAGCCCTCGTTGTTGACTCCTCTTCGACATCATCTTTGCTGTTTCGCATGTCCATGCAGCCGATCGAAGCAGCTGCCATCGCCACCAGCCTGCTTCCATTTCCTCGATCAACTCCAATAGCGTCCAAGTCTCTTCCTTTGGGCCATTGAATCAACCGAGCTAGTAGCCTAGCGGGCCTCCATCTAGCATCTTCGGCCTAATCTCAGCCCAGTTGTGATCGTGAATTGGCTAGACTTCTTAGCCCAACAGCTCCTTTGAGCCCACGTAGCAGCCCATCTTTAGTCAAGCCCAGCAAGTGTCGCAAGCCCAGTTTGCAATTTTAGTTTTTAGTTCAGCCCACTTGGGGCCCGTGAAGCAAGCCTGCAAGACTAGCCCAGTTTTGAAGCCGCTCAGCCTGCTTCAGGCCCAGCCCAATTCAGCAACAAGTCTCAGCTTGGGTTGATATTTGTTGGGCCAATTTTAGGCTTGGTCTAAATCCATTGATGCCGCCGCAAACCCAAGTTTTCGTCGCCGTCGTGCCATCGTCATGATGAACCGGTTCTCGCAATAAATTGGTGAGTTTATGCACTAAACTCTTCTTAGTAGGCTAATGACGTTTAAGGGGTGTTTAGTTGGTGACCGGAATTTCGTGCTGATTGCAATGGTGTGGTTAATTTTTGCAATTGAGTGTTAAATTGATCTAATTGAGTGCTGATTGAAAATTTGAATGTTTAATTCTAGAATTTATGAATTTCCAATATTTATTCAGAAAATCCCAGGTGTTGGATTTTAATACCGAAAATGGTTTTATATACTATATAAAACAGTGGGATTTTAAATAAGAAGATATCCATTTTTTTTGTTCGAGTTGACCGTGTATTCACACATGACTATTTTACAGCGTATTTTTAATACGAAGAAAAATGTCAAGTTCACCATTTTAATTGAGGCATTTGAGTGCAATGTATGGTGCCTTGGGCCATATTTTCGTGATTGTGTGTTGGTTAAGCGAACTCGTCTCGAGCTATTAAGTTGACGGTAACCCCTATATGGGACGCCCCTACACAACGGGAAGCTGGTTGCAGTATATTCTGGATACGTGCTCCTTCGGGAAAGCCGTCTGATGGAGACGTGTTGTGCTCAATGGTGTGAGACAAAGCCTAGTAATGCTAGAAGACTGCCAAACATAGAGTAGACCGTGCTATATGCTGAGATTAAAACTAGGAATGCATGATGAATTGAGTTGAATGTGTCGGATTATGGGACAAAATTGTATGACACAGTATGTGATGTGTCATAACAATTTGGCCCTATAATCAGGACCCTTGTGTTGGTTTGAGAATTGAGTGCGACGTTCCAGTTGTTGAAGCTTAATTGTTGCTCATGCTTTTCGTGCTGTCTGTGATATGAATTGTACTGACCTGCAGGATGGATCTAAGACAAGGTAAGTTTCTGTGGTTATATGATTGTGTGGTTAGGACGCTGCTAAGCGTATTTCCCTCTTAATCGAAGTTTAGAGTGTGAACTCGCTGAGATTTATATCTCACCCCGTCGTAGGCTTAATTTTCAGGATCGTAGAGTGGTGGATCTAGAGCCTAGCTGTGGGGACCTGAGGAGTAGGTCAGTTAGGTCAGCTTCTCTTTGAAGAACAGCCTTTTGTAGTCTTTTGGTCAAAGACTTTGTACATGACTCAGTATATTTATAAAAGCGTGGTTTGTTTGTGAATCTATTTCCTGCCTTTCTATCCCAAGCTGTTTACTATAAGGGGATATTTATTTGCTTCCGCATGTGCAATAAAATGAAAAGGGTCGGCGACTTGTCCTAGGAAGTCGCAAATTTTATCAACCACTGAGGGATGGGTACGTGCTCAAGGATCGGGGCGTGACACGAAATATTGGTGCTCGAATGCATAAGGATCTTGGCCTGAGAAGCCCATCCTTGGACCACTATGCCTCTATCCTACGTCTTCTCCAAGAACCCTCGGGCAAAGCTTCAACAATATCCACTAGGAAACCTCACCACCCACACAAACCCCACTGCGTGCCCCAGCCCACGTGCCACCTCCTCCATCTCCTCCTTCGATAGGAAGCACTCGCTCTCGAACGACACAAACACCACCGAGCCCCTCTCTTTCTCTCCTCCAGCCACCTTATTATCTCCACTTCGTCATCTTTAGCATTGCCTTCGGCTGGTTCTTGAATCAAAGGCCCGACAGTGATGACCTCCTTATCGACTGTCGCACCCTAAAACCAACAAGAATGGGAAAGACATAGCTGTCCTTCCAACCGAATGACTTCCACTTGAAAGACATAGTCCCAAATCATATCCAAAATCAATTCTCAAAAGTCTTTGTGATAGTGCTGTCACACTCCGATCTTTGATCGCGTGCCCATCCCTCACTTGGTCGATTAATAGTGACGTTCCAGGATGCATCGTCGACCCCTTTCATTTTAATATGCATGTGGAAGCAAACAATAATCCCTAAATAATAAAACATTGGGATAGAAAAGTAGGCCATAATTTTCACAACATGAAAACACATAATCACACTTTTATACAAGGCAAATTATAGTATAATACAATACTATTCACAAGTCTGATCTACTGTATATCCGATCAAAACCCAAAGTTTGCAAAACAGGATGGGATCTCAGTCCTCATCCGGGTCATACTCAAAATCCTCCTCAAGGTCATCCTTCTCCGACTCCTCTTCACTAAGCTTGTTTTCTTCTAGCTACTCGTCTTCTTCCGATTCATCCTCGAGTTCTTCTTCTTCAAAATTCACCTTTGGCTCATCTCAGCTTCCTCTGCTATAGGTTCTGCCTCTGGCCATTCCCACTCCTGATTCTCCTCTTATCCCTCCTCTTGCTCGACTATCTTCTTCTTCCTTTCACTCCAACCACAGTGACCCACAAACCCACCTGTTATATCACCACTTATGATGCCACAACATTGAATGAATGGGGCGAGCACAGACGTAACCACGACAACCTCATCACCGTCTCAGTCTGCCGTCATCGAGCTCGAGCTCGGGTGGCGAACTTGAGCCTTAGATTTTGGATCTAAGGTCGAGCGAGCCCTAGATTTGTGATCTAAAGCTCAGCTCGACCTCAAATCTTGGTTTGGTTCAAGGTTGACCAAGGTTAGCTTAGGCAATGGCGTGGTTCATAAACGTGTGTAGGACCTCAACCTCCTGGTCGACGCAGGTGCAAACGCAGAGGACGCGGGAGGAGTTGAACAAGAGGCAGCGGTGCTGGAGGTTGGAGAAGAAGCGGGCGAAGATGGAGGGAGGGATAGATGGAGGCAACGTGCCGGAAGCAGCGGTGGTGTGTTTGAGGTCGGAGAAGTGAAAAAGGGGTCAGGCAGAGCAAAGAGAGAAAAAGAGGAAGACGTGGGGGGAGAGAAAAGAGAGGGCGAGGGAGGGAGAAGAGAAGTGGAGATAGAAACTTACTTGTGCTGTCGTGTACGACACGTGTCGCAAAATAAATGGACTCGTTTTTGGCTGAGCCAATATTTACTCCTACGTGTCATGCCTAACTACCGAAAACAAAAGACAATCCCGCGCTCACAATTTAACATTGTGTGCTCGTCCGATCTCGTCCGCAGGATTGGATCTCTCCTTGACATGTCAACCCTTGTCACCCCGAATCCGACGGCCAGAAGATTTCCTTCTGGAAAAGCCCGAACGGGAACGGAGCATGAGACAGCGGATGTGGTCGATGAATCTTCAAAGCCTCTCGCAAGTTGGCTCACACACATTTTCTGATAATATCTGTGTCTCTCTCTCGGGATGGATCTTCTTCTTCTACACCTCTCACTCTCTATATAAAGCTCCTCCTCAAAATATTTCTCTCTCTCTCTCCCCCCTTCTTTGTGTCCTCCAAGTTTTCTCATAAGCACACGCACAAAGAAGAAAAGAAGTGTGCTCCTGCTTCACCATGTGCATATAGATTCTTTCTTTGGTAGTTCAATTTTGAGGAGTGTTCAAGTTGGGTTTTGAGTGTGATCCGGAGAGACAGAAGGCGGGTTTTGCAATGGCGGCGGCATTGGCCGGGGGTGACCTCATGTGGCAGATGTGCAGCCACAGGAGCTGGCAGTCGGCCAGCATGAGGGAGATGTGGAACGCGCTAGACGCGTTCCAGCGGAGCATTCGGCAGGTGGCAGACAAGGAGGAGGAGCTCCAGTGGGCTGCCATCAAGCGGCTACCGACCTACGATCGGCTGCGGAAGGGGATACTGACCCAGGTGCGGAGCAACGGGAGGGTGGTGCACGACGAGGTGGACGTGACGAACCTTGGGATGCAAGACAAGAAGGTCCTAATGGAGAGCATACTCAAAGCGGTGGAGGAGGACAACGAGAAGTTCCTGAGGAGGCTGCGGGATAGGACTGACCGGGTCGGTATCGAGACCCCAAAGATAGAAGTGAGGTTCCAGAACCTGTGCATTGAAGGCAACGCTTATGTGGGGACAAGGGCACTCCCAACTCTGCTCAACTCTACCTTGAATGCTATTAAGGTTGGCTTTCATCAGAATTTTTTTACTTTCTGTGATGTTTCTTTTTCATGTTCAGTTGATCTTGAGTGTTGTTTAGTGAAGTATCAGTGGCAAACTCAAAAGGATTGTAGCTAGTCAGGTAAATGTATTTGGTTCGTCTGGCTTTTAATTGTCTTAGAGACTTTAGGAGGAACAAGCTCTTGCGAGTTTCTTATACTATGCAGGAAATGAACATGCACGTTCACAACCATTAAAAATAATAATCAATTAATAAAGCAATCAAGTTGTAAGAAAAGAAATTAAACACACCAAAGCATTCAATTATTTTGGAGGTTTTCTTTTATCTTGAAGTTAAAACTAACCTATATCACATGCAATTCTAATCAAACATATTGACTGGATTAACTCAATTGGCAAAATGAGAAAATGTTTAGGATTAGTTGGCAAAATTGAAAGGTTTATGATTGAATTGGTAAAAATGCAATAAGTTTAAGACTTTTTAGATAATTTTCCCTTTGAGAAATGGTACTTAAATTCGATTTTGGTTCGGTACTGCCATTGCACAAAAATGAAAAGGTGAACTTTAGCTATTTTTAACCATACATTTCATGTCTCAGTTAAATAAATAACTCAATATATTTCAAGACTATACCAGTGAGCCTATTTACAAACCTTTGTACATAATCAACTACATCATATACAAAGACTAAATCAAGCAATGGTCCCAGTCCAAAATATGTGTCTCCCCGTTAAAATGATGGTGAAGATGTTCATTTGAATGTCTCTGTAAGTTTGAAAACCTTATTGAGTATGTGATAACTAAAGATTAGAAAGGATGAAACTTGTCTCCTTGATAAGGAGATTCAATGCTTTTATAGTATGTAGCTAGTTAGCTCACATCTATGTATTCGACAGCTCCTTTTTTTTTGTTTTTGGTTTTGACCATGGAAATCAATGAGTTTGGAAAGATCAAGAACCAGATCAGATTCGTGAAACCTCATCTGAAATGCATCGATTCTTCCTTTTATTTATGCCTCCAACTGCATGAATTATGCCATCAATTAGCAATTCCAAATCTTGGTCCACCATGTCAAGTCACAGTTTTGCCAAGATTAAGGGCGCGTTTGGTAACGATTCTGTTCCCGGGAGCTGATTTTAACTAGAAATGATTATTTTTTATTCTATTCTTGGGAACTGATTCTGAGTAAAAAAACGCGTTTGATAATTGTCCAAATTTTTTTATTCTGGAATAGAATTGCATTTGATACCGGCTAATTGATTATGTTCCAAATTAATTTCTTTTAATTTTTAAATACTTTTTTTTATTTTTTCCTTTTTTCTTTTCTTTTTTTCGCTTTTCTCCTATTCTTCTTCTTCTTCTTCATTTGGCCGGTCCTCGGCTCGGGCGATCGGCAAGACGAGGGCCGGCGACGCTCATCGGAGCGTCGGCGGCCCTCGTCGGCTCGCCGGCCCTCATCGGGCCGAGCCTCACCGGCGGGGGGCGAGGCTCGGCCTCGCCAAATCTAGGGAGGTCGAGCCTCGTCGGTGGCCAGGCGGGGCTAGGCGAGCCTCACCCGGCTACGGTGAGGCTCACCCAAGCCTCGCCGATGGCCGGCCGGCCTTGCCGAGGCCGGGTGAGGCTGGCCTGGCCACCGGTGAGGCTCGGCCTCGCCCGTTTGGCGAGGCCGAGCCTCATCGGTGGCTGGGCTTGCCTCTGGCGAGCTTGCCGGACCGGCGGCGGGCGGCGGCGGGCAGTGGTGGACGATAATCGCAGGATGTCGGAAGGAAAGAAGGAGACTTTTATTGTTTTGATTTTTTTTTATTCTCGGACGGAGAATAATTTTTTTTTTATTCTCAATTTTCTTCCCAATCTGTTCCCAGGAACACAAATTTTACCAAACGCGATTCTCATCCCAAACTTATTCTGGGAACAAAAAATCAGAATTAGGTATTGTTTGGCATGTTACCAAATAGGCCCTAAAAGTTGTTCTGTTTTCCAAAAAGTTGTTCCAGTTTCTTCATCACCGTGCTTGTCTCTTCCTCTTGCCTCTCCCTTATCCTCGCACTCAGTTCCTTGGCCCTTTTCCGGACTTGCTCCCCTTCTTCTTGAATCACCACTTGCTTGGTCACTTTTGCCACCTCCTCCCTCTTGAACCTGCTGTCTTCTCTCTGGACCTCCATGCCAACCCCAAGATCTGCCACCAGTTTGGCGTTTAAGGGTTGATCGAGGTGTATCGGCATGGCTATGATGGGTATGCCAAAGACTATTGCCTCCAATGTTGAGCCCCAACCGCAGTGACTTACAAACCCACCTGTTGTATCACGAAGTATGGTGTCAAAATATTGAATAAATGTCAAAAAAAGGAAAATAAACGTGGATGACAGCACAAACAATATCGAATCATTATACAAAATGCGTGACACTGACACCTCTTATTTGGACGTTTGAGTAAGACCTCCTTTTTCTAAGTACCGACTTGCAATTTAACAAATAGGTTTTGTAAAGCTCTAGCATTAGCTTTGTTGGCACGAACACACCTGTGCTCGGGTGCATGAGGATCTTGGCCTGAGGAACCCATCCTTGGACCACCATGCCTCTGTCCTTAGTCCTCTCCGGGAACCCTTTAGGCAAAGCTTCAACACTCACCCTCTCCCCGTCTCCTCCTGATAACCTCACCACCCACACGAACCCCACTTCTTCGCTCACTAGCTCCAGCCCATGTGCCACCTCCTCCATCTCCTCCTTCGATAGGAAGCACTTGCTCCCGAACGACACGAACACCACCGAGCCACTCTCTCTCTCCTCCAGCCACGTCATTATCTCCACTTCATCATCTCTAGCATCGCCTCCTGCCGGTTCTTGAATCAGAGGCCCGACAGAGATGACCTCCTTGCCGACAAGCTCGGCGAGGTAGTCCACGTACTTGCCTTGATCTCTCTACATGTCTCGATCAGGATCACGCCCTCAGACCTCCTGATACTCTCTAAGAGCCGGTCCATGTCCTTCGTGCCATTGGCCTTGTTGTGCACGAACTGCATGATCTTATCGCTCTTGCTCCTCTCGACCCTTAGCGGTGAGAAGGGGTACTCTCCGTTTGGGTCCATGCTGTGGAGGGTTAGGAATGACACCGCCGCTGCACTGCAGGGCAAGAAGAGGGACGCCACCTCGGGGAGCCCTTGTTCGCGAGCTGCTTTCAGGGCCCAGGGCTGGAGGAAGTCGTAGATGACCGAGTCGGGTTTGAGAGCATCAATGAGGTTGGAGAAGGCTGGGCCAGCAGTGTCAAAGGCAAATTTGAGGGAGGGCGGGGAGGTGGGGAGGGAGGTGGCGGGTGGTGTGGAAGCGGGGAGGGAGGGCATCGAGGGGAGGGGGTGGCGGCGGGAGGTGGAGCTCAACAAGCCGGATCGAAGGGGAGAGATGGGAAGGGAGGAGGGTTTTGAGGGAGGCGAGGTTGACGGGGTGGAGTAGAAGAAGATGAGGAAGGGGTTTTGGCAAGAAGAAGAAGAGAGGAGGTTCTTAGTGAGCTCGAGGAAGGGAGAGATGTGGCCGGGGGCTAACCAGGGCAACATGAGTATACTTCGCCGTCGTGGACTGGTGATAGGAGAGTTGGGCGTGTCCATGAGTGAGCAGCCGGCGAGGAATAATGAAGATCTCCAGGCATATAGTGGATATGCTAGATCAAACATATAGAAATTCCTTAAAAAAGAATAAGTTCCCGCATTTTTAAATGGCGTAATTGTGGTCCCAACGCACATATGGCTACAGGAACAGTTGCAGATTCTTAAGCTACTTAGGCAGTGTTTGATGGAAAATCAATGGTTTAAAAATCATTTTTAAAAAGCATTTACCGCTTGAATAAATTAGTCAATGAAGAATGTTTTCATCGTCGATAATAATTAATGTTTAAATATTTTTAGAGATAATATTTTTTTTTGTTCATTCATTATAATCCATAACACATATTTCTTGCATACTAGGTCAACAATCGAGAAACCATTGCTTCACAAACTCTAGTCAAATCAGTTTTGTCACAACCTAAATTTGCCTTATAATGTAAACATTGAATTTTGTCACTTTCACGTATTTAGCCTCAACTCGTGTACATAATAACTCTCAAATTAGAAAATATATCTTTACTTTCACTACACACTTTGATTTTATCCTTAAAGAGACTTTCTAGGGTGCTAAATATCCTCGACCACTTAAATAAAAGGACTTGAATAACTCGAAGCATTAATCACCTTTTAAGCATACAAGATAACTAAGACCAAACAACTCAATCAAATACACTTTGGCACCACAAGAACCTTGAGACACATTTCTAATGTTTCAAGTAAGGACTTATTAACTCATATTATTCTTTGAGATGAAAAATCGTCTCTGAGTTAGAACTCATTATCACCTGGACTTGAAATTAGACTTACACCTTAAAACCAAACAAAAGGAATGAACACGTTACAAACTAATGTACAATCTCACAACATCCTGTAAGATCTATACCCAAAAGATCATAACATAAGCTAATATTGCACTCCAAATCTACAAATAGAGGCTTCACACGGTTGTCCTTCCACCTAAAGGACACGGTCTTAAATACAAACATGATATCAAAATATATATGATAAAACAGGGAGTTCGTTACACAATTAAAGTTCTAAAATCCATGTAAGAAAATTCTTAACTCCAAACCCACCTGAACCCAACAAATATTATTAGACATATATATATAATGGACTCTTTGTTTAAAAGATGTATTTTTTCATAGGAATTAGAAATAGGGACATCTCTTTCTTCGGTGGATATGACATAGTCTGATTTTTTGAAAAACTTCAACTTTGATTGTTTGTATATTTCATTTCTTTTAAGATACATCCTTCCCTGCTTTCATATAGATCTGTTAATCTGTTATACTTTCTTGTTCTCTCATATAGTACTCAGATCATAACCCCTTTATGGTATCAGAGCCATTGGGAAGGTATAGATAGTCTTTGTAAGAACATACACTTAGATCGAGAGCCATTCGTTGGCATCCTTCTTGTTTCTACGAGTGGTGGTCCAGGCCGTAAGTCCTTGAATGGCTGTTAGACCGTTGGTTTAGCTTTGTAACGGTTCGAAGAAGGAATAGTTCCGATCTTAAGTATGAGCTTACATAGAAGATCTACATCTTCCTCTAGTTCTCTATCACAAATGGACTCGAGATCCAAGTCCTATACATAGAGAAGAAGTAAGAATAGAAGATTTCAACAAATCTATAGAAAATTGGGAAATTCCTAAAATACAGCTTAAGGAAATATACAAACAATCAAAGTTGAAGTTTTTCAAAAAATCAGACTATGTCATATCCACCGAAGAAAGAGATGTCCCTCTTTCTAATTCCTATGAAAAAATACATCTTTTAAACAAAGAGTCAATCCAAAAACACAAACAAAAATACAATTACATTCATATAGGACTAGTCCAAGTAGGAGTCAAACCTCTTACTAAAGAATGTCTTAATACTTCCATTCTCATTAGTGTTAAGGGATTCACGTCTTTTAAACTATGATGAATCCATTCTTGGTACTGTAGAGACAAGTCTCTGCAAAGGACCCATACATTTTGATTGTTATCCTAATTTTTCTGTATCTCTCAAAGATAAGAACGTTCTTAGAGCCCTAACACTCCAAATCAAAACCCATAATTACAAAGTGGCAGATGGTTCTATTCCTTTAGCCCTTGTTTATAGAATCCATTATAAAGCCATGTCCTCCGCCTTTGGAGAAAATGCTTTCAAACATAGCCCTCGAGGAGAAACACTTCTCCTCCAAACTGACATTTCTAGAGCTAATACAACAATTCCTAGGTCTATTAATTGGAACCAAGTTACTTTACCAGAACAATGGGAATTAGAAAACCAAATTCCCCAACAAGTTGTTCAAAATACAGATCCGACTAATGTCATTCAACATCCGAGAAGGAAGAGTGACCATTAGATTTCCTAGAAGGTCTTTTGATTCAAGATCTAGTCCTTCTTTTCATAATTCTTATACGAGGTCCATAGATCTTAATCCTAATCTTCCTCCTATAATCACCATTCCTCCTAGTACGCACAGAAACACTCCTCCTCCTAGTATACATAGAGACACTCCCACAAGAAATACAACACCTTTACCTCCTTCCACCAGTAGAAGTAACCATGAGACACCTCTTGAACCAGAAATTAGTGGTTTAGATAATAGATCGTGGCATTTCCGAGGCCGGTTTATCAACAAAATCAACCCGAACCAGCCGAACCAGCCCTAGGAAATACAGATTCTCCTCATCATTCTCCTACCTACTCACAAATGATAGATGCCGAACTTAATGTTTTAGAAAAACATTTTGAGCCTAACAAAGCTTTTCTTAATAAAGAATTTAATTCTGAAAACAACAAACAAATCGAGAATGGTTCTTCAAAACCTTTGCCGATGAAGCAAAAGACATCAAACAAAAATATTACGACTACATATATGAATATGAAGTCCATATATTTTTCTTTGATTGGCTAGAAGAACAATTCCTTGAGTCAAAAGAAATATTTGTTTTAGATCATCATTATAAGTGGAAACTTGATAATGGTGAAACCATAGAATCCAATCATCCACCCCTTAGGAGAATAAAAATACAGCATGGAGATAGTGAGGTTACAGCCACTCCTTTTAGACTTCCAGACAAAGGAGACTCTCTCTACACCCACAAAGTTATTGAACAAAACAATTTTACTAATCAACATTTAGTAACCATAGGAAAACAGTTGAATAGGATGGAATCCACCTTCCAGAATCCTACTCAGCTTATTACACCACAAGTTGACACTCTCAAAAAACCCATTTTTAAAGCCTTTGAATTTCCAAAAATCTTAGCCCGAGTTTGCCAAAGCTATAGAACAAAAGAAAAAACTCTCGGAAAATCAAAGACGGAACCCGATCCTATACTAGACACTCCTAAATTCCAGAATCTTATCATTAGAGACACTCCGACCAACCCACCATTAATACCCCGACCAAACCCTCTGGTAATCCTCGATAATGAGTCACCAATGAGATTAACAGACTTAATTGGAGACAACCACGAAGCTTTATTATAGTAGAGCTACCCCACCGACATTGCCCAAGAAGAATCATCGCAAAAAATACAGAATAAATACTCTCCGACGCCATCTATGAATGGAACATTGATGGTGTTGCAGAAACCAATGTTATGAACATTCTTAACAACATGGTGATGCTTGCTAATGCCTACAAAACACAGCAAGATGTTTCGACCATGCTGTTGCTAATCTTTTAGTAGCTGGTTTTACTTTGGACAGCTAAAAGGTTGGTGGGATAACTACCCGACAGATGAACAAAAGACACAAATTTTAACTGCTTATAAGGTAGATGATTTTGGTCAACGCATGGATGATGATCAAGGTCATCTCATCCAAGATGCGGTTAATACCCTTATCTATTCCATTTCACAACACTTTGTAGGAGATCCTTCACATATTAGGGATAGAAACCAAGATCTCCTTTCCAATATGCGTTGCAAATCCTTAGGAAGATTTAGAGAATACAAAGAGCTTTTCTTTCAAAGGGTTCTTATTAGACCCGACTGCAATCAACCCTTTTGGAAAGAAAAATTCTTAGCTGGTTTACCTCATATTATAGGTGACCAAGTTAGAGATAAAATTAGGGAAGATTACAGCGGCCAAATTCCTTATGATCTCCTTTCTTATGGAGAAATAGTCTCTTATGTTTATAGACAAGGAACACAAATGTGTAATACTATCAAATTACAAAGACAACTCAAGGAAGAACAATCCCTCACCAATAGGAGTCTAGGAGATTTTTGTGCTCAATACGACCCCTCTTATAATGAAAAAACAAAACCAAAATGTAAGGGAACTTGTCCTCCTGAGAAAGAAACAAAGAAACATCACAACAAACCTCCATTTCGTAGGAATAAACAAAGACACCAAAATAACCAAAATAGACCTCATTCGATAGAAATTTTTTAAAGACATTAAATGCTATTCTTGTGGTAGAAAAGGTCATATTTCAAAATATTGTAGGATTAATAAAAAATTAAATGAACTTTCTTTAGATGACAATACTCTTAATCGTTAAACAATATCTTCATAGAAAATGAGGATACTTCTTCGATGAATTTCTTGAGGAAGAAGGTCTTCAAATCAATGAGATAGAATCCTCTTCAGATTCGATTATGAAGACGCTTCTCCGAAAAAACCCATTCCCCGAAGTAAACGTCTTAACTAAAGAAGAAGAATTCCTTCTCAAAGACCGCACAAAAAATACTTGACCCCGAAGCTAAAAAAGAATACTTAGATAGACTTCACTCTTCTATGAATATTACTTCCAAGCCTAATACTTCATACAACCTTAAAGACATTCTAAATAGAAACAAAAAACCACAGTCTAGACCTATAAATATTAATGACCTCCAAAACGAAATAAAACAACAAAAGTTAGAAATACAAGCCTTAAAAGAAACTCAATCAAAAATGAAACAAGAAATTTCTGATATAAAGTCTCTTGTCATAAAAGGAACAACAAAACTTGAAAACCAAAATAAAATCACTAGTACCCCGATACCTCGATCCAGCTTTTCTTATGTTATTAATAGAAATCACATCTAGAAAATGGATAATAAATGTTAAGATAAAAATCAATAATGAGTATATTATTGAAACAACGGCACTCTTTGATACAAAATGGCTGACCTCAATTGTATCAAGGAAGGTCTTGTTCCAACAAGATACTTTGACAAAACATCTGAGTCCTTAAAATCAGCCTCAGGAGACAAGCTGAATATACAATACAAGTTACCTAAAGCCCTAATAATAAAAGACCAAATGTCTTACAAAACATCTTTTCTTTTAGTTAAAAACATGAGACAAAAAGGTTATCCTTGGAACACCTTTTATACAATTGATTCAACCCTTTGTCTGTTACTAATGAAGGTATAGAAACTCATGCTTTAAACAAAAAAATCACCTTCAATTTCATAACAAAACCACAGAAAAGAAGTCTTAATATTTTACAAGAACATTCCATTTCAGAAATAAATTGCCTCATAAAAGACAAAGAAAACCAGCTTGAATTTCTAAAAGAAGATTTAGAGTTTAAAAGAATAGAAGAGAATCTTATAAAACCAAACATCATAGAAAAGATAGCTTCTCTACAAAAACACATAGAGAAAACTATATGCTCTACTATACCCAATGCCTTTTGGGAAAGAAAAAACATATCGTTGATTTACCTTATGAACATGATTTTTCTGAAAACAAAATTCCTACCAAAGCCCGCCCAACACAAATGAACCAAGAAGTTTTAAAATTTTGTCAAGCAGAAATACAAGATCTATTAAATAAAAAACTCATAAGAAAAAGCCAATCCCCTTGGAGTTGTTCTGCTTTTTATGTCAATAAAAATGCTGAACTAGAAAGAGGAGTTCCCAGGTTAGTTATTAATTACAAACCTCTTAATACAGCCCTTAGATGGATAAGATACCCTATACCCAATAAAAAAGATTTGCTAAACAGACTCTCGTAGATCAAAAATATTTTCTAAATTTGACATGAAATCAGGATTTTGGCAAATACAAGTAAGTGAAAATGATAAATACAAGACAGCCTTTACAGTACCTTTTGGCCAATACGAATGGAATGTTATGCCATTCGGCCTAAAAATGCCCCTTCGAATTCCAAAGAATTATGAACGAGATTTTCAATCCTTATTCAGAATACATCATAGTTTATATAGACGATGTTCTAGTATTCTCTTCCAATATAGAACAGCATTTCAAACATTTATCTACTTTCATAAAAATAATCATACAAAACGGTCTTGTAGTCTCTCCTACTAAAATTGCACTCTTCAAGACCAAGGTTAGATTTTTAGGTCATTACATCCATTTAAGCACCATCACTCCCATAGAAAGATCAATCTCTTTTACTGATAAATTCCCCGATGAGATTAAAGACAAAACCCAATTACAAAGGTTTTTGGGTAGTCTCAATTATATTTTGGATTTCTTTCCCAACATAAACATCCTTTGTAAACCTTTACATCAAAGGTTACGAAAGGATCCTCCACCATGGACTTCTGTCCATACTGACATTGTCAAACAAATAAAATTGCATGTGAAAGATATACCATGCTTACATCTTGCTGACCCTTCCACTTTCAAAATAGTAGAAACAGACGCGTCGAATTAGGATACGGTGGCATTCTCAAACAAGTCAATAACAACAAAGAACAAGTTATTCAGTTTATATCAAAACATTGGAATTCCACTCAACAAAATTATTCGACAATCAAAAAAGAAATACTTGCTATAGTTTTGTCTATATCAAAATTCCAAGGAGATTTATTAAATCAAAAATTTCTCTTGAGAATTGATTGCAAATCAGCCAAAGACATTTTACAAAAAGACGTTTTAAATGTTGCATCAAAACAAATTTTTGCCGGATGGCAAGCCATACTTTCAAGATTCGATTTTGACATTGAATTTATAAATGGTTCTTCAAATTCATTGCCTGATTTTCTCACAAGAGAATTTTTACAGGGGATACCAATATGCCAAGATCCAAAAAAGACAAAGATAAAGGCAAAGGCAAAGCCACTGCCGAACCCTCTAATACACCACCAAAACCAAAAGGCTCTGATACCATAAAGGGGTTATGATCTGAGTACTATATGAGAGAACAAGAAAGTATAACAGATTAACAGATCTATATGAAAGCAGGGAAGGATGTATCTTAAAAGAAATGATATATAAGAACAAGAAAATAAGAACAAGAAAATAAATGACTTAAATAAAATCGCGAGAATTAAAAATAACGTAAAGACCGAAAGCAATATATAAAATATAAAGTAAGAGTATGCATAAACAAAAACCAACCATGAAGGTGGTATGAACTTGTATTATATAAAGCTGAAAAGCTGAAATTACATGTATTGAAAGATGCAGAAACTAAACCATCAAGTCATCCACTAGGGCGGTAATCCGCACTCCAGGGAGTATTGATGTTTGTATTACAAGAAATTGTTAACCAACTATCATGTATATATATAACTATCTCAGGCCATGCCCAAAATCCAATTATGAATAGTCTCCATCAAAAATGCTATTGCTCTATCTCCATTAATTGAAGAATTTTGAAAAACATTTGGAATGAATACTATGAGCAGCCACAACCCAATGAGTGTTACATTTATTCTAAGCAGATCAAACCTTCATTATATATTTTTTATAAAACAATATCATAACTCATCAACAAATCCAGTATACGATATATGTAAGATATAAAAAGTGCGTCATATCTTTTCAACAATTTTTTTTGCATATTAGATCAAATAACAATATCCAACCAATAATAACAAATCGATAATCTAGTTTATATTATTGATCAGTCTCTATCAAATTAAACGGCAATGGTCCGTTTTATCTATTGATCTAATGCTGAATGTTTAGCTATGATTAGCTATGATCACGTTTAATGCTCATGATAAAGGTGACTGAGTTTACCTCATTGGCTTTTTTCTCCACCTATATCAGTCGGTGGTTTGGCAAAAAAGATCTAGTACGTATACTTCATCCTCAGTGGTTCTAACCATAACAATATGAATATAATTCACTAACAAAATTCTCCAATAATTCACAATCAGTTTCAAAACTTAGATTCACTAACCAAATCATATTTCTTTTCATGATTCAATTCATCAAACATAGAAGTATCCATAAACCATAATCAAAGTCAAGAACTATTCCTAATTTTTCATAACAAGGATTTTCATTTACTATTAGCTGGAAATTTGGACCATGAGTCCAATTATTTTTTTAAAAAATTAAGATGAAAAATTTGGAATTTTTGTGGCATCCCAAAATTTCACGGTCATTTCTAGAGGCATTACGACCTATGGAAAAGTGAATGGTTGTGTCGTTGAAGTATGTTGTGGCCTCTAGACCAAAGAATTGTAATAGATTAAGGCCGAACACTTTAATGAAAATGTATAGTATGTTCTTGGGTTATCAAAGTTGGTGCTATAGGATAATTTGATAATGAGAATTTTGTTCTTAGCTATGCACCTTATGGATTTGATTTTTTATTTATTTTATGGAATTGCAAGTTTTTGGCCATATTATTTTTGTAATTAGGTATTTATTTAAGTGGAAAATAATAGTGGATTATTAAATGAGGGAGTGGGTTGATTTTTGGGCCAAACTAGCCCACAATCCCCCACCCTTCAACCGGTGAAGGCCCGGCCCAAGAGGCCTAATGGGCCGTCGACCAAGGCTGGCCCAAGCCAAGCCGAATGAAGCCACCCTCTTGCATGAAGAATGGCAAGTGGCGTGAGGGGTCTTCCAAGTGTCACATTGCATGCAAAGCTAATGATGGTTAATCATTGAGGGGAAGAAATTAGTGAGGGGAAGGGGCGGATTAGGCGAGGAGCAACCGAGAGAGGGGGAGGGGTGTCGCACAAGAGAGGAAGAGAGAAAGAGAGGTAGCTGAAGGAAGAGGAGGACCGAGCCCCCCGTGCATCCATCTAGCCGCCGCCGTCGAGCCGCCTTGCCCTCTGTTTTTCTTGCTGCGATTTGCTTGGACTAGAGGCAAGTAGAGTCCATCAATCTACCCTTTGCTTGCTGTGATGTGCATGTAGAAAATGGTAAACTTCGGATGTAGTAGAGGTAGGGAAATTTCGGAGCTTTGGGGAGAAGTGTCGTGGTTTAGCATTCTGTTTTTCTAGAAAGGTAGTCTGTCTCCTTGCTGTTTCGTGAACTTTAGGTGGATGTCTAGTTGGAATTTCACTTCGAATTCTTAATGAAAGTTGTAGAGAACCTCTTGAAGTATAACATATCAAACATTGAGATGAAATGAACAAGTATAGGTCGGTGAAACCTTTTTTCTTTGAAGAAGTTAGATCTGGAAATCGTAATACTAACCTAGTGTGATTCTGTAAATTTTATAAAATTATCCGATTGGAATTTGGTCTTGTGTTCTTAATGAAAGTTGAAGATGACATGTTAAGGAGTAATATACTAAAATTTTAGAGGAAATGGATGAGTCTAGGTTGGTGAAACGATTTTATCCGAAACGGTTAGATCTGGAATTTAATGTCAAGGGTTATGGACGGTTATGATTATTATAGTTTTTAATATATTACAAATATGATTTTAAGTTCTTCATGAAATATTTATTTCTGGATTTTTTCTATAACATATAAAAATTTCAAAATTTTTGGAGTTGATTTAGGATTTTTACTGAATTGGTGAATGAAACTGTGTGTGGCAATATTCCGAAATTATAAAGATTGTAATGCATGGACTGTACCGAAATGTATGATGTTCTTTTGAGGTGGTGTCCTTCATGAAACGTTTTTCTCTAGATCTTGTATATAACATGTCGAATTTGTAGAATTTATTAAGGCTTTTTATTAATTTTTCAAGAATTATGACCAAAGGAATGCAATATGTTTTTATCTGAAATTTTGTTGTATTTTCAAAAATAAATGAAATTGCTCCAGGTGATATAATGTCTTGAGTGGTTGATTATGATGCATATGTGGTGACATATGGCATGTTATATGACATCAAAAGCTGGTTGTGACATTTGATATTGTTGCATCAAATGCCATGTTGAAATTGAGATACATGTGTGAATATAAATTATGATAATAGTGATACCGTCGAAGGTGCGAGCCAACGATGCCCTAGGAGTGTTGGGATGCCCGGAGTGTGGATGTCGGATGCTCGGAGTGTGTGTGCCGAATGCCCCGGGAGTGTTGGGATGCCCAGAGGTGTGTGTCGGAAGCCCTAGAGGTGTGTGCTAGGGGGATACCTCGTGATGCTAGTTGGGGTACAAGATGCCCGGAGGTGTACGCTGGAGGCTCCTCGTGATGCCAGGTTGGGTGCGAGCGATAAATGAGGGATGCAAACACTGATCCCCGAGAAGAAAGATGAAAATGAGATCCTCTTATGAAAGTGAAAATTTAAAATTGAATCAAGTGCCGGGAAGAAAGATGAAAATGAGATCCCCTTATGAAAGTGAAAATTTAAAATTGAATCAAGTACATGGTGGAATATGCATGGCTGCTTGATGACATATGTACAAGTGCATGATGGTATATGCACATTGCATGGTGGAATATGCATGGCTGCTTGATGACATATATACAAGTGCATGGTGGTATATGCACATTGCATGGTAGAATATGCATGGTTGTGAGGTGATGTATGCTCGAATGCATGGATGATATGTGTTTTATTCATGATACATTGATTGCTCTGTTTGACGCATTGTGTAGTATGGTGGATCTTTACTGCTAAGTGATTGTACTCACCCCTTTGGGGATTAACATTTCATATTAGAAAGATGCATCTGTCACCAGTCGTGCACGGTACCTTCTATGGCATACCTATTGACGTTGATGTGGAGTGCACGGAGCATTCCTGTATTAGTGTACCTGGTCTGGTGTTTGTCTGAGTCCATGTCTTGATGATGTACGACGTGGGTTTTGCTAATGGCTTTGTTATCTAAGAGTTTTTGTCTATTCACGTCCGACGCAATGGGGTGATGCTAAGGATGCTGCCGCTGCTGCCACTCGATGCATTGGGTTGGGTGTGATGGCACGTATGATTGGTGGGAGCTGACACTTTTTGGAATAACCAACGCTTGTTGATGGAGGGGTGTACATGTCTAATGTAGGGTCGAGTTCTCTTTTGAGTTATAGTTAAGTATAGTTAAAAATCTTGGTATTTTGTTGTACCGACCCGAGATATCCATCGGGAAAATGTAAATAAAAGTGATTCGGCTTTATCTTTTCATTTGGTGCGTAGTTGGTGTGCATTGCATTATTGTTATTAGAGTAAGGGATGGTGAGACTCGTTTATGCTTCCGTTGATGAGCTGCGCTGGGACTTTTACCAAAAAAAAAAGTGAGGGTGGGGAGAGAAGAATTCTATTGATCAACTCCTACGAACTATAGTTCCACTTTAATTAATAAGTTATTAGACTGGTATGTAGTATGATAAGTGATAAGTACCTGTGACTAGGGGTGTCAATGGGTCGGGTCGGGTCGGGTCTTGTTGTTACCAGACTCGACCCGAAACACAGTGGTCACACATTGTGACCCGAACTGAACCGACCCGAAACACATCAAATGGTTTGATGTGTTTCAGGTCAATTCGGGTCGGGTCGGGTCGGGTCGAGTTGCTGGGTATTTTTATTTTTATTATTTTTTTCGGGTGGTTGTAACAGTCCCAATCTTATGCGAACGGGTTAGTATAAGAACACAAAATACCTATTAATAATTCCTGTGGATGCTATTTTTGCAGGGACAGGCCATATGATGCAGAACCTGCTAACCAAGTTAATTGTATCTTCTTGAGGCTACTAGATATTCATGAATTGGAAAGAACTGGTGAGTATGACCTGTCCTTAAACTGTAGTCCAACAGAAAGCTTCTTGGTGACGATGAACAGAAGAAACATCACAAAGAAAACAAAGACTCCATAAAAGACAAAGTAGATGGCTCATAAATTGCTTTGGAATGCATATCGTGGTTGGTGCAGCACCAATACTCATAGCGCAGCCAGTTGCAAGAGCCCCGCAAACAGCGACCAGTGTGCTAAAAACGAGAAGAGCCATGACAGAAGAATCGCTGGAAGATGCTGAGTCACCATGATTGCCACAATTAGAGACTTCTTCTTTGAGAAGCAGAGAGCATGTTGAGAGCCCATCTTCTTCTTTGCTCTCTCTCTCCATGTCTCTTTATTTCTGATGAGCAAGAATTGCAAGGAATGGACAAGAAGTCCAAAAGGCATTTGAGGCAGCCCTGAGAAGTACTAGGTTTTGATGAAATAGTATGTTGACAGGTGATAAGATATAGCACCTGCGTAGCAAACACCAGCAGCTCACCAACAGCAAAAAAAGCCAGAAAAGGGTACATGCTCTTGAAACAAAAGGCAGAAAAGCAAAATATTGCCCCAAGGAATGATGATACTGGAGCTGTAGGAAACATTCGAAAAGAAGTTTAAACACAGATAATAGGTTGCAAGTTACGCTAATAGTAAAAAGGGCACCACATTTTAACTTCAACTTTCCTCAGTTACTAGTCCACAACTGTTGCAGCATGATATGCTGAAAAGCAGTGCACATTCATTCTATTCTTTCACAAATGGCACATTACTACATCGGAGACAATTTCAACTTTTGTCCATCGGTTTGTCTAATTTACAAGCTCCTCCTGAATATAAATTACATTCCCTCAACAATAGCACCATTTCTAAATATCAATTTCAATTGAAGTAAAGGAGCCATAGGAGTAATTCTGAATTTTTCCACGCTAAAAGCTCATGTGTCCATCAGATTATCATCACTTCATTCAAGCTTAGTTTGAAAGTGATGGAGCAGTCAATATTCCATGCCATAAAGGATTGCTGCCCTCATCTTTGTCCTATAAAATTCAATATTAAACAGATTCTTGAAGTATCAACACCAACAGCTCTCCCGCACAGAGTAAATTCAAAGTGTCCTGAACCCTGTTTGCAACTTGTGCACCAAAATATCTACATCACAGAATTCATCCACCACCCAATATAGCAAGTCTTCCCAACATCTCTAAGATCATATGGGGTTAACTACTACTACCCCCATCACCAGCAAAGGCTAGCCCACATGCTAAGAACAACACGGAAACACGGCTAGACCGCATAAACTCTCGAATGCCTACATCACTACCTCAGCTCAGCCTAGAGTCCCAAGATTTCCACAGGAAGAGAGAGACCAAATTGCTCCCAAGGAAAACAATTCGAGCCCCGCGCAGCTAAAAAAGAAGCAAGCTCGAACGAAGAGAGTGACCTCAAACAGAGCCCTAAAAGAGCACCCGCCTCCTCTTTCACCACCACCATAGCCAATCAAATTCGGAAAAAAATCGACAAGAAAATTCAACGAAGAAGAAGGACGCCGAAGCTCCTCGTGGATCAAGAAATCAATGGAAGCACAGACCTGAGGGGTTTTCGGCGACAGACGGCAACGATCGACTGATTCGGCGGCGACTAGGGTTCCGGCGTTGAGACGAGGGGTGGCGACGGCGACGGCGAGGCGGAGGCGCATCGATCGGAGGAGAGGCAGTTGTGAGCGAAGGCACAGTCGTTGGAGAAGAAGGCGGAGCCGAGAGGGAAATGTCTGTGTTTGACGGTAAAGAAAGATGAGAACGTGTTTACTGTTTGTGTTTGTTCAATTGTTCGGAAGTAGGAGTTAAAGTGTTTCGGGTCAAACAATGTTCCAACCCTGACCCGATCCGAAATACATTTCTTTACTTGTTTTATATGTGTTACCCGAACAGTATCAAGACCCGAAACACATATCATGCTTGTTTCGTGTTCGGGTCGGGTCGGGTTTTTTTGACACCCCTACCTATGGCAATCCTAGCAGATCGGGGAGCGTGCCGTTGGGGTGCCACAATTTTTACAAAAACGGATTAGGGGATATTAAACGTGCATCATTTGGCTCGGTTTCCTCGATCTCATGCCTCCCTTAAAGAAGATTACCAAAAAACCATTCCATGCTCACAATTGTATATTATGCGCTTGCTCAATATCGTCCGCAGGATCGATCCTCTCCTTGACATGTCAACCATCGTCCCCGAAATCCAAAGGCCAGAAGATTTCCTTCTGGAACAACGCGAATGAAGCGCGAGACACCGGATTCGGGGCGTTGAATCTTCGACGACTTTTTTTTTTTTTTTTGGTCAGAAAATCTTCGACGACTTTCGCAAGTTAGCTTTTCTCATTCTGACCGACGACCAAAACACACACACGTTCATGTTCTTGCTCGGGATTGATCTTCTTCTTCTTCTTCAAGTTCTTGTCCGAACTCTGGTCCAAGAACTACTAAAGAGTATTCGATTCAGTTTTACGTGGGATCCGGAGAGACAGAGGTGGGGTTTGAATATGGCGGTGGCATTGGCCGGGGACGACTTCATGCGGCAGATGAGCAGCCGCCGCAGTTGGTGGTCGCTGTCGAGCATGAGGGAGATGTGGAAGGTGTCGGATGTATTCCGGTGGAGTGTCCGGCAGGTGGCGGACGAGGAGGAGGAGCTCCAGTGGGTCTCCATCGAGCAGTTGCCGACCTACGACTGGATGCAGAAGGGGATACTGACCCAGGTGCTTAGGTGACTAGATCAGGTAGGGGGGTTTGGTTACGTCTGGCTTCTAATTACTTAAGAGACTTTAGGAGGAACAAGTTCTTGCGAGTTTCTTATATGTGGCTGCGGCGGTCCGACTATGACTATATTGAGTAGGCAGATTCGGCGGCATGAGACGACGGAAGAGATGACATTTGATTGAAAATGTGCAGGAAAAAAGAGGACCCTCTTGGTGAAATGTTGCGCCTTTTTGGCTTAAGTAGAAAAAGGAAACATGCATCTCGCGTGGTAGTTGAATATAAAGTGAAAGAAACCGAAGGTGAAAAAGAGTGATCGAGAAAGGAGTAAAGGTTTTCTGTATTTCCTCAATGAATCATGTAATTTGTACAGATCCTATGTAAATAGAGCTAGAGATGTACAATTAATGGAAATAAAGAATCCTATGTATCAATCTAGATATGTATCTAATCTCTAATTGATATGTACACAATCAGATCAAATTATAATCTCCAAAGAGAATATTGCATATCTTCTAACATAAAGCTCCATTCGTTTTATGAAAAATATAACGTTTCTAAAAATTATTTTCGAAAAGACATATTTCAGGAAAATATCATTATTTTATAGTGTTCGTCTAAAACTTAAAAATGAAGTGAAAAGTATTTTTCGCTAGTTAGTAAGGAAAATCTTTTTTTCTATGTATTTTTTTTTCAATAATAATATTTTTTTAAAAGAATCAATTTTAAAATTATTTTTTTAAAAATCAAAATTTTAATTTTTTTTAAATCGATTTTAATTTTTTTTAAATTTTAACTTTCTTTTATTTCTTTTTATCTTCTTCTTCTTTGGTCGGTCGCCAACCATGGCGACGCCCGATAATCAACCAAAGGCCAGCTTTTGCTAGCTTGCCGATATGGCGAGCGGCTAGCTCGAGCTCATTGGCCTTTGGCCACACTAGATCGACAAGCTAGAGGCTCATGCTCATTGGTGGCTCGCCAATCTTGCTAGTGGCGAGCGGCATGCCTCAAACTCACTACTCACTAGAGATTGGCTTTTTCTCGTGCCTCACACTTGTTGTTGAATTGTTGATTTGGCGAGTAGTGAGCTCGCCACTTGCTAGAGATTGGTGAGCTAGGCAAGGCAGTAGTGAGCCTCGAGCTCGCCCGAGCTTGGCGAGCTCCAGGCTTGCCTATGGCTAGTCGTCGGCCGTAGCAATGCGGCCGATGATGACGACTAGCCAAAGAAGAAGGTGCAAAAATATAAAAGGAAATAGAAAAGAAAAATAAGATTAATTTAAAATTCAAATTATTAAAAAAGACAACAAGAAAGAAGGGGGCTAGTAAGCTATGAGACAAGAGAGAGTTAGTAAGGAAAATGTTTTTTCCAATTTGAAAGTGGAAAACATTTTTCCCTCTTTAAGAAGATTTTTTTTTTTTTTGGATTAGTTTTTTTTTTGTCAGTCCTACTCTATTCCTATGCTACACTCACTCGCAGACTTGTGCCATGCCTCTTGCAGGGCGTGGGAGTCGCAACCCACTCTCGAAACTTACGCGTCTCTATCCCCATCCCCCCTAAGAAGGTGGGGATTTGAACCCCTCACCTCCCCCTTCCATGTTGGAAGGGTGGCCACTGGGGCGAACCCCCGGTAGTTGGATTAGTTCATTTTTGGTGAAATGAACACCGGAAAATCTGGAAAATATTTTTTCAAAAGTTATTTTCTGTAAAACGAATGGACCCTAAAGTTGATGTTATGTGAAGCTAAAACAAGCCCAACATGGAAGCTTTTGCCGCTCCAAGAGAAACGACGTCGTTTCCATGCAAACCCCCACTTCCGATGGAAACGATGTATTTTCTTTCTATCTCTCTTCTGAGAACGACCTCGTTTCACTCGCACTCTCTTCCTCTTGTTTGTCTCCGAATTTAGCATCTCAATTATTGATTTCAGCTTATTGGCACACCATGTCAGAAATTCCAGTGAGGCAAATTGCCGATATCAATTAAGTGATCGATTTTTCATATTTGCAGCAAGTGAGAGAAAGAAATGATATGTCAGCCAAATGGGTGCAGTACCAAAATTATACCACTAGTATTGTTCTATCCCGGGAAAGTTTTCTGATCTTTTCTCTCTTTATTTATAAATACAGGTCTTTTTACGAAATTGAACCTCTTTTTTTTCCTGTCCTGTCGTGTTAGTTTGAGTTTGAGATAAAAAAAACTTAAGTTTGATTTTTGGTTTGCTAGACTCCTAAACTGCACAAAAATTAAATGGCGAATCTTTAGCTATTTTTAACCATACACTTCGTATTGCAGTAAAGTATACTAGTGAGCCTATTTACAGACCTTGGTACAGAACGAACTACATCACATACAAAATGGAACTGAATCAAACAATGGTCGAGGTCCATGATATTTGTGTCTCCCCCACAAAACATTTGTGCGGATGTCCATTTGAATGTCTCTACAAGGTTGAAAACATTATCGAGTTCATAGCAGATAAAGACTAGAAAGGAAGAAACTCGTCTCCTTGATAAAGAGAGTCAGTGCTTATATATAGTATGTGGCTAATTAGGTTACATCTATGTATTTGACTCGTCCTGAATCTCTCTTGACAGCCTTCTTGTTTTTATGTCTTTTTTGCTTTGACCAGGGAAATTGAAGAGTTTGGAAAAGATCAAGAGAACCAGATCAGATTCGTGAAACATCATCCGAAACGCATCGATTCCTCCTCTTATTTATGCCGCCAACTCTAGAAATTCTGCCAGCAACCAGCAAATCCGAATCTTGGTCCACCAATCATGTCAAGTCACAGTCTCGCCAAGATCAAAAGTTGTTCTTCTCCAAAAAGTCGTTCCAGCTTCTTCATCACTACGCTCGTCTCCTCCTCTCGCCTCTCCCTGATCCTCGCACTCAGTTCCTTGGCCCTTCTCCGGACTTGCTCGCTTTCTTCTTGAACCACCACTTGCTTGATCGCTTTCGCCACATCCTCCCCCCGGAACCTGCCGTCTTCTCTCTGGACCTCCACGCCAATCCCAAGATCTGCCACCAGTTTGCTGTTCAAGGGCTGATCAAGGTGCATTGGCATGGCTATGATGGGTACGCCGAAGACAATTGCCTCCAATGTTGAGCTCCAACCGCAGTGGCTCACAAACCCACCTGTTATATCACCGGTTATGGTTTCACAACATTGAATAAAATCTCGTTTGAGGCTAATAGTTTTCATTTCACAAATCATGGAAAATCCTTTTTCCCTCCACTTAGCCCCATTCTAGGTATTTTATTGATAATTTTTGTAGGAATCGGATGATCCTATTTGGTCAACTACCTAGCAACAAACTCCTATGTTCCTTTTCATTAAAGTATTTCTAAACAAATTCTTAGATAACAAGCTTAAAAATTTTCTTATTGATGATATCAATATTGAGGATAATTACGATATTGATATTTTAAACTTCAATATTAGCTTTGTTAGCATGAAATACCTATGCTCGGGTGCATGAGGATCTTGGCCTAAGGAGCCCATCCTTGGACCACCATGCCTCTGTCCTCCGTCCTCTCCAAGAACCCTTCAGGCAAAGCTTCAACGAGTCTTGCCCTCTCCCCGTCTCCTCCAAGAAACCTCACCACCCACACGAACCCCACTTCTTCGCTCGCAAGCTCCAGCCCGCGTGCCATCTCCTCCATCTCCTCCTTCAATAGGAAGCACTCGCTCCCGAACGACACAAACACCACCAAGCCCCTCTCCCTCCCCTCCAGCCACCCCATTATCTCCCCTTCGTCGTCTCTAGCCTTGCCTCCAGCTGGTTCTTGAATCGGAGGCCTAATGTCAATGACCTCCTTACCGACAAGCTTGGCGAGGATACTTTGCCGTTGTGGACCGTTGATCCGCGAGTCGGGTGTGTCCATGGCCGTCGTGGTGATGTATGAGCAACGGGTGAGGAATTATGAAAATCTCCTTATATTTAATATGTAGTTGGGAAAAAGAGATGGAAACCTTATGACAATGAGAAATTTTAGAAATGCAAGACACAAATAAATACATTCTTCAAAAAGGAATCTATTCCCTCTCTCATATTTTCAAATGGCATAAATACATTCTTCAAAAAAATCTATTCCCTGCTCATATTTTCAAATGGCATAATTGAGGCCACAGAAACAATTGCTGAAATTTCAAGCTAGTTAGGCCATATTGATTTTAACTTTACATTGTAGAAATTTAAAAAAAAAAAAAATATATCCATTTTGATTTTGAATATAAATAATAAAAAAATTCAGAAGAAAGAGTGATTTAAGGGCTTTGTCTGTGTAGGCCCAAAAGGCATATGAGCTCCTGGCCCAGTCCATACTTGCCCCGACCCGGGTTCGGCGGACCCGATTTCCTCCTTTTAGCCGGACTGGAGTCTGGAGAGGGAGCCGAACGCAGCCGGAAGATGGACGGCGGCGCTGCACCGGAGCGAACCCCCAGCCCCGGCGACGGGAGCCCCGCCCCCGGCGGGCGGAAGCCGAAGGTGGTGGTCGTAATGGGCCCCACCGGCTCCGGCAAGTCGCGCCTGGCCATCGACCTGGCGTCCCACTTCCCCATCGAGGTCGTCAACGCCGACTCCATGCAGGTCTACCGCGGCCTCGACGTGCTCACCAACAAAGTCCCCCTCGATCAACAGCAAGGTATTCCCGCGAAACCCCTCTTGATTTCCGACCTTGATTGTCGTCGTTTCGGAGCTTTTCACGAATTTTGTTGTTGTGCAGGCGTGCCGCATCATCTTTTGGGCACCGTGAGTCCGAACGTGGAGTTCACGGCCAAGGCGTTTAGGGACGCTACTGCTCCTGTGAGTTCGCCTCCTTTGACCGACGATTACATGTGAATCTCATTTTTGTGTTTTGGTGACATGGAAAACTTTGTTTTTCCCCCGAATTTCAGCTCATTGATGAGATCTTGTCTCGAAATAAGTTGCCGGTCATCGTTGGGGGCACAAATTACTACATCCAGGTAGAGTGTACAGAACCTTATGCTCTTAACGCGAGATTGCAAAGATGGGTTCGCATAAATTTTGTCGCTTTAAGTCCATCCCTTGTGAAGGTCAATTTTTTAACTTAGTTTCCTGACTGAATGTGAGTGCTCAGCTTCTGGACTAAGAGATTATTTAGTTGCCAATGCCTGATGGGGATGGCTGTTTAATGTCTCTACATGTCCTGTGTAGTTTTTGCACTTATGATGCTCTACCTGATTCTACCGTGTGAATCTCAGCGATGTATCTGTGGCTGGAAAACGGAACTTTTGATCTTCTTTTTACTCAATTTGGATCTATAGCAATTGGTAGTTCAGGAGATGGATTTTGATGGGTATATCCCAGTAGAAATTTGTTCACTTTAGGTGTTTGGTTAATTTTCTTTATCTCTTTGTTGCTAACTAGGCTCTCGTGACTCCGTTTCTTCTGGATGATTCGATGGATCACATGAATGGCGGCCACTTAGATGAAACTCCTGGTAATTGTTACTCTCTTGCTTGTGCCCCTGTGGTTATTGTACATTAACGATTGCTTCGTTGAATCTCAGGTGATGAGCATGACGATTGCGAAGTTGACTTCAATAGAGACAGGGAGGCTCCCACCTTCGATCGCTTGAAAGACATTGATCCAGTTGCTGCACAAAGAATTCATCCGAATAACCAGAGAAAAGTATGGATGTTAGTGTAGTTGTCATTCAACACACAATCATAAATCAAAATATGGAATTTAAGAATTGGGTGACTATATTGATGTGTATGGCTTCATTTTCAATTGTGAACTTATATTGATGTAATTTTAGGCTGTTAAATGAAGCGAAAGATTCAATTCCTACTCAAAAAAGTACAAAAACAGGGTTTGTCAATGAATTGATTTGCACCTACTTCAATTGCACATTTCCCTGTTCAGCAGGTTATATTTCCATATACATTTAGGTCTATGCACATTAGCAGACTCATGGTCATGGAATCCCATAATTTCTGCCAATCCAGGAGAGCAAATAGTTCGTAGGATTTAGCAACTTATAGATACCACTGTGGAAAAGCAATTATTTTCTTCATGGTGATTGCCTGCATAGAACTTGAAACTGAGCAATATTTTGATGACTTTCAAAGCACCTATGCATTTCAATAGGAAATGAACTCAAAATCAGTCCCAAATGACAATGCAAGCATGCCTTGCCACAGATCTTCCTAAGGCAGGGCATGATAGGGAAATTCTGATGTCAAATCAGACTTTTGGCAAGGATTTGTAGCGTTTTCTGAATCCCACTGTAGTCATGAATGATTAGTATTGCTGGATCATGTCTCTGTATTATCTGTTTATGCCTTTTCCTCTTAGTTTTTATAAGGTGAAATTATTATACTCCTACTTTTTAGAATTCCTGGTTTTTCTGTAACTATAAATTGTGTCAGATAGGCAGAGAGATATTGTTTGACTGAAGCTATTGTGCTGGATCCTTTGCAGGTCAATCAATATCTTAATTTGTATGCTCAATCAGGGCTCCTTCCCAGTGAACTATTTCAGAGCAGAACTTTAGAGGTTGGTCAACTTGCTTATTGTTTATGATTAGGTGCATCTACAAATTTTGTCTTGATATGTACTTAAGTAGCTCAATCAGTTGGTCTTTAGGTTTCATTTGTGCCTTTTTAAACATGACATATTTGTAGTGGCATTAACTTGAAGCACCAGAGTAACAAACTTTATTGGTAAGTTTTGTGAATCTGTAGTTGTTTTTCTGGGTATTTTATTTCCAACTTTTTTATCGAAAATATTTGTCTATCTATGAATGATTGGTGTATCTACAGTGTTTGAAAAACTTGGTAATTGACCTCGTATAGGCATGAGTGATAGGACTTATCAAAGCTGCCATTACCTCAGTCTACTTTTATCCTGTAACTTTTTATAAAGTTTTATCGCTATCCTAGGAATGGATTTATTTAAGTTAAGTGCAAGTAAACATTCTTGCACTTCATGCATAAATAGCTTCTGATATGAACACGGTCTCTGAATTCTAGAGATTTTAATATTTTGAAATAATCCTTCATATTCAAATATAGGGTTCGTTTATTGACTTCTTGAAAGTAAAAAGTAATTATTTTGATTTTGCTGCCAAAATTTAAAGCAAAATTCAAGTTTCAAAATTTTATGAAAGTAAGGATGTGAATTTGTGCCAACATATGTATAATAGTACTCAAGATTAGAAAAATCAATATGCATGTGCCCCAGTTTTTGAAAGAGCATAGAAGATCAAAAGTGAAAGTCACTCCAGACATACTCTAGAGAAGTGGTTAATGAAATTTTATCCCCTTACATCATAGCACTGACGTAGGGAGGGATACCCTTTCCTTTCATTGTGGCAGGGCAGAACTGGGGGCGTGTTGAGAATTCAAAGTATGATTGCTGTTTTATATGTGTGGATGCATGTCTTCCTGTTCTCGATCAATATGTGGAGCAAAGAGTTGACTGCATGATGGAAGCTGGATTGCTTAATGAAGTCTGCGACATCTACTGCCCTAACTCAAATTACACTCAAGGTCTGCGCCAAGCAATTGGGGTTCGAGAATTTGAGGATTTTCTGCAGGTTTACATTGGTGACGCTGGCAACTCTGAAACAAGCAGTTTTCATGATAAGAGTATGTTGAAAGAAAACATTGGGTTGATCTTGGCATCCCTGCCGACAAATAAACTAAAAGTGTTATTACAAGAAGCTGTTGACAAGTTTAAACTAAACACTCGAAGACTTGTGCGTCGACAGGTGAGTATAGTGTGGTGAAGCATGTAAGTAATATGATTCATATTCCATCAAGTTTGGTATATTTTTCTGTCAATCTATCTCTTCTACCGAGTGGTGCCAAAGCCTAAATCCTTCTTCTAGGAACACATCTCATGATATTCATTCAGTACATACTATGAAAATCTGTTATGTGTAATACCTTCAGTTTGTCTAATAGCTTGAAGCCAGATGCCTTTTTGGTTTCTCAACAATGTTTATGTGATGTTCAAGTAGTGAAGGTTGTTCTCACTTCTTTTTCAGACCAGGATCCTTTTTTTTCATATCTTTCTTGAGGTGCTGATGTATATTCGGTTGCTTGAGAACCAAAGCATGCAAAGATTCAGATCTTCCAACTCCCATTTTCTAGCTTGATATCATTGTGGCTGTGCTTTCTAGTGAGACGAGTTTCTGTTGTTTCACAGAAAAGGAGGATCCGTCGACTACAGACATTGTTTGGGTGGAACATCCATTATGTGGATGCAACAGAAGCTATCTCATGTATACAAATCTCCTTTCTAAACGATTTCATTTTGCTGTCAGTTTTTCTATTCTCACGTCATTTCTTGTAATGTTTATCCCATTTTAGGTCGGTCAGAAGACTCCTGGATCAAGCAAGTAGTTCAACCTTCCGTGCAGTGTATAAGATCTTTCTATGAAGAGAGAGTGAGCATCGTGCCTGATGATGAAGCCCCAAAAGGCTCTGCTACTAATCTTCTGCAAAGAGACTTGTGGACTCAATATATTTGCAAGGTAAGCAAAAGCCTCGAATGTTGTGTGGAGTATTTCTTTTTCCTGAATTTGGCCTGTCCTTCAACTCGTTCTGCAAAGTTGTTTTTCACTGTCTTTGATATGTTTGAGCCAAATTTTTACAGGCCTGTGGCGATCGTGTGCTCAGAGGAGCACATGAATGGGAACAACACAAGCAGGGCCGAGCTCATCGAAAACGAAGTGCACGGTTGAGAAAGTCTCTAAATCAAGGCTTGGTCACTGTAGCAGAACAACAACAGCGGTAGCAATAATAGGAGTCCTTTTAGGGGTTGGTTTAAAAAATTTATAGCAAGGTTTCATATGGCTATTCATCATTAGTAGTGAGAATGTTTATCGTCCACATCAGGTCATCGATTAAGTGAGATTTTCGACCTTAATATGTTGTAAGCTACCATGTCGAGCTTAAACTTTAGGCTCCCTTTTGTCCATTATTATTGTCTTTTACATTTACGTTTGACTGTTCTATTGATATGCACGGCGAGGATCCATTCACAGAGTCTCGTGAAATAGTTAACATTAGCTCGCGTATCAATGTATTTTTCACGTTTCAGACATGATTTCACAGTTTCATTTCCTCCTCCGATGAAAATCCCCATCTTATTTATTTTGATGCATCGTTTTTATTAGTTTTTAGAGACTAAATAGTATAAATGTTGACTTGAAAATTAATTTTTAGAGAAATAGGGGTGAAACAATAAGAAGTAATACCGACAAGGTCAGCCTTGTCGACCCTAGCATGGTTGACCCTAGCGCGGTGATGGCGTCATCACGGCACGTAAGCGAGCGCTTCCCCGTTAACCTTTTTTTTTTTTAACTTTTCAATCTAATTTTAATTAAAGTAAGGAGGGAAATAGTGTCATTTTAGTTGGTTTTGCACTATTGGCAACGTAGGAAAAGTGCAAGTAATAACAAAATCACATAAGCATTTCTACCACTCAATTAGACAGAGCTAGTGGACTCAAATTAGATGGAGCTAATGGAGGTATGTGATTCCATAAATTGGAATAAGTGTTAGGATCTGATTGTTAAAATTGAAAGTTTCATGACTTCATTGTATTTTCACAAAATTTCAATCGCACTTCTCCCATTAACAATTACACAAACTTCTGGCATTCGTGTATGTTAATGCTAAGGGAACTAGCTAAAAAGACCACTCCTTAAACACATTTAATAAGCATAATCTTGACTTTCAATCCACTTCTAGCGCATATTGCTTAGAAAAATCAATGAATTAGAGATTGAAAGTTTTCTTTATCGTCAAATCTCACAAAAAAACAATCTCCAAACACCTTGTTTGGAGTTTTGAAACCTTTCTTGGATAGGATGTCATAGGGGGGTATAGTCGAATTTCTGAATGTCGTGGAGGCCGGGTGGTTTAAAGATCTGGAAGGGAGGGCGGCGAGCAAAGGGGGTGGGGGAGGGAGGTGGAGCTCGACGAGCCTAAGGGAGGGAGGGGAGGTTGATGTGGCGGTGCAGAAGAAGATGAGGAAGATGAAGAAGAGAGCAGCTTCTCGCGAGCTCGAGGAAGCGAGAAACGTGACCATGGGCTGGCTAAGGCAGCATGAGGATACTTTGCCGAGGAGGAAAGGTGATCGGCGAGTTGGGGACGGCCATGGCCATTGCGGTGTCTGAGAAGAGCTTGACGGAACGGAGGCAGGCGGGGTGACGACTAATGATGATTTCCTTACTAAAAGATGTAAAGTTGGAAAAGAGATGATAATCTAAAGACAATAATAATCATTCCCTCTTTCAAATGGCATAACTCATGCCGCAACTAATGATACATACCACCATAGAAGCAGTCACAGATTCTTGATTATTCCATTATCTAATTCTTTAAACTCCAGACTTGGATTCTACTAGCTAAATCGAAAAATTTGGAGTCCATTCAATTTCTGTCGCTCTGTTAAACTTTTACAAAATATTTTCCTACGTCAAGTTTTATCAGTTGCAAGTAATTAATGGTTCATTTCGAAATGATCAACAATGGACCCTATCACAAAGCCTCTTATTATTCATGTTAATGAAATTTCTAAAAAATGCACATGGTCTATGCTAGTATATAAAAGTACGTGTGAATTTGGTGCCACGTCCTAAATATAATGGATCCTACTTCTTATCTATAATTTAAAAAAAAAAAAAAAACAATATCCATTTGGATTTGAATTTTAAAAAAATAAAAATTCAGAAGTAAGAGTGAGTAATTCAAGAGCTCTGTTTGTTTTGGGGAAGCATAATTCTTTTCTCCTCTGTAATTTTGCTTGGCTTGATTCCTCGTTTTTTGTTTCTGTGATATTGTGGTAATGTATAGCTGTTTATTTCCCGGGAAATCTGCTGCTGTACCATTACATAATGAAGGAAAATAAAGTCCTTCTACTTCATGACTTACATTTCTCCTCCTCTCTTTCTTTCTTTGAATTATCTGAAAGATTGAATCGTTATAGTCCAAGCAAACATTCACGCAAAGACAACACCGATGCAATTCTTACCCGTGAAAACTTATCACCACCTTCTCCACCAGCCAAACAAGATCAAAAGAAGGATAAAAATCTTTTAATGATAGAAGTATTTGCATCTTCAAATGCTAACAGAGAGAAAGAGCATCATAGACTATGTGACAATGTTGGCAATCACAAGACGGTACAAAAGAAACCCCAAAAAACACACAACGAACTCGGAACAAGTATCATCTTTCCATGCGAATCAACAATGAAAAAAGGTGGATCCATGTCGTGTCGTGAAAGTGAACGTTGCAAATTCTGGTGGATTCTTCTTTCCTTTCGCATTTGATTGTTCTTCTCTGAACAACCAAGCCTGTACATCCCACGCAATCTCGACCTTCAAGCCATCCGCCAAAATCTTCGTTTGCATTCCTCTGAAGTTCCAATGCAACTTCCTCACCTTCAATGCAGGCTCCTTCCCTATATGAACGGACAACGCTGGATTCTCCTCCAGACCCTCCGTCTCCACTCCACTGCATTGTATCAGAACATCGTCGAATGGCCCATTTCTGGTGAGCCGAGCCTCGATGCGACGGAGCCTTTCGTCTTTGTAGGCCAATGTACACTCTGCTCGCGAAACAAGAAAGAAATCAAGCGCTTGCAACACCGTGGTACACTGCTTCGGGACATCCCCGAGAAGAAAAGCTACTTGAGAGTCCACAAGGACCAGAAGAGAGAACCCCTCGACGGGGTCCAGTCCCGTGTCGTACATAACTTGGGAGAAATCCCAGACGACTGCTAGTTCGGCGCTCTCGTACTTTGTGAGTTCCCGGCCTCTGTTCTGCTCAGAGACGCTGGGGTTTATGCAGACTTTGTACTTGAAGAGAGTACATGGGTCATCGCCGCCAATGATGTGAAGACTAACAAGAAGTTCGTGGGGACCGGTGGGTGTTGTGTACCAGGAGAGGGTGGTGGTGAGGCGGTGGTGATTGGGAAGAGCGGTTTCGTAAACCCAGTTGGTTCGAGTTCGCAGTGAACTAGGAAGCGAAGTAGGAGGAGCAAGAGAAGTAACATGATGACCGTTTTTGAGTGAAGCCGGTAAAGGAGGAACAAGCGAGGCCGACGCATTCGGAAGCAAAGGAGAGATGGTGGTGCTTCTCGAAGCCGAATTGCGAGTACGCGAAGAGACGAAGGCGGCAATGGCTTTCACGTCCTTGCAGAAGCGAGAGAACTTGCGTTTCATGGTCGATGTCGAAGTTTTTCTTGCAAAAACTTTGGGAGGGAGAGAGAGATGGGTCAATCGGAGCTAGGAGAAGCTATGTCATATAGAGGGGAGGGACTGCTGAAGAAGTCAAATGATTTCAAAATCTTTTCCGACAATCATATCTTAATTGACACGTATTTAACCGGGCCTCGTGAACAGCTTCGAAACAATAACTACTTATGTTGGAAGGTTAGTAACGAACTTTTGAACGTCGGATAACAGTCTGCTCCGAGAAACTAATCATTACATGAACTTGGGTGCGTCCCACGGTAGAAAACTCAGTTTAGTTCAACAACTTGACGGTTAAGTATTCCGTCGGTTGGCTTGAGTTAGTTTAAATGTGAGAATGCGATTTCGATTTGAATCCAAACCAATGTTAAAATTCTCTTTATTTCGTGGAAAATAAATAATCTATAAAATATTTTTTTTTCTTAAAATGATTATTTGTATCTCTTGAAACATTTATCAATGAAATATGTTTACATAATTGACAATAATTTATGCCTTAAATATTTCCGTAGACGATAAAAATATTTTTCATTCCTTTATTTTTTTAGAAAACAAGTGATCATTTTACGAAAAAGATATTTTTAAAATTATTTATTTTCTATGAAATAAACGAACCCTAAACTCAGAGCGCATCATCTTTGGATAATCTACCAAATTAGAGATCATAGCGTTGGATCAGATCAAACTTTGGCGATTAGATGATTAGCAGGATTAATCACTTGCTTTCAACTTCTTGTCCAAGGTCTCTCCCTCTTCCAGATAAGTGGCGAACTTACTCGAGAGGTGTGGGCTCACTTTTTGGATTCTTTCCTTCGCTGAATGACAAACTAATAATGGGTTGCCGATAATGTCTTTCGCTTTCATTGTCCGAAGTCACCGGACCCCAGCTTGAAAATTTCCTCTGATAGCCTCTGGATGTGGTCATAAACAAACGATAATTGACGTAAGGGTTGTTGCATCTTCAGTAAAAACAGATTGTAGTCATTAAAATCTAAAAACCCATTCATTTGGGACGAGAGAGCGATTAATTTAGTCCGACATGGGAGCGTCTAAACATATCAATAGATCACAAGATTTGTGAAATCGCCGGCAATCTTATAGGAAATGATCTAGGAATGTCTCATCTTTTCTAGCTTTATGTATAAACACGAGCCTCCTTTCGCAAAATCGAATTTTTCGCTTTGATTTAGTTTGAGTTTGAGGAATAATACTTAAATGAAAAGGCGAACCTTTAGCTATTTTTTACCAGACATTTCATGTCTCAGTTAAGTAAAGAAATCAATATATGTCAAGATTATACTAGTTAGCCTACTTACAGAGTTACGTACAGAATCAACTGCATCATATACACAGTAAATTTGAATCAATCATTAGTCTTAGTCCACAATATTTGAAGAAAATTATCAAACAAGTCATAAATCTCTTGTAATTGTGGCAATGCAAACAATTTGACCAATTTCGACATGAAATCGTTGATATAAATCTCGGTTATCCTACATAGCATGGCAATGCTGATGTGGACATTCTTAAAAAAATATTGAGATTTCCGTTAGATGTCATAGGAATAAAAAAGAACAGTATCATGTGATTGTAGTAGGGGAGATAAGTTTCCAATCCGGTCTAGTTTCCAAGCATTTCAGCAGAACTAATCCAGTTTAAATGAGAGAATACCTCGAATTTCTATGAGAGGTGAAGGTGACTCATAAAAGGGGGAAGACCGAAAGGTGTGAGTAGTCATGAGGATCATCGGACAAAAAAGAAAGATTGAAAGAGGAGAGGAGACGTGCGTAAGACATTTAAAAAATGAAAAAAAAAAGCAATTTGTTCGGCTTTTTCCTTAGAATCAGGAACTAGACCAACATTCTCAGGAATTGGACACAATCGGCTGGTTTGGTCTGATTCAAGTAGTTCCTGATTCAATCGGTCCGTAGTCAAGTGTCAAACTCCTATTAGACTATGGGTATTCAATCCCAATTACAAATAAGTAAATTTTGTTTGGTACAGTCTTTCTCAAACTTCGCTAGAGAAAATTAATTTGCAAAATTGATATTTATCTGGATCTTTTTAATTAGTTTATCCAATGAATTCGAAACTGGTCGACTTTTCGCCGTAACTATCCTTGCGTGTTCAATGATTCTTTCCTTTATTAAAACGTGGATTTTCGTCCTTCCCAATTCCCCGAAAATTGATTTCTCGGTCGCTTTTTAAGCGCCAGAATCCGACTCCCAAATTCGTCCAACGCCACTAAGTCCTCCCTCTTGATCACCACCATGTCTCTGTTGGATTCCCAGACCCAGAAACGGAAGAGGAGCCCTGAGACTTCTGAAGTCTTCGACTCCGTGTTCGGCTTCCTCATGGACTTTGCCGACAAGGCCCTCAGCCTAAGCATAGAGCCATTGTCGATGAAGATGCGACGAACGAAGTTGGTGATGACAAGCAGGAGCCACCGGAGAACGGGGGCGATGGTAATTCAAGGGGAATTGTTCGACAAATTGCCCGTAGAAGGCAAGGACATGCTCGGCGAGATCGTGGGGAACACGTTGGACAACACCCCCCCACCATGACCACATGGCGGTCCGTTCCTTCGTTGATCCGGTCTTGGTTTCCTCCTCTGATCATTTGTACCTCTGACCCGGTCTCCATCTAACAGGACACAGCGAGCACCGTTTATTTGTGTATTTATTTATTGTTTTTGCCTAAGCCGAGCATTAGTTTGACCGACTTGTTATGAGTGACCTGAACCGGTATTGTTTGTACCCACTGTTAGAGAATCAAGATCAGAAGCCAAGTCTGCAATATTGAGAAATCAATCACAGGAGGTTCTCGACTCAAGAAGTCAACTACAGAAGGTGAAGTCCTCGACTATTATAGATGTGGATCACCAGAAGGCAATCAAGAAGTAAAAGAGCTGAAGAGATTGATTGATAACTCATGGATAACAAGTTTTATCAACAGTGGAGATCATACAAATGTCAAAGACACGGATTGCCAAAGTCTCAAGATTACTGTTCTGTTATGTTCAGCTGAAAAGTTTGTTAGTTGAAGTTAGTTAGTTCGCTTTTCTGTTGTAAGTCCTCTGTTTTTCTTCCTCTGTTTTTCATCCTTATATAGAGAGATATTGTAATCGATTCAAGGCTAAGAAGCAGAGTATAATGATTCAGAAAGTTTCTGCTGTATTCTTCAATCTCCCTTTTTTGTTCAAATGAATGGAAATACAGTATCGAAAAACTTCTTCACAGATCATCTACTATCATTCTTCATCTTCATCTTCTGTATTCTTGATTTCATAAGTTCTCTTGGTATCAGAGCCAGGTCAAGGTGGATCCGGGTAGGGTGTAAAGGGTCAGCCAGATACCTGTCCCACATCGCTTGGGAGAAGCCCATGAGAACTTATGAAATCAAGAATACAGAAGATGAAGATGAAGAATGATAGTAGATGATCTGTGAAGAAGTTTTTCGATATCTGTATTTCCATTCATTTGAACAAAAAGGGAGATTGAAGAATACAGCAGAAACTTTCTGAATCATTATACTCTGCTTCTTAGCCTTGAATCGATTACAATATCTCTCTATATAAGGATGAAAAACAGAGGAAGAAAAACAGAGGACTTACAAATGAAAGCGAACTAACTAACTTCAACTAACAAACTTTTCAGCTGAACATAACAAACAAGAATCTTGAGACTTTGGCAATCCGTGTCTTTGACATTTGTATGATCTCCACCGTTGATAAAACTTGTTATCCATGAGTTATCAATCAATCTCTTCAGCTCTTTTACTTCTTGATTGCCTTCTCGGTGATCCACATCTATAATAGTCGAGGACTTCACCTTCGTAGTTGACTTCTTGAGTCGAGAACCTCCCGTGATTGATTTCTCAATATTGCGTACTTGGCTTCGATCTTGATTCTCTAACATTCCCCCTCAAATTGGGAAGTGTAAAGGATTCGATTCCCAATTTGGTTCGGAGAGTAAGATGAGACAAGCGGGATAGAGACTTGGTAAATATATCAGCTAATTGTAGATGAGTAGAGATATACTGAATACGAATAGATCCAGAAGAGACTTTCTCACGGACAAAGTGAAAGTCAACTTCAATGTGCTTGGTTCGAGCATGTAATATTGGATTGGCGGTGAGAGAAATTGCTGATTTGTTGTCACAGTATATAGTGGTAGGTGGCTGAAGAGAAATCCCTATATCTCGTAGGACAAACGTTATCCAGGTGAGTTCTGCTGTGGTAGAAGCAAGTGCACGATACTCTGCTTCCCAATTTGAGGGGGAATGTTAGAGAATCAAGATCAGAAGCCAAGTCTGCAATATTGAGAAATCAATCACAGGAGGTTCTCGACTCAAGAAGTCAACTACAGAAGGTGAAGTCCTCGACTATTACAGATGTGGATCACCAGAAGGCAATCAAGAAGTAAAAGAGCTGAAGAGATTGATTGATAACTCATGGATAACAAGTTTTATCAACGGTGGAGATCATACAAATGTCAAAGACACGGATTGCCAAAGTCTCAAGATTACTGTTCTGTTATGTTCAGCTGAAAAGTTTGTTAGTTGAAGTTAGTTAGTTCGCTTTTCTGTTGTAAGTCCTCTATTTTTCTTCCTCTGTTTTTCATCCTTATATAGAGATATTGTAATCGATTCAAGGCTAAGAAGCGTAGTATAATGATTCAGAAAGTTTCTGCTGTATTCTTCAATCTCCCTTTTTGTTCAAATGAATGGAAATACAAGATCGAAAAACTTCTTCACAGATCATCTACTATCATTCTTCATCTCTCATCTTCTCGTATTCTTGATTTCATAAGTTCTCATGGTATCAGAGCCAGGTCAAGGTGGATCCGGTAGGTGTAAAGGGTCCCATACATCGCTTGGGAGAAGCCCGCCGGCCTGGTTTATATTGGTGGAGGCCCCCTCACCTCTCAAGACGTCTTTTGAGGCTGAGAACCCGAATTGGTATCAGAGCAGGAAGATCAACATGCATCAGAATAAAATCTATCGAGTAATCAGTTCGTGCATCAAGTCAGAAGAAGTAAACGAACACTGAAGCTCTCTGGATCAAGGTAAACTCATACAGGTTTAGAGCTCATAAGCACTACTGTTATCATCTTCTTCAAAGAATCATAATAATGGCGATTAGAACTCCAAAATATCCTTTTCCGATACATGTGAATATCACAAACTTCGTCACAATCAAACTTGCCGAGGACAACTTCCTATTGTGGCAAGCTCGGATCCAAAGGTTTTTGAAAAGCCAAGATCTATTTGGTTTTGTTAATGGAGATATTCCTTCACCCTCTCGAATTCTGCAAACAGAGGATGAAGGTTGTGAAACCGATCTTATCAATCCAGAGTACACTGATTGGACTAGAACAGATCAGTTGATTTCATCATGGATCTCTGAGCATTATCGAAAATATTCTCGAGCTTAATCATTGGATTAGAAACATCATCCGAAGTATGGCAAACTCTTCTGAAAAGGTTTACACAAATCAATTGCTAGAGAGTTTGAATTAAGGGGGAAACTACAAACATGTCATAAGCATGAACAAACCCTTGCCGATTATCTCGAGAATATAAATCCATATGTGATCGTTGAATGCAATAGGCAAACTGTGGATGATATAACCAAGATGTTTGGTGTATTGGAAGGTTTAGGTCCTGAGTATGAGAACTTTTGGACTACCATATATTGTTTGAAGCCTCAGCCAGAATATGATGAGGTTATTGCTCAATTAGAAAGGTTTGAATCAAGACTCAAAAACTTTTCTAGGAGTCGGTTCAACCCAAATTTGGCATATTTTGGACAAAAGCCCAAAGATGTCACAAATGAAAACTACTTTTCTCAAGCATTTATATTTGGACAAATAATCGTGGTAGAACTGGTAACAATAGGGGTGGTTTTGAAAGATATCGAGAATTACGTTGATATCTTTAGTCCGGGCAAGAAATCAACACCCTAGTGTTATCCCTACAACAAACCAAGGGTTTAGACCCTATACTACTTACTCACAAAGGTACCAAAATGTCAAGACTTATCCTTCGGCTCAAGTAAAAATTTATGAAAAAGAAACAAGTAGCATTCGATTAGAGTGTCAAATATGTAAAAAGTTTGGACATGATGCAGGATCGGTTTGACAATTCTTACCAAGCAGAAGATATTCCAGGTTGACAAAGTGCATATTGAAGACTCAAAAGGCGGAGTGGTATCGACTGGCTAGTGCTGATCCTAGTATGCTCCATACTCTTTCTAAATATCAAGGACATGATACCGTTATGATAGGCAATGGATCATGTTTACCCGTTTATTGAACACCTGGCTCAAAACAAAGAACAATACATTACCTCTTAACGATGTTCTAATTGTCCCGCAGATAAAGAAGAACCTTCTTTCGATCTAAACTCACAGATGACTTCCCTTGTTCCTTTATTTTTGACAAAACTTGTTTATGTAAAGGACAACAATACCAACACAATGGTGAAGCTCGGAAGGAAAATTAGAGGTCTTTATCAAGCTAATCCACAGACCACATAAGCCTTCTTTACTCGGCGGCAAAAGACAATGTATATCCCTCATACAAATGCTCAAAGTTAAGCATCTACAAAAACAGGGTTTCTTCTTCTCAAGTTGTTTGCGAGTAGTCAAATAGCTAAGAGTTCAGCTCTATCGTTCCCTTTTTCGGATTCTACATCAAGTTCTCCATTAGAAAGAATTCATTGTGACATAACCATCACCAAATAAAAGTTTAGATATTATGTGATTTTTGTTGACAATTTCTCTCGATATTGTCCCATGAAGTTGAAATCTTTTTATGATATATTTGTTCAATTTCAGAAGTTAGTTGAACGACAAGCATCGATTAAAATCTTCCGTAAAGGAGGAGAGTTTAAGCATTAGATTTCAAAATTTCTGAGTCACCATGGAATAAGAAATATCTTGTCCTCACACCTGTAGCATTCTCGAAAGAAAGCATCGGCACATTGTTGAACTTGGATTAGCCATGTCTATCACTCAAAAGTTCCACTGAAATTTTGGGTGGAGGACAAGGCGTGAGCCGTCAACATATTTATTTGCTACTTTATCAATCCTCATCAGCCAAGCCATGTCTCGTTTACTTCACAAGTCTCTATATGGCCTTCGACAAGCACCAAGAACTTGGTTTTAATTTCAGCTAATTGAAAATGGTTTCTTCGCAAAGACAGCCGATCCATCGTTATTTGTTCCGCATACAAACTCACATACAGTTCTCTTGCTCCTATATGTTGATGATATTATCTTGATTTCACCACATCTCTTAACCGCCCTTATTCGAAACTGCCAAAGGCGAGCATTGATTTGATTCAACTAAACTTGCGATGCACGTTTTGAAACACGGTAGGGATGGATGTCAATGCCAATACCAGCCGCCTTAATTGAAATGAAAAGGGAAAAAAATGACCAAGAGGAAAGTCGTGAAGACGATATATAAAGCCTGCTTTCACCCAAGTGCAGCGACACAAGATACAATGAAAATACCAGTGCCATCCCCGTTCAAATCAATCTCCATATTTTTCCCTGCTATTTTCAAATTGATCTTCAGAGGTGGCCCTCCCCCTCAACGCACTTCTGTGCCTGTGCAATCCTTAATGGGAGAACGGTAACAATCTCAGCATTCTGCAATATTGAATTAACGCAGCGGAATAAACCTAATAGGAATCGATATAGTATAGCAAAATAAATATCAAGCACACAAACACTAGACGATTTTTTACATGGAAAACCTCATCGATGTGAAGAGATAAAAAAACAACGGAACCGGAGTCCACCTAAAAGTCTTCACTATCAACAAAATCGGGTAAACAAAGTTCTTCTCTAGTAAATACTAGACATACATAGCTGCAAAGACCTCAAGAACATCAATCTTAACAATATGCTTAAATTTTACAAGAGATCAATGATAATATAATAAAAAATGCAAGTTTTGATCAATCCACGAAAAACCTGGTGTAGGGAGCTTCAAACGAAAATTGAACCATTTAGATTCGAGAAGAGTGCGCCATGACACGCTGGCAAAATTTCAGCTCAATCGGACGACAAATCAACCTCCGATGTCAGCTTGATGTAAATCATACTAATCCCCAAACCTAGATTTTTTGTTTTTTGTTTTTCTCTTATTACTACGTCTCTGATAACTTATTAACTGCTATGATGAGAAACCATATTTCTCCATATGACTTATCATATAGACTCAAGCCATTTTGGGTTTGCTATTCATTAGGCTTCTTCCACATAGGAGTGAACCCAGCTAACAGTCCTTTGGATCGACTCCTGCATCGTGATGCTGGAAGTTGCTAAGCCCCGCCCTTGCGCCAATCCCTCCGTGTGGAAGACTTCCCAAAAAAACCCGAGGCCACGACTGTGGTCTGCCGTGCATGCAACGTTTGTAGCAACAAGGTGTGTTCTTATCGCACGAAGAGCCCTTGTCCGGGCAAGGACCGCCCCTTTCATTCCACAGCTAATGGCTCTTTGTGCTGCCAATCTTTAATTTTTTTTCGCCTTTCAATTCAACAAGGCGTGTTCTTATTTCGTTTGCTCCGCTCTATTCAGACGACCTCGGTCCCTGTACATCGACTAGTCCCTTTTGCTCTTGTCATTCGCTTAATAAATGGATTTGTTGATTTAAGACATCCATAACTTCGATCGTGCTGTGACTGACAATAAATTGCAGATTTGCTGTCTGTCTGGACGCCCGCACCTTTCCTGTTATGATACCTTGACCAAGATTTGTTTCGGTCGAGTGCCTGAACGTAAGACTGCTCTTCGCTCGCTAGTCATATTGCAAGCTCAATCCAAGCTAAAATTAATGGATAGATGACTCAATTTGGAGTGGATGAGACCTGACATGGGCCTGGACAAGGACATTGCTTTCGTGTAACCATCGACGCTAGATCAACAACGGAAATAAGAAACAGTAATGAAAGCTGCACGTGGGAATGTGCTTTTAAGCTACAAGATTGAAAACATGAGTTTGGGGTGCACCTTTCTTTCGATTTCGAGGGCCCCTAAAGCAAGTTATTGCACATTCATTCGAGCTTGGTTTGGTGGAAGTAGTTAATCCTGGGCTCTGAGAGGATTCTGTAATGGACAATGTCCCCTTGATCTGGGGCTACGAAAAATGCCTCATTTTAATGCTCCACAATTGTCAAGGCCCCTGCCATGTATGATTGGTAGAAAGTAATTCGCTTGGGGTTGATATCACAAAAAATTCTCAAAATAGTACACCAATATCACATTGACCTCAAATTATTTTTCATGCTACCAATATCTCAAAATAATACACCCGTGTCATATATATCCCAAAATTATTTTTGTGTTATTAAAAAACTCCAATTCATATAGCTATAATAAATCTACCATATGTTAAGCTCGGTATTGACAGCTAAGGGCCTAGCTGAGGCCGAGGCTAGGGGTAGTGGCCAATGGAGGCAAAAAAGGGAAAAGGAATGAAGAAATAGAAAAGAAAAAGAAAAGAAGAGAAAAGGGGAAAAAAGGAAAAAAAAAAATATGAAGGAAAAGAAAAGAAAAGAAAAAAATAAATAAAAAGAATTCAAAATATATTAAAATATTATTTAAGTATTGTCCACGTCAACATATGGCCGTGCCACATAGGACTATTGGGGTCCACATCAGCAATTTCTGGCCAAAATCGATCGGATGGACTCAATTGACAAATGCAAAAATATTTAGAATTAAATTGGCAAAAGTGCAATAGATTTAGAACTTATTGGACAATTTACCTCTTTGGTTTCATTGTCTCATCTTTGATTTCTTCCAATTTCAACACTGTTATTTAGTTGTCTTTAATTTCCGATCCTTGAAATTTACTTTTCAAGCAATTCACCTATTGTCATTTAGATCAATCTAGCAACTTCCACTTCACACTTGGCTCTGAGGACGGTGGCACGTCTTTTTTAATACAATCATCATTCTATCCATATTTGATCGTGGAGAATCTGATCACTTCGTGGTCCAATCAGAAGAACAAGCTTCAGTTTGTTTTCCCCAATCCCCTATTCGCCAGATCAGCCTTAGGTCGAAATAGCTCCTTCAATAGTAGTAGACAACCATGTTGCTATCAAAAATCGGTTTTGGAAAGGAGGATGATGAAGAGTTGGAGATAGCGTCGGAGGAGGATGTAACTATGCATGATTTTCACATAAATAATTGACGGAAAAAATATAAGGACCTTGATGATGTGAATCCAAGATGGAACTTACATAATCAATGGCTAATTTGGACTTGGTCTTCGTAACTTTTCACGGTATCCATAGATCCGAAGCCCATACCTAGCCAATAGATCTGTGCTGTGATCACAATCTCTTTTTAGGACATAAAATTACTTACGGACAGATGATACACAAAACCAAAGTGAAAAACAAAGGCATTCGGATTATTGACAAAAAAAACTCGTAGCTGTACTCAAGTCTTCTAGAACCTTGAGGGTAGATCCCCCTGCGCCATAGTTCATGTTTTCCCAGAATTGCGTCGCCCGAGGGTCAGTTACTTCGGGGAGAATAATAAGCGTAAATCGTATAGAATGCTGAAACGAAAGTAAAAACTGACACAACAAAGCTAGCAACAGAAACAATAGTGGACCAAGAAGCAGCAAAGTACCGTCTGGTTCGCGGCAAAAACATCTCGTGGTATCTGTTCACTTGCCCAAATGTCGCCGCCAAATAGCTTGTACTGACATCGATGGTAATGCCCATACTCAGATCATTGAAGAAAGTCGCGACCTCTGCATTTGATCCCAGATAGTTCAAAAGTATTCGGTTTTCAGATAAGAGCTCTGCACCCTTTTCTGAGCTCACGAGACATCTCATGAAGATGATGTAACTGCTGAGGTGCCTGGAGCTGTAGTTGAAAGACTGCTCGAAGGCAACGCAGTTGAGTAAGAAGGAGCTCATGCAATCGTCGAGCGTCAAAGGAGGAATTTGAAGTATTCCATGATTGAATTGGACGTCAAGTAAGTTCAAGTTACAGTCATTCCTAGGCATGCAATTAATCCCGGAGAGAAGAAGTTGCGTTGCTGAGGGTATTAATTGTAGGTAGTCTACATAGACATTTGCAGGTTGTTCCACCTCCGTATGGCCAATAAAACTCAGTCGGAACAGGTCGAGCAAGTTTTGACATTGAAAACCCTGAAGAACTTCTCCAATTGTTCCTGTGGCCTTTGAAACGCGGAGTTGAAGAATCCTAGCGCAAGCTCGTTGAGGGAGGGAGTAGCGGCTTTGTCCGCTATGTTGCCCTTCGATAAGTCAAAGACCACTTGAAGGACAGAGAAAGGGATCTGGTTTTCGATCTGAAGAAGGTCCTTTATGAGGAAGGGGAAGATCCATTGTGTTGTGAAGATAGGATCATCCGAATCGGACCAAATTACACGACCAAAGATGCGGAACACCTCGACAATGAAACAGGCATCGAGGACCATCATCTCGATTAGAGCTTTGCTTTCGCAAGGAAGAAACTCTGAGTAGCAATCCCGAATCTCGTTCTCCTTCGACGCGACATCAATAAAATAGCGGTCAAGGCCCACGTCGCCATCCTTTGTTCGTTCGACGAGAGCAGAGAAAAATCGAGGTTTATGCTGCTCGACCATATTCAGCCGTTCCTTGCCATGGTGGTATGGACCGATAGAGACGATCTGGGGCTGGAAAGCCTTCTCGTTGAACTGAACTAGGCTTCGTGGGGCCCTGCAAATGCAGCATGATTGGTTACCGGCGGAGGGTGTCAGAAGAGTCGGCTGTTCCCTGAACCGCTGCTCCATGGAAGATGACCATGTGCTCATTTCTCCTTTCAAGAAAGCAAGGAAAGCAAAGAGACGGCCCGATCAAGAAGTCAGGCTTAAAATCTAGGGAAAATTCGGCTGAAAAGAAAGTCGCCTGAATGTGCGGTGAGGGCCTGCACAAGAAGTCATTGATTCAACCGCTGACATACAAAAATGTTTAAGCCAACAGTAAGAGGGTGTTCATCATCCAACGGTTTGTGATTTTTTCCTCTTTGATAAAATGGTGGTTTGCTCGTCACCGTGCCAAGGCCTTCAAAAGAACATAAAAATCGATAACTGATCAGTGACCCTTTGCAGATTGACTTGTTAGTTATGACCTCTATCCATCGGATAGGGCAATCACCATTTATTATTTACTAAACAAGGGAGCATTAAAATGACTGATTTGTCAGTTCTGAAAACTTAAATAAAAATGACATGTCAGGATATTTTGTAATCATATTAGATGAAAATAATAGATAAATTCTATTGCACAAGACAATTTTTAAATTTGATCGTATTTTTTAAAATTTTATGATTTGATAGCACTTCCGCATGGAGCATTTATGCCTCGTAAATACATTGAAAACAAAAGCACGCTTCAAGAATTTATGCTTATTTAATCTTCCGATGGTAGCCAAAGGATTTCTTCAAGCGTTCTGTTCATGCATTAAAAGAATGCATGTGATGGCCGTCTCCAAAGCCATGCACCCATGGAAAGAAGACGGCAGCCTACTTTGCATCCCCTTCTTGCCTTTTGTCTTCTTTCTCAAAGGCCATGTGATTGTACAACAAGAAAGAAGAAAAAGAGAAGAAATGAAGAGCGAAAGAGGGCTCTTCGTGCATCAAAGAAAGGAAAAAAGAAAAGGTGGGGGCCTTTTTTTCCTTCTTTTCAGTAACTCTCGAAGACTTCTTTGCTTCAGCCGCACAAAGCAAGACGGTTATTGAGATCTAACTTCGGATGAACCACTTAAATTAATAAATTATTAAATGGATTACTAAACCTAGATTTAGCTCGAGTTCTCTTAAGCTCATATTAATTTGCTACTTAGGTTCAAATTTTTATTTATAAGTTGCTCCTAATCAGTTTATAGTAGATCGATTAGATACTTAAGTAAAATAATAAGAGAGTTATTTTACTTATACAAATAAGAGAATTTGGGTGTGATGACTTGATTACACTAAATTTCTCTAATGCCTTTTCTATACCGTTCTTTTCATGAAAAAATATTTATTGGGCAGCTTGAATTAATTTTATTACTCCTTAACATATGAGATAACATATGGGATAACTATGCGTGTGTGCAATCCATCAATTTAATATCCAATAAAATGATGAATAAATTGCATGAAAGAGGGCTCTTCGTGCATCAAAGAAAGGAAAAAAAAAAGGTGGGGGCCTTTTTTTCCTTCTTTTCAGTAACTCTCGAAGACTTCTTTGCTTCAGCCGCACAAAGCAAGATGGTTATCGAGACCTAACTTCGGATGAACCACTTAAATTAATAAATTATTAAATGGATTACTAAACCTAGATTTAGCTCAAGTTCTCTTAAGCCCTACTAATTCGCTACTTAGATTCAAATTTTTATTTAGAAGTCGTCACTAATCAGTTTATAGTAGGTTGATTAGATACTTAAGTAAAATAATTGGAGAGTTATTTTACTTATATAAATAAGAGAATTTTGGTATGATGACTTGATTACACTAAATTTCTCTAATGCCATTTTAGTACCGTTCTTTTCATGAAAAAATATTTATCAGGCAGCTTGAATTCATTTTATTACTTCCTAACATATGGAATAACATATGGGATGACCATGTGTGTACACAATCCATCAAATTAATATCCAATAAAATGATGAATAAATTGCATGAATTATTTCATAACAACTAAAGCATCTGCAATATTAGCTCAAAATTCACATCAATTGTCACGCCTCGATCCTCGGGCACGCACACATCCTTTTACTTGGTTGATTTTATAATGCAATATCCAAGACTATATATCACTGACCCTTTAATTTATTAAGCACATGTGGAAGCGGTTATAAATCTCCAAATAATAAAATAATTGGATAGAAAAGTAATGTCATATTTTTCATACTGAAAATTTATAACCACACTTTTATACATATCACAACAAGCTTTCATTGTACTTCACGGTACTATTCGCCAAAGTCTGATTTAACAAATATCCAAATATTTAGAGGGTTTGCAAAATTTGAGGGAGGTCTTAATTCTTCTTCAGGCCGTACTCAGGATCATCCTCTAGACCCTCCTCTGACTCTTGGCTAGGCTCTTTCTAAGTTCCTCCTCTTCGAAATCTTCAACCTAAGGGCCTGAAATGGTTATACAATAACCATTGAGACTACATCTCAGCAAGTTTTACCTCACTAAGACCCGATTAGTAAACCAATACACTATGAGCTGCCTAAACACACAAAAGTCAGATGACTTACATTGCCCTCAGTCTTAACTTGCAATTCGATGTCATGTACAGATGCTTCATATATATATATATATATATATATATATATTGCAATTCACAACAATCGGATCAAATCATTGATCAATCGAACTAGTCGATTACATATCAATTGGATCATTTCTAGGTCATTCAATTATTCAAACTCAATTCCCAATTACGAATCACGGTCCTTAAGACACAACTTAAGTATAGGTGGAAAACACAATCCCACTCCGCAACTTTCAATATTTAGTAGCTTTACGGTCCCACTCGACACTTCCAATATTTAGTGGTTTTATGGTCTCACTCGACACTTTCCATATTTAATAGCTTTACGGTCTCACTCGACCATTTTTAATATTTAATGGCTTTACGGTCCCATTCAACCATTCAACCACGACAAACGATATTGCACTTTGAAATTAAATTCCTCAACCAAATAATCAAAATCAACCCAATATGAATATATTCTAAAATTTCATAGTTAGATCAATTCAGCATGATTCAAAGATCAATTAAATAAACGGACTCCACCATGACAATCAGCACATAATTTCAGTCGTCAGCTATCCTAGCCTAATTTCTGAAAAATAAATAAATAATTAATTAATTTTGAAAATTAATAAATAAATATTAAAAATCCAATTTAGGCTCGTATTGCCTAATTAAAGCCCAATAAGGGTCAAGAAAAATCCTGAAATGCATTCAATAAATAGTATATGCCATTTTCTAGCTAAGTACGCTAACCACCTATCTAATATGTAATATAATTGACTAATAATTGCTAATCCATTATAATTTAATCACATAATCATACTAAATTAACACTAATCAATCCCTAATCATAATTAGTAAACTAATCAGTGATTAGTGAGATTACTCACCAAAATTTAGCGCAAAACGTATTAATTCGACGGGGACGACACGAGGACCGATTCTTCCCAAAGCAAGTCTCGGGTTCGGGGCCCGGAAACGGCCCAAAACAGCCCACGAACCCGCTGGAAAACCTACTCGCTGGGTTGCTGTTGAAGCTGCAAAACAGAGGGGAAATGAGATGGTTGGGGGCGGTGAAGGGTGGGGAGAGGTAAACGGTGGTCCGGCGAGGCTGAGCGGCGGTTCCCGGTGGCTCAAACGCGGTCTGTGATGGTCGAACAGACCTGGACAGAAGCGACTGGAGGCTGGGGACGCACGGCGAAGTGGTGAGAGGCGCGGCCAAGCAAGGCTGCACGCGTGCGCGCGCGGGGAAGGGCGACCGGCGAAGACGGCAGCTCCGGCTCCGGGCGACGTCGACTGCTGCTTCTACTCCGGCGTCCTCCCAGAACTGCTGGGACGTCGAGCAGCAGGCGGAGGGGGAGAAAGAAGGTGTCGGCGGCGGCTGAGGAGGGTGAGGGAGAGGCGGAGGGCGAGCGGTGAGGCACGAGCAGGGCGGATCAGCAGCGGCGACGGCGAGCTGCTCCGGTCTTCTTCTCTCGGTGACCGCTGTCTCTGCTTCTGCTTCGCTGGTTCGTTCGAACGAGTGGAGCGAGAGAGAGAGAGAGAGAGAGAGAGAGAGTGTAAGAGGTAAGAGAGAGAGAGAGATAAGAGAGTTTGAAAAGTCAAAAAGTAAAAAGCAAAAAGGAGAAGCAAAGTTGGAATCGGCGAGGGGCATTCGGTAGAGGAAATCCGCACGAGGGAAAAGAAAAAGAGAGAGAGAGAAAGAGAGAGAAGTCACGGCCAAAAAGAAAAGGGGGGAAAAAAAGAGGAAAAGTGTTTGACCCAAAAAGGAAAAAATTAAAATGGGAAGAAAACTAAATAAAAAAATTTCCTAGCCATCCCATTTTCTTTTTAATAAGCTCATAGATTTCAAAGGAAATTTCAAATTAGAGTACTTGGTCCCCAAATGCGATTATGCATCTAAATTCCTCTTGATTTTCTCCCAATTAACTCATAAAAATCAATTGATGTATCAAATATCAAATTGATTATTTTCATCATCCAAGAATCCCTCATGTTTCTAAATTTCACAATCGGAATTAATCCCCGGCTTCAACTGAACAAAAACGGCCATAAACTGACTTTTTTCCCAAAAAGTTTCGGTTGTCAGAAAAATCTTTTGAAATTGAATCATGGATCCTAGAATTTACTGTGACATGAAAGAACCTTTAATTTCTGAAATCAGACTTAAATCGATTGTTAATTTTCATTTGGCGCGTTTTTAGCGTAACTTAGACTACTAGTAGTTTTCAGAACTTTTTAAGACAAACAACCCGTGGTTAATTTTCTTCGAACTACTATGAACCCACTTGACTCAATGGCAACTCTCAATTATTGTGAAAATCTCTATAATTCAATTATGGACACAGGGTAACAAAAGGACAGTAAAATCATATTAGTGTCGGTCAATGAGAATTTTTCAATTTAGTGGAGTCACCTACGATCGACCACATATCTCAGTCGAACAAACCTATATCTGATCTTAAATTAATTTTTAATCGTGCAATGATCTCTAAAAATGAGCATAGTCAAGGAGTTGATTCCTGATCAAATTCTCAAGTTTATTATTTTAAAATTCCTTAATTGCTTACCCAAACAATCTAGTTATCTCAAGAGTGATTAGTTCCAAAAATATTCCTATAAACGCGTCAATGAAATGCCCGATTAATTTAGTAGAAAACATGTTAAAAAATCTAAATGTCACATCAATAGTCCTAGGTGTGATTTCTAAATACCACGCAATTTCACTCAAAAGTTTTCTTTTAGGTTTTCTCTTATTTAAATGAAACTTAGTATACCAAAATGCCTAACTAAAATGACATGTAACATGTAACTTATCATGCAAACTATATGTCAAACATCATTAATTATTTAACATGATCTAATGACAAGAAAATATTAAATGCAATTATCCTAATATGTCACACGTTTAAATGATCCTAAACATGCAATGATTAGATGACGTGCAAGGGACAACCTAAATTTACATGACACATGCATGATATTTTTTATGTTTTTCACTTTTCAGTAAAATTCGAAATTGAAATTACCTAGTAATTAAACATGCAATTTAAATTAATGAAAAGAAAATATAACATCCTAAATTAATGTTTTTGTTTTGTTTTTTTAATTTAAAAAATTCTAAAAAAATAAATTTCCTAATCTAAACATGCAAACTATCCTAAAAGAGGCAATGTTTTAGCATGTATCAAATCCAACTCAAATATATTTTTCGGGTTTTCTTTTATGAAAGCAAAATCAATTTAAATAAAGGCATCGAGAATAGCATGGCAACAAATCAAGCAATATATTGTCCATGTTCATTTAATTTTGGAAATAAATTGACAAATCGTATTTTCTGCATGAGATCGAATTGGCCAATTTTCATGTAATCGCGAATCATATCTTAAGCGTGAGATTGGATTGAACATTTTTCCTTGCAATCGCGAATCGTATCCCAAGCATGATATCGGATTGTCGTTTGTATGCACATTGTGACATTAGGAAAATTTCCTAATTCACGAGAATTCAAAAGATTTCTTTTGGACATGACAATATTAATTGAACATTCAAACATTATTGTAATCTACGAATTAGGCATAAGATATATGAAATTGAATTAATCAAGATTCTTATCTAATTTACGATATCGGCTGGATGTTGTTTCTAAATTCGGACGGACTACAGATCACGAGAATCACAGTGAGGATGACCGGCGATGACTTGCGGTGGCTGTTCACGGAACTCACACGTCCTGACTCGAATATTCTAAAAAACTACCTACAAAACAGAAAACCCAGCACTTTGGCTTGGTGTGTGTCCGGCGAAGGCTCGCTTGGACGTCATCGCGGGTGGCTTAGCAGGCGGCACATAAGCGAGTCGTTGAAATCGTCTACAAATCCCGACAAGGCAAAGCTTGTCAGAACAAGTGCGTAACAGCAAGGTAGCTTACTGGCTCGCTACTGGATTGAGTGATCCTTCAATGGACACCTAACACCAATGACACCAAGGCCTCGGAGGCGTGGAGATAGGGCATGTCGCAGGCTGCTCTCCAGATGGTGAACTGATCCCTTCAAGGCCTCACTTCTATTAATCTCGTCAAGAAATTTGGATACATGAGATCATAAGAGAGGGAATTCGTGAAGGTCTGTGAGCGGTCCTTCAAACTGGGAGCTTGTCGATGTTGCAGGTGTCGTGATCTGTTGTAGCAAACAGCAATCGGCAGGAGGACCAACAGTGAATGACAACCCAAGCTCGGAATCAGCAGAGGACAGCTACAGCAGTGAAGGGTCTCCGATGTGGGGATGCCACGGAGGTCGCTGGAATTCGTCTGGGCGACTGTTGGCTGGTCGAGAAGGGCTTTAAATCGACAATTAGAATTCGTCGACAAGCATCTAGGTGAAGTGCTGCACGGCGGGGAAGGCTGAACTTGATGGTTCAGGCGCGAAGGTGCAAGGAAAGAGTGGCACCGTTTGTGGCAGAGGACGGACACCCCAGGAGGAAGACAGCCCTCTCTCTCTCTCGTGTTGTTTTTCCAGCAAAAGCTTTCAAGCATCTCCCGTCTTTTCCTCTCTCAGTTTTCTCTTTCATTGTGGCCGTGTATTCAATGTGTGGCCTCATATTGACTTGCGTGGCCTCCTCCAGAACCTTTTCTTTGTCTCCTTTTATATTGTTCACTCCTGCACGTCAAAACAGAAGCGTAATTATTCAGAAAGATTCTCCGATTTCTCTTTCCCGTTTGTCTTTATACCACAGAGAAATAATCTTGATTTGCTATTTTGTTCTTGATCTTCCACTCTTACGTGCTGCTAATCTTCATGAAAGAATATCTTTCTTAATATATATCAAGTCTACTTTTACATGTGAGAAAGCTTATTCTTCTTTGGACAAATATATCTCTTCCTTCCCTTTTGCTTGGCCGAAGAGAAGCACTAGACAGCAATAGTTGCTGCGATCAAAAATCGGAATCGGAAAGAGGTTGATGTAGAGTTGGGCATAGCGTTGGAGGGAGACATAGCCACGCCTGATTTTCACATAGATGGTTGACGGAAAATTACGTCATGATCTAAAGATCATATAGAACAAATTATACAGACAGTTGATAAAATTGACTCTACTACAAAACCCACGTAATAAACGGCTAAGATGGATTAAGTCCACATAAACTTTTGTAGGACATTGTGGTAGACAGAGGATAAACTCTCATGCCTGGGGGAGAGATCTGTGCTGTGACCACAATCTCTCTTTAGGACATATAAATTACTTAGATGATGGAAGGCTGATGGCCGACAAATGAGCTACAAAACCAAGGGGAAATAAGCGCATTATTGACAAGGAACATAGATCACATGATTCCATAAGTTCATGTCTTCCAAAAAATGCGTCCCGGAGCATCGGTTACTATCGGGGACGGTGGTACCCGTAGACCGCGTAGAGTACTTGAAGGATTGTAAGAACCAACAGAACAGAGGCAGCAACAGCCGAAATGAAGGTCCAAGGACTCCCAAAGTACTCGTGCTTGATCCCCGCCCAACGCAATTGCCATTTCTTTTGTGGTATCCGTTCACTTGCCCAAATAGCTCGGCCAAATAGCTTGTACTGCTATCAAAGGCAATGTCCTTATTTAGATCATTGAAGAAATTTGCGACCTCTGCACTTGATCCCAAATAGTTCGCTATTATTCGCTTCTCAGATAAGAGCTCTGCATCCATTTCTGTGCACACGAGACATCTCATGAAGGTAATGAAACTGGTGATGTGGTTGGGAGTGGAGCGGTTAGACACTATTTAAATAATAAACCACGCCTTCATTTAATAAACTTAAGCTTTTAGAAGGCAACGAAACTGGTGATGTGGTTGGGAGTGGAGCGGTGACACTGCTTGAAGGCAACGCAGTTGAGTAAAAGACAGCTTATGATATGGTCTAGAGTCAAAGTAGGGATTTCATATACTCCATGATTGAATTGGATTTCGATTAAGTTCGACTTGCTGCCTTCCCTCTGCTTGAATTTAATCCCAGAAAGAAGAAGTTGCTTGGCTGAGGGGATGAACTGAAAGTGTTCATCATCGACATGTCCAGTTTGTTCCATCTTCTGGCCGATGAAACTCAGTCGGAACAAGTCCAGCAAGTGTTTGACATTGGGAAGACCATCGAACTTCTTCAAATGTTCCTCTGGCCTATCAGCCGTAAAATTGAAGAATCTTAGCGCAAGCTCACTGAGGGAGCCCTTGGCAGCTTCTTCCGCCGTGTTGCCCTTCGATAAGTCGAAGAACTCTTTAAGAACAAAGAAAGGGATCTGGTTTTCGATCCGAAGAAGGTCCCTTATCATGAAGGTGAAGATCCATCGCATCCTGAAGAAAGGATCGTTGTGATCATGCTCAACTACGGACAAAGATGCGGAACATCTCGACGATGAAACAGGCATCGAGGACCATCATCTTGACTAGAGCCGAGCTTCCCCAAGAAAGAAACTCTGACGAGTAGCAACCTCGAATTTTGTTCTCCTTCGACGCAATGACATTGAAATATTGGTCGAGGGCTACGCCGCTATCCTTGGTTCGTTCGAGGAGAGCAGAAAAGAATCGAGGTTTGTGCTGCTCGACCATATCCAGCCGTTCCTTGCTGTGGCGGTACAGACCGATGGAGACGATCAGCGGCTCATAAGCCTTCTCGTTGATCTGAACCAGGCTTTGTGGGGCTCTCAAAATACAGCAGGAGTATTTACTGGTGGAGGGTTTCAGAAGAGTGGGCGGTTCCTTGAACCGCACCTCCATTGACGATGATCACTCGCGTGCCCCGCTGATCACATGGCGGTCCGTTCCTCCACTGTTCTGGTCTTGGCTTCCTCCTCCGGTCGTTTGCACCTCCATTCCGGTCCGGAACGTTTGCTTCAGCGGAAAGCCGAAAACGACGTCGTCTGTCACCTCGTGCAACAAGACACTCTTCTTTCCAAGAAAGCAAGAAAAGCAGAGGCACTGCCCGGCCTTGAGTGGGCTTAAAATCTGGGGAAAATATCTGCTGGAAAGAAAGTGGCCTGAATGTGCCGGGAGGGCCTCCACGAGAAATTATGGATTCAACACCGCTGACATTCGAAAATGTTTCGGCCGATAAAGCGTTTCGGCCGATAAAAATGAGAGCGGAAAAAAGTGTTAAAAATACGCGTTTGGTTAATAAAAAATAAAACAAAACATGTTTGGTAAATTTGGATAATTTTTTTATTTCTTTTATTTTTTCTATTTTTTTCTTATTTTTCCTTTTTTCTTTTTTCTTTTTCATTTTTTTTTCTTCTTTTGGCCGGTCGCCGGCCGGCGAGGGCCGAGCTTGTGGCCGGGCGGCGGGCGCGGCCTCGCCGGCCACCGCTGGCGAGGCCGAGGCTCGTCGCGACCCTGCCAGCGAGGCCGAGGCTCGCCGGCCGCTGGGCGAGCTCGGCCTCGCCGGCCGGGCGAGCTCGAGGTCGGATCCGGGCGAGATCGAGCTCGCCCGAGCCGGCGCGAGGTCGGCCTCGCCGGATCTGGGCGAGATCGAGCTCGCCCGGCCGGCGCGAGGTCGATCTCGCCCGATCCGCGCGAGGCCGACCCTCGCCCGGCTACGGCGGCGTCGGCCTCGGGGCCGGCGAGCCTCGCCGTGGCCGGGCGAGGCCGCCGGCCCTCGTCGGCCCGGTCGCCGGCCGTGGCCGAGGCCGGCGGCCGCCTCGGCCATGAAAGAAGAACAAGAAAATAAAAGAAAAAAAAAAAAAGTGTTTCGATTTGTGTTAAATGGAAAAAAAACACAAAATTTGTGTTTTTGTTTTTTTTTGTTCGCTAAACAAAAAGAACAAAAAGCGAAACGCACACAAACGTTTCTGTTCCTTTTTGTTCCTGAACAAAAAAATGAAATTTTTGTTCCCGGAACAGAAATAAGTGCAGCCATGCAGGGCCTAATCATCCGACGGTTTGTTATTTTTTTCTTCGATAAAATGGTGGTTGTGCAAACCCACACGACACCACGCCCTGACCTTTAAAGGCTTATTTGGTAATCATATTAATCTTTTATTTTTCTATTCTTTTTTTCCCAAAAACATAAAAATAACATAAATCCGTCCGATAACCTCAGTTAATTTTTTTATTCCTCAAAATAAAATAAAAAAGTGGCTAGAGAATAGATTTAGAATGTAAATAGAATGTACAAGAAAATTATTTTTTTGTTCCTAAAAATAGATGTGAAAAAAATATTTCTGAACATTCTTGGAAACAAAAATGTTACGAAATGCACCCTAAGAGAATATAAAGAACCAAGAATTGATCACAAACCTTGGGTTCATTAACTTGTTTGTTATGGTCCACACTAGGAAAATTATCAAAATAGTTTAAAACCTTTTACATTTTATCAATTCAATCTTAAATATTTTCATATTGTACCAATTAAATCCATTTAACCAATTTTGGCTCATGCTAGCTATTGTAAGTAGCACAATCAACACTAACATGGACAATTTTTTAAATTTTTAATGTTTATTTTATTTATTTATTTATTTTATTTTCCTTTTTTTTTCTGTGGTAGCAAGGACTGCGATGTCCTAGCCAACTGCAATATAAAAAGTAAAAAATAAAAATAAAAATAACATTATTATTAAAAATTCTGCACATTAAAGCCGGCTATGTTACGTTGGATAATCAACATCCATGTCAGTAATTTCTTGCCAAAATAGGTCGATGAACTCAATTAGTGAAACATGTAAATGTTTAAAATTCAATTTGTAAAATGTGAAAATGTTTTATGACTAAATTAATAAAATTGTATGACTTTGTTTGTAATTTCCCCCCCCCCCCCCCCCCCCCACTCTAGTATTATATCCATTAGGAGAGGGCAATCACCATTTATTTATTTGTTTGTTGTTTTTGCCAAAGGCGAGCATTAATTTGATCCACTTGTTAGTTGCAACCTATACCATGTGTATTCAAAAAATTATTAAAAGATGGCACGTCAAAATTTTCTGTAATCAAATTATATGGAATTAATGGAGGAATTCTATAATATTAGATGAGTTTTTGGACTTGATCATGTTTTTTGAAAGTTTTATAATTCAACAGTACTTTTACAATAAGTTTTAAAAAAAATTTTACACTTATTGCCATGGTTTATCCTAGGTGTCCTCCTTTGCTGGGTCGTGGATATGTGTGGTGGAGGGTGTCCGAGCGGGTTCTTTCAATTATGTTATTTCGATTGCCTAAATTGTCGCCTTTTGGTTTCCCAAGGTTCCTTCTTTTTCTCCGGTTCCTCTCGCTTACCTCTTTGGTAAATCAAGTTGTTTTGTGCCCCAGCTAGTGAGCTCAATGGAGGGACTAGGGCCGTGTTCTTGTAGACACGACTTTTCTTCCATTGAAACGTCAAGTCCCGTTCGACCAAAAAAAAAAAAACAGAGAAAGAAAGAGGGGGAGGATGGATCAATCCCATGTCCATCTTCCTGGGATCGATGCAGAGATTCCGCATAAGAACACCCAAATAAGCTACTCGAATCATGGGACTTTTCATTAAATCTCCACCCTTCTTCTTAAGATATAAGATCTATCCAAAGTCCACCGTGCCGCCCATCTTTCCATTACTATAACGTGGACCTTCGTCCTTCCGAATTCCACAAAAAATGATCTATTGTCCACTGAAATTTTTAGCAGTCTTCTCATCAGAGTACAGGATGTTGAAAGTTGCTTTCGTTTTTGCTTGAAGAGTCGTTGTTCGAGTAGATAAAAAATCAACGAGGAGATCGTGCTTCATTCAAGTATGCAGACTATATTTTGGGGCAACGAGCAAGGTGTCTTTGATGGGAATTTCTTCAGGAACGCACTCGGTCCTGGAGCACTCATCCATCCTTGGGCATCACCGAGTCATCATCACTCTATATGAACTCATTTTTGCTTATTGTGAAATGGAGGACACAAAAAGGGAAATATGTTCAATTGTGTCTTTGATTTGTGGGTTGAAGTTACGAATGTCACTTCTGCGCAACTCTAATTAAATATAAATAAATGTAGGTAGTACATGTTTTTGTAACCATCAAAATATCATTTTGTGGGCATAGGTCTTTCTTATTTGCTGAAAATATATACTAGCATAAGACTAAAGGAAAATAGAGTAAAAATATATCTTCATTCGGCATTATGCCCACTGATTTATATATACCCTTTCTGAATTACTCAAAACATAAAATAAGTGAAGAAAGAATCTCCATGAGAAACGGACAAAGGCCGGGTAGTTAGCTCTAGTTTGCTCATGCATGGCATCTCAATTTTGTCTCTAACTCACCCAATCCTCAACCTGCGTATTGAGCAATTATTGGAAAAAAGTAGCAGCATTCCGCTAGAGGAATAATTTATTTGTCCAAAAGTGATTGGATAGGTCTGGTCTGACGAATTACACCAAATTACCCATCACACGACAAAAGTCTAATCAGACTCACGTTAAGTCTCACAAAAGAAGAGAGGAGAAATTGCACTGTGTGATTGTGCCGCAAATATAGAATTCTTATTCAGGGATCAACCATCATCGAACTGTGGGCATTCAATCTCATCCATAAACAAGTAAATTTCGCAGAAGGGCAGTTTACAAAATTGTCATTGGTCCTAATTGATTATAATTGATATTGCCATATCTTGTTATTTTAAATAGCCAAAGACCCTATCATTTCCAAGGGTATTGGAGAAATACCTATTATGATCGCCTTCACTAATGTTTTCCATCCAACCGGTCTCATCAAGTCACGGTTCATGGGCATGTTTTCGTCCCATCCCATTAAGATATATAAGGTGCAAGTGACCATCACATTCAGATATATGAGGTGCAAAGAATTTTTGCTGCCATTTCACATGTAATATAATGGTCTTGTTAATAGAGTGTCGTCTGAATGCTTATTAATTTCATTTAACAAAGATATATTTTAATTTTCAAATTGTTAATTGCATAATAACATGAGAACAGTAGTAAATTGAAAATTACGATCTAAAAATCAGGCACCTAGAACTGCACTTGTTTATATGTACAGTTAACTTTAAACAGAGACTAGCGTCCTCAAGTAAGGACCTGTGAATTTACCTTGAAGGCTTAATAACTCCACTGACATCTTGGAGTGGGTGTATAAATATATACATATTTTCAAGTTCTTTATAATTTATGTTCATACAATCACGTTGTTCATATTTATATTTAAATGTTTATATTTATATTTATCTCCTCATATATCTCCTTAGATATCAGATTGTTATGGCATCAGAGTCGAGGGAATATGTTATTCTGTGCGATAAATCAAATTTAACGTTTGTGCTTGAACACTTTCTTAAGTAAGGTTTTGTTTACATAGTTGTGGTCCAGGCAGTAAATTCCTAAGGTGGCTAATGAGTCCATTGATCAACACTGATCGGTAGCTTAAGATGTGAACAAACATATATGTTAAAAATAGATTTATTACGAAAAACATCTTTTTCCAGGTCGATATTATACTACTATTTTTCATGTCGATTTTATTATATTTCCCTAAGGAAAATATTCACACTTTAACCCATCAAAATATTATTATACTGGCGTAAGACTTTCTTGATTGCTGTGTGTGTGTGTGTCTCTCTCTCTCTCTCTCTCTCTCTCTCTATATATATATATATATGACTTAGATGACCACTAATTCATACGTACTGGATAATCATTACACAAAAAAAAAAAAAAATGAAAAATTTCCAGCTAGTCTTTTGAGAATTTGATGATAACTTGTATTTATTAGGTCCAGATAATCTTGGGAAATTTACTTATACGACGGAACGGCATTACTCATAAGTTTTAGTTTTGGTCTTTCGGTTGTGGTTTGGAGAAGTTTTAAGCCTCGAAAGCTAGAGTTGTTATTGTAGATCGGCGATATCCTTTTCTGGAAACATACTTCTTTCATTTAGTCTCATGTCACTTTAATATTTGAATATATGATGGAATGGACTATCTTCTCTAGATTAATAAAAGGATGGAGAGGAGTGATCAGCACACCTATCCCTATGAGGTTAATATAAGGGTCTTACACAGTTGAGGTCACTATTAATCAGTGATGGAATGAAATTGATTATTTGCGTTGCAAAAGTCATGTAAATTAAGAAGCCTTAACATATTTCTTGGACAACAAATTCATTCTTTCTGGTTTTTCATTGTGTGATTTTCCTTTGTCAACTCTGAATCAGTCTAATACAATTATTAGATATTACCTTACTGGTAAAACATTACAACTTTAGTTACTAGATATTCTTAAATATCATGAGACAGTTCTCTACAATTTATGAAAATTGGTCAGCTCAAAAAATAATAGAAAGAGAGACAATAGAGTGCGATCACATCGAATGTTAATTATCACCGAGTGAAATGTACGTAGGAAATCTACAATCCGAGAGCTATTGGACTGCATGAGCATATAAATAGCTAGGAGGATGGAACCATTTTTATTCACCATTAAACTTCCCAAACCACCACTAACACGACAATAAACCAACCAAATGAGTACAAATAGCGACCAAGGTAGCCGCCATAGAGGACACACTCAGGAATTTATTGACATTGACTCAATGCATGGCAGAGCATGTAGAAAAACATTTGAAAAAGGTACAAATTTGTGTAACCCTATCTACTAATAGACATCCAAATGCTGTTTATTATTGTTTCACTTAAAATTGCCACGTATCGACCTATTTTTCATTTGAAAGCACTTTGTAATCACATTGACCTAAGATAACAATCGCATTACATGAATAACAGATAATTCAACATGTATTGCCTCCTAAAACAATGAAAACAATGATGTATTCATATAAGCATTCAATGATCAAGTTAAGTGAAATAAGTTAGGCTTGAACAAATTATGGCAAACAATGGTAGGTATACAACGATTGAGGAAAAGTACCAAAAAAGTCATAAATCTATTGTATTAGTACCAATTCAGTATTAAACTTTTCAATTAAATTAATTTAGTCATAAACATTTTTCATATTGTTACCAATTTAGTCCATCTGGTTAATTTGGTTGTTCAATACTCATGTAGATGCACTAGCCGATGGTCGAACGTTGACGTGGAATTTTTTAATAATTTTTCAAAATTTTTTTATTTTTTTAATGATTTTTTATTTTTTTCTTTTTTTTTTAATTTTTTCTTTTTTTTCCTTTTTCCTTTTCTTTTCTCCCTTCTTCATCCTCCTTGGACTGTCCTCTTGGTGGCTGGCAAGGGCTTTGAGGGCTTCGAGGGCCTTCCGACAGGAGTCTCACCGGCCACCACAAGGACAGACCAAGGAGGAAGAAGGGAGAAAAGAAAAGAAAATCAAAAAATCAAAAAAATCAAAAAAATCAAAAAAATCAAAAAAATCAAAAAATATTAAAAATTGCCATATCAACATTCGGTTACCGGCCAATGTCCACGTTAGCCGACCAAAATTAGTCAGATGGACCGAATATATAATAATGTAAAAATGTTTATAATTAGATTGGTCCAATTGAAAAGTTTATGACTAAATTTGTATCAATACAATATATTTATAACTTTTTGGGTACTTTTTCCCTATAATAAGTTGACATAATTAGATATAAAATGATGTAGCATATTCGAAGTGGGTATTAATAATACCAACAAAGAAAAGTCCCTTTGCATAATTGACTTTTCACTTTTATAAGTCTTGTCGGATACAATGCTCAAAATGTTCGTTATAAAATTCTATTGGATGTGGTGAGGTCTCACAAATTTAGTTGTTTTTGACTTTTTTTTTTTAATGGTCATACTATCAGCTGTTGATTCATATGAAAATCAAATTTCTGATATAAACGATGTCTACGTAGGGGAGAACATCGATCACGTGCGACTCATACAATTTTCTTTTTGCTAGGTAAGCAAGTGATATATCCATGGAGTAATTCTATTTCAAGACTAATAGAAACCCATTACGTCAATCTCGAAATCTTGCAATCAGCTGGAGCTACAAAGAGAGGTCAAAGCTTGTATTTGTCACTCCAATGATTGATATAAGTCTTGGCATACTACACAAACTGCTATGATTAAGTGCTCCAAGCAGCGTGTGGAGTCGGACACGGACATCTTCTTTGAGAAATTGCCAGTGGAGCTGTACTTCAGTGAAGGCGTAGGACGATGTAATGTTATGGTCGATGCAAATGGACGGACCGGACCACGCAGGGGGGTAGGCACGTTGGCTTGAAAGACCTTCGAATTCGACCGAGAAAATAATTTAAAAAAAATCCAGACCACCGTTCAATGTTCCCACTATTTACTATATTAGATTTGTAGGCTAACTTTCAATGACAAAGTTTCATAGGAGACCGCTTCAGCATTCGCATTCAACACTTTGTTATATGTTTTCTGCGCATGTGTCGAGGATTTTTAGATGAGTCAGAGACGAAATTAAGATGCCATGCATGTGAGCAAATGAGACAGAGGTGCCCGAAGTTCATGTCTTCCCAAAAATGCGGTGGCGTGTGTCGATTTTGTTTAACAAATATGCTTCTTTCATTCAGTTTAGTATCACTTCAATATGTGAACATGATAGATCGTGTTATCTTCCATTCCATTATTGAATGAGATTGAACGCTAGTCCACCATAGTCATCATTACAATAATGATAGCCCTACAAACCCCTATAGAATATTTGGTTATGGTATGACTATTTAGTAAGGGAATGGCATAGAATATTTGCATTGTTAAAATAATGCAAATTGACCAGACTTATCATATTTCTTAAACAATGCATTCATTTTTTTCCTGGTTTCACGTTCAACGCTTTGTTACAAGTTTTTTTGCTTATGTGTCGAGGATTAGGTGAGTCAGAGACGAAATTGAGAAGCCACGCACGTGAGCAAACAAGGCCGAAGTGCCCGAAGTTGAGGTCTTCCCAAAAATGCGGTGGCGAGTCAAATTTTTAACGAATATGCTTCTTTCATTCAGTTTAGTATCACTTCAATATGTGGACACGATAGATCGAGTTATCTTCCATTCCATCATTGAACAAGATCGAACGCTAGCCGACCATATTCACCATTATAATATCGATAGTCCTACATGTTGGGCAGAACCAGGGATAACAATTCACTGCAAACCAAACCTAATCTAAAATCAATTTCTTCCCCTGAAATTAAACCAACCAAAATCAACTTAACTCCATCAATAACCAGCCTTATATAACATCGGAGTAAGCAAATATAATGCTGAAAGAATAACTAGATAAAGTCAACAATGACACTAAAGTTTAATGTGAAACCCTAATGCGGGAAAAATTACGAACCGCCAAAAAAAGTTCACTAATTGCTAATAATAATATGATACACAAATAGTTTTCTCTAGTCACATACTAAAGGCTCCACATAAGTATTATAAGCTCATTTTTTTTTTTTTTTTTTTTTTGGTAAAGAGTATTATAAGTCCATTTCCTCACCACAAAGATGAATAACATAAATGGGGCAGGAGAACTTTAACTGTAATTGGAGAATTCGGAGATAGTTCTTGACGAATGAAAATCATTCATTCATAACCCTCGATCTCACGAACAACATACTCAAATTTGAGCCGGTTTATCAACGTTTGACTTTCGAATCGGGATTAACTTTAACTGTAATCGGAGAATTCGGAGACGGTTCTTGACAAACGAAAATCATTCACTCATAACTCTTGATCTCACAAACAATATACTCAAATTTGAGCCGATTCTGTCAACGTTTGACTTTCGAATCGAGATCATAAAATTTCAGCTCTCTTCTTGGTTTCCTCCTCCCCTGTTCTTCGGTGAGCTTATGTGGGTGCACTCTCTCACCTCACTTCACTCCTTTCGGGCTCCCTTTTGGGCACGCACGAAGAAGCCCCTATTTTTGTGTTTTTTTACTTTGACTTCTTTTTGTTTTCTTTTTTTCATGTGTTAGCTGGGCCCCACATGGAGCGGACCCAGCCAACACTACAAATCCGTATAGAATATTTGGTTTATGGTATGACTATTACTAGTAGAGTATTTGCGCTGTTAAAATAATGTAAATTGACCAGACTTATCACATTTCTTATACAATGCATTCATTTTTTCCTGGTTTTTAAATTTGCAGGTTCTAATTACCTTATTGATAAATGCTACGGCATTAGTTACTATAAAGTATCACCAACATTTGCTGGAATAGAGAGAGAGAGAGAGAGTCAATGACAACTACCACCAAGTGAAATATTTGACTGTATGTGCATGTAAGTATATATGAGGGTGGAAACCTTTTTATTTGCCATTAAATTTCTCAAACCACCATTAATACGACAAACCTGAAGATTTTGTGTAATTTCTTGCTCTGAAGCCAGAAAAGACTCATCCAAAAATTTAAATCGATAGACGAACGTAATTTAGTATTTTTATTTTAACAAAGCCAACCAAACGAGTACAAGCAGACACCAAGTAGTCACCAAATGGGGTACGCAAGAACAACACCAAGATAACAAGTGCGGAAAAGAAATGAGGAAAAAACTCATGAACACTGGAACAAGAGTGACTTATTGTTTGACCCCCGGGGGCGGGGGGCTGTGGTTACAACAAAAGACGCTTTATTGTCCGAACGAGGAAGAAAAGCGAAAAAACCAAACCGTGCAAAATCCCTTATTTAGCACTCTTCCGAGCCGTGCTTTCTCTTTTCCCATTTCAAGCAGTCGGGCATCAAGGTGGGGGCGAGGGCTAGGAAGGGCGAGGATATGAATCCCCGAGGTCGTCCGTGGAGGTGTGTTATCCTCTTCCTTGCCCTCTCCCTCCCCGTCCTCCTCCAGTTCCTCCTGTCCCCCCTCCTCCTCCAGTTCCTCCTGTTCCTGTACTACCACCATTGCCAGGCGGGTTGCCAGGCGGGTACCCAGGCGGGTATCTTACACTGAATGACACCGGACGACGGTCTTCAGTGGGAAAACGGTTCGGAATGGTCGAGGGCAGTCGCGGAGCGGTCGGTGTGTCAAATGCCTCCAGGGCTTGGGAAAACACTTCCTGCACTTTGGTCTCAATCTCTCTGCGCGACTCGCGGGGGAGCTTCGGGAGCAGCCCCTCAAAACACCTCTCCAGAAACACTTCCTTCCCGTCATCGGGGAGCTTGTTCAGCACGTTCCCCACAATCCCGCCGACCAGGTCCTTGAGCAGCTCCTCCTTGGCTTCAAGGGGCAATTGGCCGAACATTTGCCCCGCATCACCATCGTCTAGGTTCTCCGATGGCTCCTCCTCCTCCTCCTCATCCGGCGCACGATCGGCAATGGCTCTGCGCTTACCCAGAGGAACGATGGTCTCGGCCGTGTCGGCGAAGTTCATGAGGAAGTTGAAGACAGGATCGAAGACCTCAGAGGTCTCGCGGCTCCTTTTCCCGTTCCGAGTCTGGGGATCCGTGAGGGACATGGCGGTGATGACCGAGAGGGAATGTGGCTCAGTTGTGGACGAATTCGGGAGTTGGGTTCTGGGGCTTAAACGGCGAACAAAGAACTCATTTATGGTGGAGGACTAGGGAAGAGAAAAGTCCCTCGTTGTATTAAAGGAAAATTAATTTGGAAGATTGAGATAGCTTTTTGTAAATTAACTTTCTCTGAACAAGTTTCAGAAGAGACTGCACTAAGTAAAATTTATCGAACAGGATTGAATGGCCAGGATTTCGACGGTGCTTAAAAGATGTCTCATTTTTTAAGCACGATCATGTGGTGTGGTTTTTGTTTCGCGAGATCTACCTAAGATGATATTCATTATTTGTTATAATGTGATTAATATAATTCATCAGATCTAATCTGTCCAATTGCTTCTCCACAAATAATTCCTCTAGCCGACTTGCTTTTGTCCTTATTATTATACTTGACGCCCGTATCTCGGGTTAGGCAATTTTATTTTTTTTAGGGTTTGCGGGGTTAGGTTAGAGGCATCGTGCGTGGGAGCAAACTAGCAGTCCCAGCCTCGGCTTTGACTATTTCTCCTAGACTAACTTGGATGCACCAGCTGGAATTTTTTCATGAATTTAATTATGTATTGATTAATTGAAAAGGCTCTTACGAACAGGAATCTTTGAGGAAAAAAAATAAAGAAGAAGACACGCAATTTTTTTGGGTGGCAATGTCCTTTTTTAAAATCACAATAAAAAAAAAAAAAAGAACTGCTCTAGACAATCTTTTCGCTATTAATATTAATTTCCGAGTTATAAATTTCAATGTTATAACTACAAAAGATATTACCTTGATATATAGTAGGAGTCTAGAACATATATATTTATGATGAAAATTACATGTATATCATTACCAACAAAAGCTCTAAGCTTTAATAGCACAAAAATTATATTTTTCCATCACTATCGAATGGCGTATTTTTATTTTTTTTTCACGTGAGACCTAATGTGAATCTCACCATATTTTTACAATATGATGGGTATAGTTCATTAGATCAAATCCGTCCGAATTATTCCTCCAGCCGAGTGCTTTATTATCGTTTTCATTAATTGCTCGATACCTGTGCTGAGGATTAGATGAGTCACGAACAGAATTGAGGTACTATTGCATGCGAGCGAACTAGCGAACTACTGGGCGTTTGTCTTTTTCTCACTAGACTACCTTTTTTTTTTTTTTTTGGTCTAAAAAGAGGAACTTTCATTCAAGTAATAGAACCATTACAACCTGCAACTTTAGCGTCGGAAACAAGAAGATCTAATAAACAGGTAGGGGCACTTCGGCCCAATTAGCAACTAGGGTTCTATTGTTGTGGGCCTTTGCGGCCCAGTCAGCCGCAAAGTTTGCTTGGCGATGGCAATGCCGCACTCGAAGGCTGGAGAATCGACTCAAGAGAAGAGCAGCTTCAGCAAACAATGATCGTACCTCCCATGGCGTCAATCGGTTGTCGCTCACGGCATTAACCAGCAACAAGCAGTCAGATTCAACCACAATCGTATCCTCCGTTCTTCGTTGTTGGATCAAGTACTGTAGAGTAAGCAAGAAAGCATAAGTTTCGGCCTGCAAAGGTGAAGATGCAGCAAAATCGCGGGTAAATCCTTCTATCAACTTTCCAGTGTGATCTCGGCATAGACATGCCATTGAGCCTCGGTCACTTTGAAGCTTGAAAGCCCCATCAATATTACACTTCAGGACACCAGGATCGGGAGGTCGCCAGACTTGGGAAGGTAGGATTGATGGCAGTCCAGTTGCAGGAGATCGTCGATGCAAAATGCGAGCCGTTTGAACCTTTGCGGAGACGACATTCAACGATGGAGTGGATCGGGACGATGGCCGCGGAAAACAAAAGTGTTTCGCGCTACCAAATCTGCCGAGAGGATCTCGGCGATTGTTTCGAACTCGGTAAGCTCTCCGTTTCGATTAGCTCTATCTCGCTAGCCATTGTTCTATGCGAGGGACAGCATGAGGAGTTAGTTGAATACCAATTGTGGGATGAGACCAGATCGTAGTTGTCCACGGGCAAAACATGAATAGGTGTTCAAGGGATTCCGAACAATTATTGTTGCAGATATTGCATACCATATCTGTGCTGATGTGACGGCGAACGAGATTGGTCTTTGTCGCTAAAGCATTATGGCTTAGGGACCAAAGAAAGGTCCGAATTTTTGGTGTTAGCTGTAGTCGCCAAATGCTTTTCCATAGTTGCGCAGGTACTTGATAAGATGATGATGGCAGATCTGTATGATTTGAGTCCGCTTTCTTTATTGCCTGATAGCCGCTATGCACCGTGTTTTGGCCATTGATAGTGTCTGTCCATATTTGCTTGTCCTCTATATGATTGGGTCTAACCCGAATACTTGGTAATTTCTTTGATGGTGTGAGTATCGTAGTGCTTTGTTGTAATAGATCAACATTCCAGGTTTGTTGTTCCGGCTCCAAAGAAGTCGGCTACTAGATAAGGTTCCGTCGATGGGCGGGACCACCTAAGATTCCTTTAGGAAGCCATCTGTCTTCACGTATCTTGATTTTTCTCCCGTTTTCGACAGACCATTGGAGTTTAGCTAAAATGGAGTCTCTTCCCAATAGTATGCTCTGCCAGCCCCAAGAAGGACGCGCCCCTTTCTCCGCATATATGAACTCTCGTTGATAAAAGTAAAGACCTTTTAGTAATGTGCTGCATAGTGATGATGGGTTCTGTATCAAGCGCCAGGCCTGTTTACCGAGCATTGCCTTATTGAAAGCAAGAAGATCTCTAAAACCCAAACCACCCTCATTCTTACATCTCTTTAGAACATCCCATTGTGTCCAATGAATACCAAATCTACTGCTGTCATTCTGCCACCAAAAGCGAGCAATCTTCTTCTCAATGTCTTTGCAAATCGAAACTGGTAATTTAAAAATGGACATGACATATTGTGGTATCGCCTGTACAACAGCTTTAATGAGAACCTCTTTTCCACCCCTCGAGAGAAATTTTGCTTTCCACCCTTCTAGTTTAGTAGTCACTCTCGCCATAATCCAGGCAAACATGTCTCGTCTTGATCTACCCCAATCAGAAGGAATCCCTAGGTATTTACCTATTTTTTGTAACACTGGGACCCTAAATTCAGTGGCCAAGTTAACCCTTAAACTATAAGGACAATCCTTACCAAAGAAAATGCCTGATTTGTTCCTATTTATCAGCTGCCCAAAAGAGCAAACAAAAGTATTGATTTAGAATATTTGCTAGGTTATGACATTCCTGGACTGTAGCATTCATGAAAAATATGGCATCATCAGCAAAAAATAAATGGGAAAGAGTTGGGCACCTCCTGTTGAGCTGTAGTCCTTGTAGATGTCCTATATGAAGTGCATCATGGATAAGGACAGATAAAACATTTGCTACCAAAATGAACAAATAAGGCGAGAGTGGGTCTCCCTGTCTAAGTCCCGAGAAGGATGGAAATACTCAAGTTGTTCCCCATTAAAAGTGATACTAAAAGACACTGTTGTAACACACTGCATTATCCAATGAACCCAGGTGGCATGAAAACCCAATCTGATCAAATAGTCCTCAAGAAAGTCCCATTCCACCCTGTCATATGCCTTTTGCATGTCCACTTTTAAAACTGCTTGAAAATTTCGTTTGCGTTTCCTAATCCTCAGCTGATGAAGCACCTCTTGGACAACAATAATGTTATCCTGGATTTGCCGGCCACTCACAAAAGCAGATTGCTCAGCAGATATTAGATCGGGTAAAAAAGGCTTAAGACGATTAGCTAACACTTTTGAGATGATTTTATAGATGTAGTTGCAAAGACTTATTGGTCGGTATTGGTCTAGACTCTCCGGTTGGGCCACTTTTGGAATCAAAGTAATACTAGTTTTGTTCAGAGAAGCAGATAGATTACCAGTTGCAAAGAACTCTTGAACAGCCGTAAAAATGTCTTCGTGTAAAAGATTCCAATGCTTCTGATAAAATAGACCATTCAAACCATCAGGTCCTGGTGCTTTAGTAGCCCCCATTTGGAATGTGGCGCGCCGTATCTCATCTCGAGTAAGCTGGGCCGTTAAGATATTGTTCATTTCCAGTAGTAACAAAGAGGTGTACATTTTGCAAGAATAGGACCATAATTCCGAGGGCCATCTGACGTGTATAGTGCTGAGAAGAAATTCCTCGTCATGATTTTTAAACTATCCTCTTCCCGAATCCAAGTGAGATTAGCATCTTTCAACATTCGTATCCGATTCCGAATTCGCCGTTGTAATGTTGTCGCATGGAAGAATTTGGTATTCTTATCTCCCCATGTAAGCCAGTTAAGCCTAGATCGCATAGCCCAATGTTGTTCCTCCTGCTGCCATAGTTTGTGAATGTTCATCTTCAATTGAATAATTTGCTGCTCATCGCTGTAGTTGTTGGGAGAATTAATAAGTGTTTGAAGTTGTTGCTGCAGGTGTGATATTTGATTAGGTGCCTTTGAGAACTTAGATCGACTCCACTTGGTAAGTGCTTGAGCGACTTGCTGTAGTCTTCGTGGTAGGGTAGATGTACTAGCACGTTGGGAATTCCAAGATCTTTCAACCACCTCGCTACAGTCCTTTTCCTTCAACCAATAAGCTTCAAAGATAAATCTTTTGTGTTGTCGCCTTGGTCGGGCCTCTGTAGTCAATAAAAGAGGGCTATGATCAGAGCCCACTGGTGGAAGTGCATAGACCTCAGCCTCGGGGTAATTTAGACGCCACTCCATAGTACACAAAACTCGATCCAACCGTTCTTTAACTAGGTCTTCACCAAGACGATTATTCATCCAGGTGTAGGAACATCCCTTACTGCCCATATCCATTAAGTAACAGTCTTGTAAGACTTCTCTGAAGGAATACATTCGATACGGCTCAACCAGTCGTCGGCCCACTTTTTCCCAAGGAAACAGAACTTCATTAAAGTCACCCGCACATACCCAGGGTATAACATTTGAGGCAGCAATTAGACGAAGCTCTGTCCATAGATGTCGGCGTAGCTGATAGGTTGCTGGAGCGTGGACACAAGTTAGACGCATAGAAGTCCCAACTCGAACCTCTGTACAGATTGTATCAAAAAAATGCTGAGTAGCTCTCTTTATATGGATAATAATATCGTCATTCCAAAGCATAGCTAGTCCACCAGCCAGTCCAACAGGATCATAGACATGGTAATTACTAAATTTCAAAAGCCTTTTCAACTTGAGGATGACCGCCTCCTGATTCTTAGTCTCCGCCAAAAAAAGTAAATCAGGCTTTTCGGAGGCCACTAAGTGTGACATCCAGATTTTCGGGTTCTAATTTCGACTGGATAAATAGGGCCGTTTTCATTCAATTGAAGCCATGGATTGTGAAATTGATATGCGAGATGAGCTATTGGATGAGGAGAATATTTAATGGAAGCATTGAGGCCGATTGAGATGAATTTAAAGTAAATCAAGTGATTAATGGAAGCCAATTGTTTCAAAATTCGTATGCCCATATAACAAAAAATTTAAATTACCTTAAAGCTTCTAGAAGGGCTACTTTTGGCAAGGAAAATGGAGTGGAAGACAGCTAGATTGGTGGGGCCAAAGAGAGAGAGAGAGAGAGAGAGAGAAGAGAGAAAACCGGTTTCCCTCTCTCCTCCGTCGGGCATCTTCATCTTCTTCCCCTTTCTTTGGGGTTTCTTCTTCAATAACCAAAGAAGCCGGCAGCAGCAGCTTCGCCTGTCGCCGCCGCCTCGCCGTCGTCGTCGCACGCCGCAAGCCACCGGAGCTGCTCCCGTGCACTCGAGCCCGCCGTCGAGCCGTCCGTCCGGGCGTCCGCCCCTCTCCTCCTCTCCGGTTCGAACCGAACCGTCCAGCAGAAAAAGGACCGGCGTCGCTTGAAGGAGCTTTAACCGCGCCGGAGTTGCCGTCGCCGTCGTCGAGCACCGCCGCCCCCCGTCCGCTTCGCGCTCGCCCGCCGTACGCCGTACGCCGTCTACCTTGGTCCGATCGAGCCGCTGTCCCGCCCTGTTTCGCTTCGTCCGGTCTCGTTTGGCCATCTCCGCCACCGTCGACCTCGCCGGAGCTCCGCCTCGCCCTCGCCGCCCTTGGCCGCCTCAACCAGCCCCGAATCTGCCCCGACCAGCGGCGATCGAGGGGTTGCGAAAATGGGTCTGCAGTGAGGTTTTGGCCGTTTGCCGCCTTCCCGAGCCCGGATGCTCGGCCCGCTTTGGGGAAAGTCGATCCTCGCGTCGAGCCCGTCGTTTTGAGTGAGTTTTACTCACTAATGCCTTCTTAGTTTGCTAATTACGCTTAAAGGTTGATTAGTGTTAATTAAGTGTAATTAGGTTGTTAGATTAGATTTGATTAGTGATTATTAGTTAATTGCTTTGCATATTAGTTGTGTGATTAGTGTAATTAGATAGAGAATTGCCTGTAGTATTTATTGGATACTTCTCGGGATTTTTCCCGTCCCTTATCGGGTGTTAATTAAGCGATTCGGGCCTAAGTGGTATTTTTTTTTGGAATTTAATATTAATTTTCGAAATTAATTATTTAATTATTTATTTCCCGGAAATTCAACTGGGATGCTCAGTGACCGGATTTTATGCTGATGATGGTGGCGCAGACCGTTTATTTAATTGAGCTTCATATGGTGCTAAATTGGAATTATTGTGTTTATTTATTTATTTTTCGGAATTAAATTAATTAATTATTTATTTTCCGAAAACTCAACTTGAATAGCCAATGACCGGAATATTATGCTGATGACCGTGGTGAAGTCCGTTTATTTAATTGGGCTTTATTTTGTGCTAAATTGAATTTTTAATATTTATTAATTATTTATTTTTCGGAAATTAAGATTGAGATGGCCGACGACTGAAATCTCGTCTGATCGTCGTGGCAGTTCGTTTATTTAATTGAGTTTTATATTGTGCTAAATCGAATTTATTGTATTTATTTATTTAATTTTCGGAATTAATTATTTAATTATTTATTTTCCGGAAATTCAACCGGGATGGCCGGACCGAATTTGTGCTGATTGTCATGGTGCAATCTATTTATTTATTTGAGCACTGGTTGGTGGAAATTTAGTGAGTTGATGAGTATGTGAGGATTTATCCCAAAATTGATCAAGTATTGGTATTCAATTAGAATTTGGTTGTGAAAGGTTGTGAGTATAACCTCGAAAGCCGTCAAGATATGGCTATGCCCATTGGGCAGTAAATTGCCACCCGATGCGACGGTCGCGCTGTTAAGGCCGTAATTTGCCACCCGATCGGTCGCGCCGATAAGGCCGTAACCGCCACCCGATATGGGTCGCGCTGTTAAGGCCGTAATCCGCCACCCGATATGGGTCGCGCTGATTAAGGCCGTAATTTGCCACCCGATACGGTCGCGCTGATAAGGCCGTAATCCGCCACCTATTAAAGGTCGCGCCCATTGGGCCGTAATTTGCTACCTAAAGATAGGTCGTGTCCTTCGGGACTCGTAATTTGTTGTCAAGATTTGGTAGTCTCGTGCTCGTGAAGCAGTGAGTAAGATTTTGAGACCGAATAAGGGAGGTGACCAGGGAATGGTCGGATTGACTTGTAATCGATTAGGTCGATTGATCGATGATTCGATCTCGAGTGTGATTCAATGTGATTGATCATTGCCTTGATTTGATGTGTGAATTGATTGATTGAATGGAAATGACCGTGAGTGGTCTTGTTGGCGTGTAATCGATTAAGTCGATTAAATCGACGCTTCGATCCGTGATGTTAATGCTTGGGTGCCTATTTGATTTGTGCTAATATGCGGGTGGAATCTCGATGCTAAGGTAAGTTCTCTCCGACTTATGTTGTGCATAGGCAGCCCTAAGGTGTATTAGTTTACTAATCGGGTCTTAGGAAGTAGAACTTGCGAGACGTGGTCTCGATGGTTATTGAATAACCATTTCGGACCCGGATGAGGAGCCTAAGGAGCATGAATCGATGAGGAGATCCCCGTTGAGGAACCCGAAGAGGAGTACATGAAGGAAAACCCCGAGGATGATCCAGAGTAGGATCCTGATGACGATTGTTATAGAATCAATTTAAGTAGAAACCAATCGTTTTAGTATGGCTTGTATATGAGCATAAAGGTGTAGGTTTTCAGGTTCAATTTCCTAGTCCTACTTGTATGTCCCATTGTTTTATTGTCTGGGGAATTATAACTGCTTCCGCATGTGCAAAAATAAATGAAAGGGGTCGGCGATACATAGTCCTGGGATATCGCATTTTAAAATCGACCAAAAGTAAGGGATGTGTGCATGCCTGAGGATCGGGGCGTGACACTAAGGCCTTTAGAGCGCGAACTGTCAGGGGAGAGCCCAAACCCTGACGGTTCCAACAGATGAACTTCATTTGTGCTGTGGTGGCTGTTGAGGGCCAGCCACCGACGCCCATTGATGCTCTTCAGTTGCAGTTAGAATTGGAGTATCCAGAAATTGCGTGTCGTCAAACTCATTTAATGACGAGTGTTGCATGCCATAAGGGGTGTACCGCTTTTGCTTTTTAGCTAATCCTGCCTTGGGGCTAGCTCTAGAAGTCTTCTGCTTGTTAGTGTCTCGCAGTTCCTTGGACATAGTGATGATTCCATTTTGCTTCTCAGTTGCAGGGATTAAAGCTGTTGTGAGAGTGGGAGTAATTTGCTGCAAAGTCTTTGGAAGTTGCAGTTGAAATGGAAGTTGTTCATGTGGGGGTTGATGTGCTAAAACTGGCGAGGTTATGTCATTGGCAGTAGTAGATTTAGGCAACAATAGAACACTTGGCATCAGAGCTGGGGGTGTCTCAAGTACTGTTTCTGCATTTTGTGGTACATGTTCTGGTGTGTGGTAGAATGCGTGCCAATAAGGACTGTGTTGTTGGACTTCAGCTCTCAACCAGTTCCCGTATGCCAGTTTATCTTTCCCATATGTTTTAGCTTCTTCATATGGATATGCTATGAGGCATAATGGCCTATCCTCCCGCAGGAATAGCAAAAGTGGGACAACCTTTCGTATCGGAAGTCGAGCCACATTGTTTTGCCAGCAATTCGGATAAGCTTACCGGATTGTAGAGGTTCAGCCAAGTGTATTTCAACCCGTGCCCTTGTCGATTTTGAGAACGAGCTATCGCAAGGTCAGCCTTTATCTCTATAACTTCACCAACTTGCTGCAATGCTTTGCGAATCATCTGCTTCCGTACTCCACTCTAAAGGTAGGCCAAAGATTTGAACCCAAAAAGCACATCGACTAAAATCATAGCAGTGTAGAGGTGTGTTAGGAATCCATGGTTTGAAAACGACTAATTGACTGGCAAAGAGCCATGGTCCGCCCTCCATAATCCTCTGCTTGTCAGTTGCTGACTTAAATTTTGCTAGATACAGGTCACCCTCTCGTTGAGATATGTCCACATAGTCCGTTCGCCAAATCCGCCTTAATGTACTCTGAAGGGCTTGTAAGTTGACACTAGATTTCGATAGGACTTTACCTACAAGTAACAAGCGGCATTCCTCTAACTTTTCTAATGGGGGCTTCGTCCCATACCTCTATTTCCGTGCGAACCTAGACGTCCCAACCGTTTACATAAAGCAGCGATTCTTAAAGATTCGTCATTGTCTTCGGAATCCATCGTAACAGGGGCCAAAGGGAAAGGACACTTCACAATAAGCTAGAGAAGTATTGAATGAAAACGCAATCCATTGGTTGGCACAGTAAGATTAGCTATAAAGATGACAAGATCGATCCAAAACAGAATTCAAAGAAAACCAGGGAATTCGCTAATGGAAATCAATCCCCACTTGAGTAAGAGCAGAATTCGTCACGCCGACTTCAAGAGAGGCATGGCCTTCCATTTTCCTCCTCGACACACGACAACGTCGAAGAAAAACAGGAATTCGGTAATGGAAATCATTCCATTTTCCTTTCGCGACACACGAATATCCCATTGAAACTATCACCGATGAAATTACTGGAAAAATGAAGCATGCAATCTGCCAATTTGTGAGGGCAAGATATCGGAGAGCATATAGGGTACCATTCGATGGGCCATCCGCATGCAGGAGAAGATGCAACCCATAACTGTCATCAACTAAATCATCAGCGGGTAATATCGGAAGATGAGAAGAAGAGAAAGGAGTGGGTTTCAACAAGTTGGGTTTCGATAAACACTGAAACTACCATCGATGGGTAGACGAAGACTCTGCATATCGAGAGAAAACTGCATTGAAAGGGTAAATTTTCTCACTAGACTACCTTGAATGCATATGTACGTGCACATCCAGGTAATTTCTCGTAAACTCTTTTTTCTTATGTAAATTAATTTAAAAGGCTATATTTAAGTTAGTGGGCATGATGCTCACATACCTATTATATTTTCCTTGAAGTCTTGTGCTAGTACATACCTTCAACAAACAAAGTTTTACGCCGATAAAATAATATTTTGACGGGTGAGTATGATTATTTTACGCAGTTATTTATATTTAAAAAAGTTATCATGAAGGTGACGGTCATAACTTCAACCGACGAATTAGAGACGGGATTGAAGGAGAGAGGAGGAAGGAATATATCGCTTGTCACGAAAAAGTGTTGAAGCTTTTTAATTGGAGGTACCTAGTACATATAAATCCGAATAAACAAGAACAACACCTAGACAACAAGTATGGGAAACCGGAGGGGAATGGACAAAAAATGATAAAACTACAACAAGAGTGGCTTAATTGTTTGATGGGGCTGCAAGAGTGACTTCTCATTTAAAATTGGGAAAATGCCACAAAAAATCTCAAACTTTACTAACCATGATGCATTTACTCCAAACTTTTTTATTACATCAGGAATTCCCTTTTACTCGTGTGACATATTTACATCAAACTTTTTTTTTGTGACATCAAAAAATCTAAACTTATACTTTTGTGGCACTAAAAACCCTAAAATTTTATTTTGTAACACCAAAAATACTAAACTTATATTCATGGGACATATTTATCCCAAAAATTTGATGTCATAGAAAAAAGTTTGAGATTTTTGGTATCATAAAAAAAAAAAAAACTGGGGTTTGTGGTATCAAAAAATAAAAGTTTAGGGTAAATATGTCACACTGCACAAATTTTGGATAAATGTGTTAGATAGGTAATAGTTTGAGGTATTTAGTATCACAAAAAAATTTTGGGATAAATGTGTCACAATAAACATAGTTCAGGATTTTTTGTGGCTTTTACCCTTTAAACTTAGGAGTAGTTTTCTCCTTCAGTTTAGAAATAGTAAGTGTTTATGATTGAAAAACTCTTTCCCTCGACAATCAAGCTAATCTCTCATCTGTTGACATGAACTCCATTCGTCGTATCATCATCAACTATGTCTCTGCGCTTAGACTGAGGTACGATGGTTTCAGAATCGAAAACCTCAGAGGCCCCATGGCTCTTCTTCCCATTCCGGCTCTGGGAATCCGACAGAGACATAGTGTTGATCAAGAGTGAATGGCTTACTGGCGGTGGGCGGACATGGGAGTCGGGAAATGGGGCTTAAATAGCGAACGAGGAATAATTTTTTGTCGACCTGGGAAGGACGAAAGTGCACGTTTTAGTAATGGAAAATTGGGTGGCACCATTGACGTTGGACCGATCTTAGATTTTCACTCACTTGAGTGAAGAAGAAGAAGAGAGGAGATTCCTTGAAGAGTTGGCATGATCAGAGGAATTAACTTGGGTGTTTTTGTACGCAATCTCTACATCTATCCCAAGAAGGAGGGCATGTAATTGATATATCCTACCCCACTAGCGGTTTTGCATGGATGAAGCAAGCGCTTAGTGGAGTGAAAGAGCGATCGCCTGGACTTCACATTTCAACGGATGGAAAGTTCTGTCTAGAAGAATACAATCCTAGTCTCCCGCCCATTGAGCTCACTAGCTGGGAAACTCGGGCTAGGGCAAAAACACCTTGAATTGCCGAGCACCAAAAAAGGAACAAAAAATAGAAGAAGCTTGCGAAGCCAAGAGCCAACAAGTTTTATGAACCTGTTTTGCTTTTTACGGAGGAGCATTGGCCTAAAGGGTATTCATGATCTTAATCGGAAAGGAACCTTAGAGAGACTCTTCTCCATTCTCATTAAACACCTTGAAGTATATGGTGCCATTTGTGTTCATCGCCTCTATCCGAGAAGAACCTACTAGCAATTCCCACTCTCCCGACTCGCAATTTAACAATCTACCGTCCATGGTGCAAGCGTTGACTCGATATAGATGCAAGGTAAGTGAACGCCTCGAATGTTGGGCAGAATACATTTTTCCCCCTGAATTTGGCCTGTCCTTCAACTCGTCCTGCAAAGGTATTTTTCGGTCCTTTGAGCCGAATGCTTACACGCCTGTGGCGATCGCGTCTTACAGGATCACATGAGTTGGAACACCACAAGCAACGCCGAGCTCATTGAAAACGAATTACAGGGCTGAGAAAGTCTCTTGATCTGGGCTCGGTCCCGTTGGTGGAGCGACGGTGGTACCGATATCAGGAGTCCCTTTAGGGGGTCAGTGTGAAAAAATTTACAGCAATGTTTCATGCGGCTATACAAATTATTAGTAATGGGGGTGCTTATCATTTGTCCGCATCAGGGCATTATTGTATTTTACTTATACTTTTGACTGGTTCATTGATATGCACAATGAGGAATTGAGGATCCATTCACACAAAGTCTCCTGAGATGGTTGACATTAGCTTGCACATGAAAATCCCCCCGTCTCATCTCACATGTGATGTTTAACTAATATTTTGGGTTTAAATAATGTGCCGTCGCGAAAATCAATAAGCGTCATTTCAACTTGCAAATACAAGTTTTAGATTACGTCTCGCTTCAACTTTGATACCGAGAAATTAAAAGTTGGGGCAAATCTATTTGCAGTGAGCTATCATGGCAAAGTTATCGGGCCTCAGACGACTGACAATCATCAATTAATAATACAACGACTGACAATAATTCTCAATCTCATAATTGGTTATCCAACAGCTCATAATGAGGCCGACAATTTTGCCGGGATTTTATCCCCCGCTGCTTTACAAAGGCCCATCACGTTATGGATCACAGAAGTTTAAGTCTTGAAAGCTGGAGAAATTATCGCAAGTCAGCATTATCCTTTTCTACAAATACGCTTCTTTCATTCAGTTTTGCGTCGCTTTAATATTCGAACATGATAGAATGGACCATCTTCCTTTGGATCTATAAAAGGACGGGGAGGTGAGGGTCTTCCACTCCCTCCAAAATACTCGGTTGAGGCCATAACTACTCGATGATGGAATCGAATTGATTTTTTTTCATTGTAAAAATCATATAAATTGAGTAGCCTCAACGTATTTTCAAAAAACGCGTTTATTCTTTCTGGTTATTAATTATGCAATTTCCCATTATCAAGTCCGAGTCAATCTAATAGAGAAACCAAATACTACCTCATCAATAGAACGCTGCAACATTAAGTAATAGATGTTTTAAAGTACCACGTGAAGGTTCACAGTTTATAAAAGTTGGTCAGCTTAGAAGGAATAAAAACAAGAAAAGAAAAAAGAGACAATAGAGTAGCGTTATCACGCCCAGTGGTAACTACCACCAAGCGAAATATATGCGACAAGTTTTTTGTGAGGAAAGCCATCTGACTGCATGTGCATGTAAGTTGGTCCGAGGATGGAACCAATTTATTCATCATTAAACTTCTCAAACCACCAGTCATACAACAAACCAACCAAAGGAGTGCAAACTGCGACTACTTTGTCGCAAGATAGGACACACACACGAGTTTATTCTACATATTTTTGACACGCAGAGAGAGAGAGAAGGAAGAACATAGTAAGAGCAATCACGCATTCATACGACCCATTAGATTCAGTCTCATTACCATCTTCGTCCCCCTCGCACTCCTCCTCCTTTAGGTTTAATAATCGTCTTCGGGTATATAATCTTGATCCCATCCGGTTGAAGGGCGTCGCCAGGGAACTGGTTCCCGAAGGCTGACGGCGATTCCGGAGTGCTCAGTGTCGCAAAAGCCTCTTGGGATGGGGACAACAGGTCATTCGCTTTGATTTCAATAGCTCTCTGCGACTCGCAGGGAAGCTTAGGGAACAGCCCGTCGAAACACCTCACCAGAAACGCTTCTTTCCCGTCCTCAGGGAGCTTGTCCAGCATGTTCCCCAGGATCTCGCCGAACACGTACTTGAGCAGCTCATCCTTGGCTATCACGGGCAACTTGTCAAACATTTCCCCTGCATTACCATCGCCCACGTTCTCAAATGGCTTCTCCTCCCCATCAACTTGGACTTGGTTCATCGTATCATCATCAACGACGGCTCCGCTCTTAGGATGAGGAACAATGGTCTCCGCCTCATTGGCAAAGTTCATGAGGAAGCCGAAAACGGAATCATAGACCTCGGAGGTCTCACGGCTATTCTTCTCGTTCAGGGTCTCAGAAACCGGTAGGGACATAGTGGTGATCAAGAGTGAATGGCTTAGTGGCGGGGGACGAATTCGAGAGAGTATTCCGGGCTTTAATAGCGAACAAGAAATCGACCTTTTCGTGGAGAACTTCACGTTTTTCATAATGGATAATTGGGTCACGCTATTGGCGTTCCATCATGTCATGTACGTCATTCTTAGATATTAAAAACACGTTTGGGTGAGGAGGAGCTTTCAAGAGCGTAAGTGGGAGATGAAGATAGAGATGAAAATGAGTGAAGTGAGAAGGTGATAGAAAGACGTGGATCTTAGTTGTCCGTTTTAGTTGGAGGGATTCGATTTTCACTTGAGAATTTTGGAAATTGAGTTCAGACAATTATCGGCGAAAAATGAGTTGGAGGGATTATTCACCCGTCCATAGGTGAATAATGGCATCTTACAAGTACATGGTTGTCGTCTGCAACAACAATGTGTCACCGGTGAGATGAGGCATCAATTGGGGCGAAGTCATCCAGTTCACGGTTTACTTTGAAACAAACATCACTCCAGTGGATACTTTGAAAAAAAAACTGCCCACAAAAGGTTGTTTTGATTTTTTTTTTCCTATTCAATTATTAAAACCACGCATTCATGTAATAACTTAAAATTTTTAAACAGTTAGCAATAATCCTCAAAAAATCTTTCATAAGATCATATCATAAGATCAGATTGTTTTGAGTCCAAATCTTTTTTGATTATATCTTTCTTGTTATATATTCTTGAGTTTTAATCTTAGACCAAAATCTAACTTGCATGTGAAGAGAGTGTTATTTTAAATATTAATTTTTATTCACTTATTATTTTCTTTCAAGTCAAAATACTTTTTATATGTAAGGGAAAGTGATCTATTAAAATAGTAAAATCACACCTTCTTCTAGTTTAAGCTTTTGGAATAATGGCCTCACAAAATCTTTCAATATCTTTACTCAAGCATTCAAGAATAAGAAGATGGGAGATTCCATGTAAGTGGCATGGTTGTGACGTGAGGAATTCATTTGGGCATTTTTTATATGCAATATCTGTATTGATCCCGGGTGGGTGTGCGTGCGAAGGATCCAACCTCCCAAGAGTAGCGCTTTGCATGTATGAACAAGCACAAGGTGGAGTGACAAAGTGATGGCCCGAGCTTCACGTTTCAATGGATAACAAGTTTACATCTAGATGAACACACACTAAGTCCACTAGTACAAGTGGTTGATGCACACGTACGATGAAAAGGGAAGTTCACTGGTATGGAGCTGTAGGTATAACGAAAAAGGGTTGGTTGACTTAGAAGAATTTCGAATTCAACGAAGAAATTAATTTAAAAAGATTCAGATGACCATCAAGTGTTCACATTGTATATCATATTCATTTAGTGTATCAACTTTCTTTGACAAAGCTTGAGAAGAAACAGTACCAAATGAAATTTACTTGTTTTTCAATGAGTTTGCATGCCCATGGATTAATGAGAATTTGATACTTGAGTGCGAATTGTATTTTCGTTAAGTAGTCATACGGTGCACTTTTTTTTCCTATGAGAACTAACGTGAATCTCATTATTATTTTTTTATCAGTTGATTAATATAAGGGTTAATTGATTAGATAAAATCAATTCAATTAGTTCTCGACAAATAAATTATTCCTCCAGCAGAATGCTTTGTTACTTCCTTTTTCAATGATTGCTCGATACGCGGGCCAAGGATTAGGTGGGTTGGATACAAAATTGAGACTCATGCATGCAAGCAAACTAGAGCAATTAAACATGCCTGTGTTTTCGTCACTAGAATGGCTGAAATGCACGCACACGTGCGGCAAATTGTTTATACATTGATTGATCGACAAGGCTTTATATAAATTAATGGATATGATGCTCAATGAAGATCCATAATTATTGTATTTTCCTTGAGTCTTACCTACTTTACACTCTCTCTCTCTCTCTCTCTCTCTCTCTCTCTCCCCCTTCCATCTCTCCGTGAGTCTTACGCTACTCTCTCTCTCTCTCTCTCTCTATATACATATATATATATATATATATATATATATATATATATATATATATATAAAGTCTTGTGCCCAATAATATATTTTGATGGCTTACTTGTGCCCATATAATATATTTTGATGGCTTACAAGAATAAAAAGTGCCCACCTTCATTTGTATTTAATCAGATATGCATGGAGGTGGTTTTCGTAACTTTAATCCATCAATCAAACACACGATTAAAAGAAAGAGGAAGAGAGGAATATGCTAACTATCATGAAAAATGTCTAAGCTTTTCGAGTATAACAGTAATGCCAAGGTACGCAGTTTGTATCAATCTGAGAAAGCAGGAGCAACACCTAAGACAACAAGAATGACAAAGAGGGGGAAATGGGAGATGACTAAGAAACACAAGAACGAGAGTGACTGATAGCAAACAATAAATAATTTTTGGTCGACTTGGGAAGGACGAAAGTCCTCGTTGTAGTAATGGAAAAATGGGTGGCACCATTCACTTTGAATCGATCTTATATCTTCACTCGCTTGAGTGAAGAAGAAAGGAACAGTGGAAATTCCATGAAGAGTGGCATGTGTCGTATGGAATTTATTTGGGTCTATTTGGATGCAATCTCTGCGATGATCCCAAGAAGGTGGGCTTGTAATTGATCCATCCTCCCCGAGTAGCGCTTTGCAATGAAGACGAAAGCACTTGGTGGAGTGAAAGAGTGATCGCTTGGGCTCGGACGTTTGAATGGATGAAAAGATGTGTCTAGAAGAATACAATCCTAGTCCCCGCATTAAACTCACTGGCTAGGGAACTCACGCTAGATTGAAATGCCGAGTGCCAAAAGGGAACGTAAAATAGAAAGAAGCTTGCGAAACGGAAAGGCGACAAGCTTACACCAACCTGTTTTGCTCTCCTTGAGGGCGCAGTGGCCTCATCAAAAAGGGACCTCATTATTCGAGACACTCTTCTCGACTCTCCATACGAGGCATATATTGATAGCCATGATCACTTACTAGGATTGTCAAATGATGTTTACATGTGGCATCATATATTTACAAAAGATCCGAATGTTAAAATAGTTTGTTATCATCAAAACGAAGTGATTGTTGATATAAAGAGAAGTGGTGGTTGATCAAGAAATGTGGTACTAGTGAGGTTAAGGTATCTATTCGCAAGAGATGTGTTGATTGGTTGTGTATATATAAGACCAAATCATACATTATCCATCATAACTATTCAAAAGAACAACAAATCTATCTTGTTCACAACATTATCTCTTTTTTTCTTTTCACTCACAAGTTTGGCAACACATTTTCCAAAGAGGAAAATTAAGTAATTGCTAGACTCATTTCTATATGGCTTTGGTGTATATCCGGGAGATATATGTGTCTTAAACCAATCAACAACAATGGAGCATATAATATCTTAAGACAATGATAGTCATCATGCATCAAAGTATCAAAGAATTATAAATTACTACTCCTTCTGCAATCAAATCTTCTCAACATGGAAGGCCATGACTAAAAGACATCTTTTCTTTTTTCGCAATCAAATCTTCCACTCTTCAAGGTTGTAGCTCCAGATGGCTAATAATGTTAGAAATTAAACCAAATTCATTGGCATCGATAACTATTTGGTACCTACATTAAATAAGAATTATAATTGCAATGTTATCTTTAATGAGTCTATTTGTATTTGTAGGTGTAGTGATTATTTCTAGAGATAAGGTAAGATACCATGATTGTTTTGTATAAATAAGGGAGTCTTATAATTGTTTTTTGTTAAGGTGAAATAAATCTACAAATCTATCTATCTTTTTTTCTCTTCCTTACGTAAGTTGTGAATGTTTTATCTTCAAATTACTTTCATCAGATAATACTAAGTCGAAATAGGTCAAGCAACTGTTTGACATTAAAACCCCGTAGAACTTCTCCAATTTTTCCAGTGGTCTTTGAGCTGTGATGTTGAAGAATGCTAGCGTGAGCTTGTTGAGGGAGGCACTAGTGGCTTTATCCACTATGTCGCCCTTCGAAAAGTCGAAGACCACTTGAAGGACAAATAAAGGGATCTGGTTTTCGATCTGAAGAAGGTCCTTTAGGAGGAAGGGGAAGATCCATGGTGTCATGAAGAAAGGATCATCTGGATTTGGCCGAATTACACGACCGAAGATGCAGAACACCTCAATGATAAAACAGGCATCGAGGACCATTTTCTCGATAAAGGAGACGACGTCTGAAGACGAAGAGTGGAGACGGCAAGTAGAGAGCTCAGGAGATGAAGTGAGGTCAGAGCTCGGAGAGATTTGTGTGTAGAGTCGAATCCATTGAGTTGAGTTGTTACACACTAGGGTATTTGGTATAAATTAGGCCTAAGAAACACTCGAATGTGTGAGTGATTGTGACTATGTAATTCTCAAATTTATTAGTGGATTATTTGCTGGCTCTTTTCATGAACGTAGATTCCAACATTCGGACCGAACCACCTAAAATTTCTTGTGTCCTTTTATTATTCATCGTTTTATTTTTCTGTCAATTTCTATAGCTCCCAATTTAATTGGGAGGTTTTGATCTGCTTTCACTACGTCACCAATTATAACAGTTTCAATTTGAATCGCAAGTTTTAGATTTGGTCTCGCTAGAACTGTGATACCTAGAAATTAAAGTGGGGCAAATGTACCCTGGTATGGGCTATACCATGGTAAAGTTGTCGAGCCTCAGACGACTGACAATCATCAATTAATGATACGATGATTGAACATGATTCTCCATCTCATCATTGGTTAATCCAACAGCTCATAATGAGGCAGACAATTTTGCCCGGATTTTATCTCCTGGCATTTTACAAAGGCCCATTAGGTTCTGGATCAGAGAAGTGTAAGTCTTGAAAGCTAGAGTAATTCTTGTAGATCAGCAATATCCTTTTTCGTGTCGCTTTAATAGATGAACATGATAGAATGAACGATAGAATGGATGATCTTCCTTTAGATCTATAACAGGACAGGGAGAGAAGGATCCTCCAGTCCCTACGGAATACTCGGTGTAAGCCATAACTACTCAATGATGGAATCAAATTGATTGTTTTCATCGTAAAAATCATATAAATTGAGGAGCTCAACATATTTTCAGAAAATACGTTCATTCTTTCTGGTTTTTTATTAAGCAATTTCCCGTTATCAAGTCCGAGTTAATATAATACAGAAACTAAATACTACCTTGCAACATTAATTATTAGATACTGTAAAGTATCCCGCGACGGTTCTCCACGGTTTATAAAAGTTGGCCAGCTTAAAAGTTGAAAAACAAGAAAAGAAAAGAGAGGGAATAGAGTAGCGTTATCACACCCCGTAAGTACCACCGGGCGAAATATATAAGACAAATCTACGCTTTTTGTGACGAGCTATTTGACTGCATGTGCACGCAAGTTGGTCCGAGGGTTGAACCAATTTATTCATCATTAAACTTCTCAAACTACCACTCATACAACAAACCAGCCAAAGGAGTGCAAACTGCGACTACTTTGTCGCCATATAGGACACACACAAGAGTTTATTCTACATATTTTTGACATAGAGAGAGAGAGAGAGAGAGAGAGAGAGAGAGAAGGAAGAACGTAGTAAGAGCAATCACGCTTTCATACGACCCATTAGATTCATTCTCATTACCATCTTCGTCCCCCTCCCCCTCCAGCTCCCCCTTTCCCTCCTTTATCTTTAACGATCGTTTTTGGGTATTTAATGCTGAACCCAACAGGTTCAAGGGCGTCGCCGGCAAACTGGTTCCCGAGGCCGAGGGCGATTCCGGACCACTCAGTGTCATGAAAGCCTCTTTGGATGGGGACAACAGGCCCTTCACTTTGATTTCAGTCGCTCTCTGCGACTCGCAGGGAAGCTTAGGGAACAGCCCGTCGAAACACCTCACCAGAAACGCTTCCTTCCCGTCCGCTGGGAGCTTGTCCAGCATGTTCCCCAGGATCTCGCCAAACAAGTCCTTGAGCAGCTCCTCCTTGGCTGTCACGGGCAACTTGTCGAACGTTTCCCCAGCATTACCGTTGCCCACGTTCTCCAATGGCTCCTTCTCCCCGTCAACTGGGACTTGGTTCGTCGTATCATCATCGACGATGGCTCCGCTCTTAGGATGAGGAACAATGGTCTCGGCCTTGTCAGCAAAGTTCATGAGGAAGCCGAACACGGAATCATAGACCTCGGAGGTCTCACGGCTCATCTTCCCGTCCTTGGTCTCGGAATCCGGCAGGGACATAGTGGTGATCAAGAGCGAATGGCTTAGTGGCGGGGGACGAATTCGAGAGAGTGTTCCGGGCTTTAATAGCGAACAAGAAATCACTTTTCGTGGAGGACTTCACGTTTTCATAATGGAGACTTGGGTAGCTCCATTGGCTTTCCATCATGTCGTGCACGTGATGCTTAGATATTAATACCACGTTTGGGTGAGGAGGAGCTTTCAAGAGCGTAGGTGGGAGATGAAGATAGAGACGAATATAAGTGGAGTGAGAAGGTGATAGAAAGACGTGGATTTTAGCTGCCCGTTTTAGTTGGAGGGATTAGATTTTCACTTGAGAATTTTGGAAATTGAGTTCAACAATTTCGAACAAAAAATGAATTGGAGGGATTATTTGCCCGTCCACAGGGCAAATAATAGCATGTAACAAGCATATGGTTGTCGTCCGCAACATGATGTGTCGCCGGTGAGATGAGGCATCAATTGAGGCGAAGTATCAAGTTCAGGGTTTATATTAAAACAAACATCAATCTGGTGGATGCTTTGAGGAAAATTGCCCAACAAAGGGTTGTTTAATTTTTTTCCCCTTGTTCAGTTATTTAAATCACGCATTTATGTAATAACTTAAATTTTTTAAATAGTTGGTAATGGCTTCCATAAAATCTTTTATGATATCAAAGCAGATTGCACAGAGTCCAAATTTTTTGGTCCCTATGTCTTCCCTATTATATTTTCTCATGTTTTAATCTTAGATCGAGATCTACTTATGTGCGAAGAGAGTATTATTTTAAATATTAATTTTGATTCTACTATTATTAATTTCGATGTCAAAATCCAACTTATGTGTAAGGGAAAGCGATCTATTAAAACAGTAAAATCACGCCTTCTTCTAGTTTAAGCTTTTTGAATAGTGGCCCCATGGAATCTTTACATATCTTTACTCAAGCAAGTGAAGAAGAAGAAGGCGATGGGATATTCCATGTAAAGTGGCATGGTCGTGACGTGAGGAATTCATTTGGGTATTTTTTATATAAAATCTCTGGATCGATCCGGGTAGGTGTGCATGCGATGGATCCAACCTGCCTGGAATAGCGCTTTGTATGGATGAAGCAAGCATGAGGTGAAGTATTAGAGTGATGGCCCAGACTTCACGTTTCCATGGATGACAAGTTATATCTAGATCACTTTACCAAAAAAAAAGAAGAAGTAATATCTAGATCAACACCCACTCAGTCTACTAGTACAGGTGGCTGACGCACATGTACAATGAAAAGGGAAGTTCACTGGTACGGAGCCGCAGGTATCGCGAAAAGGCTTGGTTGACTTAGAAGAATTTCGAATTCAATGGAGAAATTAATTTAAAAAGATGACTATGAAGTGTTCACATCGTATGCTATATTCAATTAGTATATTAACTTTCTTTGACAAAGCTTGAGAAGAAACTGTACCAAATGAAATTCACCTGTTTTTCAATGAGTTTGAATGCCCATGGTTTAATGAGAGTTTGATACTTGAGCGCGAAATGTATTTTCGTTGCGTAGTCACGCGGTGCTCTAGGTTTTTTCTTCTATGAGAACTAGCGTGAATCTCATTATTATTTTTTTGTCATTTGATTAATATAATTGATCAGATAAAATCTATTCAATTAGTTCTCGACAAATAAATTATTCCTCCAGCAGAATGCTTTGTTACTTCTTTTTTCAATGATTGCTCGTTATGCGGGCCAAGGATTGGGTGAGTTGGATACAAAATTGAGATTCATGCATGCAAGCAAACTAAAGCAATCGACCAGGCCTGTCTGTTTGTCACTAGACTTGCTGAACTATACGCACACGTGCGAAATTGTTTATACATTGATTGACTAAAAAGGATATATATAAATTAATGAGCATGATGCTCAATGAAGATCCATAAATTATTTTCCTTGATGTCTTATTATAAGATCCATAATTATGTATTTTCCTGAGTCTTATTATACTATATATATATAAATATATATGTATATATTGATGGCTTTCCTAGAATGAATAGTGCCCACCTTCATTTATATTTAATCAGATGGGCATGGAGGTGATGTTTGTAACTTTAACCCATCAATCAAACACATGATTAAAAGAGAGAGGAAGAGAGGAACATGCCGACTATCATGAAGAGTGTCAAAGCTTTTCGAGTGCTACAGCAATGCCAAGGTACACAGTTTATATCAATCTGAGAAAGCAGAAGCAACACCTAAGACAATAAGAATGAGAAAGAGGGGGAAATGGGAAATAACTAAGAAATACAAGAACAAGAGTGACTGATAGCGAACAACAAATAATTCTTGGTCGACTTGGGAAGGACGAAAGTCCTCGTTGTAGTAATGGAAAAATGGGTGGCACCATTCACTTTGAATCGATCTTATATCTTCACTCGCTTGAGTGAAAAAGAAAGGAGTGGAGATTCCATGAAGAGTGGCATGTGTCGTGTGGAATTTATTTGGGCCTATTTATATGCAATCTCTGCGATGATCCCAAGAAGGTGGGCATGTAATTGATCCATCCTCCCCGAGTAGCGCTTCTCATGCAAGACGCAAGCACTTGGTGGAGTGAAAGAGTGATCGCTTGGACTTGGACGTTTGAATGGATGAAAAGATGTGTCTAGAAGAATACAATCCTAGTCCCCCCATTGAGCTCACCGGCTAGGGAACTCACGCTAGATTGAATTGCCGAGTGTCAACAGGGAACGAAAAATAGAAAGAAGTTCGTGAAACCGAAAGGCGACAAGCTACACCAGCCTGTTTTGTTCTCTTTGGACGAGTAGTGACCTGATCAAAGAGGGACCTCATTTTCGATACACTCTTCTCGACTCTCAATACATGCCTCTTAGCATATATTGATAGCCATGATCACCTGCTAGGATTGTCAAATGATGTTTACATGTGGCATCATATAGTTACACAAGCTTTGAAAGTTGAAATAGTTTGTTATTATGAAAAGAAGTGATTGTTGATATAAGGAGATGTGGTACTTGATCAAGAAATGTGGTAATGGTTGGGTTAAAGTATATTTCCCAAAAGATGTGTTGATTAGTTGTATGTAAATAGGACCAAATCATTCATTTTTTTTTTTTTTTTGATAACGAGGATCCGCGAAGCCCCCTTACAGGGGTCTCTTGGCCCTAGTAGCCCCCGGTGGCACATTCAAGCCCCCGTCAATACCTTGAGGGAGACTAGCACAGGACCCCACTATCATGGCTCCCCACTTACAACGCTAGCAATCGCGGGTTTCGAACTCTTGACCTCGGCGATGAGAGAGGAACTCTCAACTAACACAGCTGCCCACTAGTGGATACCAAATCATACATTGTTTATCACAACTGTTCAAAAGAACGGCAAATCTCTCTTCTTCACAGCATTATCTCCTTTTTCCTTTTCACACACAAGTTTGACAACACATTTTCCAAGAGGAAAATTAAGTAATTGCTGAACTCAATTTTATATGGCTTTGGTGTATATCCACAAAATATATTTATTTTAAACCAATCAACAACAATAGGGCATGTAATACCTTAAGATAGTGATGATCATCACGTACCGAAGTATCAAAGAATTATAAATTACTACTCTATCTTCTCCCGCAATCAAATCTTCCCAACACAGAAGGCCACGACCGAAAGACATCGATTCTTTTTCAGCTAATCCCAATCTTGCAATCAGCTAGAACCACAAGAGAGGTCCAAGCTCATATTTTTACTCTAAGGATTCATAAAAAATGTTGACATGCTTTTTTGCATGAATTGCTTTATAGGTAATTTAAGTTACTTCAACATGTAGGTGATCTATAATTTGTCCACGCTTCACACCCTTCTTGGCTTGTGAAATATGTAACTTAAGTTTACAAGCCAAAAACAAAATAATAATAATAATAAGTAGCTTAAGTTACTTAACAAATAGGCAATAATGCGCCATGCAAGTTGCAACTTGCCATTATATAGAAAAGAAAAGAAAAGAATTGACCAAACTTCTAGGAAACATCTCAATCCATATAGTCCGACCAACCCAACTCAATCCTTAATACATGGATCCAGCCGCAAAACCTTATAAAACAAAGCAATATAATTAACAGCATTTAATAACAGATGAGATCCATCACTCAGGGAATTAAGTGAAACCCTGAAGTACATTGCAAAAGTCTCTTCTTCCTCCTTTCTTCTCCAAATATTTGGATGTTCAAATCGTTACATTTTTAGATTCCGGAAGCTGCTTCTTTTTTTCCATGAATTTTCTTTATTAAAATGGAAAGCTTTATATGAAACAAATTTTGAGAAGCAAGAAAAAAGAATCTCAAATGAAACTTCTGTGAAATATTACAAATGTCATCTATCTGCACAATCAATATATATGAGTATGACCCATAAGCCGGCAAACTAGGACTGGCGATGGAAGTTATGTCATGCAACAAAATTTGCCATTTCATTAATTATGGTTCCAAAAATACGCATGTTCACGAAATAAGAAAACAATATAATCTAATGTAACTTAGATCACGAGAACCAGCAAAAATTATCCACTCTAGATGTAAGGCTAACACTATATGTACATGCCAATTTAAATAAATATCATAACATAAATTTAAATAGTCATTCTCCTAAATAAACTGAGATACCTCCAAAAACATCAATTGTCACATCATTCTTATGGTAGATAAAATGAACTTGTCACAGCATTTGCATGTGAGTGAATCTAGTAACATGCAAAATGCAACTGAGAAAGAAAGGCCAACTAGCCTAACAAGTCATTGAATGTGTGCCCTGTTGATAGAGGGATTGGCGGGTAAGGCTGAAGGGTATTAGGCCTGGGGATCGTCGTGAACATCGCACACCCATTTACATAGAAGAAAGGAGTGAGACCAAAATATATATAATAAGAGTTATCAAACCTATACATAAGGCTCACTAAATTCACTAGTACAAATGTATTCATGTTATGTAATAAATCTTTTGAACCGGAGTTTCTTTCATCTTGACTGTTGTTTGATATAGGTTACATATTCATATTAAATCCACATATCCACCAATAGACCCATCAAACGGTGGGTCGGGTCGAAAATAGTCTAACACAAATTGACTCATTTAACTCGCTTTGACTCATTTTCATGCAATACAAATTTAATGACCCATATTATTATAATATTTTCATATTTAACCCAATCTAAGAAAATTCATACACAAACTAAAGTAAGAATGTGGAGTTAGTAAGCGCAAGATCAAGTAAGGGTGAGAGAGAGTGAAGTGAGAATTATAGAGATGGTTTGAATCTAAGTAAATTGTGAACCCATATTATTTTGGGTTTTACCCTTTTAAACTCTTTTACTAATTCCTATAACAATCCAGCTCATCAAATATGGGTTAAGTACCCATTTTGAAAAGTTTATCCATTGAGCATTAAAAAAAAATACAAAGAAAATTGAGATTGTATTCTCTCCGTCTCCTCAGCACAGTGGTGCTCGTCATCATGGCGGTGTCAACTGTTGCGATAATTAATTATATCGCCTTATTCTTTAACATGACAGAACATTATTTAACAAACGATATAAGAAATTTATAGACGAACACCAAGTAATTCATTAAGAAAATATTACAATTTTCGATGGACTTTCTTTATTTTAATGAGAAAGCTATTACCATCTCGCTAATACAAGACATTCGGGTTAAGTAGACGAGAACGACGGCGATAATCACATTAAATTTGCTCGTGCTTCTTATTACTACTACACCAAGTACTCCCTTATTTGCTTTTGCCTTTTGCTCCTCCGCCAACAGTCTTTGGAAATTGCACCTTGATTATCGGCGGGAATCCCACCGGTTCAAGGACATCAGTAGGAAACTGGTTGAAGGGGGAGGACGATTCCAGATCGCCCGGTGTCACGGAAGCCTCTTGAGATTGGGAAGACACGTCCTCCTTGGCTCTCACGGGCAATTTGTCGGACATTTTTCCTGCATTACCATCGCCCCCTTCTCCAATTGCTGCTCCTCCTTGACATAGACTCTGTTGGTCGCATCATCATTAGCGATGGCTCCACGCCTGGGCTGAGGAACGATGGTCTTGGAGTCAAAGACCTCGGAGGTCTCACGGCGCTTCGTCCCGTTCTCACTCTGGGAATCGGACATGGTGGTGATCGAGAGAGAATGGCTCGGTAGCGATGGACGAATTTAAGAGGAGCGTTCTGTGCTTAAATAGCGGACGACAAAACATCTTTCGTGGAATAGTCCACTTTTTCATGATGGAAAATTGGGTAGTGCCATTGGCTTTCCATCATCTCATGCACGCGATTTTTAAGATTAAATGCTGCGTTTGGGTGAGGAGGAACTTTCAAGAGAGTAGGTGGGAGAGGAAGATGAAATGAATAAAGTGAAGTGAGGAGGTGATAGAAAGTGAATTATTGGAGTCCGTTTCAGCCGCGAATTTTGGGGATTAAGTTTTAGTTAAAAGATTTTGGGGATAGATTGAAATTTGAGAATTTTGGAAATTGAGTTTAGCCAATTTTGGACAAAAATTGCCCATCCATGAGGCAAATAATGGCACGTAACACATACGTGATTCTTGTCCCCGACGACATGTGCCGCTGGTGAGAGAAGTCAAATGAGACTAATTCATCAAGTTTGGAGTTTACTTAGTAACAAACATCACTCCTGTAGGTACTTTGAGGAAAATTACCCAAGGAGGGTCAACTCGTTTTTTTCCCCTATTTAGTTATTAAAACCATGTATTCACATGATAATTTAAACTTTTTAAACAATTGATAGTGATTTTATAAAATTCTTCATAATATCATAACAAGTTATCTTGTATTTAAATCTTTCCGGCTTTTATGTCTTCCTTGTTATATACTTTCAAGTTTTAATCTTAAGTTAAAGTCTAGCTTACGTGCAAAGAGGGTGTTATTTTTAAATATTAAACTTTATTCCCCTATTATTTGTTCCTACGTTTTAGTTTTAGCAACTCATGGATAGGGGAAGTGTCATATATGAATAGTAAAACTATGTCTTCTTCTAATAATTCAAAATTTTAAAATAGTGGCCCCATAAAATTTTTCAATAGCAAGTGCAGAAGAAGAAAAGGACGGCTGATGATTCCACGTAAAGTGGCATGGTCATGACGTGAGGGATTCATTTGGGTGATATTTATATGCAATCTCTGGATTGGTCCCAGTAGGCGTGCATGCGATGAATCCAACCTCCCTGGAGTAGCGCTTTGCATGGATGAAGCCAAGCACGAGATGGAGTGACAGGGTGATGGCCCGGAATTCACGTTTCAATGGATGACAAGTTGTATCTAGACTAGAAGAACACTCATTAAGTCCACCATCACAAGTGGTTGATGCGCATATACGATGAAAAGGTTAGTTCGCTCGTGCGGAACTGTAGGTATCGCAAAAAGGCTTGGTTGACTTACAAGAATTTAAAATTCAACGGAGAAATTAAAAAAAAAAGAAATTAAGATGATACTGTCTAGTATTCACATCATATAGTATATTCATTTTATAGATTAACTTTCTTTGACAAAACTTGAGAAGAAACCGTATCAAAAGGAAATTTAGTTATTTCTAAATGAGTTTGAGTGTCCTTAATTTAATGGGAGTTTGATACTTGATTGTGAATTATATTCTCGCTATGTAATCACATAATGCAATATTTTTTTTTCCTTGAGACCTAAAGTAAATCTCATTATTCTTATCATTTGATCGGTATAACTGATCAGATCAAATCTATTCGATTAGTTTTCGACAAATAAATTATTCATTTAATTGCTCGATACGTGGGCCAAGGATTAGGTGAGTTGGAGACACAATGAAAATCCATGCATGCAAGCAAATTAGGATAAACTAGCTGGCCTTTGTCCGTTTCTCACCAGACCAGCTGGAGTGCACCCGCAAGTGCGGGAAATTTTTTATTTATTGATTGATTGAAAAGGCTATATAAAAATTAGTGGGCAGTGGCATCATGCTCGATGACGAAACATTCTTTGTTGTATTTTTCTCGAGTCCTACGTTAGCATATATTTTCAGCAGATAAGGAAGTCTAATGACCATATAATATTATATTGATGGGTTATGAGTATAAATATAACCCACCATTATTTATATTTAATTAGACGTGCATGGACGTGATGTGCTAATCTTAATTGACCAATCAAAAATATGATTAAAAGAGAGAGAGAATGAGACGAATACGTTGACCGTAACGGGAAAGTGTCAAAATATTTCGAGGCTGCAGCAATGCCAACGGCAAGTGAAGGTACACGGTATAAATCAATCTGAACAAGCAAGAACAACGAAGAATGGAAAGAAGCTTGGGAAACCGAAAGGCGACAAGTTACACCAGCCTGTTTTTACTCACCATGGAGAAGTAGTGGCCAGTTCGACAAGGAGCCTCATTATTTGAGACACTTCTTGACTCTCAATACACATCTTGGGATATACATCGATTGCCATGATCACCTATCAATATTGTCAAACAATGTTTACGTGTGACGTCATAAAGTTACACAAGCTCAAAAGGCCACGACTAAAAGACATCGCCCGGTTCTTCCTTGGCTAATCCAATTCTTGTAATCAGCTAGAGCTACGAGAGAAGGTCCAAGCTCATATTTTTACACCGAGGATTCATAAAAATTTTTGACTTACTTTTTTACATAAACTGCTATTATTAAGTAATTTAAGTTACTTCAAGACGTAGGTGATCTATAATTCGTCCACGCTTGACAGCCTTTTTGGCTTATATAACTTAAGTTATTTAACCAGTAGGCAGCAATGCGCCACGCAAGTTGCAATTTGTCACTAAAAAAAAAATAGAAAAGAATTTAGTCAAACTTCTGGGGAACGTCGCAATTGAGTACATATATAGACCAGCCAAACCAACCCATTCCGCAAGACATGGATCCAGCCACAAAACCTTAAAAGACGAAGTAATATATTTAATATGATCCAATGGCAGATAAGATCCATCACTCAAGGAGTTCAATACATTTTTAGATTCTGGAAGCTACTTTTTTTTTTTTCCGTGAATTTTCTTTTTAAAACTGGAAAGCTCTGTGAAGAACAAAGTGTGAAAAATTAATTTAGTGAAACAATAGAAATGTTACCAATTTTGGGCTTCCAATCAATATGTATGAGGATGACCCATAAGCCGGCAAATCATAAGAACAGACGCTGGTACAGGTATTGTGCAATAAACTTCGCTATTCCATTTAATGTTCCCCCGCTAAAATACAGAGATCTCTCCTAAAAATTAACGGTCTCAGCTTTCTTATGTTAGACAAAACGAATTTGTTACTGCATTTTCCCATGAATAGATCTATTACGCATGAATAGGAGCCCTTGCAAATGCACATGGAAAGTGCAATTGACAAAGGCAAACTCTTATGTACAGACGGATCACTCACTAAGTTCACCATTAAAATTGAATTTCGTGTACTTTAGCCCGATCCATGTAAACAATCTTAAGGATCGTACTTTCTCCTATCATTGTTGAGATATACGTGCAAGCTGTGTTAAAGAAATCTCACATCTGAGAATTGATTCATATGGAACAGTTATTATATCCAAGTTAATTCATAACTCATTGATTTAAGTTTTTAAGTGAAAGTGGATCTAATTGATATGTTGATGCGATTGGACTTGGGCTTTTTCTTAACAATCTCTCCTAATGACAATATGAGGGTTCTACCGCGTGCTCCTAACAATCAAGAATTTTGTTTGATATAGATTTCATATTCCTATTTAATTCACCTATCCACCTAAACCATTAGGGTTTGCCCCAGTGGCCACCCTTCCAATTTGGAAGGGAGAGGTAGGGAGTTCAAATCCCCACATTCTCAAGAAGGATTGGGGTGGAGACGATTTAATTTCAGGAGTGGGTTTCAACTCCCACGCTTTGTAAGGAAATAGGCAAAATTCAGAGAATAAGTGTTAGAGTACGAATAAAGTTAGACCGACCCAAAAAAAAAAAAAAAAAAAAAAAAAAAACTATCCACCTAGCATAGAAAAATGCATTAGGAGAACAATTAAATCTATATAATTATTGCCCTCTCCCTCTGCTCAGCACAGTGGTGCTCGGTATTTTTCGCATTGCCAACTGTTATAGTAGTTAAGTATGTCATTTCACTCGTGTAACATGACACCGCATATTAAAAAAAAAAAACAATTGAAGAAATTTACCGACAAGTGCAAAGCAACTCAATAAGAAGATATTCCAATTTTAAATAGATAAATTATTTTTATAAGATGGATTATTGTTTTATTGATAAATGACAATGAACTTGAGTAGACCATAATGTCATGGGCCGATCGATTGGGATCGTGATTGTGTGACAACTCAGGCACTTTTGGACCGCCTAAGCCAAGTCTTGCTCAATTGATCGCACACTCGCTCGCTTTACCCGGATCATAGAGAGAGAAAAATTCTAGAGAGAGCTTTGGAAAGAAATGAGTTTTGTATTGCTGAAATGGTTAGATGGTTACAAATGAGGGGGGAGGACACCCCTTATTATACTTTAGGCCCTTTGATTACATCCATTGATCTACATTTCATCTGGCGGATGAGATTGCACCGCCTTATCTACCGACACTTAATGACAACTACCAACTACCAACATAAATGGCTAGGGACTTCTAGAATTTGTCGTGTTGGAACACTAAATTGAACCCCTAAAACGAATGCGGAAGACAAGCCCGGGAAAAACATGTATCACCGATCCTAAAGCACACCATGAAATCGAGCGTACCTTGTTAGCCATAGATTAAACACTAACGACGATAAGAGGAAGAGAAAAACCGATCCCGTTCGATCCAATGACGTCGATTGGCCTTGAAGGGTAGACGGGTGTCATCTCTTGCGCTTGTTTTTCTTTCGGAGGGAGAGAGGGAGAGGAGCATACGTAATAATACCAAAAGGTGTGTCCTCCCTCTCTTTCCTCCCTTATATATGTCCCCTCCAAAATATAAACATACCCCTTCATTCATGGGCCCTAATCCTGTGGGCCGGGCTTTTAGGCCCAACATGGGCGGACGGGCCTTAAGCCCATCACATAAAACCATCATCTCACACTTACACATGGTGGGCCGAACAGGATTCTCTTTACATCTCTTCAACATTCATACCAGTGAATAATCTATGCGACCAGCAAACTTTGAGAGCTCGTTGCTATACATCTGTTAGGAATATATAGCAGCTCATAATGGGCATCACACTCTGAGTAGATTTAGTATGCAGTACCCTAAATCGATCGATCACATTTATATATCTCTTGATCTCTTTCAAACTATATATATATATTGCATTCACAATTATGATTATCCCAAAGACAGTCATAATTGGTTAACTAATGAATACAAAACTACAATGTGATTTTCCAAATTCGATCTTCCTCTTTCCTTCAAACTCTCAATTTCAGTTCAGCTTACTTTTCTAGAAATGTCCCATTAGATCGAATCAACTCATGACCATTGGCAACATCCTAAGACAGCAAACACTAAATAGAAATCTTGAGAATAAGTAGGAGTCATGAGGGGACTAAAAAATTGAGGAACTCTTTTCCTCAAGAGTCTCACACGGCATAAAAGTTGAAATCAAACTTTTGCCACTCTTATTGGTCGTCTCATGCATACGTAGTATGAAATACGTATTACGGTATTAACTCCTTTTCCATGGAGCAAATGTCTACACATTCAATACCGTACAGATGATACTTTAGATATACTCAATGTCTAACTTGAGTTCACGTATCTACTCATTCACAAAATTCATCAAAACTCACATCTGGCATCATAGATAGATAAAGTAAAATATGTGGGTTATTTTACTTTCTGACATAGTAAGTATTATGTTCTCATCTTAACACTCAGTTAAGGTGACATATGTATTTTAAGCTTGAGCTCTCGATTATTACCTAGATAATAAGCTTAAAAACAGTCTCATCTCTATTTATCACACAGTAAATAGAGGTGATTACCCATGTGAGTGAGCTAATCTTATATCTGTCTGACATACTTTCTCAACTTAAAGTAATGCACTGGGCATTAAGATGCATAAAGATCAAATAAAGATTCATAGGCATTAATGATGAAAAACACAAATTCATCAAATGTTAACACTTCAAGGAAATTACAATCCAGTACATCAGACTCTACGCAATTCTAGAGATTTCATATGACCACAAAACACATCTCTAGGTATTGGCTTTGTCATAGGATCTACTACCATTCTATGCGTAATATGTACTGCAAGTTCATATCTTTTCGTGCAATCATATCCTTGACAAAGTTATACTTGGTATCTATATGTTTGCTCTTGCCATGATATTTTGGATCTTTGGTGTACACTTTTGCTGCTTGGCTATCACAATTACCCAACAATGAATCTGCAGCACTTCCAATAACACCTGAATGATCCAAAAAATCTCTTAAGCCAAACATCTTCTTATACTGCTGCGATAATGCCACGAACTCAACTTCTATTGTGGACAAGGCTATACACGTTTGTTTCTTACTGCTCCAACATATGGTGCCATTATTCGGTAAGAAAACAAACTCAGAGGTAGATTTTCTTTCATCTAAATCTCCTCCCCAATCAGCATCAGAATAGCCTTTGAGTTGCAGATCATTTCCTTAATAACTCAGCGTATAATCAGCAGTCCCCTTTAGATGCCTCAGTATTCTTTTAACGGCTTTCCAATGTACTTGTCATGGATTGGATTGGTATCTACTCACCATTCCAACTAGAAAACGTATGTCAGGTCTTGTACACATCATAGCATACATCAAGCTTCCAATAGCACTAGCATAAGAAACATGTTTCATTTGTTCCTTCTCTTGTGGAGTCCTTGGACACAGTCTATGGCTCAATCATTCACCTTTTGCAATAGGAGTGTCTATGGGTTTACAATCTTGCATACTAAATCGTTTAAGAACCTTATTTATATCTGTTTCTTGCGAAAAAGATAACGACCTCTTCGAACGATCTCTTGAAATCTTAACTCCAAGAATGTATGTAGCTTCATCCATATGCTTCATCTCAAAGTTGGAAGACAACCAACTCTTGACAGTATTAACAAGTTTCATATTACTTCCGGCAATTAGTATATCATCAACATATAATGATATGATCACAAATTGATCCTTGGATCTTTTGATATATACACAATGATCCTCATCTATCATTGTAAAATCATATGCCATTATGACATTATGAAAACGTATATACCATTGTCTCGATGACTGCTTAAGGCCGTATATCGATCTCAAAAGTCGACATACATTTTCTTCTTGGCTTTTCACTATGAAACCAGCAGGTTATTCCATATATATTTCTTCCTCTAATTCTCCATTGAGGAAAGCAGTCTTTACATCTATTTGATGTAACTCAAGATTCATACTAGCCATTATTGCTAAAATAATGCGAATCGAGGTAAATCTCACTACATGAGAAAATATATCTTACATAATTAATTCCTTCCTGTTGATTATACCCCTTCGCCACAAGGCGAGCCTTATGCCTTTCTATCGAGCCATCAGCCTTTCACTTTATTTTGAGAACCCACTTGTTCCCAATAACTTTGTGTCCTTTTGGGAGATCAACCAGTTCCTAAACATGGTTTGACTTCATTGACTCATTTTCCTCTTCCATTGCATAAATCAATTTTTTCTTACTAGGGCAATTCAGAGCCTTATTAATATTTCTTGGCTCATCCTCATCTTGCGGAGCAATCATAAAAGTTTCCCCTTCAATGTCAAAACGTCGACGGGAGATACTTTGGCGACTTGTTCACCTTATGGGAGATTGTACACTTAGCACATCATTCCCCATTATGCTCCCACTTGGATGAGATAATGATGATGTTGTCTCATCATGTGGTTGTAATTGAAAATAAGTTGAATTCAATTCATCACTTCTCATATTACTCCCACTTGGACGAACTCTACTAATATCATTATCTTGATCCAAGGTTTCAAATAGGGAGTAATCTTCCCCTATTTTGCCCTTCTTAGGAAATTCATTCTCTAAGAATGTGACATCCAGCGATTTAAATTCAGTTATACTCCCACTTTCCTGCTCACCTATGAACACATATTCTTTCGAGTGTTCGGAGTATCTCATTAAAATACTCTTATTTCTTTTGTGACCTAATTTCTCAAATTTGTGAGAGGACTCATAAGTATAGGCAGCATAACCTCATGACTTAAGAAATCTTAAGTCCGGTTTTCTACCTGTTCATAACTCATATGGAGTGGAATTAACTGATTTGGAAGGCACCCTGTTAAGTATATAGGCAGCAGTTAACAACGCATCACTCCAAAAAGTGATAGATAAGTTAGCATGCGCCATCATGGACCTAACCATTTTCAGTAGGGTTCTGTTTCTTCTCTCCGCAATACCATTTTGTTGAGAAGTATATGGAATAGACAACTGTCTTTCTATTCCTTTTTCATCACATAATTTTTTGAACTCATCGATAAATATTATCGACTTCGATCGGATCTCAATGCTTTTATTTTCTTGTCTAATTGATTTTCTTCCAAGTTCATAAAACTTTTGAAACAACTTAATGCTTCAGATTTATGAGAAATCAAATAAACATTTCCGAATCGAGTATAATCATCTATAAAAGTGATGAAATAAACAGTCACATGCCTTCCTCTCACATTCATTGAACCACAGACGTCAAAATGGATTAAATGCAGAGGAAATTCAGCTCTTTTACCTTTTCCAAATGGTTTCTTTGTCGTTTTCTCTATTTGGCAATGCCCACATATAGGCAAATTGACTTTTTCAATGTTGCCCAACAAGCCCTCTTTGGCTAGTCTATTCATATGTTGTTGGTCAATATGACCAAGTCTAACATGCCACATAATCACATCATTATCATATTAAGTAGAAGACGTGAAACAAGGGAATAATAAATATTGACATCACCACAATCAACATTTAGTACAATAAAACCATCCAGAAAGTGACTACAACCATAGTAGTTTGTATTTAAATACAAATCTATACCTCTATTATGGAAGTTCATATAAAAACCAAGCTTAACCAACACCAAGACATACACTAAATTTCGACGAATCTCTGGGGGATATAGAACATCGTGTAGGAACAAGGTGCGTCCACCACGGACGTTTGATTAGCAGGTGTCAATCCCTTTAACTTCAGCTTTGGAGTTATTTCCTACATAGATCCACTTAGTTCCAGTTGGTATCGTCGGAATTCCACGAAAGATTCTCTATCCTTCGCTACATGGTCTGTTGGTCCTGAATCTATAGTCCACAAAGGATTGGATTCAGTTAATAATACAGAACTTGACACATAAGCAAAGTTCTTAAATGTACAAGAGGTATTTACTTTTTTCGGTTCACAACAGTTGCGAGCATAGTGATCTTTCTTGTCATAATTGTAACACCTCACCCTTGACATTTTCTTCACTTGATGACGTTTTCCTCTCTTGTGTTGGTTAACTTTTGATTTCTTGCAATAAGGACTTGATCATTTGCATTTCCACATATTGAACGAATCAATATGCTTGCACTTAGAGCTCAAAGCCCTTTCTGAGCTAGAACCAGCATTGCAAATATCCATTTTCAGCTCAAATGCCGTTAGGCGGTCCTTTACTAGCTCAAGGTGGTGCACAACATCCTCAAGATCTTCCATAATATGGTCAAGAGCTTCTAGTGCTTCTTGCTTTTCCAGCACATATTGAATCTTTATATTCAATATTTCACAATTGTTGCCATTCATATCAACAATTACGTTCTTAGTTGCTGAAACCATCGATCTAAATACATCAGACATATATGCACGAATAATTAATACCTATCATTTATGCATCCACTTTGCATAGATCCATCATATCAATGAATAATTTTAAGTAAGGTTTCAGAATCAAAAGGTCAATACGTTTCCAATCATCATCCAAAAATCCTAACTTAAAACTATTATTAATATAATTGTCTTATGCAAAATAAATTCTATGAAGTTACAAAAACTTCTATAAACTAACTACAGCAGTTTTAGGGAATGTTTGACATCCAATAGAATAATAATGTTTTCACATAATACAACTATCAATTACACTAAGTAATATATGCAAAGAAGAAATATCAACATAGAAATAGATATTCACACCCAAAAACATCTCAAACTAATCTAAAAAATAAATGGGGAATGTTCCTTCTAATCTATTAGTCAAAATATCCAAGAAATTTGAAGGCACATTTGTCAACCATGGAAAAACTTTTGGAGAGCTTTCATGTCGCCTCCAAGGCGCATTCACTCTGCACCATGTGGTGCTCAATCTAAGGGTCGAAGTTTTGGTCAACTCAATCCTATAGTACTCTCTAACAAAAGCTACCACTAGCCTCCTATAACTTGGGACCATGTTGACCTCTCATAGCCAATCTAACACTGCTTGCCATTCAGGTGGAAGAGTGTTCATCAAAGCCGGCACCTTCTCAAAATCCGGCATAAGATAACCATTCCAGATGATTTCATGTATCATCTGATTGACCCTGACCACATGTGATACTAAATCACCGTTATGCCACCGATAATTAGCTAACTCTGTCATCAGCCTTTTAAGTCTTGCACTTCCCTCGTCTGTTCTCGGGATTGCAGGTATCCATGCATAACACATCATAGTTCCTGCAACAAATGCAGAACAAAAAATTGATTACTTTAATCCATAATGAACATAAGGGAAAATACATAATTTTCCATGATTCATGTAACAAATGCAGAATAAATAATGGATTACTTATAATCCACATAGACATAATTGAAAAAGAAATAGATTCTTCTTCCCCTTTTTTTTTTGGTCAACGATCAACGGTCAACGGTTAACGGTCAACGGTCGTCAGTCAACGGGTCAACAGGCGGCGAGTCGGGCCTGTCAGACCGGTCAGACAAACCGACCAGCATGTGCCACGTGCGTGCGCGGGCTGATGTCACGCAGATGTCAGCCGGTGCGTGCGCGGCACACGCCAGGCTTCCGCGCATGTCGGGTCAGGTCGGGTCGCCGGCTAGTGACCAGCTGGCCAACGGTCGTTGGCAATGACGTCATTGATGACGTCATCCCAGCGGTTACCGACCGTTGGGTGACGTCACGGTGATGTTAGCACGCGTCGGTTCATTGACCGGCACGTGCCGGTTTGCCGGCCGGCGGCGCGCACGTGCCGATCGCCATCGGCGCGTGGCGCCCACGCGCAGCGGCTTTTGGCCGCACATGTGGGCGCATCCGGCGTCGCTCGGCGGTGCACGACACATCGACGAACTCGTCTCGACGAGCTCTTTCGCCCTATGCTTTTAGAAATCGATTTCGACTTACAGAAACTCGGAAAAATGGATGAACAGTGCTCGGGTATCGGGATTTTTCGCCCCGATCAATAGTGTATCAACCGAGCCCCTCCCATTACGGGCTTCAGTTAAACATAATTGCCTACACTTTGCTGTCAACTAGACTCGTTATTAACAAATGCTAATACCAAATCCAATAAGATCACTCTAGGGTTTAACAAATATTTGAATATCCATTAACCCGATTATTTAAAATAGAAAATTAATTAATTAATGTAATCCCATATTATAGAAAATTTTCAACATTCTCTCACTTGGGCTATATTAATTAACTTATTTTTATTTTGAAAAAGATTTTATATTGAAAACGATACTATCGGGTTAATAACTGAAAATTTTGTTTTATGTAACTACAACTTAAAAAAGAAAATAATATTCCAATGATGGCATCTCAAAACCAATCCAATCCTATATAATCTCAGTATAGGACTATGGAGATCAATGTGTTAAGAAAATACCACAACACATGACCTTCCATAATCACATATAATAAGCATTATATTTTCATTGATCATGAGCCTAGTAGTATAGTAATAAATAGTACCAATATGTGATCAAAATATACACTATTTTTTATCAGTCCTCAATGTAATTTTTCAACGACATGAAACTGCATTAGCGCAATTTATAAATAACATGAATTACACAACTATGTCCCAATCCAATATGAGATCTCATAATCAGTAATATCTAGTCGTCTTTAAACTAAAATTTGTTTAAGATGCTGTTTTATACCTCAATTTCTTAGTCAACAGAAGAAATAATAACAATAAAATCAACAATAATGATAATTGAAAATAAATGCTTTAATAGACATCATGAAAGCATTATCAATTTGCATATAACTATAATATCTAGAAATACAAATCATATAGCTCCTACTAAGAAAAGAAATAAAAAGAATCTAAAACACCTATTTTTTTTACATGTTCTTTAAAAAAAATGGGTCGTTAGCATTTTGTTAGAAGATCAGCCGACATGGACTCAGTTTTGACATTTTCAATCACAATGTCTCCTTTTTTACCAAGTCTTTAACAGTATAATAATATATCCAGTTAACATTTCAACTATAGCATTGTTTGTCACATATAATGCAATAAGATCAATTATGGCCAATAAGCAATTCAACAAAAATAATTAGTACATTATAAACTCTCATTTGGGCAGAGTGTACAATGCAAACCTCGTACGCTAGCAGCGCGGCGAGATAAACCTTGGGGCCACACGAGGGAACCACCACCTCGTGACAGTGGAGGCACTTGGTCTCCACTAGGTTTCGAACCCTTCACCTTTGAGGAAAGGATCAACAAGGCCTTATCCAGCGGATCCATCCTTTTTGGGCAGACAAATCCTTTAAATTATGCATCTTCATAATATCAATATAGAGGAAAATTACATATAACCTTTAAAACGTTTATCCCCGTTGGGCAGATAAATATCTTTCAATTATACATCCCCATCTTTCAAATATAAGAATTAATCTTCATGCTATTTTCCAAATTAATATACACAATAACCCCCTTTGAGCAAGTAATTATATCAACTAATTTTTATCATTATGGAACTCCATAAATTTATGCCCAAAATTCATCAAAAAATATGAAGCACTTTACAACATGTGTTTCTAAAGATCATATTGCATTTTTCAAACAACAATTTTTGCCACAAATTTTTTAAAATTTTTTAAATTTTTTTTATTTTACTATTTTAATATTATTTTAAAATTTCAGACCCACTGCAGCCCCGACTCACGCCCGGCCCGCACGCAAGCCCATTGAAATGGGCGAGCCACGAATTAAAAATAGCCCATGGATTTAAAGCAAATAAGAAAAAAAAATTGGGCGAAGCCCATTTATTTTGGGATCTAGGCTCACACGCCCAGAACCAAAGAAGAGAGGTTATGGGCATTATAGAAACATGAAGGTATTGGGCATAGCCTAGAACCCGAGACAAAAATAAAAAGATGGGCTTATGCCCATCCATTGGCCTGACCAGACTGAAGGTCTTCTTCAACCTCCAGCCGAGTCCCAAATTTCCCTCAAACTGGGTTGCACAACCTGGTTTTGACCTGAAGCTCTAAAAACACAAATTGACTTGATTTTTGATGAAATTTCTCCATGGGTCTTGCATATAACGTGAATATAATTAACTCGATTGAATTAAACAAATAACAAACAAGAAAATCTTCATATTCAAGCTTCAAAGTATCATATCTAAACCTTTCATGGCCGAATTTTGGATTTCTTAAATTTAAGCCCTAAAATCTTACCTTAATGCAACAAAAAGATGTTAAAACATATATATAACAATACATGGACAACAATTTACAACGAACATCAATCAATTGCAAGTAATTTGAAAATTCTAGAACTTTTTCATGTATAAACCCTAGATTTTCAAATTAAAAATTCTCACTCAATTCTCAACGAAATTATACAAATTATATATGATTAGAAAGATCTCGACATGTAGAACAAATGTCCTATGGTTTCAGGATCAATCGAGCAAAAAATCCACACACAAAAATAACGTCCATATTTGGCTCAAAAGGGAAAATTTCAAATTTTTCCATAAAAAAAAAAAAAAAAAAGATTCTACATTCATATATGATTTGCTCGATACCACATGTAGAAAATTATTTACATAAATAATTAATTAATCAAGAAAAATCGGATCCATATATGACTGTAAAACACCAAGATCAATAAGCACAATGAAGTTAAAGCATACATGTTTAAGCCATTGCTTATCTTGAAGAAAATAGACCACTCTAATAATGAGATATTTATTGGAATGCCAGGTCTTCCTCTCCATGACGTATTTCAGTATAGCAGCTTTCAATGAGATTAAGCAATATAACCTACATTTTTATAGGCTAAAGAGGGGACCTCGTAAACCCTAATCAATAGCGTATCAACCAAGCCCCTCCCATTACGGGCTTTAGTTAAACACAAGTCTACACTTTGCTGCTCAACTAAGCTCATTATTAATAAATGCCAATACCCAATTCAATAAGATTACTCTAGGGTTTAACAAATATTGGAATATCCATTAACTCGATTATTTAAAATAAAAAATTAATTAATTAATGTAAGCCCATATTATAAAAAATTTCCAACATATAGTTCTTATCCAAAACGCTAGCTTTATCTATTAGAAAAAGTAAAGGTCATGTAACAAGTCTATAAATAGGGAAGTCTTGTAATTATTTTTTGCAAAGGTGAAATAAATCTACAAGCCTATCTATCTTCTTCTTTTCCTTGTGTGAGTTGTGAGCGTTTCACCTTCAAATACTTTCATCAAAGTGGTATCAGAGTTTGCAATTTGTGATCATGACTTTAACAAACAATCAGCTTCCTCTTCAATACCCTCATCTTACCAAAGACAACTATGGTAATTGGGCTGTTAGAATGAAAGCTCTACTCAGTGCTTACGATGTGTGGGAACTTGTCAACATTGGCTATGATGAGCCAGAAAATGAAACTAGCTTGAACCAAAACCAAAGGAATGCCTTAGAAAAGGTTCATTCGAAAGATCAATATGCCTTGTCAATCATCTATCAAGCTTTAAATGATTACATGTTCGAAAAAGTTTTGAACACTGCTACTACTAAGGAGGCATGGGAGATTCTTCACACATCAAGGAGTATAGAAATTTTAGAAGATTCGCCTTCAAACCTTGAGAGGTAAATTCTAGGTAACTCATATGAAAGAATCCGAATCAATTGTTGATTATTTTACGAGAGTTTTAGCGATTGTCAACTAGATGAAAAGAAATGGAAATGACGTTTCAAATGTTTGTGTTGTAAAGAAAATACTTTCGTTCTTAGAGAAAAAGTACAACCACATTGCTGTTGCAATTGAAGAATCCAAAGACTTGGATGCCATGAAGAAAGGTTATGGGTTCATTACAAGTCCATGAAGAAAGGTTCGGAAAAAAAGAAAAAAAGGGATTGAACCAATGGAGGAAGTTATCCAAACACGGTTGACCATCCAAGATGAGGAGCAAAGAAGAGAACCCACACAAACTCGTGGGACAAACCAAGATCGTGATTGTGGTTGAGGTCGAGGCCGAGGTCACTTTCAAGGAAGAGGTCATGGAAGAAACAAAGGAGATACTGCTCGAAGTGACGGTAGATACCAGTATCAAAGAGGAGTTCGTAGAAGAGGAAAGAACTCGATAGGCCAATGGTATGATAAATCTAAAATCTAATGTTAGAATTGTAATAAACTTGGCCATTATGCTTCTAACTGCTGGAACAAGGAGAGTAGTAGAGTAGAGGAAAAGGCTAACTTGGTGAATGATGCTGATCGAGTTCTATTATTGGCGTTCAAAGAAGACGAATGAGGTCAAACTAATACGTGGTATTTGGATACTGGTGCAAGCAATCACATGTGTGGAAGAAAGATGTTTACTGAGTTAGATGAGAAAATTAAAAGGAAAGTCTCTTTTGGTAGCAACTCTAAAATTCTTGTCGAAGGCAAAGGTACAATTCCGATTCACTTGAAGAATGTTGCATGTTAGTTTATTACAAATGGTTATTATGTCCCAAAATGTCAAGCAATATTTTGAGTTTGGGATAGCTTTTGGAGAAAAGCTATACTATTGATATGAAAGATCTTAGTCTTGTGCTAAGACAGAGGGATAATAAACTGATTGCTAATGTGAAGATGTCAAAGGATAGGATGTTTACTCTCAATGTAAAGAATGATTTGATGTCTAAAGGCGTGCGTGGATAATTCTTCATGGTTATGGCACTTGAGATTCGGCCATCTCAATTTTGGCAGACTCTATTTGCTTTCTCACAAGAAGATGATTTATGGCTTACCACATATTAATCATCTCGATCAATTATGTGAAGGATGTGTTATCGGTAAGCATTCTAGAACTACCTTTCTGAAGGAAGCGACTTATCAAGCGAAGAAATTGCTTGAGTTGATTCATTCTAATGTGTGTGGCCAATCACTCCAATATGGTAATCATTGATATTTTGTTACTTTTATTGATGATTTTACTTGAAAAAATTGGGTGTATTTATTGAAAGAAAAGGCAGAAGTGTTTGATATATTCAAACAATTCAAGAACCTGGCCAAAAAGGAGAGCGACTATTTCATCAAATCTTTGAGGACTGATTATGGTGGAGAATTCACCTCGATCATATTCAACAAATTCTATAAAGATCATGGTATTCGGCATTTCTTGACAGCTCCATATTCTCCTCAACAAAATAGCATAGCTGAATGAAAAAATAGAATCATTCTTGACATGGTTCAAAGCATGTTGAAAAGCAAAAATTTGCCCAAGGAGCTTTGGACTGAAGTTGTTTCATGTGCGATCTATCTTCAAAATAGATGTCCCACATTTGGACTTGAAGGCATAACTTCCCAAAAAGCATGGATCGAGAGAACACCAAATGTTTCACACTTGAGAATTTTCGGGAGCATTGCGTTTGCTCATGTGTTGGACTAGAAAAGATCAAAACTGGAAGACAAGAGCAAAAAAATCATCTTCATTAGGTATGACTCATCATCCAAAAGATAAAGTGAATGCTCATGATGATATTGATCAAACGAAGTTGAAGGATCATTCTACACCTTCTTCTCCAATATTTTCTTCAAGTTCATCATTATCAACCTCTTCAAACGATGTCGCTGAATAGTTAGTGCCAAGATCAAGGAGATTGTCTGATAATTATGAAACTATTGACGAGGTTCACCTTGTATGTCTTTTTGCAGATTGTGAACCACTTGTCTATGATGACGCAGCCAAAGAAGAAAAATGGAGAAAAGCCATGAATGAAGAAATCGAGGCCATTGAGAAGAATCAAACATGGGAGCTTATTGATCTACTGAAGAATAAGAAATCGATTGGAGTTAAATGGGTATACAAGGCCAAGAAGAACGAGAAATGAGAAGTGACAAGATACAAGGCTTGATGAGTTGCAAAGAGGTATAAGCAAAAAGTCATAATCAACTATGATGAAGTTTTTGCCCCTGTCATCTGCATGAAAATGATTAGATTGATTATTTCTATCATTGCTCAAAGTAATTGGCGAATTAATCAAATGGATGTCAAATTAGCATTTTTGAATGGCATTCTTGACGAAGAGATTTATGTTGAATAACCCAAGGGGTTTGTTGTGAAAGGTCATGAAGATAAAGTGTTAAAGTGAAAGAAAGCTCTATATGGGCTTAAACAAGCACCAAAAGCATGGAATTCTAGAATCGGTGCATATTTCAAGGCGAATGAATTCTTTTAATGTCCATATGAGCATGCACTTTATTTGAAGCAAAAAAAGGTGATGTTCTACTCGTCTATTTATATGTCAATAACCTTATTTTTACAATAAATAATCTGGCAATGATTGATGCTTTTATGGCATCAATGGTGAAGGAATTTCAAATGACTGATAATGGTCTCATGAATTATTTCCTTGGGATTGAAGTGAAGCAAAGTACTAAGAGGATTTTTATTTCCCAAAAAATATATGCAAAAATATCCTTGAAAAATTCAACATGAAGAATTGTACTTCAGCAATGCACCAATGGAGTGCGGAACCAAACTTTCAAAGTTTGATGATGGTGTCAATGTTGATTCGACATATTATAGAAGCTTGATTGGGAATTTGAAATATTTGACATGCACGAGACCGGATATTATATATAGTGTTGGAATTGTAAGTCGATATATGGAGAAGCCAAAGTCATCACATCTCAAAGCTACAAAGAGGATACTTCGGTACATTAAATATACTATATCTCATGGCTTACACTACTATTGCTGTGAGTCCTTTCAAAGATACTACCTACTCTGAATACTTCGGTACAGGTAGAAGAAGATGAGGAAGGGGTTTCGGCATGAAGAAGAAGAAGAAAAAGCCAGGGATTCTTAGTGAGCTCCAAGAGGGAAGAGATATGCTTGTGGGCTAACCAGGGCAACATGAGGATACTTTGCCATCATGGCCGGTGATCAGTGAGCTAGGGGTGTCCACGGCCATGGATTAACTAAGTAATTTAAGTTGCTTCAACATTTTCCAATAGGTGATCTATAATTTGCCGATCTTGGACACTCTTTCTCGCATGTAAAATAATTAAATTAAGTTACTTAACTAATGGGCACCAGCGTCTTATAAGTTGCAATTTGCCACCAAAAGAGATTGCAATTTAGTACCAATATAGTCCAAACCAACCCAATCCTCAAGACATGGATCTGGCCAGAAAACCTTTAAAAAAAAAAAACAAAGTATTATTGACTATAACAGCATCCAATGTAAGATAAGTTCCTTCACTCCGGAGATTAAGTGAAACCTAAAGTAGATTGAGCTCGTCTATTCTTAACAATAGAGATTTTTATAATCCCTCTCCTTTAAAAACTGAGATCTCTTAGTGAAGTCAATGGTCACAGAAAACGAATTTGACACTGCATTTGCTAGCAACTGTACATGCACATGGAAAATGGAACTGAGAACCGGGCATTCACAAGTCACAACGCCGAAGATGAGGCCAGCTAGCTTGATTGACAAAGGATGTGCATGTGTCCTGATTAAGCCGGTGACAAGTCATTGCATGTGTCCAAACGAACTTTTACCATTCATTAAAGTGAGACTTGCCGGATCCATACATAACACTCACTAATTTCACCGGTGCAAGTAGTCGATGCACAAGGACAATGAAGAGCTCATCGCCGATTCAAAATCACGTAACACACAGGCTTAGATACCACAAAAGGCTTCATTGACCCAGAAGAGTTTAGAATTCGACGGATAACTTAATTGAAAAATATTTAGATCGATGTTCACAATTCTATATTGATTTTTTCAATGAATTTTCGTTTATAAAGCTTGAGAAGAAACCGTACCAAATAAAATCTACTTGTTTTAGAATAAAATTGAAAATCCATGGTTTAACAGTAATTTGACAATTGAGAATGAATTGTATGTTCGTTGCGTAATCACACCATGCAATGTTTTACATCGTATGATTGGTACAATTGGATTTAGTTTTCGACAAATAAATTATTCTTCTAGCGGAATGCTTTGTTACTTTCTTTTCAGTAATTGCTCGATACGCGGGCCAAGGATTAAGTGAGTGAGAGACAAAATTGAGACGCCGTGCACGTGGGCAAACTGGAGCAAACTACCTAGACTTAGCCTGTTTCTCACTAGACCAGCTGGAATGCAGGCGCACGTGCGGGAAACTTCTCCGGCATTTTGTTATGTATAATTTAATTAAAGAGGCTTGATATAAATTAGCGTGGTGATGCTCAATGAATGTACATCTTTATTGTATTTCCCTTAAGTTTTATGCTAGTATATATATTCAGCAAATAAGAAAGTCTTGTGCCCATGTGATGTCATTTTGTGAGTTACCAGTATAATTCTTAGCTACATTTATTTATATTTGATTAGATATGCACGGAGGTGGCGTTCGTTGCTTGAATGTACTGATCAAAGACGTAATTAAAAGATGGAGGAAGAGAGTAATATGTTGGCTATCATGAAAAGTGTCAGCAAAGCTTTTTGAGTGCTGTAGCAATGCCAATGACAAGTGAAGTGCATGGTTTATATCAGTCTGAGCAAGCAATAACAACACCATAGACAACGGAATGGAAAAGAGGGGGAAATTTTGGGAAAAACCTAATAGGATAGGGATTGAATTAAACCCTTCTTTTAAAAAATTTTAGCAAAAATGTACACTTGACTAATTGACAAAAAATCAAGTGTCAACAACAATCGATATGAGTTTGGAAGAGTTCACACTAGGCAATGGTATTATATCTTTAACGAGTAATCATTCGTGCCCACCTAGTAATCCATTTTTTCTTGGTCGTTCACTTCAAAAAAAATCGAGACAATTGCAATAATTTTTTTATAAAAAAAAAAAAAGACACTAGAAGTTTCATAACTTTCACAATGCTATATTCAATGCCAATACTTTTCGCTGGATTACTTAAGTGTCTAATCAAATAAACAACGATCATTTATGGCACGCAAAACAAAATTTCTAGAACAGAAATCAATTTTTATTCCATAGACAAGTTTTTTAGCAAAGAAATGTGTTTGATAACGATTCAAAATTTCTATTTATAAAATAAAAATTCATTTAATAATAGAATAAAATTTCTATTTCCAGGAGTGGCGACGGCCGGCGTCCAATGGTCGAAGTCCGACGTCCGACGTTTGGCGTTCGGTGTCCAACATTCGACGTTCGTAGTCCGGAGTCCAACATTCTGGCGATCGATGCTGAAGTCCGGCGTTCGGCAACCAATAGCTGACGTCCGAGGTCCAGTATCCAACAATCAACGTTCGGAGTCCAACGTCCGAAGTCCAGCAGCTGGCAACAAGCGACCAGCAGCTAGAGTTTGGCAACGGGCGGCGAGTGGCCAACATTCGATGAATGGTCAGTGACAGACGTCTGGTGGTCAGTGGTGAGCCTCCAGCGTCTAGTGATTGGCAACGTGCGGCCAACGACGGACGGGCGTCCAACATTTGGCAATTGGAGTCCCATGGCTAATGGGCCGCGGCTGAGACCGGTGGCAAGTGACAAGTGTCCAACGTCCCCACGAGCGACGAGCGGACAATAGGCAGTGACAAGAGTAACGATGAAGAAAATTTTGATTTCTCATTTCTGTTCTAGAAATAGAAAAGCTAAAAATTTTAGCTTATAATTTCTATTCCAAATTTATTTTTAAAATAGAAATATATTCCAAAAATAGAAAAATAAAATTACATTACCAAACGGATTTCTTTTTCAAACTTTTTACAGGCACTAGAAGAACAGAAAAATAGAGAAACAAAATTATTGTCATGTGCGCTCTTAAACTCCTCCGGCAAAATATTTCAGTAAAAAGTCCTATGTGGTTTTTTTAATATTGTCAATTCATAGGTGGCTTTTTATTGAAAAAAAAAGTCCAACTTTGATGATAGATGAGCTTTCTACCTAAGCAATGTTGCACCCCTCAAATTAAATCTCTCTCTCGAAATAGACAAATCCCTCTTTGCGTTGAATTGGAATCTCTCTCTCTCTCTCTCTCTCTCTCTCTCTCTCTCTCTCAATCGACCCCAGAAAAAAATAAAAATAAGAGCCCGATGTCTGAAGGGAAATAAATCAGGGCTTGGTGCTAGAAGGAGGAACCACGTAACAAGGAAAAAGGCGAGTGATTTAGCAATCATACTCACCATAGTCTAGGCTTTATTGAAATGAACTTGAGCCCCTGGTGCTTATTTTCCTCTTCCTTGCAAGATTCAATTCTTAATTTTTCCCTAAAATCTTTCATTTGAATTATGGTATGGAGAAGAGCGGATAATTGAGTAATTTATGGGAAAATTTTACTAAATTTGGGGCTCTTTCATGTGTAGCAATATCATTTGATAGTTTTTTCATAATTTGTCACATTTGCTGGGAAGTCATGTCAACTAGAGAAAATATTAAAACAATATCACGATGGATTTTTAGCAACCTAAATCAAAGTTGTCACTTTAGTGATTTTTTTTTAAACAAAATGATCATGAAGTGATCAGTCGAAAAATTTTGGTACTAAAGTAAGCACTATATAACTTTTAATATCATTTTCTCATTAATTATTTCTTCTCACTCATATAACATTATGGGACATTATTTAAAAAATAATCAAAGAAATTTATTGATGAGTTCTAATTGACTCACTAAGAAGATGTTACAGTCTTAACAAAAGGGATTATTATTTTACTAACGTAGGACAATGGACTTGAGTAGATGAGAACAGAGGTGTTAATCACTGAGAACATCGAAAAGTGTCGAAGCTTTTCGAGTGCTACGGCAATGCTAAGGACAAGTGAAGGTACAAAGTTTATTATCAATCCGAGCAAGCAAGAACACCACCTAGACAACAAGTATCAGAAAGGGGAAAAAAGGGAAAATACGAATGAGCACGAGAACAAGAGCGACTTCTTGTTGGATGGCGGTGCAAAACGGACACTTATTTATCGAAGACGAAGAAAAGCAAGGACCACATTTGACAGGACAACGAGCCGTTCTTTCTCTCATCTCCTTGTCGGTGGAGGAGGTGGCGGTGGCCCCACAACGTCGGGACGCCTCACGTAGTTGCGTTCACAACGCGATGACGGTGGCTTCGCCCTGCGACGGTCGACCCTCAGACCGGCTTCATCCAGGTCACCAGCGGGAAACAGGTTCGGCAAGGTCGGGGGCGATTCCGGAGTGCTCGATATCGCCAAAGCCTCTTGGGATTGGGAGGACATGCCCTTCAGCTTGCTTTCAATCACTATCTGCGAGTCGCTGGGAAGCTTCAGGAACAACCCGCGGAAACATCTCAACAGAAACTCTTCCTTCCCCTCCTTAGGGAGCTTGTCCAGCATGTTCCCAACGATCCCGCTGAACACGTCCTTGAGCAGCTCCTCCTTGTCTTCCACGGGCAACTTCTCGAACAGTTCCTCTGCAACATCGCCCCCATCATCCGATGGCTCCTCCTCGTCAGTTCCGCGTGTTGCGTCATCAACATCAAAGGGTTCTGCGCTTGTGCTGAGGAACGATGGTCTCGGCCTTGTTGGCAAAGTCCATGAGGAAGTCGAACACTGTTACGAACACCTCCGAGGTCTCACGGCTCCTCTTCCCGTTCTGGTTCTGGGAATCCAAGTGAGACATGGTGGTGATATAGAGTGAATCTGGCGGTGGATGAATTTTGGAGTCCGGTGCCCGGGCTTAAATAGTGAACAAGAATTCAATTTCGGTGGACTTGGGAAGGATGAAAGTCCACGATTTAGTAATGAAAAATCAGCCAGCGCCATTGACTTTGGATCGATCTCATCTCTTCACTCGCTTGAGTGAAGAAGAAGAAGAACAAGAGTGGAGATTCCATGAAGAGTGGCATGATCGTGAGGATTTTATATGCCATCTCTGCATTGATGCTGGGGAGGTGGGCATGTGGTGGATCCATCCTCCCTGGAGTGGAGCTTGGCATGGATGAAGCAAGCACGTGGTGGAGCGAAAGAGGGATTGCCTGGACTCGACATTTCGATAACTGAAAAAGTTCTGTTTAGGGATACAATTGTAGTCTCCCCCCAGTGAGCTTCACTAACTAGGCCACAAACACCCGGAACTGCCGAGCGCAAGGAAAGAAACGGAAGATAAAAAGAAGCTTGCCAAACCAAAAGGTGACAAGTTACACAAGCCTGTTCTGCTCTTTTTGAGGAGCTGTGGCCTAAAGGGTATTTATGATATTAATCGAAAAGAAACCTCGTTATTCAAGAAACTCTTCTCGACTATCGACACACGCCTTGAAATATACATCGCCTACTATGTTGATGGCCACAATCACATGGCACCACATAGCTACAATGTTAAGATTGTCCAGTGATGTATACACGTGACATCGTAAAGCTTCGAAGGTCTCGAAGGTCTCGACTAAAAGTCATCGTCCGACACTTCATCAGCTAATCCATGCATTTCTTTCTTATTTCTCAGTAAGCAACTGTGTTATATCCAAATAAAGCAAGTGCCTTTTCCTTGTTGTCGTATGTGATCATCACTTCTATCTGACGAGAACTTACTAGCAATTTTCACTCTCTCGACTCGTAAGGTATAATACAAATTACCATTCCATTGTTTCCATTTTACAAATGGAGAAAGGGGGGGCACCATTGATTTACCATCGATCTTGCATCTTCACTCGCTTGAGTGAAGAAGGGGAGTGGAGATTTGATAACAAGTAAATGCCGGGCTCATGTGAATTATTAAATTATAAGAACTCAATGGACCTTTCACATGTATGAGACTTGTTCGAAACGCTCTAATTATATTCATTATAAGCTTCAATTGCAGTATTGAGGTCTCGCTAATTCGATTGGTTTTGACTTGAGGGATCAAAGCTCATATTTTTCACACCGAGGATTCATATAGTTTTACATTACTTTCTACATAACCTGTATTACAAGTAACTTTGTTACTTCAACTTTTTCTGACAATGCTGTACAATTTATCGACGCTTCACATTTTTTTGGCCCGTAAATTTAGTTGCTTAAGCGACAGGCACCAACGTGTCATGTAAGTTGCAGTTTACTATTATTAGAGAGAGAGAGAGAGAGAGAGACTTGACCAAACTTCTAGGAAACATTGCAATTTAGCATACACATAGTCCAAACCAACCCGATCCTGAAGACATGGATCTGGCCACAAAACCTTAAAAAACAGAGGATCAAACTTAACAACATACAATAACAAATAAGATCCATCACCCAGGGAAATGTGTGAAACCTAAAGCTGATTGCACTTGTCTCTTCTTCCTCCTGTCTTCTCTATATCTTTAGATGCTCAAATCATTATTGTGGTTCAACGGTAGTCTGATACTTGATTATGAATTGTATTTTTACTGCACAATCACTTGGTGCAATTATCTTTTCCCTGAGACCTAATAAGAATCTCATTAATTTCTTTATCATGTGATTGGTGTTGGAGAAATCTTCTTGAAGTGTTTTGAAGCTGACAAAACATTTACATCAGTCTAGTCTGAAGATTTGCAGACTCTGCTATTTAAAGTCTGAAGACCTCCGGACAGCCAGACTCAAGACTCAAAGTCTATCCTCATTGACAGTCTCTAATCCGTTGAAGAAAGATTATCCAGAACTGGATGTTTCATTAAGGATATGACCTTATCGACTAGAGAAGATCTCTTGGCTGGAAAAGACATAACGGAATCCTTTGATTGATCGAGATTGACTCGAAGATTAAGGATCCGATGATTGCCTAAATATTCTTGGAAGGTTCTACTTATGGAAACCGAGATCCTGATTGTATGGGCGAATAGGATTGATGGGCTATCGACACGTTCCTTTAATAGCTTGAATAATCTTCTTAATTGATTCTGTCCAACGGGTAGATTAGAGGAATTCCTTTGGTAAATGCCAACAGGTATGATGGCGTAAAAGAGTATATAAGGAAGACATTCTAAGTTGTTCAAGGTGTGCGCGATAGAAGAATTCCAAAGTCTGAAACTTCTTGTTGTTTAGACAATTCCTTTGAGCAAAACTTTGTATACAAAAGAGGGTCTATATTTGTGAGAAACCTTATGGAGGTGTGGTAGAACTTCTACACTGTGGAATCAAGGAAAAACTGTGTTGTAACTTCTCTTTTGTTCATAGTGAAATCTAGCCGGTGGGCTGTCAGTGCGGAAAAGTGGACGTAGGCTTGAAATAAGCCGAACCACTATAAACCTTGTGTTCAACTTTCTCTTCCTTACTCTCTTTACTTTGATCGTACTTCATTTTGTTAATCAATAGGAAACTTCCTTTCTATCGTTTGCCTAGAATCGCTTTCGTATCTCGATAAATTGTTTGTGCACCTATTCACCCCCTCTAGGTGCTTATACTAGCTATCTCAATTGGTATCGAGCTCGTGTACTCACTTTGTTTGAAGTGTTTTACTTCGAGTTAAAGATCAATGGCTAGTATGTTGGCTCCGGGGCTGGTAGAAGGGCGAGCAATACCCGACCACCTTATTTTGATGGAAAGGACTACAACATATGGAAAAACAAGATGAAGGCGTTCCTAAGATCAAAAGATCTTCTGGAATGGGACGTTGTAGAAAAAGGAATCATTCCTAAAGCTACACCTGTCTTTGAAAGAGGAAAAGACACTGTTGAGTCTAGCGAAATGACTCAAGAAGAGATAATCAAGAGACAAGCTCTTGATGCAAAAGCAATCTATTCTTTATATTGTGCTTTATCACCTACTGAATATAACAGAATATCTTCTTGTGGTACAGCCAAAGAAGTCTGGGATAGATTACACATTACTTACGAAGGAACCAATCGAGTGAAAGAGACTAGAATCAACATTCTTCTCGGTCAATACGAAGCCCTCAAAATGAAATCAGGAGAATCTATAACTGACATGTTTAGTCGTTTTACAGAAATCGTGAATGGTTTTGAAAATCAAGGTCAACCAATTTCTGATCCGATGAAAGTAAACAAGCTACTGCGTGGACTCTCCAAGGATTGGAATCACATAAAGACCTCAATCAGAGAGACCCAAAGAATCATGCCACTATCTGTTGATGAATTGGTTGGAACTCTTCAAGCTTATGAAGTGGAACGAATCAATGAAGACAAAGACCCTAAAGGTAAGAAATCCATTGCATTAAATTCCAATGATGATTCGATCTGCAGATTACGAAGACAATATGGACGATGAGGAGCTTGCTCTCATGATAAGAAGATTTAGAAAGCTGAACGAGAAAAGGAGAAGATTCAATCCAAGGAAACAAAGTTTTCAAAAGCAACAGAGACTAAGTCTGTTTGAAGATGATGAATCAAATAAAGATGTAGTCTCTTTGAATGTAAGAAAAATGGGCACATCGGACCCAACTATCCTCTTCGAGGAAGAAGAAAGGAAAAACCGAAAGGTATCGAAAGGCTCTTAAAGCGAAACACAGGTGATACGGAGAATGTGAAGAAAGTGATGATGATTATGCCAACATATGTCCTATGGCACAATCGGATTGATTCAAACTCCGAGACAGACTCAGATTCGACACCGAATTTGAGGTAAGTAACTTCAAAATCCCTATTAAAGTTTCTAAATACATTAATGAGTTGTGTTTTAGTCTTAAGACTTCTCTTAAAAGGAATTCTGAACTTAAAAAGGAGAATTACGCCTTAAAACAACAAGAAAATATTTTGAAAGAAAAGGTGAAATGTTTAGATGTGAATGTTTCTTCTCTTAGAGAAAGTGAAGATAATCTTTCAAAAGAAAATGCATTCTTAAAAAATGATATCTCAAATATTTCCAAAAGATTTTCAATAGGATCGAGAAACTAGAAAAAATACTTTGCTTCAAAGACCTTATTTCAATAAATCTGGTTTAGGAATGACTTGCTGAAACCATTCCTTTAATTGATTTTCCTAAAGTGAAAAAAAGAATCAAACAAAGACCCACAAGAAATGCTTACAAAAATCATTTTGAAAGAACCTTTGTAAAACCAGTAGGTCGCAATGCTCTTAGATGTTCGAAATGCAATAGTGCAGATCATTTTGAAAAAGAATGTCCTATGGTTTGGAGACCTATCAATAAAATTTGGGCAAAAACCGCATATCAGACTAACTCAAAAGGACCCAAGAAAATATGGGTACCAAAGAAAGCTTGAGTCTCTTTTAAATGCAGGTCACTATCAAGAAAAAGGTGAAATGGTACCTGGATAGTGGATGCTCGAGACACATAACAGGAGATTCAAATTACTTCATAAAGCTTGTTCAAGTGAATGGTGGAAAAGTCTCATTTGGAGGAAACAGCAAAGGAAAAATAGTGGGATTTGGAAATGTAAAAGATTAGGAACCTTACAATAAGCAATGTTTCTTTAGTTGAATGGCTCAATTATAATCTGCTCAGTGTTAGTCAACTGTGTGATGCCAGTTTTAGAATCAACTTTCAAGAAGGTATTTGTTCAGGAACCAGTAAAGACTCTACTCAGTCATTAATGGGTCGAAGACATGGAAATATCTACCTCTTGGACGTGAAACCAGATGAATCGCAATGTCTAATCTCAATCCAAGACGAAGTGAGCTTATGGCACAAAAAGCTTGGGCATATTAACATGAAGCGAGATAGCCAAAATCTCAAAGAAAGAAGCTTGTTCATGGTCTACCCAATTTATCATACCAAAAGTCTAATCTATGTACACAATGTATATTGGGAAAACAGGTAAGAAATTCCTTTAAACCAATAAATCAAGTTTCCACTAACCGTGTCTTTGTGCTCTTGCATATGGATCTCTTCGGACCAACAAGAACGCAGAGCATTGGAGGTAAGAAATATGGCCTAGTAATTGTGGATGACTACTCACGATTTACTTGGGTATATTTCTTAGCAAGTAAGTCTGAAACTTTCTCTTACTTTGAAAATTTTGCTAAGAAGGTTCAAAATGAAAAGGGGTATGTCATTTCAAGTATAAAAACAGACCATGGAGGTGAATTTGAAAATCAAGATTTTGCAAAATTTTGTGATGAATCTGGTTTTCAGCATTTGTTCTCCTCTCCATATACTCCAGAACAAAACGGAGTTGTGAAAAGGAAGAATAGATCTCTTCAAGAAATGGCTAGAACTCTTTTAATTGAAAGCAATATCTCTTTACGATTTTGGGCTGAAGCAGTTTCAACATCATGTTATATTATCAATAGAGTTTTTCTAAGGCCCATTCTAAAAAAAACCCTCTATGAACTATTCAAAGAAAAGAAGCCCATTATTTCATATTTTCATGTATTTGGATGCAAATGTTTCATACTGAAAAATGCAAATGATCGAGTTAGTAAGTTTGAAGAAAAGTCAGATGAAGGCATCTTCCTTGGATATTCAACCACAAGTAAAGCGTACAGAGTCTACAACAAGAAGACTCAAACTGTGAAAGAATCAATGAATATCAAATTCCAAGACTCTATTCATAATGAATCTATTCAAACTCATCTTGAAGAGATGAACACACTCCGAGACTCTACAAAGTCTAAATCACAAGAAGCAGCTCGGACTTTAAAGGACCAGCAATAGGTGACTATTGAAGATTCAAGTGAAGGAAGTGACCATCAATCTACAAAATTAACCAGCAACTGGAAACATAAGTCCAATCATCCCAAAGATCTTATTATTGGCGACATCAATGAAGGAATTCGCACAAGATCCAAAAGGCGAGAAGAGTCTAGTGCTGTGGCTCTTATTTCTGAAATGAAACCCAAAAGCATAGAAGAAGCCTTATCCGATGAGAGCTGGATTGAAGCTATGCAAGAAAAACTCAAACAATTCAGAATTAATGATGTTTGGGAGCTGACTCCTAAACCAAAAGGTAAATCAATTGTTGGAGCTAAATGGGTTTTTAGAAACAAGATAGACGAAAAAGGAAAAGTCATAAGAAACAAGGCTAGACTCGTGGCCAAAGGATACACACAAGAAGAATGGATCGACTATGACGAGACTTATGCACCGGTAGCAAGGTTAGAAGCAATTCGTTTATTATTTGCATTTGCCTGTTATAAGAATTTCAGGTTATTCCAAATGGATGTCAAAAGTGCATTCCTTAATGGATTCATCCATGGGGAAGTCTATGTGGAACAACCACCTGGGTTTGAAGACCCAAGGAAACCAGACTCAGTATTCAGACTCAAAAAGGCCTTGTATAGCTTAAAGCAAGCACCTCGAGCTTGGTACGACAAACTAAGTAAGTTTTTAATTCGAAATGGTTTTGTTAAAGGTAAAGTAGACACTACTCTTTTTATTAAAAGAGAAATCAAAAGTTTTCTGCTGGTTCAAATATATGTCGATAATATTATCTTTGGATCCTCTAATGAAAGTCTCAGTGCAAGAAATTCTCTAAGACTATGCAGGACGAATTTGAAATGAGCATGATGGGTGAGTTAACCTTCTTTCTTGGACTTCAAATAAAACAACTGAATGAATGAACTTTCATTCATCAAGAAAAGTATGCAAATGATCTTGTCAAAAAGTTTGGTCTGAACAATTGCAAGAAGGCTGAAATACCAATGTCAAGCTCCTTGAAGATAGACGAAGATGAAGAAGGAAAGAAAGTCGACCAGAAGCTATACAGGAGTATCATTGGCTCACTTCTTTATCTTACTGCTTCTAGACCTGACATTTTGTTTAGTGTTTGCATTTGTGCCAGATTTCAATCAAACCCAAAAGAATCTCATTTAAATGCAGCAAAGCGTATTATCAAATATATTTCATCAACTTCAAGCTTTGGTCTTTGGTATCCAAAAAGGGGAGACTTTACTCTTCTTGGATACTCAAACGCAGACCTTGCTGGATGCAGAGTCGATAGAAAGAGCACCTCGGGTACATGTCAACTACTTGGAGGCAGGACAGTGTCTTGGTTTTCAAGAAAGCAAAGTACAGTAGCTCTCTCTACAGCAGAAGCAGAGTATGTAACTCTTGGGAGTTGCTGTTCACAAATTCTCTGGATAAAACAACAGCTAAGAGACTTTGGAATTAAAGATTCATGCACGGAGATTAATTGCGACAACATCAGCGCTATCAATCTCACTAAAAATCCAATTCTTCACTCAAGAGCAAAGCATATAGAGATTCGACATCACTTCATTAGAGACCATGTTCAAAATGGAGAAGTTTCAATTCAATATGTTGATTCAAAGAACCAATTGGCGGATATATTCACAAAGCCTTTGGAGAAAAATCAATTTGAAACCATCCGTTCCAGACTCAACATTTTGAAGTATGAGGAAATCAAAGTCTAAAGACTTTCAGACTCAGACATACAAGACCTTGACTGTAAGTAATTCTCTCTCTTTCTCGAATCTTATCTTGATGAGGTACGATCGTCAGACTGTGTTTAATTATTGCTATATTTAATCGACGTAATTGTTACATCGTTCCCTTTCAAAAAGGAAGTTATTTTTTGAAATGACTATTTTCGCGGAAAAATGACAATTATTTTGAAAATGCATCTTTTTATTTTCCTTAGTGACGGTTTGTATACCTCCCTTTTTAACTAATCGTGCACTATTGATTTCCCTTCACTTTACTCTCAAAAACCCTAGAAAGCATCGATCTTCCATTCCTGTTTTCTTCCCTTGTTTAATCTTCGAAAAAGTTGTCATCTTTCTTGGGAAAGTCAAGCAAGGAATCTTCAAAAAACCGAGAAAGATGTCGTCTTCAAGAAAGTCTTCAAGAATCGCAAGCGGGGGACCACAAATGAATGAACGAGGGCCTATGCACTTCGATCTCACCGAAGAAGAAGTATCTCCGGATTAGCAGCGAGAGCCCACAACATTCTCAGCAGCGTCACTCTCATCCATCTAGTCCTCAAGGCGTTGATCATCAACAAGAGGAAGAAATCATCGAGGATGCGAGATCCCGTAAGAGTTCAAAAGCCCGCTTTTATTTATAAGATGTATCGTGCTTTAAAAGGGACTCGTACTCCTTTGAACTATGTCGATGATTTTCTTAAAGACAAAGGATATGGGAACGAATATATCTTTTTGCGAAAAATGGAAAGTTTGGGAATTGCTCGTAAAGGGGTGGCAGAAGAAACCCTTGCGAATATCCCAAGTGATCCTCGTGATTGGGGAATTAATCCTGTTGATGGAAATGATGATGACAAAATGTATAGCCAATTTCAACCGAGAATGGGTGTTGCCGTTGAAAATCGAGGAAAAAGGAGAGACTTGTTCGGATCGAAAGAACAAAAGGATTTGTACTTAAAATTGCTGAAGCGTGGGGTGATAAACCCTAGAAGTATGGATTTTGATTTTCTGGATGCTTGTGAATGTGAACTTGAGGAAAAGTTCGGTTATCTTCAACTTGAAAAGTTATGCTCCGACACTACGAGGCTTATCTTGAACTAACTGCATATTTCTATTCCAATCTTAGCTTTTTGGATGCAAACAGATTCTCGTTTAGCGTCAAAGATCAAGACTTTGTTGTGGATATGGATATGCTGGAGATGTGTTAGGGGTAGAGAGAGGAAGATATCAACCGATCAAAGTTTCTATTGCTCGTGCTACACTGGAACTTGTTAAGGACGGAGAATGAGAGGAAAAGATTTCCTACTTAAGGATGAGTGCTTTCAACATCTTGCTTCACAAGATTGTGATCAATTGCCTTCGACCGAAATCAACTTCCAAGACGATGTTTCAAGTTCGGAGAGCAAAGCGATGTATGCCATCCTCACTGGGAAAAGGTTTTCTCTTCCTCACACTTGTTATGTTCCACATGTATAGAGCCATGATGAAGGATGAGGTCAACTTCCTTACCCAAGTCTTGTAATGAAGTTATTCAGACATCTGAATATTCAGCCTCCGCAAATATTTGTGTTCGATCGTGCGATCATATGGTGGTAGGACTGAAAATGGTGACCAAAATGCGTCTGAAGGAATTGAATAAGGCGTTGGAGAAATTTAAGGAGAAGACTCCAGTCAAAGCTCATCAACCCTCTTCTTCATCAAAACGAAAAGGAAAGGAGCCCTTGGTTGCTTCAAGAACAAAAAGAATAGCTCTTATTGTTGAAGATGAAGATGATGATGATGAAAACCTCACCATTTCTGCAATGGCTTTGAAGAATTTAAGCCATTCTGTTCCTGAGAAAGAATCGGAACAAATAACGAAAGCAACAGAGGAGAAGGAAACATAGGAGAAGGGAGAAGAAGAAAGAGAAGCTGAAAAGGAAAGAGTTGAGAAAGAAGAAGAAGAGAAAAGAGAAGAAGGAGAACCTAAAGAACACTCTTCTCCACCTGAAGGCATGAAAACAGGGGGAGATCAAGAAAAAAGAGGGAAGTCCTCATATCCTGATGTAAGTGAGGGAATCAGTCGCTCTCCAATAGACCCAGAGGACGTTTTTGCCTCTCAATTTCCTGAGGAATGTCATGAAGTTTCATCGCCAAACCTGCGTGATTATGCTGATCTACTATCGTCTGCATTTATTCCATCAGATCGGGCCGAAGCAAGTACTCAGACTGATAATACAGCAGATTTTCGCAGAATTATGGATATTCTCTTGGAGATGCGAGGTCAAATTTATGCTCTGGGATGCAAGGTTCAAAACTTACAAAATGCGGGTCAAGTTTCTTCATGTTCATTGAATGATCAGATCCAAGCCCTCACTGTTCAGATTTAGGCCAATGCCAAGGGTGAGGAGATTGCACAACTGAAAGAAGACTTGAAAAGGCTGGAATGCATCGTTCCGTCTATGGGAGATTTCCAGCTTGTCCGCGTTCCCAAGCAATCTTGACTTTATTCCATTTTCATCTCAACCTTTTTTTAATGCTGACAAAAAGGGGGAGAGATGCAAGATTTGAACAATTTGACTTTTAATCGTTTGACTTTTAATCGTGTGGATTGTTGGATTTTGTTGGATTGTTTTGATGTTTAACTTTGTTTGACTTTGTTTTTGTGTCTGGATGAGAACTGAACTAGACTTGAACTTGACTGCTTCTATTAACTACTATTGATATTTTATGGATGACTTTATCGCATACTAGACTAACCTATTTTCTGTGGTTGCAGATTCTAGTGTTATTCATTTAGCCATTTATCTCTATAAGATATGCATATGTGTTTGAGAAATGTTTTGCAAGTCAAAGTTGTCCAAATCTGGGAAAGTTTTGTCACCATCAAAAAGGGGGAGATTGTTGGAGAAATCTTCTTGAAGTGTTTTGAAGTTAACAAAACGTTTCCATCGATCTAGTCGAAGGTTTGCGACTCTGCTATTTAAAGTCAAAGGCCTCCGGACAGCCGACTCAAGACTCAAAGTCTATCCTCATTGACAGTCTCTAATCCGTTAAAGAAATATTATCCAGAACTGGATGTTTCATTAAGGATATGACCTTATCGACTAGAGAAGATCTCTTAGCTGAAAAAGACATAATGGAATCCTTTGATTGATCGAGATTGACTCGAAGATTAAGGATCCGATGATTGCCTAAATATTCTTGGAAGGTTCTACTTATGGAAACCGAGATCCTGATTGTATGGGCGAATAGGATTGATGGGCTATCGACACGTTCCTTTAATAGCTTGAATAATCTTCTTAATTGATTCCGTCCAACAGGTAGATTGGAGGAATTCCTTTGGTAAATGCCAACGAGTATGATGGCGTAAAGGAGTATATAAGGAAGACGTTCTAAGTTGTTCAAGGTATGCGCGATAGAAGAATTCCAAAGTCTGAAGCTTCTTGTTGTTTAGACAATTCCTTTGAGCGAAACTTTGTATACAAAAGAGGGTCTATATTTGTGAGAAACCTTATGGAGGTGTGGTAGAACTTCTACACTGTGGAATCAAGGAAAAGCTGTGCTGTAACTTCTCTTTTGTTCATAGTGAAATCTAGCCAGTGGGCTATCAGTGCGGAAGAGTAGACGTAAGCTTGAAATAAGCCGAACCACTATAAACCTTGTGTTCAATTTTCTCTTCCTTACTCTCTTTACTTTGATCATACTTCATTTTGTTAATCAATAGGGAACTTCCTTTCTATCGTTTGCCTAGAATCGCTTCCGTATCTCGATAAATTGTTTGTGCACCTATTCACCCCCCTTTAGGTGCTTATACTAGCTATCTCAATTGGTCTAATTCATTAGGTCAAGGATTTTGACAAATAAATTAGAGACATAATTGAGACACCATGCATATGAGAAAACTAGAGCAAAATATCCGGCCTATGTCTGTTTCTCACTAGAATAGCTCGAATAAACTTGCACATGGGGGAACTTTTCATAAATTGATTAATTCGAAACTACCTATAAATTAGTGGAAGATACATTCCTAATATATTTTCCTTCGAGTCTTATCCTAGTATATCTGTTCAGCAAACAAGAAAGTCTTCTGTCAATATAATAGTATTCTGATGGGTACAAGTATGAATATTGTGTGTGTGTGTGTGTGCGCGCGCGTGTGTGCGTGTGTATCTTTAAATTTAATTAGGGTAGCATAGAGGTATGTTCATAATTTCAACCCCCAATTAAAGACATGATTGAAGAAGAGAGAAAGGGAGGAATATATTGTCTTTGACGGAAAGTGTCGAAGCCTTTCGAGTGCTACAGCAACACCTATGACAAGTGAAGGTGCACGTTTCATATAAATAAAAAATAAATAAATAAACTAGAAAAGAAAGGATATACAGATTTTGAACTGGAAAGCTTTATGAAGAACAAAAATTATAAGTTAGAAAAAGAGTCTCAAATGGAACTTAGAATTTCATCAGTTCTTGTGATTGGCAGGCTTACGAGTCATATATATGTGCACGTTTGTATTATATATATTATTCCTCTTCAGCCAAGTTTTCTTTTCTTCAACGCTACTTGATATGCCAAAAATTAGGCCAGCTAGCCTGATGGGCTAAGGATATGCATGTGTATCGATTAAAGCGTTGGCAAGTTATTGCATTGGTCCTAATGAACTTTTAACGTTCAATTTAGTAAGATTTATTGGATCTAACATAAGACTCGGTAAATTCACCGGTATAAGTGAATTCTTGTGCCTGAACTCTATTGATACTTGAATTTTAGTCAACAATTCACATTGTCATTCTAGTAAAAATTCAAAACTAAAAGATAGTAAGATAATAACAAAACATAAATCAATCGAAAAATAAATACATAACACATGAAAGAGTGATAAAAAAAAAGTAGGTTTTCTTTTTCAGTGCGGGCTCTTGAACCTTCCCAATAAACCTTAGCCCATAAGAACGGTTGGATTCGATAAGGATTAGAAGAGAGGGGCCCATTCGCCTATCATTTTGGCCCAAGAAATTTTAGTTCATTCCCTCGGGGACGAGCAATTGGAAAAAGGTGCTCTCTCATTTTCAGTTTCTAAGTTGGTTATGCATGCCTCTCCCATGGGAAGGATGATCAGATTTCACTACCGGGGATCACTGGCACGACGTCCTACTAGCCCTTTAGAGTGGTCCGCCAATATGATGTTCTGCAAGATATTCCACCGCCTCTCAAAACGGGTTTATTCCAAGTCAAATTTACTCGCAAAGATCATGACTACCATGATAATATTCAAAGGAGCCACTAGTCATTTGAACTTATGTTGAATATTCATGCATCCCGAGACTCCACTCCACCAAGTCTTGAGGTGTCGAAGGCTACGGTTATCGTAGGAAGAGTAATGGCTGGAAGTGATTTCACTCTTGGATTGGGAGGAAATGGCCAAGGTATCAGCGAACCTGTCAAGGCTGGACGAAGGTCTTACACTATTGGGCTGAGACATTATGGTGGAGGTAGGCGTGCCAAAAGAGGAAGAGGATGGTTTAACCTGGTCGTGCCTTATGACAAGACCACATTCCCCAGTCCTGTGAAGATGATGCATGAAGAGGAAGGAGTAATCAATACATTGGAGAACTAAGTGCACGTTTGGTAACGTTTCTATTCCAAAATTATTCTCGAGAACAGAAATAGAAAAAACTATCTCTGATTGCAGGGAACAATTTTTTAACAAAAACGCGTTTGGTAACTGCACAAAATTTATGTTCTTAGAATAAAAAAAGAATAGAAACACATTTAGTAAACTTGTATAATTTTTTTGTTTCTTTAAATTTTTTAATATTTTATTATATTTTTCCTTTTTTTCTTTTTTTCTTTTTTTTTTTTTCATTTTTCATTTTTCATTTTTCATTTTCATTTTTCATTTTTCCTTTTTCTCTTTGGCCGGTCACCGGTCACCACCGTGGCCGGTGACCGATCAGGCAACGTCTGGCGAGCTCACCAAAGGCCAACTCGGCCCTAGTGAGGCTCGGCCTCACCCAAGCAGCGCGAGGTCGAGTGGGGAGGCCGAGCCTTGCCGTGGCCACGCGGGACTCGACCTCGCCCAAATCTGGCAAGACCGAGCTCACCCAGCCATCAACAAGGCTGAGCCTCGCGCTACCACGCGAGGCTCGAGACGACGAGCCTTGTTGGAGAAATCTTCGTGAAGTGTTTTGAAACTGCCAAAACGTTTCCATCAGTCTAGTCTGAAGATTTGTAGACTCTACTATTTAAAGTCTGAAAACTTCCGAACTGCCAGACTTAAGACTCAAAGTCTATTCTCATTAACAGTTTCTAATCCGTTGAAGAAAGGCTATCCAGAACTGGGTGTTTCATTAAGGATGTGACTTTATCAACTGGAGAAAATCTCTTGGCTGGATATGACATAACGGAATCCTTTATTTGATCATGATTGATTCGAAGATTAAGGATCCGATGATTGGCAAAGTATACTTGGAAGGTTCTACTTATGGAAACCGAGATCCTGATTGTATGGGCGAATAGGATTGATGAGCTATCGACATGTTCCTTTAATAGCTCGAATGATCTTCCTAATTGATTCCGTCCAACGGGTAGATTGAATGAATTCCTTTGGTAAGTGCCAACGGGTATGATAGCATAAAGGAGTATATAAGGAAGACGTTCTAGTTGTTCGAGTGTGTGTACGATAGAAGAATTCCAAAGTCTGAAGCTCCTTGTTCTTAGTCAATTCATTTGAGCGAAATCTTGTACGCAAAAGAGAGTCTATATTCGTGAGAAACCTTGAAGAAGTGTGGTAGAATATCAATACTGTGAAATCAAGGGAGAACCTTGCTGTAACATCTCTTTTGTTCATAGCGAAATCCAGCCGGTGGGCTGTCAGTGCGAAAGAGTGGACGTAGGCTTGGAATAAGCCAAACCACTATAAATCTTGTGTTCAATTTTCTCTTCCCTACTCTTTACTTTACTTTGATCGTAATTCATTTTGTTAATCAAAAGATAACTTCCTTTCTATCGTCTGCCTAGTATCGCTTTCGTATCTCGAGCAATTGTTTTTACACCTATTCACCCCCCACTAGGTGCTTATACTAGCTATCTCAATTGGTATCAGAGCTCGTGTACTCACTTTATTTGAAGTGTTTTACTTCAGAGTTAAAGATCCATGACTAGTATGTTGGCTCCAGGGCTGATAAAAGGGCAAAGCAATACCAGACCGCCTTACTTTGATGGAAAGGATTACAACATATGGAAAAACAAGATGAAGGTGTTCCTAAAATCAAAGGATCCTCTGGAATGGGACGTTGTAAAAAAAGGAATCATTCCTAAAGCTGCACCTGTCTTAGAGAGAGGAAAAGATACTGTTAAGTCTAGTGAAATGACTCAGGAAGAGATAATCAAGAGATAAGCTCTTGATGCAAAAACAATTTATTCTTTATATTGTGCTTTATTACCTACTGAATATAACAGAATATCTTCTTGTGTTATAGCTAAAGAAGTCTGGGATATATTACATATTACCTATGAAGGAACCGATCGAGTGAAAGAGACTAGAATCAACATTCTCATCGGTCAATATGAAGCCTTCAAAATGAAATCAGGAGAATCTATAACTGACATGTTTAGTCGTTTTACAGAAATCGTTAATGGTCTTGAAAATCAAGGTCAACTAATTTCTGATCCCATGAAGATAAACAAGCTACTACGTGGACTCTCCAAGGATTGGAATCACATAAAGACCTCAATCAGAGAGACCCAAAGAATCATGCCACTATCTGTTACTGAGTTGGTTGGGACTCTTCAATCTTATGAAGTGGAACGAATCAATGAAGACGAAGACCCTAAAGGTAAGAAATCCATTACATTAAAATCCAATGATGATTCGATGTTACGTGATTCTCAAGACGATATAGATGATGAGGAGCTTGCTCTCATGATAAGAAGATTCAGAAAGCTGAACAGAAAAGGAAGAAGATTCAATCCAAAGAAACAAAGTTTTCAAAAGCAACGAGACTAAATCTGTGAGGATGATGAATCAAACAAAGATGTAGTCTGCTTTGAATGTAAAAAAGGGACACATCGTAGACCCAACCGTCCTCTTCGAGGAAGAAGAAAGGAAAAGCTGAAAAGTATCGAAAGGCTCTTAAAGCAGAAACCTGGAGTGATACAGAGTGTGAAGAAAGTGATGATGATTATGCCAATATATGTCTAATGACACAATCGGATTCAGATTCAAACTCCGAGACAGAATCAAATTCAGACAGTGAATTTGAGGTGAGTAACTTCAAAATCCCTACTAAAATTTCTAAATACATTGATGAGTTGTGTTTTAGTCTTAAGACTTCTCTTAAAAAGATTTCCGAACTCAAAAGAGAAAATTCTACTCTAAAACAACAAGAAAATGTTTAGAAAGAAAATGTGAAATGTTTAGACATGAATGTTTCTTCTCTTAGAGAAAGTGAAGATAATCTTTCAAAAGAAAATACATTATTAAAAAATGATATCTCAAATGTTTCTAAAAAATTTCTATAGGATCTCGAGAAACTGGAAAAAATTCTTTCTGTTCAAAGACCTTATTTCGATAAATCTGGTTTGGGAATGACTGTGGAAACCATTCCTTTAATTGATTTTCCAAAAGTGAAAGAAAGAATTAAGTAAAACCAGTAGGTCGCAATGCTCTCAGATGTTCAAAGTGCAATAGTGCAGATCATTTTGAAAAAGAATGTCCTATGGTTTAGAAACATGTTAAGAAAGTATGGGCAAAAACCATATATCATACTAACACCAATAGACCCAAGAAAATATGGGTACCAAAAGAAAGTTTGAGTTTCTTTTTTAAATGCATGTCACTATCAAGAAAAATGTAAAATGGTATCTGGATAGTGAATGCTCAAGACATATAACAGGGAGATTTAAATTGCTTCATAAAGCTTGTTCAAGTGAATGGTGGAAAAGTCTCATTTGGAGGAAATAGCAAAGGAAGAATAGTGGGATTTGGAACTCAAAGATTGGAAACCTCACAATAAGCAATGTTTCTTTAGTTGAAGGACTCAACTACAATCTTCTCGAGATCGATCACCGTGTGATACCGGTTTCAAAATCAACTTTCAAGAGGGAATATGTTCATGGAACCAGAAAAGATTCTACTCAGTCATTCATGGGTCGAAGACATGGAAATATCTACCTCTTGGATGTGAAACCAGATGAATCGCAATGTCTAATCTTAATCCAAGATGAAGCGAACTTATGGCACAGAAAGCTTGGGCACATCAATATAAAGCATATAGCCAAAATTTCAGCAAAGAAGTTTGTTCGTGGTCTACCCAATTTATCATACCAAAAGTCTGATCTATGCACACCATGCGTATTAGGAAAGCATGTAAGAAATTCATTTAAACCAATAAATCAATTTTTCACTAACCGTGTACTGCAGCTTCTGCATATGGATCTCTTTGGACCAACCAAAACAAAGAGCATTGGAAGTAAGAAATATTGCCTAGTAATTGTGGATGACTATTCATGATTTACTTGGGTATATTTCCTGGCAAGTAAGTCTGAAACTTTCTCTTACTTTGAAAAATTTGCTAAAAAGGTTCAAAATGAAAAAGTGTATGTTATTTCAAATATAAGAACAAACCATGGAGGTGAATTTGAAAATCAAGATTTTACAAAATTCTGTGATGAATCTGGTTTTCAGCATGTGTTCTCCTCTCCATATACTCTAGAGCAAAATGGAGTTGTGGAAAGAAAGAATAGATCGCTTCAAGAAATGGCTAGAACTCTTTTAATAGAAAGCAAATTCTCTTCACGATTTTAGGGTCAAGCGCTTTCAACAAGATGTTATATTATTAATAGAGTTTTTCTAAGGCCTATTCTGGAAAAAAAAAAACCCCTATGAGTTATTCAAAGGAAAGAAGCCTATTGTTTCATATTTTCAGTGTTTGGATGTAAAGGTTTTATATTAAAAAATGCAAATGATCGAGTTGGTAAGTTTGAAGAAAAATCAGACGAATGAATCTTCCTTGGATATTCTACCTCAAGCAAAGCTTACAGAGTCTATAACAAGAATAGTCAATCTGTGGAGGAATCAATGAATGTCAAATTCCAGGATTCTATGCAAAATGAATCAATTCAGACTCATCTTGAAGAATCTGAACTTGCTCCAAACTCTACAAAGTCTAAATCTTAAGAAGCAGCTCAGACTCTGAAAGATCAGCAACAAATGGTTATTGAAGATTCAAATTAAGGAAGTGATCATCAACCTGACAAATCAACCAGTAACTGGAAACATAAGTCCAGTCATCCCAAAGATCTCATTATTAACGACATTAATGAAGGAATTCGCACAAGATCCAAAAGGCGCGAAGAGTCTAGTGTTGTGGCTCTTATTTTTGAAATAGAACCCAAAAGCATAGAAGAAGCTTTATTTGATGAAAGCTGGATTGAAGCTATGCAAGAAGAACTCATACAATTCAGTATAAATGATGTCTGGGAGTTGACTCCTAAATCAAAAGGTAAATATATTATTAGAGCTAAATGGGTTTTCAAGAACAAGATGAACGAGAAATGAAAAGTCGTAAGAAACAAAGCAAGACTCGTGGCCAAGGAATATACACAACAAGAAGGGATAGACTATGACGAGACTTACGCACCAGTAGCAAGGTTAGAAGCAATTCGCTTATTACTTGCTTTTGCTTGTTATAAGAATTTCAGGTTATTCCAAATGGACGTCAAAAGTGCTTTCCTAAATGGATTTATCCATGAGGAAGTCTATGTGGAACAACCACCTGGGTTTGATGACCCAAGGAAATCAGACTCAGTATTCAGACTCAAAAAGGCTTTATATGATCTAAAGTAAGCACATCGAGCTTGGTACGACAGGCTGAGTAAGTTCTTGATTCAAAACGGCTTTGTAAAAGGTAAAGTAGACACTACTCTGTTTATCAAAAGAGAAAAAAAAAATTTGTGCTAATTCAAATATATGTCGATGATATTATTTTTGGATCCCCTAATAAAAGTCTGTGCAAGAAATTCTCTAAGACTATGCATGATGAATTTGAAATGAGCATGATGGGTGAGTTAACCTTCTTTCTCGGGCTTCAAGTAAAACAACTGAAGGAATGAACTTTTATTCATCAAGAAAAATATGCCAATGATCTTGTCAAAAAGTTTGGACTAGATAATTGCAAAAGGGCTGATATACTAATGTCAAGTTCCTTGAAGATAGACAAAGATGAGGAGGAAAGAAAGTCGATCAGAAGTTATACAGGAGTATCATTGGCTCACTTCTTTATCTTACTGCTTCTAGACCTGACATTTTGTTTAGTGTTTGCATTTGTGCTAGATTTCAAGCAGATCCTAAAGAATCTCATTTAAGTGCTGTAAAGCGTATTATCAAATACATTGCTTCAACTTCAAGTATCGGCCTTTGGTATCCTAAAAAGGGAGACTTTACTCTTCTTAAATACTCAGACGCAGACCTAATCGGATGCAGAGTTGATAGAAAGAGCACCTCGGGTACCTGTCAGTTACTTGGAAATAGGACAATGTCTTGGTTTTCAAGGAAACAAAATACAATAGCTCTTTCTATAGTAGAAGCAGAGTATGTAGCTCTCGGAAGTTGTTGTTCACAAATTCTGTGGATAAAACAACAGCTAAGAGACTTTGGAATTGAAGATTCATGCACAGAGATTAACTGCGACAACACTAGTGCAATCAATCTTACCAAAAATCCAATTCTTCACTCAAGAGCAAAGCATATAGAGATTCGACATCACTTCATTAGAGATCATGTTCAAAATGGAGAAGTTTCGATTCAGTTTGTTGACTCAAAGAACCAACTGGCGGATATATTTACAAAGCCTTTGGAGAAAAATCAATTTGAAATCATCCGTTCCAAACTCAACATCTTGAAGCTTGAAGAAGTTAAAGTCTAGAGACTCTTAGACTCAGACAAACAAGACTTTGACTGTAAGTTATTCTCTCTCTCGAATCTCATCTTGAAAAGGTACGATCATCAACCGTGTTTGATTATTGCTATCTCAATTGCTATCTTTAATTGACGTGATTATTGCAACATTTCCTTTTCGAAAAAAGAGTTATTTTGAAATGACTATTTTCTCGAAAAATGCAGTTATTTTTTTAAAAGGCATCTTTTTACTTTCTTTTATGACATTCCGTATGCCTCTATTCAACTGTCCTATATACTGTTGCTTCTTCTTCACTTAACTCCAAAACCCTAAAAAGCATCAATCTTCCATTCCTGTCTTCCTCCCTTATTTAATCTTCGAAAAAGTTGTCATCTTTCTTGGGAAAGTCAAGCAAGGAATCTTTCAAAGACTGAGAAAGATATCGTCTTCAAGAAAGTCTTCGAGGATCGCAAGCAGGGGACCACGGCGAATGAGTGAGGGGCCTACGCACTTCGATCTCACCGAGGAAGAAGAGTCTCCAAATCAGCAGCAGAGCCCACAACATTCTCAGCAGCATTATTCTCCACCAACTAGTCCACAGGGTGTTGGTCATCAACAAGCGGAAGAAATCGTTGAAGATGTAGATCTTGTAAGAATTCAAAGGCCCTCTTTTATTTATAAGCTTTACCGTGCTTTAAAGATGACTGGTACTCCATTGAACTACATCGATGAGTTTCTTAAGGACAAAGGATATGGGAATGAGTACATCTTTTTGCGAAAAATGGAGTGTTTGGGAATTGCTCCTAAAGGGTTGGCAGAAGAAACCCTTGCAAATATCCAAGTGATCCGCGTGTTGGGGGATTTAATCCGATATATGGGAATGATGATGACAAATTGTACAGCCAATTTCAACCGAGAATGAGTGTTGCAACGAAAATTCGAGGAAAAAGGACTGAGTTGTTTAGATCGAAGGAACAGAAGGTTCTATACTCAAAATTGTTGAAGCGTGGGGTGATAAACCCTAGGAGTGTGAATTTTGATTTCCTTGATGCTGTAAATGTCAATTTGAGGGAAAAGTTCAGTTTTCTTCAACTTGAGCAGTTCTGTTCTGACACCACAGAAGCCCATGCTGAATTAACTGCATACTTCTATTCGAATCTTAGCTTCTTGGATGCGAATAGAATCTCTTTCAATGTCCGAGATCATGACTTTGTGGTGGATATGGATATGCTGGCGGATGTGATTGGGGTTGAGAGAGGGAGATATCAACTGATTAATGTTTCTATTGCTCGTGCTACATTGGAACTTGTTAAGGATAGAAGAACAGAGGAAAAGATTTCCTACTTGAGGATGAGTGTGTTTAACATTCTGCTTCACAAGATTGTGATCAATTGCCTCAAACCGAAATCAACTTCCAAGACTGATGTTTCAAGTTCAGATGCAAAGCTGATGTATGCCACCATCACTAGGAAAAAGTTTTCTCTTCCTCACACTATTATGTTCCACATATATAGAGCAGTGGTGAAAGATAGAGGTCAACTTCCTTATCCAGGTCTTGTGACGAAGTTATTCAGACATCTGAATATTCAGCCTCCACAAATTCTCTGTGTTTGATCGTGTGATCATATGGTGGTAGGACTGAAAATTATGACTAAAATGCGTCTGAAGGAACTAAGCAAGGCGTTGGAGAAATTCAAGGAGAAGACTCCTGTCAAAACTCATCAAATCTCTTCTGCAGCAAAAAGAAAAGGGAAGGAGCCCATGGTTGCTCCATCCAAGAAAAGAAGAGCTCTCATCGTTGAGGATGAAGATGATGAGGAAAACATCACCATTTCTGCAATGGCATTAAAGAATCTGAGTCGTTCTACTCTAGAGAAAGACTCAGAACAGAGGACTAGAGAAAGAGAAGAGAAAGAAGCAGAGGAGAAAGAAACAGAGGAGAGAGAAGCTGAAGAAAGAGATGCTGAGAAGGAAAGAGTTGAAAAAGAAAAAGAAGAGAAAAGAGATCAAGAGGAAGGAGAACATGAGGAACACTTTTCTCCACCAAGGCATGGAAACAGGGGGAGATCAAGAGAGAAGAGGAATGTCATTATATCATGCTACTAGTGAGGGAGTCAGTCGCTCTCCAGCAGATCCAAAGGACATTTATGCCTCTCAATTTTCTGAGGAAGGACATGATGTTTCTTCGCCAAATCTGCGTGATTATGCTGACTTGCCATCGTCTGCCTTTACTCCATCTGACCGTGCAGAAGCTAGTACACAGATCGATAATTCAGCAGATTTTCGCAGAATTCTGAATGTTCTCTTGGAAATGCGAGGTCAGATATATGCTCTAGGATGCGAAGTTCAGAATTTGCATAATACAGGTCAAGCTTCTTCAGGTTCCTTGAATGATCAAATCCAAGCCCTTTCTCTTCAGATTCAGGCTAATGCTAAGGGTGAGGATGTTGCACAACTGAAGGAGAAATTGAAAAAGCTGGAAGGCATCGTCCAGTCAATGAGAGATTTCCAGCTTGTTCACGTTCCCAAGCCATCTTGACTCCATTCTATTCCCATCTCAACTTTTTTTTTTTTTTTAATGACAAAAAGGGGGAGAGATGCGAGATTTGAAATCTTTGAACCTTTGAACTTAAACTTGTTGAACTTTTAGTTTATTTTGATGTTTGACTTGTGTGTCTGGTTGAGGACTGAATATGGATTTGGATTGACTGCTGCTTATATTAACTACTATTGATATCTTATGAATAGATTTACTCTCATGCAAGACCAACCTATTTTCTGTGGTTGCAGATTCTAGTGTTATCATTAAGCCATTAATATTTATGAGATATCCATATTTGCTTGAGTAATGTTTTGCAAGTCAAAGTTATTCAAATCTGCAGGAAAATTTTGTCATCATCAAAAATGGGGAGATTGTTGGAGAAATCTTCGTGAAATGTTTTGAAGCTGACAAATCGTTTCCATCAATCTAGTCTGAAGATTTGCAAACTCTACTATTTAAAGTCTAAAGACCTCCGGACTGCCAGACTCAAGACTCAAAGTCTATTCTCATTGACAGTTTCTAATTCGTTGAAGAAAGGCTATCCAAAACTGGGTGTTTCATTAAGGATGTGACTTTATCAACTAAAGAAGATCTCTTGACTGGATATGACATAACGGAATCCTTTATTTGATCATGATTGATTCGAAGATTAAGGATCCGATGATTGGCAAAGTATACTTGGAAGGTTCTACTTATGGAAACCAAGATCCTGATTATATGGGCGAATAGGATTGATGGGCTATCGACATGTTCCTTTAATAGCTGGAATGATCTTCCTAATTGATTCCGTCCAACGGGTAGATTGGAGGAATTCCTTTGGTAAGTTCCAACGGGTATAATGGCATAAAAGAGTATATAAGGAAGACGTTCTAGTTGTTCGAGTGTGTGCACGATAGAAGAATTCCAAAGTTTGAAGCTCCTTGTTCTTAGTCAATTCATTTGAGCGAAATCTTGTACGCAAAAGAGAGTCTATATTCATGAGAAACCTTGAGGGAGTGTGGTAGAATATCTACACTGTGAAATCAAGGGAGAACCTTGCTATAACATCTCTTTTGTTCATAGTGAAATCCAGCTGGTGGGCTGTCAGTGCGGAAGAGTTGACGTAGGCTTGAAATAAGCCGAACCACTATAAACATTGTGTTCAATTTTCTCTTCCCTACTCTTTACTTTACTTTGATCGTAATTCACTTTGTTAATCAAAAGATAACTTCCTTTCTATCGTCTGCCTAGTATCGCTTTCGTATCTCAAGCAATTGTTTTTACACCTATTCACCCCCTCTAGGTGCTTATACTAGCTATCTCAAGCCTCACTGTAGCTCGACCTCTCTAGGGGCCGGCGAGGTCACCGACCCTTGTTTGGCCCGTCGCCGGCATCGGCCATGGCCAAGGCTGGTCACTGGCAAAAGGAAGAAGAAAAGAAATAGAAAAAAGAAAAAGAAAAATGAGAAGAAAAATGTTCCTAGAAACAAAAAACAATTTTTTATGTTTTTTGTTTCTGTTCCGAATTTGTTCCCAGGAATAAAAGTGTAAACAAATGTATTTCTGTTCTTTTTTTGTTCCTTGGAACAAAAAAACAAAAATTGTGTTCCGAGGAACAGAAACAAAAATTTGCCAAACACCCCCAAAGTGGAAAGTTTGACTACTTTCTCAAGTACTTACCACCGCCTAGTGCTTATATCAACTCTCGAGATACCATCCTAATTGGATGAAGAGGATGCATTGGACGGTGTTATTAATTTATTCGATGACAGCTTCATAGGCGCCATTAATGATGAACCATTGGATGGGATGGATTCTAATCAGTCAAAATAAAATCTTTTCGATTATTTGCATATTCTTTTGTGTGGAACTTTTATTGCCCTTCTAGGATTTTATTTATTTCTTCTGTTCTTAGAATTTGATTGCTTTCTTTTTCAATAAATGTAATTCAACTGATCTCAATCAATAAAGTCACACGTTTTCATTTGAGGGTATGATGACATATACCAAATTAGCCTTGTGATGATACCCCATCATTAAAAAGAAAATACAAGAAAGGGAAAAATTATGAAGGATGGGCTTCCCCATGCTACTACCTCTCCAAAACCTATGCGAAAATAAAAGCATATTGACACTAAAAATGTTTCAAAAATACATAAGACTTGCCCTGTTTGTTTCTTTTTCTTTGTGTATGCCCAAGGTGATACATCAAATTCCGACGGCAATGAACCCGACACTTCACTGGGCATCCCAAAAAGCTGGGAACAACATGAAAAACCCAAACTTCTTACAATCGAGCAAACTAATGTTGCTTTATTAGTGTACGACGTCGGATCATTGGTGTATGACATGGCTCGCAAGTTCGCAAGTTCGTGACATCGTATTGACACGATTCAGCTGTTGAATTTCATTGAAGACACTGAACCTGGGAAAGCATACACACACACAAAATAGTCTCATTGCTTTGGGGGCAGCAGGTGTGACATCCCGATTTTCCAATCCTATTTTCAATAAATTGAGACGGGCATTTCGTTGGCACGCATATAGTTCTTTTCCTTGAGTCGGCCACTCATGTGAAAACTAGTCTATCGGGTGAAGCCATTAAGAGTTTCTAATGCATCAGACTCGAGAATTTGACCAGGAAGCGACCTTTCGACCGAGCTAATCTGCAAGGGTCATTACGGCACAAATAAAAATCGATTAGAAACCGGAGATAGGTTGACTCGACAGAGGCATGTGATCGAGTGTGGGTGATTCTACCAGATCGCACAATTCTTGTCGATTGGCACTGGACCGACTTTTCAATCGATTGGGTACCCTGTGTTCGTATTTGAAACCTTGAGATTACCCCGACAACCGAAAGTCGCCAATGTTTCAAAGATGTACATTGTGGCTTGAGATGATCAACCACAGGTCAAATGCATGAAAATTTCTAAAGACTACCCGGTAGGTTGAGCCGTGCTAGTATCGTGCCAAAGTGAAATTAACCGTGAAATTGAGATCGAATTCAGAAATTGGAAGTCTTGGTGTATCACAAATCATTTTAGGAATATTGACTGATCTTCGGAAGATTTCTCATGCAAGCTGAGTTTTTCAGCAATTAAATCAGAAAATGGTTAATTTGACTCGAGAAATTAGTAGGCCGCTTTTGGTCGCGCTTTTGGGACTTAAGTTGATTATATAGACAAGTGAAGATGTGAATTGAAGTGTGGTGACATTGAATTAATTTTATGGGCTTTAATTTAATTCAATTAGATGAGAATCGAGTGAAATTGAAGAAGTTATTGTACAAATAATTGGACCCCGGCGGAAATTGCAAGTGAACCCATTGGAATAAGGTTGTGGGAGTTTTGAGTGAGTGGAGTATGACATCATCCATGAGGTCATGGTGGGCCACTTTTGTGGGATTAAAGGAAAAAGGAAAAGAAAAGGGAATGGTCCCATCTCTCTCTCTCTCTCTCTCTCTCTCTCTCTCTCTCTCTCTCTCCATCTTCATCTTCAACCTTGGAACTTCTTGGACGTGGGGAGGGGAAAACCGACCGAGAACCAGTAGCTCGCCAGCCCGCACGCACGCCCCCTCCGCCGCTCGTCGCCGCCGTTTGCACCGCCAAGCTGCTCGCCGTCCGCCCACACCACCGGCCGCCCCACCGTCGCCCTCTCTCCTCTCTTCTCCGGCTCCGGTTTCTGCTTGAAAACCCAGCAGATCTGAGGAGGTGTCGAAGCTGGCTGCAACCTAGCCGACCGCCGTCGCCCGCCGTCGCCGAAGCTCGCCGCTACCACCGTCGTCCGCGAAGCCCACGCCCACGCGCGCCGCTCCGCCCGGCTTCGCCCTAGCTCGTCGTCCTGAGCTGTTGTTCAGCTCGCGCAAGAGCTGCCGGAGCTCGTTCGTCGCCGCCGTGCACCGCCATTTGTCGCCGCCAGCCACCGCCGTAGCTCCTCCGCCCACTCCCGACCCCAACCAGCCCCTGGGATCCGCCCTCCTTCGCCCCCAACCAGCAGCAAACGAGAAAGAAGAAAATGGGTATGGCAGCCCCTTCGTGGGCCGTTTTAGCCGCCTTCCCAAGCCCGGATGCTCGGCCCGCCTTGAGGAAAGTCGATCCTCGCGTCGTCCCCATCATTTTGGTCCGCTCGGTTCGTTAATCCGGTGAGTTTAACTCACTAAATCTTGATTAGAGGGTTAATGATGCCCTAAGTGTGCTTAGTCTAAGTTAAGTAAGTTTAGGTGGTTAGATTAGTTTATTTGGTTGATCATTAGATTATGGTGTTTAATTAAGTTAAAGTGTGTTTAATTTAAAGTTAAGTATGTTTATATTAACATAAGCTTTGATGTGACTTAAAGGAATTTGTTTTTGATTTATTTAAGTATTCCGAAATTATTAAATAATTTAATAATATACATTTATTCGGAATTATTAAAATATTATTATTTAATTATTTTCGGAATAAATTTAATTATTTATTAAATTCCGAAAATTGTTGAGACCCTAAATTCTCATAATTTCGTGCGGTCGCTGCTATGTAATTAGATTTTGAAATTGACGATTGAATATTATAAATTGAGTGTGGATTGTGAAAAATATAGATATTATTATTTAATTAATTTTCGGAATAAATTTAATTATTTAATAATCCGGATAATTATTTTGGGACCCCGAATTCTCGTGAAGTTCATGCTGATCGCTGCTTGTGCATTTAGAATTTGAATTTGATGAATGGATGTGGCAATTGAGTGTTGATTGTGATAAATATGGATTTTATTCATAAAAATCCAAGTGTCGGGTTTTGATGCAAAAATTGGATTTTAATTATTATATTAAATAGTGGGGTTTGAAAAAGTGAGATATTGGCTTTTGATTCGAAATTAGTGTGTCCCCACACACGTGAGTAATTTCTGGAATATTTTTAATATAGAGAAAAATAGCCGGGATCACTATTTTAAGTGGAAGCATTGATTGAAATATAAAGTGTCCTGGGGCCGAGTATGCTCTGGGCTGTGATAATAGCTAAGAGGAATCGTCTTGGGCTGTTGAGCGGACTTGCCCCTATATGGGATGCCCACGCGGTGGATGCGGGTCGCAGTTGATTCTGGGCCCATGCTCCTTCGGGAACGCCGTCGATGTACTGACGAAGCCGCGCTCCATGGGGGGAGGCGATGCCTGGCTATATGCCAGTAGATAGCTGAACTGCGAGTAGGCTATGTCCTTGTGTGGCAGTGAATATCAATTGGAATGCATGTTGAGTGTTATTGATGTGTCGGATTATCGGACGGAATTGTGTGGCATGGAATGGGACGTGTCATAACGATTTAGTCTTATAATCAGGACCCCCGCAGTTGTTGGTTATATGAAAAAGAATGCGTTCCGATTGTTTAAGTTCATATTATCATATGTGGTTGAGTGATTTGAATTGCGTTAACCTACAGGAAGGAACTGAGGCGAGGTAAGTCTTCTGTGTGATGTGGCTAGGCCACCCGGGGTGTATTTTCTTTCTAATAGGGGTTTAGGGGGTTGAACTTGTTGAGACATTGTCTCATCCGGTTGTGGGATTAAAAATTTCAGGTCCCTAATGGACGAAGTGACTGGATAGCTTTGATTGACCTTGAGGAGTTGCAGAGGTGAAGTTAGGAGGATTGGAGAACGTATCTGACTTGTAGGTCGTAGGACAATTCCTTTTTAAGAGCCGGTTTTTTTTGTAGACTTTTGGCCGTAGACCTCTGTTTGTAATTCTGTTGAATTATGAAAGTGTTATGTTGCGGTTTTGCTTCCCGCTTTTCTATCCCGTATTTTATTGTCAGGGGTTTTATAATACGTTCCGCTTGTGCACTAATAAATGAATGGGGTCGGCGACACTACCTGGGAATGTCGCATTTGTTCGACCGCAGTGGGATGTGCGCATGCACAGGGTTTGGGGCGTGACAGCAAGTACCCGTAAAGCGCAAAGAATGACTGTATGAAAGCGAGCATTAGACTCAGGCAGGCCACCACTGCCGAAATCAAATACCAAGGAGTGCTAAAGTACTTGCGCTTAAATCCTGTCCAGTTCACGCGCCACCGTGTTCTATAGTACCTGTTCACATCCTCCATCACTCCAGCCAAATAGCACTTACTGATATCGAAATCCACATCCTTCCCTTAGTCATTGAAGAAGCTCGCAACATCAGCGTGTGTCCCGCAGTAATTCTCCAGCACCTAGCAATCCGATAAGAAGCTCGCGTCCTCCGCAGTGGGCATGAGACACCCGATGAAGGTCACGTAACTAGTGATGTGCTGCGGGCAGTAGCAGTAGCACTGCTCGAACGCAACGCAGTTGAGGAAGAAGGAGCTGGCCAGGTCGTCAATTGTCAGCGGGGGGATCTCGAGCACTCCGTCTGTGAACCGAATGCCAAGCCACCCATTGCACTTTCTCGGCTTGAATTTTGATGGTTTTATTTATAGTGATGGGCCTAGGTTGGCCTGTCCGCCCATGTTGGGCCTGAAAGCCCAGCCCACGGAATTAGGGCTCGTTGATAAGGGAACGTATAAAAGGGATGAGAGAGAGAGAGAGGACGCACCTTTTGGCGCATAACGTACGTACGTCCTCTCCAACGCTCTCTCTCCCTCCAAAAACAACAGTAAGCACAAGGCCACTGTTTTCTCCCCTTCAAGGCGTTGTCGGATCGAACAGGATCGAACAGGGCCAAAATTCTCTTCCTCTTATTGGCATTGGTGTCTAATCTGTGGCTAACAAGGTACGCTCGAATCCGTGGTGTGCTTTACGATCGGTGATACGTGTTTTTTCCTAGGCTTCGCTTCCGCATCGATTTAAGGGTTCGATTTAGTGTCGAATCCGCTTTTCGGGGATCCAGTATTCCCAACATTGGTACCAGAGCCCTAGTTCACGTTTTCCCAACCCCTTTGATGTTTTTTTATTGAATTTTCACGAAGAAAATCGGCCGGCACGGATCAGGGCGAGAAATCCCGACACCCAAGCACTGTTCATCGATTTTTTCGAGTTTTCGTAAGTCGAAATCGATTTCTGAACAAACAAGGTGAAAGAGGTCGTCGAGGCGAGTCCGGTGACATGTCGTGCGCCGCCGGGCGACGCCGCACGCGCCCACACGCGCGGCCGGCCGCTCGCGCGTGGGTGCGACGCTCCGAAAGCGCCGGCGAACGCACACGCGCCGGTGGCGAACCGCACGTGCGCACCGGCGGCCGGCGAACCGACGCGTGCTGACGTCACGGTAACCACCGGGATGACGTCATCGGTGACGTCATCGCCGACGACCGGTCACCGACCGGCGAACCGACCCGACCCGACCCGCGCGGACGCCTGGCACGCGCGCGGCACGTGCCGGCTGACTTCTGCATGACGTCAGCCAGCGCCCGAGCACGGCACGTGCGGTCGGTCCATCCGACCCCGTCCGACCAGCGCGACAGGTCCGACCCGCGCGCCCGTCGACCCGATCCGTTGACCTTTTGACCGACGACCGTGACCGTTGACCATTGACCGTTGACTTTGACCGTTGACCCGAAAAAAAGAAAAAATGAATTTGTTTCTTTTTCATTGATGCCTATGTGGGTTATATGTAATCCATTATTTATTCTGCATTTGTTGCATAAATTATGGAAAATTATGTATTTTCCCTTATGTGCATTGTGGATTATAAGTGATCCATTTTTAGTTCTGCATTTGTTGCAGGAACTATGATGCGTTATGCACGGACACCTGCAATCCCGAGAACGAACGAGGGAAATGCAAGACTTAAAAGGCTGATGAAAGATTTAGCTAATTATCGGTGGCATGACGGTAATTTAGTATCACATGTGGTCAGGGTCAATCAGCTGATACAGGAAATCATCTGGAATGGTTATCTTATGCCGGATTTTGAGAAGGTGCCGGCTTTGATGAACACTCTTCCGCCTGAATGGCAAGCAGTCCTAGGTCGGCTATAGGAGGTTAACGTGGTCCCGGGTTATAGGATGCTGGTGGAAGCTTTTGTAAGAGAGTACTATAGGATTGAGTTAACCAAAACTTCAACCCTTAGATTGAGCGCCACATGGCGCAGAGCGAATGCGCCTTGGAGGCGACATGAAAGCTCTCCAAAAGTTTTTCCATGGTTGGCAAATGTGCCTCCAAATTTCTCAGATATTTTGACTGATAGATTAAAAGGAACATTCCCTATTTATTTCTTAGATTAATTATGAGATGTTTTGTGGGTGTAAATATCTCTTTCCATGTTGATATTTTTCCCTATATATATTGCTTAGTGTAATGTATAATTGTATTATATGAAAGCATTGTTATTCTATTAGATGTTAGATATTATTTGCTTTCTGTTATTGTTGACTACCGTGGGTAGTTGATAAAAGTTTTTGTAACTTCATAGAATTAGTTTTGCATAAGACAATTATATTAATGATAGTTTTAAGTTAGGATTTTTGGAGGATGATTGGAAATATAGTGACATTTTGATTCTGAAGCCTTACTTGAAATTATTCATTAATATGGTGGGTCTATGCAAATAGGGATGCATAAATGATAGGCATTAATTATTCGTGCATGTATGTCTGATGTGTTCAGATCGATGTTTTCAGCAATTAAGAACGTAATTGCTGATATGAACGGTAACAATTATGAAATATTGAATATGAAGATTCAATATGTGCTGGAAAAGCAAGAAGCACTAGAAGCTCTTAACCATATTATGGAAGATCTAGAGGATGCCGTGCGCCACCTTGAGCTAGTAGAGGACCACCTAACGGCATTTGAGTCGAAAATAGACATTTGCAATTCTGGTTCTAGCTCATAAAGGGCTTTGAGCTCTAAGCGCAAACGTATTGATTCGTTCAATATGTGGGAATGCAAAGGATCAAGTCCTTATTGCAAGAAATTAAGAGTTACCCAACACAAGAGAGGAAAACGTCCTCAAGAGAAGAAAATGTCAAGGGTGAGGTGTTACAATTGTGACAAGAAAGGTCACTATTCTTGCAACTATTGTGAGCCGAAAAAGGTCAACACCTCTTGTACATTTGAGAGCTTTACTTATGTGTCAAGTTCTGAATTATTGGCTGAATCCAATCCTTTGTGGATTGTAAATTCATAAGCGACAGACCATGTAAGGAAGGATAGAGGATCCTTCGTGGAATTCCGACGAGTACCAACTAGAACTAAGTTGATCTATGTGGGAAATAACTCCAGAGCTGAAGTTAAAGAGATTGGCACCTGCCAATTGAACATGCATGGTGGACGCACCTTGATGTTCTAAATGCTCTGGAGATTCGTCGAAATTTTGTGTCTGTTTTGGTGTTGGTTAAGCTTGGTTTTAGTGTGAACTTCCATAATAGTGGTGTAGATTTGTATTTGGATACAAACTACTATGATTGTGGTCATTTTCTGGATGGTTTTATTGTACTAAATGTTGACTATGGTGATGTCAATATTTGTTATTCCTTTTTTCACTTCTTCTACTTCATATGATAATTATGTGAGTGTGTGGCATGTTAGACTTGATCATATAAGCCAACAACGCATGAATAGACTAGCCAAAGAGGGCTTGTTGGGCAACATTGAAAAAGTCGATTTGCCCATATGTGAGCATTGCCTAAAAGGGAAAACGACAATGAAACCATTTGGAAAAGGTAAAAGAGCTGAATTTCCTCTGCATTTAATCCATTATGACGTATGTGGTTCAATGAATGTGAGAGGAAGGCATGCGGCTATTTATTTCATCACTTTTATAGATGATTATACTCGATTCGGATATGTCTATTTGATTTCTCATAAATCTGAAGCAATAAGTTGTTTCAAAAGGTTTATGAACTTGGTAGAAAATCAATTAGATAAGAAAATAAAAGCATTGAGATCTGATCGAGGTCGAGAAAATTTATCTGATGAGTTCAGAAAATTATGTGATGAAAAAGGAATAGAAAGACAGTTGTTTATTCCATATACTCCTCGACAAAATGGTGTTGTGGAGAGAAGAAACAGAACCCTACTGGAAATGGTTAGGTCCATGATGGCGCATGCTAACTTACCTATTACTTTTTGGAGTGATGCGTTGTTAACTGCTGCCTATATACTTAACCGGGTGCCTTCCAAATCAGTTACTTCTACTCCATATGAGTTATGGAAAGGTAGAAAATCGGACTTAAGTTTTCTTAAGCCATGGGATTGTACTGCCTATACTCATGAGTCATCTCACAAATTTGGGAAATTGGGTCCCAAAGGAAAGAAAAGTATTTTAATGAGATACTCCGAACACTCGAAAGGGTATGTGTTCATAGGTGAGCAGGAAAGTGGGAGTATAACTGAATTTGAATCACGAGATGTCACATTCTTAGAGAATGAATTTTCTAAGAATGGCGAAATATGTGAAGATTATTCCCTATTTGAAACCTTGGATTAAGATAATGATATTAGTGGAGTTCGTCCAAGTGGGAGTAATATGAGAAGTGATGAATTGAATTCAACTCATTCCCAATTGCAACCACATGATGAGACGACGTCATAATTATCTAATTCTAGTGGGAGCATAAATAGGAATGATGTGCTAGGTGTACAATCTCCTATACTGCGAACAAGTTGCCAAAGTATTCCCCGTCAACGTTTTGACATTGAAGGGGAAACTTTTATGATTGCTCCTCAAGATGAGGATGAGTCAAGAAATATTAATGAGGCTCGAATTGCCCTAGTAAAAAAAATGGATTCATGCAATGGAAGAGAAAATGGAGTCAATAAAATCAAACCAAGTCTGGGAACTAGTTGATCTTCCAAAAGGATGCAGAGCTATTAGGAACAAGTGGGTTCTCAAAAATAAAGCGAAAGGCTGATGGCTCGATAGAAAGGCATAAGGCTCGCCTTGTGGCGAAGGGGTATAATCAACAGGAATGAATTGATTATGAAGAAACATTTTCTCCTGTAATGAGATTTACCTCGATTCGCATTATTCTGGTAATAGTGGCTAGTATGAATCTTGAATTACATCAAATGGATGTAAAGACTACTTTCCTCAATGGAGAATTAGAGGAAGGAACATATATGGAATGTTGGTTTCATATTGAAAGGCCAAGAAGAAAAGGTATGTCGACTTTTGAGGTCGATATATGGCCTTAAGTAGTCGTCAAAAAAATTGTATATGCGTTTTCATAATGCCATAATGACATATGATTTTACAATGATAGATGAGGATCATTGTGCATATATCAAAAGATCCAAGGATCAATTTGTGATCATATCATTATATGTTGATGATATACTAATTGCCGGAAGTAATATGGAGTTTGTTAATAATATCAAGAGTTGGTTGTCTTCCAACTTTGAGATGAAAGACATGGGTGATGGTGCATACATTCTTGGAATTAAGATTTCAAGATTGTAAACCCATAGACACTCCTATTACAAAAGATGAAGGATTGAGCCAAAAACTGTGTCCAAGGACTCCATAAGAGAAGGAACAAATGAAACATGTTCCTTATGCTAATGCTGTTAGAAGCTTGATGTACGCTATGATGTGTACAAGACCTGACATATATTTTGCAGTTGGAATGGTGAGTAGATACCAATCCAATCCAGGTCAAGCACGTTGGAAAGCCGTTAAAAGAATACTGAGGTATCTAAAATGGACTGCTGATTATACGCTGAGTTATTATGGAAAGGATCGGCGACTCTAAGGCTATTCTGATGCTGATTGTGGAGGAGATTTAAATGAAAGAAAATCTACCTCTGGGTTTGTTTCCTTACCGAAGAATGACACCATATGTTGGAGCAGTAAGAAACAAAAGTGTATAGCCTTGTCCACGATGGAAGTTGAGTTCGTGACATTATCAGCAGCAGTATAAGAAGGTGTTTGACTTAAGAGATTTTTTGGATCATTTAGGTGTTATTGGAAGTGCTGCAAATTCATTATTGGTTGACTGTGGTAGCCAAGCAGCAAAAGAGTACAACAAAGATCCAAAATATCATGGCAAGACCAAACCTATAGATACCAAATATAATTTTGTTATGGATATGGTTGCACGAAAAGAAGTGAACTTAGAGTACATACTACGCATAGTATGGTAGCAGATCCTATGACAAAGCCAATACCTAGAGATGTGTTTTTTGTAGCCATATGAAATCTCAAGGATTGCGTAGAGGCTGATGTACTAAATATTGTAATTTCCCTAAGTGTTCACAATTTGATGAATTTGTGTTTTCATCATTAATGCCTATGAATCTTTATTTTGATCTTTATGCATCTTAATGCTTAGTGCATTACTTTAAGTTGAGAAAGTATGTCGGACAGATATAAGATTAGCCTACTCACACGGGTAATCGCCTCTATTTACTGTGTGATAAATAGAGATGAGACTGTTTTTAAGCTTATTATCTAGGTGATAATCGAGAGATCAAGCTTAAAATACGTATGTCGCCTTAACTGAGTGTTAAGATGAGGACATAATACTTACTATGTCCGAAAGTAAAATACCCCACATATTTTACTTTATGTCCGAAAGTAAAATACCCAACATATTTTACTTTATCTGTCTATGATACCAGATGTGAGTTCTGATAAATTTTGTAAATGAGTGGATACGTGAACTCAAGTTAGACATTGGGTATGTCTGAACTATCATATGTACGGTATTGAATGTATAGACATACGCTCCATGGGAAATGAGTTAATACCGTAATACGTATTTCATACTACGTATGCATGAGTCGACCAATAAGAGTGGCAAAAGTTTGATCTCAACTTTTATCTCGTGTGAGACTCTTGAGGAAAAGAGTTCCTCAATTTTTTAGTCCCCTCATGACTCTTACTTATTCTCAAGATTTCTATTTAGTGTTTGCTATCTTAGGATGTTGCCAATGGTCATGAGTGATTCGATCTAATGGGACATTTCTAGAAAAGCAAGCTGAACTGAAATTGAGAGTTTGAAGGAAAGAGGAAGATCGATTTTGGAGAATCACATTGTAGTTTTTTGTATTCACCGTTAACCAATTATGACTGTCTTTGTGATAATCATAATTGTGAATACAATATATATATATATATATATATATATATATATATATATATATAGAAAAGATAGCTTCTCTACAAAAACACATAGAGAAAACTATATGTTCTACTATACCCAATGCCTTTTGGGAAAGAAAAAAACATATCGTTGATTTACCTTATGAACATGATTTTTCTGAAAACAAAATTCCTACCAAAGCCCGCCCAACTCAAATGAACCAAGAAGTTTTAAAATTTTGTCAAGCAGAAATACAAGATCTTTTAAATAAAAAACTCATAAGAAAAAGCCAATCCCCTTGGAGTTGTTCTGCTTTTTATGTCAATAAAAATGCTGAACTAGAAAGAGGAGTTCCCAGGTTAGTTATTAATTACAAACCTCTTAATACAGCCCTTAGATGGATAAGATACCCTATACCCAATAAAAAAGATTTGCCCTTTAATCGGAGTACTATATGAGAGAACAAGGATGTATAGAGATTAACACTTCTATATGTAAGCAGGGAAGGATGTATAAAAACAGGAATGATGTATAAGAACAAGAAGGTAAATGACTTAAATAAAATTGCGAGAATTAAAGATAATGTAAAGACCGAAAGCAATATATAAAATATAAAGCAAGAGTATGCATAAGCAAAAACCAACCATGAAGGTGGTATGAACTTGTATTATAAATAGCTGAAAAGCTGAAATTACATGTATTGAAGGATGCAGAAACTAAAGCATCAAGTCATCCACTAGGGCGGTAATCCGCACTCCAGGGAGTATTGATGTTTATATTACAAGAAATGGTTAACCAACTATCATGTAAGTTGGTAACCCTGTATAAAAACGATGTATATGAAAACTAACTTACTTTGAAACCAGAGGATACAAGGTAAGAGAGCTTGGAGATGGAAGAGATGAGGATGGAGATGGAAGAGAGGATGGTTTACAAGTGAGAGGGAGAGAGAAGAAGAGAGAAATCTGGAAAATTTTGAGGTCCCTTCTTCTATGTCGAGTGGGTGTATTTATAGAGGGTGCTACAGTGCTGAACAGTGTAGAGTGAACAGTACTGAACAGTGTATGAATAGTGAACAGTGTATGAATAGTGAACAGTGTATGAACAGTGTATGTCTACTACGCTCCGGTGTGTAGCCTTTTGCGCCGTTTGTAATAGTATCTACATGTGATGTCTTTTAATCTCTGTCCAGATTGATTCCGTAGCGCGTCTTCATTAGTGTTTCCACTATGATATGACCGGGAGGATCCTTCTTGACTGTTTTGAGATTTGGGAGATCCACTTTGTGATTCTTCCGCTCGAGAGCATCGTCCCGAGGATGTTGCGTATTCATCTCTGTTTTGGACTGCTGCAAGTGCTGCACTTGCCATGGATTTTTCCCCAAAAACGATGTATTTGATGGGGATGCGATTATTTGGGTTTTCGGCTATTTAGCCATGTTTTAACCGCAGCTTCGGATCCTTGATCAAGAAATCTGAATCCATCCCACCATTTTGTTTTGTATTTTCGGACAAGTACTTGGTACACCTGGTTTATTGGATGTATTGTATTCAAATTCCCATGTCATTACCCAAGAGATTCTGAATATTATAAAGAAATGCATAAGGCATGGGAACCTTATATCATGAGGTGTTGGTATGAATTTTTCACTGAAAACCTTGTATCATTGTTTAACTGTGGGGTGTAATATTATGTCCAAAGGACCAAAGAGATCCCACCAGGAGTCAAACCAGTTTGGTAAGCTTTGTCTTGGGAAGTTGTCTTTGAAGAATAATAACCAGGAGTGTTGGAAATTTGTATTCTGTCTGAAAAGACGTTCCACCAAGCTTGTTGGTAGTCCCAAGTATGTATATGAGGAGGAGTATGGTAGACTTTGGGTAAGTCTGGTTTGGAATTTTCTGGATGTATGGGGTGAGGCTCCCAAAGTGTGAGGGGTGTATAACTTTACCGATGGATATAGTGGAATAAAGGATATTTTCTGTATTGGTTTTATCAAGCAAAGTGAGTGAACCTTGCCGATTCTGTTTCCACTAAAATTTGCTCATAATAAGCAAGGGTTTTGTTTGTATTGTGAGGTTTGAAAAGCCAATTTTTTGGAAATATGTTTTCTGCAAATTTGATTGGATCTTTATCGAAGAATCCATCTTCCACATCAATATTTTTTGAAAAGATGTTTTGGGGAAAAATTTTGATCTTTGAGAAAGAGGGGTTGCTCGAGGCTTAATAACCACCTCATTCGAAATTCTTTTGTATTCCGCTTGTTTTTGTGTAGCAAGCGGGGAAGGATTGTTACTTACCTCTATGGCACTTTGGATGGCTCTTTCTTTACGTTTTGTAAAGACGGGCAAGTAACAATAGTGTTTCTTTTGGTAGTATGTTGGCTAACTGATTAAAGGCTAGCATGGGTTCAGGTTCTGTTGTCAAAGGTGTTTATTGTAGGAATGTTTGGTTGTTTTCTGCCATTTGGAGCCATGTCTTGACGGATGTTAAACCTTTTGGCTTTGGTGGTGTATTGGAGGGTTCGGCAGTGGCTTTGCCTTTGCCTTTATCTTTGTCTTTTTTGGATCTTGGCATATTGGTATCCCCCGTAAAAATTCTCTTGTGAGAAAATCAGGCAATGAATTTGAAGAACCATTTATAAATTCAATGTCAAAATCGAATACTTGAAAGTATGGCTTGCCATCCGGCAAAAATTTGTTTTGATGCAACATTTAAAACGTCTTTTTGTAAAATGTCTTTGGCTGATTTGCAATCAATTCTCAAGAGAAATTTTTGATTTAATAAATCTCCTTGGAATTTTGATATAGACAAAACTATAGCAAGTATTTCTTTTTTGATTGTCGAATAATTTTGTTGAGTGGAATTCCAATGTTTTGATATAAACTGAATAACTTGTTCTTTGTTGTTATTGACTTGTTTGAGAATGCCACCGTATCCTAATTCTGACGCGTCTGTTTCTACTATTTTGAAAGTGGAAGGGTCAGCAAGATGTAAGCATGGTATATCTTTCACATGCAATTTTATTTGTTTGACAATGTCTGTATGGACAGAAGTCCATGGTGGAGGATCCTTTCGCAACCTTTGATGTAAAGGTTTACAAAGGATGTTTATATTGGGAAAGAAATCTAAAATATAATTGAGACTACCCAAAAACCTTTGTAATTGGGTTTTGTCTTTAATCTCATCAAGGAATTTATCAAGAAAAGAGATTGATCTTTCTATGGGAGTGATGGTGCTTAAATGGATGTAATGACCTAAAAATCTAACCTTGGTCTTGAAGAGTGCAATTTTAGTAGGAGAGACTACAAGACCGTTTTGTATGATTATTTTTATGAAAGTAGATAAATGTTTGAAATGCTGTTCTATATTGGAAGAGAATACTAGAACATCATCTATATAAACTATGATGTATTATGAATAAGGATTGAAAATCTCGTTCATAATTCTTTGGAATTCTCAAGGGGCATTTTTGAGGCCGAATGGCATAACATTCCATTCGTATTGGCCAAAAGGTACTGTAAATGATGTCTTGTATTTATCATTTTCACTTACTTGTATTTGCCAAAATCCTGATTTCATGTCAAATTTAGAAAATATTTTTGATCTACAGAGTCTGTTTAGCAAATCTTTTTTATTGGGTATAGGGTATCTTATCCATCTAAGGGCTGTATTAAGAGGTTTGTAATTAATAACTAACACGGGAACTCCTCTTTCTAGTTCAGCATTTTTATTGACATAAAAAGCAGAACAACTCCAAGGGGATTGGCTTTTTCTTATGAGTTTTTTATTTAAAAGATCTTGTATTTCTGCTTGACAAAATTTTAAAATTTCTTGGTTCATTTGAGTTGGGCGGGCTTTGGTAGGAATTTTGTTTTCAGAAAAATCATGTTCATAAGGTAAATCAACGATATGTTTTTTCTTTCCCAAAAGGCATTGGGTATAGTAGAACATATAGTTTTCTCTATGTGTTTTTGTAGAGAAGCTATCTTTTCTATGATGTTTGGTTTTATAAGATTCTCTTCTATTCTTTTAAACTCTAAATCTTTTTTTAGAAATTCAAGTTGGTTTTCTTTGTCTTTTATGAGGCAATTTATTTCTGAAATGGAATGTTCTTGTAAAATATTAAGACTTCTTTTCTGTGGTTTTGTTATGAAATTGAAGGTGATTTTTTTGTTTAAAGCATGAGTTTCTATACCTTCATTAGTAACAGCAAAGGGTTGAATCAATTGTATAAAAGGTGTACCAAGGATAACCTGTTGTCTCATGTTTTTAACTAAAAAAAAGATGTTTTGTAAGACATTTGGTCTTTTATTATTAGGGCTTCGGGTAACTTGTATTGAATATTCAGCTTGTCTCCCGAGGCTGATTTTAAGGACTCGATGTTTTGTCAAAGTATCTTGTTGGAACAAGGCCTTCCTTGATACAATTGAGGTCAGCCCCCGTATCAAAGAGTGCCGTTGTTTCAATAATATACTCATTATTGATTTTTATCTTAATATTTATTATCCATTTTCTAGATGTGATTTCTGTTAATAACATAAGAAAAGCTGGATCGGAGGTATCGTGGGTACTAGTGATTTCATTTTGGTTTTCAAGTTTTGTTGTTCCTTTTATGACAAGAGACTTTATATCAGAAATTTCTTGTTTCATTTTTGATTGAGTTTCTTTTAAGGCTTGTATTTCTAACTTTTGTTGTTTTATTTCGTTTTGGAGGTCATTAATATTTATAGGTCTAGACTTGTGGTTTTTTGTTTCTATTTAGAATGTCTTTAAGGTTGTATGAAGTATTAGGCTTGGAAGTAATATTCATAGAAGAGTGAAGTCTATCTAAGTATTCTTTTTTGGCTTCGGGTCAAGTATTTTGTCGCTGATCTTTGAGAAGGAATTCTTCTTCTTTAGTTAAGACGTTTACTTCGGAATGGGTTTTTCCGGAGAAGCGTCTTCATAATCGAAATCAAGAGGATTCTATCTCATTGATTTGAAGACCTTCTTCCTCAAGAAATTCATCGAAGAAGTATCATCATTTTCTATGAAGATATTGTTTAACGATTAAGAGTATTGTCATCTAAAGAAAGTTCATTTAATTTTTTATTAATCCTACAATATTTTGAAATATGACCTTTTCTACCACAAGAATAGCATTTAATGTCTTTAAAAAAATTTCTATCAGAATGAGGTCTATTTTGGTTATTCGGGTGTCTTTGTTTATTCCTACGAAATGGAGGTTTGTTGTGATGTTTCTTTGTTTCTTTCTCAAGAGGACAAGTTCCCTTACATTTTGGTTTTGTTTTTTCATTATAAGAGGGGTCGTATTGAGCACAAAAATCTCCTAGACTCCTATTGGTGAGGGATTGTTCTTCCTTGAGTTGTCTTTGTAATTTGATTGTATTACACATTTGTGTTCCTTGTCTATAAACATAAGAGACTATTTCTCCATAAGAAAGGAGATCATAAGGAATTTGGCCGCTGTAATCTTCCCTAATTTTATCTCTAACTTGGTCACCTATAATCCGAGGTAAACCAGCTAAGAATTTTTCTTTCCAAAATGGTTGATTGCGATCGGGTCTAATAAGAACCCTTTGAAAGAAAAGCTCTTTGTATTCTCTAAATCTTCCTAAGGATTTGCAACGCATATTGGAAAGGAGATCTTGGTTTCTATCCCTAATATGTGAAGGATCTCCTACAAAGTGTTGTGAAATGGAATAGATAAGGGTATTAACCGCATCTTGGATGTGATGACCTTGATCATCATCCATGCGTTGACCAAAATCATCTACCTTATAAGCGGTTAAAATTTGTGTCTTTTGTTCATCTCGGTAGTTATCCCACCAACCTTTTAGCTGTCCAAAGAAAACCTGCTACTAAAAGATTAGCAACAGCATGGTCGAAACATCTTGCTGTGTTTTGTAGGCATTAGCAAGCATCACCATGTTGTTAAGAATGTTCATAATATTGGTTTCTGCAACACCATCAATGTTCCATTCATAGATGGCGTCAGGAGAGTATTTATTCTGTATTTTTTGCGATGATTCTTCTTGAACAATGTCTGGTGGGGTAGCTCTACTATAATAAAGCTTCTGAGGTTGTCTCCAATTGAGTCTGTTAATCTCATTGACTGACTCATTATCAAGATTATCAGAGGGTTTGGTTAGAGTATTAATGGTGGGTTGGTCTGGAGTGTCTCTAATGATAAGATTCTGGAATTTAGGAGTGTCTAGTATAGGATCAGGTTCTATCTTTGATTTTCCTAAGAGTTTTTTCTTTTGTTCTATAGCTTTGGCAAACTCTGGGCTAAGATTTTTTGGAAATTCAAAGGCTTTAAAAATGGGTTTTTTGAGAGTGTCAACTTGTGGTGTAATAAGCTGAGTAGGGTTCTGGAAGGTGGATTCTATCCTATTTAACTGTTTTCCTATGGTTACTAAATGTTGATTAGTAAAATTGTTTTGTTCAATAACTTTGTGGGTGTAGAGAGAGTCTCCTTTGTCTGGAAGTCTAAAAGGAGTGGCTGTAACCTCACTATCTCCATGCTGTATTTTTATTCTCCTAAGGGGTGGATGATTGGATTCTATGGTTTCACCATTATCAAGTTTCCACTTATAATGATGATCTAAAACAAATATTTCTTTTGACTCAAGGAATTGTTCTTCTAGCCAATCAAAGAAAAATATATGGACTTCATATTCATATATGTAGTCGTAATATTTTTGTTTGATGTCTTTTGCTTCATCGGCAAAGGTTTTGAAGAACCATTCTCTGATTTGTTTGTTGTTTTCAGAATTAAATTCTTTATTAAGAAAAGCTTTGTTAGGCTCAAAATGTTTTTCTAAAACATTAAGTTCGGCATCTATCATTTGTGAGTAGGTAGGAGAATGATGAGGAGAATCTGTATTTCCTAGGGCTTTGGTTGGTTCGGCTGGTTCGGGCTGATTTTGTTGATAAACTTGCCTGGAAATGCCTGATCTATTATCTAAACCACTAATTTCTGGTTCAAGAGGTGTCTCATGGTTACTTCTCTACTGGTGGAAGGAGGTAAAGGTGTTGTATCTCTTGTGGGAGTGTCTCTATGTATACTAGGAGGAGGAGTGTTTACGTGCGTACTAGGAGGAATGGTGATTATAGGAGGAAGATTAGGATTAAGATCTATGGATCTCGTATAAGAATTATGAAAAGAAGGACTAGATCTTGAATCAAAAGACCTTCTAGGAAATCTAATGGTCACTCTTCCTTCGGATGTTGAATGACATTAGTCGGATCTGTATTTTGAACAACTTGTTGGGGAATTTGGTTTTCTAATTCCCATTGTTCTGGTAAAGTAACTTGGTTCCAATTAATAGACCTAGGAATTGTTGTATTAGCTCTAGAAATGTCAGTTTGGAGGAGAAGTGTTTCTCCTCGAGGACTATGTTTGAAAGCATTTTCTCCAAAGGCGGAGGACATGGCTTTATAATGGATTCTATAAACAATGGCTAAAGGAATAGAACCATCTGCCACTTTGTAATTATGGGTTTTGATTTGGAGTGTTAGGGCTCTAAGAACGTTCTTATCTTTGAGAGATACAGAAAAATTGGGATAACAATCAAAATGTATGGGTCCTTTGCAGAGACTTGTCTCTACAGTACCAAGATATCATTGTTTAAAAGAGATCAAGAGATATATAAATGTGATCAATCGATCTAGGGTACTGCATACTAAATCTACTCGGAGTGTGATGCCTATTATGAGCTGCTATATATTCCTAACAGATGTATGGCAACGAGCTCTCAAAGTATGCTGGTCGCACGGATTATTCACCGGTATGAATGTTGAAGAGAGGTAAAGAGAATCATGTTCAGCCCACCATGTGCGAGTGGGAGATGATGGTTTTATTTATAGTGATGGGCCTAAGTTGGCCCGTCCGCCCATGTTGGGCCTGAAAGCCCGGCCCACGGAATTAGGGCCCGTTGATAAGAGAACGTATAAAAGGGATGAGAGAGAGAGAGAGAGAGAGAGAGAGAGAGAGAGAGGACGCACCTTTTGGCGCATAACATACGTACGTCCTCTCCAACGCTCTCTCCCTCCAAAAACAACAGTAAGCACAAGGCCACTGTTTTCTCCCCTTCAAGGCGTCGTCGAATCGAACAGGATCGAACAGGGCCAAAATTCTCTTCCTCTTATTGGCATTGGTGTCTAATCTGTAGCTAACAAGGTACGCTCGAATCCGTGGTGTGCTTTACGATCAGTGATACGTGTTTTTTTGCCGGGTTTCGCTTCCGCATTGATTTAGGGGTTCGATTTAGTGTCGAATCCGCTTTTCGGGGATCCAGTATTCCCAACAAATTTGATTCCCGCACGTCGAAGCTTCGTCACCGAGGGGACCAGCTGCAGATACTCGGGGTCGGATTCCCGTGGAACTTCCTCGGGAGGTCGCTGAGGCTCAGCTGCATCAGGTGGAGCAAGTGCTTGAAGTCCAAGACTCCGTAGCATTTCTCGAGGTCCTCTGGTGGCCGCTGCACAGCGTAGTTGAAGAACCGCAGCGCGACCTCAACGCACGGGGGTTCATTGGGGAGCTTCGACATATCGTAGAGGGTTTGGAGGACGAAGAAGGGGATTTGGTTCTCAAGATAGAGGAAATCGCGAATGAACGCAGTGAACGTCCAATACATGTTGAAGAGGGGATCGTCGTGTTCACGCGGGATTATTTCATCAATCACTCGGAACACCTCAATGATGAAGCAGCCATCAAGGACCATCATCTCGATCAGCTTAGCGCTTCCAAAATTGAGTGGCTCAGAGTAACAATCTCGAATCTCCTTTTCCCTCAATGCGATGGCAGTGAAGTAATGGTTGAAATTGATTCCGGAGCTTCTGGTTCGGGTGACAAGAGCAGCGAAGAACCGTGGCTTGTGCTCTTCGATCATCTTGACACATTCATTTCCATGGTAGTAGGGCCGATGGACACGATGCGGGGCTTGTAGGCCTTGGGTTTGAGCTCCTTGAGGGTTGCGGGGAACCTAAAAATGCAGCAGGAGGAATTGCCGGCCGATTGCTTCAGATGGGTCGGCTTCTGGCTGAGCATCCTATGCCATATGGATGACCAGTCGTGCATCGGCTCCGGTGCCACCGTGACCACATGGTGGGGGCTGGCGTGACCGTTCGCGGAGTTGGGATCGGCTCCTCCGATCATTTGAAGCTCCACCTCAGTCGCTGTACTGCTCTGATACCAGGTTTTCACAGGGACAAAAGATAGGGAAGAGCCAACCTCGTTGGCCATGGAACGGCGAGCTCCGGTGCTCCCACCGATGATGCTACAATTGCAATGAGCTTTGTGGCACATGCAGCGAACCAACCCGGAGGAGCCAACTAATCAGACACTAGTCCAAGGCGTATCTAATTTTCTATTGAAGCTTTCTTGGCTTTACTAGTGGGCGACAAAAGAGTCATGCGACTAATGTAAAGAAAGGAGCTAGGAGAACAAGACGGAAAATTGCATATATAATTGCACCAGTTTTTCTTCGTCTTTCATTGAGCCTCGGGAATGTAGATCTGATCAATTAATTAGTAATATGATTGGGGTCTGAGTCTATGGGAGGAGAGATCAGAGAAGGAGGATGAAAAATTCCAACGTGAATTGGAATTAGAAAGCTATTTTGGTGATGATTGCAAATTCAGCTCATCTTTCACCCACTTTCACGTGACATCGGGATTCGGCTTATGATGACGCCGAATTGACAGGCGATGTGCATTATTTATGGACTTTAGATGTGTGCAAATTCACTGTCTGCGTTCATTACGCATGACAAATCTGATCCCACATCAAGGGTAAGATGCATTCTTGAGCATGAGTAAAGCTTACATTGTGAAACCATTCTTTCCTTCGGTCACTTCTCAGCCTTGATTACTTGAAGAATTACAAGAACAAGGGATGGGGGCGTGCATCTTGGCTGAAGTGAGTGAGTTCGCACAATTTTAGCATGTAAGTTATACACCAATTTCGATCAGAAAATCAAACTCTAATTGATCGAAATCTCCAAATGGTAACAATATTGCATTTTAAGTCCGAATGATGGGTGGTCCTCTCCGGAAATCCAGCTAAAAGTTGGAACTTCATGTGGAACAGGACAATCAACAGTGAGTGTCCTCCTTTGACTGTAACTGTTAGAAAAAGACTGATGTGTCTTTGGTCGGTGTCATCTATGTTACATTGAATTTGCTAAATGCAGACTATCTACTATCCACCATTAAGGCTGACACGTAAAGCTTCTCTTGACAAGCTTTTCCCACCATTTCAGGTCATGGCGATAGATTTGAAACTGCTTATTCCAAGCCAAATATTTTGAAATAGTTTCCTTGCTTTAAGTTTTAGCCATCTGAAGACATGCTGCTGCCTGTCTTGTCAACCTTTTGAAATGAGACTGAACATTACATCCCGTCATTATCGAACCTCGACTGAATCAGACTTCAAGTAATCCTGAATTTTTGGAAACATTGATGAACAGGGTTCAAGTATCTTCCGGCGCTGGAAATTTTAAAATTGACAATTCTTTTTATATTAAAAAAAAAAAAAAAGTTTCTGTCAATTAAAGTTTGGATTTTCATTTATAAAATAAAGAAAAGTTTGAGCCAGAATTAGGTTATTAAATAAGTGCTTTTTAAGGGTAGTAGGCCATCAGAATAGGGAAGAGACGACCCGTTGACCCTTTGGACGGTGGGCTGTTGTACTCAGAGTTGATGCTTTTGGTACATCCGTGGAATCAAACCCTGAGGAGCCAACGAAGCAGACACAAGTCCAAGGTGCTAGGTAATTTTCTAAAGGAAACTTTCCTGGCTTTCTTGGACCGGTGGAGACCAAGAGTACTATTATTGAAGTAAAGAAAGGAGTTTTGAGGTGACCCAAAACAGGACATGTGAATTAAGAATTCGTTTAGATCACGTGTGATGTGAACTGCACCAGTTTTCCTCTTTGAAGATGATAAAATATGCCTGATCTTTTCTTTTGCGGAGCCAATGAACTGAAGATATGCTAAATTGCTAATAATTTATGGGGACTGAGTCTATAATTAGAATTGGAAAGTATTTTAGTAACGGATTGTTGTCGCAGATCAATTGATAGAGAACTAGGAACTTCAGTTCATATGAAATTTATGATACTGAAATGCCTGGTTTGAGTGTAACCACCATAACTTTGTAATGCATAAACTTTTTTTTTTTTTAACCAAAAATTAATAAGGAAATTGATCGAAATGGAAACTGAACTTCATTTTATTTTATTTTATTTTATTTTTCTCCCGAACAAAACTTAAGGTGTTGAAGGTTTGATGGCATTGACGTAACTACATTCCGATATGTACTATCTGCTGTCTGTTAACGTGACTCGGTGAGTTGTACATCACGGGTCCTCATCCCTAGGTCATCGACGCGTTTGTGAACAGTCACCCTGCATTACCATCGCCCCCGTCCTCCAATGGCTCCTCGTCGTCCTCATGATCATGAACTTCGTTCGTCGTATCATCATCAACAACGGCTCTGCGCTCTGGCTGGGGAACGACGGTCTCGGCCCTGTCGGCAAAGTCCATGAGGAAGCGGAACACCGAATCGAAGACCTCAGAGGTCTCACGGCTCCTCTTCCCGCTCTGGGAATCCGACGGAGACATAGTGATGATCGAGAGTGAATGGCTCAGTGGCGGTGGACGAATTTGGGAGACGTGCTCTGGGGTTTATATATCGAACAAGAATCATTTCTCGAGGAATAGTTCACAAGTTTTGGCCATGGAAAAGTTCGCGCGTATCGCTATTAGAATTGGGACTTCATTTAATAGTAATCTTCATACAGTTATCAATAATATACAGAATCTTTTATGATATTAGATCAAGGAGAATCCTATATATATATTTTTAGGATTTTTAAGGCCCAAAGTGTCTCTCCTATTGTATATTTTCATGTATATGGTTAAGTTTCATTAGTATACACGGCGGAATCTGACATTTCAACATTTCATTCCTATAATTATTTATTCGTTGGGGAAGGTTTATCATGACTTTGAAATCTTTTCTACTTATCATGCCCACTATGAACTTTGGATAGTCAAATGCAAAGCTAAGTATTACCAACATCGATATAAGACACACGACACGATACGTCAACATTTTATTTCTAAAAAAAGACAAAATTTCGAGTTAGAATACTTATATTTTATAATAAATTATTATTTTTATAATTATTTCAATCAAATTAATTTGATTTAAATTCACGAATAAATAATTAATAAAAAAACTAGAATGAATTTACACTAAAAACATTAATCCATCATTTATTAATATCATTTATTATTTCAATTTGACAAATTCAACTCAATTTCAATAATCCATAAAATTTGGAGAGAAAAACAAACAATTCACATTCTAGACTTGTGTGTCTAATGTGTGGAAGAGGAGAAAAAAATTGGAGGGTGAGTTGTGCATGAGGAAAGTAAAAGTTAAGAAAAGATAAGATTAAGTTTTCCTTCTTTCTCTATTTATCATTTTTTTTTATTTTTTTTTTCACATATATACAATTTGACCTCTCATTTATTAAAAAATTTTAAAATTGATCACGTATGTCAAAATCACATGTCGAAAACTCACATGTCAAAATTAAATATCAAGAAAGTTAATTAAGTGTTGAATTTTTCAACACGTGTTAATCAAATATCCGAAAGTATCCAAGAGTGTTAGACATACATCGAAATGTTTGACGCGACACTTAGGCTCCAGAAAAGTATCGGTACTTCCTAGGTGAAAAGTGGTTAACTTATCTATTCTATTACTATTTTATTCTCTATCAGTTTCAATTCTAAATCATAATTCAATTTACATGTAAGGAAAGTGAAATGTTCCATTACTAAAATCGCATTTTCATTTGGTAGTCCGAAAAATAAGAGTCTTTGTAAGTAATTTCACAAAATCTCTGCATCGATCCCAAGAAGGAGGGCATGTGATGGATCCGTCCTCTCTGAGGAGCGCTTTGGATAGATGAAGCAAGCAGATGGTGGAGCGCGAGTGATGGCCTGGAACTCAGTCTGGGCTAACAAACACTCTCCATTTTCAAGCACGATAAAGGGGGCGAAACATAGAAAGGAGCGTGCAGAACCAAAAGGCAACAAGTTACACAAGCCTGTCTTGCTCTTCTTGGAGGAGCTGTGGCCTGATCAAAAGACACTTCTCGCCTCTCAATATACGCCTCGAAGTATATGTTGCTGATTCTATCAATCACCAGAATCACATTGCACCTTATAGCTACACCACCAAAATGGGGCTTCATCGCTCCCCAAGCACCTTTCCCATGTTGCCATCTACGTTGATCGCTTCTATCCGAGGAGGACCAACTAGATATTCCCACTCTCTCGACTCTGCAAATTTAAATGTTAAGTGCAGGCTATTTGTTAGAAATTTTTGTGATAAAAGATGCTAAAAAGGAGCGCCTATCAAAGGAAGTAAGTTTTCTCTTTTGTTGCGAAAGCTTGGGCCTTTCATGGCATAGTCGCCTATAAACGATGCTCTTGAAGGCCCAAGTCCCATTTCCATATAACTTGCGATGTGGCTTTCAATCGAGCCTGCCCTCTTTATGTCTATGGCTGCTCCTCCAGTCCAAGTACAGAGCCCACTTGAGCACCCTCCAGTACCATACCGATGACACTTTGAACGAGGACAGCAGGCATTGGTAATAATTGGTGTAATGAAAGTTCTAAAATTTATTACAAAATTATAATTAAAGATGATGAAAAGGAAAAAATGTTAAAAGAAAAAGGGAAAAGGATTAAAGAAGAAAAGAAAGAATCAATTGGGATTCTTAAATTGGATTGGGGTGATGACAGTCAATGAGGGTTGGCCGCGTGAGTATTAGCCAACCCTTGCATGGTGGTTGCGCCACCACCAAATGCACAAGCGAGAGCCTACGAATCCTCGCCTGCTAGCCATGAGGACCAATAATGCTTGCTGATCCTGGCAACAGTTGCTAGCCTTTGCAAGCCCATGCCTAAGTCCCCGCAAGGGTCGCGCATCCTTGTCGGCGAAGTAAGGAGGGGAGGTGCTGCCCCTTAATTTAATTTTACTTTTAAGGTTTGGAGGAAAGTAGTGTCACTCTGACATTATAGCACTTTTCATTAATATAATGGCGACATAGGAAATATCCTCGTCAGCAAAGTAAGTAGTGGAGGTGCTACCCCTTAATTTAAGTTTTCTTTAAGCTTAGGACGAAAATAGTGTCACTCTATCCATTATAGCACTTTTCATTAATAAAATGGCAACATAGGAAAAAAAATATCATGTTAGTATTTTCTATCACTCAAATTTGATGAAGCTAATGGAGTATTTTTTTTTTTTTTTTACATAATTGGACAAGTTTTAAAACTTGATTGTACAACTTAAAAGTTTCAAATCTATGATATAAGCTGCTTCTAGAAATTGTGCTTGTTAACCCTAAGGGCACCAATTAAAATAGCACTCCTTAAACACATTTAAATAAGTTGAATCTCGACTTTAAACTCATCACCAGCCCATACCACGAGAGAAGTTCATGTGTCAAAGACAAGAACTTTCCTTGTTTGCAAAGTCTCATAAAATACGATATCTAAATACCTTGTTGTAGCTTTGAAGAAATTCTTGTATAGATTTATATCCTCTTATCAAACAGGAGATAAGGACACCATAAGTGTTTAACTTTCATACTCTACCTATTTGAGTGCCGTAATTCTTTTTCTAACCACTTGAGTGCCATAATTTTTAATAAAACATTTACTCAAGTGCCATAAATTTTAATTGATCACTTAAGTATCATAACTTTTTAAAAACATTCATCCAAGATCATTTTGAGAGAAGTCTCATTTTTTGGACCTTAGATTCTGTATATCTAGCATCATATACCTTGTTCTGGCGAATTTGTTGTTATATAAGTTAAGTGAATTTGAGAGGATAGAAATGTGGTGAGTTTATTGCAGAAGCCCATTGGGGCACAAAAACTTGTTCAAGAGCTTAGCGCAGTGCGAAAGGGACGATTTAGGAAACCGCAAAACCTGGTGAATGGAAAAGAAGCATAGAGATTGATTCCTGGAAGGGGACTACGACGTCCCTGAATTTCTTCACCGTTTGCACTGAGACCCTGTCGATTATGATTCTCAAGGCTGAAACAAAAAGGTTCCTCAGAGGATCAAGCAGTCATGCCTACCAGTCGTCACAACTTTCGCAGTCATCCAATAATGGAAGAACACGGTCAGTGGACAGGGCATCTTCTTCTTTGGCTAAGCCTTTCCCAGAAAATAAAAAAACAGACGAAATGCTTTTAATTCCTCGGCTAGAAATTATCAATTAAAAAATGGAGACAATCTTGCAGCATGTGAATGCATAACCTTCCCTCGAGTGTGAAGGCGGAAGGCTGGTTTGATAGGAGCTCAGTCTCTGCTTACACCATCTCAACTCAGAAGCTGAAACGCCGTGTAAATAACAATTTGGATGTTCTGGCGAGGAAGTTCAGTGGGGAAAATGGTACTCGAAAACAGGGGGCTAAATCAATGTGGTGACCTTGGTTTCAGGAGATCTCAAGACCTCAATCAAGCTGTGATCTCCCAGAGACTAGGATGGCAATTTCTCATCGGACCCAATCTAAATCTATTGCAGCTTGTGCATGAGAGTGACGCTGGTGAAATAGGGTGAAGAAGGAACTTCGATGAATCATGGATTGAGAAGGTCCAGCAATCGGCATCCTTCTTATGGAAGAACATATTTTCTACAAGACCTCTGCTGAGGCAGGGTTTGGGTTTGGCTGTAAGGGACAGTCACGTTAATGATGTGGGAAATCCTACTTGAAGACGTATTTGGGTCATCCTAATGTTCCTGCATTAGTGTATGATGTGGTTCGCAAGTTTACTACTATGTAAAGACGCAATTCAGCAGTTGAATTTCATTACAGATGCCGAACCCAGGAAAGCATTTAGATACACAAACTGCTAGGATTACTTTGGAGGACGCACGTATACATAAAGCGCAAAGAAAGACTGAATGAAAGTGAGCACCAGAATCAGGGAGGCCGCCAGTGCCGAAATGAAAGACAGTGGAGTACCAAAGTACTTCCGCTTCAATACCATCCACCGCACCAGCCACCGGTTCCTATGGTATCTGTTCAGGTCCTCCATCACTCCAGCCAGATAGCTCCTGCTAATATCGAACCCCACGTCCTTCCCCAAGTTGTTGAAGAAGCTTGCAACCTCGAAGGAGGTCCCGAAAGTAATTCTCCACCACGTGGTGATCCGATAAGAAGCTCGCATCGTCTGCGGTGGCCATAAGGCACCCCATGAAGGTCACGTAGCTAGTGACATTCTGCGAGCAGTAGCAATAGCACTGCTCGAACGCAACGCAATTGAGGAAGAAGGAGCTGGTCAATTCATCGATCGTCAGCGGGGGGATCTCAAGCACTCCCTTGTTGAACCGAATATCGAGCCAACCGTCGCACTTCCTTGGCTTGAATTTGACTCCTGAGCGGCGGAGCTTCGTGACTGACTGGACCAGCTGCATATACTCAGAGTCGAATTCCCTCGGATCTTCCGGAGGGAGGTTGATAAAGCTCATGTGGATCAGGTGGAGCAAGTGCTTGACGTCTGAGACATCGTAGTACTTCTCAAGGACCTCCTGTGGCCGCTGCACGCCATAGTTGAAGAACCGCAGTGCGAGCTTGACGAGAGAGTACTGGTCGTCATCACCAGGGCCCTTCGACAAATCGTAGAGCGTTTGGAGGACGAAGAAGGGGACTTGGTTCTCGAGATGAAGGAAGTCGCGCATGAACGCAGTGAACGTCCACAGCATGTTGAAGATCGGGTCGTCGGGGTCGGGCGTGATGATGCCCTCGATCACTCGGAACAACTCGATGATAAAGCAGCCATCGAGGACCATCATCTCAATCAGCTCCAAGCTTCCGAAGTTGAGTGGCTCAGAGTAACAATCTCGAATCTCCTCTTCCCTAGATGCGATGGCATTGGAGTAATCGTTGCAATCAACTCCAAAGTTTCTGGTTCGGGAGACGAGAGTGGAGAAGAACCGCGGCTTGTGCTCTTCGATCATCTGGACGCACTCTTCTCTCCCATGGTGGTACGGGCCGATGGACACGATGCGGGGCTTGTAGGCCCTGGGATTAACCTCGCATAGCGTCCCAGGGACCCTAAAGATGCAGCAGGAGTAACTGCCGGCTGAATGCTTCAGACGGGTCGGCCTCCGCTGCAGTACGGATGACCAGTCCCTTGCCGCCTCCGTCGCCACCGTGATCAGATGTTGGTGGTTGGCTTGACCGTTCATGGGGTTGGGACTGGCTCCTCCAATCATCTGAACCTCCATCTTGGCTGCCGTACTGCTCTGATACCAGGTTTCCGCAGGCACTAAAGATGGGGAAGCGACGACCTCGTTGACCTACGGATAGCAGGTTCTCATGCTCCGGCCGGCGATGCTGCAATGGCGATCAGCTTTTCCCCAAGTTCAGCGAACCAAACCTGGTGGGAGCCAACTGAACAGGCACGAGTCCAAGGCATAGCTAATTTTCTACAGCAGCTTTCTTAGCTTTACTTGGGCTAGTAGGAGACCGGAAGTCCCATGATCAAACATAAAGAAAGGGGAATAGGAATATTTTCAACAAACTGAGGTCATGTGTACCGACAAAAAAATAAAAATAAAAGGTCATGTGTGAACTGCCCCAGTTTCCTTCAACTTTCCATGAGCCTAGGAGCGGAAGTCCTAAAGCTGGCAAATGGGTCATATATAGGTAATTAAATATGGATTAGAAATGGGTCAAATGAAAATTAAATATAGGTTAGAAATGAGTTAAGTAAAAATTAAATATATGTCAGAACTGAGTCTGAGAAAATAAAGCAAAAAAAAAAAAAAATTTGAATGGGTTATTAGAAAACCACTTTGAATCAATGGCCTTCACTCTTTAACTTTATAAAAATGTTTTTTAAATATAAAAATCAAAATTATAATTATTTTTCATATTTCAATTTTCTTTTTCTTTTTCTTTTTTTTTTTTTTCTTTCTTTTTCTTCCTTTTTTAGCCAGCCACCAGCCGACGACAGCCGGAAGACTTAAGGTCACCGGAATGCGACACTCGAGGTCACCAACGACGGGCGAGACTCGAGGTTGCCGACGATTGGTGAGACTTGAGCCTCCTCGACGCGAGGCTCGCAATGACTAGTGAGACTTGAGCTCACCGATGTCGGGGTCTCGGCCTCACCAAATCGGCAAGATCGAGCCTTGCCCGACACCCTCGCGAGATCCTCAGACCTCGAGCGATAATTGGCGAGACTTGAGCTTGCCAACCTCACCAAATCAATGAGTTTGATCTCGCTTATGGCGCCGCCAACCGACAACGGCCGGCCGATGAAGAAGAAAAAAGAAAATAGAAAAAAAAAAATAATATTATTAAAAATTAAAATTTATATTTTTAAAAATTAAAAAATTATAAATTTAAAAAAAAAAAAATTTTAAAATTTTAATTTTTTAAAAAATATTTTTAAAAGAATTATAAAAAATTTCCATTAAATTTGTATTGCATAAAAAAATTTTTAAAATTGTATTGCATAAAAATGTTTTAAAACACTTTTTTTTTAAAAAAAATCATAAAAATGAGCTTTTTTAGGTTTAGTTAAAAAAATTTCATGTTACAATTTTTAATTATTCAATGGTATGTTCACTTCAAATAAGAGAAGCATGTGCATAGTCTAATTTTTTATAAATATTTCAATTTATAGGTTTTTTAAAAAAATTTTATTTTATTTACTATTTTAAATTTAATTTGAAATTTTAATCCAATTAGCATATAGTAGAAGTGGGTTTTCCTAGAATATAAACAGATTTTAGTAATATGGATCGGGTCAAATATGGGTCACTTGATTTACACTACATAAATATAGGTCAAAACGATTAAATAGGTCAAATATAGATCGACCCATTTTCGACCCGATCTAAACTTGACCCAACCCACCCATTTGATGGGAAGTCCTGCTAAAATCGCTAGCAAATAATGGCAACTGAGTCCCTAATCAGAATCAGGAAGCTACTACAACCTTGATTCTAGTGGCGGATTAATTGATAGAAAACCAGAAACTTTAGTGAGACCCCTGTAGATGTGCGTGAAGCTCACGCTTTTTATTTGAAACCAGAAAGCTCAGCTTTATCTTTAATTTATTTATGGTGCTAACCGAAAATTGACGTTTTGAATATGTAATTGGCAATGGTGTGACTGCTTTCGGACATGCACCATTGGTGCATTGTGAATGAGGCCGGCTGAGTTGAATATTGTGGAAAACCCTCCCTACCCTACGTCATTTGCAATTCCCATATTCCCATAAAATTATTACATTATTTGGCAATTGCGCGTCCTGATCTAATGAAAATTATTTTTTTGTAAGAATCAATTGAAGAATCAGAAAAAAAAAAAAATTCCCCATTAATTCCATCACGTGGAAATGAAACATTATTCCGTAAATCTAGTATTCGTATTAAAATTAATCTGGCAGTCGAATTTAGTGAAGTGTGCCATTTTAATGATTATGTATGATATCAGGACGTATATCACGTCCGTGTAATCATTTCTTCACGGAAATATATTTACTACGTGTACGTGTTGCTTCCAATTGGCTGGAGCTCTTCTCCACGTCCAAAAGACCAATGAATGCATGCAAATGCCCTAACGGAGGCATTTATTGACAAAAGCAACCGTATCCTGCGAATGAAAGGAAAAAATTACTAGAAATTTCAGAGAAAAGTATATAAAAATTCTAAACATATTATATTGAAATTAATTCAATTATAAATTTTTCGATTAAATCAATTTAATCCTAAATCTTTTAGTAATATGTCAAAATAGTGCATTAAGTTAATTTTGGTAAAAAATTACTAACATGGAGGGAGAATTACCGAAAATATCCTAAACCTATTACAATTGTGCTTGATTCAGTCTAAACTTTTTATTTTGGCTAATTTAGTCCTAAACATTTTATAATTATGCCAATTCAGTCCATCCGGCCAAAATTGAATTGACCGCCGACACGACGTGGACACCAGCTATCCAGTAAACGCTGACGTGGCATTTTTTTTAAATTTTTTTTTGAATTTTTTAATTCATTTTTAAATGATTTTCTTAATTTCTTTTTATTATTTCCCCTTTGTCTTCTTCCTTGTTTTGTCTTTTTCCCTGCACCTTCTTCTTCAACCTTGCGCCTTCTTCTTCCCCGAATCTCTCTATTCCTTCTGCAACTTAATCGAACGAGAATTTTTGGTGACAAATCAACCTCTATATGCGTCGTATCCAGCATACACATCGCCACCAAACCAACACCAACCGGCGGTCACCTGCTCCAATCGACGGTCACCAACTCCGGACGCTTACTCTGGCAATCGCAACAATTAACGGAAAATCTTTACATGAGATTAATTTCTTCCATGCTTGGCTTTCTAGCAAGCATATAATCACCAGTGAACTACAAATCACAGAGACGAACTGACTAGGGTGGCCTTGAACCACATGGCACGCCGGCGGGGGAAGATTTCCGGCGAAGAGGAGGATTTACGGCCGAGGATTGAACCCGAGAGAACGTTCTTCGGGGCGGCTACACTGAGAGTAGTGAGAGATGGGAAGAAGGATGGAGATGGTCGAGGTGGCTTGGTCGAGTCTATCTAAGGAGAAGGAGCGGCGCCCCCAGAAAAAGAAAAGCCCCCGCTCTCTTTCTTTCCTTTCGCCTCTCCCCTTCTCCCTCTAAAATCTCTCTTCCTCAAAGCGTTCCTCTCTCTCCCCCTTGCGCTATGGTTTCAGCCAAGAAAGAAAAGATGCCCCACCCGTCTCTGTGTGAGGAGAGCTTCCAAAGAACTCCAGAACGTTTTGATGCAGCCTTCTGCGATTCCCCAAAAAACCAATGAGCCCCCTTTTGCTTTCCCTCAGTGAGCGCTCCCTATATTTCCTTCAAGCTTTCCCTCTTCTGTGAAAGTTCCAGGCGGTGCAAGCAAGAAGAATGTTCTACTCTCACCAGCTTCTCACCTCCAAAGATCTCCTCGGCCAGATATCATCATCCTCTCGTTTGTCTCCGGTTTCTCTCAGCAAGCAACCTCTCTCTCTCTCTCTCTCTCTCTCTCTCTCTCTCTCTCTCTCTCTCTCTCTCTCCAATGGCCGGCCGGGAAGGAGAAGATGGGGAAAAAAAAAAGAATAAAAAAATTCGAAAAAAAAAAAAATTATATTTAAAAATGCCACGTCGGCGTTCATCGGACGGCCAACATCCACGTTAGCGCTGGCTGGCCAATTTTGGCCGGATGGACTGAATTGGCACAATTATAAAAGGTTTAGAACTAAATTGGCCAAAAAAAAAAAGTTTATGACTGAATTTGCACAATTACAATAAGTTTAGGACTTTTTTGGTAATTCTCCCCTAACATGGATATCGACTGTCCTACGTAACATTACTAAAACTAACATAGACATTTTTAAAACTTTTTTAAATTTTTCTGAATTTGTTATTACTTTTTTTTCCATTTCCTTTTCTTTTGCTTATTTTTTTCTTCCTTTCGATTATTTCCTAACTATGGAATTCTTCCTTTCGATTATTTCCTAACTATGGAACAATGACGTCGCTGGCTGACCATTGCAACCACAGGTAAGGGTCTCCGCACCCTTGTTGGCCACAAGCGAGGGTGTCAAGCCCTTGCCCAAATCCAAGCAAGGGTCACAATACCCATGGCCAGATAAATCAACATGAGTTGCTTTCTGAAAAAATTACAACATTCATATCTCCACTTAATGATCAAGTTCAAGTGGACAAGTAGGGCTTGGGAAAAATTTTTAGCAATATATGCTGGGCATATCATGATTGGTTTACAACATTAATACTAAACGGTGTGACAAATTATAAGTGACATTAATAATGTACTATTTGGGATTATTTTGACCAAGTCAAAGGTTAAATAGTCAAAGAGAGAAAAAAAAAAAAAAAGTAGGCCTCAAGCCCCTCAAAGGGAGGAGCACGCGCCAAAGAGAAGGGAAAGAGAAAGAATGAAAGAAATAAGGAAAAGGGAAAAGAAAGAAAATGGCTATTGCACGTACAAGCCATGGAGGCCATGCAAAGTCGATTTAACTTCAATTCATAACGTTTGATAAGTGTTCATGCTCTTTATTTGTCCAATCAAAGTAGTTCTCAAAGTTAGGTTATACATTCGAAGTTTTGTAATATTCGAGAAATGAAATCTAATTTTTGAGTTATAGAGTTTTGGGATTTTATGTAAATTCTGGATTATGACATTGGAGAACTATGGGTTTTGATGGGATTCATTTTCGAACAACGATTTGATCAAAGTGAGAATTTTAGGATTTTACGTTCGAGTTTCGCGACAACTTGAATGATCGCTTTGGTCAAACAATTTGTTACCCTTAAGAGCCCTTTTGTTAGCATTTAGACATAATATAGCAATTTCATAGTTGTAGTATTTTACTCGGTTTTAACGTCTATTCTAACTTAATTATTAGGATTGCAAGTTCAATAATTCAAATAACGTTTGTTATTTGGTTATAAGCATTCTGAGATGAATGGTACAATCTCTTCTTTGAGTTAGTTTAATAAAGTAGTTATTGTTGGAGAAAGTTATTTTACTATTTTGAAGTTGACAAAACATTTTCAAAGTCTAGTCTGAAGACTTCTAGACTTTAGTGTCAAAGTCAAAGACCGCCAGACTTTAAGTTCAAAGTCTGCCTACACTAACAGTTTCCAAATTAAAAAATGAAGACTTATCCAAATGCGATATTATCTTTATTTTTCAAGGATTCGATTCTTATGGTTTATGGATGACCTTATGGTTGGATCTAGCATCTACGTAATTGATTATCCTTATTGGAATCAATTCCGATATTCAAATCTTTTGGAATGCAAATAAATTTGAAAGGTTCTACTTATAGAAACCAAGATCCTGATTGTATGGGTGAATAAGATTGATGGGCTTTCATCACAAATCATCAAACGACTCAAGATCTCCTTGATTGATTTTGTCCAATGAGTAGATTGGAAGAATTCCTTTGGAAAGTGCCAACGGTCGAGAAGGCATGAAGGAGTATTTAAGGCGGACTCTCCAGTTGTTCGAAACAATGCATGAAAGAAAATTTCAAAGTTTAAAACTTCCTAGTTCCTTGTTATTTCATTCACTGAGCTTAAAGTTGTATACAAAAGAGATAAACTTATAGTAAGACTTTGTGAGAGATCAGTAGAGACTCTTCACTTAGAAGTCAAAAACCAAGTTGTAAAATTTCTTTTAATTCTTAGTGGAGTCCAACTAGTGGACTGTCAACCGGGAGAGTAGATCTAAGTCGAATCACTATAAACATTGTGTTCTTTTTCTCTTCCCTAAACTCCTTTATTTTGATTCATAGCTCTAATTAATTGTTTAAGTTTAAATTTCTTTATTTTGTTTAAAGATTTATCTAATCGTTAAAGTCTAAATTCATCTGTGATTTCTAAAGGCAAATTATTCCTACTAAACTTTGCGAAAAAAATTTCACACCTATTCACCCCCATCTAGGTGTTTATACTAGCCATTTCAATTATGTTATGAGTTAAGACATAAACTAGATCAAGCATTTATTACCCTAAAGATGCAGCAGGAGAAATTGCTTGCCGATTGCTTCAAATAGGTTGGCTTCTGGCTGAGCATCCTGTGATATCCCAAAATTTTTCCCTATTTCAAAATATATGAAATGGTTATTTCATCGATGCACTTATAATTATTTTACTCTAATTAATCACTCACAAGTTAACTAATCATTGGATAAAGCCGTAAAGGGTTAAAACGCGAAAGATTAGAGAATTCGATCGGAAATCGACCACTCGACCATAAGGGTTGACAAGGGTCAATACTACATTATATAAATCAATTAGTGAACAGATATAAATCGATCGACTGAAGTACGCATTTGGTTTGCGGGTGATTCCGCACAATTATGATATTCGCATCGAACGACAAGAAATCGATTTTCTATTGATATTATATTCAGGGTATGTAATTAAACCCTCGCTATTACATGACAACCAATGGTCATTCACAATTCAAAGATGCACAAACGTGGATCGAAAATTATCGACCACGGGTCAACCGCGCAAGAACTCCTAAAAGCCACCGATAGATTAGGTTGTACTAAAATCGCGTTTGATCAATTTTAACCATGAAATTTAATTCAATTTCGAATATCAATTTTTTAGGGTTTCCATATTTAATTAGTGGACGTCGTCTCATCGTCCATCAAATTAGCGGCAAGCCCAAAATTTCAGAAAAGAAATTATCGGATAAAAAATCAAAGATTGGAAGAAAAAAAAAATGATAATATTATTATTCTTCTCTCTCTCTCCTCTTTCTCCTCTCCTTCACGCTTCCTCCTCCTTCAGCCGAAATTCCTCTTTCTTCTTTCTCTCTCTCTCTCTCCGTCACGTTTTCTTCCCCTTCTCCTTCCCACGAAATTTCCTCCCCCTCACTTTTCTTCTCTCTTTCTTCTTTTTCTCCCTCTCTCTCCCACTTTTCCACCCCCTCACTTACCCCAACCCTTCTACCACAATTTCCCCCAACTTTCCCTCCATTTTTTGTTGTTTCTCTCTCTTCTTTCCCTCTTCCTCCTCTAGACAACCCCCCTTCCTTTTTTCTTTTCTTTCTCTCTTTCTTCTCTCTCTCTTCTCCCCCTCACGCATTCTCCCTTCTGCCGCAGCACCCCCATCTTCTTCCCCTCCATTTATTTGCTTTCATTTTCTATAACTTCATCATCCACTCGGCTCACCACCATCCTCCATCTCCACCACCAGCACGCCACCATTATCCTCACCATTGCACACCATCCACCCAAGCCAAGCACCCTTGGCCTTGAGCTCAACTTCGACGAACCGTCACCGTTCAAGTCGTGAGCCTCGTGTTTTTGTCGCTGCGAGCTCACCGTCACCAGAAACCCGTGAGTTAACCTCATAAATTTTGATTAAGGGTTAATTACACTTGTTTAGATTGGATTAGACTTAAGCATATTTAGCAAATTAATCTAGCTAGAGTAAGTGCTAGTTAGTTAAATCAGTTAAGTGGACTAAGTGGTTAGTCTAGTTAGTTACTTTAGTTAGGTCATTTAGTTAGGAATTAGAATGGTTAGTTTAGGGAGTTAGTTTAGTAGATTGATTTAGTTAGGTATTTAAATAATTGATTAGGACTATGATCAATTTAAATTAGTAGTTAATTTGATAATTGTTAATTAATTAAATCATTTAAATTAATTATTTAATATTTTCCAGAAATTATACTAGAATAGCCGGTGACCGGAATTTTGTGCTGATTGTAGTGGTATGCTCAATTTATGCAATCAATGGTTAAATTGTGCAATTGAGTGATGATTGTAAATTTTGAGCATTTATTTCAAAATTGTGAAATTTCAATATTTAATTAAAAAATACCGAGTGTTAGGTTTTGGACACTGAAAGTGTTTTTAAATACTATATCAAACAATAGGATTTTAAAAGAGATGATACAAATTTTCTGATTTGATCTGACCGTGTCCCCACACACGATTATTTTACCATGTGTTTCTAATGTGAAGAAAATAGGTCAAGATCACTATTTTAATTTAGACATTTGAGTGCAATGCATGGTGTCCTGAGCCGAAATTGGGTGGATGCATGAATGATATGAGAACCTGTTACGAGCCTTTGGGGCCGGACGATACTTATTCAAGAATAGCCCAAGTCAACAGATGCCAGTCGCAGTGGAGACTACGCCAGAAAACCACTGACTATTGAGTCGGTCGTGGCAAGTGGGTTGTAATCAATTGGGACGCATGAGTGATTGAAACTAAGGTGCCTGATTAGGAGACAGAATTGTGTGGCGCGATATGAGACGTGTCATAATAATTTGGTCTGGTAATCGAGACCCATGTAATTGTGGTGATATATTTGTTGAGACGTCCCGATGATAAATGATTTCAATGCAATTATATGTAATTTGAATTGTATTGACGTGTAGGAGAGTACTAGGATGAGGTAAGTTTTCGAGGATATATGGTTAGATGACTCGTGGGTGTATTTCTCTCCTAACTGAGATTTAGGACATGAACTCGCTGAGACGTCGTCTCACCCTGTCATGGGCTAAATTTTTCAGGTCCTTAGATGGAAGAGTGCCGGTGAGGTACGGGGTTTTGTAGAAGGTGGAGTTTAGGTTTTTCTATATCCCCTACCGGATTTTGACGGGCCTTCCATTGGGACTGGACAATGGGTGATAGTTCACCCTATGGATATCAAGAAGTCTGATAGGGTCATAGGGGACTCCGGTCCGTGGACAAGGAGTTTAGAGCGTAGATAACCTAGTAGCTCTTCTTTTTGAAATAGACCCATGTTGTATTAGACTTTTCTATATATAAACGCTCCTGTGTAATAAGTGTGTTTTGTGAAAATTACATCCTATGTTTCTATCACACTTTTGTGTTGTCAGGGGATTGTTATTACGCTTTCGCATGTGCAATTAAACAAATGGATTGGCGACATTTCCTGGGACGTCACAAATTTTTATCAACTACCGAGGGATGTGCACAAACTTAGGGTTCGGGGCGTGACACATCCAATTCCATATGGATGACCAATTGCGCATCGGCTCTGGTGCTACAGCTCCGGTGCCACCATGACCACATGGTGGGGGCTGGCGTGACCGTTCACGCGGTTGGGATTGGCTCCTCCAATCATTTGATGCTCCACCTCAGCCGCTGTACTGCTCTGATACCAGGTTTTCACAGGGACAAAAGATAGGGAAGAGCCAACCTCGTTGGCCATGGAACAGCGAGCTCCGGTGCTCCGAGCGATGATGCTGCAATTGCATTGAGCTTTGTGGCACATTCAGTGAACCAACCCGGGGGAGTCAACTAATCAGACACGGGTCCAGGGCGTATCTAATTTTCTATTGAAGCTTTCTTGGCTTTACTAGAGGGCGACAAAGAGTCATGCGACTAATGTAAAGAAAGGGGCTTGCGATATGTTACGCCGAGAACAAGGCGGAAAATTACCATACATAATTGCACCAATTTTTCTTCGTCTTCCATTGAGCCTCGGAAATGTAGATCTGATAAATCAATGAGTAATATCATTGGGGTCTGAGTTTACAGGAGGATTGATCAGAGAAGGAGGACGAAATATTCCAAATTGGAATTAGAAAGCTATTTTGGTGATGATTGCAAGTTCAGCTCCTTTTTCACCCACTTTCATGTGACATCGTTGATCATTGTCAAAAAGGGATTCGGCTTATGATGACGCCGAATAGACCGGCGACGTGGGTTGTTTATGGACTTTAGATGTGTGCCAATTCACTGTCTGCGTTCATTATGCATGACAAATCTGATCCCACATCAAGGGCAAAATGCATTCTTGAGCATGAGTAAAGCTTAGATTGTGAAACCATTCTTTCCTTCGGTCGCTTCTCAGCCTTGATTACTCGTAGAATTACAAGAACAAGGGATGGGGGCGTGGATCTTGGCTGAAGTGAGTGAGTTTTCACAATTTTAGCATGTAAGTTGTACACCAATTTCGATCAGAAAATCAAACTCTAATTGATCGAAATCTCCAAATGGTAACAATATTGCTTTTTAAGTCCGAATGATGGGTGGTCCTCTCCGGAAATCCAGCTAAAAGTTGAAACTTCATGTGGAAAACAGTGAGTGTACTCCTTTGACTGTAACTGTTAGAAAAAGACTGATGTGTCTTCGGTGGGTATCATCTATGTTATATTGAATTTGCTAAATGCAGACTATCCAGTAGGGGTGAGCATAGTCCAGGTTGGCCGGTCCACCCCCTAACCCTAGAAACAACATGCACAGTGCTGGTTCTCAATTTTTTGGACCGAGAACCGACCCTATTAAGCTTGGGACCGAGGACCAGATCGATCCGGGGTCAACCTGAGACCAACTAATAATTTTTTATTTTATTTTTTGTACTCCTTTAAAAATGATTGAGGACCAGACTGACTCAATAAATTTGGTCTAGTTTCAAGGTTAACTTAGGACTAATATTTTTTATTTCATTTTTTGTACTCCTTAAAGGGCAACCGAGGATCATACCAATCAAATGGGTTCGATAATGAGCAAGGTCAGCCAAGAAAGACAAGTAGTAAGGGTCAAATGAAGTGAGCGTCAAAAAAATGAGCATCGAATGTCGAGTGGGGAGCAACAAACCAAGTTAGCATCGAGCAGTGAGCGGCACGAGTGATCCAAAACGAGCAAAGCGAGTATCAAGTGGCGAGCAAAAAAGTTTTTTTTTTCAATTTTAGTAAATTGAAGAGCAAGAGGACATATAAGATAAAAGAGAATGAATACTAGAGGAGGATGTCATAAGGTGCCTTTTTGGACGCCTTGAGGATTCCTCACAAAAACGTTTTCCTCTTCGTAAATTATAACTATTGATGCCATAAAAAACATTAAAAACCTAAGTTATTTAAGAATAATGTAAAATTATTTGAACTTCTCACTAAAGAGCTCTTTAATGTTGTTAACGCCGTTTACTTTAAGGTTTTTTTTAAAAAAATTATAAATAGTATTATATATATAGAGTCGGGGTTGGTCCAAGTTGGATCGATCCAAACTCTCAAGACTAAGGACTGACCCGTACAGCGCTGGTCCAAGAATTCTAAGATTAATGACCAACCCAGTCTCCCTGGAAACCGGACCAGGACCGGCAAGGTTGAGCCAATCCAAGGTCGGTCCAGGGTCAACCGTGGACCGATGCTCACCCCTACTATCCAGTATCCACCATTAAGGTTGACACATAAAGCTTCTCTTGACAAGCCTTTCCCACCATTTCAGGTTATGGCGATAGATTCGAAATTGCTTATTCCAAACCAAATATTTTGAAATAGGTTCCTCGCTATTGAAGTTTTAGCCATCTAAAGACATGCCGTTGCCTGTCTTTTCAATCTTTTGAAATGAAAATGAACATTGCATCCCGCCATCGCCAAACCTAGACTGAACCAGACTTCCAGTAATCCTGAATTTTTGGAAACGTTGATAAACAAGGTTTGAGTATCTTCCAGCGCTGGAAATTTTAAAATCAATAATATTTTTATGAGATTAAAAAAAAAAATTTCTATCAAATTTTAGATGGTTAAAGTTTGGATTTTCTTTTATAAAATAAAGAAAGGTTTAAGCCAGAATTAAGTTATTAAGGGTGCGTATGATAAAATTTCCATTTCTCGATTTCTCTGTTTCTCTATTTCTCGGAATAAGTTTGGAATAGAAATATGTTTGATAACGCAATTTGATTTCTTTATTTCTGAAACAAATTTCTATTCCAGAAATAGAGAAATCAAAGAAATCGAAGCTGAAATTTTTAACTTATCAATTTTTAAAATATAAATATAAAAAAAAATTTGGTAAGGTAAAAATAGAATTTTTTTTTTTTTCTCCATTTGGGCATCCTTCTTTGTTCATGGCTTTTCTATTTGGGCATTGCTTCTCCTTCTCCTCTCAACGCTTCAACCAAACCCTAGCGCCGTCGACTCCAAACAACCTGTCCATCCTTGCTGTTGACTCCGAATGCAATTGTTTCAAGCGACCTCAAGTTAAGATCTTGCCAATGTTGATTCCTCCCTATCTGATTCTGTTGAGCAATAATTTCAGGCGACCTTGAGTTAGGACCTTCCCTGACTCGCCACACAACCGCTGGTGGAACACTGGACGGGCCATCCCTCTCCTTCCAAAGTTGATTCCTCCCAATCTGATGAACAGTACTTTCAGGCGACCTCCTTGCAACCGATGGTGGAACACGGGACGAGCCATCACTCTCCTTCCATTGTTGACTCGTCCCAATCTGATGAGCAATAGTTTCAGGCGACCTTTACGCAACCGATGGTGGAACACAAGACAGGCCATCCCTCTCTGTCCAATGCCGATGATTCTGCCCATTCTGATGAGCGATAGTTTCTGGCGATCTCCACGCAACCGATGCTGGAGCACAAGACGAGCCATCCCTCTCCTTCCAATGCTGCTTATGCCAAGGAACAAAGGCCATGATAGCTACAGCTACCCGAAACTTAAAGCTGCAGTCAAGAATAAAACATGCCCACCATTCCTCTCAAGAAGCCTAAGAGAATAACACTGGCGGGTGAGTGTAAAACACCTCAAACCCACGTACCAAGAACTGGACTAAAAGAATAGACTAATTCCATTCATGATACATAGCTATAGAAGCAGAGTTCCATGAAATGGCAAGGGATAATAATATGTCGGAAATTCCATGAAATTGTATTTTCACATTTTGTAATGTATTAATATTATTTCAACTATTATTTTGTATTTGAGGATTTCATATATTGTTATCTAATCAATTTCTATTCATAGAAATAAAAATTTTATTCTGTTATCAAACGGATTTTTGTTCCAGAAATAAAAATTTTAAGTCATTATCAAACGGGTTTCTTTACTCAGAAATTTGTCCGTGGAGTAGAAATTGAGAAATCAATTTCTGATCAGAAATCAATTTCTAAAACAAAAATTTTGTCATGCGCTTTTTTAGGGTAGTAGGCCATCAAAATAGGGAAGAGACGACCCGTTGACCCTTTGGACGGTGGGCTGTTGTACTCAGAGACGATGCTTTGGTATATCCGTGGAGCCAAACCCTGAGGAGCCAACGAAGCAGACACAGGTCCAAGGTGTTAGGTAATTTTCCAATGGGAACCTTCTTGGCTTTCTTGGACCGGTGGAGACCAAGAGTACTATGATTGAAGTAAAGAAAGGAGTTTTGAGGTGACCAAGAACAAGACATGTGAATTAAGAATTCGTTTAGATCATGTGTGGTGTGAACTGCCCCAGTTTCTCACTTTGAAGATGATAAAGTATGCTTGACCTTTTCTTTTGTAGAGCTAAGGAACTGAAGATTTGCTAAATCGCTAATAATTTATGGGGACTGAGTTTATAATTAGAATTGGAAACTATTTTAGTAACAGATTGTTGTCGCAAATCAATTGATAGAAAATTAGGAACTTCAATTCATATGAAATTTCTGATACTGGGGAGATTGGACGAATGCCTCGTTTGATTGTGACCACTGTAAATTTGTAATGCATACACTTTTTTTTTAAAAACCAGAAATTAATAAGGAAATTGATTGAAACGGAAACTGAACTTTATTTTATTTTTCTCCTTAACAAAACTTAAGGTGTTGAAGGTTTGATGGCATTGATGTAACTACATTCCGATATGTACTATCTGCTGTCTGTTAACGTGACTCGGTGAGTTGTATATCATGGGACCTCATCCCTAGGTCATTGACGCGTTTGTGAACAGTCACCCTGCATTACCATCGCCCCCGTCCTCCAATGGCTCCACGTCGTCCTCATGATCATGAACTTCGTCCGTCGTATCATCATCAACAACGGCTCTGCGCTCTGGCTGGGGAACGACGGTCTCGGCCCTGTCGGCAAAGTCCATGAGGAAGCTGAACATCGAATCGAAGACCTCAGAGGTCTCACGGCTCCTCTTCCCACTCGGGGAATCCGACGGAGACATGGTGATGATCGAGAGTGAATGACTCAGTGGCGGTGGACGAATTTGGGAGACGTGCTGTGCGGTTTAAATATCGAACCAGAATCATTTCTCGAGGAAATAGTTCACAAGTCTTGGCCATGGAAAAGTTCGCCCGTTTTCGCTATTAGAATTGGGACTTCATTTAATAGTAATCTTCATAACAGTTATCAATAATACACAAAATCTTTTATGATATTAGATCAGGGGAATCCGAGTTCATTTTTTTTTTCTATATAAGGCCCAAAGTGTCTTTCCTATTGTATATTTTTGCCTATATGGTTAAGTTTCATTAGTATACACGGGTGGAATATGACATTTCAACATTTCATTCCTATAATTGTTTATTCGTTGGGGAAGGTTTATCATGACTTTGAAATCTTTTCTACTTACCATGCCCACTATGAATTATGGATGGTCAAATGCAAAGCTAAATAGCACCAACATCAATATGCGAAACATGACACGACACGATACGCCGACACTTCATTTCTCAAAAAGAGAAATTACGACATGTTGGAACACAGTGTATATTAAATGTATATTTTTATATATAATAAATTATCATTGTTATAATTATTTTAATCAAATTAATTTGATTCAAATTCACGAATAAATAACTAATAAAAAACTAAAATAAATTTACATTAAAAACATTAATCTGTCATTTATTAATATCATTCAGTATTTCAATTTGATAAATTCAACCCCATTTCAATAATCCACAAAACTTGGAGAGAAAAACAAACAATTCACATTCAAGAGTTGTGTGTCCAATATGTAGGAAGAGGAGAAAAAAACTTGGAGGTGAATTGTGTATCAGGGAAGTAAAAGTCAAAAGAAAATATAAGATTAAATTTTCCTCCTTTTCCCATTTATTATTTTTACTATTATTTTTTTATTTTTTCACATATATACATTTTAACCTCTCATTTATTAAAGATTTTTAAAATTGATCTCGTGTGTTGAAGTCACGTATCAGAAACTCGCATGTCGGAATTCAATATCAAGAAAGTTAACCAAGTGTTGAATTTTTCGACACGTATTAATCAAATGTCGGAAAGTATCCAAGAGTATTAGACAAGTATCAAAGTGTCTAATACGACACCAAGACTCCCGGAAAGTGTTAGTACTTCCTTGATGCGGAGCAGTTAACTTATCTATTCTATTACTATTTTCTTTTCTATCAGTTTCAATTCTACATGTAAGGGAAGTGAAATATTCGAATACTAAAATCGTATCTTCATTTAGTAGTCTGAAAATTAGTTTCACGAAATCTCTGCATCGATCCCAAGAAGGAGGGCATGTGATGGATCCGTCCTCTCAGAGTAGCGCTTTGGATAGATGAAGCAAGCAGATGGTGGGGTGCGAGCGCTGGCCTGGAACTCAGTCTGGGCTAACAAACGCTCTCCATTTTCAAGCACGAAAAAGGGGGCGAAACATTGAAAGGAGCTTGCAGAACCAAAAGACAACAACTTACATAACCCTGTCTTGCTCTTCTTGGAGGAGCTGTGGCCTGATCGAAAGACACTTCCCGACTCCCAATATACGCCTCGAAGTATATGTTGCCAATTCTATTGATCGCCAGAATCACATTGCACCTGATAGCTACACCACCAAAATGGGGCTTCATCGCTCCCCAAGCACCTTTCCCATGTTGCCATCTACGTTGATTGCTTCTATCCAAGGAGGACGAACTAGAAATTCCCAGTCTCTCGACTCTGCAAGTTTAAATGTTAAGTGCAGGCTATTTGTTAGAAATTTTTGTGATAAAAGATGCTAAAAAGGAGCGCCTATCAAAGGAAGTAAGTTTTCTCATTTGTTTCGAAAGCTTGGGCCTTTCATAGCATAGTCGCCTGTAAACGATGCTCTTGAAGGCCCGAGGCTCATTTCCAAATAACTCGCGATGTGGCTTTCGATTGAGCCTGCCCTCTTTATGTCTATGGCCGCTACTCCAGTCCAAGTACACAGCCCACTTGAGCACCCTCCAATACCATTCCGATGACACTTTGAACCAGGACACCCACTCTATGAATTGAAAGGTCCAAATGATCAACTCTGCAATCAGTTGTTAGAATCAATAGGTCTTCAAAAGTATTAATAATAATAATGGGTGTAATGAAATTTCTAAAATTTATTACGAGAGTACAATTAAAGAAGATGAAAGGAAAAACGAAAAAAGAAAAAGGGAAAAGGATTAAAGAAGAAAAGAAAAAAAATCAATTGGATTCTTAAATTGGATTGGGGCAATGTCAATCGATGAGGGTTGGCCACGTGAGTATTAGCCAACCCTTGTATGGTGGTTGCGCCACCACCACATGCACAAGCGAGAGCCTACGAACCCTCGCCTGCTAGCCACGAGGACTAATAATGCTTGCTGATCCTGGCAACAGTCGCTAGCCTTTGCAGGCCCATGCCAAACTCCCCGCAAGGGTCGCCCATCCTTGTTGGCGAAGTAAGGAGGGGAGGTGCTGCCCCTTAATTTAATTTTACTTTAAGGTTTGGAAGAAAGTAGTGTCACTCTGACATCATAGCATTTTTCATTAATATAATGGCAACATAGGAAATATCCTCGTCAGCGAAGTAAGTAGTGGAGGTGCTACCCCCTTAATTTAAGTTTTCTTTAAGCTTAGGACGAAAATAGTGTCACTCTATCCATTATAGCACTTTTCATTAATAAAATGGCAACATTAAAAAAATAAAATAAAATAAAAACATCACGTTAGTATTTTTTATCACTCAAATTTGATGAAGCTAATAGAGTATTTTTATTTTTTTTACATAATTGGACAAGTTTTAGAACTTCATTGTATAACTTAAAAATTTCAGATCTATGATATAAGTTGCTTTTAGGAATTGTGCTTGTAAACCCTAAGGGCACCAATTAAAAGAGCACTCCTTAAACACATTTAAATAAGTTGAATCTCAACTTTAAACTCATCACCAGCCCATACCACGAGAGAAGTTCATGTGTCAGAGACGAGAACTTTCCTTGTTTGCAAAGTCTCATAAAATACGATATCTAAATACCTTGTTGTAGCTTTGAAGTCATTCTTGTATAAATTTATATCCTCTTATCAAACAAGAGATAAGGACACCATAAGTGTCTAACTTTCATACTCTGCCCATTTGAGTGCCGTAATTCTTTTTCCGACCACTTGCGTGCCATAATTTTTAATAAAACGTTTACTCGAGTGTCATAAATTTCAATTAATCACTTAAGTGTCATAAATTTTTAAAAACATTCATCTGAGATCATTTTGAGATAAGTCTCGTTTTTTGGACCTTAGATTCTGTATATCTAGCATCATATACCTTGTTCTAACGAATTTGTTGTTATATTAGTTGAGTGAATTTGAGAGGATAGAAATGTGAGTTAGTTTATTGGCAGAAGCCTATTGGGGCACAAAAACTTGTTCAAGAGCTTAGCGCAGCGCGAAAGGGACGATTTAGGAAACCGCAAAACCTGGCGAATGGAAAACCAGCATAGAGATTGATTACTGGAAGAGGACTACGACGTCCCTGAATCTCTTCACCGTTTGCACTGAGACCCTGTCGCTTATGATTCTCAAGGCTGAAACAAAAAGGTTCCTCAGAGGATCAAGCAGCCATGCCTACCAGTCGTCACAACTTTCGCAGTCATGCAATAATGGAAGAACACGGTCAGTGGACAGGGCATCTTCTTCTCTGGCAAAGCGTTTCCCAGAAAATAAAATAACAAACGAAATGCTGTTAATTCCGCGGCTAGAAATTATCAATTAGAAAAATGGAGCCAATCTTGCAGCATGTGAATGCATAACCTTCCCTCGAGCGTGAAGGCGGAAGGCTGGTTTGATAGGAGCTCAGTCTCTGCCATCTCAACGCAGAAGCTGAAACGCCGTGTAGATAACAATTTGGATGTGCTGGCGAGGAAGTTCAGGGGGGAAAATGGCACTTGAAAGTCGGGGGCCAAATCAATGTGGTGACCTCTGTTTCAGGAGGTCTCAAGACCTTAATCAAGCTGTGATGTCGCAGACTAGGATGGCAATTTCTCACAGGACCCAATCAGAATATGTTGCAGCTTGTGCGTGAGAGTGGCGCTGGTGAAATGGGGTGAGAAGGAACTTCAGTGAATCAATAATCGAGAATGTCCGACAATCAGCATCCTTCTTATGGAAGAACATACTTTCTACAAGACCTCTGCTGAGGCAGGGTTTGTGTTTAACTGCAAGGGACATTCACGTTAATGATGTGGGAGATCTTATTTGAAGACATATCTGGGTCATTCTAATGTTCCTGCATTAGTGTATGATGTGGTTCGCAAGTTCACAACTATGTGAAGATGCAATTCAGCAGTCGAATTTCATTACAGATGTTAAACCCAGGAAAGCATTTAGATACACAAACTGCTAGGATTACTTTGGAGGACGCACGTATGCATAAAGTGCAAAGAAAGACTGAATGAAAGTGAGCACTAGAATCAGGAAGGCCGTCAGTGCTGAAATGAAAGACCACGGAGTACCAAAGTACTTGCGCTTCAATCCCGTCCACCGCACCCGCCACCGGTTCCTATGGTATCTGTTCAGGTCCTCCATCACTCCAGCCAGATAGCTCCTGCTAATATCGAACCCCACGTCCTTCCCCAAATTGTTGAAGAAGCTTGCAACCTCTGTGGAGGTCCCGAAGTAATTCTCCACCACGTGGTGATCCGATAAGAAGCTCGCGTCGTCCGCGGTGGCCATGAGGCACCCCATGAAAGTCACGTAGCTAGTGACATGCTGCGAGCAGTAGCAATAGCACTGCTCGAACGCAACGCAGTTGAGGAAGAGGGAGCTGGTCAATTCATCGATCGTCAGCGGGGGGATCTCAAGCACTCCCTCGTTGAACCGAATATCGAGCCAACCGTCGCACTTCCTTGGCTTGAATTTGACTCCTGAGCGGCGGAGCTTCGTGACTGACTGGACCAGCTGCAGATAATCAGAGTCGAATTCCCTCGGATCTTCCGGAGGGAGGTTGATAAAGCTCATGTGGATCAGGTGGAGCAAGTGCTTGACGTCCGAGACATCGTAGTACTTCTCAAGGACCTCCGGCGGCCGCTGCACGCCATAGTTGAAGAACCGCAGTGCGAGCTTGACGAGAGAGTACTGGTCGTCATCACCAGGGCCCTTCGACATATCGTAGAGCGTTTGGAGGACGAAGAAGGGGACTTGGTTCTCGAGATGAAGGAAGTCGCGCATGAACGCAGTGAACGTCCACAGCATGTTGAAGATCGGGTCGTCGGGGTCGGGCGTGATGATGCCCTCGATCACTCGGAACAACTCGATGATAAAGCAGCCGTCGAGGACCATCATCTCAATCAGCTCATCGCTTCCGAAGTTGAGTGGCTCAGAGTAACAATCTCGAATCTCCTCTTCCCTAGATGCGATGGCATTGAAGTAATCGTTGCAATCGACTCCAAGGTTTCTGGTTCGGGAGACGAGAGTGGAGAAGAACCGCGGCTTGTGCTCTTCGATCATCTGGACGCACTCTTCTTTCCCATGGTGGTACGGGCCGATGGACACGATGCGGGGCTTGTAGGCCTTGGGGTTAACCTCGCGTAGCGTCCCAGGGACCCTAAAGATGCAGCAGGAGTAACTGCCGGCTGAATGCTTCAGACGGGTCGGCCTATGGCCGAGCCTCCGCTGCAGTACGGATGACCAGTCCCTTGCCGCCTCCGTCGCCACCGTGATCACATGTTGGTGGTTGGCGTGACTGTTCATGGGGTTGGGACTGGCTCCTCCAACCATCTGAACCTCCATCTCGGCCGCCGTACTGCTCCGATGCCAGCTTTCCGCAGGCACTAAAGATGGGGAAGCGACGACCTCGTTGACCTACGGATAGCAGGCTCTCATGCTTCGGCCGGTGATGCTGCAATGGCGATCAGCTTTTCCCCATGTTCAGAGAACCAAACCTGGTGGGATCCAACTAAACAGGCACGAGCCCGAGGCATAGCTAATTTTCTACAGCAGCTTTCTTGGCTTTACTTGGACTAGTGGGAGACCGCAAGTCCTCTGTTAAAACATATAGAAAGGAGAATAACCGACCAAAAAAAGAAAGGAGATTAGGAATATTTTCAACAAACTGAGGTCATGTGTGAACTGCCCCAGTTTTCCTTCATATTTCTATAAGCCAAGGAGCAGAAGTCCTGCTACGGCAACTGAGTCCATAATCAGAATCAGAAAGCTACTCCAGCCTTGATTCTAGCGGCGGATTAATTGATAGAAAACCAGAAACTGGAGGTTGTATGCAATTTTTCTGGTACTGATGTGATTGAGTAATTGCCTGGTTCTGGTGAGACCCCTGTAGATGTGCGTGATGCGCATGCTTTTTATTTTAAACTAGAAAGCTCAGCTTTATCTTTAATTTATTTATGGTGTGCTAACCGAAAATTGACGTTTTGAATATGTAATTGGCATTGGTGTGAGTGCTTTCGGATATGCACTATTGGTATGAATGAGACCAGCCGAGTTGAATATTGTGGATAATCCTCCTACTCTACGTCATTTGCGATTCCCATAAAACTATTCGTTATTTGACAATCACGCGTCCTGATCTAATGACATCATTTTTTGCAAGAATCAATTGTAGAATCAGAAAAAAAAAATCCTATTAATTCCCATCACATGGAAATTAAACATTATTCCGTAATATCGTATGTGTACTAGAATAAATCTGGACCAGCGAACTCTACAATTTTAATGATTCCGTATGATATCAAGACATTTATCACGTTCGTGTAATCATTTGTCCGCGGAGATGTATTTACTACGTGTACTTGTTGCCACAAGTCAGGGTCTTCACACCCCGCAGGCGATGGGTCGAGCCCTTGCCCAATCCAAGCAAGGGTCATGACACCAATGCCCAGATAAATCAACATGAGTTGCTTTCTAAAAAAAATTACAATATTTATATCTCCGATCAATGATCCGGTTCAAGTGGATAAGTAGGGCCTGGGAAAAAATTTAGCAATATATGCTGGGCATACCATGATTGGTTCACAAAGTTAATATTAAACGATATGACAAATTATAAGTGACTATTAATAATGTAATATTTGGGAGAAGCACGCGCCAAACAGAAGAGAAAGAGAAAGAATGAAAGAAAGGAGGAAAAAGGGAAAAGAAAGAAAGGGCCTACTGCACGAGGTCTTGCGAAGTCGATATAACTTCGACTCGTAACGTTTCGTAAGTATTCATGTTCTTTGTTTGTCCAATCAAAATAGTTTTCAAAGTATCCATTCGAAGTTTTGTGAAATTCGAGTAATGAAATTTGATTTTTGAGTTATAGGACTTTGGGATTTCATAGAAATTGTGGATTATAACATTGTAGAGCTGTGAATTTTGATGAGATTCGTTTTGATGCAATGATTTGGTCAAAATAAAAATTTTAGGATTTCACGTTCGAGTTTCATGTTGTGAACAACTTGAATAATCGCTTCGGTCAAGTAACTTGTTAGTCTTTAAGAGTCATTTTGTTGGCGTTTAGACATAGTATAACCGTTTCATAGTTGTAATATTTTATTTGGTTTTGATGTCTATTCTTGTTTAGTTGTAAGAATCACAAGTTTGATGATTCAAATAACATTTGTTATTTGGCCGTAGGCGTTCCCATATGAATGGTACAATTGAGTTTGTAAATTCATATTTCGAAAATAAAATAAAGTAGTTATGTTATGAATTAAGAACAAGCATATTTTTTATATAAATTAGATCAAGCATTTATTATCATTTGCATATTAGATATGAAAGGGGTACCTTTGGATTATAGTCTAAACAGATTGCTTGCATAACTTGCGAAACTTTTGGGAAAAACTCACAAGAAGTCCCTAACTTTAAATATGATTTGTGAAAAGTTATATGTTAATTTGTGAACTGATTTATGAAATAGAGTTTGAAATAATTTGGAAAATGTACCATGTTATATGAAATGATTTATGAACTTGGCTTTATGGATTGTCAATTGGTGTTGATGCTCAATATCATTTTTAGCCCAATAAAGGGCTTATGGGTATGTATACTAATTTAGGATATCCTTGTAAGGTAGTCACCAACAATAAAAGTAGAGACCTTGCTAAAGAGTGGAGCTTGGTTGCCTTGTCATGGCACGTTTTGTGTAATCATGGTTAATATATGAGCTTGAGAGTGGTCATTCGAATAAACCATAGAAAGACGTGTTGAGATTAATTAGTGGGCTAAACCATTAATGCTTGAATCGATATTATTGATTTTAATGAGTATTTATGCTATGAAAATGTTAAGTTAAAGTAATATGTATGTGTGTGTGTTCCAGATCATTTTGATCTTGAAGTTTGTTGTATACAAGATTTGGTGTAAATAAGTTATGTGTGTTTTAAATGTGCATAATGATTGTTCAATCTACTTTAGGGAAATGTATTATTAACTAGGTTGTAGTTACTCATTCCATTTGTCTCTTTCATGTTTTCAAGTTCCTCAGTTAATAGTAAGTAAACAAGAGTATTATTGACAGGGACTTTGGAAGTTAAGCTTTTAGGTATAGTTTGAGACTACATCTTTCTTTCTGGTAAAAGGATAGTTGTATCATCCCCCATTCATGTTAATTTTGGAGTGTGAAACAATCGGTTTAGACTATGATCCAAAAATAACATTTTCATGTCTAATATGCAAATGGTAGTAAATGTCCAATCCAATTTATGCAAGAAATATGCTCGTTCTTAACTTATAACATACTTAATTCATTTCATTTCCAAAATATGAGTTTACAAACTTAAAGAAGAGATGAAACCACTCACCTCAGAACACCTACGACTAAAAAACAAATATTACTCAAATCATCAAACCTACAATCCTGATAATTAAACAAGAATCGACATCAAAATTGAGTAAAATACTACAATAATTACGAAGCGGTTATATTATGTTTAAATGCTAACAAAATGACTTATATGCGCTAACAAATCGATCATTCAAAGTAATTATTTAAGCCATTTGCAACACGAAACTTGAACACAAAACACTAAAATTCTCACTCCAACCAAACCATTGCACCAAAACCACTCCCATCAAAACTCATGACTTTACGATGCCATAGTCTATTATTTTCATAAAATCTCAAAGTTTCATAACTCAACAATTGAATTTCATGTTTGGAATTTCACAAAAACTTAGAATATACAACCTAACTTCAAAAATTACTATGATTAGACGAATAAATAGCGTGGGCACTTGACGAACGTTGCGAATTAGACTTGAATCGGCTTCACAAGGCCACTGCGGCGTGTACGCGCGATAGCCTTCTTCATTCCTTTCCTTTCTCTTTTCCCTTCAGTCTCGCGTGTGGTCCTCCCTTTTAAGGGCTGAACGCCCCCTTTTTATTTTTCTTATTTTTTCCTTATCTCTTTGGCTGTTGACCTTTGACTTGGTCACGAAATCCAAATACTTCAAATTGGTAACAACAAATAAAAATCTATCGCATACTTAATATTTTTCACGGTAATATGAATCGAAGTTTGTTTGTTCAGCTCATATGAATTACCAAATTGTGTGAACTCAACGGACCTTTTCCATATATAAGACTCTTTTAGTTCAATACTCTCGATAGTAAATTTGTCTGTTATGCAGTTCGATTACATATAGTGAGATGCAGCAAATTTGATTAGTTTTGATCTTTTTTTCATTTTTATCATAGTATCGTCCGTCGATTCATATGAAAGTTAAATTTCCTATATGAACAATGTCCGCATAAGGAAGATCATTGATTGTGTCAGATATATATTTTGCTAGCTAAGCAAGTGATTTATTTAACTAAACTATTTATACGGGATAGAAAACCATTGCGCCAATGTCTATTAAACGTGCTGATCCGACACGGTGAGACTACAGAGACAAACGTCCCGGTTAGATTAAATATTTACTCGTTGATGCAGTAGTTGTCATTGGGTTGGGTTTGGCTTCAATCACCTCGTCGGTACGTCCAAATGGATTCCCACGCCTGGTCAATCACGGAGACTAACCCAACTAACGACTAACATTTTTTTCTTTTTCCCTAGGTAAGGAAGTGATTATTAAAACTGATAAACGCAGCGAGTAATTCTACTTCAAGCCTAATAGAAAACCATTCCATCAATCCCCATATCTTGCAATCGGCTGGGGCTTCAAGAGATGTCAAGGCTCGTATTTTTCAAACCAAGTATTCATATGATTTTGACATACTTTTTCACATAAACCCGATTACAAGTGCTTTAAGTTACTTCAACATTTTTTTGACGGGCGATCTACAATTTATCTTCGCTTTTTTGCACCCTTTTTAGCTTCCAACAGGCAATAATGTGTTGTGCAAGTTGCAATTTGCCACTAAAAGTTAAAATATATATAGAGAGAGAGAGAGAGTTAACCAGACTTGTGGGACGTATATATTGTCCAAACCAATCCGATCCTAAAGACAAGGATCTGGCGACAAAACCTTAAATAGTCTCTTCTTCTTCTTCTTCTTCTTCTTCTTCTTCTTCTTCTTCTTCTTCTTATCTTCTCTAAATATTTAGATACTAAAGTTATTGCCATGATTTTAATGGCAGTTCCATACTTGAGTATGAACTATATATTCGTTGCACAATCGCATAGTTGAATTTCAATTTAAAATCATTGCCATGGTTTTTTTGTGTCATCCTAATGTTCCTTCATTAGTGTATGATGTTTCTCGCACGGTCGCGACCATTGTAATGACACAAATCAGCAGTTGAATTTCATATGGAGATACCGAACCCAGGAAAGCATACACACACGCACTAACTGGTCTCACTGCTTCGGGGGACGCGCGTACGCGTAAAGTGCAAAAAAAGACTTCAGGTCCTCCATCGTTCCCTCCAGGTAGCTCCTCCCAATATCGAACCCCACTCCCTTCCCTATGCCGCTGAAGAAGCTCGCGACGTTACCTTTGGTCCCGTAGTAATTCTCCAGCACGTGGCAATCTGATAAGAAGCTCGCGTCGACCTTGGTGGCGGCGAGGTCGACCTTGGTGGCGGCGAGGCACCCGAAGAAGGCCAGATAGCTAGTGATGTGCTGCGAGCAGTAGCGGTGGCGCTGCTCAAATGCGACGCAGTTGAGGAAGTGGGAACTGGTCAGCTCATCGATCATCAGCGGAGGGATCTCGAGCACTCCATTGTTGAACCGAATGTTGAGAAACCCTTCGCACTTCCTCGGCTCAAATTTGATTCCCGCGTGGCGGAGCTTCGTTACTGAGGGGACCAGCTGCAGATACTTGTAGTCAGATTCCCTCGGCGCTTGTTAAGGGAGGTCGATGAAACTCAGCTGGATCAGGTGGAGCGAGTGCTTAATGTCCAAAACTCCGTAGTACTTCTCGAGATGGAGGAAGTCGCACATGAATGAAGTGGACAACCACAACATATTGAAGATCAGGTCATTGGGATCGGGCACGACAATGTTCTCGATCACTTGGAGCACTTCGATGATGAAGCAGACGATCATCCCAATTATCTCCAAGCTTCCGAAGTTGAGTGGCTCGCAGTACCAATCCCGAATGTCCTCTTACGTCGACACAATGGCATTGAAGTAATCGTGGCAATCAACTCCAGAGCATCCGGTTCGGGAGATAAGAGCAGTGAAGAACCGTGGTTTGTGCTCTTCGATCATCTGAACGCATTCTCTCCCACGGTGGTATGGGCCAATAGACACGATGCGAGGCGTGTAGGCCTTGGGGTTGATCTCGACCAGGGTCCAGGGACTCTGACGATGCAGCAGGAGTAATTGCCGGATGAATGCTTCAGACGGGCCAGCCGCTGGCTGAGCCACTGATGCACCATGGATGACCAGTCGTGCCCTGTCTATGTCGCCACCGTGACCACACGGTGGTGGTTGTCGTGATCATTCACGTGGTTGGGGTTGGCTCCCCCAAATATTTGAACCTCTATCTCGGCTGCTGTAGGGCTCTGATATCAGGCTTTCGCAGAGACTCGAAATGGGGAAGAGACGACCTCGTTGACCAGACTCTTGTGCTCCGAATGATGAAGCTGCAATTGCAGTGAGCTTTTTGGCACATCCAGTGAACCAAACATGGTAGAAGCCAATTAAAAAGACACGAATCCAAGGCATAGCTAATTTTATATTGAACTTTTCTTGGTTTTACTTGGACTGGTGGAAGACCTGAAGTCCTCTGATCAAACATAAAGAAAGGGGATTAGGAATATTTTTAACTGACTTTGATAATCATGCGTGAACTGCATCCTTGACCCAAGGAGCTGAAGTCCTGCTAAAATTACTAGTAAATTATGGGGACTGAGTCCAAAATCAGAATCAGAAAGCTATTACAGTCGTGATTCTTGTTGCGGGTCAATTGATAGAAAACCAAAAACTGTAGGTCATATGAAATTTCCGACACTGATGTGATCGTATAATTGTCTAGTTCTAGAGAGAACCCTGTAGATTTGTGATGTGCATGCCTTTTATTAGCCAGAAAACCGAGCTTTATCTTTTAATTTATTTCTGGCACTAACCGAAAATTGACTTTTTGAATATGTAATTGACATTGATGTTACTACTTTCAGATATGCACTATCTTTTCAGTGTGAATGAGGCCAGCTGAGCTGAATATTGTGGAAAATCCTCCCCGCCCGACGTCATTTGTGATTCCATAAAACTATTCATTATTCAACAACCACGCATCGAGATCTAATATAATCATTTAGGAAAAAAATTATTAAAAAACCTCATAATACGCTTATTGTGACATATTTACTTAAAAAAAATTTCTTATAATATAAAAAATCTCAAACTTGTACTAGTGTCAAAGTTCCGTTTAATGATTTTTCAGCCAAAATAATATCATTTTTATTTCACTTAAATCACATGAGCGCGGCCTGTCAATATTATTTGTCTTTTTCTAATGCCCATGCAAGTAGATTTTTAAGGGTTCTTATTAACGAGAGTAAAAGTGACAATCATGTACAAATTTGGGATTATTGGTGTCCAAAAAGAAATTTAAATAAATATGTCACAATCGGTATAGTTTAGGATTTTTTTTGTGGCTCTTACTACTTTGATTAGGAATCAATTGTAGAATCAGAAATTTTTTTCCTATCAATTCCATCACACAGAAATGAAACATTTATTCCGTAAATCTCGTATGCCTATTCATCGAATCTGGAGAGGTCTACAATTTTAATGATCCAGTCCCACATGAAGACATATATCACGCTCGTGTAGTAATTTCTCCATGGAAGACAGGGAGTGCATAACAGCGTAGCTTGCTTCCAGCAGGCTGGAGTTCTTCTCCATTGACAAAAGCAACCGTCCATCAAGGAGTAGCAGAAACAAACGAGGGAGATGAAGATGAGGGACGGAGAAAAGAACATAAAAGAGAGAACAGAGCTGATGGCTTCGCTCAAAAGCTGTCATCCAACCTAAATTTGAGCGACCCTTGTCGGAGTTTGAGAGTAAACTGCATCGAACTTTAGAGCGCCGCAACGGTAGTTGCGCTATAGAGATAACTTACCTGTTTACTTGCATTCGGAAACATTAACTTTGTAGTTTGATTAAGGCCCCCAGTCTTTGAAAGGGCTTCTTTCTACACAGGATGTGTTTGTAATGGCCAGAGGCGGTCGCCAGCCAGGACGTCTGTCCATGGTGGCCGCATGGCTTTCGCCAATAATTCCTTAAGGGTCCGGGCAGCCGAAGGCTTTTCACTCCTTGACCTTGTTCTAGGTGGCCAAAGGCTTCCTCACGAGATTACTTATGATACAGATCCAAGCGGCCATGCTCTGCGCAGCCAATCAAAGGCTTTCGTCTGAGAACACTTATGTTATGGGTGCTAGTTGCTGATGAGTTTGCTCCAGGACCGTGTTCCAGGAAGCCGATGGAAGCTTTCACTCAAGAACACTTATGATACTGGTCCGGTTGGCCAGTAACTTTCAATCCAGTATCGCATTCCAGCAGGCGATGGTTTTCGCTCGAGAATGCCAAGGATGTGGGTCGAGGCGACCAAAGACTATTGTTCCTGGACTATGTTCAGGGCGGCCCCAAGCTTTCTCTCGAGAACATGGAGATGTGAGGGCAGGCAGCCAAAGGCTTTCGACGTGGAGGTGGCAGGAAGCTTTCACCATCCAGGAAGCTGATGGCTTTCACCTTGGATGGTCTTGGCCGGTCGAAGGCTTTCGCCAAGGACTGTCATCTCCAAGGTGGCCGAAGGCTATCACCGCCGAAGAGACTCTTCACTGTGCATGGGCCCCGCGTTCAATTATTTTCCGCGATTAATTCATGACGGGTATATAATGAGGATGACACAGATAGGACAAGGACAATGCTTTCATGTAACCATCGACAGCCATTGACGTCTAGATCGACAGAAATAAGAAACAGTAATGAAAGCCAAACATAGGGAAGATCAATTGCTTGCCTCCAAAATCCGATGTGAATTCTGTCAAATGAACAGATTGACCATAGAACTCCTATTGAAAACAAAATCCCTAGCACAAGTCTAGCACAAGATAGAGAGAGATGGGTCTTTGAAGAATAATAGGAACGACGGCTTGCCGGCACCACCTACCATTGATCTGTTTAGCAAACACTAGTACTGATGGAGCTAAAAGGGAAGATGGCTTTTTGTAACCAAGTTACTTCATTTGAACTTCTTGTAACTGTAAGTTCTAGTCATTTTCTTCTGAAATTCCACAGCAACTGCTTCAAGTTACCAAATCAGGCAAAAATTAACGGAAATATGAGAGGAAAAGCAGATTGCACAATAAGAGGAATCTGTTCTGCATCATCAGTAAGCCAGAAATCGATATGACATAATCACCGATGAGTAATAATCACCAATTATACGGGTCAAACATAACAAAAGCATCCATCCCATCTAACCGATCTGTTAAAAGTTCAGATCCAAATGACTCATGGTGGGTGCAGTTCGATTCCTTAAAGATGAGTGGTGTCATGTAATCCACCTACTATAGTCCACAGCTATACCTTACTGCTCATGGAATGACATAAAGAAGAGTCCAGCAATGGCAATCTGTGCTGTATGGTTTATTGAAGAAGGCCAAATTTAAAAAAGGTGCTCGACTAGGAAAAGCGAACGTCATTTTGCACGCACAAATCAAGAAAAAGAACGAAACACATCACGTGACGATCCAGTCGGCAAAATGAAAAGGCGGCCCCAGCACTCGAACTTTTTCAAAATAATTGACACCACTGGCCCCACGGATGAAGGAAAATAAGCATTAAGACAATGGCATAAGACATTTTCGCTGTACCATTGAGGGAAGAAGTTGCTGGTTGGTGGGTCTATACCAGCAATCACCGTACCTTTCCCACATATTTAGCTGCAGATTCTGTCCCAGAAAGAAGACACCTCTCTTTTGTGCTCCTCCAACAACACGAGTGGTGAACTGGGCCACTGCGCAAACAGTGCAAGGCCAAGCTGTTGAAGTTGACGCGAGTAATGTGTATAAATCCTGTCGTTCAGTGACCTTTTTTGCTTCAGGATTGAAGTAGCGATGGGAGACTTTAAGCATCTAGTTATCGTCAAGTTCAAAGAAGACGTCGTCATTGAAGAGATTCTCAAGGGATTGGAGAAGCTGGCCCTGGAGATTGAAGCTGTCAAGTCCTTTGAATGGTAACATAATCAAACTTTTGTCTTTGCTGATAATGATACTCATGATGTTTGGTCCTTGGGAAAGTTCAGTGCACCACAAAGTGCTAATCTCTCCAACAGTGTGGTATTAGCGCACGGATTTGGTCTAGTTGACCGATTATATTCATCATTACGGTTCTGTAAATATCTAGACTGAATCTGCTTTAGTAGAAAAGTTAAAATGCAGTGATATTCATATGCTGAGGGGACGGACATCAGCTAGTTGAAAACTGTGGCGTGGCTATGCTGTAGCAGAAGCACACAGTTGCGCTCTTTTGCCATTTTTCTGTTCAATGACAACATAATTAAGTGCATTACTTTTCCAGTCCACCAAAAATCAACCCTTAAAGCTGCGATTCCCTAAAAATTTTCTCACTATTTGGTTTTAAATATGTTGATGAAACAGGGGACAAGACATAGAAGGGCAAGAGATGCTCAGACAAGGTTTTACTCATGCTTTCATTATGTCATTCCACAATAAGGAGGACTTCACCACCTTTCTCGCTCATCCGAATCACACAGGGTTCTCCTCTACATTTTCCTCAGCTATTGAGAAGGTGGCCGTGCTTGATTTCCCAGCCGTTCTTGTGAAATCACCAGCATGATTGCGATCATCCTTTGTGCAATGTGTGTGTGATGGTGTATGTGTGTACTCAGTTACTCGTCCAGTCTCGACAGAATCTGATTGACCTACAGACTACCTGTCCTGTTTCGATGTGTCCTATAATGTATTTTGGACTATATGCTTTTGATGAATAGACAGTAAGATTGGTACTGCTAATAATGGACTTGATTAATCAAGGCAATAAAATCAAATATAACTGTGATCACAGAAGGCGTTAAACTAACTTTGACTTTGATGCCATGCTTGTCTGCCGAGAGTGGACAATTAGTACTAATATGATGCTAACACGCCATCTGATGCGATCACATCTGTAAATCCGCCCAAAAGGAGGACGAGTGGCCCAAATTACTCTAGGGGACTCTACACCAGTCAGCAAAATTATTCAAATTCGAGATAATTATGGATACTAAAGTATTGGCTCCTGACAGGCACAGGCAACTGGTTATTGTCTGGTTGCAATTGAAATGTCAAGAGACCAAAAGAAAAGAGATAAGCAAGAATCATGCGCAGAAGGGGCATTGAATATGTACTCGATAGCTCGACCAGATATAGAACTTACAGCCTTATACGAGAGAGATGGGGTGGATTCTCAAAGCTGAAAGCAAACAATAAAAGTGCCAATGACCACCGTGGAAAGGAGAAGGAACATGGAGTAAAAGTATTGGGGATGAAAAATGCTCTAATTCTTCTGCAAAAGGAGGACTAAAATGATTCCATCTGATCCAAAAGAAATCAAAACAAGTCACAGAATGAACTCGTTGCCGCCAAGTGACCCAAAAAGGTGGACTGCATAAGGACAGATTCAAAAAAAAGAAAAAAACCTGAAAAGTAGATTCCATTTCCCAATTGCTTTATTCTCTCACCTCTATAATCTGCTCGCTAGAGAAGCAAGAGCCAAAAACTAAAATGGAGCCACTGAAGAGGCTCCATCTCCTAGAAGTTCTGATACTGCACTGCTTTCTTCACCTTTGCATAGCCAAACAAGTGCTTGGAACTCTCTGCGGCGAAACCCAAATCGACCCGCCTTTCTCGAACTTGAATTCGACTGAGGCATCTCCATTGAGCAGGATGATTCTCTGCAGATCTCAGAAGCCATACTTCAGAACATCTTTTGGTTTTTTCCCGATTTCCTCCATTGACTACACCAACAAACTATTGACCATCTCACACCAACCGTCTTGCTCATCTCAATCCCTTTTCTTCTTTCCTTCAATTCTCACTGCCGGCTTCCCCTCACCTCCGCACCCAAACTCGCTCCTCCTACTCAACTGCGTCGACGCAAGACTTCCCATAATGTCGACTCCTATCCCTAATTGCACCGATTTTCATACATGTCAAGCTCTTCCAGGAAATCCAGGGCAATCATCCAAACCTCTTGATTCATGCTTGCTCGTTCATGATCTGGAAGAGCTTCAGAATGGTATCGATCCTAAGGCCCTGAACTGCTCCGGTTCCAGATGGGTATACAAGAAAAATGCGACTAATAACGGTACTGAGTCGGAGGACTTCAGAGGGTATGAGCTCGGGACGAGGATTTCATTCGACATTCCAGATCACGTACCGAACCTCTGCAATGAGTGCGAAAAGCCTAATGGAAACTGCGGTGTGGGATTGAAGTGTATCTGCCATCCAAGGGAGTGCAGTAAGTGCACAATTTCTACCAGCCTTTGCCTTTAAAAACATCTATGACATGAATCTCTGCTTCCGCCTTATATCTTTACGAACTTTGTTATCATTAGAATCATCAGTCGGAGCCGAGAGATCAAATTTTCTTTTGCAGGGGACAGGGTCATCTCAGGAGGAGGCGCATCATCCAAGCCCTTCGGTAGTGTCCTCTTCTGTTCCCTTGCTCTCCGTTTGGTTCTATTCATTTGAGAATCCGTTGGTGCACTAGTAATGAACAGACCAAGTTTGGGCAAAGCGAATGGCCCTTGCTCTCCCGGTCCAACTCGGACATGCCCACGAAACCATTTCACAATCTTTATCGCATCCTCGATTCGGTCCCCTAGATTTCGAAACTCAAAGCTCAAACTAGATCTTCGAATGACTCTAAACTAAGGTGAAACGAGCAGAGCTAAGTCGAAGCATGAGATTTAGAAATTCATTCTCGATCGAAGCCCGAATCGAGACGAGCTCTAAGAAGAACGCTCGAGCCCGATTCAGCTCGACCAGAGCCGGTTTCCTAGGTCCATCGATGCATGCCGATAAGATTTCTATTTCTGGTCTTAACCACCATGCCTATTATTTTAGAGCCCATCAATGCTGAATGCCCCGTGCAAATATTCCCGTTTGTAGTGGGACTGCAACGTCTTCGAGTCTGATTGCAGACAGTCCTGCCCCTGGATGGACACTGCAACATGGTTATCTTGTTTCTTTTTCTTTTTCTTTTTCCCGCCTTTGGCCATAATTAAATTATAATTAAGGCTAAAAGGCAAGTTTTAAGACAATGATTACTCAATTAGGCAGCAGTCCGGCCAATTTGGCGTTTTCCCAACTGCTTCATCGCCTGCGTACGCAAAGTCAAAATCTAGGAAGGAATGGAGGTGGCCCAAACTTTAGGTATTTGGACGAAAGCTGCACCCGATTAATCCGGTGCCCTCGCGCCCATGTCACGTGCACATGCGCATTGATTTCCCAATTTATGCACCCACCGAAATTCCAGCATGAACAAACGTCGGTGATTTCGATACGACGATTACATCACGGGATACCGAATCATGGGAAAATTAAAATCTTGATCAGAAATAGGTTCATTTCGTATTCGAATTCAAAGCGATCAGCGATTTATCTCATCATCCTACATAGTCGTTAAGCAAATCTCTCGACGATTAGGACTCCGGTTTTGTCATATCAACCGAGACAAAACCTGTGAAGGAGTGTACGCACCGATGTACATGGAATCATCCGATCATCTCGCTTTCGCAGGGCTTCGGAGATTTTGAGGAGAGGACAAAGTCGTCCCATAATTTAGTCTCGTCGCCTTACCAATGAAGAGACGAAAACCTTACAATATTCAAATTAGACAGATGAATTTGACCGAAATCGAGTCCAACATGACGGAAAGAGAACAGGGCACTAGAGACTATGCATGAGGTTGGCACCCCGGCACCAGTTGAATAATATGTATTTACCATAGTCCTTGTGAAAAACCCCTTTTGCCCCTCGTCATTATTTTCAAAACTCGATCGAGAATGACTTCTTGTTTTGGTCCAAAGCCTCGTTTTCTTGACTCGGAGGTTCGTTCCTTGAAAACTCCGTTGAGGAAGAGAGTTCGCGACGTTCGTACAAGCTCGCCATCGGGGAGACAGATTAGTCGTGGTCGGCAAAGTCGAATCGGCAATACATGCTTTTTGACCGAAACGCATGGTGTTTCCCAGCCGCAGTTCTTGCCCTCGTTCTCCCCATCGAACATGCGGCATCGAATGAAACATGTTGTAGGCTCTTGGACAATGGTGTTGAGAAATCTCATAGGATCTGAACTGTTCCTTTAGATACTACGCCGTGAAATCCGATCTGAGCGGCCCCGAAATATCATGCGACACGGCCCGATCAGTTTGTGCCCGTAGTAGGGTCTAGAATACAATCCAAATTGACATAATGAAGGTGTCTGTGATCGCATGCTTTTGTCCATAGGCATGGTAGAGACTCTCAAGAGGCCCTCAGGTGATGATTTGCACTTTGCAGAGATTGCCCAGCTCATGATTGCACATCATGCAATCATATGATGCTTTTCAACTCATGCTTGCTGTTTGCCACCCTCTCCCCCCCTCTAAAATAAAATAGACTAGAAAATTCATTTATGGGGTAGAGAGAGAGAGAGAGAGAGAGAGAGAGAGAGAGAGAGAGACCAATCATTGTATATTCTACACTAACACATCACCTCTGCACAAAAAGAATAAAACGAATCAAGATGTAACAAGGAAAAATTATTTTCATCAGCACCTCTCCTCGTTTGCCTAAAAAGACAAAGCTAATTCAAAAGTATTTCTTTACCTTCTTTAACATGTAATGTGAGACAGATGAAGAAAGATCACAAATTACAGTTCGATCTCTTGGTTGGGACTTGTAGAGAATCCCAAAGCTACACATTTTTGAAATGGTCTCTTGTCATGTGCTCTTTCTTGCACATATCAATAGAGAAAATTCGCTTCCGTGACATTCTTCCTCTTCCTGCATCACCCTCTTCTCTTCCAACCAGAGCCTTTCGTGGTCGTAAGCCGTCGTCGCGGTCGCTGCTGCCGCCGACGTTTCGCTCCTCGTCCTGAACATGAAGGTCGCGCATCGGGTGCCCGGGACGAAGAACCAGTCGTGCACGTTCCACAACAAGTCGATCGCCGAGCCGTCCACGAAAATCGTCTGGCTCCCCCGGAAGTTCCACTGCAACCTCTTCACTTTCAGCACGATCTTCTTGTCGACGTAAACGCATAGGACCGGATGCGTCTGCCCCTCGCTCTCGTCTCTGTGCTTGATCAGCACATCATGCACGATGCCCGTCTTGCCGAACCTGGCCTTGGTGCTGTACATCGAGTCCCCCGATAAATTCTCTCGCCTCGAAACTAAAGAGAATTTCGGTGTATCCCCGCTTGCACATACCTTGAGCTTCTTGCGGATGGCTTCTTGCGTTGCCAGGTCACCAAGAACAAGACCCAATTCAGAATCAACCGTGACCAGCACATAGAACCCATCCACAGGTTCCGGCCCCGTCTCGTACACGGCTTTCGAAAAGTCCCAGAAGACTTCCACCTCAGAATTCTGGTGCTCCACCTTCCTGTGGTGGCTCCTGCTCTTCCTGAACAGCCCCGAACTGGTGCCGAGCTGGAAGGAAGAAGACGGATCGTGGTCGAAGCTCATGATCACGTCGCGGTGACCCGCCTGCGTGGTGAACCAGGAGATGGTGATCAAGAGGTGCTTCCTGCGCCTGGAGAGGATGGTTCTGTAGACGCAGGTGACTGCATTTTGGACCGAAGGAAGAGGGGAGGGAGAGATGAAAGCGTTCTTCGAAGGGTGGGAGCATGATGGGATGGAGAAACTGATCGAGTCCTCGCTGAAGCAAGAGATAATGTCTCTCATTGTACTTCTGAGAGATCTCTGCGGAAGAGAGGTCGTGATACAAAACGACAGCTCGTGTAGAGAGAGAGAGAGAGAGAGGGATGGAGCAACTGCGGAAGGAGATAGATTTTGAGAATGAAAATGGGTTTTCTTTTTCCTCGTCGTGGGCTCGGCATGAAGAGCGGCGAGTGCTTTTTGAACTGTCCAATGATTCAACTGTTGAGAAATCTTTTAACTTTACGAACGGTGGACTCGTTCAAACCTCCTCGTCAATCGTATTTGGGCATGGAAGACTAAAGGATAAATAAGATAAATGGTGCCTCTTTTTGACCTAATCTACAATGTGATTCATGAACTTTAAATTTGTTCAATGTGATCCTTGAACTTTTGATGCGTGTTTAATTTAGTCCATAAATTACATGAAAATATTTAATATCGTCCCTGAATTTGAATAAACGGAATGATAACATTAAATATTTTCATACAATCTAAAGATTAAATTGAATATGGACCAAAAATTTAGGGATTATATTGAACAAATTAAAAGCTTCAGAACGACATTGTACATTAAGCTAAAATTCAAAGATTAAATTACACATTGGAAATCATTTATATCATTATCCCAAAACTAAATTTAAAAAACCGATACATTAATTAAACAATGATAGACTTATGATGGCCTATGAATGTTACTCAATTATTTAAACTAAATATACTGAGAATTACAACATGCAATATCACTGTGCACATCAATTTTATAAATTTATCAATGTATTTAACATTACTCCTTTTTGTAAGTAATTCAAGATAAATCATACGGATTGATGAAATTGATATGCTTGGTGATGCGATAAATATTAAATAACCTTTCAAACAAGCAAGAGTATTTTTGTCATCGGATAATATTTCATTGCATCATATAGTATGTTAGTGTAATAAATCAGCTAGACTATTAACGTTTGCTTTTTTTTGCACGGAAATAAATCTGTGCTTATTTTGCACTATTTTAAGTTACACAGATATAATTTGCAAATTAGTGATTTAAATAATGTCTTTTCAATTATAGATATTCATTTGCATAAAGTTAAGAAAAGAAACTAATAGTAAAAATCAATAGATACTTACATCAAAACAATTGTGATTCAAGCGTGTACACTGTAATGGTATGATATTTACAAAACCATAGTTACAAGATTACGATTTAGAAAGAAAATTATCTTAAGATAATTAGAGAGGAGTAGAAAATCGTTCAATTAATTTCTCAGTGATAAAAGGGAAAATGCAACAATACTGTCGTTCACATTCTTTTTGTAGAAAAAATCAACTTATCAACCTTTTCATGGCTAATAAATTAGTGGTCAACCTAAAATGATAAATATAAATCTCAACTAATCAACATAAAATGAAAGCAGAATCGAAAAGAATACAAAAAACAAAAGTTGGAACCCAGTAAGCAAAAGCTTATTGTAGGATGTATATGCGATTGTCGATCAAACTTTTTGCTAACTTAAATAGAGAAAAGAATAACTGAAGTTTAAAGATTTATATGCATGATCTTGTAGCAAACTAATATGAAAGTCGGAAAGCATAAAAAATTACCTAATTTTCCAAATCATATAGCTTCATATCCAACTTTTCACAAAACTTTATGCAATATAAGATGGAAAGAAATATCTTTGATATCCGGCAAGTATTCAGCTAGGGACATTCCGTACGTAATGGACAACACTATCTTTACTAAAAGAGAATAGTTAAAACTCTCGAGACAATGCTTATTATAGCAGGAAGAGTTATTGAAAACTCTAGCGATTTTTGTGATTGTTAATGAACTGAAGCTCATTGAAACTCAATCAATGTCTATATTATTTCGAACGAAACTAACGGAGTTGAATGCGCTCCCAATGATGCAAGCACAACATTCTAGTTGGAAGCAAAAATAGTGGAGGATGGAAGAAAATAGAGGATGATTAATTTCTTGCTGTCCAAAATCCTACAAAAACTTCAAATCAGCACATATGTGATTAATTTGTGCCATAAAAGAATCTTAAATCGATAAACATAACAAATTTACCCTCAATTAGTCTCCATTTAATTTTACTATTAAATTGTTGAATTCGATGATATGTGACAGCTAAAACGTATATCAATTTAAGGTTTTATCCTTTGTTTACCAGAGGTGTATCCATTTTATGGCTTTTCGTAATATTAATCCAAAATATATATTATAGGTATATCGGTTTATGATTTTTTTCATAGTCAAAAAATTTAATTTTTGGTAAATTTATCATAAATATATTAATTTGGGATTTTTCGTGTTATTAATTTAAATTTAATATAATAATTTTATGAGAAAAGCTTGTTTTATATTTTTATTTATTTATAGACTCTAGTACCCCCTAATAATAAAAAATTCTCTTCCCCCCATTTTGGTTTTCTGTTGGTGGACAGGTCATCTGAGATCATGACGAGCCCACGAAACGGAAAGAGACGAAAACGCTTTCATGATTGACAACCGAAAAACGTCTTGGGACGAAGTCAAGAAGGAAGAGAGAGAGAGAGAGAGAGAGAGAGAGAGAGCACCTGCACCACCATTGCAGACACGACAACACGACAACAACTTGGGGTCGACGCCCTTTCCCCTCGAAATATAAAATACGATGTTGTTAAGAGAGTTATTCTTGCAAAAAAGCTTTCATGGCGCTGGCGACTCTGTCTAATCTCGAAAACCTTTTGGAGGTGTAAAGCGTTTGCTGCAACTTGCACGCTACGCCCGGCAGGGGGAGGACCGACCCGACTTTTTTAATCATTTCAAACTGGCTTTATTGACGGTTCGCAAGATGATCTTCTTTGATTTAACCATTGGATTGGACTGGATTTGGATCGAGGTTGAGATTTCAATCTTGCGCTAGACGATTAGTCCCCGTGATTAATCTCGCCAAAACGTCTCGAAATAGCAGAGGAGGAATTAGGGGTGCGTGTGGGGGCAAAGGCCAAGCCAGCTCCGTCGAATTATAGCACGCCATCACCATTCACATTGGATCGGCACTATCGCTTGAGTAAATTACTTTTTGCGTATACAAATTGGAGCATGTTAGTTAATTGACAGAGGGAAAATTACAAATAAAGTCTTAAAACGCGTCATGATAATGCACTTGGATTCTGAAAGTTATCATTTCATACATTTAAGTCCATGTGATTGGATTGAAGTTGAGATTTCAATCTTGCACTAGACGATTAGTCCTTGTGATTAATCTCGCGAAAATGTCTTGAAATAGCATAGGAGAAATTAGGGGTGCGTGTGGGGGCAAAGGCCAAGCTAGCTCCATCAAATTATAGCACGCGATCACCATTCACATTGGATCAGCGCTATCACAAGAGTAAATTGGAGCATGTTGGTTACTTGACAGAGGGACAATTACAAAGAAAATCCTAAAACGTGTCACGACAATGCACTTGAATTCCGAAAGTTATCATTTCATGCATTTAAGTCTCAAAGACTTGCAACTTGAACGCACTTGACTAATTCTGTTGAATCCGTCAATTTTTAACTAATGGAAAATGCTAGTCATGTAACATTTTTGTCCACTAAAATCTAAAGGAATAGATCAAAGGACTAGAGTAGACGGCTATAGCAAGTTTTATCACTTAAATGTATGATATGGAAGTTTTAGAACTTGAATGCATTATTATACCAAGTTCTAGCATTTTCTCCGCTATCATCACATCCATAGAAGTTAGTAAGAACAACCAATTGGTCACGCATGTATATCGTATAAACAAGTAACTTCTAAATCAAGTAGGAAGCACAAGCGCCCCCCTCCCTTTTTCTTTGGATCCTAGGATCGAACACTCTTTGCTTAGTATACCTAATTTATATGGGAACATTCATCAATTGCCAATAATTACGAAATCGAGCTCGTATCTCTGTTCGTAAGAATGTCGATCGCGTGCTCCGTAGAGAACACGGTTTGTTACAGAAATAATATATACAAACTGTCGGCCATGAGAAGCCGTTTGAGCTCGACTGTCCTGTCGGCGAGTAGCCATCAACAAACAATGGATACATTCGTATATAATAATAAGAAGATAGCCGAATCGACGTCTAATCTACTGGTTGCATGTGCAGCTCCACAATCTATGTCCAGTTGGTCAATTAAAGTTTTATGAGATTGGCCGGCGACAAACGAAAAATGCTTACCATTCATTGAATAGAATAGTAAAACTTGAAAGAGTGACTCCACAGGAGTAGAACGGATTTTCTTAAAAATATTGCTAACCAAGCAATAAGACGACCGTCCACCAAGTATGGGCCTAAGGTGAGATGTTCATTTGATCGATCTGGACCTCGCCTTTTGGCCGTCCGAAGGCAAATGGAAAAGGAACAAAATATAATTGTATGGCAATGGAAAGAAAAGTAATCTAAATAGGCCTAGATTCCATAAATACTCCTAACCAATGAATAGAGTAATCATTCCAATCAAGAATACACCTCCCCTGAAATGGCGATTACAGCAGACCAAACATGTCGATAGGGTCAGAGACTCAGAGCTACTGCAAATTTACAATGCATTGCCCATGGACTTGAAATCAATAGCTTTTCAGCTGTCTAATCTTACAAGCAAAATTGTTAGGTAGAGATGACAAATCTCAGGTAGACAGTTTCTATAAGAAGATAGTGAATATCCAAGACCCAAGAGGAAATAATACAACCTGCGTGAATTATACCCAAAACACACCAAACTTTCCAGTCACCTTAGCATCTCAGCTAATTAAATATTTTGGAATTTCAATTACTAGATTCGAATACTATCACTATGACAAATTCAGGAGCAAGAGTTAAACTTGCCAATCACACTCAATATAAATGAATTACGCGGAAGACTGTAGAAGCGAAGACAGATATCACCTGCGTAGGGGTAGTTACATTACCTGCATAGACAGATATCACATCAATAGATTCTTCCCAGTTGTAGCCAGCCTTTGATGAAAAAATTGTTTTCACCTGCAACCTCCATGACCTAACCACCACATGAAAAGGAGATGGTTGACCTCTTCACAATTTTCCTTCCCTGGCAAATGATGGAACTTGCCCAAAATGCCAACTCTTCATGTCGGTAGGCCCGTGATCTTGCTCACCGAACCGCAGATATGTAGTAGATTTTGTCATGCGTCATGAGCAATGGCACAAAACATGTGGTATTACAAAGAATTACAAACTGAAGAGTCTTGCCAGATATCGATATGCTAAGAAAAAGAAAATCTGTCCAAACCCATATACAAAAACAGACAACCTAAGAAATTATGTCTGCTCTTGCTTGCAATAAATTCACAACATACAAGGAGGAGAATGTGCTGGCAAATGAAGTTTCAAAATGACCAAGTAGAGCCTACTGAGCTCCAGACCTGCAATTGCTTCACACATAACGCACCGGCTGAAGAGGTACTACCATCTCATCTTGCTCTGAAAATTCACCTACTCCAACCAAAAATTCATTCTTCCACTATGGATTTATATCTCTTTCCCAAGCTAGAAAAGCCTAATGAGAATATGAACCATAAGGCAGAATTAACCAATATTAGAGAATTATCCGAAACTCTGCAGTTATTCCCAGTAAAGCTCTCAGTACATTTCATTTTGCCCTGACATTGCACCCTCACATTCTACTCCTCCAAACTAGGCCAAGCGTCTAGAGGCCAAACTCTCTAGCTATTAAAGAGCTGCAAATGACAATAGTCAGAAGCCACTAAATAAAACCTTCTTCGGAATGTCTGCAACTCAATCAGATCAGTAGTTTGGGCTGAGTTATACGAACCAAGATAGCCAATGGCTTCTAGCACAATCTGATCCTTCTAGTTCAGAGGAAAAAATAAAGGATCGCATCTCACTATCAACAAAATCAGCATACCAAGCACTTGAATGCCATGATAAAGAAATAAGCATAAGCCACCAAAATACAGAATCATGGGTCCCACGGGTCCCACCCTCTTGCAGATGAGTAAGAGCATACCATTACCATTTATCCTCAATCTGTCAACCCTAACTGTTCAAAGTAATCGAGAACAGAACTCTTGTTAATCATTGAACTGGTATAATCTTCATACTTCAGCAGGGAAGCAATTGTCATGTTATGAATATTTACGCTCTATATTTGATTAACTCAAAGCCATCCATCCTTCTCTGGTGTGAACATCTCACGAGTCAATTAGCATGATCAACACACAACTACATTCACGATTCCACGCAATGCATCATAGTAAAAGAAAGCAATTCCTAATAATAGAGTGACTAAGATAAGGGAGCAGAATGAAAACTTATCTAGAGGAAAGCACAACCTGCTGAACAACTCTGGATCTCAGACCAACCCATTACATCTGCCGACATCAACCACCGCATGCTAAACATTAGCAAACATAGATTTTCCTCCAGATGATTCTCAGTGTAACTTTTCCCTGTAATACAACCATAGCTTTCCTATTCTCAACAAAATGCAGAAGTTCTCCAAAAGAAAATCTAAAATGGCTACAAGGGCAATTTTAGTCCCGAGTAATGAAAGATGTCATGAATTCTTCATATTGGATATGCAATTTATCTCTTTACAGCAACAAAGAAGCACAGATACGATGTGTTGCATCAAGGCATCTGCTATTTCAAGCAGTACTCAGCAATTCATGTCCAAAGCAAAGTAGCATCGTTTCACTATGGTGATAGAAGGCTTAATTCAACAACCAATTATAACGCATACTGCCCATTGATTCTCGCAGTATACTTGCGTAACTCATCTGGCATTTATTTGGGAAAAACAAAATTCCGACCCCTCATGCCCTCTCCGAAATAGAACGAAATTCAACATACAGAATGCTACAGAAGAGAAAAAAAAAAATCACTCTAATCCGAAAGTATGGTCGATTGAACAGATAAAATCTCGGGAAGCCTATTCTGACCGCCGAATGAATCATCCAGCAGCTCCGACGAAGCGAGAGCCATTCTCTATGCTTTGCGCAGGCACCAACTTCAGATGGGACTCAGATAATTAGCGAACCTCCCTGTCAATGTCGAGTTTTTATGAAGAAAGAACAAGCGAAGTACAAGGAAGTTGCAAACTTCATAAGACGGAATCGATAGAGAGAGAGAGAGGACCTTCGAAGGAAGAGTCGACTTCGCTGGGGAGCTTCGACACGAGGCGAGCAGAAGCAACGGCGCTGTGGACGGGGAGGAGGGAGCTCAACTCCCGCCGCACCAACCTGACAGCGCGAATCCAAGACGAGTTCGCAATCAAAACCAGAACGCACAACCTCGTACAAAGGAAGATCCCAGAGAGGAGACGGCGAAACCGACCTGAACGACGGAGGAGGAGGAGGAGGAGGAGGCGAAATCCGAGTCCGAGGAAGTCCGAAATGGGGGCGGATCGGAGGGCGGGGCGACGCGGCGGCCGTTCCTCTGGGCGTGGAGCTGGCCGGAGTCCTCGCCGTTGCCCTCGAGATGGCGCGGACGAATGCGGATCTTCCGGCGACGGAAGCTGCCATTTTTGCTCCCCTTCTGCTGCTGCTGCGGCAGCCCTAAAACCTCCCTAAAACCGCCTCCGCCGCTTCTCCGACCGGGGAATTTGCAGAGTCTGCCGCGAGGACGAGGACGGCTAGCTCGACCGCGAGCGGGCTTCCCCCACTGAGCTGGGCCGGTCGGAGCGTCGGCCCATCTCATCTTGGGCTCCAAACCCAAATTCACAGTAAAAGGACGTGAAAATGTGTAAATGTTATAATCTTCTTCTTTTTTTGGTAAAAGGTAAGAATTATAATCTTCTTTTTTTTTATTAGGATAATGACACAAATGGCCTTTGAACTCTGACTCGACATGCAATGTGATCCCTAAATTTATAATTTTTTCAATGTAGTCCATAAAATTTAACTTAATATTCATTGTAACCCTTAAATTTTTAATTTATTCAACGTGATCCCGACTTTTAGTATATGTCTAATGTACTCTCTAAATTATATGAAAATTTTCAATGCAGTCCTATTAATTCAAGATTAGAGACAACATTGAACATCTTCATATGATCAATGGACTAAAGTGGACATGTACCAAAATTTAAAAGAATACACTAAACAAATTAAAAGTTTAAGAACCACATTGCATATTCAGCTAAAATTTAAAAATCACATTGAACAAATTAAAAATTCATAAATTATATAATATATTAAGTCCAAGTTTAGGATTATTTGTGTAATTTTCTTTTTTCTTAATAAGAGGCGCTGCGATTACAAGAAGCTGGTCTTGCCTCAACAAAATGTTGCCTGTCTTGCCATCTTTGAATGATTTACTTCTATTGATGAGGTCCATCATCTCATCATTTCTTTAGTTTTTCTTCCGTGTACTTCATCCCTTTTTGCCCTTTTTTGACCGTCCAATCGACTTGAATTAGCTGGGATGTTGTCAACAAAGTAACATGATTAGAGAGATTAGGACACCATGTCTTTTTGTTCTATTTACCTCTTTTACAAAGAAATCTTGGGTTGCCTCCTCTGCTTGTGGTCAAAAAGGCTGCTGACGAGCGAAGATAAGGGTGTGTTTGGGAGTAGCATTTGGAAGGGACTTTGGATTGAGCTAAATATTGAGTATTTAGAAAAAAATTTGCAAATCCCATTGGAGAAGAGTGGGCATTTAGAAGACCGAAAACCCAAGGCATGTCGAAAGCCCAAGGCAAATCCTAGACTACCTTGGGCTTTTAGCTTTTTTGGCATGCCCATGTACACTCCTTTTTTTTCTTGAAATTGTCCTCACGACCTTTTGTTTTTCCATTTTTGCCCTTGTTATGTGACATTATTCATCTTCTCCATTGAGGGTAGACAGCTTGATTGTACCTGCGAGGAGCCAACAACAGTTAGGGAGATGCTAACGTGGTCACGACGACCCAAGCAACCTCTGCGAGTCGCGGCAACACAAATCTGAGTCGTCGCGTGACCACGGCGAGAAGCCGTTGATCTTGATCGCACGACCCCTCACGAGTCGCAGCGGCCCAAGTTTGGGTCGCCACAACTCAAATCTAAGTCGCCACAACCTGGATCCTCGCCGATCTGGGTTGCGCGACCCCTCACAGCAACTCAAATCTAGGTTCACCGCGACTCAGATCAACTCGGCGGCGGTGAAGAATCGGTGATGCGGAGGGCAAAGGAGCAGAGGGCATCCTCGCGGGAGGCAATGACGACGGCAAGGGAGGCATTGGTGACGCGAGGGTAGAGGGACACGTCAAGGGCGACAGCACTAACGCAATGAGTGAGGTCGGTGGGGAGGTGCTCGGTGTGGAGGGGGCGGAGGAACTTGCGATGGCAAGACTCATCGGCATGGAAGGAGCAGCAAACGAGGGAGTCGAGGATGATCTCCTCGAGCAAGAGGTCAAAGAGGGCGGAGCCCTCTGGCGTCGAGACCACCGGGCTTCTCCTTCCTAGAGAAGAGAGATTGAGATGGTGGAGAAGAAGATGATGGTGGTTAAGATGAAGAGGAGGAAAAGATGTTGTCTCCGGCGGCTACCTGAGATCTTGCAACCTGATATGTCGACCACTGGAGACAGATTTTGAGTGCCGCCAATGGCCGCCTATCCTTTGTCAGCCAACTATTTTTTTCATTTTTTTTAATCGCAAAAATCCTTTATAAATATAAATTTCTCCAAATACTATTTTGGTCCAAGGTACTTCCCAATAGACTTATAAACTATAATTTATCAAATGCAATTTGCATTTTACAAAACTCCATTAAATTAAAATCCTTTGCATTTTTCCAAAAACTTTCCCCAAAAGTTCAACCAAGCACTCAAAGTGGGCTTTAACATAATTTCACCAAGTGAAGATTAGTACGGATGGCCGAATGATAACACCATCCAGACAATGTACTATACAGGCAGCAGGGTGTCAAAAGTATTTGCTCTCCTGATTGGAGTATACCTATCAACATTCGTGAGGCAGTCAAAAATCTTCATCATCCCGTGTTGGTCTGGTGATGGGAATCGACCATCTTCCCAAATGGGCGGTGTAGTTTATGCACCGGATAACACCTCTTCCTGCCGGTCCATCGGGGAAGTCAATGACGCTGATGCTCCCCGTGTCGAGGTGAAATGATCCCATCCATTCTTTTGTCAAACCTAGGCAGTGCCCCATCAGTGCAATGTGAGCCACCGGATGCCCCACGGCTGCCACGACTTTTTCAGGCTCGGATCCGCCAGATAGTTCGTCCAAGAGAGACAGCCAGGCTCTCCCTGACTGATCCCACAGTGCTGTGAGGACTTCGTCTTCCTGTTGTTTTAACCAGCCGGGTTGAAGAAAAGGAACTGGGGCAGAATCCTGCAGGAAAAAAGACACGGGCAATATCCCCCTCAAAAACCAGATGCGTGTTCAGCTGCTGTAATTCCTATAACACGGCCCTACTAAGAGTGGATTCATCAGAACTTTAAGATGCCATTGGCACTAGGCAGTGGGAGAAAGAAGTTTAATTCATTGTCACTATTGGATGCCTTTACCTTCTTCGATTGCTGCAGAATGCTTTCACATTCAAGTTCCTGCATTTGCTTCATCTCAACATAACGTGGCACACAGTCAGCACCCAAGCAGTCTGCAGCTTCTTGAACCTGCAGTGGTAAGGACGACTTAAGAGTGAGATTAACTTTGCAATAGCGTAACTAAGTTCCTTGAGAACCTAGGGTAGGGGCATATTTTTCATAGCTATAATGATATGCTGATGTGAGGACCAGGACATGGGCTTACTTTTGATACAGCCATGGCTGTCTCGATGCTGGCGCTCCTCGGACTGCTGATTACCGAGCTGACCTTCAAATCAAGAAGAAGCTCTGCAATTTTCTGGGACTGTCATATGGGGCAAAAGAAAATAGATTATAAGAATGCAAAGGAGCCCATTCCTGTGCGTCACCTATATGGTTTATCCTAAGAGTCAAACCTGTATGATTCCAAGCAGGTTCAATGTTTCATTACCATGACTTGGAAAAGTCACCTGCACATTATCAAAAGTTAATATCATAATCTTAAAACCGAGAGACTGAAGAAGCTGGAAATAGAATAAAAAGATAATGGCAGCACAGGCACAGTCCAATATACCGCCTTCCAGTGAAAATGTCATCAGCTAAAGTGTATACCTGAGGAGCGGAAGAGATCTGAGAAGTACAGAGAAAACTCCGCCCAAACAAGAAAAGCCTCACTATGAATCACCATCTAGCAAGTTTAATTTGAAGTGCACAAGAGGCGTCCTACTTAGTAAGATGGATCTCTAGGCATTCGTACATACCAGTAAGCGCAGTAAAGAATAGTCTGAGTTGACAACCAATTACACTACCACTAGAAAAGAAGCTATGCACAATAGCCCTACAATTTGGCCTAAAAAGAAAAATTTAAAGCCTACAATGACATGTTCAACGTTATATTTGCCATATAGAAACCAAGGTTAAGGCACAGAAATATCCACCAAGCCCAGTCAGTTAAGTGAACTTGACTTTTCAGTGACCTTCGTCTTATTGAGAGGTGAATCACGGAAGTATTTAGACATGTGATTCCCAAATGAATATGCAGTCAGGGTGTTTTTCCTTTTTTTGTGCTTAAAATAATAAGTAATCAGGTCATTGCTTTTACCTCAGCACCGCTCTCTGTTACTCCATGACAGATAAGTATGATCCTCTTGCTGGTTTTTCTGCCTGCGCCAGCAGCAACAGGTGAAGCTGGAGTCTGTGCAGTATCGTTCAATCATTACACCAGAAGGGCTTTAATGTAGTAAACAATCATGGGTATATCATCGCGTACTTGAATGACGCATACCTGATTTAGCCGGTTGAGGCATATAAATGGGGATCCACCCTCAGCTCCCGGGGTAAAATCCAGTACACTGACTCCGCAATTGCTTTGTAGCAAAATCCGGAAATATTCTGTTCCTAATCCTGATCATCAAGAGGAAGAACAACAAAAAAAAAAGGTCAGATGGATAACACGGATGTCTCAGAACTCGTATGTCCAGACATTCATCTGAAGAGTGAAAGGATGAAGTACCAATAGCGGTAGCGACAAGAGCCTGATTAACAGCATTGTGGGCAACCACGAGAACAGACCTGCTTTCATGGGCAAGAATTTTGTCCCAGCAGTCCCTAGCACGTTGCCACAATTCCCTCACGGGATAGTGACCGTCAATGCAAAAATTTGCAGCATCCACCTGCCACTGCCGAAATGCCGTGCCAAACTTCTCTTTCCCCTCATGCTTCAGGAGACCCTAGATTTCGCACCACATCAACAAAAGAAAGCAGTTCATATTTCGCATGCACCGCCCAATTTCTCATCTTTGCACATTCCAGATGGCTTATGGACTAATCAGTTAAGCAAGCGTACTTGAAATGAATAGAGGTCGATTTCCCTCAAGTCGGATTCACTGATCATATCCTCCTCCCGCGCTCCCCATATGATCTCGGCCGTTCTCTTCGAGCGTGCTAGGGGGCTGAACAGAGAAACGCACCGTTCGGAGATAAATTTCAACTCAATCGTCGAACAACGAATGCTATATTTCAGTTCAAGACAATACTTTTTTGCAAGGAACTACAGAGTAAGTCATTCTATTCATCAAGCTCTAGAGCACGCTCGCCGCTCCAATGAGCGAAGCAAGGCGGGTTTTGAATATACTGAGGACCGCAACGGAAAGACCGACGGCGCGCACCTGGTGAAGCAAACGTCGAAGGAGTCGTCGATGAGCATCAGGCGCGAGGTCTCGGCCTGAGCCTCGCCTTTCTTCGTGAGGACCGCGAAGTCGGAGCTTCCCTGGATCCGGCCCTCCGCATTCCACGTGCTCTGGCCGTGCCTCACCAGCACCACCCTCTTCGCCGCCCTTATCGCCGGGAACTTCGCCGAGCCGCGGAGCTCGGCGGCCGGGTCGCCGTCCCGGTCTTCGACGATCGCCGGCGCCGGCGGCTTCTGGGTGACGCTCGAGGAAGCCGACCGGACGGTGAGGAGACCGCACCTCCCGGGTCGGGCGCGGGTCGGGCCGGCGCGAGGGTCGGCGCGCCGGAGAAGGAGATTGGGGACGACGAGAGCGCTTGTGGAGGACAGCATCTGGCGAGTGCTTTGCTTGCTTTGATGTGTTCTCTTCTCTCTGTTTTTGCCGCTAAATTCCGGGAATCGGAAATATCTTTCCGGAGAGCAGTTTGGACCGTTGGATGGTTTTTAACGACCTGACAAATGGGCTGGGCTTTAGATAAAGAATACGTACGACAATATTTCTATTGCTCTATTTTCTTGTTATTTTATTTTTCGAAATAAAAAAAATAACTTGAAATAGATTTGGAATAAAATAAAAAATAAAAATAACATCTTATTTCTAAGAACAGTTTTTTACAAACAAGTCATTTTCTTTTTCTTTTTTTTTTTTGTTCCTCATTGTCGGCCGTTGTTCGCCGACCCTTGCATGCATCTAGTTGCTACCTAAGAGGAGGAAGAAAAAGAGAGGAAAAAAGTAATGAAAAAAATCTCAAAAAAATTATTAATAAATAAAAGATTCTACTTTACAAAAAAAAAAAACTTTTGAATTGTATTAAACACATTTTTTTATTTTTTATTTTATGAATATAAATTTTGTGCAATTATCAAACGCATTATTTTACTCAAACTGTTCTGAGGAATAAAATTAGAAACGAACTATTTATAAAAAGAAATTATTCTTAAAAACAGAAATATTACCGAGGCTATGATCGGACCTGGTCGAGTCGGAGTATACTTGCTCGAAACACTTTAAGCCGTGGCCCGTTGATCTTATGCATGGTAAAGAGCCTGGCCCGCCCACCATCCAACCAATTGATGTTCTTGTCCAGCACAACAGGCCAAATTTTGTGATGAAGCCCACTGGAAGATTGTCCCTGGTCATGTGCCGGAGTCCTCCAACATAGCTTGGTTCCCAATCGTTTTCGACAGCTTAGATGGTTACATGAGGACATGTTTCGATATTAGCTTTTGGATATTATCACTATGCTACCCCGGATTAATATTATATGCTTTGACTCGTCACATTTCGAGACTTCGAGACTCACGATTTTGATCTTTTGCATTAATTTATGTGAAGATTTTCCCCAAGTGCTCTCACATTTGTAGCCCTCCCCATAGTTTGGTTCCCAATCATTCTTGATAGCTTAAATGGGCAGACAAAGGGCATGTTCCAATGCTTTTATGAATAAATTCCAATTTCACACGCACACACATGTTCAAGGAATGTTCTTTCCTTGTTAGGTGCATGATCTTGGCCCATGGCAATCCTAAAAGCAGCCCTAAAGTCATTCCTTATTTTGGTCTTCTTGCTCTAGCAATCAACCCTCGCCCTCATCGAACAAGTTGCTATTGGCCCATTGGCTTTTTCATGATTTGTCCCCAAACCATATATTCATTGGAGGGGTTTCAACTCTAACACCATATTGTCACACTCTTAAATTAATCCATTCGAGATATTGTTCATCTCGACCCATCCCATATGAGGCCTTGCAATTTTGTCATTTGGTGTCCAGATTGACACTTTCCTATAAGGTTACCCATCTTGATAATGCTCTTACTTGAAAATACTTAGCATTAACTTTGGAGTTTCGATGTTAAGCATTATTATTACATCAAAATGTGTATTTTGTTAATTAATTCTAATCTTACATATATGTCATCTTCCTTGATTTCGTGTATAATTCGGTTCATTCCTATCCTCATCACCCGTCCTAGAAACTCGACAAAAGCCGCTTCTCATTCCAATCCTTTTGCCCCAACGATCATTTATAAATAATACCTAATAGAACAGTACATTCTAGTGGAACTTGTAGGCATAAGCACGTTACCCTATTGACTAAAACAATCTTGCCTGATTTATATATAATTGCCGACGAACTTCTATGCCATCACAAGAAACAAAATTCCAAATCAATGTCTATCAAGATAATAACGTTGTTAGGATATCATTTCGAAAAACATAATATATTTTAGAAAAGAGTTAGATCTCGATGCCAAGACCATGGCTTTTTAGAAGTGATCCGACAACGACTCCGAATTGACCCAACGGCGACTCGGGATTTTTCCCGGGACACGGATTGGTTAAGCCTGAACGGCTAGTTCGGAAAATTCGGGGGGATTATCAGTGGAGCCAGGAGAAAAAGAAAAAAAAAGTAGCCGTTGCTTTCCGGGGCGGCATTCGTCCACCAAGAATCCAGCTAAGCAGAAAAGGAACCGACCACCACAAAAAAAAAAAAAAAAAAAAGAAACCGACCTCCTCCTCTATTCCCCTTTCTCGGCCAATCAATTCGGTTTCTCGTCGGCCGTCGCGGCGGTGATGGGATTGGGATCGAATCATCGGATCGGAATCGAAGTGAATGTGCGAGCGCGACCGGGACGGGCCGCACAGGATCCCTGCCCCCACCCCCCCACTCCTTCGCTTGGCAAACGTCCCTTCCTGGCTTTTTATGCCCCGCGGGCCCCACTTCGGTCAATTCGCCGCGCCAGCTAAGATTGCCATGGCTCCCTTTTTCCATTTTTTATTTTTTAGTAAAGTTGCACGAAAAACCATGCCCAAGTGACACACCCATCATAAATTATTTTATTGATACAAAAGAACTTAAATTTTATTTATATTTTGGACAAATAAATACCAATTTGAGGTTCTTAGGTGTCATCCAAAAAAAAGTTTGTGATTTTTTGATATCATCGAAAAAAGTTAGAGTTTTTAGTGTCACAAAAAACAAATTTTTGATAAGTATGTCACATGAACATTGATTTGGGACTTTTTGTGTCACAAAAAAAATTTGAGGTAAATGTAGTATAGTGACTAAAGCTGGGAGGTTTTTAGTGGCTTTTATTATAATTTATTTGATCTTATCTTTTGTAGTTATTGTTTTTGTATTTTTGGGATTCGGGTGGGGGGATCGCTTTTGCATTTTAATTAATCGGGATTTGGCCCGGGCTAGTTGGAGCGCGCTTAATCCGCAGATTATCATTGTTGTCTCTTTCGCGCGTGAGCGCAGATCTTATTTAAGGAACGCCCACTAAAATCCAGGAGGATCCTCAGGGCCCATGACCCTAAAGTCGCTTTGTTCGGAAAAAGGCCGTTCGGACAACTATCGAAAAAAGTTCAGAAAAAAAAAAAAAGAGAGAGAGAAGAAAATGAAAGCCGCTTATATTGTTCTCCGGAAAAATTTCAGAAATTCGATTTTTTTTTTTTTAATTCCTTTATCTCCGATCTTTTTCGAGTCTCTTTTCTTTTCTTCGTACCCCCCAGCTTTCCTGACGGTTGTCGATAAAAGGGGAGAGGACTCGGGAGTACTTTCGCACGGCGGATCCCTGATCGCTTCCTTTGTAGGGACCGGCCGCGATTGCTCGTTCACTCGCTCGCTTTTCTTTGTCGGACAACGATTCATCGGTGCATGAATCTCGGCGTCTTGACGCGCGACCGAACGAGGAGAAGCAATATACGAATGGAAAAAGCATAGACGCGAACGACGTGCCTCCAACCCAACTGATTCCAACGTCAGTCTTTTCGAAATGTCGAGGTTCAAAATATCCGTATAGATTCCGCGTGATCAATGCGGAATATACAATCGGGATTCTTTCTTTTTATTTTCCATGGTCATTTCCATTCGCTTTTTTATATCATGGGAATGGGATCTCGTCCTCATTTTTCCAAATATCTTTACTCGACCGAATCGAAATAAGAAATTCATGAAGACGTGTGAGATCATATCACGAGTGATTTTAACTTTTGTGGTAAGATGGATGAATGGAATCGACTTGATCCACCCTCGTCGGGCCACCCTCATCCACCGAATTGATGCGAACATCTGTCTTTTCAAAATGTTAGATTAAAAATATCTTTATAGATTCTACTTGATCAATACGGAATATATAATCGGGATCCTTCCTTTTATTGTCCATGGTCATTTCCATTTACTTTTCTATTTCATGAGAATGAGATCTCATCCTCATTTTTCAAATATCTTTATACACGACCGAATTGAAATAAGAATTCACAAAGGCATATGTGATCATATCACTTCCAATCTTAACTTTTGTGATAAGGTGGACGGATGGAGTCGACCCGATCCACCGTCGTTGGGCCGCCCTCTTCCACCAAATTGAAACGAACATTAGTCTTTTCAAAATGTTGACTAAACACATCCTTATAAATTTCGCTCGATCAATGCAAAATATACAACTGAGATCCTTTCTTTTTATTTTTCATGGTCATTTCCATTCACTTTTTTTCCCTGTGAGAACGAGATCTCACTATCCTTTTTCAAATATCTTCACTCAACCGAATTGAAATAAGGAATTCACAAAAATATGTGCAATCATATCATATCCAATTTTAACTTTTGTGACAAGACGGATGGATGGAATCGACCCGATCCATCACCATTGGGCCGCCCTCCTCCACCGAATTGATGCGAACATCAGTTTTTTCAAAATGTTGATTAAAAATATTTTTATAGATTTTACTTGGTCAATGCAGAATATACAATTGGAATCCTTTTTTAATTTTTTTTTAATTTTCTAGGAACACTTTTATATTTCATGATAACGATATCTCATTTTCATTTTTTAAATATATTTATCCGAATGAATCGAAATAAGAAATTTATGAAAGCATTTGCGATTATATTAGGTCCAATTTTAACTTTTGTGGCAAGATGAATGGACGTAATCGACTCAGTCCACCGCCGCTGGGTTGCCCTCTTCTGCCAACCCACGTCGCCACCAATCGCCGTCGTCATGGAGATTAAGAAATCGCCACTAGATCCCCGCCGAGTAAATGAGCAAATAACCTTGTCAAAAAAAAATAAAAAAGAGCAAATAACCGCGGCGATGAAATCGAATAACATTAAAAATAGAAATTGAGAGAGAGATCATATCACATCCGATTTTACCTTTTGTGACGAGATGGACGGATGGAATCGATCCGATCCGTTGCCGCTGGCCCGCTCTCCTCCGCCACCTCACGTCAGGGCCGCCGCCGCCGCTGGACACTACGAAATCGCCACCGTATCCCCGTCGAGTAAATGAGCAAAGAACCGCGGCGATGAAATCGGATAACTTAAAAAATGGAAACAGAGGGGAAGAGAGAGAGAGAGAAAACAAGCAGCAAAGGACGCGGCTCTGCCTTCTCCATCCTCTCTCCTTTTAGGCTTTAACTCTCTCTCTCTCTTCTCCGGCCTTTCTCTCTCTACACTCACTTTCACACTTCTCACTCCCAGTCTCTCTCCCTTTCTCTCTCTCTCTCTCTCTCTGCGGACTTCGGAGTCTCTTTTCTCTCTCTAGACCTTCACCTGTCAATCTTCATCCCCCGCACGGCAAGACGAAGCGAGGCGACGGTGCTGAACAGAAACCCTAAGGCGCTCCTCCCCCGGCGATCGCCGTCTCGCTATCCCGAGCCGTCGCCGGCAGCGCCCAGATCTGAGCCACGCGGGAGCTCGCGTCCCAGCTATGCGCCACTGATTCCCCGCCGGAGCCCCGCAGCATGTCGAACTCCGACCCGAAAACCCGCCCCAAGCCGGGCCCGTGGCCGCCCGTGCCGGAATCCTCGCCAATGCCGCCGTCCTCGTGGGCCAAGCGCACCGGCTTCCGCGCCAAGTTCTCCGGCGAGGCCAATGCCGGCGACTCCGGCCAGATATCGATGCCCCCCCGGCCCCGGGAGACCAACGGCCAGCCGGATCTCGAGGCCGGCCGGGCCCGGGCCCATCCGCCGCCGCCTCCGCCTCCGCCGCCGCAGCAGCCGCAGCGGCCGCCCCCGCCGGGGCGGCGAACGGCCAGGCGCAGGGAGACAAGCCGCCGCCGCCGCCGGCCCTGCCGGCCCCGCCCGCCGCTGCTGCCGCGGCGGCCGCCGACAAGGATCAGCCGGCGAAGAGGCGGAGGGATTCCGATGGAGCAGTGCCGAAGAGCTCCAGCCCCGGGGCGAACAGGCGGGCCTCAGCCGGGGCCACGGAGGCACCGCGGCGGCCCAGCAGGAGCGAGGAAGCCATCGACATGTTGCCTCAGACGGTGGATGATGATGGGTTCGGGACCAGGAATTCGCATATGAAGTACGAGCTTAGAGATAATCCGGGCCTCGGTGAGTCTTTGGGTTTTTTACTTGTTTCGTTAGCTTTGCGATCTTTTAGCGGCGCGTTGTCTTAATTAAGGTGTAGTTGAGGAGTTCCATCTCTTTGAAAATTCTTGATTCTGTATCTGTCGAATGTGCAATTGCTGGTCGCAACCGCAATAATGTGCTTTTTAATGCCATCACAACAAAAAGTAATTTAATTTGTGGACACAAACAGTTTGTCTTCAGTTATTTTGACAATATATGTCAAATTGTATGTTTTAAATTCGATGATATCAGGGGCGTGATGCTTCTTGAAAAAGATTAACTTTTTTATCAATGACCTTATAGATAGGCCTAATTTTGTATGATTTCTTCACTGGTGCAATATACTGTTTTTGTGCGTATTGCTGTGCGAAAATATGTCGTATGTATGTTTTAACAATTGGCATTATTTAATTTCTCCTCTGTGGTGCAACTTTCAGTTCCAATTAGCTTCTATGGGTTCCAGCATTTTCTTTCAATGTTGGGCTCGCTCGTTCTTGTCCCACTCGTCATAGTTCCTGCAATGGGTGGCGATCATGTGAGTAGTCTGGTTTTATTTACTAATATACGCTGATATTCATCTCCATCAACCAGTGTAGCTCATTTGATATGATTTAAGAATGTAGGAGGACATCGCGGCCGTGGTCTCTACTGTGCTCCTTGTGTCTGGACTCACCACACTTTTGCAAACTAGTTTTGGATCAAGGTTGCCCTTGATACAGGGGCCATCTTTTGTTTACCTTGCTCCTGCTCTAGTGATAATTAACTCTCCAGAATTTCAAGGGCTGAATGGAAACGTAAGTATTCAATTTTCACTCGAGCTAAGTGTGGCTAGATAAATTAATTTACTTGTTGGTGCTTTCTCCAGACTACTGTTGAAATCATGAGCTATACATCAAGTGCAACTGCTTTTTCATTCTCATTGTATTGGCATGTTTTTTAATGTTTAATTCCTTAAGTATATATCTTCTACATCACCTTATCAGTGGACAGTTTTCGCCAGTTAGTTGGATGATATGATGACTTACCGATGGAAAATGGACAAATCTTACAGGCTGGTTTTGTGGCTTACGCCCTTCATTATCATGTTGCCTTCGTCAGTCCGAAGCCTCACCACAGAGCCACTTAAATTTCCACTTGCTTTTCTCCAGGAGGACTTGTGGGAGAATGGTGTTAAGAAGTACTGATTACTTTTAGTCATGCCCTCCATGAGAAGAGGAGAGAAAAGTTGAACAAATTTAGTGACACTCCTATGTCTGTTAGACACGACAAAGTCTACCCATCCTTAGATACTAGATGAATTTTCTCAGCTGTCAAGGGGCATTTCATTGCCAGTATTGGCATTGACATGCAACTTCTTTAGCAAGCACCTGTTGGAATTTTATACTTCTAGACAAAGCTGGAGATTACTTTTGGACAACTTAAAAGAAATTCTCTAGTGGCTTTTGTCATCTAAGTAGGACTCTTGAGGAGACTTCATCATTTTATCAGGCAGAATGCCTACTTTGTCCTTAAAAATTTACAGATTTCAGTTTGAAGGCATGCAAGCAGTCACAATTTTATGAGTAATTTCACTTGTATGAGTGAATTAGTTGCATGGAGTTGTGACGGAGTGATGGGTAGGAAGGTGGTTAAGATATGTTATATAATGATTGTGTTTTCGTCCATTGAATTCATAACATGAATCCATAAGTAAAATACACTTGTCTCTAGTCATGAACTCGTTAAAAAGTTCCTATTTTTTGCTTTTTTTCCAATTAATTTACATATGTCAAATTTATGGAACTCTAGATATAGGTGTGTTACCGCATCTTGTAATTACATTTGATTCTCGAGTATATATTTGACATTTTAATTCAGTCTTGTTGGGTTGCAATATTTTATGCATAGAAATTACAATGTTTTCATCTCCCTCATGTGTCAAAGGTTGACATGGAGCTGCCCTTTGATTAGCTTAGGTTGATTCACAATTAATACTTTTTCACAGTGAGAAGCGTGCATTGGTCAAACTGTCCAATGACACCTGCTATCAGTATGAACGAAAAAAGTTGATTGATTTGTATTCTTTTGTAAAATTGGTTTTCTTAAGACTGTTAGTATTGCAAACCTATAGGTTTTGTTTCTGGAATTAGGATTGGCTATTTCTCTCCCTTTTATCGACTCTTCTTGTCTCTTTACAAGTAGATTTGAGCCTTTAAGGTCTAAATTTACCTTGCTTTGATCTTACAGATCTTATTATTGTACGATCTTTCTATTTCATCTTTGAATGCCATCAAGCCTAAGTTGTTTTGTGATGCCAGAATTTCAAACACATTATGAGAGAGCTACAGGGTGCCATAATTGTCGCTTCAGCTTTTCAAGCCATACTTGGTTATAGTGGACTTATGTCCATTCTTCTGAGGTAGAGCTATGCTTATTAGCTTATCAGCTTATCATCTTATCATCTATCAAGCACTGCCAATGAGCATGCTTGTTATTTAGCTATGCTTTCATGAAATTATTGGTGAGCAATGCCAGATTAAACAACTGCAGTTCTTTTTTCTTACATTTCAGGTTGATAAATCCAGTAGTGGTGTCCCCAACTATTGCTGCTGTTGGACTGTCCTTTTATAGCTATGGTTTTCCTCTGGTTGGAAAGTGTCTTGAGATTGGCATTATGCAGATATTACTGGTCATAGTTTTTTCTCTTGTAAGTTCTACGTAGCTTTTTCACCAAAAGGGCATGTGCAGTTTCCTTCTTTATCTATTTGGCAGGACATCAACTTCATCCCTCTCTCTCTTGTGCAATGCATTCTGAGCTGTTGTCTCATTGAAACCTTCTCTTTAAAATTTAATCATACTGTAATTATATCATCTGACCTGTCTGTCTATTTTCTTGCAGTATCTTCGTAAGATATCGATTTTTGGTCACCGTATATTTTTAATCTATGCAGTAAGTTAAAGCTGCAAAGCTTTACCTTTTTTCTTTTTTTTCCCCGTCTCCCATTATATTCATAGTTTTCTTTACCATGTGCAAATTTCTATAGTTATGGGTGCTCATATATTTGCAGGTTCCACTGGGTCTTGCTATCTCATGGGCTGCTGCTTTCCTGATGACCGAAGCTGGTGTTTATAGTTACAAAGGTTGTGATACAAATATACCGGCCTCGAACATAATATCTGAGCACTGCAGGAATCATATATCCCGAATGAAGTACTGCAGGGTTGATACCTCCCAGGCATTAAAATCTTCTCCATGGTTGAGGATTCCTTATCCATTAGAGTGGGGAACTCCAGTCTTTCGCGGGAAAATGGCTATAGTTATGTGTGTCGTGTCGATAATATCATCAGTGGATTCAGTAAGTGGTTGGTTTTGTTTCTCCAATGCTTTTAAGCTATCTATTCAGATCTCATTTTCTCGATATGTTAAATGTTACATATAGCATTCTACAGGCGATCAATTGTATATTAAGTGCCTGTAAGCTCTTGGTTAGAGAGTGTCGTGTGCTAACCACAAACTGTGTCTGACATTATGAGATCAGTGTAGCTACAATTTTTTCCAGCTCTATAGTAATTTATGTGAATGGAAGAACTACAATCACATATTGTATTGCGGGATAAACTACACTTTGCATCATGGACTTTGGAAATGAAAATCAAATCTCGAACACATATTCCGACATCAAACACTTGAACTTCACGAAATTGAGGGCTGACAGATGACAAAGTAACTTTGTGTATTCATAGGAGTTACATATGAATTATGTGTTTTTAACTTGATGAAATGTAATAGGTACTGCATCTTGTGCCCTTCTCCATATAGTGTTTTCTAAATTCTCCTTTTGTTATATTCAGGTTGGATCATACCATGCATCTTCACTTCTGGTGGCATCGCGACCTCCAACCCCTGGCGTTCTTAGTCGAGGCATTGGTCTTGAGGGTCTTTCAAGTGTCTTAGCTGGTCTATGGGGCACAGGAACCGGATCATCTACGCTAACTGAGAACGTGCATACTATTGCTGTGACTAAAATGGGAAGCCGTAGAGCGGTTGAAGTAGGTGCAGTTGTTTTGATAGTTTTATCTGTTATAGGTAAGGAGTCATCCTCGGTATCTTTAACTCCAGAGATCATTGGATCACTTGGCAGTGGAATCACTGTTGATGCAATCTGCTTGGGGTGCTAAACGAAGCCTTCTTTAGTGTTTGGATAATTGAATAGAGGTAACAGATAACTAGGCATCAAGAATGCGCCAACCATACCATTTACAACATTTGTAAATACGCATAATGGCAAGTGATAACCTTCACAATTTAGATTCTTCTAACTGAGATGAACTAAAGTTTGTCAACTTCCATACTGTAAACAATGCCAAAAGAATGATAATTTTCTAGAGAAACCCATTTGCTTTTAAAGTTATTTTCAAGATGGCAATGTTCCACATAAAAATTTAAGTTGCTTAAATCTTTGAAGCCCTAATCAACTGAAATGACAATGATTTTGGCTTCATATTCTGAACTTGATATGTATCTGTGGTTGTGATTTAGATCTAGATGGCTGTTGCTAGCTTGAGACTGTCCTCTGACTGAATGTATCGTTCCTTCATTGCCTTTTTTACTTGAGAGTCACCATCCTTGGATCACTTGTCTTTGTACTTTACATGTATATAGGATCTTGTGTCAACTTGTCATATCTTTAAGACTTGCTCTAGTGCTGATTAGGCTCTTGAATCCTTTCTAGTTCCTTTTAATTTCTGATTCTTATTTTTGATGATTAACGTGTCACGAGTGATGCCATCAACAAAGGACTGATTCTTTGAGCTAGAAGTTGAACATACTAAGCAGATGGAGTTTGTGATTTTGGCATATGCACGTGAAGTTTGATAGTTTTACATTTGTGATAGTTGATTATGGAGGCAATCCTGTTGTCTTTGTTATTTATCTGGCAAATGAAGTTTGATAGTTTTACATTCTTTCTTTTTGCACCTCCTTGGGTACCCTTCCTGCATGCATGAAGTGCCCTGTTTCCTTTCCAATGGTGCAATTTAGTCTTTCGTTTTGATGTTTTCTTATGATTGCTCACAGGGAAAGTTGGAGGTTTTATTGCTTCAATTCCTGTGGTCATGGTTGCTGCTCTCCTTTGCTACATGTGGGCAATGCTTACTGCTTTAGGCCTGTCAAATCTTCGTTACAGTGAGGCAGGAAGCTCTAGGAATATTATCATTGTTGGGCTATCTTTGTTTTTCTCCCTCTCAGTACCTGCCTACTTCCAGCAATATGGCATCTCCCCAAATAGTAATTTGTCCGCTCCAAGTTATTTCCAGCCATATATTGTAGCTTCTCATGGACCTTTTCGTAGCAAGTATGGAGGGGTAAGCATCTCTTGGCCTGCTCTTCTTGCAAAATTCCTTTTCTGCTTCTTCATTAGTCCTTCTTCCTGGTGGTTTAGGAATCGATCATTTTGCCATGGAAACTTTTGATGGCATGGTGATCGGAAAGGTATTTAGAAATAGATATGGAAATAGCAGTAGAAAAACTCTCTTTCGGGTGGGTTTCATACTGCAACACTAGGATAGATAACTGCGTTTGAACGGAGCATTAGTTCTTAGAGTTTCAGGATGCTATTGTGCTCCCAAGCTACACGATAACACCATCCTAAGTGTCGTGAATGTCATTCCATTGCACATGAGAGATGATATCCCAATATGTCGGCCAAAAAAAAAAAAAAAAAAAAAAAAAAAAAAAAGAAAAGAATCATCCCGAAGCGCATAAGGAGCTTTTAAATCTGTGCTAGTGACTGCTTGTCATTTCCTCTTTGGTTTATGAAAAGAACTATTAAATAGTCAGAAATGAAGTGAGCTTATCCATTCAAGTTAAAGGACCCCAACCAAGTCAATGCTCTCAGTCAGATTGGCTTTGTTCTAACTGATAAAGGAATCTTTAAGGCTTGTAGGGCTTTCCAATGAAGAAAAGATTTCTAGCAAGTAATTTGTCTCTGTTATGTTCTACTTTGCAGGTGAACTATGTCATGAATACATTGCTTTCAATGCACATGGTAATTGCATTTTTTGTGGCTATTGTCCTGGACAACACTGTTCCTGGTAGTAAGCAAGAACGGGGTGTTTATGTGTGGTCTGAACGGGAAGCTGCGAGGAGGGAGCCTGCAGTTGCTAAGGACTATGAGCTTCCCTTCAGAGTCAGCAAGTTCTTTAGATGGGTTAAATGGGTTGGGCTCTGAGCATCGGTGTCGCTGGGTGGCCAAATCATTGCATTAAAGCAGCTGTCCTTACGAGATGATTGTAATAGCACTTGGGTTCTGAATCTGAGCTGTTGACACCATGCTGAAGCGGAGCAGTACCACGATATGTTCATTTCTAGCAAAGTAGGACGACATGAGCCAATAGATTTTGGATGTGAGTCGCACTGTACATTTGAGGTCTCTTGAGATCTGGCTGTGTTTGTAATTTTTTGAGTGGTTAGCAGTAGTTTACCGAAATGTCTAGATACAGCTTCTGGCAAGCTAGGAGCTCTGTTGTGTAAATTCTGTTTGGATCATCTTTTTCTTGAGAACAAATTTTGTTTGGAATACTAAATGGAAATGAATTCTACTTGGAAATATTCATCACGGCATGATGTTTTACCTTCCTCCTAATTCTTAACTTGTGTTCCATATGGTCTAGAAGACTGGCCAGATGAGCTTTATTTCCTTTGCTGATGGGTCATTGCAGGTTCTCAATGGAAAATGACTGTTGGATTCATGATTTCGTGAACTCAACGGTACTATGGTAGGAGCTTTAAGTGTTCTTAACAGTGTTATCCTCTCTTGGTGGATCCTGGTGTCCTATTCGTGCCCCCATCCTAGTATTCATGACAGGACATTTGGAAAAACAGCAGGGCTTTGCACGAGTGGAGTTTTTATAGTGAAAAGCAAAGACCATGGATGTTTTCCTTGTGGGATCGTTTTGATTTATTTATCTGCATCGTGGGATTAGGCACCAAATACATTTAGCATGTCTTGGATGAGCGAGCCTATCTTGGGGCGAGTGGTTCTAGATTCTATACAGGTTCTATCTAAAATTTGGAACTTATTTGTTAAAATGGGTTTATCATTTTTTGGAATTGAAAACCTATCTTGCATATATCCTAAAATTTGGAATCTACTTTGTTACAGGTTCTATCATCTATTTAGATTTCACTTATATTATTAATTGAATAATTGCGGTGAATAATAATTTGTAATGATCACCATTTACTGCTACAGTTTGTTGACCATAATTTATATTTAGATACATTAAAAATACGAACATTAATAAAGTAAAATTTTCAGCAATAAAATGAAAATTCCGACTAGTACTTTCAGATAATATACTCATCATAAAATATCGTTAAGATTACACAAAGAGATGAATTACGAAAAACATTAAAACTTATTATAAGTTTTAGGTTCCTTCAACTTATAACCCGAAACTTACCCGTTGAAACATACTCTCCAATTTTTGGAACTTTGAATCTCTCTTATATACTTTGCAACCTAGAACCATATAGATTCCTATTGGTCTGTAGTTCAACCCTAAGCCTATTGCCGTAAATCTTGATCCGAATGCGCTTCGCTAGCAGGAGCCTGTCATGCACAACAATATATACACAGTACCGAACACAACACTCCTATCGCTACTCTCTCTCTCTCCCCCTATAATAGAATAGTGCTACGGCAAGAGACCATTGCCTTGTTTTTGACATGAGCCTTTCCTTACCGGGGAACGCGGTGTGAATTGGTTACGTCCTTAGATGGCAAACGGTGCGAAAAACATTAGTAAATCACGAGTCGTCAAACAATATATAAACTACAGCTGTTTCTTTATGCATGTATGACAGGCTTATCCGCTCCGCTGCCCTTCCCTTCATCTCGGTGGCCATCTTCCTCTCTGTTCGTTTTGACCCAACTGTGTTTCACACCTTTAATCCCAGTCAACCCGTAGAATTATTCACTTAAATATCTCTCTCTCTCTCTCCCCAAAGTTTCTTAGGATTTTAAATACTACACGTATATCTCCTTTTTTTTTTCTCGCAATAGAATCTAAGTAAAATTAGGCAAGACGAATTATATGAACTATTTAAGTCATGAAAGCGTTAAGCTAACATGATAATCTCGACGGGAAATGATTGCCTCAAAGCTTCTTAAGCAGTTGGATCAACAGAAATCCAATAGACAGTTCTGGTGGTATGAATTTCAATCACCAAATTCAATTTAGCAGAATATATCCATAGGTGAGTATTGTGATGTATAGGCTTATGATTGTCAAGCAACTCTTGTGACTCATTTCTCTTTGAGTACGTGATTTTGCAACGTATGAAAGAGAAGATCTCGAGTGTCCATCGGGTTAAGAACTGAACACCTCGAGAATGCCCCAGATCAAATCATGGCTGGTCTAGCAAAAACTCGATGAGAGAAACACGGGCACTTGCGAGGATTCGTGTCATAGGGCTTTTAAAACACGAGTGAGTGATCATAACTATATAACTCTCCAAACCACATAAATCCCCACTTTTATTTATTTATTTATTTATTGTTATTTTTATCTTTTCCTGATGTTTTCTTAGGCAAATTCCGTCCTCTTGCATTAGATTCGAATAATTATAGTTCACCTCTCGCAAGGTCCATCGATGCGCATGTTATTTCACGAAAAAAAAGGGGGAAATAATTATAGTTCAGCTTCCATTCTTCGACTGAATCTCATCCTACGTTAAAAGTGATTGTTACGCATGCGCATGCCTTCGCGTTGACCACATGTCGTTGATCAGAAGATGAGACTGTCTAAAATTGACCAACTGAAGTTCAACCTCAACCCCATATGCTTTCTGCTACATCGACATTAATCAAATTTTATTCCCATTTTGGCAGCAAATGCAAAGTCTGACGATTTCTTTGGGGCGATGACAACCGCCCGCCTGCCCCTCCAAGAGACGAGCAGCGAAAGTTCGATGCTCCTTCACTTGTCCTTCAGCCTCCGTCGTATTCCTTTCGAGGTATTTTATTATCACCATGTTCGTATGAATCAGGATTGACTTCACGTGTCCTTTTCATTTTAAAAAAGAACAGAAAGGGAGGGACCGCATTTTACGTGAATAATAACAAATTTAAATGCTCGGGTCCAAAAGATTCTTCACTAATCTCATTGAACGAGTACGGCATCGGAAAGAAAACTCGATGAGTCTTGCAAAACGACGCTTTTATCCTAATATTTTTTGACTAATTGAAGAGGGATGTAGCCGTGCATTTGCGCACGCTTAAGTCTAGCGTAATAAAATTTCATATTGAGTTTTCATAATATTCCGAGTCAATTTATTCCATATAAATCATATTTTATTAACTATAATGTGCATCTCAATCGATTATCTATTTCGAAATGACCTGTCATAAAGTTGAATCCATCCCCTCTTCCCTCTAATTAAAGAATGGGTCTCAATTTCGATGCTTAGCATAATTCGTATATTCTTATGCAATCATTAGCAATACATTTAAGTACTAATAAATCAGTTGGAGAGTGGCTCTACTCACCCCCACCGTCTCTTGCAGATCTTCACCATTTCTATTTTCCTTTCTGGTTCTGCTGTTTCCATGAAAAAAAAAAAACCCTATTTTCGACAGGGACAGATGCTTATCATGGCTCTCCCGTTGACTCTCAAGTTCGGCAACGCCACGTTTTTAAAATGCTCCATTGAATTTTCGGTTTTCTCCTCAGAGTCTCCATCTGTAGGTCAACTTCTTCACGTACTTTACGTTCTTGGGATGTAAATCCCACGTGCAGGAGGAGAAGAACATGGTGCACATGCTCAGGCTCCGCTTGACGGTTTCATGTGCGGATCGCGCCCTGCATTATTGGCAGGGACAGACGACAATCCAGTGAGGAGAAGGCAACGAAGCGGTCGGGAGGATAATAATAAATCGCACGTCCAGGTTCCCATGCAAGAATCTGGTCCCGACCTTTAGTGCGGTGTCTCTGCGTCACATGGGCCTCGACTTTGTAGATCCTGCACGATCTGATACAACCAAGATCAATGTCCAGTTTAATCGCGTTCGGCGCTTGTGGAACACATGCATCGTTGGATATTGCCGTGGAGAATACGGATGCCAAGTAGTGATAGTTGAAATGTAGTGTGGTTCTTCGATGATCTTGCCTCTCTAACGTGATAATGAAAAGAGCATTTTACGATGTAATTACATTGTATGATACAATAGCATGTGGAATTTGATTAATGGTGGTTCTGATACCGTGTTAAGAAATTCCAATCCAAAAGCTTGAGCTGATACGTGAAGGTAGACCACATGGATATAAAGAGCGTTTAGAACCTGTTGTCAAGTAACGTGAGACAATACTTTAACAAATATATAGTTGTGTATTTAATATGCATCATGAATATGTATATCAAAATGTCAAAGGTCAAAATGCTCGTACTCGATGATCTTTGATTTGGTATTTCTGCTGTGTTCATAGCATTGCGAGGACCGTCCCCGTCCTCTTCAAACTTTTCTGTGAAAAGAAAGAGGAAAATTTCAGTTAACATAGAGTTTCTAACTTCCTTTTCGTTTTAATCCTGGCGATGTTTACGTTCCGGTGATTTCTTTTTTTCCAATGAATATGCTTTGATTTCCTTCTAATATAATCCTTGTGCTGTCATTTAGTTTCCTTCAATTTCCATTTCGCACATGGCTTTAGGGACCTAGCAAACTTCATTCGTGATCCCATCTTTCGATCCTATCTTTGGAAACTTGTTTTGTGGATAGTTTGAGCATTTCGTCGTTGAATTGAAACCAAAGAACAATCTTTCATTCATTTTCGCAACCGCTCAATAATCAGATGTGCTCGAGGTCGAGTTAGGAAGAACGATATCGAACGTGTGGAGAAAGCAAAAACGTTTTTTGTTTGAAGGATACAAATTATTTCGAGAAATGTAAGCAAGCATATCATGATGGTCACGGCACCTTCAGAAGATACGCAACTTCAAACTCGCAATCGATTGTCGACTGCGACTTCTTAGAGGAAAATAGACATACTAATATCCAAAATTAGGGTTTTTTTTTTTTTTTCCTTTTTCATTTTAATGTTTCCTTGAATGTGAAGAAAACATCCTCTTCATGTAGAACCTGGCACGTGGACGTGAAGTAAAGTCCATTTTCGTGTGAAGCGTGTTGCTATAAACTTATAAGCCACGTGTTGTTTTCCCTCCCTCCGTTTCGAAGTTGTAAAACCCTAGTCATACGTAAAGATATTCGAACCATCTCTGTACCACGTTTTGTCCGGCAGCTTCAAATGCGCTCTAAGGATTGAACTATCGGAAAGCAATACAATCTGTCTCTTACTCGAGCGATTAAGCCTTACAATGCGATTATAATTCTATGTGTCTCCATTTCAGATCGCAGTGTCTTTCGTTTAAGGTAATCGTGAGGAGCATACACATCATCTCGTGATAGGACTAACAAATATAATGATTGATTAGATACATTTAGTCGAAGGGGGAAAAAATTAAGCGGGTAGCTATGAAAACGATATGTAACGTTGTCGCGATTTACACGTTGAACTACACACGGCGCGATTACAAGAGAATTCAACTATCGGGGTATGGTATTGTCCTCGTATTCACGATGCGACACGAGTGCTGCGTTCATATTGAGCAGCCTTCACGGACCTACATACTCAAAATGACTGGAGAGATGTACCCACCAATGACAAAGAGGTATTTCAGTGAACGGAAAGTTAGATGGGGCGGGTTGATTAAGACTGGGTCAATTCAAATCAATTCTGTCATCCTTTCCTGAATCTTTGCGAAAGGCATACGCCAACAATCACAGAGGCAAACCATGAAAAATCAGACGATCCTTGCTATACGATTCTCCATCAACGCCGCAGAAGGACTTCTGAATATTGATGTCGAAGAACTCACATCGATCTCACCATCGCACATGTTTTTCTATTAGGATTTGCCACACAATCATAAGTAAATAAAGAATAAAATTAAAATAAAAAATAGAGACACGGGATTTTTATTCTGGTTTGCCCTTAAACTAAGGTTACGTCCAATTATAATTAGCACCCCACACATCTATATTACATTCCTCAATTTACAAAAGAAATGGATTATATATATTCAGTAATTATTCATGAACTCAAACCCAAATTATCAATAAAATAATATATATCTAATTGCTATTCAAGAACTTAAATCCAAACCATCAATAAAATATGGGCTCAGACTTTAAAAGTGTTATGGCGACTTGGGGGCTGCCCTCACTAAAGGCATTGGTTTATCAATCAAGGATGAAGATTATGGAGATATCCTGCAACGCTTTACCGGATTCTATCGAACATTTGTTTTTTGATTGTGACACCTCGGCTTTGTTGGCCTTCTTTTGGGCCGGCGGGTGTAACCTCCCTTGGCGGATTAGATCTTGGAAAGACATTCTCTCTTCGGCATCAAAGTTCTTATTCGGTAAGGATTTCTTTCATAGTATTGTGCAGTTCTCTTTTGGAGCTATGTGCCATTTGATTTGGAAAAAGAGGAATAGCATCATTTTTCGTGGTGAATCCTTGGTGGTTTCAGCTTTAAAAATCACCTTATCAAGGTTGTCAAGGACAAAGCTATTACTTTCAAAAATGTTCCTCTTACCCCAAGGAACAAGAGACTTCAGAGAGTGTGGGGCTTTGACCCTTTGGTGTTTTCTTGCTCGCCCGTTTCTCCTTAGCAGCTACTCATGTGCTTTGCCTCGCTTCTTAGCCAGCTATAGGCTCTCCGTTCTTTGTCCCGCTTACTGTCGAGTGGCCGAGGGTTGGTGTGCCTTGTAGTTTCGCTTTGTTGTATCTGATGTTGCTGTCTAGCTTGTTGTTTTGTTGTTGCCCTCGCGGCTTTTACATTGTCTCCCTTTCACTCTCTCTCTTGTTTGAAGTATGAGTGTAAGTTTTTGCCACCGATCTTTTGTATATTTGTCCAAAGCTCAATATATATTCTTACCTTTTATCAAAAAAAAAGAAAAAGAAAAAAGAATATGAAGATATCAATTAATATCTAATCAAAATCACAAGCCAATTCTTGAAGATGCTAGAATTAAGTGATTGACAATTCTTATAATATTAAGATAAATTTATTTATTTATTTTCCATTGTTATATTGTTTTCTTACGAAGTGTGACATTTGTAAATAATGGAAATTATCTCAACAATTGTACGTTGAGATTAAGAATCAAACACTTTTGTTCTTTTACCCACGACCTCCCGCCAAGACTCCTGGACTCCGGCCCGCTCACCAAGGAGTGGGACCCCTGTGCCATCCTATCGATGAAAAGTCCGAATTGCATCCTCATATTTTTATCCATGTTGCATTATACGATTTCTCATCATATGATTAAGATTTTCTAAGTATAGGTCAATGCGCATGTCCCAGTTCATTTTGTTATATGGGCGTTCTGCTGTGTCTCATCAAGAAATTAAGAAGCAACACCGGTCGGTTAAAGTTGGAGGGCGCCAGAAATACTGCCGGCACGACATGCGTCATGACAAAAGTGAATGGGAGGCGAAATCTTCTTGGTCAGAGAGGAGCCACATGAAAAGGAGTAGGACCCTAATGTTGCTTTAACAAAGAGCCGACGTGATAACTAGTGCCTTAATTCAACACATACAATTGAGTTGGTGCGAAGAAAAGCTTAAAGATTATAAAATGACTGTGCATTGAAGGCCCCGCAAGGAACCTTCTGGTCAAGTCAAAATTGTCTAGAACTCCTCTCTCTCTCTCTCTCTCTCTAAAAATATATAATAATATTATGAGTTGGTGAAATCCACCAATAACAAGAAGAAATACCCTCCCCAAAAGGTTTGCTTAATGCACGTCCCATTCTGTCTCATTTTTCTCCATAGCACTCTCGCTTGAAATGGTAGGTGCTCATGAGTGCTCTTAGCTTTTTCACTACGTGTCTCGACGCCGGTGCTTAGAAACGAGAAAATGGCCAAAGGGGTCGGCCAGAAAAAGAGATCGATTTGGCACGAAATGCCTTACGGCAACCCTACATCTACGGAAAGACACGTTGTATTTTCATTTGTATGTGGAATTTATTTTTTACACGTGTACAAAATGGTTGGATGCGTGCGGCCCTGAACGACAACTAAATTGTATGAAGAAGCATATTTCGTATGTCGCATGCGAAAAATGACACGCGGACGAGTTAGGGTTTCTAGAAAGTGGATTAAGAAAAGAGCTTGAATCATCTTTGGACTTGCGGCTACAGATCACGGTTTCTCAGGGACAAGTTATAGAGGGGGGTCGATTGAGAAAAAAATTGGAAAAGATCGATGCAAAAATATGAAATTTGCGATGGACATCCTAACTAACGAGGTAGTCGGGAAGGCCGCGGAATCTTCCTAATTGCTCATTCAACGCGGGCGATATGAATTATGAAGGACCGCCCTATAAATTTTTATGTTTTGAAAGTTTCTTAATAGAAAATATTATCTAGGGGGGGTCGAGTACAACAATATACATAATGTTTAGGGCCATGGCTTTCTAATTTTCTCATTAATGCGAATGGTTTGACATTGTGTTTTTCAGTCTATATTTTTAATGTTTAAGGCCAAGGCATGAGTCTTTTGTACGGAATCTCTCTCTATACATATATATACAAATGCATTCCAATATTATTTCTGAAAGAGGGTTAGATTTTGATATCAACTGAAAATAATACTTTTTTATGAGAAAAAAAATTAGGCTAATATCAAGACTTAAACTAATGTTTGTGCTTTTTGTAAGACAAATAAAAGTCTGAGTTCAAGTAGTGTAAACCCGAGCTAGAGTCGGTGTTTTTTTTTTTTTCAGGGAATGGGGTCATCTGATAAATAAATTAAAACATTAATTTGAGCATATAACAATCATGATATATTTTCTAAATAGTGAACCCATTTTAATTGACCGACCAAAAAAAACCCATTTTAATTAACAACAATTGCTTTTGATATTTTAATATATGATATTTTTGTCGAAATTAGTGCCGAGTCTAAAATTAGACAAACTATTCAGCACTAATATTATCTCATTTGCGAGATAAGGTGGGTGGGCAGGCTTCGAGCATTTTAATATAGTTTTTTCCCCCACGCGTGGGGCAATGAAATTTTCTAGATATTAAATCATGTTGAAACCATGCTCTTTGACTAAGAGCAAGACTAAGTAAATCAGGAGGCATGAGGGAGAGTACTTTTCAAACCATCTCTAACCCTCGTTGAAGAAATAGTCTTTATTTAAATTTTCTCAAAGCTCTCCTTACCAACCTTCTCTCTTCATATTTCAAATTACAGAAACACCGCGTGTAATAACGTCGTCACATCAAGAACCCTATTTGCGCTTTGACCACCCGTGATTATTCTCTCTTTTTCTGCAATTAGCGCTCTCGTCCTCTCCAAAACCAAACCGAACCAAATCAGAAATTCAGTCGAGTCTTTCTGCAAGAGGGAGAAAATAACGATTGCGCCATTATGACGGAAGCATAACGCACATAATTAGGCATTGATTGAAGTCATTGCTTTGGGAGCATCTTTTTCCACAATTAACTTGCTTCTTTTGTTAAATCAGAACACCACTACTTAGACTAAACGACGAAGGGATGGCCACCGTGACGCGATACTTTAACATGATAGACCACTACATGACTAAAGAAAACTATTATACATAGAAAACCTCCTCTAGGAGTCGTGGAATAGTTGATTAAGCTATTCGGGTTTTCCAGCTTTGGTACCGGAAGTCATCCGTTCGAACATCACCAATTGAATACAAATCGCTCTTAGTTAGGGTAATCTGCATAGGCCAAGATCCGTATTGAACCGGTTCGTGGGACTTTTAAGATGTTTCATGGTCCGATAGACAGCCAAGTTTACTTGTTAAGTTTTCCTAGTGAAATTAAGGTGGTAAGAGACAAATAGGAACCCTTCTTGGGGACTCCTCTCGAGTACAATCTTTCATTCTTCACTGCACACTTGTGATTTCAATGGCCTCAAGACGCTTGAGTGGTCAATTGTTCGTAACCACGTCATCTCCGGTGCCTTCAATCGTACTCCCATGTCTCCTTTCCCTCACATTGTCATTGTCATTGCAATCTTCGACAAGGTTCATCCATCTCTAGGAACCGATATCGTGGGATGTCGCGCATTTTCCAGAATTTGACATGACAAGAAGGAGCTAATTAGCTGACGGTCTCACCTTGATTTCCAGCAAAAAATATATTCCCCCATTAGCCAATTTGAAGCTTAATTAGGATTGCAAACGTACTGTAACTTTGCAATTTGTGTAGTAATGCATTATTGTGTTCTTCAGTCATTTGGCAGTCCAACCACAATCCTTTTACAATCCCCAAGTTTTGAACTCGGACAATATTGAGGAGTCGTATAAATTAGCGACGTCTCATCAAAACCGTGTCGACCGACATATTGTTCAAGATGTTTCATATCATAAATTACTTTTTTTTTTTTCGTCTGAGGCATACGTCACAAATCGGTACATATTAAGGAGCAAAAGCACCATTAAATTGAGATTATCCAGTCGTTTGGCTCGTTTCGAGACATTGGATTAAACTAATAATACAAGTTGCAGGGCCTCCCCACCCCCATTTAATCAGGTGCACAAGAGACTCTTCTTGACCAACTCAATCGAGCAATTATCCCCTTCATTTTGGTGTGCGAACCTTCGCCGAATCCCCCATCACATTTATAAAAATACACTCAGTAAAAGATTCACACCAAAAACAAATTAAAATAAATAAATAAAAGAACATGGAAAGTCCTTTTATTTTTTGCCGTCGTAATGGAAAGCACTTGTATATGTAAGTCTTTGTCTGGTTCTCCGTGTCCTTTATATAAAAAAAATAAAAATAAAAAAAAATAAAATAAAGCAAAGGGAGAGAAGGTGATGATGGAGGGGGGGTAGGTGAAGGATTGACCGAACCACCACCTTAGCGTTCGCGTATAGGGCTTGGTCCAAAAGTCTTCTCTTTTACTGTTTCTCTCCCTCCCTCCCTCCCTATAAAACCCTGCCTACCTCTCTCTTTTCTCTCAGCTTGACGTTCACTTTCTCTCAAGCGAACACCAAGCTTTTCTCTATCTCTCTCTCTCTCTCTCTCCCATTTTTCCCTTTCTTTTTTTCTTCTTTTTTTGTGTAACCGGAATAGCAATAAACCGTCGAGTCAGAAACAGAAGCCGAGCGAAACCAGCGATCGAACCATGCAGGCTCTAGCTCCGTCGAGTCCCGCCAATCTCAAGGCCCTGGTTCGGCCGCCGGCGCCCCCGTCCCGGATGGGCAGGGCCGTCCGGTGCTCCTTCCGGTCCGACGCCGTCTACTTCCCCAACTGCGTCGGCCACTGCCGCGCCGACTGGCAGAGCTCCTGCGCCATCCTGTCCAGCAAGGTCCTGTCCCTGGAGCAGCCCGCCGAGAAGAGCGGCGGCGGCGCCGACCACGTCGCCGCCGTGAACGGCCACCGGGCCGCCGTCGACCTCAACCTCGTCCCCATCGAGACCAAGGACGGCTCGGCTCCTCTCGTGCCGGCCCCGGCCCCGCAGCAGCCGAAGGCGCTCTCGATAAGCGACCTCTCCCCGGCGCCTTTGCATGGCTCGCTGCTGCGCGTGGCCTACCAGGGTGTCCCCGGCGCGTACTCCGAGGCGGCCGCCGGGAAGGCGTACCCGAAGTGTGAGGCCGTCCCGTGCGACCAGTTCGAGGCCGCGTTCCAGGCGGTCGAGCTCTGGATCGCCGACCGGGCCGTGCTGCCGGTGGAGAACTCCCTCGGCGGCTCGATCCACCGGAACTACGACCTCCTCCTCCGCCACCGCCTCCACATCGTGGGCGAGGTCCAAATGCCGGTCCACCACTGCCTCCTCGCGCTCCCGGGCTCCCGCCTCGAGCGCCTCTCCCGCGTCATCTCGCACCCGCAGGCCCTCTCGCAGTGCGAGCACACCATCACGCGGCTCGCCCCGCAGGCCACCCGGGAGGCCGTCGACGACACCGCCGGCGCCGCCGAGTACATCGCGACGAACCGCCTCCCCGACACGGCTGCCATCGCGAGCGCGCGCGCCGCCGAGCTCTACGGCCTGGAGGTGCTGGCCGACGGCGTGCAGGACGACTGCGGCAACGTGACCCGCTTCCTGATGCTGGCGCGTGAGCCCATCATCCCGCGGACGGACCGGCCGTTCAAGACGAGCATCGTGTTCGCGCACAACGGAGGGGAAGGGACGGGGGTGCTGTTCAAGGTGCTGTCCGCCTTCGCGTTCCGCAACATCAGCCTGACCAAGATCGAGTCGCGGCCGCACCGGAACCGGCCCATCCGGCTCGTCGACGACGCCAACGTCGGGACGGCGAAGCACTTCGAGTACATGTTCTACATCGACTTCGAGGCCTCCATGGCGGAGGTGAGGGCCCAGAACGCGCTCGCCGAGGTGCAGGAGTACACCTCCTTCCTCCGGGTGCTCGGGAGTTACCCCATGGACATGACCCCTTGGTGCCCTCCGCCGCCGACGAGCGGCGGCGATAGTGATTGATCGGTCATTTTTTTTTTTAATGTAAAAGTAAAAGAAGAAAAGGGGATGTGATTATTGATTGCACAGAGAAAAGACGGCTATTGAATTGTAATTTAATTTTCTTCTTGTTCTCTCTCGGGAAATATTTCATATATTGATATATACTTTTGGGTTTCGACCAACCACCACCAAGGAGGAGAAATATTGGTGAGGTTATAGAATGGGATTGAAACGATCGATGGTTGACGATGTCATGTCGAGATTGGACTTACCGTTTCTTCTCCCTCTGTCGTTCTATGTTGCTTGGGACGTGAAAGACAGGTACGAGGAGCGAGAGGGGACCGGAGGATGCACAAACATAGAATGGCTCAACTCAATTGCCAGCCTTGTTCGTATCTTCTTGATTCACCTAACATTTGGTCAAAACGATAAACCACGAGCTGCAATTCCGATGGGGACAAGTCGGGGACGGATCCTAGGCTCCTCCGGGAGGCATCCAACATGTAGTGCTCTCTAGAAGGATGTTCTATAAAAAAAGGAATAAGTTGCATTAGGGATGGGCATATAGACTCGACCAACATAAGCATTGGAGATGCTGCGCTTTAGAGGATCGTCATTAAAGAACAATAAATAGATGGCAAAGAGAACCAAAAAATTTTGCGCATTCTTTGATTGATTTATCCAGTACATCAATATCAACGAGCTCAATCATGACAAAAGTTTCTCGTTTAAGACAACAGCCTCCTCGTGTTACGATCTGGTCTGGTCGCCCCAAGTGTAGGGAACACGTGGCTTGTACTAGTACGATAGCCAACTCGAATGGGCAAAGCTCCGATGCCTCAGGGCGCACGCACACAATTCGCACATACTTTGTAAGCAAGAAAGAGAGCTGGTCTTTGGAAAATGGACACTCGATTGTATTAGTCAATGGCACAGTTAATGCACCTCGATTGTATTAGTCAATGGCACAGTTAATGCACCTGAAAGGGGGAGCTATCCGAATATGATAGTTTGAGTGGTTTCACACCGTAAAGGATTTTACGAGCATTATCGATCCTAACAAGAGTAAATGTTACAACTAGTCAAGATGACGCCATCTAGACATAATGAAAAAAAAAATGAGAAGGCTAAACTATCCTTACACTACACGGACGTGTGCTCGACCCAAGTGGCCATAAATAATTAGCCGGAGGAATGAAAACACTCGCGATGATCAGCGGCACCGTGGTGGTTGCCGCGACAACATTGGCCTAATTAACCATTTGCCGCTGGTGGCGATCATATTGTAGTAACTAGGAGCTGGCGATTGTCGCCAATTGACACTATTGTAAACTCGCAAGAACAATATTCTAATTCACGAAGATATTATTTCGAGTTATAAGCTACGAGGATGATTGATTCTTTTATGCTGTAATTATTTTCCGAAAATATGAATAGATGTGTTTAAGTATTCTAATTCAAGATTAATAGATACGACTCTTTTTTTTTTTTGTCCATTCTACTCTATTCCTATTGAGAAACTCATTCTCAAATTTTTGTCCTACTTTTTTACATGGCGTGGAAATTGCAACCCATACCTAAAACTAAATGTCTCAATTCCAACCCCTAGAAAATGTAGGATTTAAACTCCCCACCTCCCTCTTCCCACACGAGAAAAGTGGCCAGTGAGGCAAACCCCAGTGATTTAATAGATATGACTTTGAGTGCCAATAATTACTATCATGCAACATTATCAAATACTACTATCATGTGATTCAATTTTTCCAATATCATTATTACCATATCGGATCTAATATTAAATGCCACAATGCTATTCCTTATCATTTGGTCATCAGTTTGATTGCATTTAGTAATTACGTTTTGATACACTTGGATGTTTGGAGCATTTACTTGTCATTAATTAATGTCCTTATTTAAACCTAATAAATATAAACAATAATAGTAATAATAATAACATCTATATCCCTACAATTCAAAAAATAACCAAGAAATGATTCCATTGAAAAGCTTTTAGGTTGAGCACAAGAAAACTCCCGAATTCTACCCATCGACGATCATTTAAAACCGTGGGTCTTATACGCTGTGTTTTCCTTCGATGAAAACAATGATTCATCCAATTTGCTATTAAAGTATAACGAAAGTTTAACGTTAGACCACGGAATTCCTAATGATTGGGTTGTTCTCACTTTATAAAAAATTTCATGTCCGTGCCATTAATTTTGTAAGATTAAAAGCCCTGGGGTCCCTAAAGTTGCACTTCCCATCTTCCTTCACTCGTTCTTCTCCCTTTCAAACCGACCCACCAAATAAACTTCAATTGTACATTATCTCTTTAATGCTCATTAATTATATTCATCGTGCCCTTTTGGATTCACCTACCGAAGGGAAGACAACAAGAGCCATCCGTCGGCATATGCAATGATGAAAGCCTAACATCACCGTCTCAACATACTTCCGTCTGGATAAGCAAGACCAAGAATATGTGAAGAACAAGTCCTATTTCTAGACCTCAATTAATTAACACTTTGCTTTTGGCAGACTTGTGGCTCTAATATACCGGGAAGGGTGCAAAGAGCACATGACCCACTTGCCAGTGTTGATATGCTATTAAATGCTAATGACAAAGGGGAGAGTTTCTAATCCGTGCCCCTGGTTTTTTAGAGTCGTTGCGACTTGCCTCTCAGTATCTCCATTTTAGCGTAAGTGCCCCTGATGTTTTCTAAATTGATTTCTATGTGCCCCTGGCATTGGCTCCGCCCAAATTCTTGCTGAAAAACTTGGTCACGTGCACTGGCATGATTCAATGGTGCTCCGCCAAGAGGGGCAAAAACGATGCAGTCGAAGTCGACGCTGGGATACTATTGCTAGAATGCCGCGGAAGGGATAATGAAGCCCTTATGCTATTATTGATTTGTGCGTAAAACCACAAATTTCAAAGATCTAATTGACGTCCATGACTTTTTATCTCATTATCTAATGGTTAAATGTCGTATCTTCCCAATGGAAGTGAGGTTCATGATGATGATGGTGATTTTGGTACATTGTACACGGAGAAGAGGATTTGGTGAGAAAAGGGAGGCACGATGAAAATTCAAGGGGTGGTGGTTGGTGAAGATGATGTGCTTGTCGCGGTTGAAAGCCAAGTCCAATCAAGTCGAGCAATTCAACAACCTCGAATTTCAGGCCCCCTAAAGAAAAAAAACTTCAAGTGCCTTAGTAGCAATCAAGCTTAAAAAAAAAAGAAAAAAAGAAAAAAAGAAGAAGAATCAAAAAACTAGTTTCAATTATTAATTTTGTAATTATTACAAATATAAACACCATTGTCATCTATGGACGTGATTTCAAATAAGTAGGTGTCATGAGTTAATCGATCTAGCATTCCTTGCATGTGCGGCCTTACGATTTCTCCCAAGCAGCCTTTCTCACACTCAACTCACAAAGATCTTTAGAGAGAGAAGCTCTTGATTGTATTTACTTGTGAATGAGATGATAATAATGAGGGGGAGGAGACCCTATGCAAACCTTATCCGTAGATCTCTCCTCGATTTAACGATGGAAATCTCATCTCCCCAACTACCATCTACTCGCATTTATTACATACGCATACAATTATCGTATCACCCGCCCTCAAGAGTATACGCATACAATTATCGTATCACCCGCCCTCAAGAGTATTTTAGAAGACTCGAGAAAACCCTAGGTCTCAGGGATACAAGCCGAGGGTCGCTTGTTCCACGGATAAGTCACGGCCGTGGGTCGCTTGTTTCACGGATAGGTCACGGCCGTCATTAAGAACCCTTTTGGATCGGGTCTTCCTTGGGGCTGCGACATAGGAGTCTGACTTGATTATAAGAAGATTTGAAAGTACTGAGACACGAAAGATACAATTTTTTGCACATATTTATTAAGAGTTTTTGCTTAAGAGGGGGCTTGTGACCAAAATATTATAATTTATAAGCAATATGACAGCAAGAGATCTAATTTCAGGTACAAAAACACGATCGGTTGATTGCAATGCCGGGCAATTAGCCAACAGCTGGTACTTTAAATTCACGAAGTCAGTATCGTACAAGCAATCATTCTAAAATTTAATCTATAGAAGTATTTTCGGAGAAATCTTAGCATGGATACTTAATTTCTCGCGAGCTTTAATCATGGAAACGGGTAGCAACCGTGAAGATTTTCCCGATTTTTCTAGATAAACAAAAGATATAGGGAGAGAACCATTAGATTTTTTATTTTTATTTTTCATTTCTAGTTTCAACTTGGCTACTGAATTATTTACAGATAGGGGTTTCTAAGCGTGCGAAAGAAGTATGAAAATAGTCTATCAAAATCTGATCCGACATTCACATGCCAACCAGGATGAATATGCAGCTCGATTTGCTACATTAATATATATATCTCAGGGGACCTAATTTTGTATGTGAGCCCAATTTATCAGTTATTATATTTGGTAAATATTATAAGGAAGCAAGGCGCTTATTACGGAATTTTCATTTTTAAATATTCGGAAGAAGAAGAGGGACCTTCCCCAGAAGATCTCAAATCAAACCCCAAGTTCATCGAATCTGCCCCTCATCATTAGAAGGTTCGAGTCGAGAGCGCGTTGGTTTTTAATTAATTCCAACACTTTTTTCATGTGCACGAATAGTTTGAATAATTTGACATTCAGAAAGATCCGGTCCGAGGGTGATCTAAGTAGAAGAAAAGGGACAATTTATATCAGGATTAGGTTAGGGTATGTAACATCAAGGGCATATCCTAGTAGGTTTAGGCTCTATTTATATTGTGAAAAATAAATTATTTTGAAAATATTTTCCTAAAAATGATCATTTATATCACTTACAAAAAAATTTAACAAAAAAAAATCATTATTCATGACGATATTTAAACATTAATTGTTATTTATTATGAATTTTTTTATTAAACAATTATTTCGAGTATATATTTTTAAAATTATTTATTTTTCGCAAAATAAATGGAGACTTAAGGTAGCGAATTACCACCATTTTTGCACTTCATTTCTAAATACATTCAATTGCCGGGTCAAATCGTCTGTCTTCCCCTAAATAAAGTGTCGTCAAATCAGTTGACTAAAAATTATGATTTTTTTAATAGTTAGGTCAAAATAAAAAAAAAAGATAAATCTGAACCGATGATGCAGAACTACGTAAGCGGGCTTCACCATACAGCCATAGATTTTGCGCCATTCCCATGGGTTGGGCCAGGAAGGCTGGGCATATTGGAAAGCCCGGCCTCTTACAATGTCACTTGTTATATGATGGGAAAAGACCAAAAATTAAAATTTCTATTATTATTTTCAGAAGGAAATAGTAAATTGTACAAAATTTGGGGTGGTCGTTCTGTTTCGGAAGATAGGAATTTGCAATGTATCTCGAGCGAATTAATGTTGAAGAGATGAAGATCCTAAGCCTATTTAAATTCTAGTCCAACTTCTAAGTTCATTGCCAGGAATTAACGTCGGATAGAACATTGGTTATCCAAGGGGCCTAGCTGAGATTTTGTCTCCCTCTTTTGTAAGGCCTGACATCGCACAACACAAAGCTTTACAATTTCAGCCCATTAGGTTATAAAAGCTAAAGAATAATGGTAGGGACGATGTAATTGAGTGGAGTTGAGTCAATATGCTATCGGACACTGTCAAGTTTGAGTTCGATTCGAGTTGCGTATCTAATGCTTGAATCTTGATTTGAGTTCTCGATTGAGCATTACATTCTTGCTTGGGCTCGATTCAAAAGATGATTGCAAAATTTGTGCTCTACTCGACTCGACTTTTTTTATTACAAATTTCTATGACCAATAGAAATCTTCTATTAAAAAAATCATCTAGATACTTGGCAAAGCTTACAAGCCTTTAAATTTGAATATCATGGAGTCTAAGCTCGAGCTAACAAGCTCATTAGTAGCTCAATCTCAAGCTCGACTCAAAATCAATCACGTCATTTTCTAACGTTTAGCAAGTCGAGTACGGACTATTTGCGAGTGTCTTAACTCTCCTGGATACCTAATGAAGATAATCGCCATCAGGGACGAATCTTGAACATGCATGTTGGGGAGGCCAAACGTACTAGTAAAGTAATTTTATTTAGCGAATGTGTGGTAGAGAATTCTATCATGATATAAGAATTTATTCATTTCTATGATCACAATCTAATTCATGCAACAAATATGCATCTTGTGTCTTGAAGTAGAGAGATATCTACTTAATATATTAAACTGTATAAAATATTTATATTCAATTATTGTTGAACTTTTTATGATTATAATAACAAGACTAGCCACATGATTCTTTCCTAAAATGGATTTCTTTCTTTAATTCTCCTATAAGAGTTAACAGGTGCAAAATTTTAAGTCAATAAAATATTTCCATTGGCCAAAAATTTGCTAGTCCTCATGTTGGAAACAATCGATCACTTAATTGTCTTGTATTTTATAAATTAGAAGTATTATCGTTGTAGAAGTTAACTTTTAAATTAAAAATTTTCTATTGAACAGTTATTGAAAATACTTTCTAAGAATTTCAATCTTCTTGAGATTCAACAAATTTGAGGCAAAGTTGAGGATGATCGTTGCAATTGTTTTTCAAAAGCAGGGGCTAGAGCATAAGCCGTCCTTGACTAGTGCAAATAATGAGCACTAATTACATTCTACATCTGAGTAATTTACCAAAAGGTCCCCAGTTTGGGTCCAACCCATTACGTTAGACTACTTTAGGTTAGAGCCTTGCATACAATAAAGATTTAAATTTCATCGGTTTATCAGACTTGCGCATGCCTCTTAGGTAGTTGGATATACATGCCTGTATTCTTGGACTATAAAATAAACAACCAAAAAACTAACAATTTTGACCCAATATGTAGTATCTTCTTTAAACTTATGAATTGTTCGATGTGATTTTTTAATTATTTTTAAATGTTCAATCTAGTTCCTCAATTCATAAAAAAGTCAAATTAGTGTTATGGTACTATTAACAAGTATTCAAGACAATATTATTATTATTTGCATTTTCAAAAATCAACAAAAAAATGTTATTTTTCATCACCATTTTACCTTTTTGGTTTTTATAAATGGAAAGATAGTTCCAGTTAATGATCACTATAATACAAAAAACATAACCCTATTTAGTGTTGTATCGCTATTATAATTTTATAATTCACACATTTAACTTAGAAAACATGACAAAAAAAGTGAAAAAAGATTTTATCCCAAAGTTTAGGAGCAGGATTCAGATTAATAAATGAGTGTCTATAGATGAATTAAAATGTTTATGAATATCCTTATGAAAATATCTATTCTTCTAAGTAGTAGGAATAAGAGGTTCTATATTTAGTTTTATAGAGACCATAAGCTAAAATACACTTACACGACACTATCAAAATATTAATAAAGATAAAATGGTCATAACAAATAGCATTTTTTTCCATAAGAAATAGATTGAAATGACAAGATACAATAAAATCGAGACAAATGATATGATGAAAAGTTTGTGAATAGTACTCGAAGAACCGATTTGGGTTTACGAGAGATTACATTGAACAAATTGAAAGTTTACATACTATATCAAACATTTAAAAATAGATAAATGACCGTATAAAATAATTAAAATATTCAAGGATGATATCATCGTACATTTAAAAATAGTTAGAGGACCGTGTCAAGCGATTGAAAAATTCAAAGATGATATAATTATATATTAGATCAAAGTTTATGAATTATTTATATGGTTCTCTCTCTGCAACAATCTACTCATATTAGCACGACGGTCAGATACGCCGTATATCCTCGGAAGTCGGAACAGTTAGCTGGGCAAAGGGGCGATCGTGCGTCGCGCATTAAATGCCATGCCCATTCAAGAGCTATGATTGAGCTGCGGAAAAGCAAGTCGCCGGGGGACCACCACCGCCAACCTGGTTTTTAAGCTCCGATCACGCCTAACGGAAGCTGCCGATTGGACAAAAAAAAGACCCTCCGAGAGAAAATGACGCTTATCATTCCATTTTGCGCAACAAGAAAGGGGCCTCGGGTGCTGGATTTTTCCAATTACGGGTCGGGATCGGGTCACGTCGGGTCATCTACGTGCCGAGGCATGATCGGCCCACGGGTCGCGCGGGCCTCACTTGGTTCATGCCCGGTCCATGCTGCCGGCATGTCCCGAAATCTCGAGATTGCCCTTTTTTGTCTGGTTTTGAACGAATATGGTCTTTGATTATTTTCGTGACGAGAATAATTAAATGAGTGGACACTTATCTTTATTCATACACTAGATAGCTTGACAATTAAATAGCTTTTTAAAAAAATTTCAATTATGAGCACACATATCACTCTTCCCATGCTGCATGTGTAAAGATTTTTTTATATTGACAGCGGGCCGAATAATAATCCTACCATTAAAGTTCCTTTTCTCGTAACACGATGATCAGACATTTCAACTAGACAAAATCAATTGATAAATAGACCAAATATTGCACTTTTTGAAGTGACGAGGCACCTGATATTGTCATGTAAGATATGTGGGTCCGATCTAGAAGTTAGAAAAAGAAGAAGATGTGGGTACATAGATGAAGTAGAAAAATGTGATAAAATATCAAAAAACCATTTACCATAAGAAAATATAAATATAAATTATCCATTAAAGAGAGAGAGAGAGAGAGAAAACAAAAAAAAAAAAGAATGTAAAAAGTTTCTCTTTTTTCCAGCTGCAAGGCCAGGCATATCGGGTGTGAACCTTTGCTTTTGCCTCTCGCTCAGTAGTACTCTCCCGATCTCTTCTCGGCTTTTTCTTCCCTCCGTTTCTAGAACGAGAGCAGCATCGGTCCTTCGTCTTCTCCAGCGGCGACGGAGCGAGCGTAGAGAGTTCCGCAAGCCGCGAAGCCCTCCGAATCCCGAGGCGGCGGAGGAAAAGAAAGGGGTCGAGCCCTCAACAATGTCTCCCACGTCCCAATTCGTCGACCATCCCGATCGTCAGGCGCGACCGAGCGTCGGTAAAGACATTCGTCGTGGGTGTTCCAAAGCTCCAGGCGTGCCTCCACAGGATTCTCCGCGTAATCGCTTCTTCTTCCAAGCGCCCATCCTCGGGTCTCCAGAGCTCGAGCGGAGGTCTGGGCATCGATCTGAACCTGCGATTTTGCAGCGCTTCGTTCGGCGAGGAGGAGGAGGATGAGGAGGGAGGAGAAGGGAACGTGGGTCTCGTGGACGAGAGCGGCTCGTTCAGTTCGAGCTCCGTCGCGGCGCCTGAAGTGGGTAAGGGGGATACGGTGCTCGAGAAGAGCGCCGAGGTTGACTGCGAAGCGGGGGAGCAAGCTGAGGAGACGAACTGCGAACGAGTCGTCGTGGGCGGAGATGGAGATCGCGGCAAAGCTGAAGAAGAAGGGGGAGAAGAAGAGAGTGGTGATGGGGACAGTGGTTCGGAGATCACGAATGTGCAAGTTCAGAGCTTTGAGAAGAGCCACGAAGATCGCGCGAGCGAGATGAGGCGATCGAACAGCGACGGCTTCCTGGGCTTGCTCCTCGAAGCGGCGAAATTGGTCTCCGGACACGACGTCGGCGACGGCGACGGCGACGGAGACGAGGACGGCGAGACCGAGCCAAGCGAGCGACTGGGTCAGCGGCGCGAGCTCCACGATTCCCCTCGAACCAAAGCAGACGCAGCCGAGGCACCGACCAAGACCGAGCTGCCGGGGTCAAAGAAGAAGCGACAGATTTCGGAGGCGGCGTTCGGAGAGCCCGAGGCGGACGCGTCGCCGCCTCAGCCGCCGTCGTCGCCGCCGGTGGTGAGGACGAAGCGGGGGAGGAACCAGGTTCTCCCGTACAGGTTCCGCGACTCGGTCCTGGAGCCGTGGGCCCGCCTGTCCCGGTCGAACCCGGTCCCCACCAAGCGTGGGGTCGGGGTAAAACCGTAATTTGACGATCCGAGAGGGGTGAAGGGACGCCTTTTTCTTTCGTGGAGCGCTGCGCACGCACGTCCGACCGGATCCGTGCCGACGGAAGTTTCTATATCGCAGCAGAGGATGTTGTTCTGTCGCGTGGCGCTGTTCTTTCTTTCCTTCCTTTTTTTTTTTTTTTTTTTTTTTTTTTTTTTTGACTATAAATCTTATTGTAACTCTCTCTTAAAGGGTGGCAATGAAAGATGAATTGAGTTTCCCGGGATTAAATTCTGTAAATCCAATTTCAGTGGTGATGCAGATATGGATGTCGTGGTGGTACATAAATAGATCATTAGATGGGATGGCTATGAGGGATATTCAGTGGGCAATAGTAATAATATCCAAGATGCCATTCACCATTCCCGCCCATTTGCCTCCTCCCGTGGCAAAGCGGGTTGAGATACATCGATCTATTTATAAGTCGCCACGATGAAAGTGAGAGCATGTACTTAGATTAGGGTCGGTACATTTATGATAATTTTACTCCAAACTAATTTGTACAGTTATGACAAATTTACTTTCGTTAAATTTTATTGTCAAATTGATGAGTTGAATGGCGCATATAATTGATAAGTGTACTTAGTTTAGGATTTTACTTTCACTTGTTTTGTCATATGTGTATCAATTTTATAATTTTTCATAGTATTAATCAAATTTAACAGAAACTAACAAAAAACATATATGTCGAAATATACTTAGTTTGGGATATTTGGTAGTCAAAAAATTAATTTTCTTAAAATTTATCACCAATATATCAATTTGAAGTTTTTTTATGATACTATTCTTTTAAATTAATAAATTGCACATGAGTACTCGATACGATTTCTCACGTTTGTTGCATTATTTTATCCGTTTTACTTATCAATCGGTCTTTTTTCTATGGATATTCTTTAGGAAACTGGGTCGCTTTTCTTTGGACCTTTTGTTTGGCGAGGGAACCAAAGCTTCTTTGAAAGGGGAATCGAACTTATCTTAAGCTAGCAGCAGCTGGAGAATATTTTAGGGCTTTAGGCCATGCCAGTGCTCCTCGTGAAGAAAATTTGTAGTAGACATCAGGTTCGTACGAGCTCAATGCATCTCAATCTTACATAAATTTCATGTAGAGAAGGATGCGCTAATTTCTCTTGATGAACATAGAATTGGGGCGATTGTACAAAAAGTCATAAATCTATGGTATGGCGGCTAATTTAATATAAACATTTTTATTTGGTCAATTTCTTCTTAAAACCTTGTGATGATTTTTTAATGTAGTCGTTTCGATCAATTTTGACCTAAAATAGCTGATGTGGCCCTTGGCTATCATATATTGTGTAGTTGACATTGTTGTGGATGATTTTCGCTATTTTTTTTAATGTAATTTTTTAAAATTTTTAAAAAATTTATTTCTTTTCTTTTATTCACTATTCTTTTTCTCAAAAGGGGTTGGCGAAGGCTTTGCGGCCCTTGCTCAATGGCCAAATAGGGCAAGCCCTCACCCAATGGTGGGCGACATTGCGAAGGCCTCTACAAGCCTTGCAAAAATTAAAAAAATTAAACAAATTGATATATATATATTAAAATATGAAGAAATCATTGATGTATGCTCTAGCCATGTTGTCAAAGGGTTTGTAATTAAATTGATCAAATTAAAAAGTTTAAAACTGAGTTGGTAGCCATATGATAGGTTTAAGATATTTTTGGACAATTATCCTACATAAAATTTGGACATTATTATTTTAATAACAAATTTGACATTAAGAATATTGAAAATCAATAAAATGTACCCACCCTACTGTGGACGCATTGGTTCGGGCGTTCCCCCTCTTCCGATTAGGGGGAGTTTGAGTTACCGCAATCGCATTTGTGTGACTTAAGTGCGGCGCCGTAAAGGTGGGTCCCTGTGCTAGCGTCATCTCGGTTTATGTCGCCGGTTGCCGGCTATATGACATTCCCAAGTCATAAAAAAAAAAATAATAAAATAAAATGTAAGTTTTTTTTTCTTTTCATGATCTAAAATTCTATGTCAAGCGTTATCAATTTTTTTGGGGTCAAGAGATTTATCAATTTGTGGGGGAAAATTGAAATCAAAATACTACAAGCTAAAATTAGTGGGGGCAAAAGTCCCATCTCCTTTGTACACAGATCCATCTAGATCTTATTCGCATGATTCACATAGTTCCGATTCAAGCTGTTGATCGGTTATTACAATCGTCAAAAATGAAAATGAATACAATTTTTCGAATGAGATCTAAATGAGTCCATCTCAATTGCAATGTAAAATGATTTTATATAAACATGAAACTAAACAAAACATTTATCGAATATTGACATAAAAAATGAAATTTGACATAATTTCATGCCATTTACATACATCTTATTATATTAAAACTATATAATTGGAGAATTCAATTTAGTTTAATCACAAAAACTAACATGTTATATGGCTGTCCAAAGCATTTATCTATGCCCTTTTTTTGTCCTTTTCTCCTGAGGTGACTTGTCCTTTTTCTCCTTAAGCGACTTGTCCTTTTTCTCCTTAGGCGACTTATGTGCTACTCTATGAAATCTTGGTATTAAAGGTTTAGGAAATCCCGTTTTCCGATCAACCCCTCGTACACAAATAAATCCTGCATATCAAAGTTCATTTATCAGACAACTTTGAATCAATATGCACCTTAACTCCCAAATTAAATAGTTAAAATTCTTGTTAAACATAGTGTTATTAATTACTCTAGGTCAAGAGAAAGATGAACAGTTTGAAAGAGGTCTTTCATACCGTAGCGAAAACAAGACTGAATCTTCTCCAAGGTTAATCCTGCTCGAGGAAAAAAAAAATTATAAGCCATATATTAAGATATCATCAAAACTGAAAAATAGGCAATTTACCTTTAAAAATTGAGGTTGCTGAAGTTCCAAAGTACACAATTCTCCTTCGTAAATTCCATATCCAACTTCTGGGAACATCAATAGGATTATGACTTGATTCATGGTCGGCAAAAACCTGAGCAATCGAGACTTCCATGTTAATCTGGATATTAAACCAATTGTGCTTTAACAAAATGAATATGAAAGTAATTGTGCTCACCTCATTTACTTGAAAGTATGTTCCGTTTAGCGGAAATCTCGCCCTCAAAAATGTTCGACAAGGGATCTAATTAAACGTATTCTACGCGTTAGTCGCTATTGTAAAGGAAACATATTAAGAACAAACGATTCAACTACCAACAATCAAAGTATGAACTGACCAGAAGTGTTCCTTTTATAGTAGGATGACTCTCTTCTCGACAAGTCTGCTCATTACAAGTTTCTAGAGCCAGGCAAGAACCGCATGCGCCGTTAGGAGACTCGGATGAATCCGCGCCTTCGTCTGAGCACGGAAAAGTTCACAAGAATGAAGTTAACAGAGCCCATATAATTCACATGACCCGTCTGTAAACGGCCACCACATGCTGTGCCTTTCACAAGATCAAAGGATCAAAACGCGCGTATCTACTCTTCGAAAACACCTAAACCAGTCGTTCATGCTCTTTTTATGGGATGTTCATACCTTCAGTCCGTACAAGAAGAAGATAGGGGCATCGATCATCCGCTTCGCGCTTTGGTAACTGTCATACAAACAAAAGAAGTGAGTCCAAACATATACCAGAACCGACATCACGTTCATGTAAACGAGGGAAATCAACTGACCTCTCTAAGGAGAGGATGTGAATCCGGAAGCTCATATCTGCCGGAAAAGAAAATTCATCAAATACAGACGAATTATCGACCATGACTTTATTCACGAATTACTGCAAGAATCTAATATGCATATTATAGTTCCATTTGTTTACGGAAGCCGAACAATTCTTTTTCAGTGCATGTAAAACTATGATTCCATGAACATAAATTTACAAGTGCTCTGTCCTCAACCGGGTCACCTCTCTCAGTTTGGGCATGGGAATAACGTCGTGTAAAGTGACTAAGGCTGTCGTGTTTTCTTCAGACATGCCAACATCATTTACGGGTCTCCGCGAGCCTAGGATTTTGCTTGACTGAGATTAATAGTTAGAAGCTCATCACCGTCATCGTCACGACAAAAATCTTCTATGTCTCTCTCTAACAATTCCTTAGATGCAGTCTTGGGCGACGCCGGCTCTTCAATAATGGACTCGCAACTTCCGGTTTGATATTCTGACTCTGGAAGTGGAATGGCACCGGGGGCAGCAGTCGACTCTCCATTGCTATTTTCACCATTACTGTTGGGACATGCCGGAAGGGAACGTCTCGCACTAGAATGAGATGTTTAATTCTTTAGATATCAGTCCAAATTACCAACAGATAGTTCTAGGCTCAAAATGACTCCTTAAAAAAGTTCTCTAAAATTTAGATTACAATTCATATTTATCCAAATTCTCAATTATTTCTAAGCTTAGGCACAGAACGATAGAAGTGACACTAGCAGCATCAACAATACTCAATATTTGCACCTCTAAATTTTATTCTATTTTAAATATCTCCTGTGTATTAACATCATTATATTTAAAGTAATTAAACCACTATTTCATATAATAACTTGAACTTTCAAAATAACTAACAATTTAAAGCGGGTCTCTATTTGTTTCCCCCATTATATATTTCTATCCTTTAATCTCAAGTCAAAAATTCAGATGTGATGTTATATTTAAATATTAGGATCGCGATTCTATCTAATGGTTTAAATTTTTATCATGCTTTCAAAGATAAGCAGCAACTAAGAAGAAGAATCCATGAACCTGGCATATGCACTTGCAAAATGCTTGCACTCGCCCCTCAGTGGACATGCGTTGCAATTGGGCTTGGTCTTTGTGCAGAAAACCTATTTCCGCTATGAAACAATCAGCGATATAGTCCACTGGCACATTCATGATACAGGAGAATGATGAACGGGGTATACCTTTCCAAATGTAATTAAAAGATAGTGCAGCTCATACCTGGAAAATGGGTATAAAAATTTCAACAAAAAATACGCCATTAAATATCCAACTAAACATTTGGCCAAAAAAAAAAATCCAATTAAACATAAATTGTAATCTCTGAAAGAGAAGTTTGCCTACATAAAATTTGGTCATGATTATTTTAATAACAAATTCGACATTAAGAATATTGAAAATCAATAAAATGTACCCACCCTACTTTGGACGCATTGGTTCGGGTGTTCCCCCTCTTCCGATTGGGGGGAGTTTGAGTTACCACAATCGCATTTGCGTTACTTAAATGCGGCGTCGTAAGAGGTGGGTCCCTGTGCTAGCGTTAGCGTTATCCCCGGTTTATGTTCGCCCCCTAAGATTGGGGGAGTTTGGTCCACAATCGCATTTGCGTTACTTAAATCGGCGCCGTAAGTTTCCCTGTGTAGCGTCATCCCGGTTTATGTCGCCGGCTGTCGACTATATGGCAGTTCCCAAGTCAAAAAAATAATTAAAAATAAATAAAATGTAAGTTTTTTTTCTTTTCATGATCTAAAATTCTATGTCAAGCTTTTATCAATTTTTTGATGTCAAGAGAATTATCAATTTGTGGGGGAAAATTGAAATCAAAATACTACAAACTAAAATTAATGGGGGCAAAAGTCCCATCTCCTTTGTACGCAGATCCATCTAGATCTTATTCGTATGATTCACATAATTCAATGGTTCCGATTCAAGCTGTTGATCGGTTATTACAATCATCCATAATGAAAATGAAAAAGAACACAATTTTTCGAATGAGATCTAAGTGAGTCCATCTCAATCGCAATGTAAATTGATTTTATATAAACATGAAACTAAACAAAACATTTATCGAATATAGACATAAAAAATGAAATTTGACATAATTTCATGCCATTTACATACATCTTATTATATTAAAACTATATAATTGGAGAATTCAATTTAATTTAATCACAAAACTAACATGTTATATGGCTGTCCAAAACATTTATCTAAGTCCCTTTTTGTCCTTTTTCTCCTGAGGCGACTTGTCCTTTTTCTCCTTGGGCGACTTATGTGCTACTCTATGAAATCTTGGTATTAAAGGTTTAGGAAATCCCGTTTTCCGATCAACCCCTCGTACACAAATAAATCCTGCACATCAAAGTTCATTTATCAGACAAATTTGAATCAATATGCACTTTAACTCCCAAATTAGATAGTTAAAATTCTTGTTAAACAGAGTGTTATTAATTACTCTAGGTCAAGAGAAAAAATTGAGATGAGCAGTTTGAAAGAGGTCTTTCATACCGTAGCGAAAACAAGACTGAATCTTCTCCAAGATTAATCCTGCTCGAGGAAAAAAAAAATTATAAGCCATATATTAAGATATCATCAGAATTGAAAAATAGGTAATTTACCTTTAAAAATTGAGGTTGCTGAAGTTCCAAAGTACACAATTCTCCTTCGTAAATTCCATATCCAACTTCTGGGAACATCAATAGGATTATGACTTGATTCATGGTCGGCAAAAACCTGAGCAATCGAGACTTCCATGTTAATCTGGATATTAAACCAATTGTGGTTTACGTTAGAGACAAAATGAATATGAAAGTGATTGTGCTCACCTCATTTACTTGAAAGTATGTTCCATTTAGCGGAAATCTCGCCCTCAAAAATGTTCGACAAGGGATCTAATTAAACGTATTCTACGCGTTAGTCGCTATTGTAAGGGAAACATATTAAGAACAAACGATTCAACTACCAACAATCAAGGTATGAACTGACCAGAAGTGTTCCTTTTATAGTAGGATGACTCTCTTCTCGACAAGTCTGCTCATTACAAGTTTCTAGAGCCAGACAAGAACCGCATGCGCCGTTAGGAGACTGGGATGAATCCGCGCCTTCGTCTGACCACGGAAAAGTTCACAAGAAACGTCGGTTATGAAGTTAACAGAGCCCATATAATTCACATGACCCGTCTGTAAATGGCCACCACATGCTGTGCCTTTCACAAGATCAAAGGATCAAAACGCGCGTTTCTACTCTTCGAAAACATCTAAACCAGTCGTTCATGGAAACAACTCACGCTCTTTTTATGGGCTGTTCATACCTTCAGTCCGTACAAGAAGAAGATAGGGGCATGGATCATCCGCTTCACGCTTTGGTAACTGTCGTACAACAAAAGAAGTGAGTCCAAACATACACCAGAACCGACATCACGTTCATGTAAAAGAGGGAAATCAACTGACCTCTCTAAGGAGAGGATGTGAATCCGGAAGCTCATATCTGCCGGAAAAGAAAATTCATCAAATACAGACGAATTATCGACCATGACTTTATTCACGAATTACTGCAAGAATCTAATATAGTTCCATTTGTTTACGGAAGCCGAACAATTCTTTTTCAGTGCATGTAAAACTACGATTCCATGAACATAAATTTACAGCTTACACATAGTGCTCTGTCCTCAACCGGGTCACCTCTCTCAGTTTGGGCATGGGAATAACGTCGTGTAAAGTGACTAAGGCTGTCGTGTTTTCTTCAGACATGCCAGCATCATTTACAGGTCTCCGCGAGCCTGTTGAGGATTTTGCTTGACTGAGATTAATAGTTAGAAGCTCATCACCGTCATCGTCACGACAGAAATCTTCTATGTCTCTCTCTAACAATTCCTTAGATGCAGTCTTGGGCGACGCCGGCTCTTCAATAATGGGCTCGCAACTTCCGGTTTGATATTCTGACTCTGGAAGTGGAATGGCACCGGGGGCAGCAGTCGACTCTCCATTGCTATTTTCACCATTGCTGTTGGGACACGCCGGAAGGGAACGTCTCGCACTAGAATGAGATGTTTAATTCTTTAGATATCAGTCCAAATTACCAAAAGATAGTTCTAGGCTCAAGCAAAATGACTCCTTAAAAAAGTTCTCTAGAATTTAGATTACAATTCATATTTATCCAAATTCTCAATTATTTCTAAGCTTAGGCACAGAACGATAGAAGTGACACTAGCAGCATCAACAATACTCAATATTTGTACCTCTGAATTTTATTCTGTTCTAAATATCTCCTGCGTGTTAACATCATTATATTTTAAATATAATTAAACCATTATTTCATATAATAACTTGAACTAGTTCAAAATAACTGACAATTTAAAGCGGGTCTCTATATGTTTCCCCCATTATATATTTCTATCCTTTAATCTCAAGTCAAAAATTCAGATGTGATGTTATATTTAAATATAAGGATCGCGATTCTATCTAATGGTTTAAATTTTTATCATGCTTTCAAAGATAAGCAGCAACTAAGAAGAAGAATCCATGAACCTGGCATATGCACTCGCAAAATGCTTGCACTCGCCCCTCAGTGGACATGCGTTGCAATTGGGCTTGGTCTTTGTGCAGAAAACCTATTTCCACAATGAAACAATAAGCAATATAGTCCACTGGTACATTCATGACACAGGAGACTGATAAACGGGGCATACCTTTCCAAATGTAATTAAAAGATAGTGCAGCTCATACCTGGAAAATGGGTATAAAAAATTCAGCAAAAAATACACTACTAAATATCCAATTAAACATATGACCAAAAATAAAAATAAATTATCCAATTAAATATAAATTGTAACACAATTTCTCTGAAAGAAAAGTAGGCGTTTACAAGGTCCGCTGAGTAAGTTCGCGCAGTCGTGGCATTAAGTACTTCTGAACTTCATCCAGTACTGGGAACCTGCAAAGTGATAATTATTGAGTTTCCACTTTCCCTTCTTCTAAAAAGTCGTGCTCTCGCTTAGTTTCTGGCGGAATTCTTACTTCTCAAGCAGATGTATTTGAAGATTTTCGGGTAATGGTTCAAGGGGAACCCAGCCAAGACGCACTGCTATGCGAGCAACATTAACATCGACCTGCATTTGTGAAAAACTGGACTTGTAAGGCGATTGGACAAACTCCTTTCTAGAATGAGCTTATCTGTCTATTCACTGCGATCTTTACCGGGAAGGCTACGTGGTGAAGTGACAAAAGTCGCACACACTCCACACTTTTCAATCCCAATCCATCTGCTTCTAACAAGTATTCCCTGCGCACACAGAAAAGAAGTGAATGAGTAACAATGGCTTTCACAAAATATCCAGCAAAGTAAACAATCAATGAGTGCTTACTTTGCTTTCTCAGGTGGGCAATTTCTTAACCATTCGAGGTCAATGCTGCCGTGTGTCCCAACCAGATCGTTAAGAAAAACCTACATGCATAATATGTTCTTCATTCACTGAGACAAATTCTATTGCACAGCTTGTCGTGAAATGAAGTTAAGGGAACATACTTGGATTCGTCCTGCTAGTACGTTATGTTGACCACGCTCTTTGATGGCTTCTGCAACTTCACTTTTCTCTGCACATCTCACTGCCTCCCAGTCCACCGAATCCATATGATCTGCGGACCTTGGTCCAGCACTGGAATATGCCCTCCTCAGTTTCTCCCACTCCAAGGGATCGGTGCTCTTCTTGTTGGCTTTCGTTTTCTTTTTCTTTTCTCTTTGAGTGGCTTCATTTTTCGTTTCTGCTGAAGGAGATGCTTGTTTTCTGGCATGCCCGTTCTTATCAACCACAAGTTGTTCCACAATTTGTTCCAAGATGTTATGGTATTCCTGAATCTTGGTTGTTTCTTCTTTTTCGACGATTTGTTCCAAGAACTCCTGAATCCTGTCAGCGATCTTCTTGTTCCCGTTTTGTTCACCATTGACTAGGTAGAGGCGAAACATTGAAGCTAATGACATGAACGCGTTGCTGCAAGTGAAGCACACATGGTCAACAAAAACATAATCGATTATATCTTTCCTAAGTTTTATGTCATTAGTAAGAGCAATTTGTACATAGTTTTCAAGAAACATAATCCAGGAAACAAAATTATCACCTTAACTAAACTGAAACAAACCTCGAAAGATAGTCTGACACATTCTGAGTCAGATAAACTCCAACAATTGAGTCCACAACGGAGCCTTTCCAGGGCGTAAAATGTCTATCCCCTGCAGAGTTTACAAATATGTTTTTCCATTACTTCTTCATGTAATTGTAGACACCCTCATTTTTAAATGAATAAAATCCTAAGATATATACATTCATCTACTCAAAAATTTGGAAGATTTGACTTTCTCTCAAAGATAAAGCTATCTATAGAGCCAGCAGACCAAAATGCGTACTATCAAGCAAAGCTCTACAAGCGAAAATGGCCTGAATCAATCATGAAGCTTCACTTAAATAAAATGAGACATTGGAAGTTCATTCTTTCTGTTATATTATAAGTGCATAATAATATATGTATGTATGTATGTATGTATGTATGTATTCAGTATGAAATGGCCAACACCATTCTATTTTTTTAGGATTTTCTAGGACTAATCCAATACTCTCCCTACATTGTTTAAATATAACTCTTGAATGAGCCTTGATTATTTCCACAATAACAAGGATATGTGGCCTAGAAATCATTCCGATTTCTTTTATCTTGTGTAGAGGCAATGTGCAGAAAATTCCCAGCAAGAATGCAGCACCAAGGATGACCAGCCTAGCATGCCTGGAAATAACCTAGAAGAATTCGGTGCATAGTGCGCGTGCGAGAGAGAGGAAGATAAGAAGTTCGAATTCTGGTGAGTGAGGTGAGTGGAATGAGTTTGTGTTGAGCAAGTGAAGTTGGTGAGTTGTGCTGTGTAGATTGAGTGGTGAGTGACAATTTGGTGTGGTTGAAGGTGTGTCCCTGTACCTGGAATTGTCGAGTTATGTTGCCAACCGTGCTTTTCCTACTAAACATTCGTTTCTCAGGTTTCTACTGTACTGTAAGGTGCAGGATGATAAAGCGCTGTCGCATTGAGAATCTCACCTAAAATCGGATGCATGAGGGCAAGGAACGATCCGATCCGGCCTTGGAAGAGGGCTCTTTCCCGTTCCCACTTTGCATCATCCCTGGCACCACCATCATCTATCAACATCGATAGCTTCCACCTTTGAATCGTCTCCGAATCGAGTTCTACTCTAGGCGCCTCTGTCTTCTTTTTCTCTTTGTAGGGCACTAATGTGCCCTGTGCGCTCCGTGGTTTCTTCTTCCTTTTCGCTTTGTAGGGTACCATCTGTTTCCTCGCGTCCTGGTTTTCTACATCGCCAATGTTCAATTCCATAATCTTCTTAATGATGCGCTTGAGTTCCTGCTGCAATTTCAGCTTTGTACCTGCCATAACGTGTCAGGATAAGTAGGCTTTTAATAGTATTTCACAAGACAGGATCCTATCTGAACTTCTACACTTCTGAAATCAGATTCACTCGTCGCTTAGTCGAAGACCCAGGCATTGCACAGAATCAGAAATTTACTAATTCAAATTTCATTTATTGATATAACATTGTAAAACAATATAACGTGCATAAAATATTTATTCAACTTTATACTGACGACCATATATTAACGAAAAGACCAAAAAAAAGGCTTATGGGTTATGTCTAGGGTTATATCATCATCATCATTATCATTGTCATTATTATTATTATTATTATTATTATTATTATTATTTTGTTATCATTGTATTTTATTTAATTGAATGATCTTGTTGTATATAAATTCATTTTATGAAAATCTAAAAATTATGCACGATTACTCTCCATTTTTTTTTTTTTATCTCTCTTTATAAAGCAAAGAGAGTTTCCATATTTAAGGGATCTACATCTAATGCATGTTCAAAATGAAATGTTATCATAAAAAGATTATTGTTTTTTTAGTGAAATCAATTATATCCATATTTACATGGATTAACTGATGATACGAAACAAAATAAGTTCGACACTATACAATACTGCATAGTACCTATTTAATAATTGTCAAATAAACTTTTTTATATGACTAATAGGTAAAAGAAATAAAACTAGATTTTCAATAATTAATTTTCTTGTTATCATCAAGCTCTTCGCATGCTGCATGTATTCATCATGTACATTAGTATGAAAGATGACAATATATTGGATTTGGACACGCGTGGCAATGATCAAAGGCTATTCAATCAGATTATATGGAGACACATATAATCGGAAGTACCTTTATTATCCTTCGCCTGCCCCTTTACGCTCCTTTTACGCTTCTGCCCCTTCACCGCCGTGCCATCCGCTGTCTGTTGATCGACATTTGCAGCATGTCCTGCTTCAAATTTGACGCCAATTGTATTAGCGTCAATGGGAATTTCAAGTTTTCGAGTTTCGACTCTTGATCTAATACCATTCCGCCTCATCGTCCTTTTCTTCTTCAAGTCTCTAGGGTATGAAACATAAAAATCTCTAGGGCATAAAACAAATAACATGTACGTCATTTTCTTTGCCGCCGTCCTCTTCTTCCTTCGTGTCCTCCTCTTCTTGAATTCGATGGGAAAGTTCTGTCCAATTTTTCTGATTCTATTAAGACACCAGCTGTTCTTGTTAACCCGCTTGCATGAAAGTACTTGACTATGTGTCTCATCAGCAAAACGACTGTTCCGTTTCGACTGCACTAGTCCTGTCCCAACTAATAAATCATTTCCACAGTGCTGATCTGTAACTTTTCCATCGTGATTTGCATCAAAATCCAATTGCCTCCGACATGATTTCATTTCCGTCTGAGGAGCTTGGCTAATTTTCATCTCCATTACAAATTCTGATGAATTATCCAAATCTCCTCCTTCCTCAGGCTCAAGAGATGGATGACCCTTCACCGTGATAGGATCCTTCAATGCATCGATGTCTACCGATGACGGACGTCCTTCATTAGGTTCTCTTGCTTGCTTCTTTTTCTCTGGCGATGGAGTTGCCGAGGCCAAATCTTTACGCTTCTTTTTCTTTGGCGATGGAGTTGCCGAGCCCAAATCTTTAGGCTTTCTCTTCTTTGGAGTTGTTGAGCCCGAATCTTTACGCTTCGGAACTCGACGCGGTTTTCCTTCACGAATTACTTTAGGAGTATGCTTCTTCTTTTTTGGCTTCTGTTGTCGGGGCTTCTTATTCAGATTTATGCCAACTTTTGAGCCGTCCATTTGCGTTGGAGTCGAAGTACCGAAGACATTGTCATGAGTACCCTCAAATGAGCTTTGCTGATCAACTGCAATTAAGAGTTTGTAGAGGTCGATCCACATAATTGAAAGCACGATGATAATAATAATGTTTAAATATATCCTCTTCAAACTTGCTTGTCTTCCTTCTTTTTTTAATTCAAACTAACATGAATGCATCTCCATGAATGCATCTCCTTGAGATCATAACTAACAAATGATTATTTATTGCCATACCAACTTAAAACTGTATGGCAAAACATAAGCAAACTTACCTTTCGACGATGGAATGTTGGCATTGAACGATGTAGTACTTCCTCGGTGGTGGGCTGAATCCGGCAACTCTTCTGACGGCTGACCGGCCAATGGGGCAACCAAATTGGCAACCAAATTGGACTCCAAACAACCTGAAAAACCAGCCGCCCCTCCATCGGCCAAAAGAACATCCTTATCTCTTGCGGCGGTGGCCTCCGGAACCTCTCGCCGGAGGTCAAGATGCTCGAACGGCTCCGCAACATTAGCGCTCCTCCTCCTCCTCCGTTCCTTCTCTATAACATCTTCATTTGAATCCCCAGTTCTCACAGCATCGCGAGAACTACGGCCGCTGAGACTGTCTTCCGATCGCCGTCTAACATAGACCTTGTCTAACTTTTCAGGAGTGATTGGCTCCAAGGAATTACGTTCCTTGGAACCTACCTCGACCGCCTTGCCGATTCCCATGACCTCTTCGTCTTCCTAACCCTGGAATTTCTCCATCGAATCAGTGCACAAGACCACCAGCACTAGAAACTACTGCGACATCACCGATTTTTCTCATACTAAAAAAGTTGAAGGCCGAGGGCGAAAACCCCGGCAGCCAAGGAAAAAAAAAAGGTTTTTTTTTAAGAGGAATTCGTCAGGTACTCAACACAAAAAACGCAACGATATGATGATCATGGGCAGAAAAATCACAGGAATCAGAGAACAAAACCCCAAAAAGATTACTGCTTTCGCTCGCGGGGCATTGCTAGAAGCTAAAATCACCAGACGATCGACGTAAAGAAAGAACTGCCGAGAGCTCTCTCACCTGCAGATTACGCCGAACGGATTCCATATCTGGGGTCGACTGACCGAAGCAGAGGAACCTCCGATGGAATCGAATTTCTGCAAAGAATCGCAGAAGAGAATCCTGCTGCGATTTTCGACCGTTGGGCGACGATGACTTCAGTCTGAGAAGCAAGAAACTGTGCAGATGATGGCGACGGGCGGAGACTGATTGGAGCAAAGTTTGGATTTTGAGGGACTCTGTTTTTTTCCCTTTGGAGAGAGAAAGCGAAGGCGAAGGAGACGGGGAGAGAGAGAGAGAGAGAGAGAGAGTCAAGGCTGCCGATTGACTCTGCATGGGACGCGAAAGGGGAAAGGAAAAGCTCGGACGTAATCTTTTTGGTGCGATGTGTATCTGAATGGGTAAAGATATATCTCTTTTTGAAATATCCATCTAAAGAAAAAGGAAGAAAAATAATAAAATAAGATAATATAATAGTTGGCGTGGCTAGGGAAATTATTGTTACTTTAAATTAACAAGTGAATAAAGTGAACATGATAAGAAAATTCAGCCAATTTCCATGAAAACGACAAAATTGTTAATGATAAAAAAACTGAAAGATATGTCTTATTTGATTGTACTTCATCTATAAGTTGTGTTGGGTTAATTCTTATTCCTCGCGTCCAATTAATACAAATAGATAAAGAAATCCTTTACCTTACATGCTAATGGTGTCTCGTTCGATACTGCCTTTATTTCTTAGTAATGAATATAGCCAAAAATGAAAAAAAAAAAAAACAAATAATTGTTTCAGATTACACATATTCATCGTTAAACACCATGAAATACTACGGGGTTATGCAAAAATATTGGATAAGAAAAATGGAAAATCTTGTTCCCGTTGAAATAGGTCCTCCAATTTTTGGAACTTAAAACCTATCTTACATATCTTAGAATCATACTCGGGTTTCTTTATCTATTTTGAAACCATGCTCATCTCTAATTTACATGGCAAAACATGGTACTGTCTACTTCGTGTTTCCTACATAAAAATACATATGCAAAACGAAGAAGAAAAGTGAATAAAATTTAGGATTGACCATTTTAAATAAAAATAGGAGGATCAAGGGTAATTCTGTTTCTTTAGTGAAAACGAGGTGAATATGAGGGGTATAATGAAATGCGCATGTGTCAAGAATTAGAACAGTTGAGTTTGCAAATAGGCCAATAGCTTTTAAACTAATCTTTTCAGTTTTGAGATGCATCCATTTATGCTAAATCTTGACTTCTAAATATCCAGGCAGCCTTTTTATATATATCCAACTATAGATAAGGTTATTTCGAAATATGATCATGAGCCATCTCTTCTAATAGATTAAGGTAGGTTACAAAGTGAGAAATTCATGAGCATCCACCAACAGACGTCTCATGTCAATGACGATAGCAGTTCAATCTCACTAGCTCGGACAATTTATATACTCATCATATATCAATGGATGAAACATCAATAGCCTTATGGTGGCGGTGTGAAATTTTCAATTTTATCGAGTTGAGGTACATCTCTAAATTCGATCTTTGAAACTATGATTAATCTCAACTCAAACGATATGTAATTAAATCTTAACAGAATTTTTTTTTTTAAAGGAAGATAATGGTGTTCAGATAATCTGTTATACAGAAGATCTAATGCTCTGAAGCCAAGCCAAAGCTGTACTTATCAAAAACTCCCCCCACCCCCCCACCCTTTTTTCACCAGCAGAAGAATCAGTTCAAGCGGAAAAGGGCCTGATCTGGGTGCAAAGCCCATCTTAGCCTTCAAAACGCCACTCCCTTATTGGGCTCACGGCCCAGTCTGAGTGTAAAGCCCATCTTAGCCTCCAAAGCTCCAACAACAACGCGAACCAGCAGGAGGCAGCCGTCGTCGAAAAACCCAAGAAACCGCTCCTCCGGTCTGGACAAAAAAAAAAAAAAAGGGGGACCGAAGCTTCTCGTCCGCTCTCGCTCTTCACTCCTCACTTCCCATCGTTTCCGCCACCTCTCTCGCCTTATCCTCTTCCTCCTCCTCCTCTCCCCGCAATGCCTACTGACGACTCTTCGGACCGGCAAGGCGAACCGTCCCAGGAGCAGCGGGTCGCCCCGAAAGAAACCGACCCGAATGCCGACCCGTCCGACTCCGACTCCGGCGCCGACTCCGACTCCGACTCCGACTACGACTCCGACTACTCCTACGACGAGGATGAAGGCGCAGCAGCAGCGGGAGGGGCCGACTCGGGAGCCGCCGGCGACGAGGTCCTCGCCTCCCTCCGGGCCTCCGGCGACGAGCCGGACGAGGCCGGGAACACGCCGGAGGGCAACCTCCGGCGCTTCTCCCAGATCCTCGGCAGCCGCCGGTTGCGGCGGCTGCAGGAGGAGGAGGACCGGAACCAGGTCCCCCACGAGGACCTGTTCAACTTCCCCGAGGACCCCGAGAACTGGCGGGAAGAGGACCTGCAGGAGCTGTGGGCGGACGCGCCGCTCGAGTCCACGAAGCCCGGGTGGGACCCGGCGTGGGCCGACGAGGAGGACTGGGACATCGTGAGGGAGCAGATCAAGGCCGGCCGCGAGCCGACGATCGCCCCGTTCTACATGCCGTACCGGAAGCCGTACCCGGTCATACCGGACGACCACTACGACATATCGAACCCCAAGGCGGTGGTGGAGGAGCTGGACAGGATCGAGGAGTTCCTGAAATGGGTCAGCTACATTTTCCCCGACGGCAGCTCGTACGTGCTCTTTTGCTTTTCTCTTTCTTTGGGTTTTTAAGAGATTCAGCAATTTGGAAATGCGTATGCAGTTTGTGGGCGTCGGGATTTTGTTCTTGCCGTACGGAATTGTGTTCTGGTCTGTATCTTTTTGTTCAATTGCTCATATTGCGTTAGCTTAGCGAGTCTTTGAAAGATGAGTATGCTGATTGTGGGAGTGAATCATTGACTGTCGTTGAGATTGGCATTATTTGAAAGATTGAGCATGGGGGGTAATTTTATTAGTTTGAGTAAATTGATCGTATGTGGTCCTTTTCTGTATAATTATTTCAAATTCGGTTTTACATGTGCTAATCCATTTAGGATGTGCAGTGTTTGCCTGCTATTTTTCCCGTCCACACTATAGTGTATAGTCTCTGCAATTGCTTGTATAATGTTGAATTCAGTGGTTTCAGAAGATTGAGCTTGGTGGTTGTTATGAATTTGTAAAGTTCTATTCAGTTGATTTGGATGTGATTGTTTTTGGAGTCACTGTTCATTCTGCAGTATCCCTGTCGACTCTTTGTAAGTATGTTACTTATTCATGCTATGGTTGATACCAGAAGTAATCATCGATGTGTTAGCCTATACGTTTGTGCTCACTCTACTGTCGTGCTTGGTGTAGCTTTCAATTGAATTCAACCTTGATTCTTGTTCTTTTCTATTTTAATGACAATGTTGATAGGATATGCGAAAATTGTGTTCTGGATGGCTAAGCTGCTTTTGGCTTTGACTCATTGTCCATTGCCTGTTGTATTTTCTTTCAGGTATGAAGGGACAGTTTGGGATGACTTGGCCCATGGAAAAGGTGTCTATGTTGCCGAAATGGGGCTTGTTAGGTTTGCGTCTTGTTCACTTTCACATACTAGGCAGTAGCACTAATTAATATTTTACAAGTCATCAGATGCATTAGAATTTCCAAAGGCAATCAGAAGTTCAAAGTTCTTTACCTTATCATTTGATTCATTAATTCGTAATGTGATTGGTTCATGATTCGATATAGGCAACAATGTGAATATAATATTGTTATTCACTTGCTTTGTCTGGCACAGTGAATTTTGGTTTATAAATTCTTAAATAGTGTGGCTTGTTGGTCCTCCTAATCAGAACATTGGTAATATCAATGTCATGCAAAAGAATGATCCCATATATTCTGGAATATTACCTCTTGTCACCAGTTTTTACTGATACTTTTTGCCAAATGCTTAATCAAGCATCAGTTGTGAAAGATAGAAATCTATCACAATTGATTGAACGTACATATATATCTTTTTTTTATGACGTTCTCCCTTTTCTAGGAGTTGACCTAGAACCCTCCATTCTTTACACAGTTAGATGCTGCATTTTTCTTGGCAGCATTCAAAGTAGAAGTAATTAAATTGCTAATATAAGTCCATTAATCCGCAAGGGGTTCTTTTGTTAACAGCCAGGATGTTGCTTTGTAATTGTGTGATTTGCTTGAAATCTAGAAGACTTTGCTTGAAACCCTGAAGCTATCATGTGCTTATCTACGACCATGACATGTGAAATTTACTTAAAGATCTGGATATTGGAGGATATAAACTTTTTTGCTTCTCCCTGAGAGTACTGGTCAAGTTTCCCATAAATTGCTTCTTTTTCACCTTTTTTCGGTTTAAGACGAAGGAACTATCCATGTTGACTTTGGCTTAATGTGCCTTATAGCTCAGACGAATGATTTATGTACTTTTTTTCCTGTAGGTATGAAGGTGAATGGCTTCAAAATAATATGGAAGGACATGGAGTCCTTGAAGTGGATATACCTGACATTCAACCTATTCCAGGTTCCAAGTAGGTTTTGAATTGTATATAGACTCCCCTACCACAGCTCCACAATGAAAATTGTAGTGATCATTCTCCTAGTATTAAGTTGAGATGATATCATTCTTTTCAGGCTAGAAGAGAAAATGCGTGCCGAAGGGAGGATCATAGAAACAGATTATATGACTCCAGAAGACAGGGAGTGGCTGAAAATGGATATAGAAGATAGTGTCCGCCTGACTGACGGAAACTATCAAGTCCCTTTCTATGAAAATGATGAGTGGATCAGACAATTTGGTCAAAAACCGTAAGTTCAATTGCTTCTTCATATATAAACTTTCCAAAAAGCTCCATAAGGTTCTAATCTATGGTTTTCTCTATGTTTAATGATGAAGTCCAAGTGTCCAACTCCACCCCCCCCCCCCCCCCCCACTTTTTCAACACTAAATTTTTCAAGTTGAGATACGGAAGAAAATGATTCTGTTCTTAGTTCACTTGTTTAGGTTACTTTAGGTTACTTTACTCCCATTGTAGTAGAAACTAGAATATTCACTTTTCGGGATCTGATTAATCATTATGGAGGTCCCTGACCGGATCCCTTGACTCATCCACATAGACACATTGCACGAGAGTTTTCTACTGTTAATCTGGTACTCTTAAATTGTTTTCTATGCCAGGGAAAAAGGCCGATATCGTTATGCTGGCCAGTGGAAGCATGGAAGGATGCATGGATGTGGTGTCTATGAAGTCAACGAGCGTACAATCTATGTATGTCTGTTGGGACAAGTTTTGTGTAGCAAGATTAATTTACTTTTCGGTTGTATAATTGGCGTGTGCTTTCTAGCAAATATTTTAATTGGCATGACTATCTTTGTCAGTTATTCAGAATACGCTATCCTTTAGCAATCCATGATTTGGAATGGCTTTCCTTTAATGGTACACTAGTTTTTTAAAACACTTGGATGAATAGATAAATTCAACTCACTTTCGCAGGACATATTATTCATGGGGATATTCTATATTGAGAAATATCTCTTCTAAAAACCTTTTCTTACTTTAATGTGGGATGATGGTTTTTTAATCATACTTCAATACATTAATTGTCCTGAATAGCATTTAAAATTTGTCTCATCCCAACTGCACAATCGCAAGAAATCTTCTCCTATGGTACTTGAATTTAGTCAAGGGATCGTATCCATGTTGCGCTCCATTTAATCGAGTCAATGCACTGTCCAGTAATCTTGGCATGACCATCATTCATCATTTCGTGAATCTATTCCAATTCCAAACATGGTGCAGCAGAGATACTTGTGAAAATACCATGTCATGTCAATGGAGTGTTTGAGTGAGGAACTTAGATGGCATGATGACCTCGTATTGGCAAAAACAAGGAAAGAGTTCTTTATATATGGCTTATGCTATGAGGTTAAAGCTCCTTTTTTTAAGAAAAAAAAAGAAAAAGAAAAAGGATAAATTTCTATTATGAAACAGCTCTGGCCTGTATTGCACGACTGTGTAGATGGAGAATGATCAAGTCATAGCTTACTACTAGCCTTCAAAATTTGGAAGAGCTTTGCAATCTGGGTGGCTATTGTGTGCTTTACTTATTTTTATCTTTTTGAAAGGTCATAACTGCCTTTTTTGTTTCCTTCAGCTTCAACTTTGTAGGATAGAATGAGCAATATTGCATTATGAATGTATGCAGGGAAGATTCTACTTCGGGGAGCTATTACAGGATGAGTATGGCTGTAATGAGGATGTTTCAGCGGTATGTCCTGAAGTTGAGTTCTTTAGCTGTCTGAATAGAGATGTGACATGTGTGACTCTTGCATGCTGGCCCTTTTCAGCTTCATTATGGGATAGCGGAAGTAGCTGCTGCTAAGGCAAGGATGTTTACTAACAAGCCAGATGGAAGTATGTCTTTTGAACCCTACAGCATTCATTTATGGCAGAATTTGACTAAAGAAAAATTAAAATTTGTGTTAGAATGTGAGAACTAGAACCTTCTAACCTTGAGTAGATTGCTGCATTCTATATTATTCATTTTTAAGTTCTGCCCAAGCAATACCGGTTATGATATCTCTATATGTTGATATGCTTCTGGATTTAGTTGGAATAAACATGACCATATCTTCGTGGTTGGAGATCTGAGAAAGGATGCTCCTATTCTCTTGAATTAAATACTTATTTTCTGTAAGGTCTTTGAGCTGATGTTTCTCTGGAACTCAAGGGTCTGGAAAAACATCATCCTTGCAACATAGGTTCTCTTGTTAATAGATCCACAATTTGGTTTGCAGGTTTATTTTAAAAATGTCGCACCATTGTCCTTTTAGTGCATGCTCCTGCTTGAAACTGCTGTTAAAATTTTTGAGAACAGTGACTCGCAACACTGTTTATCAGCTAGATTTATTAGAAGCCCTTCCCTTCTAATGAGCACCCAGTTTATAAGTAACTATCGTGTCAGCCTGCCCTTAAATCAAACTTCCACTTTATAGCTCTAATTTTCTTCTGGCAGTGGTCAGAGAAGAGAGAGGTCCCTATGGTGATCCTCAGCATCCTTACTTTTATGAGGAAGAAGATGTGTGGATGGCCCCTGGCTTCATCAATCAGTTCTATGAAGTAAGTTTCATACTGTATTGGTGGATTCAGAGCATTTTTTTTTTACGATGGGGTTTCACTGTGTTCCTCTTATTGGCAGGTCCCTGATTATTGGAAAACATACGTTAGTGAGGTGGATCAGGAAAGAGAAATGTGGTTGAATTCCTTCTACAAATCCCCACTGAGGCTGCCTATGCCTGCTGAGCTCGAGTATTGGTGGTCAAAAGGTATGCATTCAAGACGCTCCTCCTTCAGTCTCTCTACATGCCTGTGTTTGTGTGGAATGAAGCAAGAAAGGAATGACCCTTCTTGTTTCTTTTCTTTTTAAACTTCGTCGGGCTTGGGAATAATGAAGTGGAACCGGGAGTTTAGGCAGAATTTTGCACCATTCTTTTCCATCAGTGAGAAATGCCCATTTCTGCCCCATCAAAGAACAAAATCGTGAAAATTTGTTTTGGGTACAAGGAAGAGCAGCAGTGAAGTTGATGTAATAAACTTAGGATATGCTTTTGCATAACTCTTTTTTTCTGTCCAAACTCTTGGATCCTTATCTAGAATGAGTCATCTGGACTCTGCAACTGCTGTAGCTAAGCTAGCAAAAATAAGCAGCTCCTGCTCTGTGTGTAGCCTAGATATATTTTTTTGCTTGTTCTTTGAGTGCTTGCAGTTGGATCTCTAGCTTGCGAAGAACATATGTGTGGATCTTGTATGACGTGCCTAGTATTTTCTTGATCAGATCATACTCCAGAATTTGTTCTGATCAATAAGGAACCAGAACCTGATCCGCAAGATCCATCAAAGCTTATATACACAGAAGATCCTCTAATCCTTCATACTCCGACTGGGCGTATAATTAATTATGTTGAAGATGAAGAGCATGGGATCCGCTTGTTCTGGCAGCCAGATGTAAAAGACGGCGAAGATTTTGACCCAGAGAAGGTAGAGTTTCTGCCCCTGGGTTTTGATGAGTTCTATGGGAAAGAAGAGGTGGTCGAGAAGGAAAGTCTTTTGAAAAGGATTATCATGGCAATGGAAAATGCATGTAAGCCCACATTCGACAGACTGGAGAAGTGGACGGAGGAGAAGAAGAAAACCGGTGAAATGAAGATTAAGCTGATCGAGAAGGAGCTTGACCTCATTGAAGCTGAATTGTGCTTGGAAGAGGCCATTGAGGACATGGATGAGGAGTTGAAGATGAGAGAGAAAGAGGAAGAGAATATTGAAGTGGGTTTGCGGGAGGAAGTGGAGGTGGATTCTTCTGTGTTGGCCAAAAATGATGGGAAAACTTTGGCTGCTGATGAGGAAAAGGAAGCAGAAGGAGAAGAGGAAGAGGAAGAGGATGAGTCTGAAGACGAGGACGATGAACCATCGAGTTTTGGTTCTGTCGCTGTTGATCAGGACTCATCAAAGAATGACAAAAAAGGCAGCAAACCTGGGGGGTCGCCATTTTCTACTTCCTCATTGGGATTTGCTTCATGTGGCCTTGTCTCTGTTGTAAGTATCAAGTTTCCTAGATTACTCTCATGAACCCTTTGTCTTAATTTAAGTTTGATAACCCAACATGGGCTTCTGAGGTGATTTGACCTAGGAAATTTGTGTAACTGTTCCATTATGTCTCAATGCATGTGCATGTCCTGGAACATGTGGATATTATTTTCTGGTTTGTTAATATCTTCACCGCAATAGCCTTGTGAACGTATATAGTGGAAGAAATCCATGCATTGATTTGTGAAAACTTTTTGGTGGTAGTTCATGTAGATACTCAATTTCTTTGTGTAATTCTTGTCTGATTTATCACGAACTCTATTGTCCTTATCCCAGTTGCTCTTGTTTCCCTCTGTAGGTTTCTTCAAAGCTGCAACACTCATTTTTATCGTGGAAGGAGAGCAGATCCTCAGTAATGGCAACTCCGGCATTGCAGATCCCAGCCTCCAGTAGCCTGCATCAAGTTCCTCACAACCTCAGTTACACACCAAATCTTTGCAAGGAAGGGAGATTAAGAGCGAGGAGGCAAGAACACCAAAAGCATCAAGCAAGGAGACCATCTAAGGGGAGTGCGGCTCAACTGCATTCCCTATCGAGGATCCTCTCGCCCCGTCCAGCTTCTAGAAAGTCCGAGATGAATGTGAAGGAGCCAAGAAGTTGGAGGCATGCTTGGCTGCATAACGCTCCAAAGGATGACTTAAGCAGCGTCTTGTCTTTACATTATTCGCTGTACTGTTCAGAATCATACATGGATAGTAGTATGAAGTGAGCTTTGCTCATCTTCTTCCGCAATTTTCTTTTTTTTCTACATGAATATGTTACATTTTGAAAGGTCAATTTTGTTGTGTAACATTGGCATTCCTGGTTTTAGTCTAGCGAAGGAAATAAAATTAAAATGGAGAAGTTTTCACCGAGTTGTATCGTTTCGATTGAGAGAAATACATGAATTGAGTGGAGTCGAAATAGTATTTTGCTGGAACCTGATTTGTCCCTGGATGTGCATGAAATCTAATATGTTCTTGTTTGCTTTCTAGAGTTATTGTTAATTTAAAGAATCTCTCATCTATCGCCCACCATTCCAGACTCTCCCTTGCCATGCCAAATGCCTAGTGGCTATTGCTTTGTAAAGGCCAGGAAATTAATGAAAGTCGCAGCATTTTGCTATCTGAAGGCATACCCCATCGCGCCAGTGAACTCGTGCAAGTTGCATCGAGGATTCACATCGAAATGTTCCACATGTTCGTCATCTGATCTGACCTTAACCTACTTGTCTGGAACCTAGATTCTACGTGTGAATTCCACTGGGCATGTGCACACAGAAAGCAGAGAGGAGTCTTGAGTAAATATGAAGCTGTGATGATGTTTTTCTTCATTTTCCCTAATCGAGTTCAAGTAGCTGCCCACCATTGACATCTTCTTTGAAAGAACTAGAGCATAGTGAAGGATCTCTCTCCCCCTTAAGTGCAGGTGTCGGATTAGTCTTCTGATAATGAGCAACTTTTTTGTCTGTGAAAATCGCGAGGGTCCCATTCTTACTCAAGAGAATCACTCGGGATCAAGTCAGGAGGAAAAAACAATTCCTCAAGGACCCTCTCTATTCTTGTTGCGGGTGACCGGTCTTTGATCAGACCGGAGACTTGAACTTGATGGGCGGTCGAAAACGAGCTCACTACACTAATCTGACTGCTGGAGAAAGGAATACACTCGGAAAAGGATAAAGTTACCAACAGATTGATCGGTGAATTCGGTCATTCACCGGGTAGAATTCTGTCCTGAGTTTCATGTGGGGACTGAGCCTCGTTGCACCGCAGCCATTTAACACAAAGCAACAAGCAAAAGAGAAATTAAATTTATCTGCCCCCCAACTTGATGTACTACCCTAAGTCCTACTCGGACCAATTGTCGTCGTCATTAGCCAGTCCGAAAATGCATTATGAAGAGGAGAAGCTGCAGATGTCGATTTGAATGGAAAGACTAGATGTAGACTGGCATCTGCCAGCATCTGAACCATTCCCTACCCGACCACCTACATTTTCTCTATCTGTCGCTGCGCATGATGTCGCTTTTCTTTTGCCCAATCAAGAAGAAGAGTAGCCTCTTCCTGTACGGTGACTAATTGGGCAATCAAGTTATCAACCGATTTTTTAGATTGACTCCCGTTCGAGCCGCTTATCAATGCTAATTTGATCAGTTCCAAATTACCAATTTTTCTGAATCACTTGAAATTTCTTTTTTGCTAAAGTTACAAATTATGTTTGCATCGAATACAAACTTTCCAAAAAGCTCCATAGGGTTCTAATCTATGGTTATCTCTATGTTTAATGATGAAGTCCATGTGTCCAACTATCCCCCCTCCTCTTTTCTTCTTTTTCAACACTAAATGTTTCAAGTTGAGATACGAAAGAAAATGATTTTGTTCTTGGTTCACTTGTTTAGGTTACTTTACTCCCATTGAAGTAGAAACTAGAATTGTCACTTTTCGGGATCTGATTAATCGTTATGGAGGTCCTATGACTGGATCCCTTGACTCATCCACATAGACACATTGCACAAGAGTTTCTATTGTTAATCTGGTACCCTTAAATTGTTTTCTATGCCAGGGAAGAAGGACAATTTTGTTGTGTAACATTGGCATTCCTGGTTTTAGTCTAGCAAAGGAAATAAAATTAAAATGGAGAAGTTTTCACCGAATTGTATCCTTTCGACTGAGAGAAATACATGATTTGAGTGGGAGTCGAAATAGTGTTTTCAGGAACCTGATTTGTCCCTGGATGTGCATGAAATCTAATACGTTTTTGTTTGCTTTCTAGAGTCTCTCATCTATTGCCTACCATTCCAGGCTCTCCCTTACCATGCCAAATGCATAGTGGCTATTGCTTGTAAAGGCCAGGAAATGAATGAAAGTCGCAGCATTCTGCTTTCTGAAGGCAGGCATACCCCATCGCGCCGGTGAACTTGTGCGAGTCGCATCGAGGATTCACATCAAGATGTTCCACATGTTCGCCGTCTGATCTGACGCTTAACCTACTTGTTTGGAACCTAGTTTTTCCGTTTGAACCCAACCGGGCGCATGTGATCATGTACACCCGGAGAGCAGAGAGGGGTCCTTGAGTAAATATGAAGCTGTAATAATGTTTTTCTTCGTTTTCCCCAATCGAGTTTAAGTGGTTACCAACAGAATGGTCAGTGAATTCAGCCATTCATCAGGATGAATCTGTCCGAGTCTCATGTGGGGACTGAACCTCGTTGCACTGCACCCATTTAACGCAAAGCAACAAGGAACAGAGAAATACAATTTGTCTGTCCCCCCAACTTGATGTACCATCCTCAGTCCCACTTGGACCAATTGTCGCCGTCATTAGCCAGTCCGAAAATGCATTATGAAGAGGAGAAGATGCGGATGTGGATTTGAATGGAAAGACTAGATGCAGACTGGCATTTGGCAGCACCTTAACCATTCCCTATCCGACCACCTACATTTTCTCTATGTCTCTGGGCATGATGTCGCTTTTTCTTTTGCCCAATCAAGAAGATGAATAAACCACTGGGATTCGCCCCAGTGGCCATCCTTCCAACATGGAAGGGGGAGGTGAGGAGTTCAAATCCCCACCTTCTGGGGATGGGGTGGGGAGCGCGTAAGTTTGGGGAGTGAGTTTATTTCACGCCCTGTAAAGAGCGGGGAATAGTTTGAGAGTGAGTGTATAGTATGAATAGAGTCGGACTGACAAAAAAAAAAAAAATCAAGAAGATGAATAGCCTCTTCCTGTACGGTGACTAAATTGAGCGATCAAGTTATTAACCGATTTTTTAGATTGACTCTCCTTTGAGCCACTCATAAATTACCAATTTTATCTGAATCACTTGTCATTTCTTTTTTGCGAAAGTTATAAATTATGTTTGCATCAAATGCCTTATATGAACCACTGACGAAATCTAAAATCACCGACTTTTACATTAAAATCACTGACTCCATATGAGTCTCTTACTAACTAATTTTAGATTACCAACTCTTATAATATTGGTTTCGTTGATTTCTATGCATGTAAAAGACGATAGACTGTTAAAAAGATTCGATAATCCAAAAAAAGATCTAATAAACATTTTCAAGTGATGCAAAGATAAAAAAGAGAAACGTTTTAATTCAAAAGCATCTAGAGCTTGTTTGGTAATCATTCTCTTTTTTCTCTTTTAATTCTTTTTTGTTGTTTCATAAAATAAAAAAAAGAAAAGAAATCCGTTCAGTAATTTTAATTAATTTTTCTATTCCCCGAAAAATAATGGTGGTTAGAAAAAGATTTGTAATAGAAATGATGAGTAAAAAAATTCCATTGACAGGAATAGAAATGGAAAAAATTATTTTTGAACATAAACTGTTTTCGGGAATAGGAATGTCATCAAACTCACTAATGTCTTGTGAGTGGCCAGTAGCCTAGGAAACTCACTCCCAACAAATATTTAAATTTCGTACATCATTTCCCATATGCAAAGGTGGGTGAGGTGAACAATTCATTTTAATTCCCAATTCTAGCAAATCGTGTGCCCAACAATCCTCATCTCTGTCTTTCCCAATGTTCCGTTGCGCCAACCTTATCGATATTGCAGCATACATCGTTGTCGATTGGGCAAGAAAACATCATGAAAATTTTTGTTTAGATTTATGCAACTCCCCATGCCTTGCTAACGAGGGAAACCGACCCCTTTCTGGCCTGTGTCCTCAATCCCAAAGCAGATCGAAAGATTCAAGCCCGGACGCTGAATCTCTGCTCTTCTTTCCTGCCTTTTCGCCCATCGTTCCATGCATCAGGATGTGAGCTCATCTCGAAATCAGATCTATCTCACTGACCAAAACCCAATAATTGGCCCCCAAAAAAAAAAAAAAACAACGACGAGCATACTAAAAATTATGTTATAAAATTGAATTATAAAATTTATCATAAAAATACAATAAGATCCTAAAATTCGTTAAATTGGTGTAATCGAGTTTCTTCGTCAATTCCGTAGAACTTGACTAAAAGAAAACACTGATTTGGTATTTTTTTTCCTCTTATATGGTGTTGACATGATTAAAACATGAAGGATAAAACCAAAATGATGTGTTCCTAGTTTATATTTAATTTTTTTAATCTTAATATTATTTAAATCATATAAAAAAACTAAATTTAAAGAAAAAGACAAAACCGGGCAGGTTTTTGTGTTCCTTCCTCTCTCTCTTTTTTGATTTAATTTAAATAATATCTAAAGTGAAATTATATTTAGATCAAAGTGACATTATTTTAGTCTTATCTTTCATGTTTTAGCAATATCAACACCGTATAAAAGAGATAAAACGATGATAATAAAGAAAGCTATGCACCGGTGTTTTTCATAAGTTAAGTTGGGCGGAATTAATAGAACAATTTAATTATATCAATTTGACAAGTTTTAGAACTTGACGATATTTTTTTTTTAAGTTTTAAATTTTAAAATTGCATGTTCGTAATAAGTTTTAGAGCAAAATATTTTATAAAAAAATAAAAAAATTCGATATGAAAAAAAAAAAAAAAAAAAAAAAGATGAGAATCCTTTTCAATTTGTACAAGATGGAACCATTCTCAGAGAGACGATAGAAGGAAGCTCGGTAGGACAGACTAGAGAGGGCAAAATGGCCCATGAAACCAAGAGACAGCAATTTGCCAATGGCCCCCCCTCCCAACCCCCACACAAAAAGGTGATGGCTATGACAATTCGAGCTTCGCAGCACCCGCCTCTGTCAAGTCACGTACATTAGTTAAGACCCGCTCTTTTAAATGATCTCGGACTCATTCGTGCAATTCCTCCTTTTTGGGGGCCTTCTTTCTCGTCCGGAGGAGGCTGTCCTGTTATTGCAGTCCGAGCAATTGTCGCGGATTCCCTCCGACAAATGCGTGAAGCTCAAGGGCGGTTTAGGCCTCTTATCGATCTGATCACGGCGGCCAAGGAAAAGTTGCCTCCTTGGTTCTTGTCATCGCGCAAAGTGCAGCTCTCGCCTCACGTCCACATCCATACAAATTTCTCCATGTTTCTGGGGCATTCCGCGTGCTGATAATAGAATTTCAAGGATTGAGATGCAAAAAAAGTTCATTTTTTGGGTGCTCTGTAAATCGAACCCAAAGTTTAAGTCAATAAATTTGTTCCGATACCATATTAGGAAGTCCCAATCAAAAATTTAAATGGACAGGTGGAGAGAAAATCGAGTGATGTTACATTTGCTAAGTGCAAAAATCACGTCAACTCATCAGAAATTACATTGGAAGTTTAGATGACGCGTCTTTTTCTTACACTTGTCCTGTTGCTAGGGCCCACACGGACAATTCAGACCTAGTAAGTTCCTAAACTGGTTCTTTAGAATTCTGGTAAGTGAAAGGCTCGTGGGTATTCCTATTCCCTCCCCTGAGAACTATGTAGGGAAGAAATTACTTTGGGATTGAGATGTCCCAATCTTTTTCTTATCCTTGTCCTATTGCTAGGGACCACACAGCAATACCAAGTGACCGTCTTATTCATTACAAGCACAATCACGTTTTTATTTATTTATTCCAATTTACTTCTGATGAATCATTGCAAGCGCAATCACGTTTTTTACGAGGAACCGCCGATGAAGAAGCGGCATGCCAAAAATGAAATGCCTCATCCCCCGCATCTATCTACACATAATATTATAAACTCGTCTACTCCTCATTAAATGAGTTATGTTCATTACAAGTAAATTGAAAAAAAGAAAAAGTGGTAGTTATTTCTTTTTTTTTTAAATTCTATTAAAAAATACGACTCGTTATATTAGTCATTGGTTATCGAAAAAAAAAAGGACCAATGGGGTATGGATAAGACTATAAGAGTACCTTAAAACTAGCGTTACTCCAAGAAGCGGTGGGAATTTCTCCACGTTCTCCTCATTTCAATTTGTCCACAAATGACTTTTCGAAGAATTGTCACTATTTCGAAACAAAAAAAAGAAAAAGAATTGTCAATAAAGAAAGGAATATAACAAGACATCTCTTGAAAGCAATTAAAACAGTCAAACAAAAATGAAGAAGATACGAGTCTCGTGCATCGCATTGCTTTTAAGTTTTAACTGCTTGTCATTCGGAATAAACTGGATTAAGGGTCTAGACTTTTCCATTCGAAAAACAAATTAATAAATCAAATCCAGCCATTAAGAAAAACAATAGGCCGGACTTAATCTAATAGACTATGCCAATCACAATAATAATAAAGAAAATTAAAAAGAGGGACTTACAAAAGCAGGCCATGCTTACAAATAAAGTGAATCCGACAGACTTTTCACGATGTAATTTGTCGTATTCAGTATTTGTGCCTATGATGTTACCCTGAGTACCCCTCAATCTATAAGCTTGTACTTGGCCCTTAGCCCCAAATGATCCACGATCACACGGCAATGAATGTTCATTCTTTTTTTTTTTTTTTTACCCCAGCACGACAATGCTATCCGTCCAGCAAGATCATTGTAATCCTTTTTTTTCAGCTGAATAAAAACAAGATTCAAAGCAAAATTAGACTACATCAATCACAATAAGAATATCGACCAAAAAAAAAAAATCACAATAAGAAAAAGTAGTGGGACCCGTAAGGCGGGTCTCGATTGGCTTTTCACGATATGATTTGTCGTGTTCGGTAGGCGCGGTCATAATGTGGCCCTTGATATCCCCTCGTACTTGGCCCTTAGCCCCAAACACTCCATGATCGCGCGGCAACGATCGCTCGTTCTTTTTTAGGACCCGACACGGCGACGTTTTCTGTCGAGCAGGATCATCCTAAACCTTTTTCTGGTCGAATAAAAACAAGATTCGAAGCTAAGTTAGACACAACTTTCCGGAAGCAGGCGTTTCCTATTTCGCGACGGCGGGCATGCATCCCCATCCCTATCCGTGGAAGCGAGACTCTTCCGCATAAAACCCTCCCCAAGCATGCCTAAACCTTCGACCAAAAAAAAAAAAAAAAAAAAAAAAAAAAAGAGGTGCGCCCATACCCATTTATGATATTTATGACATATTTTGTATATGTACAATATAGTGCCTAAACAAGTTCCCGATGGAATGTCGAATTTAGTTTACTTATTTGTGTGCACTGTTGTGATTTTTAACATCCTTTCATACATAAACATTTTTTAGTACAATAAAAATTATCTTAAAAGTCATTAAACTTATTGGATGGTAGCCAATTCTACCATAAACTTTTTAATTTGATCAATTTAATCTAAAATCTTTTAACGGTATATCAATGTAGTCATTTTTCCAATTTTGATTAAAAATTGTTGATGTAGTAGTCTAGTTAGTATCGATTACATTATATGATACAAATGGTATTGACGTGGATGATTTTTGTAAATTTTTGGATTTTAAAATTTTTCTTTTTTTCCTTTTTTTTTTTATTTCAATTTTTAACTTTCTTTTTTTCCAACTACCCGTTGCTGGTTGCCAAGACCTTGGCAATGGTCAACGGAGGTCTCCAGCCACAGCAAGTGCTCACAGGCCCTTGCCAGAGGAAGAAAAAGAAAAAGAATAGAAACATGAAAGGAAAGGAAAGGAGAAAAAAAATGCAAAAATTGTCCACATGCCTGCCATGGTCTACATCAGCAATTTCTAGAAAGATAATATTGGCAAATTGTAGAAAAGATTTAGGACGGAATTAGCTAAATTAAAAATTTAAGATTAAATTAGTTATTGTACCATGGGTTCGGGGCTTTTTTTTTGACAATCATCCCTTCTAATTGATCTATTATTACTCTTATTGGTGCCACCATCATAGCCCTGAAGCAAAGAAAGCCACCAAAGTCTCGTCCTTTAGCCTCAAGTAAAAGACGTTCTCGATGCATTTCATAAAAGAAGCAACTTCCTCCACATAGAAAAGCATCGTCAAATCAAACTTCGGGAGCCATGCGATGACAGGGAGGTCGAGGTCGAGGTCGAGTTAGGTCAGTGTTCGGGAAGAAAGCTACGTCCAACGCCACACGTTGTTCAACACAGTCCAAAAGCACTATCCAGGAATCTCGACGAATGATCGATAAAGAACAAACGTGACTCACTCGAACAGGTGAGTCCACAGTCCAAACCAGTCTTCTTGAGCAGCCATAGCCGAGAGTAAGACTCGACGAATCTTCCCACTTGTCTCCTCCCAAGTTGGGCTTCGCATGTCGTTTTGCTATCTCTCCCCCCACTCTCCAGACCCACCCTCCACCAGATGAGCCCCGCTTTCCCCCCCTCTCTCTCGTGTCGTTTTGGGGAAGGCAGACGGCAACCCCACCCGCCCAAACATCCTTGTCAAATCATAGAGCGGGACAAAGCAAATGCAGTGAACGAACAAACAATTATTGAAGAAATAAGCAGGAATTCCCTCCCAAGATGCAAGCGTCGCCTCCACCAGATGCAGCCACGTACATGCCATTCCTGACCTGTGCGCAATACCAGAGGCTCAAGGCAGATCTTAGCTTCTTCCCCTCCTTTCGTGTTGCGTCATTGCGGTCTGATCTGGTGCAGGTGCAACCGAGGAGCTCCGTTTAATTGGTGCCGTTGTTAGGCTTTTTTAGATCTGTAATGATAGGCGTGGATGCTGAAAGATTTACCGTTCCCCAGTCGCTATTGCTTCGAGAAGTCGCACGCGGGAGAATCAGGGGCGAAAGGGACGACGTCGTCGCTGCTCGCCCGACAAGTGCACGCGTGCCACGGCAGGATGGTTGGACTGATTATTCGTGCTGCTGACGTGACTCCGAGGCTCCTCCTTTGAATGCAACGAATGTACCCGTTCTCAGCACTGAAAGGGCGGGCCGCCGGAAAGAGGAACAGTCGTATGAAACCTCGGCCATAGGGTGCATTCGTGGTCACTATCTAACGTTTTCTACTAACTTGACTGGAAAAGTCAGGCGAAAATGAGAGGTATAATTAAAAACGACCTAAATCGTATAGGCCAAATATAATGTGAAGAAAAGGTTGAACAGGAAATTAGATTCAAACACGAGATTACTTGTACTTCAACGGCTTGGAAAATGGAAGTACTATGTTTACTTGATGGCTAATATTTATCGAGCCATACCCGGCATGCTGTGAAATCATGTTTCGAAGATAACGGATCTTGCAATTTAAGTCTAACATGAGAAAAAGAAATAACACGTAAAATCAATGAGGAACAACAAGGACATGGTGCAATTTAAGTTTAACATGGGAAAAAGAAATAACAGTAAAATCAATGAGGAACAACAAGGACATGGATACTTACGTGGTTCGATTCAAATACCGATACATACTCTATCTAGACATCCAACTATTAAAAAGCCAATTCCGAAAATTGCAAAGTTACTATCATTCATGTGTTTTCAGACTAGATTATGCCCCAAAGCAAGCCACAAGTGTTATTTCACGAACTTTCGAAAATGACTCACTCGAAATACTTAGAGAGAGAAAATCATGACAATCCTATTATTTGCCTTAACGTGCTAAAATCAAAATCCACCTCTTATCTAAGAAATATTTGCATCCAAACAAGAAAACCCTTTTAGTCGAATCAAACTAGAAACCCAATTCCAACAAGGACTTGTCAGTCATTTCACATGTTCGGTCCGAGTTTTAGGTCCAGCTTCGTTCACATATTCAAATTGAGGATACAACCTAGCAAGACATTTCATGCAGCGGAAACGAGCCCCCCTTTTTGACCTTTGATTCACTCCTACATGCAAGATTCACCATACTACGTAGGCCAAATATCATGCGCGAATCTAGTTGAAGCGCACGCGTCACTTATTGACTGTCCTAAGTGTCAAAGCTCGAGCATCTTCTCCCGCCTGAACGTATCCTTTTTCGTGAACTTGCGTTGGGCGTCAAATTCCAGTGGTCAAGCCGCCTTTCCTTTTCCTGCTGTCTTCCTTTCCCGCACGAAAGCTAGAGCTAGTGAACGAAGTCATCTTTGGTGGGTGAACTTATGCACCGAATGACGTGATGGCCCCCTTTGCTAGTGCGCGTCATCCTTGGAAGATTTACGACCCCCCGCCATGCGGCGAAACAAATTCCGATTTCCGGGGCCCAAATTTTGCTTCCTAGGTCTTGGTACGTCAGTATCTCTCGTGATTTCGTATTTGTCGTGTATTTCTTCTCTCGTTAATGAAGTGATGTCTCGAGCTCCCACTATGTTGTGGTTTGAAAAGACTTCGATTGGTTGTGATTTTTCTCTATGTGAACGAAATTACTCGCGCCAACATTTGAAAGGATATAAAGCTATTGTCACTTGATTTTGATAATTAATATGTTAGATAACCTTTATTTAGAAATATCGAATCTTGACTATTTGTGGTATATTTTATACGAAGGGCTGTGATGTTCAAAATAACGATTACCATATTGAAATTACAATATTTCATTTTTGATAATTTTACAAGAGACATCATATATTTATACATATTTGTATTTTTTTAATAATTATAGCTTATTGGGTATATTATTTCAATCACCTCACAAAAATAAGCTAATGGTTCGATTAGGGCTTGGCTAAAAAGTACCCGGACCATTTCCTTATTTGATCAAAGTTTACTTTCCAAAACCAGTCAATCTCATATCTCTACGAAAAATGTTTCTACATCCCATCACTTAAAAAGGCATTTTGTATATCATTTATATTGCATGACATTTAGCTGTTATTCTTTTCGTAAATGAAACACAACGAATAATATAGAGCGCGTGAGTTGTAATTAGTCATATTTACACGGGGATATTAATGCTTTCGAACATTAGATTTTCTTTTTCGGTTCGACGGCCACCAGGACTTCCATGTGAGTTCCGACAACGGAACGATCGAGCCGCCTTCGCACGCACGTGACAAACGTATGGATTTCGACGGCCCAACCAGGAAAGCCGCCTAAAAGCGGGTCGCGTGGCTTTTTGTCTGCTTTCCCCGACCCTATGCGAACGCGAAGCGATTACTCGGCGAGGTGAGGCCCGCGCCACTCGCGTCCGTCCACGTGTCCGGCACCGTCACCCGCTCGAACCCGGCAGCGCGCGGGCACCACAGACGATGCCCCGGGCACGGGCGATAGCCCGTCGACCGTCCCGCGCGTCGACGGGTCCAGCAACCGGCTGCAGCCGGTTGCTCCGTCTAAAAAAATCGTGCAACTCTCTCGCTCTCTCCATCTCCTTCTCGGCCTTATCTCTTTCGCGGGTATAAATAGGTACGCGGGGCGTCGCTTTTTCTTCGTCGTCCGCCACCGTCTCCGAGCGAGAGTGATAATCGTTTTGCCCTCGGGAGTCGCGTTTATTACGGGAATATCAGCCCTGGTTCATGATCGCTTCCGGTGACCGGGAATCTGAGAGCCCCAGCTCCTCCGCCGCTCTTGGTTTCCCCCGCCCCAGGTTCTTCCGCTACCGCCGGTTGAGGTGAACCCTCTCGCCTGCCGGGAAGGAAAACGCTCGCCGACCCTTTGATTGATTCTCGCCTTCAGGCGATGCCGAACTCGAAGGCTCACAGGAGAGGCCACGAGGAGAGGAGCCGGAAGGGGAAGCCGCAGCTGCTGTCGCAGAAGGCGTCGTCGTTCCACGGGAGGAACCCGGCGGCGATGGACGCGGCGAAGCAGCTCCCGAGGCCGCGGACGGTGCCGGACCTCATCGCCGCGAGGGCCCAGGCGGGGGGCGCCGACGAGAGGCCCCGCCTGACGAAGCTCCTCCTGAACGTGACGTTGCAGGGCAGCCTCGGGCACGTGCACGTGGTGATGACGCCGGAGTCGACGGTCGAGGATCTGATCGCGGCGGCGCTGCGGCAGTACCTGAAGGAAGGGCGCCGGCCGATATTGCCGACCGCCGATCCCGCCGGCTTCGACCTCCATTACTCTCAATTTAGCTTAGAGAGTAAGTCTTGTTCTCATCCGTTCGATCTCCTGCTCGCTTTCGAGTTTATCCCGATTACGAATGAGCGCGCGCACGTGTAGCGAGATGATTGACGGGGTTTGTTTGCGGTTTGCTCGTACCAGGTTTGGACAGAGAGGAGAAACTGATGGCGTTGGGGTCGAGGAACTTCTTCCTCTGCGCGAAGAGGCCGCCGAGGGACGGCGACGCCGCGGGAAGCGGCGGCGGCGCGTCGCCGGCGTCGTGCGGGAAGGAAGCCGAGAAGGCGTCGAAGAACGGATTCAATTGGCTGAAGTTCATGGATTTCATGAAGTAAATATCGCTCTGATCGTTGCGCTCGTGAACGTCAGCGCCAATTTTTATTTTTTAATTTCTATTTTTATATCAATTGATGATGCTTGTGCAAAAAAATAAGTCTTGAATTGGTGGAAATTTGTTGGGTTAGTTCTCTTGGGGGATCCATCAATTTTCCTTTTTTTTTTTTTGCTTTTCTATTTACCAGATGAAATTTAGATTGCAAATCTCAATAGCAATTATTCTATCAAGTGTACAGTATCGTTTGGACTTGAATTATTGAGCTTTGCTTTATTCGGGGTATTTCGACGAAAGGAACAGAGGAAAGAAACAGACAAAAAGAGAGATCATGTGATCCCGTAAGAGTAAAAAGGAAAGAAACATGGTCTACCCCGAATGAATAATTAAATAATTAAAACATATTTAACTGCTCTTTAAAAGTTGCTATGGAATCATAAATTGATTTTTCCATCGTCGTCACTCTCATCATCTGCTTTTGCACTTAGCAAATTCTTCATCTTTCCTTTGTCTGGTGGTCCGTCGTGTATTTGATGGTTCGATGGTAGAGAATTTAATAATATTCATTGACTGTTTCACAAGCTTATGACTCGGTCAGCATGGTCCAACCATCCAATGATCCTGGGAAAGAACTAACTCCAACCTACTCTTGGACAAATATTTTGCCCAAACTTCTCCAAGATATTTACTCAACCTTATCTTCATATTCAAAAAAAGAGAAAAGTCAAAGTTCGACTTATTAGTTGAGACGTCGGGGAATATCACCTCCAGCAATAAATATCACGTCTCATTAACTACCGATAAACTATTATGAATTAGAGTCATTTGCACAAATCATGTCCTTGGCGTTCTTTGATGACCTTTATCCGCACCAATCCTCGGGGGACAAGTGCTTTTAACACTATCCAAACACGCTTTGTGACTAATGACTTCCCCTCAAACATAGATTTGGTAAGTAATGAGTGATGATTACGAGACAATAAGGTTAATGGGAGTTTTTCATAAGAAGAATTAGATGAAAAAAAAAAGGTGAACAATACCCACCCTGTGGTGGACAAGATGGTTTGCGCTTCGCCCCTCAATCGACAGGGAAATGGTTCGAAACTTCTCGCCCCCATTGCGCGACTCACTTGCGACCTGTGGAAGGTGGATCCTGCGGCCGCCGGGTTTATGTCGCCGCTAAATTCTTTGGCATTTGTACGGCGGCTCCCCAGTCACAAAAAAGAAAAAAGAAAAAAAGATGAACAATAATTTGAGAGAAAGATCGGAGTGAAGAGTAATAACAAATTACAAGATAATGGAGAGAATTACAAAAAAAGTTCTAAACCTATTGCAATATATCAATTTTGTCTTAATTTTTTTTGAGTCAATTTAGTCATAAACTTTTTGTAATTATGTCAATTCAGTCTATCCGATCAAATTTGGCTATTTAAGACCAAAATGGATGTCAACCATCCGATGAACGTTGACATAGACAATTTTTTTAATTATTACTTTTCTTTATTTTTTCCTCTTCTTTCTTCCTTTTGCTAGTCGCTAGTCTCGCCTTGCCATTGGCAAGGGCGAGGACAACCTTGTCATCGTTGGATGAGGTCAAGTTTGGCCAGTCATTAGGAGGCAAGCCCTCACTAAATCTGGTGAAGTCTCGCCTCGCCTAACGACAACGAGGTCAAGACTCATGAGGGGCGAGCGAGGTCGCCCTCTCTCTCGCTAGCAGTTGGGCAAGCTCCCCGTAGCCAGCTAGTGGCGAGGTGAGACTATTGATTGGCCCTCACCTCTGGCGGGTCGTTGGCCAGTTGCTTCAGTCCAGCAATTGCCCAGAGGAAGAAAGAAGTGGGGAAAAAAAAAAACCTAAACATAACGAAAAAAAAAAAAATTGAATTTTTTTTAAATAATTAAAATTTATCTACATTAACATCGATCGGTCAAATTTGGTTGAATAGATTAAATTGGCACAATTGTAAAATCTTTACAATTGAATTGGTAAAAAAAAATCAGGATTAAATTGACATAATTATAATAAATTTAAGACTTTTTTTTGATAATTTTCATCAAGATAATGTGCTATAAAATTTGTATGCTTGTGGACATGTTTTGAAGTTCTTGGAGTTCTTTAAAATCACTCATTCCTTTATTTCCTTTAGGTGGAGTTCAACATCCATTCTTGGATATTCGTTGGAGGAAAAGATCTAGAATCTCTTGAAAAAGAACATGGAGTAAAAGACGCTTTCTTGTATCAAAAAATGTAATTGTGAATCATAAAATTTTCAAAAAATTGATATTGATAATGTCCTAAAAGTCCAAATACATATATTTTTGGGAAAATATCAAATAAGGGTCTGAAGTGGGTTCATTTTCTCAAAAAATGACCTAAAGTGGATACTATATCAAATAAGGACCCAAAGTGGTTAATTTTGTCTCAAATAAGGACCCATTTTCAATCTTATTTACAGCTTGGGGTAGTTTTGTCCAAGAACATTTTTTCTTTAATTTTTTTTTCTTTCTTCATCTTCCTCACACCTCCTCATTTGCTCTACATTGCCTCCTTCTTCAACACCATAATCAGGCCCCTACCGGCGACCTCACGAGCTTCATGTCATCACACCTTCTCGGATGCTAAAATCCTCAGTTCCTCAAGATGCATCAAATCTCGGCTCGCTTGTGCTCAACCTAAAGCTCGAAGTGACCTCCATCTGACGACGACGGTGTTGGATTTTCTATCAGGAGTAGTGGTTGATGAGGTCAAGAGCTCGAATAGGACTTGTCAATGGCGGCAATGGGGCAACAAAGTACAACAATTTTATAGTTAATGATGTCATATACGACTAATGATCAATCTCAAAATGGGGTATCGATTGAGGAGAATAGCTATGTCGATGAGAATGGCAAGAGTGTGAGTGGGTGTCTCCAGACTATGGATTATTGAAAAGAGCCATTGGCATTGCAAAGGGGAAGGGGGATCTTTGAAAGATTGAATTTACACAAGAGAGGCAAACCTAAATTTGAAATTGATGAGGCAAACTCTTGTCGAGGTCGAAATAGTCGCCAGCTGCAACAAAATTATTCTTTGGTGTGAAATTGTTGATCACCAAGTGTTAATTGAATAGAGGGAATTAGTCAAACAAGACGATTTGGTGATACTTGGATATTGCTACTCTGTTTTTGGCAAGCAGGAATGAAAACAACACAAAAAATTGCAATTGCTGGGTTAGCAGAAGGTCCAGAATAAGTGGAGTTTGATGCACTCTCGAGGCGAGAGAAATACGTCGCCAAAGGGATTAGTTGCATATCTTGGGAGTTGGACAAGAAGTTGAGTCTTAGCAAAAGTAGGTTCATATTATGGCTTTGAGATCAGAATTTGCGATGAACGTTGGAATAAAAAGAACTTATTTTTGAAGGCTCATTTCGGCTTCATGGAATTGTCTACAACCCATTTTAAGGAGCGAAATTTAAAATTTTCAACGAGTTAGACTACATTATAATGGTTCGTGTTAAAGAAAACCCAATCTTGGTCATACAACGAGAAGACACAAAGAGCGATGGAGGGGCTGATAAGGGAAGTGATGTAGAGAGTGAGAAAGATGAAGAAAGAAAAAAGAAAAAAGAAAGAGACAAAAAATAAACAACAATATTCTTGGACAAAAGTACCAATGGCTGTGAATAAAATTAGAAGTTCAGGTCCTTAATTGAGAGTAAGTTAGCCACTCCGGGTCCTTATTTGAGACAGTGTCCACTTTAAGTTCTTTTTTGAGAAAATGGCTTCACTTCAAGTCCTCATTTAAGATTTTCCCTATACTTTTAAAGAAAGGCCAAACTTCGTCTCTCCTTTCTCCACGCGCTTTGCTTTTCAAGGCAAGTGGTTCTCTCCGCACCTCAACAATTATGGAGCAATACCATTAATTAAGTACCCTAATCCCAAAAACAAACAAATAAATAAATATCTATGTCGCTAATCATTGCGGTTTGGAAGAAGATTTGGAACACCCCAAAAATTTCAAACTTGCAATTCCTTATTCACACCGAAACCACAAAATCATACAAATATCCTTTATCCTCCAATAACACGAAGAAAGCAGGAAAAAAAAATATTTCCTTTTACATCCATGATCTAATGAAGTCGGCTCCGTCATTACTCACCACTAAGACCCAAAGAGAGAGTACAATAATTCAAATAATGCTTGTCGTAATCACTAATAATAATCTATAAAACCCGTGAATAAAAATGATATAGTTTTCCTCTTTATATATTATGCGATGAAATATGTGAAAGTGGTAAGAGCTACTCACTTAATTCCTCTTGAATCAATATAATTGGAAAACCCCCTTCGATATGCTAACAAAACTCGATTCTCATCAGAAATTCAGTTCCTATCTTAGCTTAATCCCGTTTTAAATCGCAATCAACTAAATCCAGAAGAATTTAGAGCTAGTCCATTTGTCTACGGAGCAACCACCCTACTGTAAAACAATCTAATAATCTCCACTAACATAATAATCCAAGAACAAATTAAATCGACAGCCAACGGTAGTATCTTCCCACAAAACTTAACTTGCTCCTTAACAGTTTATTTCCATAATCGTCAAATAATAAGTTTCTTTTTATCTTGGTATGTCACGATTCAATTGAAAGGTGGGGAATGAAATTGCCTATTGAGCAAACACTCGGTAATCTCGCTTAAATCCCAATTCGAAAGTTAGATTCTCTCGTGGTTAAAAGAAAGGCAACATGGTCAATTAGATTAGCCATAATTGGTTAGAATTTTTTTCATAGGCACTTGAAAGCACGTGAACCTGATATATTTTAACCGTTAGATCCCGCGAGCTTCTCCTGGATCCAGGGTATTTAGCGCTAGGGATAAGACGGGCTAACGATGCTCAAGGAGCACGCGCAAGAATTGCTGCAGAAATTGGATTACGTAGAGTGCAATATAGATAAAAATGTGCAAGACGTTCCGTTTTTCAAGATATAAAAGAAAAAAAAAAAAAAAGAGAGGTTGGGCTTTTGGCCATGGAAATAAGATGGGCCGGGCCTAAAACTAACCCTGGGGCGAGACAAAGATACTCCGACGCCAAAGGGAACGGGCCCATTGGGCCGACCCGAGCCCTTTCCGAAACAGAAACCGAAGGCGAAACTCCCATCCGTCATCTCCGCCCGACTGGAAACCGAAAAACCCTAGCTCGTTCCCCGCCCTGGCAACGAGCGAAAATCGCTATAAATTCCCTCCTAAACCCTCGCCTCGCCCTTCCTCCCTGAACCCTCGATCTCTCTCTAGCTAGCTTTTGGCGCCCGGCAGAGCTTCCTCTCCTCGCCTCTCCTCGCCTCGCCTCCTCTCTTCGAGCTAGAAAGCTCTCGATGGCCCTTCCGATGGAGTTCTGGGGTAAGCTCTCGCGACCTTTTGCAGTTGCTCGCCGCGAGCTTCGCGGTGTTTGTGTGGGTGTGCGTGTGCGTGTGTGTTTCTTGGCATTTCAGTAGTTCTCGCGGCGTCGCTCGTGGTTTTTCTGTTACGCCGCCGCTGCGTTTCGCTTCGAACGTGCTTGGGTGCTGGTTTGTTGCTCGTGTCGTCCGGACACGTGCGGATGTACACTGGCGTGTCGGGGCGTTCTGCTGGTGCTGCCGAGGTTTCGCGTGTTGTTGTCTGATGAGTCGGAGGGATTTGATCGGTCGTGTTTAGTCGGCTCGCCGGGATTTTCCGAGGCCCTGCCGATTTATTGTGCGCCTTTTTCCCTGGCCTTTCATTGGGCACTCGTTGTTTTAGTGCGTTTGCGACCTTGGAGAGCGTCGGTTTCGCTTTTGCCGGGCTTTGTGTCTTGTTCTGCTCTTTGAAGTTTGATTTTTGCCGTTTCTGTAGTTTTTCCCTCCAAAATAAGGCATTGTGCATCTATCTATGCAAGCCATGTCGATTCATTTGGGTGTGTTTTCTTGTTGTTGCATGAGAATGCGTTGTGTCTGACCAGTAAATGGTAGTCCTTACTGGGTTCGCTCTTGGGTACATTCTTTTGATCTTGAATGGTCATCATCGCCAGTTCAAATGTTTCTGAAACTTAACGACTGTGTTCCAAACTACTTCAAACTTTAGATGGATCCTTGTTTTAAAAGCTGTATTTTGGACAAAAGCGAGAATAAATGCCGGCAGATGATTGGATGAGACTGACTTAACGGAATAATTAGCTTGCTCTCTCTCTCTCTCTCTCTCTCATCAGCTTAGCCATTCTCATGGGTTCAATCTATGTTTTATTCTCATGAAATTTCATTGCTTCCATTTTTGCAGGAGTTGAAGTGAAGGCTGGTCAGCCCCTTAAAGTCAACCCTGGCAATGCTAAAATCTTGCATCTTTCTCAGGTATGAAAATATCTCCTCATGGATTTGGATGACAGTTTGGTTTCTGAGGAATTTGTCTGTGAATAGACTTGAATTTGCTTTTCTGTAGGCATCACTCGGCGAATGCAAGAGTAGCAAAGGAAATGAATCAGTGCCTCTCCATGTGAAGTTTGGCGATCAGAAGCTTGTTTTAGGAACTCTCTCCACGGAGAACTTCCCTCAATTAGCATTCGACTTGGTTTTTGAGAAAGAGTTTGAACTATCTCACAACTGGAAAAGTGGAAGTGTCTACTTTTGTGGATACAAGTCTGTCGTACATGATGAATATCCTTTTGTGTTTCCTGCTGCTCAGTCATTACATTATGTCAAATTTTTTCGGTTTCTAATACTTTTTTTTTTTTAATTTCTGCTGATTTTCTGTAGCTTTTAATGTAGACGCCAAGTCAAATATGTTTTTAATGCTATCTTTAATACATGGCGGCTGTGATGGCTGGCAGGTTAAATATATAGGTCATATTTATCGCTGAAGCTAACCCTTTAGGGCAAGCTATTAGGTTTTCCCAAAATATAGATAGATGTTTAATTCCAGTTACTTTGATGTGCTGGGCCAGTTATGACAATTTTGGAGGGTTTTTTAATCTCTATATCTCTTCACCCTTATAAGCTGATGCTATACTTTGACACTCTGCAGTTATCCCTTTAGTGTAGGATAGTCAATGAGAAAGTGTTACTTATATAAGCTGATGCTCACATTCCTTTGACACAATTGTTTTCTCCTTGACTCGCTGGTTTGCTCCTCAGCACTGATGATGAGTTTTCTGGTGAGTATAAATTAATGTCTATTTTTTTCCATCAGTGCAATCTACTTATTCATAGTTATGTGGCTGATGTTGCCCAACTGTTTTCTTTTATTTAGATTTGGAGAGTGATTCAGAAGAGGAAGATCTTCCGATGATTGGTGTGGAAAATGGTAACTAGCTTTTAAGCAATTATAATTCCATCTTGTTACCATTGAAATTAGGTGTATGTGTCATAAACTCATGCAAATGCAAACTTAATTCAGGAAAGGTTGCAGCACAAGCATCAGCTAAGACTGCTACTGCCAGTGCTAATGCTAGCAAGGTTGAATCATCGGGAAAGCAAAAGGCCAGCATTCCACAACCAATGAAAGTTGATGAGGATGACAGTGATGATGATGATGAGGATGATGATGACGAAGATGAAGATGAATCTGACGAGGAGGTACCTAAATTGTCAGCCACTGTATATTTGAGAATCTATTTTCTTTGGTGGTGTCCAATCGCTTCTCATTATTTTCTTGGATTCAACAATGTTGTTTAATCAGGTAGTTGAATTCAGGGGATAGGTTTTATTCACATGCAGATATTAGTTAAATTATTCTCGACACTTTTTAGGACTTTAGTTTCAAGGCAGTGTCAAAGAGATCATCTGTAGACATATTTTATGCAATTCTTGTTTTCTTATTAGAACTTATTATGCAAGACTGGGTTCGATATGTGCATATCATTTTTTAAACAGGGAGTTGATGGTGAGGCTGATTCTGATGAGGAGGAAGATGAAAGTGATGAGGAAGAGACTCCAAAGAAGGTAATGACGCGGAGATTTCTGAGATGCTTCACAGCGCTGGATTCGACCATTTTGCAAGTCTATTCTCATTTGCATGATCTCTCTTTTCTTTTTCTGTAGGCTGAAATAGGCAAGAAGAGAGCTGCGGATTCTGCAACTAAGACACCTGTCCCTGCCAAGAAGTCAAAGTTACCTACTCCACAGAAGACAGGTCATTCAGTTTATTCCAATAAGCTGGCGCATTAATTGGCGGAATACTTTTATGATATTGCATTTTTTCGCTGTTTATGTATTCCATCTGGATAAGCTATCTGTTTGTTTTGATGAGGTGCTCTCTTTTAGTGGTTAGTCATGATAAGATGGAGCAAATTTGATTTACATGTTTTACATTGTGCATAAAAACCTTGAACCTGCACAAGTACTTCATGAGGTATTATTTAGTTCCTTTACAGTTGATCATTAGTCGCCTAACTGCTTATTTGTTTTCAGATGGTAAGAAAGGTGGCCATACAGCAACTCCTCACCCTGCAAAACAGGCTGGAAAGAATCCTGCCAACAGTGCCAACAAGTCGCAAAGCCCCAAATCAGCTGGCCAAGTCTCTTGCAAATCATGTAGCAAGTATGCTCTCTCTTTCTCTCTCTTTTTCTGCCCTGAAAAGTATTGCTTTAGGGGCTGAGTGATCCTCCTATTTATTCTTGTCACTGACATTGTGGTGTTTGAAACAGGACGTTCAATTCAGACGGTGCTCTTCAGTCTCATTCAAAGGCTAAGCATGGTGGCAAGTAAATTAAAGAACCAAGATAACCATCCGGAAATAGTCGGATGTTTTTTGTTCGTCTTCTTCTGTCCCCCCGAAAGTAGTGTTTGAGGTGTATCCCGGAGGAGGTTTTGTTGTGAGGGCTTGGTAGGTTTTCATTATATTGTAATGTGGACGACGGAGATTTTGGATGGGGATTCTTTATTCTAATCAGCAGTAATTAGTCATTGGGTTGTCAACTTTTCCTTCTTTCCTTCACTTGGTCGTGGTACATTTACTTGTATTGTGATGGATTTTTGACTGGTCTAGTTACTATCTTCTCTTCATCTCTCTATCTACGCTAAAATCACCGTGCTTGAGCTACATGAACTTGCTCTTCAGGAATTTGTCAGTATTATGCTCTTCTAGAAAGGCTGATGGGTGTGTTTGGGACTTGCTTTGCAAATGGGCTTTGGCCACCTAAAGGCCTTTTGGCTAAATATTGAGTGTTTGGGAAATGTTTTGCAAACCCCATTAGGGGAAGGCTGGCCTTCTGAAGGCTAAAAGCCCAAGGCTGGTCTAGGGGTGCCTTGAGCTTTCAGCTAGCTGGAAAGGTTTGCAAAACACTGTTCATCTTTTTCGTTCTTCGTTGAGGCGGACGTTCGGGCTGAGCAGGGTTGTCGGTTGGCGACGGTCATGGCGACCTAGGTGACGGTCGCTGGTGGGTCGCGTGACCTTTGACGATATCTGGACCGCGCAACCCTTGTCGAGATCCTCGCCTGAGGTTGTTGGGTCACGTGACCCCCGGCGCAACGGCCCTCGCCAAAGGTCTTGCTTGGGTCGCACGACCTCAGGCGATGATCTTGTCGGGGGTTGTGAGACCCAAGCGAGACCTTCGGCGAGGGCCGCTGTGCTGGGGTCGCACAACCCCAGTCGAGACCTCACTGAGGTTGTCGACCACAGGCGAGCTCGCCGAGGCCGCATGACCTTAGGTAAGGGTCTCGCTTGTGGTTGGCGACCTTAGGCAAGGGTCTCACCTGTGGTCGGCAACCTCGGCGAGGGTCTCAACTAGCGTTGTGCGACCCTTGCCGAGGGTTGCCCGACCGCGGCGACTCTCGCCAAGGCCACACGACCTCAGGCGAGGGTCTCGCTTGGATCGCCAGTGGTCGCTCGACCCCAGGTGGCCCTCGCCGGTGGTCTCCGGGGGCCGCTTGAGCTCCGGCAACCTCAGACGATGGCCGCCAGTGGCTGCTGCCCTTCACCTTCACTGGTTAGTTTTTTTTTTATTTTAATAATAAAGACTTTTGTAAATATAACTTATCCTGCAATTTTGGTTAAAAGCATTTTGTAAGGGATTTTTAGAATACGATTTACCAAACGTATTTTATTTTGAAAAATCCCTTTGACTTATCTTTGCATTTTTCTAAAGACTTTTCCCTAATCAAACGCATCCAATATCGGGCTGAGGTTAAATGCTGCGAAAACAATCACAAATGTACACGATTCTAAATGCTGATTCACTGGTGCCCTGAAGTACTGGTATGGCAGTAGCTTGATTCTGGTTTCCATCATTTTGAGCGGCGATTGAAATCAACGTGGGTTTGGTTTGGAAGAGTTACTTTGATTGTAGCATAAATTTGTTCTGGGGCTTTGGTTTTGCGGGCCATTTCGGCCTTGGACCCGATGAAGGTAGGATCGCTAGCTGCAGGGATATGGAGTTTTAGCTGCCATTTTGACGCAACGTCCTGGAAAACGGAAGAGATTTAGCACGAGGAATGCAACAGAAATGGAAAGCAGGGATGCGTCTTCTAAGGATCGTTAGAAAAGGCTCTTTCCTAGATGCTCCTTTAGCCTTTTACACGAAAATCAGTCTCTTTTGAATTGTTTCAAGGCAATTTAGGGCCCGTTTGGTCTGATTTTGATAAATGTCATTGGAAAAATGCAAATACATTTAAATTAAAAGGGGTTTGAGCTAAAGAGATTTGTGCAAATGCAAATAGTATTTAGTAAATTGTAGTTTTAAAATGCATTGTGAAATGACTTTAGCTTAAATACCATTTGGTAAAAACTACATTTTGTAAAGGATTTTTACTAAATTTTATATATAATTTTTTTTTTTTTTTTTTTTTTTTTTTTTTTTTTTTTTTTTTTTTTAAAATGTAGCCATCGATGGCCAAACCAGTGGCTAGATCTGGCCACCGGCGGCCAAATTTGGCTGTCGGATAGCCTCACTTGAGGTCCGGCAACCTCAGGCGGGGGTCGCTTGGGTTCGCGTGACCCAGGCGACGATTGCCTATTGCTATTGGACCTCAAGCAATGGCGCCTGGGTTGTGCGGCCATCGCTTGGGTCACGCGACCCAGGTGTCTCTTGAGGTCCGGCGACCTCAAGCCTTCGTCGCTTGGGTCGCGCGAACCCAAGCAACCACCGTTTGAGGTCGCGCGATCGTTGCCTATGTTGCGCGACCTCAGGTGGTAGTCGTTGGGTGGTCGCAAACCCTAGGTGTCGGTCGCCGGGTTGGGCGACGCCTCAGGCGACAGTCGTCGGTGTGGGCCACTCCTTAGCTGGCAGTCGTTGCCTATGTTCGTGTCTCTCCGAAGAAGATGAGATGAATAGTATCGGATTTGCATTCCGAAGATGCAACTTCCCAAAGTATATCTAGAGTTACATTGGGCTAAAAACCCTTAAAGCCATTTGGAGATGTAATTACATCTTGTCAAAGTCGTCTAAAAAATCGAATCAAATGTGTTTGCATTTGGTTAATGGACTTTAGAGTCCCAAAGCCCATTTCCAAAACTGAACCAAATGGGACCTTACTATGCATATGCTATCTCTGTAGTGGACACAATATTATTTATAGGATAAAAGCTTACGGGAAAACGGTAAAGTAAGTCTTTACATAAGGGTGGGTTTTACTGTAACGTGCTACCATTTTAGATAATAGGGCCTGTCAAGTGCGCATTCTGTGGTGCGGTGTGACATAAGGCGATGCATCTTAAGGTTCGACTCTAAATCTGAGAGCCAAAAAGGTTCCATACTCATCATCCTCACCGATGTAACTCCTGGTTGTCTAGTCAGAATCATGCGCTTTGGAAACTCGAAGCCCAGACACGTTCCTAGTACTCTGGCGAGGCATCGTATTCGCCCACCGGGGTCGCCAAAAGAGGCAGCTACGCTTGTTTTTTTTTGTCGAGCTGCGGTCGCGTGACCGGATCCGTCCTAATAGAGTCGGGCAGAGGATGTCCGGGCTGAAAATCCTTCTGGGCCTCGAAGTGCCTTGCTTGCGGGGGAGCACTTGCCCAATTTCTTTTGCTTTAAATAAAAATAGAGGAGAACAGTCCCAAGAAGCGAGCTGGTTTGCCCGAGAGGTTAAGGGGGAAGACTTAAGATCTTCTGCACATAAGTGCGCGTGGGTTCGAACCCCACAGCCAGCATCTCTCTCTCTCTTTTCCTTTTATTTTTCTTTTCTAGCCACTATTTATTGGCAAAATAAATAAAAATAAGTGTATAATAATAACACTAAACATTTGTCTTTGCCTTTGGTTTGTGCGCCTCACAGTCGTATTTTTCTCTTTCTGGGCAAGCTCAAAAGTTGTACTTATTACAGATTCATAAAAAAGCGAAAAGATTAAAAATAAAAAGGAACGAATATGCGTCTGCCGGGAGTCGAACCCGGGTCTATTGCTTGGAAGGCAATTATCCTAACCGTTGGACTACAGACGCTTGGTTGTTGTAATGTATGGACATATAACTATATATATATAATTGTGTGATACTTTCGCAAGCCAATATTAAAGTTTAATGGCGCGAATTACTAATTAGCAACCAGAGATCATATAATTTACATGAGCTGAAACAGATAGGTTGAATCCTCTTGCAATCTCCGAACGAAAATGCAGGTCCAGGACATGAATGAATCCTCTCTTGCTTCCTTGTATGATTTCTGGGGCTTTAGAGAGAGATGAAAAAGAGAGAGAGAGAGAGACAAAAAAAGACCCACTTGCTTGTTGGTTCATAATGATTTTCATTTTGCAAGCCCAAAAAAGGCCCACCTTTCCTATAATTTCCAAAACCCATGCTCCTCATATAATTGGGCGGAAAAAAAAAATCATATTTCTGCGTTGTATGGTGGGAAATAGAATGTTATGAGAAATGGGGTCACCATTTCTCAAGAAAAATTCAATTTTTATATATAAATATGATTAAAAATAAATATATATTTATTATATAGGTGGTTTTTGGCAATAGGCTACGAATGAATGAAACAAGACATCACTAATTCCCAGAGACCCGACCACGGGACAAAGGCAGCAAGTGTCAGAAGAAGACCCCTCACCCAACTCGCCATAAATTCTTAAACAACCTTCTCTGCAATTTCCTTAATTTCCTACAAATTTTTTTGTTTTATTTTATTGACGCAGTAATTATTGCAAAAAAACGTATGGATTTGAAAATTTGTTCAGTAAGACAGCCCATTTCTTTTTTCAGGGGTTCAAATTTATTATGTCTGAGAAATTTCTGAATGGAACTGAAATTCTTGGTATTTTTAACGTTAATCAATGGAAAGTCTTTTGGTCCAGCCACAACTGCTCCAATTAAAATTATACCCTCAACCTCTAAATCTTACTTTTTTTCTCCTCCCTGGACCGAGTAAAATGATTCCATACTCAAAGAAATGATGGGGCAGGTGAGACTTGCCAGCAATTCTTACCGGAATATTCTAAATATTATTAATTTTTCTCCCATATTATTAAAGACCTTATGTTGTGCACGCGAATCGTCTCTTCTAGTGCATCGGCTACGTGGAAGAAAGACGTTAAGATCACATTTTAATTAGCCATTCAGCTAATTTCGATTAAGTTATACGGGAATTGTTTAGTTAATCAGAACTCTTTTTGGACAAAAACTGTTTTGCAGTGATCACATTAATATAAAAAACAAAATATAAAGAAAAAAAAATTAATGTTTGCCATTTATTTTATTTATTATCATAATTATTTTTCCCCTTTTGCTTGTAATTTTCTGCGGGGAGAGAGAGAGAGAGAGAGAGAGAGAGAGAGAGAGAGAGAGCCTCCACGTGGTTTCCATTAAGGAAAAGAAAGAACTTTGGAGGGATAATGAAAACAAGAGCAACAAGCCACATTATCAAAAGCTCCCCCTTGTGTTTTGTAAATTCCTGCTTTCCTCCGTCGCGGTCCACCCCCTAATCATAATACCCTCTTCCTTTTGGAAGTCCCCATGGACGTCAAATCTTCAAATCGACTCAACCTCACAAATGCGCCCGGACCGTCTCCTCCATTCTCGCGGCAGCGGTGTCACGTGCCCGTTACAAAATGATTCGACCCGACTTTTGGAAGCCAAACAGAAGAGAAGCTCGGCAAAGATGGCGACTGCTTTCCTTTCCCCAACCAACGGGGGGGACATTTCTTACCCTAATTGCCCATCGACAACCCTTTTTATTCTAATGCCAACGCTATAATGACAGAAAGGCGGAAGGAACGCAATAAAGTGGGGGCTAAAAGAACCAATCCTCGTCGCATTCTCCATAGTCAACAAATCATTGAAATTATGTCCCGAGCGGAATTGGCAAGAAGCTTTCAATCATCAAGATTCGAGATGGGAATGGGAATTGAGGGAGGCTTGGAAAGATGAATGATGTTCGTGTCTTCATTGCATGTCTCCAGGCAATGATCATCTAAAGCGTGACTTTGCTGAAAGACGCAGGGACAGTGCTTTTGGACCACTTGTGCACTCATTTAGCTAGGCTACAATCACCCTAGGAAGGGAACAAAGTTCTGATTTGTGGAAAGAACAAAGGTCTGTAAGTGTAAAACATGGATTGCATCAGAAACTAAACGAAGCATGTTAAGCAGTAAGCCACGCAGCGAATTTGGAATCACCAAAGCTTTATTAGCTCACGAAAACTACTTGATTGATTGGAAATGATCGACATTGTATACATCAGGACCTTATGAACCTCCAAACAAGCGCAAATACTATGTAGTATGAGGTAAGTATCTGCAAAAAGTTCACATTTCACTTTTGCTATTACAGCTTAATAACTCCCTCCATCACCATGGTAGAAGTGTGCAGCATCTCTATCTCCTGGACCCTCCCTCTACGATGATGTGGAAACAAAGAAAACAGGAGGCGACTGTCGGAAAAATTAAAGAAGGATACATACAACCTATCGAGATAATACAATCCCATTCCTCTGTCAACTAAAACTAATTAACAAGCTTTGTTCTTATTTGCCCCCTACATGACTGAATTGTGAATGTAGAAAGAATGCAACATCGGTTCTTGTTCTTTCACCCTTTTGTACTTTCCTGACACTAGTTTACCCCCAAAAACAAAAAGCCAACATATGTATGGGATGAAGCATGGCAAGGACTTTCCGCCACAACTCTTTTTTTGGGACCTGATGATCTGAATAATCAATAACTTAATTGGAGGTTTCTCCTCAATTCCACTCATTATAAACTATGCTGTAAAACACAAATGCTGGAAACACACTAAATTTCGGGTCTTCTGTGGTTTGGCCGTCCGATGACCATCGCCTTTGGGTTGTCGGTGATGAGCCGCGTTTACACAATTGTCCCGATGTACCCAAATCCCGCAATGAAGAAAGTGATCGTCTGGAGCCACAGGTATACAAAGTAGTTGTTCTTCCCATACAAGAAGTCGTAGCACCCGGTGACGAATAGGAATACTGCAAACCCGAGCTCCAAGAGATGGAGTCTGCAAATGCAAGAGCCAGTGAGCAAAGCGACTTGTGATGATCATCGATTCTTCGGAACAATGTCGAAACGGATCTTTCTGATGCTAAGCTCAATAATTGTTGCAAATAACTTTTACCCCCCTAGAGATGAACTTAATAAATTCGGAGCTACTTTCTTGATAAATGGCTTTGTTGTAGATAGGATTTGGTGGGGGTTTGGTGAAGTATATTGCCTCTCTTATCTCTTATCATATATGACTATGACAATTTATAAAGATCACATGCAGTTTCTAACTACTCCGCGCAGTTCACGAGAATTACTTGTTGTTCAGCTGACTCCACATGTTGATGCATTAGGAACTGAGAGGATAAGCCAAAAAGCAAAAACAACTTACCTATCTGCAAAATTGAAAGTGAATCGAAGCTTCTTCGATTTGTTTTTGAGGGTGTCCCCGAGTTTTTCTGTGACGACCCACTCGTTGGCTCTCCCGGCTTCTAGGAGACCGATGAAGGTGGCCTTGGTCCGGTGCATGGACATCACGTTCTCGAAAAGGATCCAGTAGAACAACAGGTGGATCGACCTGCCCGATTAGAATAACAAAATCCAATTAGAAAGCCGTGGACGACAGTAAACAGCAGCAAAAGGGTGTTGAGAATTTAAGCGAGCCGACCTTGGAGTTCCGACGGAGTTGAGGATGGTGATGATGGAAGGGATGTAGACGGCGCCCCAGATCGGGACATGGACTTCGGGGACCCAAATGGTGAGGGGGAGGACAACGCAATAGAAGAAGAAGGTGACCATGTGAGCTATAATCTTCCGGACGAAGAAAAAGCTGTATATAACGTACACTTTCTTCCAGAATCTGACTTTCTGCATTGAATTCGAAGAGAAATCGACCAAGTTAATAAGATAGAAAGCCAAGATCAGATGCTCAACTTCATCACATGGGAAATTTCTGAATTCCTGGGGATGATTTCGATTCACTTTCATCCATGAAAGTCACTTTATCATGACAGGTGAAGAAAGGGACAGACCTTGTTCCTGACAATCTCCATCACCATCTTCCTAAACAGATTGGCAGGACCACAGGACCAACGGTGCTGCTGGAAACGGAAAGCCTTGAAAGTGCTGGGAAGTTCACTTTTCACCTATCCCACCACAAAAAAATTGCGACTTTGATTAGATAATATCAATAATTAGTCAAATAAACATGCCTCGTCGAAATGCATTAAACCAGAGCAAGAGCTCATAGTCGCCTTTGCTGCCACAAGTCTCGACACTCGGCGGTGAATGCCGGACGCGGTGAAGGATAAATCTTGGACTCGACGGGTTGTACATTACTCAGTTCAAAAAAGACAGTTTCCTCGTGCAGATTTATCTTTTGCACTATACTGTTGTCTGTCGGCGGAGGAAAAGGAGATTCTCGATAGGTACCTGCAGGTCGCCGAGATAGACAAACTTCCAACCGCGGAGGCTAGCCCTGACAGCGAGGTCCATGTCCTCCACGGTGGTCCGGTCCTTCCACCCACCCGCCTCATTAATGGCCCCGATCCTCCACACACCCGCGGTTCCTGCACACACAGCATCGGATTCCTTTCAGCGTGCCGTCGCCCTCCAACTTTCACACTATATACCAAATAATGAATTCAAATAGCCCACAACAGCGACAAGAGATCTATAACGCCACAGGGGTAACACAGCATATACTTCCGAAGTTAGGACAAGGGACATTCAGCTCGACTGTAGAAAATTATACTCCCTTAGTCCTCAAATTCTGTGGACATTGCATGTTTCGGAAGCGACGTGATGCCAAGTTTTTCCCCATACCGACAGAGTTACAATGTCTTTCCCTGACGGGGAAGACTGAAGTGAGACAAATGTTCGGAACAGGGGACTGACCGTTGAAGCCGAAGAAGGCGTGCGTGGCCGACCCCACCTCTTGCTCCACGGTGAAATGGTAGTCCAGCGACATCTCCTGCATCCTTGTCAACAAGCACTCGTTCGAATTCACTGCACAAACGAAAGATCCCCCGCACAGACACGGCAGACCCCACCAAACCTCATCAGACACAAAATCCCCGAATTATCTTGCACATAAATGCATCCGAAACCTATTCATCCCCTAGCGACAGCCACTAAATAGTTAACGCCCCCAAGAACGACGTGCGCGCGATCTAACTCGAAGTTAGCTACGAAATTATGACAGAGGCAAGCCCGGGTCCGAAAGATCGAGCTTGTTACGTCATCATCGATCGAGCTGAGGAAGACCCATTTGCTAAACTTTTGTCCAAAAGTCATGGATCCTCGCATGACAGTACAGAGAGTGTCTAATAATTGAAGAGGGAGCATGTGCGATTTTCGGCCCGAGCAGCCCCCCCCCCCGTGCCCTTGCGTTCGGACAAAAGCTCGATCTGACACACGTGAGTTGGCCACGGCCACCCCTATCATTCGCTATCCAATGGGGGACTACCCCCACATCTCGAGAACAAACCACGCCCAACCCCTCCAGGCTCCATGTGTCTTCTAGCCCACGTTATCGAAAAATTTATAGCCGTTTGCGATCGCCACGCTGTCTCTAGACTCTACCTCCCGTCCCCCATCCTCGGTCGGTCACGTGACGCTCGCGTGATCTCGCCACGTCACCCTGGAGGGGGGCACGAGGGCCCCCGCCCTCCGGCCTTGGGTATTTTTTTTTGCTCCAAGTGTCGGCAGGCGATACGGTGTGGTCCACCCCACACCACCGAGCCCTTCACGTACGACCCCCCGCACATGCTAGAAAAAGCTGCTGCGGATGCGCAAAGACGGTTTTACCCCCCCCTCCTCCTTCGCCATTTCCCCTGTTGGTGGCGGGGCAAAGAGGGTTTCTCACTGACCCCGCCGTGGGGGCCGAGGCAAGTTGACCGGGGGACCTCCGTACTATCCGGCCGCGCCATAAAAAAAGAAAAAAGAAAAAAAAAGAAAAAGCACCCAAAAAACCACCGCCCTTGCATTTATGCTGTTGGAAACGACGCAATCGCCCCCCCTCCCCTTGGTATTTAATTTAAAGAAGTGTTTCCTTTCCACGTTCAGACGAGCTGAAAACGAACTGGTGTGTAACTTTCAGGCAAAGGCGAAAAAAAAAATCTCTTTATATATATATATATGAAATTATTAGCTTAAATGGGGGGAATTGCTTGAAGCAAAGCAAAGATTTATGATTGCTTTTTGGGGAAGGATTATGATAAGTGAGCTTTTGAGCAAACCTTGATGATCCACCCTTCTTCTTTAACCATAATATAATATATATATATATATCATTATGAAAAACTGACATTATATTTGGGTATAGAAATGGGGAATTAGAAAATTCGGATGGTCGTCAATTCATGGGGATGGGGAAACGTCAAAGGAGAGACTCGTTCAAGCAAAACGTGCCTCGACTCAATCAAAGCCAAATTTGGAGTGAGAGTCGTGCTAGAGTTGCTATTGACTAAAGTGCTAGTGCTGTAGGTTGCGGGCTCTAATCAGGTGCGACGCAGGGCCATGGGCCCCACCGCCCGCCACCCCGCGATGTACGGCCGCGAGCCGCCCCCCTCCCCGAGCCTAGTGAGGGGCCCCACAGGGGGGAGGAGGAGAGTGTGCGTGATTGATGGACCTCCCTTTCCCGGGGACCCACCACCCCCGGCTGCAGAGAGCAATGTGCGAAATTTCTCCCCTTTTTCCCTCTTTATTGATCAAATCTTTAGTAAAATAAATTTTAAAAAAAATCAGAAAAATGTAAAGTCGCGATCGGGTATTATATATCTAATGTAGACGAAGGCCACCGACACTTCTAAAACCCTCGTTTTCCCTTAAAATTCACAAGAAAGACCCATTTAATCCCCCATCTCATTCCACATCCCGAAGGCCGGCTTGGACCCGACTCCGATTCGTCTTAGCCCCAATTTCAAGAGAAGCCGCCCGCCCGCCCGCCCGCACGTCCGCATTAAGCGGCGGAAATTTGGGAGAGAGAATATACTTCCTCCCGTGCCTAAGTACATGGGGTGGAATAGGGTCAATGTGCGGTCGACCTCGACCGTGGAATTAGATTTTAACACTAATATGGTCCAGGGCGCCACATGAAAAGGAGCAATTAGTTAGGTGATTTTTTACTGCTTGAAGCGATCGCGATCATGCGTGCGGTCACAGCATGATTTTCTCCCTTTTTCTGGCTTTGTCCTATTCTCTCCCCTGTGATTTGCGCTTAATAACCTTCGACAAATTCAGCTGGGCCCCACCACATGACTGACTCCCGCGAAGTCATGTAACGTATTAATAAAAACAAAATAAAATAAATCGAACCCTCCCTCCCTCCCTCCCTCCTCCCCACCACTAATTAATGCGAAAATCACCCCCCGACATTAAATTACGTGCATCGCGGAAAGTTAGATGGAGAATTAAAAAAAAAAAAAAAAAACCAGAAAGAAAAACAGAGGCGAATTCGTATGGAGGGGGGGGGGGGACGTGGGAGCTTACCGAACCTCCAGCGACCTTGAACCAGGGCGAGGTCCGGGTTGCGGAGGAAGTAAGGGATGGCGCGCTTGAGGTAGTCGGGCTCGGGGCGGAAGTCGGCGTCGAAGATGGCCACGAACTCGCAGTGCTTCACGTAGCTCCGCTTCAGCCCTTCCTTGAGCGCCCCGGCCTTGTACCCGCCCCGCGTCTCCCTGATCTGGTACACTATGTTGATCCCCTTGCTCGCCCACCTCTGGCACTCCAGCTCCACCATTTGCTGCCAGCGAGGAAAAAGGGAATCGATCAATGTCGAGTCGAAAGACCCACGTGAGGAAATCAATTTAATTTCGCGATTCTGCCGACGAAAAATTCAGTAATGGTGGTGGTGCTGGTGCTGGTGGTGCTGGTGCAGTGGTGTCGGCTATGAAATTGGCTGTTCTGATGGCGACTACCGAGAAGCAGGATTGAAACGGGAAATGGGTAGTGACGAGTTCGTGTGTTGTTTCGAAAGGCGAAAAGGGCGGAATCGGGCACGGAAGCGAAGTGGTTTACCTTAATTACGGGATCGGTGGAGTCGTCGAGGACTTGGATCACGAGGCGGTCGGCCGGCCAGGACAGCCCGCACGCTGCTCCGATCGAAATCTTGTACACCTGTTCCAGCATTTCACACGAGCGCAATGAGGGTCTTGGTCTCGAGTGGTGCAATGCGGCGGCAACCGCTAAATCTAGGGGCGGAGGTTTACCTCTTTCTCGTTGTACATTGGGATTTGGACGAGGACGAAGGGGAAGTTGGAGCTCCCGGACTCGAGGTCCTCCTCGATGGGCTCCCAATTGTAGCGCTTCTCCGGCTTCTTCCAGAAGAGCTTGACGAGGACGATGACGATGCCCATGTAGACCCTCTCCATGAAAAGCATGAGCGCCATCGCGAGGCATACGTAGACCGAGAGCCGCAGCACCGGGACGATCAGCGGCGCCTTGATCAGCTCCCACACCATCCCCAGCTGGCCCGCGATGTCCTCCCGGGACATGGTTAACGAGTCCGGGATCAGGTCCTTGGCCGAGATTTGCGCCATTTCGAGACAGAGGCTCGAGACTCTGTCTTCTACCCTGCTCTGTTTGGCGCTGCTCTGTTTTCTGGAACAGAGCACAGAAGGCAAAACAGAGGAGAAAAACAGGGGATGTTATTATCTAGGATTTGGAAAGTTGGGGTTGGACTAGAAAATCGTTCCTCAGATGGAATGGTGATCGAGGGGTGTCTTAACTAGGTCAAAGCAGGCATTTTGAGAAGCTAGTGTACAAAAAAGGTAGATCTCACCGGCTGCCTCCCCCCCCTCTCTCTCTTTCTCTCTCTTGAGCAAATGAGGCAAGCAGAGGGGAAATGCTGCCTCCGTTCGGCTTCCTTCTCTCCCTTTTTCCTCACTTTCCTTTCGTAACCTTCCAAGACCACCTGCTTCTTCAGTCCCTCTCTCTCTTTCTTTCTCTCTCTGAGTTCGTGCCGACGGAATGCCTCTGTTCTTGTCCTCGACTAGAGCGAAGCCAGGAAGGAAAGGAACAGACGCATTGCTGCGGGAGAGAGAGAGAGAGAGGAGGGAAAGAGAGCGACTGGAGTCGATGAAGAGGGGGAGAGGGTAGGGGCAATGAAGAGACGCAGAACAGGGGTGGTCTTTTATAGTACGGCTCGCTCCCTATTCATTAACTTTCCAATCACTAATTAATTGATTTAATTTATTTAGGGGGACGATAATTACTTCTTCGATTTCTTTCTTTTGCCTTAGAAAACCCCCCCGTATGGAAATGATAAGAAAATGGGAGGGGAGAGAGGCGTTTCCGTAATTTCGGTATTTTAAAAAGTAAATAAGCATCCAGATGGGCGTATTTATTGGTACCCCTGAATGGGAAACATATGGCTCGACATCCGCATCGCGACGTGGCGTCCCGCGATTGGGCGGTGAGGGAGGAGCGGTGCAGAACTGACCCGGTCTCTGACCGGACCCCTGTGACCCGAAAATGGTTGGCTTCCTCTCTCGGAGGGAGGCGCTCTTGCACTTTTCGGCAGTTTTTTTCTTCTCCTTTTTTTTTTTTCAACTGCCGAGCTTGAAATCACCACAAGAGGTCACGGACACCTGTCGGTGAACTTCCCCCGGCGGGACTGGGAAGAAAAAGGAGATTCTCTTCTGTCACAGAAGTATTAATCGGTCTCACAAAAAGTGATGGCTGACGAATGCTTTGATTTCGGGGGGTAAGCGAAATAATTTGGGTCACATTAGGATATCCGAACTAAAAAAGGTAGACGGATAGGTGAAGAGAGCTCGTATAGATACGAAGTGAGATGGAATTATACTTAATGCCTACAAAAAGAATGGCTTTATTGAAGCTCCGCGGTTTGAACTCAATTTAGTAATTTAGCATACATAGATCATGTCATGATTGGATTGAAATCCGATCATTCGATAGAAATACTGAGTTTGGAAAGGCCGAAGATCAATTAATCAAGAGGGCATCTAAAAAATTACGAAAACGCAAACTGTTTTGTGTTGTTTAATTAGAGTTCCGATTTGAGTTGATTTTAGCATTATCGAAGCTTTTTTTACCCCCACTAAATCTCCATGTTGTGACGTCAACCGTCTTGGCTTCATGGGGATAGCTGGCGAATTTCCAATGGACAAGCAAGAAAGAAGCATTGAGGTAATTTTCCTGACCCTGCGCATTAACTTGGGAGAGTTTGAAAATGATCCACCACGGATGCTAAACAAGAATTTACCATTTATCGCTACATTGAGTTAATACAAAGCTGGAAGAGGTAAAGAAAAGAGAAGATGAATAAATGTTTTACTTGTTTTGGTCTACTAAGGAAAGATTCCTTAGAAGCCTATTTCCATAGTTGAAGTCCCTATTTGACTTAGTTTCTTGGGAAGATTCATTCTCCTTAAATAAACAAAAGTACAGCATTGGTAAACACAGCTGTTACACATTAAACCCTAACCTTCAATCTTATCCTTGATTGGCAAGCCTATCGCGCCAATGCTTCCCTTCCAAGTCGGGGCGAAGATGTCTTTTGAGGTCAACTTGGCCAATATTTATTGAAATACTTCTTTAGAAAGGGGTTTGGCAAACACATTAGCAAATTGTTCTTCGCTTCAATTAAGGGTAAGCAATTCTACATTTCGTACATATTTTACTTAAAACTTGGAACCTGCTTGTTTGAATAAGTTTCTCATTTTCTGGAACTTGGAATCTATCTAGTCACAGGTTCCATGATCTATCCAGGTTCCACTTGTATTATTAATTGAATCATTGCAACAAATTATCACATTTAATAACTACCACTTGTTACTACAATCACTGACCATAACTTATATTTAGATACACAAAAAGTATGAAATATTAATAAAATAAAATTCTCAATCATAAAATAGAAGTTCGGATGAGTGGTTCTAGATTATACAATCACTATTGAACACCATGCAATACCGCAAGATTGCACGAAGATATAGATTAAGAAAAACATAAAAACTTATTCCAAGTTCTAGGTTATAAATTATAGATTCTAAGTTTTATGTTCCAAGTTCCAAGTTGGTGGTTACAGGTTCCTGTTTCCAAGTTTCACTAATTTGGAACCCAAAACCTACCTATCGAAACAGGTTCCCTAATTTTTAAAACCTAAAACCTATCATGCATACTTTGAAACCTCAAATTGGACCATGGGAACCTATCCGGTTTCATATTACAAGTTCTACCTTGAAATCATGCTCACTCCAAACTCCTATGTGTTTCCTTTTTTCATGGAAGATCGAATTTGATGAAATGTGAGTTATTGCTTGGTTATCAGGAAAGAGTTTCGTAGGAGCACAAGATCCTTCAAAACCCAAGTCACTCAATAGCAAGTGAACCAAACCAATTCACATATGGCAGAAGCTATAGCTCTGTATTATGCTTCAGCGCTCAAACAAGTAACTACACTCTCCTTTTTGCTTTTCCACATAATGGGATTACCTCCTACAATAGTGCAAAAAACGGTGGTGGACCTCTTATCGGTGGGACCGCCGGTCCAATCAGCATCGGTATATCATACAACCTCTACATGATCATGTTTCTTCATAAGAATGCCACGTCATTGACATGACTCCGTATACCTCAACATACAATTGACATGCTTCACGTGACCTTTGGTAGGAGCATGCATAAATTGACTTATAAAGCTAATAACATATGAAATGTTTTCTGTAGACTGATAATCGGATAAATTAGCCAACCAATTAATCTTCGAAACTAACCAGAATCTTGGAGAGGAGTAGTATTTTTTTTATCAATTTGTTCCCAAAATCCATAGGAGATTTGTAGGTTTGGCACCCAATTTTCTCAATTCCTCTAATAAATCTGATGCGTATTTTCTCTGAGAGAGTAATAAGACTTTTTTGAATTGGCAACTTAATTCTAAGGAAGTACCGCAACCGACCCAAATCTTGATGTCAGACTTATCAAAGATGAACGAACGTTTTATGTAAAACGATCAACCAAGGGAAGGTTCCTTGGAAGCCTACTTCCGCAGTAGAAATCCCCGTTCGACTTTACTTCTTGGGGAAGATTCATTATTCTTAAATAAAGAAGACTACAGTATAGTGGCTAGTGGCTAAACATAGCCTGTGATTTTTAAGGTAAAAATACAATTGTTACATATTTGACCTCGATCCTCAACTTATCATGACTTGGCAACCTTGTCTAGCCAACAATCCTTATATATGCATACATCCAAAAGAGAAACTGAAATCACCAACCGTGATGGTCAATCCCGGAGGAATTAAGGGCAAACATCGAGGCACTATCAAATGCAGAAATAGCGCCCGAAAACGACCTAGACAAACATCAAGTATTTACCCAATGAAAGAGAAGCATTCGATTGCTCAATATCAAACGATTTTAAAAACAATAAAAGAACGAAGAAATCAGGATTCGATGGAATGTTCAATCGGTTTGTAGACTAAATCTGTGTATAATCCACGCAAAAAGATCCGGAAAGGGATGTCCTTTTGCCCTTTAGCTACATCCAATCGCTCCGCATGTAGTGCCACTCCCCGAGGTATTTGATGATTCGGTAGTTAGGTCAAAGCCTCAATCTAATTTTCGTCCCAACGACTCCATTTTGTCGATACTTTCGGGGGTCAACAAAATTTGATGCCGCCATTCGCATGCAACGTGGAAAGATCAAAGTAATTAGTTGAGGCCCTTAATCGAGGATTACTGGTCGGGTTTTGTCGCATGAACTTTATCGTGTTAGTTGCAAGGGACGAGGGCCACGGTGGTCCATAGGAAAGACAGTTTAGACCCCCCCAACGTAGTTTACGAAATTATCCTCATGTTGAGAAATGGTTGTCTTAATCAGGGTACAATTTCTTAGCTTTAGAACCCAACGACAAAGGTGAAGTAGTCTGATGCCTCGTCCCTCTTGGGTCGAACCTTTCTCCTTCGAAGTTGGACACTAAACACTCGTGTCTTGGGTCGGCAATTCACCATTTATAGCGCCCACAGTAAAAAGAGCACCGCATAAATTGGATCGGTACAAAAACATACTCGACTTGATATGAGAACATTTGGATAGACGAGTTCTATAGTTTGGCTTCAGAAGCCAACACAATTGACTCAAGTATCAAATGCATGTGACGGGATGGTCTGCGTGTATTTATAAAGTTAATTGAAGCTGAATATTTGAATGTCCCGTTTTATTTATAAAAAAAAAAAAAACCAAACGTGCAATTCAATACTTTATAATGTAAATCTCCTATACTACTAAACCCATGATGCAAATCGAAATTCAGATATTACTGATCAAGAAAATTAAAATCATATTCCCTGTAAGGATTAAAATGGAGAAGTTTTTCATTTGTTGAGATCTAAGGGTTGACGGAGATACCAAAATGGGGGAGGGTCTTTGTTAATGTCGTCTAAATAGCAGTTGGCATTTCACTTTTTTCTCGCCGCCCGGGCTTCAATCCTTTTGTCCACCCAAATAATTTATGTGCATATAATAATACCTTCAATGATAGGGTACTATACTAGCTACACCATGTTTAATAAGTCCGGTCAATCAGATCGGGACTTGACAAGTAGGAAGGGCATATGCAAAGTACCCCAGTTTTCTAAACTCGATTCTTTGTTTCAATTTTTGTAATTTATGAAACATATAAATAGATATATAAGGTGCACAAACTTCAAGGTCTTCATTGTTTTTGGCCCAGAAGTAATGTCAAAGTTCATTTAATGCTCTGAAAACAAATTCGTATAATATCCCAACCGAATTATAATATACGGACCAACTATAGTATTTTTTAGGTTTTAGCTTCAATTTATATCCCAATATAAGGAAACACCCAGCGTCATGTTCTTGACTTCTTTACTCTCGAAAGCACAATAGTCCATCGGTCCCGTTTGATTTAATGATGGATCGAGAAGGACCAATCACGACCCACGAGTCTAAATAAGATCTGCAAATCCGTGGCCAAATCGACACTCAAGAAGTACTCCAGGCACATCAAGTTGCTGATCCGCAAGTCATTCTTGTTGGCGCATCACGTAGAGAACGGTTCATGAAGGTCTAGAATTATATTGAAAAAATTAAAAAGTTTATAATTAAATCGATAAATCCATTGAATAATTATCCCAATCTACGCATGTCTTCAGAAATCAATCTATGCGTGATTTACGGGGTTATCGTAAAGGTCTGCGGACGAAACGTGGGCTTTAGGGAGTAAAGGCAACGTCCATTGATTTCTGGATTAGATTACGGTGCGATGTGTACGTTCTCTTTAATTATCTTTAATTATCTTTGTAATATGACCATGTCGTGATTCACGAAAGTGGGAATTCGGAAGCGATATGGTCTCGGCATAGAGCCCTGCGTCAAAGTGATTTTTCCACAGTTTTCTCCTTCTCTTGCCTTCGTTGATGGTTTTGAAGGAGACCGACGCCCACCAAAATCATAGCCAGTAACAACCCTAGCTAGTTCCCGCCTCCGGCGATAACTGCAGGTGCTTTTTAGCTTGACATTGCTGAATTCTTTATAATGCTTTTTTGATGTTGGATTATTGCAGATGAACATTCTATTGACCACTGAGAAATGTAGAGCAATAAGTTGTTCAAATGGAGTATTAGGTAGAATTGCGAAACACTTCGTAAAGTTGGATAGATAGTGCGAACAAAAGATAGATAGAGAAACCCTATGTAAGTTGCAAAGTGACAAGACTTTATGCACAAAATGAGCATCGACTCATGTGGGATAGGACTCGCTCTTTTGGTATGAGATCTTGTTTAATGGCAATCTTTAGGTAGTAAAAATTAATGCGTTGCTAAAGCAGGAAAATTTTACAAGTAAGCATACTTGGGGAAGATTCTAAAAGAGACCCAAATCACTGTACATGCGCCGCAAGATTCAATAGGAAATGACTGGAGATCTAATACCGCGATGACCCTTTTATAAAAAAAGATACAAACATCCATCGCTAGAAACTGCCTGTGTAAGAAAAGAACAGCACAGCATCTTCCTTCAGAGAGCTGCATGTTACCCCCATGTTCTTGACAGAACGTTCTCAGAAAACAACTGTCTCTGATTGTTTTTAATCTTCACTCGAAAATATAATTAATCCCGGACATGAAAGGCCAAAGAGCAATGCGTTACGATGCTATTAAACTAATCGTTGTTCTTAATTCCCGTTGTCTATAAGTTGAAGGACTATGTATGATGAAAGCAGGAACTTAGTTTGCTTAAGCATCAAAGAACCTATAAAACTAGTTTAATACTGCATTATTTATTCTCCAGCAGATGTAGCGCCAACATCACGCAGCAAGCACTGCTCTCGTACTTAACTTTGGAGTGAATTCTCAGTCACAAGAATGAGGAGAACATCTTTCCAATGATTGACCTGATTCAGCAAGGATTAATCTAAAATTACAGAGTGGCCATCAAGATTCAGCAGAAGGGTCCAAAGTGCCCTCGTCCAATGGGAAGTCGAAGCCATTCACGAGAAGAATGTGCACAAAAGCATAGACATAATACTGAATTATAGAGAAAAAGATAACGAACAAGAGAGGAAAAAGAAGAAAGCTTTTTGGACACCAAGACCTACCACTTCTTGATTGTGGTGCTGATATTTCCCGCCATACCCTACCTTATGTTGTCCGCTTTACCTCTTTGGTTTTTTCTTTTGAATAGATAGTAATGCCTTTTCACTTAAATAAGGGTAATGTTTAATTTTTCTTCCTCCTAAGTTAGAAAAAGGCAAGTTGGCAAAGACTTTTCCAGCCAAAGAAAAACTAATCTTGGTCATGTGAGTTTCAAGAACACGGGAATTAAGATAATGCAGTGCGTTGCTTGTGTACACTACCCTAGCAATGCGCAAAGTAAAGAAAAGAAAAATCAACGGTGGAGCTTCTTTTCCCAACAAGCTGATCATGTCCCTTCATATGACAACTCTCTCTCTCTCTCTCTCTCTCTCTCTCTCTCTCTCTCTTCTCTCTCTATCGGCCGACAGTCCTCTCCCAACTACATATGCTTGTGCGGTTGATTATGCTTTGGATTCCCTCACGTTTTCTGTCCTTTCTCAAATGCCTTTAGTCGCCATAAATATCGTGGAGAAAATGAAGGAAAACTCTTTTCCACTTCATATCTCTAAAATAATCAGCACATGATTTTGGGTTTTTTCCTTGTTTATTCATGTAAATCTATTGGATAGTTTTTCTTCTTTTTTTTCATTTCGAGTCAGATCAAATCAAAGAGCAAAAGTAAATTTAACAGTTGTGTTGTTGACTAACGCATGGAGACAAGAAATTTGAGGGACTAACTAAGAAACGAAAATAATGCAAATCTGATGGTTACCCTTGATCTAACACCAATTCATATAAACAAATTTTGGGCCAAAACCAACCTATATTTATATATTGGTACGGCAGTTGAATGCCTAAGTGATCGTTCCTATTAATAATTAGGATGAAAAAACCCTAACCCAAGTGTCGGTAGTCCTACGTGTAGTCGAACTTATTCTTTTTCCAGCTGTACATCTGCAATTGTGCCAAACTGTGCCCAAGTAGGATCCGCATATTCCTTCTCTTCTCTCTAGATTTTGACGTTTATTGAATGAGTGGTGTGTCCTGCGAGGAGATCCTCAGACCTCTATCTTTTTTTTAAATATAAGAAGTAAAAAAAAGATTATCATCTAAGTCTTTTTTTTTTTCGCTTAAGTTTATTAGCATTACGTAATCGCCAGTCCAGTTCACTAATTTTTATATGAAACAGTTGCACTCTAGGGATAGATAGTTCAAAGAGCACGACCTAACTTGCATATTTCAATCAGCCTAAGACATATATTGGACGTTTATTTTATTTTATTTATTTATATTTTTTTTTTGTGACCGAGAATCCACCGAAATATGCCATTGTCGACTTATGCTGATTTGGGGTTTCATAGGCCTCCGCGATGGAAGCTCAACAACAACTATACCTAGGGGGAAAGCTGGCCCAGCAACCCACTGCTAGGGCTCCCCACTTAAATTGCTAGCACCGTGAGGATTCGAACTCTTGACTGCATCAAAGTAGGAGAGAACGAATACCAACGCGGCTGCCCACGGATGGGTACATATATTGGATGTTTTTCAATGGATTTTGTGAATTATTTACCTAAGTGGACTTTCTCAATATATAAAAAATAAAATAAAAAGTCCATTGAATGTTGTTTTTAAAGGATGAGTTTGGCAATGCTTTAGCTTTAGCATTTTGCATCTAAGCAAAGGGAACTTCACTCAAAAAGAGCTTTCGTTGGAAGCAAGTAGTGTTTGATAATCACATTGTGATAAAATCATAAAAGCAAACTCATAAATGAGGGAAAATTAAAAAAGAATTATGCAAGAAAGGGCATGGCGGAAAACTGCTGTTGAAGCAAGGGGATGGGTGGCACAACCTCGCCATGTCAATGTCGACATCACTAAATACTAAGTGATGCAGCGCTAGGGTCGCTCAACCCCAGGTGAGGTCTAGATCAGTAGTACTAATCCAATCAGATAAAACCAGGTCTATTGCTCATCAGCATCACTTGCTTGATAAGGGTCTTGCGGCCCAATGACGTCTCACAAGCAAGTTGCCACAACCTCTTAAGGATGTTGACCGGAGCTAGATCCGATAGGTTCTAGAGAAGCGCAACCCCAGCCGAAATCTAATCGGGATTGCCAAATCTCACCGGCGTCATGCTACCCCCTGACGGAGCTTCTCCAGCATTCTCAACCCCCTTGATTGACCTCCATTCTTCATGTGTTATGACCCGTGATTGTGATACATAGCTAATGTGAAAAATACCTTCTAGCCAAGACTTAGCCATTAGTTTTTTCAATATAAAGCAGACAAATAACTTGAAAGCAGAAAGCTTCCAATCCCTTTCCAAATCATGGAGGCAAATTCATGCTTTTTCCACAACTAATCAAAGAAAATATGCTATCAAATATATAACTAGGGAAAAAAGTTCGATAGTAGCGTGCGCACATGGTCGGTCAGGTTCTAGATTATGTTCCTTAAATATTCATATATAAAAGATACTAAATCTCGGTACTATCATGCATGTCTCGCATCTTATTTTCCTCCTTTTTTTTTCCATTGAATTTTCTCTCGTTCAACCTTCTAAGTGGGTCACCGGAAATCCTCACGCCTGCGAAATCAAAGATGCAGCCAATCCAAATTCGAGCTGCTGAGACAAAAAGGACCTTGAATGCTGACAAGTTAATTAGGCATATGATTCAAAATTAGGCGCGGATTTGTCAATATTGCTACAAATTTGGTATATGGTCATGGTCATATTATATATCTTGTGTAGTGTTGTGACCACGCATATCTTTTAGAGTCAATCGCAAGGTGCTGTTCAAGCATCACATCTATAATCCTATGATTTGATAAAATAAGAGAATAAGTTACGTCACTTTAAAAAGAGAAAAACAAAGAAAGATGATGATGCAATAGATTCCCAATTAACAAGCTAGCAACCCCTCATTTGGAACTCTTGTGCTCAACGTAGATGCAGATAATCTGGAACCATGAGTGTACTACACAAGGCCCTCTTGTTTCAAGAAAAGGGGGGAAAAGTGTGGACAGATATGCAGCTCAAGCCCTAGATTGCGAAACAAGAATTCAAGATTGATAATATCTTTTAGGGCTTGTGGGTGAGAGAGAGAGAGAGAGAGAGAGAGATGGTATCTTCCTCCTTTGAGACCTACAAGAGATGTCAAGGACACTAATATATCTCCTTGTTGTCTAACAGATGGTCCAATCAAACATTGTGAGTGCAATTCATGTTTGAAATTGTAGTAGAGTCAGCCGCACAAGGCAATGAGTCCACCGACACTCGCACCAGAATACTGAGCTGATGTTCTCTTCCACCAAACTCGAGGGAAAAGCAAGTGTCGAAAAGTGACACAAGCTACGGAAGCACCAAACTCAAGGGTACAAACAAGGCTAAAAGATTTGATAAAACCCACTAAAGGCTGGACCAGCTTTGCATTATTGGATTGATTATGATTGGAATGTCAACATCCAAAGTAATGAGCGATCGTTCTACTATATTCACTGCTGATGACCACGAGCATCGTCGGTCTCATGTCACGTGCTCCTAAGACAAACCAAGTATGCTTCTGAACATTTTAGTTTAACTGGCGATGAACTTGAAATCAGATGTAGATATCCTATGCCTTTACTATAGTAATGATATGCCATTAGAATGAGCAGGCAAAACCCCGCTCGGTGCTCAAAAGGAAGCTCCCGATTACTGACTTTTTCTGCCTCTTTTTCCTTCCAATCTTCCTATACTTGTCCTTTTTACCCAAAAAAAAGCCTGCTTCTGCCGACAATCCCACCTTAAATTGTCTCAAAAAACAATATGAAAAATCAATACTCGACAAAGAGTCGTAGCCCTTAATTTATGGCGTGGCCACATGCCAAGTGCTTTCTCAAAAGAATATATATATTTGTATAATCTGCTGACGTCACCTCGCCAGAAACCCCGCCCATAAACCTTACAAAAACCATGATTATATGGGCCATGTATATCCTCCTTCGAGTCTTTTAAGATTGTATAATCTATTTTGGCCCTCTAAATTATGCATTTTTCTAGCTATATGGTCGCAATTGCTTGACTAGTTTCGGCAAATATGGCTTTAATGGGGGCTTAAATCCTTCTTTCGTACGTAAAGCAGATGCTTGAAATCTTCGCTCCTTTTTCCATCAAACATTATGCAGACAATACGCTCCACTGATGAAAATGTCTCATGTCTTACAGTGTAAAGGCTTATTTAGCCTGTCGCTTTGTAAAAATGTCTCTTTCTTCCACCAACATTCACGTTTTTCTTTTTTCATATAAATCACCCGACATCGATTTGCAAAGCATGAAAGCGTCATTTGCAGATTCTGTAATCTTCGTGTAGACGCGGCATTGTGCGAGGAAATCTGGACTTATTTGCGACAAGCAATTTGTGATGGTCAAGTCAGAGCCGGTGCTAAATAAAGAGGACTGAGTTGAATATAAAGAAGACCGATAAAGTGGACTGTTGCCGACATTAAAAGATAGGTGGCAACACAGGAAGTCTGGAGATTGCTTTAGAACGCCATTGAAGTGGCTTGCGTAGGTTCAAAGAGTGACTTGGAATTAGTACCGCAAGAGAGAAGCTTTTGATATGATTCCAGGGATGTGTTTTAAACTAAAAAAGCCTGTTCATCCTTCCTCATGTCCAGAGAGGTCCGGCACCTAAGAGTTCACTTGTTTATAAGGAAACTCTCTGTCTTCACCACCCCTCACAACGAGCACAGAAACCCCTTTTCGCTGCACAATTGATATTTTCTCGTGCGTGCAGGCACTTTTTTCACATGTAAATTTCATTGTCTGAAATAATTGTAGTGGTAAACATTCTCACGACTCAAGGGTATACACCAAAGGCCACGCAGCAAAAACTGTGATTAGACTCTCTGATATCAACCTGGAATTACTACCAGCAGTTTGGGGCTACACTTAAGAGAACATTATTAAAGTTCAATTCCTCTGCTAGACACAGAAGTACAATGCAATCACAGACATGGCATGCATCACCTAATTTAGTCTCAGCATCACATTAATTGCTGTAGGTCATGGAAATTATTATGCACAAAAAGGAAGATGAGCAGGATCACATAGAACAAGTACTATCGCATTACTGTGATGAGCATACAGTGTACATGGATAATTGGCATATAAACCATCTGTCTGCTGAAACCTGAGTTCTGGTACCGAATCAAAACAACATCAAGTACCTCTCGAGTATGAAGTGATGTAAAGCAATAAGCTCACTCCATTCTAGGCTAATAACTTCCCCCCAGTAGAAGAGTATGATCAATGATGCAAAAGGCGAATTCATTCTATAAGGAGAAACATAGACAACAACGGATTCAATTTAAAGTTAAAGTACGAAAAACTTCTGTTCACATACCCCACCAATGTTTTCTCTTTTTTAAGCAAAATGACATGACATTACTAGACATTTAAATTATTCTCGTCCAGAGAATCACAGGAGGTCATGTTCTCCATAGCAGATAAAAAGGAATCACCATCCAAAGTTTATTGTCAAGATTCAAGACACTGGCTTTCAGTGGCCTTCAAGTCTAGCATAGCGACAACATCATAAATTAATCCAGTGATTGCAGAAAGTTCCTGGATCAATAATTTTGTGGAGGCTAATTCAAATCCATCAGATTGGACCACAAGCAGATAAAAGAAACTGCCATATGGGCATAGGCAAGATAAAATCATGTAATAAGTGAAAAGCAGAATACATGCTATTGTTTTGCAACTCATAGTCCAATTGAAGGTTAACACGATTCATAACAGCAATGTTTGATAGACAATAAGGAAAGTATGTAATATATAACAAGAATGGGAGAAACTTTAAATGACAATAACAATTTGCGGTAATCCACCATGTGGGAATGAATAAACCACCAGTCTCAACTTGCCATCACGGAAAATGAACCAAACTTCCTTATCGCAACTCAGGGACATTAGCTTTGGTGTCTGTAGACATGTTCCGATCCAACACTGGCTCCACCAGTTCCAAGGGATAATGCTCATCAATGCGCAGAGAAGCAGGGTTCACATCATTGTTTCCGAGAGTGATAGTAGTCTTTGCTTCCTGGTCAGTTGGCTCCGGCAGCACAGAGGTGAGAGTGCCAGAATTGTCGTCAACTTCTGCCATTCTTGCAATTTGCTCAGGTTGGTTCACTTCATGAATTGGATTTGCAGAGACACCGATAACTGCACTTGCTTTAGGATTGGTGTACTCCACTCTTATAGGTGTATTGCGCACGACATCCTTAAAAGTGGCCACTACAATCTAATGAAATAAACAAACCAAAGTGTCAGATTCATATGGAATATCGATGAAATGGAAAATTTAATTTTGTTATCACAAAAAAAAAAAAACATTTGAACAATATGTAAGCACTAAATGAACCCCATTGTACCGGTATGTTATGATTGTATCAACAAACTTATACTAAAGCTTCGTTTGTTTCACTGAAAATTTTATGATAAAGGATAATACTTTCCACCAATCTAAGCTTGTTGTTTCCAGTTCATGAAAAATGTTTTCCGCAGACCAATTCGCTTTTTATTATCCAAACACTGGAAAGTCGGTTAATAATTTCACGGAAACAGTTTTTCATTAAACAAATGGACCCTAAGAGTAAATCTAACTCATATTGGTCGATATAGAGCAACAGAGAGTCTACATCCACTCGAGTGTGGTGATCCAGCTCTTTCTATAACGAGCAACTTCGAGAAAGAAACAATTTAAGACCAGATGTAAAGGGTGTAACCAATGTACGAGAAAAGTTTGGCAATTTCACTTTACATGACAATTATAAAAGCATTACTTGAGTAGGGCCAGCAGCTGTCAATGGACCCGCAACTCTACCGCCAAAAACCTGACCATCAGGCCTTGCAAGCATGATACTGACCAAGCTAACTTCAGGGCGCATACAAATTCTACCTTCCCAAACTGTAAATGAGCCATTCAGGGCCAGAATTTCGAAACAACCCTGCACAGCAAGGAGAACATAAAAGAGCCAAGCTAAAACTTGCAGTCAGTAGCTCTTTCAATTATTTAAAGGATCTCATCCGTACGATAGTAGGATTTGGTTGGTAACGGTTCGCCATTAAGCGTGAAAAATAAAAGACTTAAACCGATACAAAGATTTTCCCTCATCTGTTCCTCTCATCGATAAGAGCACGTTCAGAACTTGCGATTCCAATCCAGAAAACTAAAAAAGCGGTTGAAATTTAGCAACCCGTTGGAAGGCAATGCTATGATTAACTGCTATAAAGGGTGCCGGAAGTTGTCTAAGAGGAAAACTGCAACGAGGATCGGCCATTTCCCCGAGAACGCAAATAGCCCTCAGCAGGAAGTTCATGCTATCCTTATGCCCATTTAGGATGAAAGCTCTGGCTTCGTCATTGTACTATATAACTACACAGGACTCAGATGATAGATTCATATCACGTTGCGGATGCACCCTTTTAACCACTAAGATACGGAATGTAGATGTTCGTGATTTCAGTACATGATCCAGAATGAGGAATGACATAATACCTCGTAAGTCAAAAGACCGCCCAGAGGCCCAGGTTGGCGCACGACGACACTGGAGACAGAACCAGTTGCCGAAAATACGGAGAGTGAATGAGTGCCTGGTTCGATGAAAGCTGATAACTTGGCAAGGATTTCCTAAAGACAACGCCAGTTTTTTTAGAATGGAATCCCATCACATTACAATGTGTACCGGGAAAGAAACACAGTCTAGGAAACATCCATATCTCACCTCCGCTCTGTGTATGGTCACCATCTGAACGTCAAAATTTCCTGCAAATTCCCACGCTGGACCTCCAACTTCACAGAACCGGTCGAAATATCAGGAGTATAAGGAAGCATGCCCAAACTGTTACGGTAAAGCAGATTTGCATACACAAATTGCGTGAAACGAAGAGCGACCACTCACCCACGGGAGGGACATGCAGAATTCCACCGGAGGGACCTCGGGGCCTCCCTCTGCCACGGCTCGCCAAGCCCCGCCGCGCAAGGCCACGAGATGAGGATGCGGACTGCAGGGCTCCTCGGCCGAGTCCGTACTTCCTCGGCCTCCCTCTTCTCTTCCTCACCACAGCTCCAGCGACGCCGGCACCCAATCTCCCTGCACCCCCTTGGGACCTCGGCTTCCCTTCGTCGGCACTGCCATGATCTCCTCCTGCGGCTGCGCCGAGCCCCGCGGTCCCCTGTGGCGTGACCTGCGAACCCAGCAACTTGGCGACGCCTCCGTTTTCCATGGACGCGGATCCTTCGCACCGCAGCGAGCCCTGGAAGCAGAAGCAGCGCGAGACATTCTCGAGCGTTCGTCAACGGAGCTCGGCGAAAGAAAGAGGAAAGGCGCTCGCGCGCGAGCATTTAAACAGTCCGTGAGCGTGTGCGGATGAGTCGGCTCGCCGCCGACGGCGATGACGACGACGACGCCGCCGCCTTTGCCGACGCTCCCCTCTCGAGTCGAGAGGATCGCGAAACGGAGGCATTTTTGAGTAAACGGCGAGCTTTGCAAAACGCGCCAGGAACGAAAGAAAAAGGAGGAAAAGAAAGAAGGAAAAAGGAAAAATGAAAAATGAAAAATGAAAAGGAAAAGAAAATTCACCTGCTTCCCGCTGACGGCTGACGGCAACGGAGATTGGGGTTTGATTTATTTAAACGCCCACAGGTAAATCCGAAATCCCCAAAATGCCCTGGAAATTGCCAACAAATCCTTAATTACTTTCCTCCCCCCCACTTTTTCTTGGGTATATATTGCTGTATACGGTCACTTACCAAAAAATCTTGCCCTGATGCTTATCCTATCCTTCGGCAGTTTGGCAAAAGGATTGGATTTCCTCATAAATCATGATAAATTTATTATCATATTCGATAAGTTGAATGGTGAAAAAAGCATGAGTTCTTTGGTAGAAAGTGACCATTTTCAGTAAATTATCCCCGAAAAAATAAAGGGAAAGGAAAGCAATTCAAAAAAGTTGACAATTTTCGAAAAAAAATCATAAGTTTCGTTGCTGTCTCTCGCTAAAAACAAGAGATAAATAAATGGTCAGATTATTAAATGAAGGGGGAATAGAGTCGATGACAAAGAAACTTGTGGACGAATGTAAGATCTTCCGTTTTTACCACATATGTACCTAATCACTTCATATATGAAATTTGTATTAGCAAAAATGATCAGCCTAAGCTAAGCAGGCCAAGTCAGATAAAGAAATCCCGCATATAACTTGAATATACTCCGAGTAAGAGAATTAGCGTTCTGAAGCAACTTGACTTTCATATTTCTCCGCATATAACCCATATATGATTAGAACAAATAAATCCCACCACAATGGTGATATAGCCAAATAAAATAAGCATTATAAAAAATGAAAAGAAAAGTAAAAGGACAGAGAGTTACCAATGTAGAAGGAGGAGAAGGCAGAGTTTCCTTATGCTAAGTGCAATTGCAAAAAGATGGATTGACACAGGAGAGAAGGTGCGAGACCACAAGCTCGTGTTTCCTTATGCTAAGTGCAATTTCCATCCATAGCATTTTGATCATGTCCTGCGATTAAACCAGCCCGCTTGCAACCTTATATCCAAGGTTGTTGGCCTCAACAAACGAGAGAGCTGGGGTCATCTGAGGGTGGGGTTTACGCTCGACATCGACTGTGGCCAACGGTAGAGGTCGTGACCACAAGGTCGCGTTTGTCAAAACTAGAGGTGGCGGCTAACCCTAAAGGTCACTCGAGATTGATTAAGGAGGATGAAAAGAATAAGATTTGATTTGGGCAAGTCTATATTTATATTATATCTGAGCGCCGACCAAATACTGTATAAGGTATTATAAATCCCATCATTATCATATCCGATCTTTATCCTATCCTACCTTATCCTAGTTGATAAAAACATCCAAACGACCAAATGCAACCTATAAGTTCGGCTTGTTTGGCTTGGCTTAGCCGGCCAAGCTGCCAAGCCCATAGTCAATTCCAATGGCTATTAGGATGTGTTTAATCTATTGAGTAAAAATTTCAATGATCGAATGGACCTAAATCGATAAATATTCGTAACTATTTTTTAGAAAATAATCTAATAGCCGGTCAATATTATTCCATCCTATCATGGCTGCGTTTGGATTCGGCTTTTCAAAGTTACTTTGGGCTTCCAAAGCCCTTTGGGCTAAAAACAGGCGTTTGGGAAAAAAATTTCTAAAGATCCTTAGCTGAAAGTTTGCCTTTTGAAGGCTGAAAGCCCAAGGCAGGGGGAGACCTGCCTTGGGCTTTCGGCATTTTCGGCATGCCACGCCCGCACTGTTCACACTTTTTTTTTTCCAAAATTATCCTCACGAATTTTTGGATTTTCCGGATGCGTGCCCTTGTCGAGCACTGTTCATCTTCTCCGGGCATAGAGAGACGCCGTGACCTACGCGATCTTCGTCGGAGCTTCGGGCGACCTCCGCAAGTCACAGCTACGTGGCCAAAAGGCACGCGGTCGCCGGCGACCGTCGCCTGCCGCTCAACGACCTCCGCACGGAGCTCACCGGGGCCGCGCGACCCGCCTAGTTGCGGGTGCGGTCGCGACCGGATCCGTGCCGGAGGCTCGAGCGGCGACCAGATCTGGGTCGCGCCTCGCCGCCCACGAATCTTCTCGCCGCCCGGATCGGGGCGGCGAGGTCCTCCGCGACTTCGACGCCCGGATCGAGGTCACCGGAGGTCGAGCGGCGTCGCGCGACCTCGCCGCCCGGATCCGGGTCGCCGAGGTCGAGGTGGCGTCGCGAGACCTCGCCGCCCTAGATCCGGGGTCGCCGGAGGTCGCGACGGCGTCGCGCGACCTCACCGCCTCATATCCGAGGTCGCCGGAGGTAGTCGGAGGTCGCCGGAGGTCGCCGGAGGTCGCCGGCGGTCGCTGCCCTTGCCGGTCAATTTTTTTTTAATTTTTCTTTTGTCAATTTTTTTTTTATCACAAAGATCTTTGTAAATGCAATTCCCCAAACACTATTTTGTTCAAAGTACTTCACAAAGGGGTTTTCAAAGTACAATTTACCAAACACGGTTGCATTTTAAAAAACACCTTTAACTCCAAGGTCTTTGCATTTTCCCAAAGACTTTCCCCAAAAATAGTTCCCAAACGCATCCCATATCCTATTAGCCTTTTTGCATGCATTTGCAATGAAAAGATCCATGAACTTGTCTAGCCACCAAAAAAGCTGATCGATCACCCATAGACACTAGTCCATAGTTGGTTAGTGATATGTTGAAAGACCAAGTTGCCATGATAATTTCGTAGTCCCGGCCATACTCATAGTTGTCTATCTATGATTTGGCTCTTCAATGTCGGCATCTCTTTCTCCCTCGACATTATGAATCAATTCAATTTCGCAAAATGAAAATTCCCAGTGCACCAACAACATTTGAATGAAAACGGGTCGAGAAGACGTACGTGACATTAAACAGACGCAGGCTTCTTTATTCCGCCTCATACAGATGTGCAAACAAGCACTTTCAGTAAGACGAAGCTTTCTTCGGCTTCCGGAAAGTCCCGATATGATACTTGGCTTTCTTGCGGATTTCTAGGATTTCCTGTGAAATATTCCGATCCTTAATTAGTTTCAACAGAAAAGAGACGGATAAATTCTTATAAGCGAATTTCTGATTAGTTTCAACAGCGTAAAGACCAAGCCAATTGTCTCGAATTGAACTTCCACCATAACCCACAACGACAAGGAAAACGTGTGACAATATAATTCAGCAGAACAATTTTTAGCTAGTTGCATAATAGGAGTAGGGAAACAACGATATCAACTAAGTGGAAGTTTTCCCCGACTTGCCAAATGGAATTTGTGCTGCGATATGCAGGAGAAATTTTAATGCACGAGGGCGACAAGTTCCATATCTTGGCAAAGGAAGCATTGGAACAGATGGTAAGATCTCTATAAATAGCATGAACTTCCTGTTCACAGAGGCTTGGTTCTCCCCCTCTTACAGTCCACACGACAAATGAAAAACATACAACATTCTCTTTTGGAATGAGGATTTGTCAAATTTTGATCCTCCAAAAAGGGAAAAGGCTTGAAAATAGAAGTGCATTTCTACTCCCTTACACTAGCAGAACTCTGGGTATCAGTAGTGCATGCAGAGATATTCTTCACACTGTCAAAGTTGAGTCCACCAACACATGATATCTGAATTTTCAAAGGTAAATAAAGGTTCAATGGCCATCCTTTTAGTAGAACAGGTGACAGAGAAGAAAGAAAATTTATGCGCTTCGATTCACATAAGAAAGGATAGAAAGATGATCCACAAGACATACTGCTTAATTTCTCTAAAGGATGAGGACCCAAGTGCATTAGTGAACATGGCAATGAAAAAAAGCAATTGCAGAAGAATACCAGCGTTCACCATCACATGTCAAGGAGGAACCATCGACCAAATCTCAAAGCCATAATGATACAAAAATCATATAAAGAATATGCAGTCCACCCTAAATGAGCTCGACTGATGTAACATGAACTGTCACCATTCCGCACGAATGCTCACTCTTTTCACCTCCCTCTATTTTAACTTGAATCCAATCCGATCATCTTTATTTTGTTAAGTTCCCATCTAAGAATATGCAATCCACCCTCAATGACCTGATTGACGTGACATGAACTGTCGCCCTTCCGCACTAATGCTCACTCTTTTCTCCTACCTCTATTTTAACTTAAATCCAATCCAATCATCTTTACTTTGTTAAGTTCCTGAGATCATTATGCAAGTATTTCTTTGACTCTTTGAGACAATTAGTGTTAGGTGGTTATGAGCCTCTCTCACTTCCTCATACTTATAAACTGGCCACCAACCCCTTCCACAATCAATACCAGAAAACATGAACAATCTCCCCCTCACACATTGGACCTCGGTTGGAAGCCCAACAACCCATAACTCTCCCATGTGACTTTTTGGGTCTAGACTTGTTGGCAACTTGGGCTCTAATTTCGTTTATTACGTTTATTAACAATGAATAATAATGAAAGAGCTTCTTTTTTTTAGGAATAAGACATGTCAAATTGATGGTAATGGAAAAAACAGGATAAACCCTTTTATTACTATTACTCATTTTGTGACTAAAAATACTTTCTCTTATCTTCATGAATTGAACAATACTATGCTATTTTCTACGGTTATATTAGTGCTATTTACTTTCTTTGTTGGAGTCGTAGGAATTCCCTTTGCTTTTTATCAAAAAAGAATTCATTTGGATATATTATCTAACGAACCCCTTTCACAATTGTTGTGGGATAACCTCAACAATCTTCCCCTCACACAACCTCCCCCCATAACCAATGTGGGACAACCTCAACAATCTCCCCCGCACACATCGAACCTCAGTTGGAGGTACAATACTTCGTAACTCTCTTGTGTGACTTTTTTGAGTCCAGATTTGTTGGTGACTTAGGCTCTGATATCAGTGTTGGGTGGTGTAAGATATCTCTCATCCCCAAAGTTAGCTCAAAATGTGAGGTTTTCATTCACACTTATAAATTGACCACTAGCTCATTCCACAACCAATGTAGGACAATCCCAATAATTAGATCTATTTCTAGACTAGGGTGATTTTTGTATTCGTTGATTTCAAGAGCAAAATCATAGCATCGCTTTTTGAAGCGATTCCAAGTCACAATTTGTGGTATTTCATTCTCTTTGATGGCTAGTATTAACTTTGAAGAGTAAATGTTTCATTCCTTAAATAGTTCCAAGCCCATTAATTAGTTGTACTACTCTCAACATAAAAAGAGAAGCCAAAACCACCAAAAGACTTCTCATGATAGCAATCTTCACGTTTGGCAAAGGATGCACGAGCACTTCACCCGTGATTTAAAGTCCCAATTGCACTATTGACAAATGAGTTGAATTCAACTAAGCTTAGGAAATGAGGTGAGTGACAATACGAGGATGAAATAATTGCTTACCTGAACCTTGGACGCTCACTTGGTCTTGAGAGCTAAGCAATCGACGAGGGCGCTTCATTTCTCGGAGCAGTTGTTGAGAACCCCCAACCAATAGTATTGCTGCATTTGTCAGATCAAAGTTGCCGCAACAAAATTGCCGAGAATTATCAAATCACAATAGAAAAAGAAGACAGAAAAGGAATGGAGGAATTGTAGGCCAAATCCGAGGCACACGAGGTCAAAGACGAAGTAGATCCTCTGAGTGTGTGTGTGTGAGAGAGAGAGAGAGAGAGAGAGAGAGAGAGAGAGAGAGTAGTAGAACCAAAGAGTGTTGAAGCAGGTGGTGTATGATAGTTGCTGCCAATGGACGGAGGAGGCTTATTCGTCCCCCAATGCCATGGTGGCGAAGGATTCGCTTGATGGAAACTAGCTAAGTAGCACCGATACACAACACACAATGCAACACAACACGTCGACACATTATTTATAATAAAAAAAATAGAGAATTTCATTACATCGGGACACTTTGTATATTAAATATATATTATAGTAAATTATCATTTTTATGATTATTTTAATCAAATTAATTTTATTTAAATTAAAAAATAATTAAATAACTATAAAAGAGCCTATAATGAATTTACACTAAAAACATTAGTCCATCATTTATTAATATCACCGATTGTTTTAATTTGACAAATTCAACTCCATTCCAATAATCCATAAAACTTGGAGGAAAAAAAAAAAAAACAATCCACATTCTACTTGCTTGTTAGAGTGTATTGAAAGAGGAGGAAAAAACCTTAGGATCAAATAATATGTCATAGGAAGTGAGAGTTAGAAAAGAAGAGAAGAAAAGACTAGATTTTTCTTCTTTCTTTATTTATTATTTTTATTATTTTAATTCTTTTTATAAATTTACATTTTTGATCCCTTATTTATTGAAATTTTTTAAAATTGACTATATTCATGTTAGAATTCGAACTCGCATGTCGAAATTCCAAACTCACATATCAGAGAATATCAGAAAAGTTGACTAGATGTTGGATTTTTTGATAGCTGTTGACCGAGCGTCGAACACGTATTAGAGTGTCCAACACGATACAAAGGCTCTCGAAGAATATCGATGGTTCCTAAGGAAACTAGTTGTTGGGCCAGCATTCTGCCCATGCCAATTGCAAAATGCGAGGGCAAGGGAGGTTTTCTTGAAGACCCGTCAAGGCCTGCAAATTTGATCTAGGCTTTAAGCCAGGTTGGGTTCCATTTCCTATCCAGCTTTTTTGCTACCGGAGTGCTATTGTTAGAAGAAAATATATAAACACGATTTTGTTTTTGACATCGTTGACATGGTGTAATTAACCAATTGATCATTTGATGTGTATTGCCACTAGTGCTTGAATTTGAAAACTCTCTCTTCTTATTGATTGTATTGACACGGAACATAATTATCACACAACATAACAATAGAGTGGAATTAAACTATAAGCAAGTAATTCAAAATTAGTTCCACGATTACTCATAGATTGACTCATTTGATGTTCAATTCATTGAGCTACTCAAAATTTTATCAAGTCAAGCTCAAGCTCGCTAACACTCAACTCAAGAGGCTCGCAAGTCATATAAAATTATTTGGGACATCGGAATATTTCAAATTGATATATTTATAGCCAGTTTATCCTAAATTAGTTTTTTATTACTAAAAAATCCATAATGGTAAATTGTGATGAATGCATACACAAACCGAGAGAAAAACATTATCACAGTTCAGGGACATTAGCATTGGCTCCACCGGTCCCAAGGGATAATGCTCATCAATGCGCAGAGAAGCAGGGTTCACATCATTGTTTCCAGAAGTGATAGTAGTCTTTGCTTCCTTGTCAGTTGGCTCCAGCAGCGCAGAGGTAGGAGTGCCAGAATTGTCATCCCCTTCTGCTATTCTTGCAACTTGCTCAGGTTGTCTCACTTCATGATTTGGATTTGCCGAGACACCGATAGCTGCCCTTGCATGAGGATAGGTGGACTCCACTCTTATAGGCTCATTGCGCACAACAAGGAGAACAATTTCAAGAAGGATACAATTTAGGACCAGGGGTAATGGGTGTAACTTATTTATAAACGAGAAAAATTTGCCAATTTCACTTTACATGACAAATATAAAAACAGTACCTGAGTAGAGCCAGCAGCTGTCAATGGACCCGCAACTCGACCGCCAAAAACCTGACCATCAGGCCTAGCAAGCATGACACTGACCAAGCTAACTTCAGGGCGCATACAAATTCTACCTTCCCAAATTGTAAATGAGCCATTCAGGGCCAGAATTTCGAAACGCCCCTGCACAACAAGGAGAACATAAAAACGCCAAACTAAACCTTGCAGTCAGAAGCTCTTTCATCCGTACGTTAGTAGGATTTGGTTGGTAATGGTTCGTCATTAAGCGTGAAAAGAAAAGGACTTCTATAGAGAACCAAAACTGATACAAAGATTTTCCCTCATCTGCATCTCTCATCGATAAGAGCACGTTCAAAACTAGAAAACTAAAAAAGCGGTTGAAATTGTAGAATCTTGTTCAAAGAAAGTCCAAAGGTAGCAACCAGTTGAAAGGTAATGCTATGATTAACCGCTATAAAGGGTGCCGGAAGTTGTTTAAGAGATAAATAAACTGTTGTTTCAAAGAAGTAAAAATGCAAAGAGGATCGGCCATGCCCCCGAGAACGCAAATAGCGCTCCGCAGGAAGTTCGTGCTATTCTTCTGTACTCCGTATGCCCACTTAGGATGAATGCTCTGGCTTCATCGGTGTACTATATAACACCACAGGACTAAAATGATTGGTTCATATCATGTTGGGGATGCACCCTTTTAACCACTAAGATACAGAATGTAAATGGTCGTGATTTCGGTACATGATCCAGCATGAGAAATGACACAATACCTCGTAAGTCAAAAAACCGCCCAGACGCCCAGGTTGGCGCATGACGACACTGGAGACAGAACCAGTTGCCGAAAATACGGAGAGTGACTGAGCCCCTGGTTCGATGAAAGCTGATAAGTTGGCAAAGATTTCCTATAGACAACCCAAATCTTTTTAGAATGGAATCCCATCACATTACAATGTATGCCCGGAAACAAACACAGTCTAGGAAACATCCATATCTCACATCCCCTCTATGTATCGTCACTATCTGAGGTTCAAAATTTCCTGCAAATTCCCACGCTAGACCCCCAACTTCACAGAACAAGTCTAATATCAGAGTGTAAAGAAGCATGCTCAAATTGTTACAGTAAGCAGATTTACATACACAAATTGGGTGAAATGAAGACCGTTTTCAAATCAAGTGTCGGCAACCACTCACCCATGGGAGGGACATACAGAATTCCACCAGAGGGACCTTGACACCTCCCCTTGCTATGGCTCGCCGAGCCCCGCCGCACGAGGCCACGAGATGAGTGGACCACTGCCAGCCAGCTGTTCTAAAAACTTAATATGTTAAATGAATGCGTGATTTATTATTTAAATATTCTAACACTCCTTCTCATGCTTAGTCTGATCTTTTGCATAGCACTAAGCGTGGAAATATAATTGGGGAGGCAAATAGGGACCTGGAAGATTCGAACTTAGGATCTCTTTAACTCTGATACCATGTGAAATTTTGTGAGATCACTACTAGCTATTCTAAAAGTTTAAGCTGTTAGTTGAATGCAGGGTTTATTATTTAAATATGTTCCTCCACCAAGTCTGTACTTCCTCGGCCTCCCTTTTCTCTTCCTCACCACAGCTCCAGTGACGCCAGCACCCAATCCCCCTGCACACGCTTCGAAACTCGGCCTCCCTCCGTCGGCACCGCCACGATCTCCTCCTGCCTCTGCGCCAAGCCCCGCGCTCCCCTGTGGCGTGACCTGCAAACCCAGCAACTCAGCGACGCCTCCGTTTTCCATGGTCGCGGATCCTTCGCACCGCAGCGAGCTCTGGAAGCAGAAGCAGAAGCAGTACGAGACATTCTCGAGCGTTCGTTAACGGAGCTCGGAGAAAGAAAGGGGAAAGCCGCTCGCGCGCAAGCATTTAAACAGTCCGCGAGCGTGTGCGGATGATGTGCGGTCGGCTCGCTGTCGACGGCGACGACGACGACGCCGCCGCCGACGCTCGATTCTCGAGTCGAGAGGATCGTGAAATTGAGGCATTTTCGAGTGAACAGCGAGCTTTGCAAAACGCGCCAGGAACGAAAGAAAAAGGAGGAAAAAAGGAGGAAAAGAAAGAAGGCAAAAGGAAAAAGGAAAAAAGAAAAAAGAAAAAGGAAAAAAGAAAAAAGAAAAAGGAAAGGAAAAGAAAATTCACCTGCTTCCCGCTGACGGCTGACGGCAACGGAGATTGGGGTTTGATTTATTTAAACGCCCACAGGTAATCCGAAATCCCCAAAATGCCCTGGAAATTGCCAACTAATCTTTAATTACTTTCCTCCCCCCTTTTTCTTGGGTATATATTGCTGTATACGGTCACTTACCAAAATATCTTGCCCTGATGCTTATCCTATCCTTCTGCATTTTGGCAAAAGGATTGGATTTCCTCATAAATCATGATAAATTTATTATCATATTCAATAAGTTGAATGCCAAAAAAAACATGAGTTCTCCGGTAGAAAGTGACCATTTTCAGTAAATTATCCCCGAAAAAAATAAAGGGAAAGGAAAGTAATTCAAAAAAATTGACAATTTTTGAAAAAAAAATCATAAATTTCCGTTGTTGTCTCTTGCTATAAACAAGAGATAAATAAATGGTCAGATTATTAAATGAATGGGGAATAGAGTCGATGACAAAGAAACTTGTGGACAAATGTAAGATCTTCCATTTTTACCACCATATGTACCTAATCACTCCATATATGAAATTTGTATTAGCGAAAATGATCAGCCTAAGCTAAGCAGGCCAAGCCAAAAAGACTTGTATTTTTCCAAAAATACCAAAAAATCCAAAAAAAGCCCTTTTGTGTCCAAAAATTAGAAAATGACCTAAAAAATGTTTTTCCTCCCAAAAATGCATGAAAAATCCCTCAAGCATCCAAAAAACCTTTGGTTTAAACAATATTAGGTACCAAAAGGGCATTAGTGATTAACTAGTGTAATCAAGTCCCCGATCCTAATTTCTCTCAGTTGCTAGAGTAGTATTTCTCCCGATACTTCGCTTGGGTTTCTAATCAACCAACCCCAAATTGATTAGTGGCGACTCCATTTTGAAAATCAACTTGCAAGTTAAAAACTCAAACTATTAAAGTCGTGAATTGGTGGACTTGGGAGAGTCCGGGCATAATTAATTTCAGCCGAACCATTAGCCTCCTTAGGCGCCCGTACCCGATTGCGGGCGCCGAAAAAAAAGAGGTCGCGACAGCTAAATAGGATAAGCATTATAAAAAATGAAAAGAAAAGTAAAAGCATAGAGAGTTACCAAAGTAGAAGGAGAAGGCAGTGTATGCTCATGCTAACTGAAATTGCAAAAAGATGGATTGACAGAGGAGAAAAGGTGCGAGAGCACATCAAGCAAGAACATCCATCCATAGCATTTTGATCATGTCCTGCAATTAAACCAGCCCGCGAGCTCCGCCGTCGTTCGACGTCAAAGGCTCCTAGCCATCATCTCCCTCCGTCTTACGCTCTCTATATCTAGAACCATCTAATCCGTTGGATGATGGATCCAACGCTCTACACCTCGACTTTGAGGATTGCAACCTTATATATCCAAGGGTTGTTGGCCTTAGGAAACCATAGAGCTGGGTTCATCTGAGGGTGGGGTTTACGCTCGACATCAACTGCGGCCAAAGGTAGAGGTCGCTGCCACAAGCTCACATTTGTTGAAACTAGAAGTGGCGGCTAACCCTAGAGGTCACTCAAGACGGACAAAGGAGGAGGAAAAGAATAAGATTTGATTCGGACGAGTCTATATTTATATTATATCCAAGCGCCAACCAAACACTGTATAAGGTATTACAAATCCCATCATTATCATATCCGATCTTTATCCTATCCGACCTTATCCTAGCTAATAAAAACATCCAAACGACCGAATGCAACCTATAAATTCAGCTTGTTTGGCTTGGCTTGGCTGGCCAAGTTGCCAAGCCCATAGTCAATTCCAATGGCTATTAGGATTGTGTTTAATCTGTCGAGTAAAAATTTCAATGACCAAATGGACCTGGATTGATACATATTCTTAACTATTTTTAGAAAAATAATCTAATAGCTGATCAACATTATCCCGTCCTATCATATCCTATCAACTTCCACGAATGTAATTATACAAAAATCATATAAAGAATATGTAGTCCCCCTAAATGAGCTCAACTGATGTGACATGAACTGTCACCATTCCACATGAATGCTCACTCTTTCACCTCCCTCTATTTTAACTTGAATTCAATCCAATCATCTTTACGTTGTAAAGTTCACATCTAAGAATATGCAATCCACCCTAAAGGACCTAATTGACGTGACATGAACAGTCACCCCTCCGCATGAATGCTCACTCTTTTCTCCTACCTCTATTTTAACTTAAATCCAATCCAATCATCTTTACTTTGTGAAGTTCCTGAAATCATTATGCAAGTATTTCTTTGACTCTTTGAGACAATTAGTGTTAGGTGGTTATGAGCCTCTCTCACTTCCTCATACTTATAAACTGACTACCAACCCCTTCCACAATCGATATGAGATAACCTCAACAATCTCTTCCTCACACATTGGACCTCAATTAGAGGCGTAACAACCCGTAACTCTCCCATGTGACTTTTTTGGGTCCAAACTTGTTGACAACTTGGGCACTCCTTTCATTTATTAAGTTTATTAACAATGAATAATAATGAAAAAGCTTTTTTTTTTTTTTTTTTTGGAATAAGACATATCAAATTGATAGTAATGAAAAAAATAGGATAGATCCTTTTATTACTGTTACTCATTTTGTCACTAAAAATACTTTCTCTTATCCTCATGAATCGGACAACACTATGCAATTTTCTTTGGTTATATCAAATACTATTTACTTTGTTTGTTGGAGTCGTCGGTATTCCCTTTGCTTTTAATCAAAAGGGAATTCATTTGGATATATTATCTAATGAACCCCTTTTGCAACCGTTGTGGGACAACCTCAACAATCTCCCCTCACACAATCTCCCCCCACAATTGATGTGGGCCAACCTCGACAATCTCCCTCTCACACATCGAATCTCGGTCAAAGGCACAATAACTCATAAATCTCCTATGTGAATTTTTTGAGTCCATATTTGTTGGCAACTTGGACTTTGATATGAGTGTTGGGTGGTCTTGGATCTCTCTCACCCTAAAAGTTAATTCAAAAGGTGAGGTTTTCCTTCACGCTTATAAACTGACCACTAGCTCCTTCCACAACTGATGTGTAACAACCTCAACAATTAGATCTATTTCTAGACTAGGGTGACTTTTGTATTCATCGGTTCCAAGAGTGAAATCATGGCGTTGCTTTTTGAAGCGATTCTAAGTCGCAATTTGTGGTATTTCATTCTCTTTGATGGCCAGCATTAACTCGGAAGACTAAATGCTTCATCCTTACATAGTTCCAAGCCTATTAATCAATTATATTACTCTTGACATAAAAAGAGAATCCGAAACCACCAAAAGACTTATAATGATAGCAATCTTCAAGTTTGGCAAAGGACGTGCAAGCACTTCACCGTGATTTAAAGTCCTGATTGCGCTATCCAAATGAGACGAATTCAATTAAGCTTAGGAAATGAGGTGACAACAGTATGAGGATAAAGCAATTGCTGACTTGAACCTCGGACGTTCACTTGGTCTTGAGAGCTAAGAAATCGAAGACGGCGCTTCATTTCCCAGAGCAATTGTTGAGAACTCCCAACCGACAGTATTGTTGCATCTGATGGACTGAAGTTGTCGCAACAAAATTTCCAAGAATTATCGAATCACAATAGAAAAAGAAGATGGAAAAGAAATGGCGGAATTGTAGGCCAAATCCGAGGTACGCGAGGTCAAAGACGAAGTAGATCTTCTATGAGTGAGTGAGTGTGCGCGCGCATGCGTGCGTGCGTGCAAGAGAGAGAGAGAGAGAGAGAGAACTAAAGAGCGTCGAAGCAGGTGGTGCATGACAACCGCAGGAGGCTTTTCATCTCCTGATGCCATGGTGGTGAATCGGTCGCTTGATGGAAACTAGTTAAGTAACACCAACATCAACACACAACACATGACATGACACAACACGACACGACATTTATATAAAAAAAAAAGAGAATTTCATTATGTCGGGACACTTTGTATATTAAATATATATTATGATAAATTATTATTTTCATGATTATTTTAGTCAAATTAATTTTATTCAAATTCACAAATAAATAAATAACAATAAAGAGCCTAGAATGAATTTACACTAAAAGAATTAGTCCACAATTTATTAATATCACTTATTGTTTCAATTTGATAAATCAACTCCATTCTAATAATCCATAAAACTTCAAGGAAAAAAAAATAAAGCAATCCACATTCTACTCGCATGTCATAGTGTACCAGAAGAGAAGAGAAAAAAACTTGAAAAGTGAATTATATGTCATAGAAAGTGAGAATTCAAAGAGAAGAGAAGACTAGATTTTTATTCATTCCCCATTTATTATTTTTATTATCTTTTTGTTTTACACATTTACATTTTTTTTTTTTTTTGGTGAAAGTAAGAGAACACATTTAAATTTTGATCCCTCATTTATTCAAAAATTTAAAATTGACTTTGTGCATGTCGGAATTATGAATTCGCATGTCGAGAGAATATCAGGAAAGTTGACCAAATGTTGGATTTTTCGACACTTATTGATCGAGTGTCGAACATTAATTGGAGTGTCCGATATAATACAAAGGCTCCCGAAAAGAGTTGATGGTTCCTAGGAAGCTGGTCACTGGGCCGACATTCCGCACGTGCCAATTGCAGAACACGAGGGCAAGGAAGGATATCTTGAAGACCAGTCAAGGCCTGCGGATCTAATCCAGGCTTTAAGCCAGGTTTGGTTTCATTTCCTATCCAACTTTTTTGCTACCGGAGCGCTACTGTTAGAAGAAAATATATAAATATGATTTTGTTTTGACATTGTTGATATGGTGTAATTAACCAATCATTTGATTTGTATTGCCACTAATGCTTGAATTTGAAAACTCTTTCTTCTTATTGATTGTTTCCTGCATGTGCCATTGACACGGGACGTAATTATCACTTAACATAACGATAGAGTTGAATTAAACTACAAGCAAGTAATTCAAATGATTACTCAAAGATCGACTCATCTAATGTTCAGTTCATTGAGCAACTCGAAATTTTATCAAGTCAAGCTCGAGCTCGATAAGCTGAAGAGGCTCCCAAGTCGCATAAAATTATTTTTTCCACACAACCCTGAATAAAAATAAATAAATTCTACTATATTTTTGGGACAACAGAATATTTCAGACCGATATATTTATAACCAATTTATCCTGAATTAGTTTTCTATTATTAAAAAATCCATACTGGTATAATTGTCATAAATGCATATACAAACCGAGAGAAAAACATTATCAGAGTTCAGGGACGTGAGCATTGGTGTCTGTAGACATGTTCCGATCCAACATTCGCTCCACCAGTCCCAAGGGATAATGCTCATCAATGCGCAGGGAAGCGGGGTTCACATCGTTGTTTCCAGAAGTGATAGTCTTTGCTTCCTTTGTCAGTTGGCTCCAGCAGCACAGTGGTAGGAGTGCCAGAATTGTCATCCACTTCTGCCATTCTTGCAATTTGCTCAGGCTGTCTCACTTCATGAATTGGATTTGCAGAGATACCAATTGCTGCCCTTGCATGAGGATTGGTGGACTCCACTCTTATAGGCTTCTTGCGCACAACATCCTTAAAAGTGGCCACTACAATCTAATGAATAAACATTTGAACAATATGTAAGCGCTAAGTGAAACTCATTGTGCTTGCAAGAGATCGTATCAACAAACTTATACTAATTTTCTGTTTGTTTCACTAAAAATTTCATGATAAAGGATAATATCATTCCCCTCAATCTAAACTTGTTATTTCCAATCCATGAGAAACGTTTTCCGTAGACTGATTAGATTTTTGTTATCCAAATACTGGAAAGTCAGAAAATAATTTCCCAAAAATAGTTCTTCATCAAACAAATGGACCCTTAGAGTAAATCTAACTCATATTGGTCGATATAGAGCAACAGAGAGTCTACATCCACTCTAGTGTGGTGATCTAGCTTTTGTTATAACAAGCAACTTCAAGAAAGATATAATTTAGGAGCAGGGGTAATGGGTGTAACCAATGTATAGACGAGAAAAGTTTGGGAATTTCACTTTACATGACAAATACAAAAACAGTACCTGAGTAGGGCCAGCAGCTGTCAATGGACCCGCAACTCGACCGCCAAAAACCTGACCATCAGGCCTAGCAAGCATGATACTGACCAAGCTAACTTCAGGGCGCGCACAAATTCTACCTTCCCAAACTGTAAATGAGCCATTCAGGGCCAGAATTTCGAAACACCCCTGCACAACAAGGAGAACATAAAAACGCCAAACTAAACCTCGCAGTCAGAAGCTCTTTCTATTATTTAAAGGACCTTATCCGTACGATGGTAGGATTTGGTTGGTAACGGTTCGTCATTAAGCGTGAAAAGAAAAGGACTTCTATAGAGAACCAAAACTGATACAAAGATTTTCCCTCATCTGCACCTCTCATCGATAAGAGCACGTTCGAAACTTGCGATTCCAATCTAGAAAACTAAAAAAGCAGTTGAAATTGTAGAATTTTGTTCAAAGAAAGTCCAAAAGTAGCAACCAGTTGAAAGGTATTGCTATGATTAACTGCTATAAAGGGTGCCGGAAGTTATTTAAGAGATAAATAAACTGTTGTTTCAAAGAAGGAAAACTGCAAAGAGGATCGACCATTTCCCCGAGAACGCAAATAGCCCTCCGCAGGAAGTTTATGCTATCCTTCTGTACTAAGTATGCCCATTTAGGATGAAAGCTCTGGCTTCATCGGTGTACTATATAACACCATATTATGTTGGGGATGCACCCTTTTAACAACTAAGATACAGAATGTAGATGTTCGTGATTTCGGTACATGATCCAGCATGAGGAATGACACAATACCTCGTAAGTCAAAAGACCGCCCAGACGCCCAGGTTGGCGCAAGACGACAGTGGAGACAGAACCAGTTGCCGAAAATACGGAGAGTGACTGAGCGCCTGGTTCGATGAAAGCTGATAACTTGGCAAAGATTTCCTAGAGACAACGCAAATCTTTTTAGGATGGAATCCCATCACATTACAATGTGTACCAGGAAACAAACCCACTCTAGGAAACATCCATATCTCACCTCCCCTCTATTTATCGTCACTTTCTGAGCTTGAAAATATCCTGCGAATTCCCACGCTGGACCTCCAACTTCACAGCACAGGTCTAAATATTAGGAGTGTAAAGAAGCATGCTCAAATTGTTACAGTAAGGAGATTTGCATACACAAATTGGGTGAAACGAAGACCGTTTTCGAATCAAGTGTCGGCGACTCCTCACCCACGGGAGGGACATGCAGAATTCCACCGGAGGGACCTCGACGCCTCCCCCTGCTGCGGCTCGCCGAGCCCCGCGGCACGAGGCCACGAGATGAGGACGCCGACCGCATGGCTCCTCCGCCGAGTCTGTATTTCCTCGGCCTCCCTCTTCTCTTCCTCACCACATCTCCAGTGACGCCAGCACCGAATCCCTCTGCACCCGCTTCGAACCTCGGCCTCCCTCCGTCGGCACCACCACGATCTCCTCCTGCCGCTGCGCCAAGCCCCGCGCTCCCCTGTGGCGCGACCTGCGAACCCAGCAACTCAGCGACGCCTCCGTTTTCCATAGACGCGGATCCTTCGCACCGCAGCGAGCCCTGGAAGCAGAAGCAGAAGCAGAAGCAGCGCGAGACATTCTCGAGCGTTCGTTAACGGAGCTCGGAGAAAGAAAGAGGAAAGGCGCTCGCGCGCGAGCATTTAAACAGTCCGTGAGCGTGGGCGGATGATGCGTGGTCGGCTCGCCATCGACGGCGATGACGACGACGACGCCGCCGCCTTTGCCGACGCTCCACTCTCGAGTCGAGAGGATCGCGAAACGGAGGCATTTTTGAGTGAACAGCGAGCTTTGCAAAACGCGCCAGGAACGAAAGAAAAAGGAGGAAAAAAAGGAGGAAAAGAAAATTCACCTGCTTCCCGCTGACGACTGACGGTAATGGAGATTGGGGTTTGATTTATTTAAGAGGAAAACGCCCTCAGGTATTCCGGAATCCCCAAAATGTCCGTGGAAATTGCCAACTAATCTTTAATTACTTTCCTCCCCTCTTTTTTTATGGGGGTATATATTGCTATATATGGTCACTTTCCAAAAATTCTCGCCCTGATGCTTATCCTTCCGCATTCGGCAAAGGGATTGGATTTCCTCATAAATTGTGACAGATTTATTACTATATTCGATAAGTTGAATGCCGAAAAAAGCATGAGTTCCCGCTGTGGAAAGTGACTGTTTTCAGTAAATTATCCAAAAATAAATAAAGGGAGAGGAAAGTAATTGAAAATAGTTGACAATTTCCAAAAAAATCATAAGTTCCGTTGTTGTCTCTTGTCAAGAACAAGAGATGGATAAATAGTCAAGTTGTTAAATGAATTAGGGATAGAGTCGATGACAAAGGAACTTGTAAACAAATGTAAGATCTTCTATCTTTACCACCGTATTTACCTAATCAATCCACATGTGAAATTTGCATTAGCGAAAAAGATGAGCCAGGAAGGCCAAGCCAGATAAAGAAATTCCACATACAACTTGAACATGCTCTGAATAAGATAATCGACGTTCTAAAGTGACTCGACTTTTATATTTCTCCACATATAACTCACATATAATCCAAATAAATAAATCCCATCTACTATGGGGATATAGCCGAATAGGATAAGGGTTATAAAAAATGAAAAGAAAAGTAAAAGACAGAGAGTTACCAATGTAATAGGATAAGGCAGTGTTTGCTCATGCTAAGTGAAATTGCAAAAAGATGGATCGACGGAGGAGAAAAGTGCAAGAGCACATCAAGCAACAATACTCATCCACAACATTTTAATCATCCCCTGCGATTAAACCAGCCCACAAGCTCCGTCGTCGTTCGACATCAAAGGTTGCTTAGCCGCCATCTCCCTCTATCTCACGCTCTCTTTCTATATCCAGAACCATCTAATCCATTGGATCGGTGAGATCCGACGCTCTAGACCTCGTTTCTGAGTCTTACAACCTTATATCCAAGGTTGTCGGCCTCAGCAAACCATAGAGCTGGGGTCATCTGAGGGTGGGGTTCACACTCGACATCGACTGTGGCCAAAAGCAGAGGTTGCAGCCAAAGGTAGAGTTTGCGACCACAAGCTCACATTTGTCGAAACTAGAGGTGGCGGCTAACCCTAGAGGTCTTTCGAGATAGACAATGGAGGAGGAAAAGAATGAGATTTGATTCAGGCCGGTCTATATTTATATTATATTCGAGCGCAACCAAACACTATATAAGGTATTATAAATCTCATCATTATCATAGCCGATCTTTATCCTATCCGACTTTATCCTAGCTGATAAAAACATCCAAACGATCGAATGCAACCTATAAGTTCAAGTTGTTTGGCTTGGCTTGGCTGGCTGGCCGAGCTACCAAGCCCATAGTCAATTCCAGTGGCTATTAGGATTATGTTTAATTTGTCGAGTAAAAATTTGACTGACCGAATGGACTTGAATCGATACATATTCCTAACTATTTTTAGAAAATAATCTAATAGCCAATCAACTTATTCCATCCTATCCTATCAACTTCTTCGCATGCATTTGCGATGAAAAGATCCATGAAAATGGCATTAATTTAAGGAAGAAAGATACTCTCTGTTGTCTTGCCACCAATAAAAGCTTATCGATCACCCATAGATATCAGTCCATAGTTGGTCAGTGATATGTTGAAAGACCAAGTTGCCATGATAATTTCGGAGTCCCTGGCCATACTCATAGTTGTCTATCTATGATTTGGCTCTTCAACGCCGGCATCTCTTTCTCCCTTGACATTATGAATCAATTCAATTTCGCAAAATGAAAATTCCTAATGCACCAACAGCATTTGAATGAGAAGGCGCCGAGAAGACAAAGGTGACATCAAACAGAACCAGGCTTCTTTCATTCCGGCTCATCCAGGTGTGCAAACAACTCTTTCCAGTGAGACGAAGCTTTCTCAGGTGTCCGAAAAGTCCTGATATGATGCTTGGCTTTCTCGTGGGTTTCCAGGATTTCCTGTGAGATATTCCGATCCTCAATTAGTTTCAACAGAAAAGAGATGGATAAATTCGTATAAGTGAATTTCTAATTGGTTTCAACAGCATAAAGACCAAGCCAATTGTCTCAAATTGAACTTCGACCACAACCCACAACGACAAGGAAAAGGAGTGACAATATAATTCAGCAAAACAGTTTGTCATGCGATATGCAGGAGAAACTTTAATGCACGAGGGCAACAAATTCCAAATCTTGGCAAAGGAAACATTAGAACAGATGGGAAGATCTCTATAAATAGCATGAACTTCCTGTCCACGGAGGCTGGGTTCTCCCCCTCTTACAGTCCACACGACAAATGAGCGTACAACATTCTCTTTTGGAATGAGGATTCGCCAAACTTTGATCCTCTAAAAAGGGAAAAGGCTTGAAAAAAGAAGTGCATTTCTACTCCTTTACACTAGCAGAACTCTAGGTATCAATAGTGCATGCGGTGATTTTCTTCACACTGTCAAAACTAAGTCCACCACGTGACACATGATATCTGAATTTTCATAGGTAACTAAAGGTTCAATGGCCATCCTTTTAGTAGAAAAGATGACAAAGAAGAAAGAAAATTTACATGCTTATATTCAAAAATTTTAAAAGTAGAGGAGCAAACACTCGATATTTGGAAATCCTATGGTCATGCTCCTCGATTGAAGATTTACCGTCATCCAGAGATAAAGCTCCACCAAAGCACCAAAGGATGAGGTTTTCCCCCATAAGTATAAACTTATCACTAGCCCTTTTCACAACCAACATGAAAAAATCTCAGTGATTAGATCCATTTCTAGACTAAGGTGACTTTTTTATCCGTTGGTTCCAGGAGCAAAATCATGCTGTTGCTTTCTGAAGCATTCGGAGTCACAACTTGTGGTATTTCATTCTCTTTGATGGCCAACATTAACTTGGAAGACTAAATGCTTCATCCCTTACATAGTTCCAAGCCCATTTATCAATTATACTACTCCTGACATAAAAAGAGAATTCGAAATCATCAAAAGACATTTCATGACAAAAATCTTCACGTTTGGCAAAGGACGTGTGAGCACTTCACCCGTGATTTAAAGTTCTGATTGCACTATCCACAAATGAGTCGAATTCAACTAAGCTTAGGAAATGAGGTGAGTGATGGTACAATGATGAAGTAATTGTTGACGTGAACCTCAGACGCTCGCTTGGTCTTGAGAGCTAAACAATCGACGAGGGCACTCCATTTCCCTAAGTAGTTGTCGAGAACCCCCAACCAGTAGTACTGTTGCATCTTATGGACCGAAGCTACCACAATAGAATTGTCGAGAATTATCAAAATGAATAGAAAAAGAAGACAGAAAAAGAATGGCAGAATCGCAGGCCAAATCCAAGGCATGGGATCAAAGAGAAAATTGATCCAGAGAGAGAGAGGAGAACCAAAGAGCATTGAAGTAGGTGGTGCATGACAAGTGCCGCCGGGGACGGAGGAGGCTTCTTCATCCCCCGACGCCATGGTGCCAAATCAGTCGCTTGATAGAAACTAGTTAAGTAGCACCGATACTGACACCGACACCGACTTACAACACATGACACGACTTATCAACACGTCATTTATTAAAAAAAAAAAAATTCTAACATGTCGGGACATATTATATATTAAATATATATCATGATAAATTATCATTTTTACGATTATTTAATCAAATGAATTTAATTCAAATTCATAAATAATAATAATAATAATAATAATAATAATAATAATAATAATAATAATAATAATAATAATAATAATAATAATAAAAGCCTATAATAAATTTACACTAAAAATGTTAGTCTAAAATTTGTTAATATCACTCATTATTTTAATTTGAGAAATTCAACTCTATTCCAATAATTCATAAAACTTGGAAGGAAAAAAAAAAAAAAGCAATCTACATTCTATTCACATGTCAAAGCGTATTGAAGAAAAGAAAAAAGAATCTTGGGAAGTGAATTATATATCATAGAAAGTGATTTATTATTTTATTTTTTACATATTTATATTTTGATCCATCATCTATTAATTTTTTAATATTGACCACATGTGTGTTAGAATCAGGTGTCGGAATTCCAAACTCTCGTGTTGGAATTCCAGACTCGCGTGTCAGAGAGTTAGATTTGTTTACATCAATTGACCAAGTGTCGTAAAGTATCCGACACAACACAAAAGCTCTTAGAGAAAGTCTATAATTTTAGGAAACTAGTCATTGGACCGGCGTTCCACACATGCCAATTGTGGAATGCAAGGGCAAGGGAGGTTTTCTTAAAGACCCGTCGAAGCCTACAAATCCGATCGGACTTTAAGCTGGGTTGGGTTTCTTTTCCTATCTAGCTTTTTTACTACCTAAGTGCAACTGTTAGAAGAAAATATATAAATATGATTTTGTTTTTAACATCATTGATATGGTGTAATTATCCAATTGATCATTTGATTTGTATTGTCACTAATGCTTGAATCTGAAAACTCTTTCTTCTTATTGATTGTTTCCCGCATGTGCCATTGACGCGTGACGTAATTATCACACAACATAACAATAGAGCTGAATAAAACTACAAGCAAGTAATTCAAAATTAGTTCCATGATTACCCAGAGATTCACTCATCTGATATTCAGTTTATAGAGCTACTCGAAATTTTATCAAGTTGAGCTCGAGCTCGTTAACACTCGACTCAAGAGGCTCGCAAGTCCCATAAAACTATTTTTTTTTTCACACAACCCTAAATAAAAATAAAGAACTTCTACGATATTTTTGGGACAACAGAAAATTTCAAACTGACATTTATAACAAATTTATCGTGGTAAATTGTGACGAATGCATACACAAACCGAGAGAAAAACATTATCACAGTTCAGGGACATTAACATTGGTGTCTGTGGGCATGTTCCGATCCAACATTCGCTCCACCAGTCCCAAGGGATAATGCTCATCAATGCGCAGGGAAGCGGGATTCACATCGTTGTTTCCAGAAGTGATAGTAGTCTTTGCTTCCTTGTCAGTTGGCTCCAGCAGCACAGAGGTAGGAGTGCCAGAATTGTGATCCACTTCTGCCATTCTTGCAATTTGCTCAGGCTGTCTCACTTCATGAATTGGATTTGCAGAGATACCGATAGCCGCCCTTGCATGAGGATTGGTGGAATCCACTCTTATAGGCTCATTGTGCACAACATTCTTAAGAGTGGCCACTACAATCTAATGAAATAAACAAACCAACGTGTAAGATTCATATGAAATGTAGATGAAATGGAAAATTTAATTTTCTTATCGCAAAAAAACATTTGAACAATATGTAAGCACTAAATGAAGCCCATTATACTCACACGAGATCGTATCAACAAACTTATACTAAAGCTCTATCTATTTCGCTAAAATTTTCATGATAAAGGATAATATACCTCCCAACAATCTAAGCTTCGTTCTTCATAGATCGATTAGCTTTTTGTTATCCAAACACCAGAAAGTCGGAAAATAATTTCTCAAAAACAATTCTTCATCAAGCAAATAGACCCTAAGAGTAAATCTCACTCATGTTGGTCGAAATAGAACAACAGAGAGTCTACATCCACTCTAGTGCGGTGATCTAGCTTTTGCTATAACGAGCAACTTCGAGAAAGATACAATTTAGGACCAGGGGTAATGGGTGCAACCAATGTATAGACGAGAAAAGTTTGGCAATTTCACTTTACATGACAAATATAAAAACAGTACCTGAGTAGGGCCAGCAGCTGTCAATAGACCCCTAACTCCACCGCCAAAAACCTGACCATCAGGCCTAGCAAGCATGACACTGACCAAGCTAACTTCAGGGCTCGTACAAATTCTATCTTCCCAAATTGTAAATGAGCCATTCAGGGCCAGAATTTCGAAACACCCCTGCACAACAAGGAGAACATAAAAACGCCAAACTAAACCTTGCAGTCAGAAGCTCTTTCTATTATTTAAAGGACCTCATCCGTACGTTAATAGGATTTGGTTGGTAATGGTTCGTCATTAAGCGTGAAAAGAAAAGGACTTCTATAGAGAACCAAAACTGATACAAAGATTTTCCCTCATCTGCACCTCTCATCGATAGAAGCACGTTCAAAACTTGCGATTCCAATCTAGAAAACTTAAAAAGCGGTTGAAATTGTAGAATCTTGTTCAAAGAAAGTCCAAAGGTAGCAACCAGTTGAAAGGTAACGCTATGATTAACCGCTATAAAGGGTGCCAGGAGTTGTTTAAGAGATAAATAAACGACACCTGAATCCCTGGAGTGCCAAAAGTTGGCACAAATGGAGACTCAAATGTCAAAAGTTACGAAAATGACACTTAAGTGCCAAATCAAAACAAAATAGATCACTCAAGTGCCACTAGCAAAAAATCCGGTCAAAACGCTAACGTGACAATTTTCCGGCGAGCTGTGCGCAAAACAACATCGTTTTGCATACTAATGTGGCTAAATAGTGTCAAAACGACGTCATTTTGGTATAATTCGAATTTTAATATAATAATTAAATTAAATTAAATTTTGAATAATTAATTAATTAATTAATTAATTTTAAAAACAAAACAAAACAAAAAAAAAAAAAAGCAAAAGAAAGAACGAAAGAAAAAAAGGGGGAGGAGGAGGAGGGAGGCAGCTGGCGGCGAGGGCCGAGCCCTCAGCAGGAAGTTCATGCTATCCTTCTCTACTGCGTATGCCAATTTCGGATGAAAGCTCTGGCTTCGGCTGTGTACTATATAACTACACAGGACTCAAATGATAGATCCATATCATGTTGCGGATGCACCCTTTTAACCACTAGCTAAGATACAGAATGTAGATGTTCGTGATTTCGGTACATGATCCAGCATGAAGAATGACATAATACCTCGTAAGTCACAATACCAGCCGGAGGCCCGAGCTGGCGCATGACGGCACTGGAGACAGAACCAGCTGCCGAAAATATGGAGATCGAACGAGTGCCCGGTTCAATCAAATCCGATAGCTTGGCAAGGATTTCCTATAGACAACGCAAATCTTTTTAGTATGGAATCCGTCACATTACAATGTGTACCAGGAAAGAAACACACTCTAGGAAACATCCATATCTCACCTCCCCTCTATGTATGGTCACTATCTGAACGTCAAAACTTCCTGCAAATTCCATCGCTGGACCTCCAACTTCACAGAACAGGTCTAAATATCAGTAGTATAAAGAAGCATGCTCAAATTGTTACGGTAAAGCAGATTTGCATACACAAATTGCGTGAAATGAAGACCGTTTTCGAATCAAGTGTTGGCGACCACTCACCCACGGGAGGGACATGCAGAATTCCACCAGAGGGACCTTGGGGCCTCCCTCTGCTACGGCTCGCCAAGCCCTGCCGCGCGAGGCCATGAGATGAGGATCCCGACTTTATGGCTCCTCCGCCGAGTCCGTACTTCCCCGGTCGCCCTCTTCTCTTCCTGACCACAGCTCCAGCGACGCTGCCACCCAATCCCCCTGCACCCGCTTGGGACCTCGGCTTCCCTCCTTTTTTTGGGGGGTACATATTGCTGTATTCCATCACTTTCCGAAAAATCTCGCCCTGATATCCTATCCTTCCGCATTTGGCAAAGGGATTGGATTTCCTTACAAATTGTGATGGATTTATTACCATATTCGATAAGTTGAATGCCGAAAAAAGCATGAGTTCCCGTTGTGGAAAGTGACCGTTCCCAGTAAATTACCCAAAAAAGAAAAATAGGGGGAGAGGAAAGTAATTGTAAATAGTTGGCAATGTCCGGAAAAATCATAAGTTTATGTTGCTGTCTCTTGCCGAGAATAAGAGATGGATAAATGGTCAGGTTACTAGATAAATTATGGATAGACTTGACGACGAAGGAACTTTGTAGACAAATGTAAGATCTTCAGTCTTTACCACCGTATGTACCTAATCAATCCATATATGAAATTTGTATTAGCAAAAATGATCCCAAGCTGGATGAAGAAATCCCGCATAGAACTTGAATATACTCCGAATAAGATAATCAGCATTCTGAAATGACTTGACTTTCATATTTCTCCACACACACAGAAATAATTCAAATAAATAAATCCCACCGCAATGGGGATAAAGCCAAATAGGATAAGGATTATTAAAAATGAAAAGAAAAGTAAAAGGACAGAGAGTTACCAATGTAGAAGGAGAAGGCAGTGTTTGCTCATCCTAATTTAAATTGCAAAAGGATGGATCGACGAAAGAGAAAAAAGTGCGAGAGCACATCAAGCAACAATACCCATCCATAGCATTTTTATCATCTCCTGCGATTAAGCCATCCCGCAAGCTCCGCCGTCATTCGATGTCAAAGGTTGCCTAGCCACCATCCCCCTCTTTCTCACGCCCTCTCTCTCTCTATATCTAGAACCATCTAATCCGTTGGATCGCGTCGATCCAACGCTCTAGACCTCGACTCTGAGGCTTGTAACCTTATATCCAAAGTTGTCAACCTTAGGAAACCATAGAGCTAGGGTCATCTGAGGGTGGGGTTTACGCTCGGCATCAACTGCGGCCAAAGGTAGAGTTCTCGACCACAAGCTCGCGTTTGTCAAAACTAGAGGTGGCATCTAACCCTAGAGGTTGCTCGAGACAGACAGAGGAGGAAAAGAATGAGATTTGATTTGGTTAAGTCTATATTTATATTATATCCAAGCGCCGACCGAACACTTTATAAGGTATTATAAATCCCATCATTATCATATTCGATTTTTATCTTATCTGACCTTATTCTAGCTGATAAAAACATCCAAACGACCCAATACAACCTATTAGTTCGGCTTGTTTGGCTTGGCTCGGCTGGCCAAGCCACTAAGTCCATAGTGGATTTTAATGGCCATTAGGATTGTGTTTCGTATGCCGAGTAAAAATCTAAATGATCAAGTGGAACCAGATTGATACATATTCCTAACTAATTTTAGAAAATAATCTAATAGCTGATCAACATTAACCCATCCTGTCGGTTCCTATCAACTTCTTCTCATGCATTTGCAATGAAAAGATCCACGAAAATGGCATGAATTTAGGGAAGAAAGATACTCTATCTTGTCTTGTCCACCAGAAAAGCTAATCGATCAGCCACGGATATTAGTCCATAGTTGGTCGGTGATATGTTGAAAGACCATGTTGCGATGATAATTTTGGAGTCTCTGGTCATACTCGTAGTTGTCTACCCATGATGGCAAAAAGAAAATTTCGAATGCACCACCAACATTTGAATGAGAAGGGGTCGAGAAGACGAAGGTGACACCAAAAAGAACCAGGCTTCTTTCATTCCGGCTCATCCAGATGTGCAAACAACTCTTTCCTGTGAGACGAAGCTTTCTCAAGTGTCCCGAAAGTCCATATATAGCGCTTGGCTTTCTCGCAGGTTTCCAGTATTTCCTGCAAAATTTTCCTATCACAAATTAGTTTCAACAGTAAAGAGACAGATAAATTCTAACAAGCGAATTCCTGATTAGTCTCAACAGCATAAAGACCAAGCCAATTGTCTCAAATTGAACTTTCACCATTACCCACAGCAACAAGGAAAATAAGTGACAGTATAATTCAGCAGAACAGTTTTTAGCCAGTTGCATAACAAGAGCAGGGAAACAACAATATCAACTAAGTGCAAGTTTTTCCCGCCTTGGCAAATGAAACTTTAATGCACAAGAGCAACAATTCCAACTCTTGGCAGAAAAAGAATTAGAATGGATGGTAAGATCTCCATAAATAGCATGAACTTCCTGTCCACGGAGGCTGGGTTCCCCCCCACTTACAGTCCACACGACAACAGTGCATACACCATTCTCTTTTGGAATGAGGATTCGCAAACTTCTATACTCCAAAAAGGGAAAAGGGGTGAAATGAGAAGTGCATTTCTATTCCTTTACATTAGCAGAACTCTGGGTATCAGTAGTGCATGCAGTCATTTTCTTCACACTGTCAAAACTACAAGTGATACATGATATCTGCATTTTCATAAGTAACTAAAGGTTCAATGGCCATCATTTTAGTAGAAAAGACAACAAAGAAGAAAGAAAATGCATATGCTTCGATTCAAATTTTTTAAAAGTAGACTAGCATGTAAGAGTTTTCCTAATGTGGAAGACATTAATTAATATTGTAATTTACCATTTTACGATATTGGTCTAAGATAAGACTAGTTAGTGTGAAACGAGTCAAGTCTAGCCCATAATGAGAGGGATGACTGAAAACTCTATAAATAGTGCTCAAATCTCTCTCTAACTCTAACACACATAATTATCCTTATAAAGTAGCGTTTACTAAGTATTAAGGATAAGAGGCATTCTCATTGAACCAGTGATACAACGGGCAATAGAAGATAAGTTCTTAAGTTTGGACCATCACTATTTTGCATTAAGAACAATGATCCAAATCAAGTGTATTAATCTTTCTACCCAATTATATATGTGTTCTTGGTTCTAGCTATGGAGATCTTGGGGTGTGCTTTCACATCTTACAAAGCAAACACTTGCTACTTGGAAAATCCTATAGCCATGCTCCCCAATTGAAGATTTACCATCATCTCGAGATAAAGCTCCACCAAAACACCAACAAAACAAGGAATTCACCAATTTAAATAGGAGAAAGAAACTAGATCAAAGAGGTGTACAACAAAACATGATGGAATGGAAAGGAATCAAGCCTCTCTAGCATTATTCTAGTTCTAAAATCTTTGTAAGTCATTATAAAAAGGGGGACTACACAAGTTCTTCTCGTCAAATTTAAAGTTATAAATCCAACCACTTTCACAAAATCAACCGGCTTCTAGCTCTTCCAAAGGGAGAAAGAAAAGAAAGACAGAGGATTTCTTCAACATCCCTCATCTAACTATAACAAGACTATTGGTGGAATGTTAAACAAAGGAAGATTTAAACATAAGAAGAATAGAAAGATGATCTATTAGACGTACTGCTTAATTTCTTTAAAGGATGAGGACCCAACAACAGTAGTGAACATGGCAATGAAACATGCAATTGCAAAGAATATCAACATTCACCATCACATGTCAAGGAAGAACCAACAAGCAAATCTCAAAGCCATAATGATACAAAAATCATATAAAGAATATGCAGTCTACCGTAAATGAGCCTAATTGATGTGACATGAACTGTCACCCTAATGCTCACTCTTTTCTCCTCCCACTATTTTAACTTGAATCCAATCCAATCATCTTTATTTGTTAAGTTCATGAGATCATTATGCAAGTATTATTTGACTCTTTAAGACAAATAGTGTTAGGTGGTTAGGAGCCTCTTTCACTTCCTCACATTTATAAATTGACCACCAACCCCTTCCACAATCGATGTGGGATAACCTCAACAATCTCCCCCTATAACTAATGTTGCACAACTTAAACAATCTCCCCCTCACACATCAGACCTTGATTAGAGGCACAATAGTTCATAACTCTCCCATGTGACTTTTTTGGGTCCAAAATTGTTGGCAACTTGAGCTCTGATTTTGTTTATTAAGTTTATTGACAACAAAAAATAATGAAAGTCGCTTCACCTTCTTTACCAAAAAAAAAATAATCTTTACTAATAATAATTAATAATAATAATAATAATAATAATAATAATAATAATAATAATAATGAAGAATAAGACATATCAAATTGATGGTAATGGAAAAAAAAAACAAGATAAGCACTTTTTATTATTATTACTCATTTTGTCACCAAAAATGCTTCCCCCTATCCTCATGAATCAAATAATGCTATGCTATTTTCTATGGCCATATTAGTGCTATTTACTTTGTTTGTTGGAGACATAGGAATTCCCTTTGCTTTTAATCATAAAGGAATTCATTTGGATATATTATCTAATCATTTCATTCCACAACCGATGTGGAACAATCTCAATAATCTCCTCCTCACACAATCTCCTCTCACAACCGATATGAAACAATCTTAACAATCTCCCCCTCACACATCGGACATCAGTCGGAGGCGTAACAACCCGTAACTCTCACCCATGACTTTTTTGGGTCCAGACTTGTTGGCAACCTAGGCTCTGGGTCTTGGACATCTATCACCCCAAAAGCCAACTCAAAGGATGAGGTTTTCCTCACACTTATAAACTGATTACCAGCTTGTTTCCACAATTGATGTGGGATAATCTCAACAATTAGATTTATTTCTAGACTAGGTGACTTATGTATCCGTTGGTTCCAAAAGCAAAATCACGCCATCGCTTTCTAGAGCCATTTGGAGTCGCAATTTGTGGTTCATTCTCTTTGATGGCTAGCATTAACTTAGAAGACTAATTGCTTCATCCTTCAAATAGTTTCAAGCCCATTTATCAGTTATACTACTCTTGAATAAAAAGAGAAGCCAAAAGCACCAAGACCTTATTTGCTAACGTTTTGTTTCTCCCAATTTATGTTCTTTTGTTTCCCAGAACAAAAAAAGAATAGAAATCCATTTGATAACACCAATTAACTTTTTTATTCCCCGGAATAGGGATAGATTCGAAACAAAAATAAGAAGTAGAAAAAAGTAATTTCTTGCTTCCAAAATAAATTCTAAAAATAAGTCTTTTTTTTCTTCTTTTTTTCTTTTTTTCTTTTCTTCTTTACTGGCCGCCACCCCCTCGGCCAACTGTTGCTTCCCGCCATTGGGCTCCTGCCAACTCCGATCAACCACCAATGACAACGACCAACGGACTACTGCAGCAATTGGCAGCATCAGCGGCAATAAGAAAGAATAAGAAAAAAATTAAAAGAAACTCTACATTACAAAAAAAAATTGTAAATCATACCAAACACATTCCTATTGTTTTTCCATTCCAAGAATACAAATTTTATATAGTTACCAAACACGTTCTTTTATTGAGAAATTGTTCCGGGAAATAGAAATAGAAAAAGACTATTTCTGAAAAGAAATTGTTCATCGGAACAGAAGCGTTACTAAACGGATCTCAAAAGACTTCTCATGACAGCAATCTTCACATTTGGTGAAGGACGCATGAGCACTTCACCTGTGATTTAAAGTCCCGATTGCACCATTTGCAAATGAGTCGAATTCAACTAGGCTTAGGAAATAAGGTGAGCAATGGTATGAGGATGGAGTAATCGTTGACCTAAACCTTAAACGCTTGATTGGTCTTGAGAGCCAGGCAATCAACAAGGGCACTCCATTTCTCGGAGCAATTGTCAAGAACGGAGCAATTGTCGAGAACCCCCAACCAATAGTATTGATGCACCTAATGGACCGGAGCTACTACAACAGAATTGCCTAGAATTATCGAATCGCAATAGAAAAGAGAAGATGGAAAAGGAATGGCGGAATCCCAAGCCAAACCTGAGGCACGAGAGGTCAATGATGAAGGACATCTGATGGACCAGAGATGCTGCAACAGAATTGCCTAGAATTATCAAATCGCAATAGAAAAAGAAGATGGAAAAGGAGTGGCGGAATCCCAAGCCAAATTTGAGGCACGAGAGGTCAAAGATGAAGTAGATCCTTTGTGTGTGTGCGCGCGCACGCACGCAACAGAATTGCCTAGAATTATCGAATCGCAATAGAAAAAGAAGATGGAAAAGGAATGGCCCCAAGAAATTTGAGGCACGAGAGGTCAAAGATGAATCCAAATGGAAAAGGAATGGCTAAGGCACGAGAGGTCAAAGATGAAGTAGATCCTTTGTGAGCGTGTGTGATCCCAAGCCAAATTTGAGGCACGTGAGGTCAAAGATGAAGTAGATCCTTTGTACGTATGGCGGAATCCCAAGACGTGCAAAGATGAAGTAGATCCTTTGTGTGTGTGTGTGTGTGTGTGTGTGATGGAAAAGGAATGGCGGAATCCCAAGTCTGCGTGTGTCTGCCTGCGTGTGTCTGGGTCCGTGTGTGTGAGTAGCAAAACCAAAGAGCATTGAACCAGGTGGTGCATGACAAGCGCCACTAAGGATGGAGGAGGCTTCTTCATCCCCTAACGCCATGGTGGCGAACCAGTCCCTTGATGGAAACTGGCTAAGTAGCACCGACACCAACATTGACATGCAACACATGACATGACACCATACAATACGTTGACATATCATTTATCAAAAAATAAAGAATTTTGACATGTTATGACACATTGTATATTAAATGTATATCGTGATAAAATATCATTTCTATGATTATTTTAATCAAATTAATTTAATTCAAATTCACAAATAAATAAATAATAATAAAAGAGCCTAAAATGAATTTACACTAAAAATATTAGTCCACCATTTGTTAATATCACTCATTTTTTCAATTTGATAAATTAAACTCCATTCCAATAATCCATAAAATTTGCAAGAAAAAAAAAAAACCAGCAATCCACATTCTACTCGTTGTTAGAGCATATTGAAAAAGGAAAGAAAAGAAAATTGGAGGGTGAATTGTATGTCACAGGAAGTGAGAGTCAAAAGAAAAGAAAAGAGAAGATTAGGTTTTTCATTTTTCCCTTTATTATTTTTATTATTTTATTTTTTTCATAATTACATATTTTTTTTTTGTAAAGGTAAGATATATATTAACTTTAACTGAGAAGCTGTACAGCAAGAAAATCAGCACCAAAACTTGCACTCAAGAGAACAAACAAGTTAGTTCGAGTGGAAGGGTGCCGAGCAAAGGAAAAGGGAAAGGCCAAACAAAGGCAACCCTCAAGCTAACACAAAAGGAAGTCCCGACACCCAAAGCGCTAAAAACATGCATGGTGATGCAACAGAAGCAACAACAACCCGAAATTATAGGGAATTATCGACAGCATAGGCAAGAAAACGGATGGGTCAATTCCCCGCTGCGTTGGATCCTCCTATTCCTTAAAGTGTCCGCGACATTGCTAAAAGTTAAGACTTTATCCTTGACAACTTTGACAAGGTGGTTCTTCAAGGCCGTGTTTTCCAAATAAGGTAGCAAAAGGCTCCAAAAGAGAAGCGAGCAATGGAATGATAAAATTCTTTGCCTGATAGAAACTTCAAGGCCCAATGGAGATTGTCCTGCCAAGTCCTATTTCGCCAAGGAAGGTTGCACCTAGCAGCCCAAAAAGATGCAAGGCCGGCCATAATGCGACATCCAAAAAATAAATGATTGATAGAGTTCGGCCTAGAATTGCAAAAAGCACACAAGATGTCTTCAATTCTCCCATAGGAAAGTAAAAGAACCTATGTAGGCAGCCGATTCTTAACGATAAGTCACAAAATGAATTGGTACCGTGGAGGAAGCAAGCTACTCCAAATAAGTGAGAACCAAGGAACTAAGGTTCCTTTAGGCCAAATGTAATCCTAAGCGGACGCTACTGAGAAAGTGCCGGATGTACTCTCAACCCAGCAGAAGCGGTCCGGAACAGGTGAACGGAAGGGAAGGGGAAACTCCCAAGCCTCCAAGGTGGCCCTAACCTCCTGGCCTACAGCGGAGAATAGATACGCAACCAACGCCGTCATGGGTAGCCCAAATTGGTAGATGTACATGTCCGAGAGCAACAAATTAAAGGGGCCTCTAGAATGCCAATGGTCAAACCAAAGAGATACGGAGCAACCATCCCAATAGTCCATTGAAAGGACAGGCAGAAATCTCTTCTAAGAATGAGTAATTTCTTCCAAGCCCAAAACAAACCGTAGGCTTATTAACAACCCATAAGTTTTTTCTTTTCAGAAAATTTGAGTGAATCATCATAATTACATTTTGATCTCTCATTTATTAAAAATTTTAAAATCAGTCCTATGCATGTCGGAATTTCGTCAGAATTACACGTCAAAATTCCTAACTCACATATTAGATTTCCGGACTTGCATGTCAGAGAGTATTAGGAAAGTTGATCAAGTGTTGGATTTTTTGACACTTGTTTAACGAATGCCAAAGAGTGTCTAACATGTGTTGGAGTATCTAACATGGCATGAAGACTTTCGGAGAATATCGATACTTCCTAGGAAACTGGTCGCTAGGCTGGTGTTTTGCACATGCCAATTGCGGAAGACAAGGGCAAGGGAGGTTTTCTTGAAGACCAGTTGAAGCCTGTGAATCTAAACCGGGCTTTACACCAAGTTGGGTTCCATTTCCTATCTAGCTTTTTTGCTACCCGAGTGCTATTGTTAGAAGAAAATATATAAATATGATTTTGTTTTTTACATCATTCACATGGTGTAATTAACCAATTGATTGTTTGATTTGTATTGCCACTAATGCTTGAATTTGAAAACTCTCTGTTCTCATTGATTGTTTCCCGCATATCCCATTAACACATGATGTAATTATCACACAACATAATGATAGAGTTGAATTAAACTACAAGAAAGTAATTCAAAATTAATTCCACGAGTACTCAGAGATCGACTCATCTGATGTTCAGTTCATCAAGGTGCTCGAAATTTTATCAAGTCGAGCTCAAGCTCACTAACACTCGACTCAACAGGCTCACAAGTCGCATAAAACTATTTTTTCCTCACAACCCAAAATAAAAATAAAAAACTACTATTATATTTTTTAGATAATAGATAGTTTCAAACTAATATATTTATGATAAATTTATCATAAAAATTATTTTATTATAAAAAAATCCACGCTAGTACAATTGTAATAAATGCATATACAACTCAAGAGAAAAACATTATCACAGTTCAGGGACATTAGCATTGGGGGATAAGTACACTATCAGTGCCAAAACTTATGTACGGCACTCACTTTGGTGCCAAAAGTTTCCGTCGGATCACTTAAGTGCCAAATCAGAGGAAAAACGATCACTTTGGTGCCACCGGTGAAAGATTCCAGCCAAAATGATTACGTGGCTTTAAAAAAAAAAATCGACAGGGCCTTTAAACGACGTCGTTTTCTGTCCTCCTTAAGAAAATGACGTCGTTTTACCATCCTACATGGATGGCCTCACGGAAATGATGCTGTTTAGCTCACATGGGTATTGAAATTAAGGTTTCTGCTGCTCGGCCACCGTCGTTCGCCCACCGTTGCTCGGCCACCGTCGCTCGGCTACCATTGTAGTTGCTCGACCAGGTGAGCGAGAAGAGACTGAGATTGTTGCTCGAGCAATAAATGGCAGGAAAAATCAAAGGTGAGGGCGGAGGAGGAGGAGGAAGAAGATGGGTCAAAGGTGCCGCTGGTGCATTGATGCTGCTGGTGCGTTGCTGGTGGCGCTGCCGGTGCTGTGCTAGTGCCATTACTGGTGTGGGTCTTCGAGGAAGAAGAAGACGAAGATGAGCCTTCCCTCTCTCTCAATTTGGGGATTAGGGTTTCTAAGTTAGGGGAAAGATGCCAAACGGCTTCGTTTTGGTGTTTGGATGCTGACTCAACTCTCCGACGAGCCACGTTGGCTTCAAAAATTAATTTAAAAAAAAGGCCACTTCGGATTTCCGGCCAATTTCATCGGTGTTGGCATTGAAATGATCGTTTTTCAAAAATTTTGGCACTTAAGTGATCCGACGGAAACTTTTGGCACCAAAGTGAGCGCCGTATATAACTTTTGACACTGACAGTATACTTATCCCTTAGTATTGGTGTCTATAGACGTGTTTCGATCCAACACTGGCTCTTTCGGTCCCAAGGGATAATGCTCATCAATGCGCAGGGAAGCGGGGTTCACATTGTTGTTTTATGGAGTGACGGTAGTCTTTGCTTCCTTGTCAGTTGGCTCCAGCAGCACAGAGGTAGGAGTGCCAGAATTGTCATCGACTTCTACCATTCTCGCAATATGGTCAGGCTGTCTCACTTCATGATTTGGATTTGCAGAGACACTAATAGCTGCCCTTGCATGAGGATTGGTGGACTCTACTCTTGTAGGCTCATTGCGCACAACATCCTTAAAAGTGGCCACAACAATCTAAGGAAATAAACAAACCAGCATGTCAGATTCATATGGAATATCGATGAAATGGACAATTTAAATTTCTTATCGCAAAAAAAAAACATTTGAATAATATGGAAGCACTAAATGAAGCCCATTATATTCGCATGAGATTGTATCAACAAATTTATACTAAAACTCCATTTGTTTTGCTAAAAATTTCATGATAAATGATAATATACTTTCCCTCAATCTAAGCTTGTTATTTCTAGTTCATGAGAAACATTTTTCATAGACCGACTAACTTTTTGTTATCTAAATACCAGAAAATCAAAAATAATTTCTCAAAAACAGTTCTTCATTAAAAAATTGACTCTAACAGTAAAACTAACTCATATTGGTCAATATAGAGCAACAGAGAGTCTACATCCACTCTAGCGTAGTGATCTAGCTTTTGCTATAACAAGCAACTTCGAGAAAGATACAATTTAGGACCAGGGGTAACAGGTGTAACTAATGTATAAACGTGAAAAATTTGGCAATTTCACTTTCCATGACAAGTATAAAAATAGTACCTGAGTAGAGCCAGCAGCTATCAATGGACCCGCAACTCCACCGCCGAAAACCTGACCATCAGGCCTAGCAAGCATGATACTAACCAAGCTAACTTCAAGGTGCGTACAAATTCTAGGGGTAAGTACACTATCAGTGCCAAAAGTTGTGTACAACGCTCACTTTGGTGCCAAAAGTTTATTTTGGATCACTTAAGTGCCAAATCGGAGTAAAAACGATTATTTTGGTGCCACCAGCAAGAGATTCCACCCAAAATGATTACGTGGCTTTTATATATTTTTTTTTAAAAAAATCGACATGGCTTTTAAACGATGTCGTTTTCTGTCCTCCTTAAGAAAACAACGTCGTTTTTCCATCCTCAGTGGATGGCCTCACAAAAACAACACCGCACGACTCATTTGGGATTTTTTTTTTATTATTTGGGGATTGAAATTAGGGTTTTTTTGTCCGATTTTCACCCAACGCCGACCTAGCTTGCTCGGCCACCGTTGCTCGGCCACCATCGCTCGGCTTCTGTTGCTCGGCCATCGTCACTCAACCACCATTGTCGGCCACCGTCACTAGGGCACCATTGCTCGGCCTCCATCATAGTTGCTCGCCACCGTTGCTCGGCCTCCGTCGTAGTTGCTCGACTAGGCGAGCGAGGAGAGGCTGAGGTTGTTGCTCGGGCAAGAAGTGACGAGAAGAATAAGAGGCGAGGGCAAAGGAGGAGGAGGAAGAAGGGTGGTCGAAGGTGGAGAGAGCGAAGATGAGGAGGCCAAGGGAAATAAGGAGGGGGTAGATGGAGATGGCAAATTGGGCTCTATTCAAGGAGTGGCTAAAGTGGGTCCTTCTGAAAGGGGAAGAAGGAGGAGGAGAGGAGGAGGAGGACAAGAGCTTGGACTTGTCAACAATGTCGACGAATCGGAGGCGGAGTTGTGCTGGTGTGCTACTGGTGTGCTACTGGTGTCACTACTAGCTGGTGCTAGTGTTGTTCTTCGGGGAAGAAGACAACGGGAAACCCATGCCATGCCCCCTCTCTCTCTCTCTCTCTCTCTCTCTCTCTCTCTCTCTCTCTCAATTGGGGGAAAGACACCAAACAACATCGTTTTGTTGTTTAAATGCTGACTATACTCTTCGGCGAGCCACATTAATTTCCAAAATTAATAAAAAAAAAGTATCACGTCGGATTTCCGGTCAATCAAATCGACGTTGGCACCAAAATGATCATTTTTCAAACTTTTTGTCACTTAAGTGATCCAAAATAAACTTTTGGCACCAAAGTGAGCGTCATACACAACTTTTGACACCGATAGTATACTTACCCCTAAATTCTACCTTCCCAAAATAGTCAATGGGCTTATTGAACATAGTTGGCAATTTCCAAAAAAGGCATGAGTTTTCATTGCTGTCCTTTGCCAATAACAAGATATGGATAAATGGTCAGGTTATTAGATGAATTAGGGATAGATTTGATGACCAAAATAATCTAGACAAAGAAATCCCATATATATTCTAGATTTTCAAAATGCCCCTAGAAATTGCCAACTTATTTTCATTTAATTCCCCACTTTTTTGGGGGGGTATTACTAAATACAATCAATTTCCAAAATGCAACCAAAGTCATGCTTTTTTCGGCATTCAACTTATTGAATATGGTAACAAATCCATTGAATTTATGAGGAAATCCAATCCTCTTGCCAATTATAGAATGACAGGATAAGCATCAAGCCGAAATTTTTTGGAATGTGACTGTATCAAGCAACCCAAAAGAAAAATAAAATGGGGAGGAAAATAAATAAAATAAAATGACAATTTCTGGAAAAAGCATGAGTTTCCGTTGCTGGCTCTTTTCTAGAATAAGAGATGGATAAATGGTCAGTTTATTAGATGAATTAGGGATAGATTCAATGACAAGGAACTTGTAGACAAATGTAAGATCTAAAGTCTCTACCCCATATGTACCTGATCAATCCCTATATGAAATTTGTATTTGCGAAAATGACCGGCCTGAGCTAGGCAAGCCAAGACAGATGAAGAAATTCCACACCACCTGAATATAATCCGAATAGGATAATTGGCCTTTTGAAGTGACTTGACTTCCATACTTCTCCATATTAACCCAGAAATAATCTGGATAAATAAATCCCACTTATAATGGGCATAAAACCGAATAGGATAAGTAATATAAATAATGAAAAGAAAAAAAAAGGACAGAGAGTTGCCGATGTAGGAGGAGAAGGCAGTGTTTGCTCATGCTAACTGCTAAGTGAAAGTGCAATCGACATAGGAGAAAAAGAGCAAGAGCACATCAAGCAACGATTACCATCCATAGCATTCTTATCATCTCCTACGATTAAATCAGCCCGTGAGCTCCGCCATCGTTCAACGTCCAAGGTTGCTTACCAATCAAGCCCGTCTCACACTCTCTATATCTAGAAACGTCTAATCCATTGGATCAATGCGATCCAGTACTTTAGACCTCGACTCTGAGGTTCGCAACCTCATATCCAAGGTTGTCGGCCTCAAGGAACCATAGAGCCAGGGTCATACGAGGGTGGGATTCACACTCAACATCGACTGCAGCCAAAGGTAGAGGTCGCGACTACAAGCTCACATTTGTCGAAGCTAGAGGTGGCGGCTAACACTAGAGGTCGCTTGAGGCGGACAAAGTAGGAGGAAAAGATTGAGATTTGATTTGAGCGAGTCTATAGTTATATTACATCCGAGCACCAACCAAACACCGTATAAGGTATTACAAATCCCATCATTATCATATCCAATCTTTATCCTATCCAACCTAATCCTATCTGATATAAACATCCAAATGACCAAATGCAACCTATAAGTTCAGCTCGTCTCGCTTGGCTCAGCTAGCCGAGCCGCCAAGTCCATAGTCAATTCCACTGGCTATTAGAATTGCATTTCATCTGCCAAGTAAAAATCTAAATGACCAAATTGAATTGAATCAATACATATTCCTTACTAATTTTAGAAATAATCTAATAGCCGATCAACATTATCCCATCTTATCATATCCTATCAACTTCTTTGAATGCATTTGCAATGAAAAGATCCACAAAAATGGCATGAATTTAGGGAACAAATATACTCTCTCTTGTCTTGTCCACCAAAAAAGCTGATGGATCACCCACTGATATTAGTCTATAGATGGTCAGTGATATGGTGAAAGACCAATCTACCATGATAATTTCGAAGTCGCTGGCCATACTCATAGTTGTCTATCCATCATTTGGCTCTTTGACGCCGGTATCTCTTTCTCCCTCAACATTATGAATCAATTCAATTTCGCAAAATGAAAATTCCGAATGCACAAACAATATTTGAATGAGAAGGGTCGAGAAGACGAACATGACATCAAACAGAACCAAGCATCTTTCATTATGGCTCATCCAGATGTGCAAACAACTCTTTCCAGTGAGACGAAGCTTCCTCAGGCGTTCGGAAAGTCCAAATATAATGCTTGGCTGTCTCGCGAGTTTCCAGGATTTCCTGTGAATTATTCCGATCCCTAATTAGTTTCAACATAAAAGAGGCAGATAGATTCTTATGAGGGAATTTCTGATTAGTTTCAACGGCATAAAGACCAAGCCAATTGTCTCAAACTGAACTTTCACAATAACCCTCACAACAAGGAAATGTTAGGATGCACATATAAGTGAGTTGTGTTAAATAAGTCATATATCAGAAAATTGATGTAGTGTAGAACACTTAATATATCACAATTGGCTCATAACTCATTAGCTTAAATTGAATATATTGATGGGCTCGTATTTAGGCTCTCTCTTGGTGATCTTCTCAGAAGAATGTATTAGACTTTTGCTGTGCACTCCCAACAAAAAAGGTGTGACAGTGTAATTCAGCATAACAATTTTTAGCTAGTTGCATAACAGGAGCAAGGAAACGACGATATCAACTAAGTGGAGGTTTTTCCGGGACTTGCAAATGAAATTTGTCCTACGATATGGAGGAGAAACTTTAATGCACAAGGGTGACCATTTCAACTCTTCTCGAAGGAAGCATTAGAACAGATGGTAAGATCTCTATAAACAGTATGGACTTCCTGTCTACGGAGGCCGGGTTCTCCCCCACTTACAGTCCTAACGACAAGAGAGCATACACCATTCTCTTTTGGAATGAGGATTCGCCAAACTTTTATCCTCCAAAAAGGGAAAAGGCGTGAAAAGAGAAGTGCATTTCTACTCCTTCAGCAAAATCTGGGTATCTGTAGTGCATGCGGTGATTTTCTTCATATTGTCAAAGCTAAGTCCACCCAGTGACACATAATATTTGCATTTTCATAGGTAACTAAAGGTTCAATATCCATCCTTTCAGTAGAAAAGATGACAGAGAAGAAAGAAAATTTACACGCTTCAATGCAAATTTTTAAAAGTAGAAGAGCAGACGCCCGGTATTTGGAAACCCTATAGTCATGCTCCTCAATTGAAGATTTACCAAATTAAATGGGGGAAAGAAAGTAGCCGAAAAGGGTGTACAACAGAACTTGAAGGAATGGAAAGGAATTCAACCTCTCGAGCATCATTCTAGTTTTAAAATCTTTGTAAGTCATTTCCAAAGCAGGGAGCTATACAAGTACTTCTCGTCAAACCTCAACCGCTTTCACAAAACAAACCACCATCCAGCTCCTTCAGGGGAGAAAGAAAAGAAAGACACGGGATTTCTTCAACATCCTTATCTAGCTATGATAAGAATATCGGTGAAATGTCAAACAAAGGAGGATTTAAACATAAGAAAGAATAGAAAGATGATCCATTAGAGATAATGCTTAATTTCTTTAAAAGGATGAGGAATTAGTAAAAATGGCAATGAAACAAGCAATTGCGGAAGTATATCAGCTTTCACCATCAAACGTCGAGGAGAAACCAAACAAGCAATTCCCAAAGCCTTAATGATAGAAAAATCATCTAAGAATATGCAATCCACCCTAAATTTGCCTGAGTGATGTGACATGTGTTGGAGAAATCTTCGTGAAGTGTTTTGAAGCTGACAAAACATTTTCATCAGTTTAGTATGAAGATTTGCAGACTCTGCTAATTAAAGTCTGAAGACCTCCAGACAGCCAGACTCAAAACTCAAAGTCTATCCTCATTGACAGTTTCTAATCCGTTGAAGAAAGGCTATCCAGAACTTGATGTTTTATTAAGGATGTAACCTTATCGACTGGAGAAGATCTCTCGGCTGGATATGACATAACGGAATCCTTTAATTGATTATGATTGATTCGAAGATTAAGGATCCGATGATTGGCGGAATATTCTTGGAATGTTCTACTTATGGAAACCGAGATCCTGATTGTATGGGCGAACAGGATTGATGGGCTATCGACATGTTCCTTTAATAGCTCGAATAATCTTCCTAATTGATTCCGTCCAATGGGTAGATTGGAGGAATTCCTTTGGTAAGTGCCAACGGGTATGATGGCATAAATGAGTATATAAGGAAGACGTTTCAGTTGTTCGAGAGAGTGAACGATAGAAAAATTCCAAAGTCTGAAGCACATTGTTCTTAGTCAATTCATTTGAGCGAAATCTCGTACGCAAAAGAGAATCTATATTCGTGAGAAACCTTGAGGAAGTGTAATAGAATATCTACACTGTGGAATCAAGGAAAAGCTGTACTATAACATCTCTTTTGTTTATAGTAAAATCCAGCCGGTGGGCTATCAGTGCGGAAGAGTGGACGTAGGCTTGGAATAAGCCGAACCACTATAAACCTTGTGTTCAATTTTCTCTTCCCTACTCTCTGTTTTACTTTGATCATAATCTGTTTTGGAGATCTTCCTTTCTATCGTCTGCCTAGTATCGCTTTCGTATCTCGAGAATTTGTTTTTACACCTATTCACCCCCCTCTAGGTGCTTATACTAGTTATCTCAATTGGTATCAGAGCCTGTGTACTCACTTTGTTTGAAATGTTTTACTTCAGAGTTAAAGATCCATGACTAGTATATTGGCTCCAGGGCTGGTAGAAAGGCAAAGCAATACCAGACTGTCTTACTTTGATGGAAAGGATTACAACATATGGAAAAACAAGATGAAGGCGTTCCTAAAATCAAAGGATCCTCTGGAATAGGACGTTGTAGAAAAAGGAATCATTCCTAAAGCTGCACCTGTCTCAGAGAGAGGAAAAGATACTGTTGAGTCTAGTGAATGACTCAGGAAGAGATAATCAAGAGACAAGCTCTTGATGCAAAAGCAATTTATTATTTATATTGTGCTTTATCACCTACTAAATATAACAGAATATCTTCTTGTGTTACAGTTAAAGAAGTCTGGGATAGATTACATATTACCTATGAAGGAACCGATCGAGTGAAAGAGACTAGAATCAACATTCTCCTCGATCAATATGAAGCCTTCAAAATAAAATCAGGATAATCTATAACTGACATGTTTAGTCGTTTTACAGAAATCGTTAATGGTCTTGAAAATCAAGGTCAACCAATTTCTGATCCCATGAAGGTAAACAAGCTTCTGCGTGGACTCTCCAAGGATTGGAATCACATAAAGACCTCAATAAGAGAGACACAAAGAATCATGCCACTATCTGTTGATGAGTTGGTTGGGACTCTTCAATCTTATGAAGTGGAATGAATCAATGAAGACGAAGATCCTAAAGGTAAGAAATCCATTACATTAAAATCCAATGATGATTCTGATGTTACAAATTCTGAAGACGATATGGATGATGAGGAGCTTGCTCTCATGATAAGAAAATTCAGAAAGCTAAACAGAAAAGGAAGAAGATTCAATCCAAAGAAACAAAGTTTTCAAAAGCAATAGACTAAGTCTGTTGAGGATGATGAATCAAACAATAATATAGTCTGCTTTGAATGTAAGAAAAAGGGACACATCAGACCCAACTGTCCTCTTCTGAGGAAGAATAAAGGAAAAGCTGAAAAGTATCAAAAGGCTCTTAAAGCAGAAACCTGAAGTAATACAGAGTGTGAAGAAAGTGATGATGATTATGCCAATATATGTCGATGGCACAATCGGATTCAGATTCAAACTCCGAGCGGACTCGATTCGTGACGGTGAATTTGAGGTAAGTAACTTCAAAATCTCTATTAAAGTTTCTAAATACATTGATGAGTTGTGTTTTAGTCTTAAGACTTCTCTTAAAAAGATTTCCGAATTCAAAAGAGAAAATTCTACTCTAAAATAACAGGAAAATGTTTTGAAAGAAAATGTGAAATGTTTAGACATGAATGTTTCTTCTCTTAGAGAAAGTGAAGATAATCTTTCAAAAGAAAATGCATTATTAAAGAATGATATCTCAAATGTTTCTAAAAAAATTTCTATAGGATCTGAGAAACTAGAAAAAATTATTTCTGTTCAAAAACCTTATTTCAATAAATCTGGTTTGGAAATGACTGTTGAAACCATTCCTTTAATTGATTTTCCAAAAGTGAAAGAAAGAATTAAACAAAGACCCACAAGATATGCTTACAAAAATCATTATAAAAGTATCTTTGTAAAACCACTAGGTCGTAATGCTCTCAGATGTTCAAAGTACAATAATGCAGATCATTTTGAAAAAGAATGTCCTTTGGTCTGGAAACATGTTAAGAAAGTATGGGCAAAAACCGCATATCATACTAACACCAATGGACCCAAGAAAATATGGGTACCAAAGAAAGTTTGAGTTTCTTTTTTAAATGCAGGTCACTATAAAAAAAAAAAGGTAAAATGGTATCTAAATAGTGGATGCTCAAAGACATATGACAGGAGATTCAAATTGCTTCATAAAGCTTGTTCAAGTGAATGGTGGAAAAGTCTCATTTGGAGGAAATAGCAAAGAAAGAATTGTGGGATTGGAACTGTAAATATTGGAAACCTCACAATAAGTAATGTTTCTTTAGTTGAAGGACTCAACTATAATCTGCTCAGTATCAGTCAGCTGTGTGATACCGGTTTCAAAATCAACTTTCAAGATGGAATATGTTCCGGAACTAGTAAAGATTCTACTCAATCATTCATGGATCGAAGACATATAAATATCTACATCTTGGATGTGAAACCAGATAAATCACAATGTCTAATCTCAATCCAAGATGAAGCGAACTTATGACACAGAAAGCTTGGGCACATCAATATGAAGCAGATAGTCAAAATTTCAGCAAAGAAGCTTATTCGTGGTTTACCTAATCTATCATACCAAAAGCCTGATCTATGTACATCATGCATATTGGGAAAACAAGTAAGAAATTTTTTTAAACCAATAAACCAAGTTTCCACTAATCGTGTACTACAGCTTCTGCATATGGATCTCTTTGGACCAACCAAAACATAGAGCATTGGAGGTAAGAAATATCGCCTAGTAATTGTGGATGTCTATTCTCGATTTACTTGGGTGTATTTCCTGACAAGTAAGTCTAAAATTTTTTCTTACTTTGAAAAATTTGCTAAAAATGTTCAAAACGAAAAATGATATGTTATTTCAAGTATAAGAACAGACCATGGAGGTGAATTTGAAAATCAAGATTTCACAAAATTTTGTGATGAATCTGGTTTTCAGCATATGTTCTCCTCTCCATATACTCCAAAGCAAAATGGAGCTGTGGAAAGAAAGAATAGATCGCTTCAAGAAATGGTTAGAACTCTTCTAATTGAAAACAATATCTCTTCACGTTTTTGGGCTGAAGCAGTTTCTACAGCATGTTATATTATTAACAGAGTTTTTCTAAGACCTATTCTAGAAAAAACCCCCTATGAATTATTCAAAGAAAAGAAGCCTATTGTTTCATATTTTCATGTGTTTGGATGCAAATGCTTTATATTGAAAAATGCAAATGATCGAGTTGGTAAGTTTGAAGAAAAAGTCGATGAAGACATCTTTCTTGGATATTCAACCACAAGCAAAGCGTACAGAGTTTACAACAAGAAGACTCAATCTGTGGAGGAATCAATGAATGTCAAATTTCAAGATTCTATGTAAAATGAATCTACTCAGACTCATCTTGAAGAGCCTGAACTTGCTCCAGACTCTGCCAAGTCTAAATCGCAAGAAGCAGCTCAGACTCTGAAAGACCAGCAACAAATGATTGTTGAAGATTCAAATGAAGGAAGTGATCATCAACCTGAAAATTTAACCAATAACTGAAAGCATAAGTCCAGTCATCCCAAAGATCTCATTATTGGCAACATTAATGAAGGAATTCGCACAAGATCCAAAAGGCACGAAGAGTCTAGTACTGTGGCTCTTATTTCTGAAATAGAACCCAAAAGCATAGAAGAAGCTTTATCTAATGAAAGCTGGATTGAAGTTATGTAAGAAGAACTAAAGCAATTCAGCATTAATGATGTTTGGGAGTTAACTCCTAAACCAAAGGTAAATCTATTATTGGTGCTAAATGGGTTTTCAAAAACAAGATGGACGAGAAAGGAAAGGTCATAAGAAACAAAGCAAGACTCATGGCCAAAGGATATACGCAAGAAGAAAGGATAGACTATGACGAGACTTACGCACCAGTAGCAAGGTTAGAAGTAATTCGTTTATTACTTGCTTTTACTTGTTATAAGAATTTCAAGTTATTTCAAATGGACGTCAAAAGTGATTTCCTAAATGGATTCATCCATGAGGAAGTCTATGTGGAACAACCACCTGGGTTTGAAGACCCAAGGAAACCATACTCAATATTTAGACTCAAAAAGGCCTTATATGGTCTAAAGCAAGCACCTCGAGCTTGTTACGACAGGCTAAGTAAGTTCTTGATTCAAAACGGCTTTGTAAAAGGTAAAGTAGACTCTACTCTGTTTATCAAAAGATAAAGCAAAAGTTTTGTGCTAGTTCAAATATATGTCAATGATATTATTTTTGGATCCCCTAATGAAAGTCTGTGCAAAAAATTCTCTAAGACTATGCGGGATGAATTTGAAATGAGCATGATGGTTGAGTTAACCTTCTTTCTCAGGCTTCAAGTGAAACAACTGAAGGAAAGAATTTTTATTCATCAAAAAAAATATGCTAATGATCTTGTCAAAAAGTTTGGACTGGACAATTGCAAAAAGGCTGATATACCAATGTCAAGTTCCTTGAAGATAGACAAAGATGAAGGAGGAAAGAAAGTCGACCAGAAGCTATACAGGAGTATCATTGGCTCACTTCTTTATCTTACTGCTTCTAGACCTGAATTTTGTTTAGTGTTTGCATTTGTGCCAGATTTCAAGCAGACCCTAAAGAATCTCATTTAAGTGCTGCAAAGCGTATTATCAAATACATTACTTCAACTTCAAGTCTTGGTCTTTGGTATCCTAAAATGGGAGACTTTACTCTTCTTGGATACTCAGACGCAGATCTAGCCGGATGCAGAGTTGATAGAAAGAGCACCTCGGGTACCTGTCAACTACTTGGAAGCAGGACAGTGTCTTGGTTTTTTTTAGGAAGCAAAGTATAGTAGCTCTCTCTACAGCAAAAGCAGAGTATGTAGCTCTCGGAAGTTGTTGTTCACAAATTCTGTGGTTAAAACAATAATTAAGAGACTTTGTAATTGAAGATTCATGCACGAAGATTAACTGTGACAACACCAGCGCAATCAATCTCACCAAAAATCCAATTCTTCACTCAAGAGCAAAACATATAGAGATTCGACATCACTTCATTAGAGATCATGTTCAAAATGGAGAAATTTCGATTAAGTTTGTTGACTCAAAGAACCAATTGGCGGATATATTCACAAAGCCTTTGGAGAAAAATCAATTTGAAATCATCCGCTCCAAACTCAACATTTTGAGGTTTGAAGAAGTTAAAGTCTAGAGACTCTCAAACTCAGACAAACAAGACTTTGACTGTAAGTTATTCTCTCTCTCAAATCTCATCTTGAAAAGGTACGATCATCAACCGTGTTTGATTATTGCTATCTTTAATTGACGTGATTATTGCAATGTTTGCTTTTCGAAAAAGGAGTTATTTTTTAAATGACTATCATCTAATTTTCGAAAAAGGCAGTTATTTTTTAAAAAAATGCATCTTTTTACTTTCTTTTATGACGTTCCGTATGCCTCTCTTTCTAACTGTTTATGCATTGTTGTTTCTTCTTCGCTTTACTCTACAAAAACCCTAAGAAAGCACCGATCTTCCATCTCTGTTTTCTTCCCTTGTTTAATCTTCGAAAAAGTTGTCATCTTTCTTGGGAAAGTCAAGTAAGGAATCTTTCAAAGACTGAGAAAGATGTCGTCTTCAAGAAAGTCTTTGAGGATCGCAAGCAGGGGACCACGGCAAATGAGTAAGGGGCCTACGCACTTCGATCTCACCGAGGAAGAAGAGTCTCCCAGTCAACAGCAGAGCCCACAACATTCTCAGCAGCATCATTCTCCTCCATCTAGTCCACATGACGATGCTCATCGAGAAAATGAAGAAATCATCGAAGGCGCAGATCCTGTAAGAATTCAAAAGCCCTCTTTTATTTACAAGTTTTATAGTGCTTTGAAAAGAGGAGAAACTCCATTGAACTACATCGATGAGTTTCTTAAGGACAAAAAGTATGGAAATGAGTACATCTTTTTACGAAATATGGAGCGTTTGGGAATTGCCCCTGCGAGATTGGCAGAAGAAACCCTTGCTAATATTCCAAGTGATCCGCATGTTGGAGGGATGAATCAGCCATATGGGAATGATGATGATAAGTTGTACGGTCAATTTCAACCGAGAATGGGTGTTGCAGCAAAAATTCGGGGAAAAATGACAAATTTGTTTCGATCAGAGGAACAAAAGCGTTTATACTCTAAGTTGTTGAAGCGTGGGGTGATAAACCTTAGAAGCGTGGATTTTGATTTCCTTGATGCTGTGAACGTAAATTTGAGGGAAAAATTCAGTCTTCTTCAACTTGAACAGCGCTTTCGACTCTACGAAGCCTACGAACTCACTGCTTATTTCTATTCGAATCTTAGTTTCTTGGATGCGAATAGATTCTCTTTTAGTGTCCGAGATCAGGACTATGTGGTGGATGTAGATATGTTGGCTGATGTCATTGGGGTTGAAAGAGGAAGATATCAACTGATCAATGTCTCAATTGCTCGTGCTACATTGGAACTTGTTAAGGATAGAAGAACAGAGGAAAAGATTTTCTACTTGAGGATGAGTGCGTTTAACATTTTGCTTCACAAGATTGTCATTAATTGCCTCAAACCAAAATCTACTTCAAAAACTGATGTTTCAAGTTCAGAAGTAAAGCTGATGTATGCCATCATCACTAGGAAAAAGTTTTCTCTTCCTCACACTGTTATGTTCCACATGTATAGAGCAGTGGTGAATGACAGAGGTCAACTTCCTTATCCAGGTCTTGTAACGAAGTTATTCAGACATCTGAATATTCAGCCTCCACAAATTCTCTGTACTCGATCTTGTAATCATATGGTGGTAGGACTGAAAATGGTGACTAAAATGCGTCTGAATGAACTAAGCAAGACGTTGGAGAAATTCAATGAGAAGACTCCTGTCAAAACTCATCAAATCTTTTCTGCAGCAAAAAGAAAAGGGAAGGAGCCCATGGTTGCTTCATTCAAGAAAAGAAGAGCTCTCATCATTGAGGATGAAGATAAAGAGAAAAACATCACCATTTCTGCAATGGCATTAAAGAATCTGAGTCGTTCTGTTCCGCAGAAAGACTCGAACAGAGGACTAGAGAAAGAGAAGAGAAAGAAGCAGAGGAGAAAGAAACAGAGGAGAGAGAAGCTGAACAAAGAGATGCTGAGAAGGAAAGAAATGAAAAAGAAGAAGAGGAAGAAACAAGAAATCAAGAGGAAAGAGAGCATGAACACTCTTCTCCACCTGAAGGCATTAAAACAGGGGGAGATTGTGAGAAAAAAAGGACTGTCCTCATATCCTGCTACCAGTGAGGGAGTCAGTCGCTCTCCAGCAGATCCAGAGGACATTTATGCCTCTCAATTTTCTAAGGAATGACATGATGTTTCTTCGCCAAATCTACGTGATTATGCTGATTTGCCATCGTCGCGCTTTACTCCATCCGACCGTGCGTAAGCTAGTACGCGGCCGATAATTCAGCAGATTTTCGCAGACTCGGATGTTCTCTTGGAAATGCGAGGTCGATATATGCTCTAGGATGCGAAGTTCAGAATTTGCAGAATGCAGATCAAGCTTCTTCAAGTTCCTTGAATGATCAGATCCAAGCCCTTTCTCTTCAGATTCAGGCTAATGCTAAGGGTGAGGATGTTGCACAACTGAAAGAGGAATTGAAAAAGCTGGAATGCATCGTTCAGTCAATGGGAGATTTCCAGCTTGTTCGTGTTCCCAAGCAATATTGACTATATTCCATTCCATCTCAACCTTTTTATGCTGACAAAAAGGGGGGAGAGATGCAAGATTTGAAACTTTGAGAACTTTTGATTTGTTTTGATGTTTCACTTTACTTTTGTGTCTGGATGTGGACTGAATTTGGGATTTGGGTTTGACTGCTTATATTAAGTACTATTGATATCTTATGGATGGCTTTACTCACATGCAAGACTAACCTATTTTTCTGTTGTTGCAGATTCTAGTGTTATCATTCATTAAGCCATTTATCTCTATAAGATATCCATATTTGGTTGAGTAATATTTTGCAGGTCAAAATTATCCAAATTTGCAAGAAAGTTTTGTCACTATCAAAAATGGGGAGATTATTGGAGAAATCTTCGTGAAGTGTTTTGAAGCTGACAAAACGTTTCCATCAGTCTAGTCTGAAGATTTGCAGACTCTCCTAATTAAAGTCTGAAGACCTCCGGACAGCCGGACTCAAGACTCAAAGTCTATCCTCATTGACAGCTTTCTAATCCGTTGAAGAAAGGCTATCCGAACTGGATGTTTCATTAAGGATGTAACCTTATCGACTGGAGAAGATCTCTTGGCTGGATATGACATAACGGAATCCTTTAATTGATCATGATTGATTCGGAGATTAAGGATCCGATGATTGGCGAAATATTCTTGGAAGGTTCTACTTATGGAAACCAAGATCCTGATTGTATGGGCGAACAGAATTGATGGGCTATCGACATGTTTCTTTAATAGCTCGAATGATCTTCCTAATTGATTCCGTCCAACGGGTAGATTGGAGGAATTCCTTTGATAAGTGCCAACGGGTATGATGGCATAAAGGAGTATATAAGGAAGACGTTTCAGTTGTTCGAGAGAGTGAACGATAGAAAAATTCCAAAGTCTGAAGCCCATTGTTCTTAGTCAATTCATTTGAGCGAAATCTCGTACGCAAAAGAGAATCTATATTCGTGAGAAACCTTGAGAAAGTGTAGTAGAATATCTACACTGTGGAATCAAGGGAAAGCTATGCTGTAACATCTCTTTTGTTTATAGTAAAATCCAGCCGGTGGGCTGTCAGTGCGGAAGAGTGGACGTAGGCTTGGAATAAGCCGAACCACTATAAACCTTGTGTTCAATTTTCTCTTCCCTACTCTCTACTTTACTTTGATCATAATCTGTTTTGGAGATCTTCCCTTCTATCGTCTGCCTAGTATCGCTTTCGTATCTCGAGAATTTGTTTTTACACCTATTCATCCCCCCTAGGTGCTTATACTAGCTATCTCAACATGAACTGTCAACCTTCCACACGAATGCTCACTCTTTTCCCCTTCATCTATTTTAACTTAATCCAATCCAATCATCTTTACTTTGTTAAGTTCCTGAGATCATTATACAAGTATTTCTCCAATTCTTTGAGACAATTAGATCTATTTTTGGAATAGGGTGGCTTTTGTATCCATTGGTTCCAAAAGCAAAACCATGTCATTGCTTTTTGAAGCGATTTGGAGTCGCAATTTGTGGTATATCATTCTCTTTAATGGCCGGTATTAACTTGAAAGACTATATGCTTTATCCTTTACTCAATGCCAAGCCCATTTTATCAGCTATACTACTCTTGACATAACTAAAGAAGCCAAAACCACCAAAAGACCTCTCATGAAAGAAATCTTCACGTTTAGCAAAGGACGCGCAAGCACTTCCCCCGTGATTTCAAGTCCAGACTGCACTATCCGCAAATGAGTCAAATTCAACTAAGGTTAGGAAATGAGGTGAGCAACGATATAAGGATGAAGTAATTGCTGACCTGAACCTCCAACGCTCGCTTGGTCTTGAAAGCCAACCAATTGACGAGGGTGCTCCATTTGCCGAAGCAATTGTCAAGAACCCCCAGTCGATAGTATTGCTGCATCTGATGGACCGGAGCTGTCGCAACAGGATTGCCAAGAATTACAAAATCGCAAAGAAAAAGGAGATGAAAAAGGAACGACAGAATCACAGGCCAAATTCAAGGCACGCAAGGTCAAAGACAAAGTAGACCTCTGAGAGAGAGAGAGAGAGAGTAGGCTTCTTCGTCCACCGATGCCTTGGTAGCGAACCAGTCGCTTGATGAAAACTGACCAAGTAGTACCGACACCATGTTACACACAACACGACAAGACATAATACGCCGACATGTTCTTTCTTAGAAAATAGAAAATTCTAACACATTATATATTAGATGTATATTTTTATAAATATATGATAAATTATCATTTTGATTACTATTTTAATCCAATTAATTTGATTCAAATTTACAAATAAATATATAATAAAAAAAGAGCCTAGAATAAATTTACATTAACAACATTAATCCACCATTTGATAATATCATTTGTTATTTCAATTTGACAAATTCAACTCCATTCCAATAATCCATAAAACTTAAAAGACAAAAACAAACAATCCACATTCTGAACTCGCTATGAGAGCTTGTCGAAAGAGGAGAAAAAATGAACTTGGGATGAATTGTGTATCACGAGAAGTGAGAGTAAAAAAAAAAAAAAAAAAATGAGAGAGAAGACTAGATTATTTTCTTCTCCACTTTATTATTTTTATTATTTCTTATTTTTTATATATTTACATTTTGATTTCTCATTTATTGAAAATTTTTAAAATTAGTCCCGTGTATGCTGGAATTATGTGTCAAAATTTCAAACTCGTATATCGAATTCCAAACTCACGTTTTAAAGAGTACTAAAAATGTTGATCTAATGTCAGATTTTCCGACACATATTAAAACCGAATGTCGGAAAATGTAAGACACATATTGGATTGTTTAACACAACACAAAAGCTCTCGAGAATGTCTAAACTTCCTTGGAAACTGGTCGCGGGGTCGGCGTTCCCGCATGTGCCAATTGTGGAATGCAAGGGTGAGGGAGGTTTTCTTGAAGACCCGTCGTAGCCTGCGGATTCGATTGGGGCATTAAGCAGAGTCAAATTCCATTTCCTATCCAGCTTTTTGCTACCCCAAGTGCTACCTTAGAAGAAAATATATAAATACAATTTTTTTTTTTTTTTGACATCATGGGCATGGTGTAACTTGTTAAGGAAATCCCTTATGATGTTTTGAAGATGACAAAATAAATCAAAGGCTACTAACATGTTTAATAGTTAAGTAATAGACCTTACGTATAATAGAACATGTAAAGAATATTGTCAAAGTCGAAGACGGCCGGAAAGACCGAACGTAACATATGTCCAAAGTATATTATGAAGATTTCCAGACTTCGTGTCAAAGTCGAAGACCGCGACTTTAATGTCAAAGTCTCATTCTACATCGAAGTCCGTCAACTCGACTAATTCCGCATCGAACTTGAATACGAACTGTAAGACAGATTCTATGATAAAGCCGAACGAGAAGATAGACTCTATTTTGAAACCGAACTTGGTACAGACCTTAAAGCTAAATCGTTGTTCGAAAGCGGATATGTTCGGACCCAGATTGTAAAGTCTATTGTTCTCAGACTTTACATCCAGATTCGATAGAATGTAACTCAAGCCTAATCATATAACGGCTAGTGATCTAGTTTGGATTCCACATTAAGATTGATTTGATTGACTCAATCTATTTGATTGACGATTGGATCTTGAAGACAAAAACTTTCTATACGAAGAAGCTTTACTTATGGAAACCAAGATTCCGTTTGTATGGGCGATTGGAATCAATTTGGGATTTTACCTTTGTCACTCAACGGCTACCAAATCTTCTAGATACAAAGCTGTCCAATGGGTATATTGGAAGACGATTCTCTGGGATACTGTCCAACGGGTAGTTTGGAAGTGGAGGAGTATTTAAGAAGATCATGGACTAATGAGCAAGTAAGAGATAGAGCGTAGAATTTATAATTCCAAAGTCCAAGCGATCTTTGTTCTTACACTTGTCTTTGGAGAGCTTAAACGTTTGTAATCGTGAGAAAAATACCAAAAGAGTGACTTAGTGAGATAGTGTGATCTACTACTAAGTGTTTGCACTCAAAGTTGTAATCTCTTGTTGATTGCATAGTAGAATCCAGCCAAGAAGGCTGTTACCGTGGGAGAGTGGACGTAGGCTTGGATTAAGCCGAACCACTATAAATCTTGTGTTCTTATTCTCTTCCTTAACTCCTTTATTTTACTCGAAGTTTATTTTATTAGGTTTATTTTATACACCTATTCACCCCCTCTAGGTGTTCATACTAGCACTCTCATAACTAACCAATTAATTGTTTGAATTTTGTTCAAATTAATGCTTGAATTTGAGAACTCTCCCCTGTTATTGATCGTTTCCTCCATGTGCCATTGACACGTGAAGGAACTATCACACAACGTAACAATGGAGTCGAATCAAACTACAAGCAAGTAATTCAAAATTAGTTCCACAATTACTCAGAGATCAACTCATCCGATGTTCAGTTCATTGAGCTTGAGCTCGCTAACACTTGACTCAAGAGGCTCGCAGGTCTCATTAAACTATTTTTTTCCAATCAACCATAAATAAAAATAAAAAAACTTCTACTATATTTTTCAGTTAAAACAATGGAAAATCTCAAACTTATAAATTTGTGATAACTTAACCCAAATTAATTTTTTATCACCAAAACAAATTATATGTATAATTTATTTATTCTGATAGGGTTTAATCTCGACCCCTCCAAGAGTTCTACTCTAGATCAATCAGCGATTGCGAAGAAAACAGTCAAGGTGCTAATTCCAATCAAAATCGACTAATTTACTTGATGAGCATGTTACGTCAAACTGACATGAAAATGAAATATCGGTTTTCGGTGAGAATGAATCTTGCTAGATAACTTCTTGCAACACTCATCTTTTGGTTCCAATGAGATGAGTCATATTCAAAAGCTTACTACTCCAACTTTCGCCTATCCTCTTACTTTTTCTTAATGTCTTGCCAAACATTCTAGTGGGAAAATAGGTAAAGGGCATTTCCCAAGCTAGCCGGAGACAATTTTTGAAGTGAGACTTTTGATCTCAAACTTATATAGTTGCGATAAATAAATGCACACTCAAACTGAGAGAACAACATTATCACAGTTCAGGGACATTAGCATCGGTGTGCGTAGAAAATATGTTCGGATCCAACATTGGCTCCACCAGTCCCAAGGGATAAAGCTCATCAACGCAAAGAGAAGCAGGGTTCACATCATCGTTTCCGGAAGTGACAGTAGTCCTTGCTTCCTTGTCAGTTGGCTCCAGCAGCACAGAGGCAGGAGTGCCAGAATTGTCATCAACTTCTGCCGTTCTGGCAATTTGCTCAGGCTGTCTCACTTCATGAAGTGGATTTGCAGGGACACCGATAGCCGCACTTGCATAAGGATTGGGGGACTCCACTCTTATAGGCTCATTGTGCACAGCATCCTTAAAAATGCCCACCACGAGCTAATGAAATAAACAAACCAGTGTCTCAAATTCATATGAAATAGCGATGGAATGAAAATTTTAATTTTCTTATCACTAAAAAATATTTGAACAATATATAAGCGCTAAATGAAGCCCATTATACTCGCGTTATGATTGTATCAACAAATTTATACTAAAGTTCCATTTGTTTCACTGAAAATTTCATGACAAAAGATAATATTTCCCGTTTCCAGTCCATGAAAAACATTTTCTGTAAATCGATTAGTTTTTTGTCATCCAAACACCCAAAAGTAAGGAAATGATTTCCCAGAAACAGTTTGTCACTAAACAAATGAACCCTAAGAGTAAATCTAACTCATATCGGTCAATATAGAACAACAGAGAGTCTACATCTACTCTAGTGTGTCGATCTAGCTTTTGATAAAATGAGCAACTTCGAGAAAGATACCATTTAGGACCAGAGGTCACAAGGTGTAACTGATGGGATAAAAGTTTGGCAATTTCCCTTTACATGACAAATATAAAAACATTACCTGAGTAGGGCCGGCAGCTGTCAATGGACCCCCAACCCCACCGCCAAAAACCTGACCATCAAGCCTAGCAAGCGTGACACTGACCAAGCTATCTTCAGGGCGCGTAGAAATTCTGCCTTCCCATATTGTAAATGAGCCGTTCAGGGCCATGATTTCGAAACACCCCTGCACAACAAGAAACATAAAAAAGCCAAACTAAACCTTGCAGTCAGTAGCTCTTTCTACTATTTAATGTTCCTCATCCGTACGATGATAGGATTTGGTGGGTAATGGTTCAGCATTAAGCGTCAAAAGAAAAAAAAACTTCGATAGAGAACCAAAATCGATACAAAGGTGCCTCTGGTAACGAGTATTCGGAGTTTTTCCCTCATCTACACCTCTCATCGCTAAGAGCACATTCAAAACTTGCCATTCCAATCTAGAAAACTGAAAAAGCGGTTGAAATTGTAAAATCTTGTTCAAAGAAACTCCAGAGGTAGCAACCAGTTGAAAAGTAATGCTATGATTAACTGTCATAAAGAGGGCCGGAAGTTGTTTAAGAGATAAATAATTTGTTGTTTCATAGAAGGAATACTGCAAGGAGGATCGGCCGTTTCCCCGACATTACAAATAGCCCTCAGCAGGAAGTTCATGCAGCCCTTCTGTACTACGTATGCCCATTTAGGATGAATAGCGGTTATTTTGCAACTAATAGAGGGAAGACCAGATGAAAGCACCGGCTTCGTCAGTGTACTATATAAGTACACAGGACTCCAATGATAAGAGTCATCTCATGTTGCGGATGCACCCCTTCGACCACTAACTAAGATACGGAATGCAGATGTTCATGATCTTGGCACATGACCCAGCATGAGGAATGACCCCATACCTCGTAAGTCAAAAGACCAGCCGGAGGCCCGAGCTGGCGCACGACGGCACTGGAGACAGAACCAGCTGCCGAAAGTATGGAGATCGAACGAGTGCCCGGTTCAATCAAATCCGATAGCTTGGCGAGGATTTCCTATAGACAACGCAAATCTTTTTAGTATGGAATCCGTCACATTACAATGTGTACCAGGAAAGAAACACGCTCTAGGAAACATCCATATCTCACCTCCCCTCTATGTATGATCACCACCTCAGCTTCAAAACTTCCTGCAACTTCCGGCGGTGGACCTCCAACTTCACAGAAGAGGTCTAAATATCAGGAGTGTTAAAGAAGCATGCTCAAATTGTTACAGTAAGCAGATTTGCAGACACAAATTGCGCGAAAAGGAGACTGTTTTCGAATCAAGTGTCGGCGATCACTCACCCTCGGGAGGGACATGCAGAACTCCATTGGAGGGACCTCGGCGCCTCCCCCTGCCGCGGCTCGCCGAGCCCCGCCTCGGGAGGCCACGAGACGCGGATGCCGACCGCATGGCTCCTCGGCCGAGTCCGTCCTGCCTCGGCCTCCCTCTCCTCCTCCTGAGCACAGCTCCAGCGACGCCGGCACCCTCTCCCCGCGCACCCGCTTCAGACTGTGGCCTCCCTCCGTCGGCACCGCCAGGATCTCCTCCTGCCGCCGCGCCGAGCCCCGCGCTCCCCTGTGGCGCGACCTGCGAACCCAGCAACCCTGTCTCGGCGAAGCCTCCGTTTTCCATGGACGTGAATCCTTCACACCGCGTCGAGCCCTGGAAGCAGAAGCAGAAGCAGAAGCAGCGCGAGACATTCTCGAGCGTTCGTTAACGGAGCTTGGACAAAGAAAGGGGAAAGAGCTGGCGCGGCCCGTCGACGACGGCGCCGACGCCGCCGCTCAACGCTCGAGTCGAGAGGAGCACGAGGCGAAGGCATTTTTGAGCGAGCGGTGAGCTTGCAAAACGCGCCAGGAACAGAAGAAAAAGGGGGGAAAAAGAAAAAGGAAAAAGGAAATTCACCTGCTTCTTGCTGACGGATTAGTTTTTTGCTTTAACCCCGTTTGGAGACTTGAGCGTATACAACTCCGGGTGGGGGGGCTTAATTTATTTAAGCTAAAAACACCCACTGATATTTCGGATTCCCCAAAATGCCCCTGGAAATTGCCACCTATTTTCAATTACCTTCCTCCCCAGTTTCATTTTCTTGGGCATTTTACCGAATACGGCCACTTTCCAAAAAATCTCACCCCGATGCTTATCCTATCCTTCCGCATTTGGCAAAAGGATTGGATTTCATCATAAACTGTGATAGATTTATTACCATATTCGTTAAGTGAATGCCGAAAGAAGCATGAATTCCTGTTGCATTTTGGAAAATGACCATTTCTAGTAAATTATCCCCCAAAAAAAGGAGAAGAGGAAAGTAATTGAAAATAGTTAGCAATTTCCAGAAAAAGCATGAGTTTCCATTGTTGTCCCTTGCCAATAACAAGACATGGATAAATGGTCAGGTTATTAGATGAATTAGGGATAGGTTTGATGACCAGAATAATCTAGACAAAGAAATCCACCATACATTCTAGATTTCCAAAATGCCCCTAGAAATTGCCAACTTGTTTTCATTTAATTCCCCACCTTTTTTGGGGCGTATTGCTAGATACGAGACTTTCCGAAATGCAACCCAAAGTCATGCTTTTTTCGGCATTCAACTTATCGAATATGGTAACAAATCCATCAGAATTTATGAGGAAAATGATAGGATAAGCATCATGGCGAGATTTTTTGGGATGTGACTGTATCGAGCAACCCAAGAGAAAAATAAAATGGGGAGGAAAATAAATAAAATAAAATGGCAATTTCTAGAAAGAGCATGAGTTTCCATTGCTGGCTCTTGGCAAGAATAAGAGATGGATAAATGGTCAGGCTATTAGATGAATTAGGGATTAGATTCGATGACAAGGAACTTATAGATGAATGGAAGATTTAAAGTCTCTACCCCAAATGTACTTGATCAATCCATATATGAAATTTGTATTTGCGAAAATGACCGGCCTGAGCTAGGCAAGCCAAGCCAGATAAAGAAATTCCACACCACCTGAATATACTTCGAATAGGATAATTGGCGTTTTGAAGTGACTTGACTTCCATACTTCTCCATATTAACCCAGAAATAATCCGGATAAATAAATCCCACTTACAATGGGCATACAGCCGAATAGGACAAGTATTATAAATAATGAAAAGAAAAGAAAAAGGACAGAAAGTTACCGATGTAGGAGAAGGCAGTGTTTGCTCATGCTAAGTGAAATTGCAATCGACATAGGAGAAAAAGAGCAAGCGCACATCAAGCAACGATTACCATCCATAGCATTCTTATCATCTCCTACGATTAAACCAGCCCGTGAGCTCCGCCATCGTTCAACGTCCAAGGTTGCTTACCCATCAACCCCCTCTGTCTCACACTCTATATCTAGAAACGTCTGATCCCCTGGATCAATGCGATCCAATACTTTAGACCTCGACTCTGAGGCTCGCAACCTCATATCCAAGGTTGTCGCTCAAGGAACCATAGAGCTTGGGTCATATGAGGGTGGGGATCACGCTTGACATCGACTGCAGCCAAAAGTATAGGTCGCGACTACAAGCTCGCATTCGTCGAAGCTAGAGGTGGCGGCTAACCCTAGAGGTCGCTTAGGCGGACAAAGGAGGAGGAAAAGATTGAGATTTGCTTCGAGCGAGTCTATATTTATATTATATCCGAGCGCCGACCGAACACCGTATAAGGTATTACAAATCCCATCATTATCATATCCGATCTTTATCCTATCCTACCTAATCATATCCGATCTTTATCCTATCCTACCTAATCATATCCGATATAAACATCCAAATGACCAAATGCAACATATAAGTTCGGCTCGTCTGGCTTGGCTCAACCAGCCGAGCCGCCAAGCCCATAGTCAATTCCAATGGCTATTAGAATTGTGTTTCATCTGCCAAGTGAAAATCTAAATGACCAAATGGAACTGAATCGATACATATTCCTTACTAATTTTAGAAAATAATCTAATAGCTGATCAACATTATCCCGTCCTATCATGTCCTATCAACTTCTTCGAATGCATTTGCAATGAAAAGATCCACAAAAATTGCATGAATTTAGGGAACAAATATACTCTCTTATCTTGTCCACCAAAAAAGCTGATCGATCACCCACAAATATTAGTCTATAGATGGTCAGTGATACGGTGAAAGACCAATCTACCATGATAATTTCGGAGTCCCTGGCCATACTCATAGTTGTCTATCCATCATTTGGCTCTTTGACGCCAGCATCTCTTTCTCCCTCAACATTATGAATCAATTCAATTTTGCAAAATGAAAATTCCAAATGCACAAACAGCATTTGACTGAGAAGGATTGAGAAGACGAAGGTGACATCGAACAGAACCAGGCTTCTTCATTCCGGCTCATCCAGATGTGCAAACAACTCTTTCCAGTGAGAAGAAGCTTCCTCAGGCGTCCGGAAAGTCCAGATATGATGCTTGGCTTTCTCACGGGTTTCCAGGATTTCCTGTGAAATATTCCAATCCCCAATTAGTTTCAACAGAAAAGAGACAGATAAATTCTTATAAGCGAATTTCTGATTAGGTTAAACAGCATAAAGACCAAGCCAATTGTCTCAAATTGAACTTTCACCATAACCCACGACGACAAGGAAAAGGTGTGATGGTATAATTCAGCAGAACAGTTTTTAGCTAGTTGCATCACAGGAGCAGGAAATGATGATATCAACTAAGTGGAGGTTTTTCCCAAGTTGCCAAATGAAATTTATCCTGCAATATGCAGGAGAAACTTTAATTCCACTCTTGGCAATGGAAGCATTAGAACAGATGGCAAGATCTCTATAAATAGTATGGACTTCCTGTCCATGGAGGCCAGGTTATCCCCCTCTTACAGTCCACATGACAAGAGAGCATTCACTGTTCTCTTTTGGAATATGGATTCACCAAACTTTTACTAAAAGAAGTGCATTTCTACTCCTTTACTCTAGCAAAACTCTGGGTATCAGTTGTGCATGCAGTGATTTCTTCACACTGTCAAAACTAAGTCCACCAAGTGACACATGATATTTGCATTTTCATAAGCAACTAAAGGTTCAATGGCCATCCTTTTAGTAGAAAAGATGACAGAGAAGAAAGAAAATTTACACACTTCAATGCAAATTTTTAAAAGTAGGGGAGCAAAACACCCTGTATTTGGAAATCCTATGGTCATGCTCCTCGATTGAAGATTTACCATCATCCAGAAATAAAGCTCCACCAAAACACCCAAGAAAGCCAGGAGTTCACCAGTTAAAATGGGAGAAAGAAAATAGCTCAAAAGGGTGTACAACAGAACATGATGGAATGGAAAGGAATCAAACCTCTCTAGCATCATTCTAATTCTAAAATCTTTACGAGTCATTTTAAATCAGGGGGACTATACAAGTGCTTCTCATCAAAACTAAAGCTATATATCCAACCGCTTTCGTAAAACCAACCAGCTTCCAGCTCTTTCAGAGGAGAATAAAAAGAAAGACGGAGGAGTTCTTCAATATCCTTATCTAGCTATAACTAGACTATCAGTGGAATGTTAAACAAAGGAGGATTTAAACGTAAGAAAGAATAGAAAGATGATCCATTAGATGTACTGCTTAATTTCTTTAAAGGATGAGGACCCAAGAGAATTAGTGAACATGGCAATGAAACAAGCAACTGCAGAAGAATACCAGCATTCACCATCACGAGTCAAGGAGGAACCAACAAGCAAGTCTCCAAGCCATAATGATAGAAAAACCATCTAAGAATATGCAGTCCACCCTAAATGAGCCTGACTGAGGTGACATGAACTGCCACCAATCCTGCTCATGCTCACTCTTTTCCCCTCCCTCTATTTTAACTCGAATCCAATCCAATCATCTTTACTTTGTTAAGTTCCTGAAATCATCAAACAAGTATTTCTCCAACTCTTGGAGACAATTAGATCTATTTCTAGACTAGGGTGTCTTTTATATCCGATGATTCCAAGAGCGAAATCACTGCCTTGGATTTCATTCTTTTTGAAGACTAAATGCTTCATCCCTTACTCACTTCCAAGCCTCATTTTATCAGTTACACTACTCCTGACATAACAAAGAGAAGCCTAAAACCACCAAAAGGCCTCTCACGACAGCAATCTTCACGTCTCGCGAAGGACGCCCGACCACATCGATCGCGATTTTCAAGTCCAGATTGCACTATCCGCAAATGAGCCTAATTCAATTAAGGTTCGAAAATGAGGTGAGCGACGGTACAAGGACGAAGTAATTGCTGACCTGAACGTCGGACGCTCGCTTGGTCTTGAGAGCCAAGCAATCGACGAGGGCGCTCCATTTCCCGGAGCAGTTGTCGAGAACCCCCAGCCGGTAGTACTGCTGCATCTGATGGACCGGAGCTGCCGCAACAGAATTGCCGAGAATTACAAAATCGCAAGAGAAAGGAATGGCGGAATCACAGGCCAAATTCGAGGCGCGCAAGGTCAAAGACGAAGTAGAACATCCTCTGAGAAAGAGAGAGTACAGTAGCAGAACCAAAGGGAGTTGAAGCAGGTGGTGCACGACAGGCGCCGCCGGGGGACGGAGGAGGCTTCTTCGTCCGCCGACGCCATGGCGGCGAGCCGGTCGCCGGATGGAAGCTGGTCGCTGGGGGGCCGGGGCGGTCCGCACGTGCCGATTGCGGGACGCGAGGGCGGGGGAGGTTTTCTGTAAGACCCGTCGAAGCCTGCGGATCCGATCCGGGCTTTTAAGCCGGGTCGGGTTCCGTTTCATTTTCGGCTTTTTTGCTACCCGAGTGCTATGTTAGAAGAAAATATATACAGACGATTTTGTCGATGACAACGTTGACATGGCTTGATTTGTATTGCAACTAACTCTAATGATTGAATTCTGAAACTCTCCCTTTTTATTCATTGTTTTTCTATTATGTGCTATTAATACGTGGTATAACAATCTCACAAATGAAATTGAGTCAAATTAATCGTGAGTAGTTCAAAATTAGTTCGGAGATCACTTGAGATTGACTATTCAATGTTTAGCTCCAACTATAGTTGGACCTACTTAAATATCTTATCAAGTCAAGTTCAAGGGGCTCGCAATTTTGATAAAACTATTTTTTCTTAGGAAAAAAAAAAAAGGAAAGAAGAAGAGCTTCTATTTTATTTTAGTAGAATTTAATTGTTATAAAAAGGCTACATGTCATAAAATTTGAATTGTGGAGCCCAAGTTCAAGTTTGAATTATTTTATTTCCTCTAATTTACCAGAGTTAAATTGAACTTAAGTATCTCTCTTTTCTATTTGAATTTAGCTTAAGTGAGAAATTTAATACTCAATTGAGCTGGAGCTGGCTAGAATCGAGTTTTATTGAGTTTGTGATTCAAGTCAAGCTTAAGCTTGTAACTATGTCAGCGAGACCTAGTTCAACTAATGCAGAGTCTTTTCCTCAAACAAATAAAATAATCATAAAATGAGTATCAGCTGTTGTTTCGACATAACACTAAAGTTTTTTATATAAAACATTGAGTCTACAATTTTTGCACAATATCTTTATGATTTTTAAAAATTTGTTTTCATTTTAAGGGAAAAAACCACCAAAAACTCTAAACTTTATCAAAAGTGACAAATTTACCCCAAACTTTTTCTCGCGACATGAAAAACCCGAAGTTTCTTAATCGTGACACATTTACCCCGAACTTTCATTTGTGACACAAAAAACCCTGAATTTTCATTTTTGTGACATATTTACCCTAAATCATAGGGATATTTTTGTCTTTTTACTTTTAAAATTTTTTTCTTTTTTTCTTTTTCTTCTTTCTTCCCTCCGTCGGAGCTGGCGGAGGAAGGCCGGCGTCCGGCGAGGGCAACGGTCGGCCTCGTCGGCGTCGGGCGAGGGCCTCCCTCGCCGATCCGGCGAGGGTCCGCTGCGGCGGCCCTCGCGGGACGCCGGCGAGGGCGGCCCTCACGAGACGCCGGCGAGGGGTGCCCTTGCCCGCTTCGGGCAAGGGCCGCCCTCGCCGATGCCGATGAGGGCCTCCGTCGAGCGAGGGCACCCCCTCGGCGGCGTTGGCCCAAGCGAGGGCGACCCTCGCCCGACGCCAACGAGGGCCGCCCTTGCACTCGTGTCGGGCGAGGTCACCCCTCATCGGCGTCGGCCCGGGTGAGGGCGACCCTCGCCGGGAGGCCCTCGCCCGACGCCAATGAGGGCACACGCGGCGAGGCACCCCTCGCCGAAATCGGCCCGGGCGAGGGCCACCCTCGCCCGTGTCGGGTGAGGGCACCCCTCGCCGGCGTCGGCCCAGGCGAGGGCGACCCTCGCCCGACGCCAACGAGGGCCGCCCTCGCTGCGTCGGGCTAGGGCACCCTCGCCGGCGCCGGCTTTCCTCCGCCGAGGCGGCGGAGAAGAAAAAAAATAAAATAAATAAATAAAAGAAAAAAAAGAATAAGACGAAAATGCCCTTAATGGAGTAAATGTGTCACGGTTTATAAAGTTTGGGGTTTTTTTAGTATCACACAAAAAAAAGTGGGATAAATCTGTCACTTAAGACAAAATTTGGGGTTTTTGGTGGTATTTTCCCTTTTAAATTTAAGAGGGAGATCATTGATAGAAAATGGAAGAAACTGCCCAAAAGGTCCAACTTTCCCCTGTTTATAACCTGTATATCAGCTCTGATGAAACATTGGATGGCACAAGCTCACTGACGCGCAAGAATAAAACAGTGTTCCCACCCCATTGCCTTTGCCTCTTCTTTGTTTGAATTGATTGACTTTGCGAAAGTGGGGAAAAACTAGAAAAGAGAAAAATAAAAATAAAAGATCAGCAGTATTACAAAATTCTAAAGCACTGGCCTCTTGCTACATCCACACCCAAACAATCGTCTTACTGAAATAAACTGCTCATATCATATAATTAATCCTGTACAAAGCCAAGGCACTAAAACAATATGTTTTACATTTTTGAGAAAACAATGCGATCATTTCGACAAAGAATCGCAAGATGTTGATTCTGACGAAATGAAGCTACATTGGAGCATTACAAAATCAACCCGTCCCCCAATTTCAGCGTTTTCCCACATCTCGCTCTGTACAACTGTTCTCGAGTTCAGTCCTACCAAGACCAGGAACCGGAACCCCACAAAGATCCATGAAAACCAATTGTGGCAAGGCCTGCTCCGATCTCCTCTCCATTAACTTATGAGACATCCGTGGCCCTGAAGGACCTTATCAGACTTGCCTCCAACCTGAGCCCGATAAATCTAGAATTAGCGAGCCTCGATAGCCCAAGCTTAGAGGATTCTTTTACTATACTGGTTTCTGAGAAACCTGGATCTCCATGGCTACCTAGCTTAGAGGCATCTCAAAAAAAATCACGAGAACGGAAATTCTTGTGAGGACTATGTGAAAAGCATCTTCAGCTCCTCTATACGTGCCGTGCGAACTTCTTGATCTGTCAAAGCACCGGATATGATTCGCTGTTTACGTGCTTGCACTGCTTCCATCCTCTCCTCAACTGTTCCCTGCCATTTGCAGATTTCAACAAATTGTAAGACTCTAAAAACACAAAACCCTCAAGAGGAGAAAACGTGGTTATGGGTGACAATCACACAGACGTAGTAAGGACTTTATCAGAGAAATAGCCACCTCATGCAAGTACGTAAATAATGCACCTGGTGGCAACCAAAATCATCTTCAAAGAAGCCAAAATAAAAGGGAATGAGCATAAATCTAAGTGCATTAGTGGCAACAGCACTCGAGTCAAATGCCGCAATCATGGATGTGAATGATGTGATTATCAAAAAATTCTTCAACCAATAAAAGAAATAAACCCAGTTACCCGCCACATGAACAAACATTGTTCACAGGATAGTCATCTTTTTTTGGCCAGACATGATAAGTCACCTCGACAAGACCTAATTACAACCCCCCAAACTTAAAGAGTTTTGCTGCTGGAGTCATTAAAACCAAAAACGTCAAACCCATCCATACAACTACTCAATCTAAGGAAATAGGGAAAACCTTCACAATGAACCGTTTGATCATCACACTTTTTGTTTGCCCAATACGATGAATGCGCATGACCGCTTGTTCCTCCACTGCTGGATTCCACCATGGATCCTGCAGAATATTTTAGGACAACATAAAAACAATATTAACAAATTTTGTTCTTTAAGACCATATGTAAATATTTGCCTAAAATTTTTCAAGCTTGTGAAAGAATATTAAATTTGGATATTACTGCAAGCAATACAAGGCATAACCGAACTTCATATAAGGAAGCCCCCAAGGCATTGAGAGTGGATGCCAATCAGATGGAACACAAAAGTTAACTGAAATGTTCCAGTTCTTCTACATGAGCACTTTCCCTGTGTTGTTATAATCTTGAATAAAGCCACATTCCCTATTACCTTTTTCCTGATGCTAGAATGTATCTTACATCTACTAATCTTATCCAAACAAGGCAATTTTGATCCTAAATATTTCCCAAAAGCATCTTTCCACCATACTCTTTGAAGTTATCATCAGCAACAAAAGCTGAAATCAGATCATAGAGATACTTTATCAAAGATAGCATGAAGTACGGCTTATCCACCAGTGAGATAACAAGAGGCAATGCATTTGATCCAACTAATCCAAATAGTACCAGCTTACCATGACGAAAGCATTGGAAGCAGCTATCAAATTTACTCCCACCCCACCAGCCTTCAGTGACATCAGTAAGACCTAAGCCAAAAGATCATCCATGAAATCTATCAGCCAAAATAAATCATCACCCCATCTCCAGCAAAACAGATGTGGAAATGAAAACAAAGTTAAAAAAAGAAACCAAAGGAGAAAAATATCTATGCTAACCAGAATATCATTGTCCTCTGAAAACCGTTTAATCACATTTTCACGCTGTTGCTGACTGAGAGACCCATCCAGACGAACAAATGGAATCTTATTTCTGCAAAAGAATCCATGAATATTTCAGATGATAAACTAGAAAGACCCGTAACGAAAATTGACAACTATGTAAATGTGGAAAATATCGCTAGTACTTAGATTCCATTTGTTTCAAAGAAACTAAATGATTTGAAAAACATTTTCTAAAAAATAATTAATTGTATTGTTTGCAATAATTAGTCTATGAATTTTTTTTCCATTATCAATAAGAATTTGTGTCGACATATTTTCATGAACGGTGAATATATTTTTCTTTAAAATATTTTGTAAGCGATATAAGCAATCATTTTTAGAAAAACATTTTCCATATCATTCATTTTTTACAAACAATGAACCCTTAATTGTTAACAGCCTAAGGATATTCACAACTCTTTTAAGTTTGTATCTATAGAGATAACCTAAAAAACTGCTTGCATATAGACAACTAGACAGTATTTCAAGCATAAAGCATGGGGCAACAAAAAAGCAATTCAGCACATACACGTAAGCTGTTTATATGAAAGTTGCAGGACCTAGGCAGGAGAAGAAGTGCACATTAATAGTGGTCCATATATGCTACACAATGAAGTGAGGAAAAAGGAGGTTTGGATGACTTGAAAATTTTGGATCCAAACCAACTATACATCCCTCTTAGTGAGATACTAAGGTACTCAAAAAAAAAAAATGCTGGCACAAAATCCTACCGAGAAAGAGGAATCTGCAAAAGGTCCAAAAAGGCAGTCCATTGGCTGAAGACAATGCTCTTTGAGCCTGAAGACTTGAGGTTCTCAAGTTCATGCAAGAGAGCAGAAACTTTGGATGATTCAACCCAGTTTTTCTCAATATCAACCTGAAAACGACTTTCAGTTGGTGCCGTGATCAAATCTTGTCTGGTGATAGTTTTCCTGTAAGTACAACAAAGATTACAATACTTACTGACATATGCAGATTTAAAATTGGACAAGACTCCAAGGATAGATGAAAAATTGATGTTTAGACTTCTAAAATTTGTGTGAGCTTTCCCAAAATACCTACAAACAGGACATAAACCAGAATTTGAATTACGCCAACTTGCCAAAAGACACTCTCGGCATAGGCGGTGAGCACAAGCTGTTAGAACTGCATCTTCAAAGGCTTCAAGACATATCGGGCATTCTCCTACTTCCCCCTTTCGGAGCTCTTCCATGACCTCTTGAACATAAGCCCGCGATGGTGCATTGTTGTTCCCCTCATCCAGGTCGCTCAGACTTCCTTTCAAGAAACGTCTCGCTAGCTTATTCAAGTCAGCATATTCCTGTGTATCCCCTCGACTGGACAGACAAGCCACACATCCTTAACATTAACATGATAAGAGCTTCCTAATATACAGAACTAGATGTAACACAGATAGTAAGCATAATAATGCAATGAAAAGAATACTATCAGAAATCACAATTTCGCAGTGCCATCCAGCAATTAGATGTTCTCAAACAAGAATCAGGGGAAAGAATCCTACAGGAAGCATTGTTTTCCCGCCCTATTCCATATTCATGGAAAGAACAATAGCTGTCAGGAGTCAGTTATCACTCATTTCTTCTTTTTCCAAATCTATGTTTTCTAGAAATAATTTGACAGTTTCAAAAATTTTAAAAGCACATAATGCGATGAAAAGGTGTAGAGTCCAACATAAACAAGAAAAAGAATAATCATGCAACACAATTCCTGCTTAATAATGATGATGATGATGATGACAACATTAACAACAACAACAACAACAAAAAATAAAAAATCGAATATGCTTGCTCAATAAAAGTATCCATTTTCTTGACCATTAGGACTTCTCATATTACTAGTCAGTGTATCTTTTGATGGAAGAAGAGATATATCTAGGTAGAAAACGACTCCTCCACAATCACACAAGTAGGTTTATGTTTAGCTCTGCCAAAACAAGAGTGTCCTCTGTATGAGTTAATGTATTCTATTTTCCCACAGAAAAGCTAATAGTTAAGATATGGAATATGAAGAGAGAGCACATGGGAAAAGCAGATTCCAACAGTGGCTAGATGCTAAACATATGAAGAGTGAGTGTCAAGAATTTAGCAGCACTTCTCATCATTTTAGTTTCTGGTAAGACCACTACCCCAGAGTTTGGGATAATATTTCCATGTCTATACAGACACAGAGAAATTGGGATCATATTTCTGTTCAAAAAGACTTCTTAAATTTACCAATATCCTAACAATATTCCCAGTGTTATGCAATAGCATACACCAGCTCACCTCCATGAAGTGATCATCATACAGAGGCAATGCAACTATACGTGATAGTAAGGATGAACACACAAAGATAACACACCTCATCACAAGAAATGGGTGATCACAACATTGGCGAAGACGTAAAAGTAACTCCAGTATTGAAGCATAATTGTGAAGAACCCGGCCTTGCTCAACAAATTGATCAAACTTGACCTAGAGAAATTAAATGCTTAATCATAATGGGAATAATAGTGTCTGATCATAATGAGAATAATAATAAGAAACCCTATTCCATTTGTTTCACAAAAATCAACAAATTGGAAAATATTTTCCAAACTTTAATCATTTTGACCACTCAAGAGAAAGAATCAATGAAAATATTTCCATTACTGTAACAATCAACGCCAAAACATTTTTGCTGATAGCGAAAACATTTTTCAAAATTCATTTTCCTAAGAAATATAGATGATAACAATTAGGAAAACATTATCCAAATTATTGATTTCTATGAGACATATGGAGTCTAAATGGAAATTTATCTTCCATAACACTGCCGATGGTTACACAAACCTTGGATTTTTTAAAAAGTGCTTCATAGAAGTCCTTTTCAGCTTCACTTAATTCACAATAGACAACCTTCATATCAGCTGGAGGAAGAACTAGAATGGGCCTGCAGTTGCATAAATTGAAATTTAGATTCAGATTACACAGATGGAAGGGACCAAGTTCTGACATGTCCATCTGCTCACCTTCCGTCTCGATCAGTGGTGCACTTTGTTCTTCTCAGCATAATCGGCTTTAAGATTGTTTGCACCAGTTTCAACCCCCTCTCGTCCCCTTCCTCAAAGGGTTTTTGGATGAGTTTATTCCACCTAGACAAAGGTTTATAGATCATATAATTAAAAGAACTCTATAACTATATATTTAAAGGAAAATTCATTAGTAAAGTAACAAAGGAAGATTCACAACATCCCACAAAATTAAGAATAGAAATTAAAATCTCTATCAGATCCTCAGTCTTTGAACTATTAGAATTATTTCTAAAGAGGAATCCCAGAAACCAACAGAAACACAAAGTCCCGAGAATACATACCAAAAACATATCAGTGGCCATGACCCAAGCATTGAACAGCAATTGAACACTGAATAGCCACTAAAAAGGACTAAATTGATTATTTGCACAAATTCTCAGTTTCCCAGTTTCTGTCATCATATTTCTTCATAAAACAAAAACTCAAGAAAGTTTATGAATTATGATCACAATTAATCAGAGAAAAATAATGGCCTTTAGCATATCAATGATATCTTTGTCATCCACTGAACTTGATACTAACCCTCGAGCTTATAAAAATTCAACTTATCCCAGCAAGTTCTGAGAGTATAAAGGTTGATGACAAAAATTTGCATTATCTGAGCCACAATAAGTTCAAGAACTGAACAAGCCAGTAAAAGGTAAACCGATGTCACAATGAGCAGCAAGCCATGGGCTGCTAAATCTGACATTCCATAGCTTTTATCAATTCTTGTGCACAATCTCAAAATGATGTGAGAAGGTTCGGCTATTAATTCCAACTACACATGATTAACTGAAACACATCATCCACTCTCAACGTACCTGTTATATCAATCAGCTAAGGTCACCACAACATGAGCTCCTCTTCAAGGGAAGATGAGTTTCAAGCAATCAGTTAATTCGTAATGGCTCAAGCTTATTATAACGTCATACTTACACTTTCCAACATTCAGCAGTTCATGAAAAACGGAAAATTGAATAATTTTTAATGTATGAAGAGGCTTCTTGGAAATTATAGTTTGTGATTTTAAAGGCAATCCTTCATATGTCAAAGATACCAAGACTTTTCTTCGTAAATGGATGCTCTAAGCATCAAATTACATAAAGAAAGGTGGAAGAAGTGTAAAAGGCTTACCATGCCCAATTGGCCCAGGGCTCCACTCTCAGAAACCGAAGAAGACTGTAGATGTCCTCAAGACTGTTCTGTGACAGTAAAATTACACATGCCAAGGCCCAACAATATATCAGCTAAAAATGGATAATAGTTTTTCTTGGCCTGAAACATGACTTCAAAGTACAGTAGAGAAAAAGGGACAAAGCTAAATCCAGCACATCTCTGAAGTATTTATTTGCCTAATTCTTCCAAATCCATATACATTTGGGTCTCCAAACACTTAAATTAAAAAAGTTCACCTGAATGGGGGTACCAGTCAAACACCATCGGCAATTGGCAACTAAGGCAGCAGCAGTCATAGAAATTTGGCTCTTCGAGGATTTTATAGTATGTGCCTCATCAAGAACCACTCTGAACCACCGAACTGAGAAAAGCACCCCACTCTCCCCAGAATTCTGCAAAGTAATCAATTGCACAAAAACTTATGTGGCCTACTTATATCTAGACTGAGAGAGAGAGAGAGAGAGAGATCTTTAAGCTACCTCTCCAGAATATTCAGAGGTTAAAACACCATATGTAGTGATTACAACATCACTTTGTGCTAAGAGTTTTGCATCCTTTGGTCGACTTTGTCCATAATGAACATACACAGACAGAGACCCAGGTTGTACATGAGTTTCAATCTCAGCCTGTCAAAACAATTCTATGGATCCGGTCACTTGCAAATACAAAACCACCCAGTCATGTAAATCATGACATAAACACAATACAACCTTCTCCAATAAACAAAAGCAACCCTTTTTGTCGGTCCAAAAAGCAACCTTAGCATTAGCTTATTGTATTACCCCTACCTTCCACTGGCCTAGCAAAGTCATTGGACATACAATCAGACAGCCACCATTCAACATCCTCTGCTTCATCAACCTTTGAAGCCTGAGAACTTATTTTCCCTTTTGGATGAATTTGGAGACTGCTCTAATGTCTTTGCAACTTCAGAACCTTCATTCAGTGGTTGAGTTATGTTTGGACTGCCCAAAGATTCACCTATTTCTTTATGAGTGAGGAGGAGAGCTATAGTCATGATGGTCTTTCCAAGACCCATAGCATCTGCCAGAATCTTCAAGAAGAATCATAAATTCAATAAATAGGATGTTACAATATAAACCTAACTTAAAGTAGTAATGCTCAATTACATACTCCTCCCCTTGCCATCTGAAGCATGCTTGGGAACTCTATTGTAGCATCCCCCGAGAATGCATTCAAATAAACAACAAGATCCCTCCTAAAAAAGAAAAAATCATCAGTGAACCAACTCTAAGCAAACAAATGGTTAAAAAAAATACCAAAAGCAGTACAAATATGCCATACTTGTCCGCCAAACGATATGCCTCCCAGCATGGATGAAGTGTGGTCGCCGCCTCATCCATGCAGTGTCCCTTCTCCCGTTGGACCATCCAGTGAAGTGCCTGCTTCTGATATGGACGGAGTTCACAGTGAAGCGTACATGGAGGATCCATCTCCTGCAGTATTATATTGAGAAGTGACTTTGATTCAAATGCTGCTAACTGTAACACAACATAGATGATAAAATAACACAATGCATATGATACCTCCAAATCAAGATTATCTCCAACACCAACTATCCTGTCAACATCAGAATCTGATAAGGGCTCCTCATTTTCAGCTTCATCTCCATTTTGACATGGATTATGAGACTTAATAGGTCGTGACAAAGGGATTGGAAGACCAGAGCTGAGCTGTCAAGTTTTATTCTTTAGTTGTTGAATTTTTAAAAACGATGTACAAAGAGGAAAATACTATTCATATACCTTTGAATCTAAGGGCCTTTTCCTTGGAAATATATCATTGGGAGTCAACTCAGCCTACTTAGCAAGAGACAAAGATGTCAATAAACACATATGGAGAAGTGCAGAAAAATCACCAAATCACATTAAACAACCGTAGCTTCACAATTGTGGAGAAAAATCAGACCTTCTTAAAGGGTGTTAGGCCCAGCAATCGGAACAGATTTGGGAATGGATGTACCACAGATTCATCAGTAACATTACTGGCTGCCTTGAGCGAGGCCTGCTTTTGCTCGTGGAACATGGAACTATTGATGTATACACTGGGTAAAAGCAAACGTCCAACATCATCAACTGTTCTATGCAGCATTCAGACAATGCAAGGAATAAAACAGAATATCATCTTGTTTAAAGAGTTGCAACAGTGGGTTAATGGTGTGACTGGCTGTAATGGCTACGACTCGTGAATTCATAAAGAGACATACGCAGATCACAACTCGCCAGCCACCAGTTGACGTTACCTTATTGATAACGGAACCGAGTCCATGATGCCCAACGTTTCGGGAGCAGACTTGCACCATCCCTCGATCTTCACCTTCTGATCTCTCACCAGTGGCACGAGACAACGAGCCCACTCATTCGGAATTCGACCAATCTGCCAACATTGCCATCAAAAAGCTCAGCAGTAAGAACCAAAAATCAACAGAACCCAAAGAAAAAGGCCACAACTTTTCAAATTTGAAGTTAAATGGAACGGAACATACCTCTCCGCATTCCTTCGTAGAAAACCTCACAATCTCCGAACAAGCTGCAGCGCTCCGTCCTCTGCCGAATTTTCCAGGCGAAGGCGACGCGGCACTCTGCTTCGACGGAAACGTGAAAGTCAGCTTTTCTCCAGGCTTCACTCTTCTCCCCTTGCAGGTGGAGAGCCCAGCGACTTCGCCCCACCCAACAAGCCACCATTTGCTCTCCGCCCCCGATGACAATTCCCCGCCGTCTTCAACGCCCTCTCTCAAAACCGCTCCATCCGCCGCACCTCCGCCCGGGCCATCCAACCCGCGCCCCACGACCTCATCCGGCCTCCCTCTCGCAACCACGCCGTCGCCGCGATTCGAGACTCCGGCGTTCCTCCGCCGAGGCTGAGACTGAGTCTGAGTCGTCGTCGGCGGCGGCGGCGGCGGCGGCGGCGGAGGCTGCCGGGGCCTCTCCCGCGCCTTGAAATTTGGGGTGTCGAAGATGATGTTGATGGCCCGGGTGGCGTCGTTGCTCGCGAGGTGGAGAGCCCGGATGATGTCCATGTCCGAGAAGTCCGCGCCGACGACGGACCGGACGGTCGACAGCAGCTCGTCCGTCGCCTTGTTCCCCATCGCCGCCGCTAGCCCTAAATCCTAATCTCAGGCCGGGCAGAATCGGAAACCCCCTCCCCGGCGCCGCCGATCGGAGGGGCGACGCGAGTGTCGCCGGATCGGAACGAAGGATTTCCGAAGGATTTCCGAAGGGTCAAGTTCGAATCGGCGAGCGGCGAGAGGCGAGAGAAATGCTGAAAATGGCGGGGCCGGCGGTGTTGAGTCGGGAGCGAAAATAGAGAGAGAAGTGCCGCGAGAGTGGGTGTGCGCCACTCCGCTTCTTCCCTTCGCCCTTCCCGCCACGGGGAGAGCGTGGTTTTGATGCGGGACGTCCCACGGTAGCAGGTGTAGGGACGATGTAAAAATGGCTTGCTTTGGTTTGGGCTTTTTGGAGGATGTCTCGGCCCATTGTCGCGAGGATCTTTCGATGAAGGTGGATTTGCCGAAAGAGAACAGCGTTTGGTTGATGTGTAATTTGTATAAAGCAACATTTAGGGTAAAGCAAAAGTGTAATTGAGTTTTAAAATTTTCAAAAAATGCATGCAATTCATAAAATGTATTACAAAAGTACAATTGAGTTCTTCAACTTTTAGAAAGTATAATCAAGTCTTAAAACTTGTTAAAATTGTTCAATCAAATATTTAAGTTGATTACATTTTTTTAAATTTTAAGACTCAATTATATTTTCATGACAAGTTATAGAACTTTATTGCATTTTTTGAAAATTTTAGAATTCAATTACACTTTAATAACTAGTTTTAAGGCTTAATCATACTTTCTTTATAAATTTTAAGACTTTTAATGTACTTATCTTTAAAAAAAAAAAAAAGTGAGAGATCGGCAAGCATTTGTGGAGAGGGCATGGACTCAAGGCCAAAGTCGAGGGGAGCTTCAACGAAGAAAAAAGGAGGATTGGTGGCAACCCTAACCATAACAGATTTCATCATGACCCTCTCTGAAGCTCAACAAAAGCATCAGGCGATAGAGGTCGATAAAGCTTGAGCAAGGTCCATCACAACCCCAAGCGAGGGCTGCTAAGGTCAAGCAACCCTAAGGGATGAGCTACCAAGATGCAAGACCTCAGGCACAACAAGGCAATGTCAAGGCCGTGTGACCTCAAACTTCCTACGTTTGGCCTTTCAATAGTCAAGCTTTCCAAATCTAACTTTTAACCATTGGCGTGACCCTTGCCGAGGTGATGCCAAGGTCGCACAAGTTAGGCAATGGGTCGCCGAGGCCACATGATACTTGTGTTGTGCATCCTTGGGCAACCCAACGTACTGTCCATGTAGCTCCAAATTTTGCAGATTGATTATACTAGAATAATTAAATATAAGTGGAGGCAATTTCGAAATATAAAAAATTTATTAACCTTGAAATCTCCTTTCAAAAATCCTGAAAGCTCGAGATACTATCTTTAAGTTTTAAGCTCTGCCAATACCGACATTGCTCAAAAGAGGTCCAAAAAAATTGCTAAAGGCCCTTACATTTGCCCAATGATATGTAGAGACCTAGAGCTCATTTATAATACTGAACCAAAGATACCCAACCAAAGTTTTTCCTTTCCTTCAAAGCAATTATCTGTGCGAACCTCGGAATCATAACCATTTATTTAATTAATGCTTTTGATGCAACTTGCAGCATTTTTTGTTTTGCTCAACCGAAACAAGCAAAAGAAGCGCCTAAGAAAAAAGATATACTAAAATAATTATCAGATCCTCGATGCCTAAAAATTTCAAACAGACTCGTCTTCGCGCCCTGCCCTCACGTGAAGCCACACCACCGCACGCCATCACCGTAGCACGTGGCACGCTTCAATCACTTGCCCATATCGTCACCGCACGGTGCGACCAATTGATCTTCTCCCTCGGGTGTGAAGCGTGACTACTGTAACGGCGATGGCGTGCGAAAGTCGGGGATGGCGGCGGCGTGCAGTGGGCGGCTCGCCGTAAGGGATAGGATAGGCAAGGGTGATTTTGTTTGAACTGGGGGCATCGAGAGAAGAATAATTGCTCATCTTGGTCGAGCGAAAACTTGCGATGACAATAAATAAATGAAGGTTTGAGAATGAGATCCTGTCGCAAAGAGATAAAAGGGAGAAAAATTAAAAGGTCAGCGTTTTCGAAATGAAGGCATCGTGATCCACTTCCTACGATGGAGTGAGTTTACGAACAAATTGGGGTGCAAATAGCATTTCGCGTGAGTAAAATGCATTATGAGAGCGCACATAATAATCATTATATTTATGTTTCATGACTATTTTTTTATTCCAAACTTGTTTCCAAACAAAAATCAATTTGATAAAATTATTTCATTTTTCTATTTTTTTGAATAGATTTCTACTTCATAAATAAGTTTGGAACAAATATAAATTAAAAGTAAAAAAAATTAACTTTTATATTTCTTGAACAAAAATGAGAAATAAAAACTCTTCTCATTATTTGTCCTTACTATTAGTCGGTTGCTCATCCGTTGTTGCCAACCATAGTTCGCCGTCTGTGGCCGCCACTCCTTGTTGCCTGACGCGCCCGCCATTTGCCCATTGTTGGTTGCCACATTTTGTCGAAAGGGAGAAATTTTGTATTGTCTTGTTATCGAATGAATTTATATTTTATGAATTAAAAATTTACATCGTTATCAAATGCGTATTTTTGTTTAAAAACTTATCCAATAATAAAAATAACAAAATATATTTCTTTTCCAAAAATTAAAATATGACCAAAATGGTTATCTTTTGCGTCATAAACATCTCTCTTCCAAACCTCACCGTGATTAGGTTTAGGTGGTATCCTCGAGACATAAAGACCTTTGTTTGCTATTCATGTTGCTAAACTCAATGCTCCGAGCCAAAGCTTAACGATAGCTTGTTGACAATATCTCTTTGAAATTATTTACCAAACACAATTACATTTCCCCGAGTAGCTTTGGGCTTTCAGCATTTGCATTAGACTCAAAGTCTCTTGCAAATGCTAAACCAAACGCAGCTATATCTTGAGAAGCTAATACTTCGCAAGAACTTGGACGGCGATAATTTTTTTAGTAAGGTTAGGACCCATAACATAGTGTTGCTCAAACTCTAAAACTTGTCAATCGCAAAATTTTCAAATTGTGCATTTAAATCCTAAAACTTGTGAATTCGTGTGCGTAATGCATGGATAGCTTTCTCCATTGATTCTTTTATCCTATGTGACCGTCAACAATCCTCATCACCTTAAATCAAATGACCTAACTAACACAATTCTTCTATTCCAACCCCAAATTGAATAAGTGAAGGTGCTACTCAAAATCAAGAACCCTAATTCACGTTTGATTGAGGATACGAACAAGCAAAGAAGCATGCCCTGTTCAGTAGGAAAATAACATTAGAAGTACCATAACTGTCATATAGTACTCATTTATTACCAAAAATTTTCATCAAATTACTTAAGGTGTGTTTGGTATCTTAATTTATTTTCAGAAATAATATTTATTTATTTTTATTCCCTAAAAAATTATTGAGTGAAATAATGCATTTGGTAATTAAAAAAAAAAATTTCTTAGAATAAAAAAAAATAGGAATGCATTTTGGTACAACCCACAATTTTTTTGTAATATAGAATTTCTTTTAATTTTTTGATAATTTTATTTTTTTTTTTCTATTTTCTTCCTCTTGCTCCTCCTCTAATCATCGTTGTTGGTGGCAGCTAGCAGGCGATGAGAAAGAAGAAGAAAAGAAAATGACTTAATTCTATAAATTATTATTGGAAATAATAAGTTTTTATTTATTTATTTATTTATTGTTTCTATTTCAAATCTATTATCCGGCTACTTTTATGTTTCGAAGAATAAAAAAATTGGTTGGCATTAGGAGTGATCAATTCCTAGTCCGATTTGATTTAGTTCGGTCTAATGGAATTTGATCGTTTAGCAAAAAATTATAAAATTGTAAAAAATACTAGAATTCTTACTATTTTAAAATTTATTGATAGTTTTTAAATATAAAAAAATATTTTGAAAAAAAGAGAGTCAGTCTAGTACAATCCCTCCGTCCGATCTAGTTCCCCTCGAAATTAGGATTTGGACTAAAAATTACCGGTTTCCTTTTTACGGAAACGGGAATCGGACTGATGCCATTGGGAATCGAACGAAACCAACTATCCAATCCGGTTCGGGTGATTCTCGATTCAAGCGGGCCGATATGCTCGCCCCTAATTGACATTACCAAACAATTTTTTTTTTTTTTTGGTTTCGGAAAACAAAAGAACAAAAAAACAAAGAAACAAAAAACGTTGCCATGCGAAGTCTTACAGCGCTTTTTAAACAAAGTTTTAAATCAAATGGCTCTTTTTTTAAAAAGGCAAGTCCAAGTGGACGATGGGTTGGTCATTCCCTCCCTAAACAACATTACACCTGGAAAATTCTTTCAAATAGACAAATTTCTCTCTCTTTTGACTTGGAATCCCTCTCCTGTTCGATGTTCGCACTCCATCATTGCTCACACCCCGTCTCGCACTCACTTACTCAATTGGCAACATCCTCTCTCATTTATTTACTTAATCAATGCAAGGAAAAATTAGGGTTTGACTTGGTGGTTAGAGGGAGAGGGAAAGAATTAGGGCTGGGTGCTAGATCGCGAAGCATTCGCCATCGTCATGGCTCCGTTGACATGTACTTGAACCGCTTTTGCTTATTGTCCTCTCCATAGCAATATTTAGATCTGAATTTTGCTTCAAAATCGTTGGTTTGAAGTAGGGTTTCAAGGAGAGGTGAATCTCGGGACAAATCGGCAAGCATTATGCTTATTCCCACGTTCGTCTTAGCTTTGTTGACATGAACTCAAGCTACTTCTGCTTATTCTCCTCTCCATTGTAAGAGCCAAATCTTAATTTTGGCCCAAAAAAGTTAGTTTGAAGAAGAGGTGAATTTTGGGACAAATCAGCAAGCATTATGCTTATTCTCATCTTTGTCTCGTCTTTGTTGACATGAACTTAAGCCACTTCTCCTCATTCTTCTCTCCACTGTAAGAGTCAAATCTTAATTTTGGCCCACGGACGTTAGTTTGAATTACGGTTTCAAGACGAGGTGAATTTTGGGACAAATCGATAAGCACTATGCTTATTCTCACCTCCATTTTGGCTCTGTTGACCTCAACCTGAGCTGCTTCTACTTATTCTCCTCTCCATTGTAAGAGTAAGATCTTAATTTTGGCCTGAAAATGTCATTTTGAATTAGGGTTTCAAGGAGAGGCGAATTTTGGGACAAATCAGCAAGCATTTTGTCAAGGTTTGAAAACGTTGAATATCTGACATCCCAAATCGGAGGTGGCACTATTTATATACATATTTAATAAATGTAGCACTTAAGTGATCCCATCAAAAGTTTCGGTATTAAAGCGAACGTCATATGGAAATTATGGCATCTTTAGTTTCATTTTTAGCGACTCCCTTCAAAGCTGAATCAAAGGTATTTTGCTTCTATAGTCTCCAAACACCATTGTGATATGGACAAGAAAGAGCCGATGAGAAAGTTTTCTATAAATGCGCTTGGTTTTAATAGCATGGGAAGGCTAGTCTTTTCTATGGTTGAGTCCAAAGGTATTGCATTGATTAAGAGAAGCGGACTAAAATGTGATTCGTGGTAATAAATGCAAACTATTAAAGTGGAGTTAGGGTTGAATCACTTGGTACCCTAACAATTATTTCTTTCTTTATACCGTTGCCACGTATGCATGGTCATGACACACACAACAATGCGAGATAGATGAGGAAACATTGAATAGAAAGTCCATAACTCGAATAAGGAAAACAGTTGAGTTTCGAATCTTAGAGCAGTCGATAAAAAGGAAAAAAAGAAAAAAGTCACTTTTCCCCTCACATATATCAAATAAAACTACTTGCCAAACAGCTCAAATAAAAATACTTCAAAATGCTTGCCAAATACCCCCGACATTTTACCAATGAGCCTTAGAGATTAAAAGTTCATTAGAAAAGCGGAACCAAACGCAATCTTAATAACCTAGGAAGGGCTAGTCTTTTATATAAGTTGATCCAAAGGTATCACCTTGATTAAGAGAAGAGGACTACGGCGTGATTTGTAATAATAAATGCAGTCCATCGAAGTGGAGTCAGAGGAATCACTGGGTACCGTTATAATTCTTTATTTCTTCCTTTATACCATTACCACGTATGTATACTTCAAATATGCATACACATGATGCTTTTAGCAATGCGAGATAGACGGGGAAAAGCCGGATTGAAAGTCCAGAATTCAAAGAAGGAATGCAATCGAGGTTCAGAGGTTAAAATAGTCGATGAAAAGAGAAAAAAAAGGAAAAGTCACTTTTTCATTCTGTGCCCAAATAAGGAATTGCGAAAATTTCACAGTTCGCTATAAATTTCTGCCATTTTCAATTTCTCAACTGTTCAATTTTTCATAGAAGGCGCAACCGAAATCAGAAATCCGCCCGTCCCAAAGACGAAAGGGGGCTCCGGGGTCAGCCACATCATCACTATAAGAAAACGTTAGGGGAATTTGGCGGGCAACGATGTTGAAAGCCGGACTCGTTCCCGCCAATTTCGTGACTTTCGCTGTTTTATTTTATCGTACGTCAAGGGCACCAATAAGAACAGAAAAACAAAAAGAAAAAGAAAAAGAAAAAGAAAGCCCGCGCACTTAACCGATTCGAGTGGGATTTTTTTTTTTTTTTTTTTTGCAGGAGCGGCGAAGGTACACTGAGTTGACTCGTTCGATTCCTTGTTTTCCGACCATCGTCGTCTCTTCCCTCTTTCTTCTTCTTTTTTTCCTGTATTTTGGGAGTCTAGTACATTAGCCACAAATTCATATACTATTGATTTTAGGCCTTATTTATTTGAAACCAAAAACAACAGGAGAAAAAAAGAAAGGAATATATTTCTAGCGACTAATACTACATCCTTAAGTAAATACGAATTGACGATATGGAATGAATCCTCATAGTAAAGCTGGCCGAAGAATTGGACATGCATATCAAAATTATGATATGAAAAGTGAAATATCAATTCACGGGACATGTTATTTTAATGGATTTAATCGGTGAATTTGATTGATAATGGATTGAATAATTCAAGGTTGATCAGTTTCAGATGAGCAAAGGTGAGTTAAGAGCAACAAGGCTCAAATGAGTAAGAGCAAGTCATCAACAAGCGAGGAGGAGGATGAGTGAGGTTGGGGATAACGGAGAAAGATGCCGAGAAGAAAATTAGGGCTTTTAGGCTTTAAAACCAATTCCAAATTCGATCAAGTCAACTTGGTTTGTGGGTGGTACTTTGCTCAAAATTAGGAACCAAATTAGTTCTTATTGATTCCAATTTGGAATCAAGACAAGAATTGGATTGGTTCCAATAGAAACCTAGAACGAGATAAGTTTTCAAGGCTATCCAATGCGGTTTCCAAATAGAATCAATTCAACGTCATAGCTTTAGGATCTATCAGGAAGAGTTCTAATTTTTAGTTTGTGACTTTTTGCAAATCGACATTTATGAAAATACTTTGAATATTTCAAAAAATTCAAATAGCGATGTATCCAATCACAGTCCCCTTCAGTTGGCCTGCCACCGAGTGTTTATTGTGTTATGAATTTTCTCATTATTTTAACAACTCTAATCTTTGTTTTATTTTATTTTAGGTCTGAAGAGAAATTTATAAATGAATAATTTCTCTACGCTTCCCAAACGGAAGAAAACTTATACCAGTGTACCCAAAAAATAAATTTATTCGATAATCAACATTTTTTATACTTATTATCTATATAGCCTATCGAGCAAGCTGATTCTAGTCTTTTGTTAAAATAAAAATAATGTTGCAAAAGTGGAAAAGATTAGGAAAAACCTCAAGCCACTTTAGCTCCGTTTATTTCGTCGGTAACGAATAATTTGGAAAACATATTTCTAAATAAACCAATAAATCTCTAACCGTTAATCCAAGAAAAAGAAGTAATAATAATAACCGAAGTTCAGTTTTTGAATTTTCAAGAAAGCGCGCGTCGGTTCTCCTCCTCCTCCCATCTTCCTCCCATTTATTTTTATTTTTCTTCCCCTTCAACGTGGAAGCTTAAAAAAAAAAAAGAAAAAGAAAAAAAAGAAAGCAGCCCGAGTCACTCAACCGAGTCGGTCGAGTCAATGGTGCGTATCCGAAGAGACACGTAGAACTTAGCTCTCCCCCCGGTAGACTAGAAGAGAAGGCCAACCCCCCCAAAAAAAAAAAAGAAAAAAAAAGAAAAAGAAAAAAGAAGAAGAAAGATGGTGGCAGGGGGAGAGAGCCCATTCTCTCGTCTCTCTTCTTTTTAGGGCTTCTCCTCTCTCGTCGTTCCAGGTCGATGCTTCAATGGCGGTCATCCATCGCGACAAGGTATAACCCCTCCCCTTCCATCGCCGCCTTCGAATCTCCTCCACTGGCGGCGCCGCCGCCCACGCGCCCACGCGCCGATCGCCCGTCGTCATCGGCGGAAACGCGCTAACGCGGTCTGCGGTTGCGTTTTCCCCTTTTTTGCAGGACGCGCGCGAACCCTAATCTCGTCATCGGTTCTGAGGGAGGAGCGTCGCTATCGACATCCGGAGCTTCGGCGCGGGGGAGATTTCAGGATCTGAATTAGCGGTCCGCCGCGAGGATTGGATTGGTGGTAGATGGATCCGGCGGTGCCTAGGAAGCGGGGCCGGCCGAGGAAGCGGCCGTTGCCGGACGAGGAGAACGCGGCCGCCGGCAAGGGGAGCGGCCCGGATCCTAAGAGGCGGGCGGCGAGCGCGGTGCCGGTGGCAATGGTCGGCAGATACGTGCTGAAGGAATTCAACGGGAGGAAGTTCCTCGGGAAGGTGGTGTATTACGATACCGGTCTGTACAGGATTGAGTACGAGGACGGCGATCAGGAGGATCTGGAGAGCGGCGAGCTCCGTCGGATTATGATAGACGACGGCAGCTTCACCGAGGAATTGAATAGGAGGAGAAACAAGCTGGATAAGATGATATCCGATGCCGGTGTGAAACTTCCCGGGAAGAATCGGGCGGTTGATGTCGAAGCGTCTTTGCCGAGTGAATCGAGCGGTGCCCCAGTTCGCGAAGAGAGTGGGGATCGAGTCGATGGTGAAGGCGATGGCCACGCCGATTCATCGACTGATTCCTGCGAGTATGGCGAGGATGGAGGTTCGGGTTCGGAGTCTGAGGCAAAGGTAATACCCCCAGCTCCACAATTGCCACCGTCCTCTGGATCCATAGGCATCGCGGAGGAGTACGTTTCTCATCTGCTCTCTGTATATGGCTTCTTGAGGTCTTTTAGCGTTGCGCTCTATTTGTGTCCTTTTGGATTGGATGATTTTGTGGGGGCGCTTAATTCTTCGCTTCCGAATTCGTTATTGGATGCCATCCACGTCGCCCTGATGCGTTCATTAAGGCTTCATCTCGAAACCGTCTCTTCCGAGGGTTCAGAGCTTGCTTCGAAATGTCTAAGGTACTCACTTTGCGTTGCACTTTTTATTTACCTCGAGGTGATAAGTGGCCTCCTTTTCACATGCTGAAGCGTCGAACTTAAAATTAATAAAGATAGACAAGCTTCCTTGATTGTCCGCACACATATTGCTTACATGTCACTGGTTTCTAGGAGCTGGAATCAATTTTTAGTTGTGGCTAATTCACTTAAATAATCACTAACCATCCATTACAAATTGAAAAGCCTGGGCTTGTAAGCACATAATTTGCTTTAGCCAGCTTGTTTTCAACTTATAAGTAATCACGTCAGCTGATTTTACTAGATTAAGAAGAGCTTCTCAATTACTTGTGTGTTGTGCGACTTGTACTGCGGAAATGAAAATATGCAATACTTTTATTCTCTATTCTTTTTTTTTTTTTTTGAGTTTTTTTTACTTTTGTGCTTTCTTGGCTAAATGTTTCTTTGAATTCTTACATAATTTGCAGATGCATTGATTGGGACTTGCTGGATACTTTGACGTGGCCCTTTTACGTGCTCCATTATTTAACTGTGATGGGTCATGTTAGAGGGCAGGAGTGGAAAGGTTTCTCTGAGGATGTTTTGTACAGGGATTATTACTCCTTATCTGTTGGTAAGAAGTTGTTGGTTCTTCAAATTCTGTGTGACCATGCATTAGAGTGTGCAGATCTGAGAGCTGAGATGGACATGCGTGAAGAGTCAGAAGTTGGAATTGACTTGGATGGGGCTGCAAGTAATATATCCCAGAATGGAATGAGAATGGTCCATCCGCGATACTGCAAAACAACTTCTTTTCTGAACCGAGAAGCTGCAGGAGCCATTGCAGTAAGTTATGAGATGAAAGCACAGACTAATACAAATTATAAGGCCAATGGTTCGGAAGGTGTTCAAGTTGTTGCTGATACTGCAAATCTTGGTGGGGATGGAAATGGGGATGAGTGTCGGCTTTGTGGAATGGATGGGACCTTGCTCTGTTGTGATGGCTGTCCATCAGCATACCATGCAAGATGTATTGGCTTGGTTAAGATGCATATACCAGAAGGATCATGGTATTGCCCAGAGTGCACAATTGGTAGGATTGGACCCTCAATTACTTCAGGGACATCTCTTGTTGGAGCAAAGATGTTTGGGATTGATTCATACGAGCAAGTTTTCTTGGGTACTTGCGATCACCTACTGGTGTATGTTTTCCTCTACCTGGATAAGTCCATCTTTTATTTCTCGATTCAGATTATTGTTTCTTGGAATGTAGCAAACTGTCTTCTCTTCCTTTTATTGCCTGTCAAGACCCAGCATCCCTCTCCTGTTCCTTTTTTTTTTCCTCCTCTTATTTTGCCAAAAGATGTCCCTTTACTTCTTTGCAGTATTTGCTTACCAATTTCAAAGTTTTGCCAGAATTTGTTTGGTTGGGTCTTGAACTTTGCTGTTTAGCGAGCTATCTTCCTATTTTTTTTCTATTTGTAAGTACTCCCCCAATTATCTATTTGTTCTATTGAACAACGCCCAATGCTTTCTGCAGGCTGAAAGCGTCTATGTCCGAAAAGTTGTGCCTTAGATACTACAACCAGAAAGACATTGTGAAAGTCCTGGAAGCTATTAACTCCTCTGCACAGCATACGACTTTATATTTGGAGATATGCAAGGGAATCATACGGTATTGGAATATACCGGATAATATGTTTTCCCTCCCTCAAGTGAATGAAATGCAAAGGGATCAGGTGAATGACAATGACATAAAGATTTCTTCTCAACCACTCGATTCTTCTGTTGATGGAGGACAGAAGATTTTAGGTGCCGCTGGAATTGAGAATGTGAGTGGTGTAACTGGGGGTGATGCAGTTACTATTGCAACTTCAGTCCAGACATTTGCGAATGAAACGGCACGCCGTGAAAACGCTGGTCATCATATCAGTAGTAACTCAAATATGGTGAAAAATGGACCTCCTGTTGATATGAAGCTACTAGAGCACATCAAAGTGGATTCTGCGTCATCTTCTGGTTCAGTTACTCAGCAAGCTGATCCATCTGACACCACCCACCACGGTTCTGTTGACAGGTCAAGCACATCCAACTATGTTATGTGCACCTCTAAGAACAGCAGTGGCAGCTGCAATGGATACCCAGATGGTATTGGTTTACCCAATTTTAAGTCTTACCAGAGTAAAATTTTTTATAGCGTCGGAGTTGGAGGAGGTGCACAAAATGTAGGGGAGACTTGCATGTACACTGGTGCCCTTTTTAGACCTCAGGCATACGTTAATAATTATATCCATGGATGCATTGCTGCTACTGCCGCTGCTAATCTGGCAACCCTTTCAGCCGAGGAAGGCCAGATTTCAGAGGTTCATGTTTCTGGAAGTTCCAAAAAGCTCACATCTGCTAGCTCCCATCAAATGAAAGCTTTTATATCAGCTACCCCCCGATTTTTTTGGCCAATCTCTGAGAAGAAACTTGGAGAGGTGCCAAGAGAGAGGTGTGGTTGGTGCTATACTTGTAAGGCTCAAGTTATCAGCAGGAGAGGATGTATGCTAAATGCAGCAGCCCTGCTGGCCACTAAAAGTACAATTAAGATTCTTGGTGGTCTACCGCCGACTAAAAATGGTCAAGGGAGTCTTTCTAGCATAGTAACATATATTTTATTGATAGAGGAGAGTTTTCGAGGTCTTATTGTTGGTCCATTTCTTGGCGTGACTCAAAGAAAAGAATGGCGTGAACGATTGGTGGAGGCTGCAGATTGCACAGCAGTGAAAGGTCTCTTGCTTGAGGTAAGTTTTGCATGCTCATTATTTTGGTGCCAGCTTTGTCTTGTACCAAATGAGATTTTATTATGAGCCCGTGACTGAATTCTTTAGCTCTAGGCAACAGTAGGCATTGAATATTCAATAACATCAAGCTGGTGCAACAACGATAGGTGCCTCTTGATAAATTGATTTCTTTTCATTTAAGTTAGTTGACAAGGAAACCTCATCGAAGAAAAGGGCAAAAACAACTCAGACAATAACTTTTATAGTTTGAAAGGATTTTTTTCTTTTCATAAATAGCTTGAAAGAAGCATATAATTTGTACATTGGAATGTTCCTTTCCAGTGAATCATGCGAAGAAAGATTTATAAGATAGCACTAAAGAAGTTAGACCTGTGCAATGGATTTTGTTCTTTTTGACAGGGGCATGCTTTTGATGCACGTAAGTATAAACCGTTAGAAGAAATTCCAATTTGCTATTCACTAGATTTTTTTCAAATCCTTCATTATGCAGGTGAAAATGTATGTTCACATATCCTAGCAATCATTATTAGTTTCAAATCACTTTACTGGTGTTAATGCTTTAGTAGAAAATAGTTCTCTCTTTTAAATCCTCTCACTTAATGTCTGCCCTTTCTAATATAAGGATCTTTACACGGACAAAATTAACACATCTGTGTCTAGGTTTTAAACCTTCTACTCTGTTCTTATCAATTTCCTCCTTTTTCCAGATCTGTTGAAGTTCTCCCTTTGAAATCCTAAATTACCCTCTTGAATTTGTAATCAATTGTGCTTCATTGTCGAGTTCGGTGCATCGTGCACTCATGAGAACGGATTTATTTATTTGATGATTTCCACTGGCAGCTTGAGGAGCACATCCGCCCAATTGCGCTGTCTGGTGACTGGATTAAGCCAGCGGATGATTGTTTGATGGAGGCTTCTGTTACTCAAGGTGTTTCTTCCACTGTTGATACGGCACACAAGCGCGGTCCTGGTAGACGGAGGAAAAATGCTGCTCCATCTGATGTTGCATATGATGATGTTCTGGACAAGAGTTTCAGTTGGTGGCGAGGGGGGAAAGTATTAAAGCTTTTAATGCACAAAGCAATTTTGCCACGGTCATTAGTAAAAAGAGCTGCTCGCCAGGGTATTTTGAGTGTGCTATTATCTTCCTCATTTTAAGCTATCTTTCAACTTCCACATCAGATTGTCTCTGAGTCCTGAAGGATCCTGAATATTCTTGTTTTGTGTTCTTGTAGGGGGCCAAAGAAAAATTCCCGGTGTTCACTATTATCACGGTACTGAGATTCATAGAAGAAGCAGGCAATTAGCATGGAGAGCTGCTGTTGAAATGAGTAAAAATGCTTCGCAGCTTGCTCTTCAGGTCTGTGGTAATTTTCTGCCGTGTATTTCTGCATTCTTGTCTCTGACTGTGTATTTCTATTAAGCAAGTTGCATTTACTTTGAGGTTATTATGTACATTGAAGGAATTCTATTTATTAACCTCTTATGAGTTATGATTATATTTACTTGCATCAGGTTAGATATCTAGATTCTTATTTGAGATGGAGTGATCTGGTACGGCCAGAGCAGAGCCCTCAGGATGCCAAAGGTCCAGAGTTGGAATCTTCTGTTTTCAGAAATGCATTGATATGTGATAAGAAAGATCAGGAACGCAAGGTATTGTATGCTGTTGATTTTGGGATTCAAAAGCACCTTCCATCTCGTGTCATGAAGAGTATAATTGACATAGAGCAAAGTCAAGGAGGAAAGGAGAAGTACTGGTTTTCAGAAGCACATATTCCTCTGTATTTAATCAAAGAGTATGAGGAAGGTGTTGGCAGGTTGCCAATGCCTTCAGAGGACATGCGTTTCTTTCCGCATATCCAAAGAGTGCATTTGAAAGCTGCTCGCATTGATATATTCTCCTTTCTTGTATACCGGAGGGATAAGGTGGATAAGTTCTCTTGCAGTTCATGTCAACGGGATGTTCCACTCAGGTTGGTGGTTTTGTTGCTTAATCTCAATTGTCCATGTCTATAGAAGCTTGATTTCAGGGTTATTTTGATCCTGCGCTTCACTTATTTTTTTTATCTGTCCTGAATTTCAGGAATGCAGTCAAATGCAGCTCATGTCAAGGTATGCCTATTTGTAGCAACTTAATGCACATGCATTATGCCTATTGAATTGGTGTATCTGCCTCCAGCTTCCTCTGCTTAGGAAAAAACAAGAGAAAAACCATGTTAAACCTTTTGTTTTTCTATTAGTTCTACAGAAGGTCCATGAGAGTTATTTTAAACAGGCTTATTGTATTTGACTCATTCCTTATAGTTATGATTTGCCCTTGATGCTTCTATTTTAGCGACTGTAACTAATGTGGCAGGACTTTCGAAAATTATAGTCCTGGTCAGAGTATTTGCCAAATGGAAATGTATTTTGAAGAGATTTTTTTTCTAACACAAGTTGGGAAGTTGTTTGATGTGTTAAAGATTCTTGTGAATATCACGTAACTTTTTTGGCTGATGCTCTTATTGATCTTATGGCTCATTTAAATTATCAACCTCTTTTAGGAACAAGATGACTTTTTTACCTTCAGGAATAGAGTAGGATAGGTAAATACTTGCAGAGTCCTTAGATAATTTCTTTTTATTTGTCGTAGGTAGGATAAACAGGGGGAAGATGTGGTGTCCTTTCGGCAATTTGTTCCCTTATATATGTTCTGTTGAGTTGAGTATAGCCTTTCTTGCTTTTGTAGACATTAAAAAAATTATTGAGCCTTTATTTCTGAGCTTTTAGTGACTGAGATTATACAAACAGGTTTTCAGATTATTCCTTACTGCTGATTTCATCTCCTGCAATGTATTTGTCAGGTTATTGTCACGAGCAATGTATCGTAGGTTCAAGAATTATGGCAAATGGGTTTAGTTGCAGGCAGTGCTTCAATGCCAAAGCTTTTTCAAGGAAGGAAAGCACAGAATCTCCAACTAGTCCATTGCTTTTACAAACCCGTGAAAATCATGGCAATGGGACAATCATCAGACTTCCTAAAGTTCAGGTGTACAATCAGCCATTAGCATCTGCCAGACCTATGGGCAATGGTCAGGAGATAAAGCATGGCACTTCAGGATCTAGTTTGGCAACGAAATCCCGAGCTAAGCACCCTACATGGGGTGTTATATGGAGGAAGAAGAACTGTGATGATACAGGGTCAGAGTTCAGGCTCAAAAATATTCTTTTGAGGGGCAATGCAGATTTGCGCTGGTCTGGACCTGTCTGCCATCTTTGTGGGAAGCCATATAATTCTGAACTGATGTACATCCGATGCCAAAATTGCACCCGTAAGAATGTTTCTTAATAATTGGTGCTTTTTTTTTTGGGGAACCTGTGTCGGTGTGTATATGCCATCATTCTTTTAAAGTTGATGATATACAATCATTTGCAGATTGGTTTCATGCTGATGCTGTTGAACTTACGGAGTCAAGAATATTTGATGTGGTGGGTTTCAAGTGTTGCAAGTGTCGTAGAATAAAATCACCTGAGTGTCCTTATGATGACAAAGGCAAGAAACGAATGGTGGTTAAAAAGCAGCAGTCTTCGGCTATAAAGCAAGAATCGGAGTCTGATTTGGGAAATACGTCTGAATCGAGAGAATGTGAACCCACAACTCCAATGTTCCCTCCTGAGGAGATGCAAATACGAGAGGAGGATCCTCTTCTTCAATCTACCTCAAGGGTGCATCAGATTGCTGACGACAATTGGGAGGTGGATTTTGGCCAGGTGAGTGCACCAGGGCCGGCACTGCAGAAACTTCCCGTTAGAAGGCATGTAAAGCGAGACGGAGCTGCAGATGACCTTCAGGAGAACAATTACTTTTATTCAGAATCCTCAGCTTCAATGGAAATAAATATTGCCATGGATCAGACTGGGGATGAAACGACTCCAGCAGCAGCATGGGATATTCCAAGCAATGGCCTTGATGGGGAGGTTCTTATTGATTATGAAAGTTTTGACTATGGTGATATGGAGTTTGAACCGCAGACCTACTTCTCTTTCACGGAGTTGCTGGCTTCTGATGATGGCGATCAGTTTGATGAAGCTCATGCAATTGAGGATGCGTCGGGGAATTGGGAGAATGCGACTTCTGCAGCTTTGCAGGGTGGGGTTGCTGAGGACTTTGGAGAGCCCCCTCTGATAATGGAGTGGGGCAGACAAGTTCCGAAATTTCTGGCGTTGCTGTCCCCTGTCGGATATGCACGCACTCAGATCCAACTCCTGATCTCAGTTGCCAGTTTTGTGGGTTGTGTGTGCATAGCGGTTGTTCTCCTTGGGGTGGGATGGAATCTCGTGAAGGTGACTGGAAGTGTGGGGATTGCCGGGAATGGAGGTAGGAGCTCTTGGCTTCAGTTGCTTCTTAAAAGAAAAAGGTTTTACTGTAAATTGAGGCCACCATTAGCGAAAAGGAGAGGAGGCGGCAGATTACATGGAAGGTTCAATCGAATCAAATCTTGTCGTTAGAGAATAGTCGCATTGGTGGTGATCATCCAGAGGAGCCGGATGGTGATCATCCAGAAGAGGCGGAGACAAACAAGTAGCAGCTGCTTGTGCCTCCATCAATGATATGCCAATGACTAGCTGAGGGTTTGCTCCTTCCGAACCCACTGCGATGGTTTGACTTTCTGGATTATTTGGTTCCATGAGTTTTGGGGGATTCAGATTCTTTTTGGTTCTGGGGAAAAGGAACCACATTTTCTCATCCTTGAAGAAGATAAGCTGGGTTTTTGTCGTGCTTATCTGGTTTTAAATGATTGTATAAAGTTAGCGATAGCTATTTGATTATCTTGGGAGTCTTGGCTTCGGTGAGAATTATAGTCATCTTTAATTAAAGGCAAAAGTCACCAAAAATCCTAAATTATATTCATTGGAATACATTTAACATAAACTCCTCTTGTGATATCAAGAATCTCAAATTTATATTTGTATGATATTTATCACAAGCCAAAATTTTGTCAAATGAGAATTACTTAAAATCTGTTGATATAGAAGTCAAAGATTAAATAATGTTAATATGATGGTCACTTGATTTAAGTAAAGTAAAACCGTTACTTTGACTAAAAAATCATTTCATAGAATTTTAGTAGAGTTGTTAATGTATTATATAAGTATGGGCTAAGAACTTTTTGTTACAAGAAAAAATCTAGAGTAAGTATGTCAAGATGAGTAAGTTGGATTTTTTGTATCACCAAAGAAAGTTCAAGATAAATATATTAATGATAAACATAATTCATCCGAAAGAGTTCTTGAAGAAACTTCGAGAGAGAGAGAGAGAGAGAGATATCAATGCAGCCCCTTCATATTTCGACTCTTGGTAAGAAAAGGAGCAAGTCTAGCAAGTAGGGAACACTTTTTCGACGGCCTTTTACCAATTTGCAAGGTATCGCCGATGACTTTACCCTTTTGCATAACGTTTTGATGCAACAGAACAGCGAGAACGGGACTTTAAAATTAGAGTATATCAGATCAAACCTTCGGATTCGTCCTCACCAACGTCATTATTGGAATATAATCAATTTTAATTATCAATTGACAAACACGTTTCTAAGCAGTTACAACTGAATTCTACATTACCACATATCTTACAATGCTTCTCATGAAACCGTATGGGGAACTGGAGACCTAAGGAAAAGGGGCTGAAAACCTCCCCGCCCCATCAATTCAATAAGAGAGAATTAAGGACAAAGAAGAAACAGGAGAGAACCAAAGAAGCAAAATGCTCGCTATTGCACCCAAAATTGTGCAGAAAGAATCTCAAAAAGCCGACCAACCCTGGAAACGCTACTCAAACCATCAACCGACCAATTGGCTTTCACCCTTTACACGGCCAGCCCCAGCAACGTATTTCTGCACTTGACCTCCTTACAAGAGGGGACGAAGGGGTGGGACCGGCCGTATCAGTCCTATATAGGTGTGTAATTTCAACAAATCTTCACATGATCACACTCTGACTTCATAACTGTCACAGCAAACCGGCTAGAATGGCCCCGGGATCATTTAAAGGTGCTACTGGAGATATCGGCGAAGCTGCAGCAGGAGCCATTGGAGGTGGAGCGGAACTTGTTGGGATGTCAACTAGCTGTTCCTTGATGTACTCCTTCAACCTGTGGGGAAAGTGTTAAGATCCATTGGAGGAAAATCTGAAAAAAAAATAAAAATCTGAGCAATTTAAGATTGACACGTACTCAAATGTTAAGGTAGGATCCCCAGAAGCAACTGTCATACGCAACTGAGTTCTGTCTGTTGGATCTGTCTCAATTCTTGCCTGCATATTGGAACAAGGAGGTCATAATAGGATCGTCTTTTCGATACATGGAAAATTGTGAAGAGCATCCAAACTAGTTTTAGTATAAGAAGGTTGACTGTAGATCTAATTTGGCAGCTCAGCACGGTTTTTGATTTGAAGAAATAAATGGATGCCTTGTAATTGCCTTCTCAAAGCAACTTCTTTACCAAATGATTTTATTCACGGAGATTTCAAACTGGACATACTTGAGAAGATGGGATGCATTTAGTTCCCAGTATAAACCATAAGTTGCCCAAGCCAAATAGAGGGTGCGTTTTAGTAATGGTGCATGAGGAAAAAGTGCACTTACCAAACAGAGCATGGCGCGCGTACTTTCTGAGTAGAATGTTGTACTTGCAACGAGATTATTAGGATTTGGATCCTAAACAGAGATATAGAAGTTAATGGAACTTCACGAGAGAGAGAGAGAGAGAGAGAGAGAGAGAGAGAGAGAGAGACTTACAAGCCCAGGACAAACCATCATTCTTAAACTGTTAAGTAAGTTTGCCATTTCCAAGAGTGGAAGCGGTCTTACACCTCTGACCTGTATTAGTGACGTACATGAATGAGAATGTGCCTTGGATTGCTCGAGTAAAAGATAGCAGAAGCTACTAAACAATAGTATATTAACGGTCTAATTTTGTAAGTCTTAATAGCTCCTATGCCACTAGTAAATTCAAGAAATTGATATCACATCATGCAGATGCGAAAGCAGCAACCAATTCTAGACAAGAACCATGACGATATTGATGACAACTATTGACAAACTAAGGGAGGTATATCAGAAGTGCTCGAAATTTCATGCTAAGTCAAGATTGAGGATGAGTTATGCGTGCAAAGCAGGTCAAATAATATAAACTAGTCTCTTTAGGCATCACTTAAAAACTTCACAGCCTTTTCTTTTTGGCCAGCAAACTTCCCACTTAAAGACAGAGTTATACCACTTCTTGAAGCTTCAGAGGTGGTCCTGACAGCGATCTCCATTGAGGAAAGAACTCCTCTGTAGTCAATGTCAAGGGCTGCAGAAATTTGTTTATAACAGCAGGAAGGCGTAGCTTGATGTTGACCTATAAAAGGCAGACCAGAAATCACTGCCAGTCACCAAACAAGCAACATTGGCTAGAAGCCAGGAGGAACTATTTTGGAAGTATTACCGCATGGCTACCAAACTTGTAGGAAAAGTCTAGTACAGCAACATCTCTGCTTGGGCGAACATTCACAACTTCAAGAGGGCATTGCACCTTGATCATGAAAGTAAAGATGTGAATGTCCAAAAAACACAGAATAATGCGAATAAGGTATCATGAAATGATAAACCACCACAAATGAGGCTTAGTAACCTACCTGTGCTCGTGGGGGAATGGTTTCAGGCACTAATGAGAGCTCCATTTTAAAATGGGAGGGAGGCAATATTAGAGCCTGAACTGATACAAGCGGAGATGTATTCTTATTTCCCAAGAAAAGCACAACACGTCCTTGGTGGGCTCGCCACTCAGCTTTAATACCAATCTGAAATTCAATGTTAAAGAATTCAACACAAGCTCTTTGCATATACCTTGAGAGAAAATTCCAAAAAATGATAAGATGAATACCTGGATATTGGGATCCTCATACAACACACCACTATCTTTCAAGCATAATGCATGGAACCTTTCAGCAATATTTATGAGTGGCTGCAAAGTCAATCAACTTATTAAAGGTGAGAATAACCACATCATTGCAGTCTTTATACTAAACTCTAGGCCTGAACCAGTATGGGAAATGATTTTTATAAATAGACTCAAATTTACCTGAAGTATGTTAACATGTACATGTTTTACAATAACAAACAGAGTTTCTTAAACATCTACATATGTAAAAATGAAGCAAAAACTTTGGCACACTGGTAGTCTACTGAAACATCTTATCTTGCTATGATTATAAACACTTTATTTAACTAACACCCATGATCAGAACATCGAAAATGCAATTTCACCATGTTCTTTTTGAAAAATGACCAATAATCAAGGAATTTTTTTGAAAAGGGCTGGAAAAAACCTAAGTCAGTCAAACTCCTTCCTTGTTCCTAATACAATGGAGAGGAAAATGATGAAAAGATTGCATCAGCCAAAGGTAGTACTATTTACAAAACTTATTTCTGATGTAGGAAGAAAGCACTGCACTTTGTATTTTCTCCTTCAGACTCTGAAAGAATTGAATTCAATAAGCATCCACATAATCAGTACCTGAACAGTATTTTTTTGCTCTTCAATAGGTACTATTGCCGCAGCATCTGCTGCGCTGGGGACACCATCTATTCCTGGCACATTCTGCTCTGATTGGACAGCCCCTGGGGGACCTTCAATAGCTAGTGGACCCAAAAGATCGCTCAGAAGGTCTGCAGAAGGAGGTTGAGGATCCACTACGCTCAAAATGCCATTCTCCTGTCTCACTCCTTCATCCGCTGAATAATTGTCCTGTTATTATATCCATATGGTTTATTTCATGCTATTGCTATCTGATACCAAAATTAGTGACAGCACAGTATGTAAATCATTGAGATCATTTGGGTGCACTCTTGATGCATCTTCAGAAGGGAAAAAGCACTTTTTTGGACTAAGGCATGAATGACAAAGTTTTGGCTCATGCATGCAGATGGAGGTCAATTGCTACCTCCGTCATGGAAATAACATGAGTAGTTACAGGTTCATCCATGAAGAAAGTGCTGGCTTAGAGGTGAACTTAGACATGTGCTGGAGGAATAGAGAGATACGTGCTCTCTTATGTGTAGTGTATATCATAATTTTCCAGTGGTTGACAGGATTGCAGGTGATTTGCCTTCAGGTTTAAACTCGTGGGCTGCCACGACATTTGCTGCTTCTAGACAATAACGCTTACATTAAGGTATATGGTTCTAATATCAAGAGAAACCACTAACCGGATTACTGCTCATGCTAGGCAGCTTCACAAGACTAAGCTGACCGACTGGTGGCGTCCCATTTGCAGGGCGCTGGTCTGTTACAACCAGAGCAGTAGACATTTGTTGTTGAGCCCGCAACTTAATAGCACTTTGCTCTGCAGTGTCAGTTTCGATATCTTCCGCCTTCTTGATCAGTGCAGACTGAGTTTGGGAAACTTAAGGGTAAGAATCAAAAGCACCACTCTGGCCTTCTGTGGTCAAGTTTGTTTAAATCATAAAAGATATTGACTATTTCAAAAAGAATATTGAAAGGTACCTGTCGCTCAGGGAACTTTGGCATTTCGGCCAATATATCCGCTAAAGCTGCACCTTTTGCACTCAAGGCAAAGTATTCAACAGCTCTTTGTTGTATCTCAACATCGATGCAACTCTCATACCTATGTGAAAGCTTCGTAAAGTCACACAAAATATGCCAGAGAAAACTAAAAGAAAAAAAAAGCAAGAAGATTAGTTAACATAAGCTCACTTTTGGAATATAGTGCAGATCTGATTCTGTAGTTCTGGTTCTGGGGGTTGAGTATGCATCAAGATCTTAGCATACGTTGAAAGAAGTATTGGAATTGTAGACATCCTGAAAAAATGGGCATACTCTCAGATAGATCTTGTAGTTAGAATGTGATGAAAACATAACAGAAATATAGAGGGACTTCTCTTACGATACTGAAGGCAGTTTTTCATGTATGATGCTGAAAATTTCCTTTGGACTGCACCCTGGTCGTCTTGCTAAAAAGTGACTGTACTCTCCGAGAAGATAAGCACTAACCTGTCAGATTTAAGCTCATTCAAGTTAAAATCAGAATCAAAAAACTTCTTTGGCAGACACGTCATCTATTATGGTAGATATTTCTCAACACAATTAGGACAGGAACAAAAAAATTGCTAAATTGCTCAGGCAATTATGCCAAGTATGATCACATCATGGGAAATAAAAATGGAACAAAGGATTTCTGGAAAGTTGGGATGGCATTTGTCCCCAAAGAGAAGAGCACAAAAGAGAACTGGAGCTCTCTCCAGTGGAAAGAAATATAAATTTCAAATCCCATGCTTGACAATAGGTTCTTTCAGGTACATGAACCCAACTATGCTGAACAAACACCAGAGGGTGAAGAAATGTGCAGTAAAGAAGAAGAAAAGCTGACACCAAGAGACTTGCAAGCTTTTATCAAATAATTTTTCTTCAGCTAGCAATAGATAAATCTCTGAAACAATGACAAAAAATGTCGTCTCCCAGCAAGAAACTTTGCAATGAATGAAGCATCCTGGAGTAGGAACATTCCACTGACTGTCACTCCCATTGCCACTCTCATGATTCTCATGCAAACGGTTTATCATGTCCTACCAATTGATGTTTGGTGTTTGGATACTCAACAAAAGATATAGTATAAAACCAACTTATAAAAGACTGTAAGAACTTCTCCCAACAAATACTTCAGTGACTGCAGAACATGATATCAATATAACTACGACCATGAACCAGTAAAACCTAACAGAAATTAGGTGCTAAGACATTGAGACCTGGCACTCCCAAACAACTATTATCCTTTCATATGTGAAAAAGCTTAATTGATAGAATAGTTAAAGTTGCATTCCATACCTTCACCATGGTCTCATGTATAGCAGGCTTATCAAGATACTCTCTGGCTTTTGCAGCAGCATAAGGCTGGTTGGAACAAGCACCAACACTCAGTTAAAAATGCTTTGTACTCACAAGACATGCACAAATACAAACGCCGAAAAAGAAAAGAACACTGTTGTCAAAGCCAATATGAGCAGAACTATATAATCCCCTCACCTGCAGATCCTCATTGTTTGTAACGAATTGCACAACACGGAACCATATGTCATCACTAACAAAATCTCCTGCCTTGTCAATTAATTGAAGAATCACATCGACATACCTGCATGGTGATAAAACAACATAAGATCACACAACTAGTAAAGCTTCTTCTTTGACAGAGAATAACAGTATATATCCAAGTTAGAAACTGCAATCGCGAAATGTGACACAGAGATCCAGCAAAGTAATGAACTTCTCTCCCTGATTCTTTAGCATCTGTGAGCTATCTAAAAATCAGGAATTGAAGTAAAAAGGGGATTATATGTTTTCCAATAATGACAGAAGCACTTTCCAGCTTCGATGCATTACTACAGTGACTACAGAATAGCTTATTGGAACAATCAGGAAAGGACTAGAAAACAAAGACCAAGCTCACTCTTGTACAAGATGGTGGATCATCATCAAAAGAGGGAACTTAGTCACTTTCAAAGAGTAAAGCCGATGGCTCGGAAAAGATTAGTGTTAAAGACATTGAAGATATTGCCCAAAAAATAAAAAAAGAGAGTTAGCGCTGCAGAAAGAGATTAATTGACATAATGCTCTGTCTAACAGGTTCTACAGAAACCAAGATTTATGACAGGAAATATGCCTAACATACTTACCATGATAAATCAGGTGCAAACTTTTCTGCAAGAATTGCAGCTTTTAAAGCCAGCTCTTCACGCATAGCAAAGTCAGAACTGCTGAGATACTGAATAACATTTTGAAATTAGTACCAAAGAAAAATTTGCATTTTGTTTCACCAACCAAAAAACAATTCAATAGAACTTCCTCTAAACTCTAGTGAGGACTAATTACAGAAAATACCTGCAGTAATTCTTCGACTATGTCCTTTGCATTCGAGACATCACACATGCCATAAAGCAAATCCAAAGCTCGCCTCCGGATGCTGCAAGCATGACAAATACATGTGAGAAATGGAAAGGAAAGTTGGTACAAGACAATTAAGTCATTTGTTTCCCAAAGACGATTGCGATGACGTTCAGTAGATAACCAATGTCACTATAATTTAGGAATCAATTTCAGCAAGGACATATACCCAGTCTCTTCGGGCAAGGAAATTATTAAAGAAAACAATCAAAGTCACATGTCCGAACTCTTATCAAAGGCTCCATACCTGACTAGTACTCTAAAATGCTACAGGTGTTATTGTATGCATCATATTTATTATATATACTACATGTATCTCCAAGACTAAAATAAGATGTATGCATGTACATTTGTTTTATTGCGTATGCATAGATGGGTTCAGGTGCTTCCCTAAAACCACGGTTCTAAAGTGCTCACACAATTCTGCATTGCTCAATTGGACTTTTAGAAGATAAGCCTGCTACACTTCTATCTATTTCTATTATAGTCTTTTCTGTTGTAGATATTAATTGTGAAAAAAAAAAAAAAAAAAAGTGTATGTCTATGCATATTCAATTAGTAAGGTGCAAAGGGGGAAGATGGGAATTGAACATGAACTCTTGGATACTGGTAGGGCTGGACCACTATTAGTCCAAGCCCTCATTGCCTTATCATAATTAAAGGATCCTCCCGTTCCATAAAAAGAAACAGCACGGCAAGAGGGTCAATGCTTTTGATCTCAGGGAAGAACAGGTTCTGTTAAAAGGGACAACAGTAGATCTACCTAATCAAATCAACATGCCGACTTAACAAAAGTAGTAAGAGCACATAGCATGGATCCCCATATAGCAAGTGCATGACCCCAACTAACAGCCGATCAAATTATACAAGTAGAGTCAAAGACAAAAACAAGGAACAACTGCTCTTCAACATTCTTTTGTCAACCCAATTTTCCCCGACACAATCAATCAACCTTCCAGCGCTTACACAGACTAAAGGGAACAAATCTTATTCAAGTGAGACAAAATAAAGGTGGACGTTAGATATGCCCCAGAATGAAATTACATGATAGAGCTCCCACATAATACTCTTCCACGAACATCAGATAACAAACAGATGTCATAATGCCAATGAAGTAGTTCCAGGAATATAACCTCGGTGGGGGGAACTGCTAAACCCCATTTACAAGCCAGAACTTTTGGATGCTAGTGAATTGCTTCATTTAAATAGTGGGAAGGAGTGGGACAAGAGATGACTTATGACCAGCATTTTCATTATGTAAGGGAATAGAACTACATCATAGAAATTTCAATTGTGTAACAACAACATGTAGAAAACAGGAACTCCACCTGATATCAGGATCCTTCAATGACGTAATTATCTGAGCTTGGTGTCTCTTGATAATATCCTGTACATCTGTTACCATCAACATCCTAGTCATGTTCTCCTGCACGAAGGCAATTGACCGATTAGAATCATAGAATTACAGACTTGGGGAGCTCCATTTCTTAGATACTGCAAACCATTATCATTAATAAAAAAAGGCAGAGAAATTGTCAGAGTCTCAGTCGCAATTCTGCAACTCACCAATCCAAGATATCTAATGTTGGGTTCACGAACTGCAATGAACTTTCCAAGAAGGGCAACACATTGAGACATCATTTCTTTTTCAGCATCAAGATGCATAACCTGAAAATGTAAAATCGAGAAATACCAACAGACAGAGTCACTCAAAGTGACTAAAATAGAAAATACAAATACAAATACAATTCAATAGCTGAGGGACTTCTTCCAAAAAAAATCAGACTGGGGCTTACTACATTTGAGCTTAGACAGTTTAAAAAACACCATTGCAAGACTGCAACCTGCTATCCATATGATTTAACAAAACCGAAAAAGAGGCAGCATACTTACCAGAGAGAGGGCTTCAAAGAGAACAGCATGTGAAGCATTGTTCTTATTCACATTCTTAACAACATCAGTTCCCATTAGTATCCTTTGCAGCACCTAACCGAAAAACCACAGCTCATTAAAGAAAGTTCTAGTTAGTATGAAAATAAATCCCTATCAAAGATATAAACCTCGAATAATGATCTTCTCGTATTCGGGTCTTCAATCGTGGGGAAGTACTGCAGAGCTCTCATTGTCTTGACCTGTGTCAAGTGGACACACATAAGAACTATATCACCATGCTTGATGTACACAAGACAAGATTGGTTCCCAGAAGCAACTATTAAAAGGCTAATCCAGGATCAGAATCCAACCTTGAAGTGGAAACCTAAAAGAAAATTAAAACAAGAAACTCCATGAAGATTTTCATATTGGGTATTATTCTTGAAAAAAAAATAAAAATTCAACAAACCTTTTCTATTAGAAAGAATGTTTCTTTTTCATTGTTACTTAATTGCTCTTTTTATAATCAGTTTCGAATTCAAGTGAAGAAATACACTAATCCATCTCTCCAATAGAAATGACTATTTTGCAGCAATTGGTAGAATACACTCAAATGCACAACAGTGACCATCATTAAGGCACATCCATGTCATGCATTGTGGATATTTTCCTAAAAGCTTAAGCTTCTTGGAAGGATGGTTAAGTATCAACTGTACTTATTGGTAAGTATCTCCCTCAATTATTGGCTTGCAAAGCATTTTTTCTAGCACCTGGATAACTTAAGCTTTGTTAATGCTAAAAGATAGCTCCAAGCCCTAACAAGCTCCTGTGAATGTTACCACCAGGCAACACCTTTTTAAACAGAGTACAAGTCACCAAGATCATATTACAATCATTCTCCTTCGATAAGACACAAAATAGCAACACCTTTAAGTATCGACTGTACTTACTGAACCAATGCAAACTATGCCATCCATGTTTGAAGTATGGAATCTGCTACATCCCTAAATGTTGAAAGATTGGGAAAGATATACAAACCTGAAGCCAGGGAGATGGGATACCATAGTAAGTATACTCTTGTGGAATGTCCTGGTTTCTAGCAAGTCGTTCCAACGTCTTAACACACTTTGGAAGACAGCTCCAATATGCTTCGTGGTGATTTGAGACTAGAGCCACAAGAAGGCTCATTGAAGAAGTTAACACACCCAGATCACGTTCATCTAAAAGCTGAGCCATCCGATCCGCCCTTTAGAAATCATGAGAGAAACTTTCGATAAGTAATGAGATTATTATTGTCATTAGAGAGTGTCATCCATGCTAAGAATTAGGAAGTACCAGCCATCTACATTCACAACATCAGGATTCTTTCGATACAGCCGCAAGAGACATAATGCTGCCTTTTTCCTCACAAGGGGTCTGCAGCTACTAGAAATCTAATGTAAACCGTAAGTTAAAACCAAGAACCTGATGGAAAGTTTTAAAAAAATAATAATAATAATAATCTGAAGGAAAAGTTAACACTAAAGATTACAATCAGGGTATTCTTACAAGTAACTTTTGAACATCGGGTGCCAGAGATTCAGCGAACTCTCTACCACCAATATTCCCCACCTACGATGATGAAGAATAGAGATTATTACTAACCCAGAAAAGTAAAGCTTCAGATTGAAGAAATATTCCAATGACAATCATATAGCCATACCATAGTCAATGCCAAGCATTGGAAGGTCTCATTCCGACCAATGATATCATTGCGGACGGTATTTATGGCTAATCTGAGGAAATCATGGTTTTCGTTGAGTAAACATGCTGTTACAATGTACCCAACCTGCAAAAATAGACAGCAAAGTGAAGTCACATTTGTTCCAACTATACCATGTGAAATTAGAGGATAATTTCTTACACAATGAAGAAATCGAGTCCTTCATTTGTTTATGTAAATTAGGACAAAAGAGATTGACGAAAAAATCCCAACTAGAATGCCAGTGTACAAAGTCCTTACATAATATACAGTTATGAATACTCTCTTAACAGTTTAGATATAAAAGAACACTAACCTCGCTGATCCTCTTACTAATATTCAGCCAACATAGAGCAAGAAAGATGTGAGTGATTAAGACTCATAGAAGCACGTGCACATGCACCCACAAGCACACATCATACTGAAACACTGCCACAATGGAACACTCCACTAAGATGAAAGGAGCATATAGCAGCTCCAGGAATACCCAGAAACCTTCTTGCTAATAATCAAACCCTTAACTCCTCTTTAAGGATCAGAAAAGATACGGCCTTTACTCTAAAGAACATTTTCTGGAACACAAAACAAGGGAAATTTTATCTGGGAAGATAGGATGTCCTGACTAGTGACTACCCAACAGCAACCCCATCCCTGTTGTCCATTATGACCTGCTCTGAATAAGCCCCCCTTGCCATAAAATTACCACGGTAATCACAAAAAGCTAATTCTTCATGAATTTTAGACCAAGCATCCGATAAACTTCAATTTTTGGCTAGCCTAGCACCGGCTCTGACCCCATAGATAAAGAGTGGGACCAAATAACTCAACAATGGTAGTTGCTTTGATGTGGAAGCATAACTATGCACTTATTATCTTACTAATTATTGTCCTTTGCCATATTTTACCAAAGAATTGAAAATTCTTTTTGCTCACAAAAAATGGAATCAATCCCCGATGCGTATTGGTACTTACTGGGGATAGAATAGATCCGCTTCTCTTTGTTCCTACAAACCGAACTGTTCCTCAATTCTCTAGCTATATTTATTCCTAAGAATGCTACAATATTATTGCAAATATGAAATTTCTAGATATTGTACAGCACTGCAACTTGATGGATCTGGCACACTATCAATTCATCATTGGAGCAATTGTCACATGAGAAGCCAGTTATTGTGAGGATGGCTGCAAAAACATGACAGGGATCTCTTGATCTTTGATTTGAAAACGTAACACCACTGAAGAATCTATCAATTACCTAACGTTGGGATCTCTTAGTTATCCATATTGTAATAGATACTAACTAAGATTAAGTTCAAGTTTTAGACTTAGCTTAAATCTAGTTATAGAGATAATATAGGTCTCTATTATTTTATCAGTACATTAGTAGCTTCAATCTTAACGCAAGCATAATAAAATCTTGACAATTATCTTGATTTATTTATCCTAGAATCTCTAGCATTTTGAGAGTAACCATACCATTGTCATGACTTATCCAAGTACAATGCTAATACTAACATTCTTGCTTGTTAGTTAAGTAAATACCACATTTTGAAAGGATTATTAAGATGAAAATTTAGAACTTCACCTGCTTTTCTGGATATTTTGGTGCAGATATTAAAGAAACAGTTTCCATGTGGCCAAAATCTACATCATAACCAAGCATATGTATGTACAGCATCTTCCAAACATACTTCTTCTTTTCATAAGGCGTCAATCCCTGCCAAATCAACAAACTTAGCATTCAGTTTTTGTAGTGATTAGCAAAATCTCAAAGAGCGTTGGTGAATGATGATATCCCACCAGCTACTCAACCTAAAGTTCAAAAAATCCTATATACCGAGTATACATATAGTTGATAAGAAATATGACGTCAAATTGAGAAACACAGGAAATGATCTCTCCAAACTACGTTCCCATCACCTTACTTACATGCCAATGCTTGTTACAATTGTAAGGTGAAATCTACATGAAAAGAAAGATAACCTAAAATCTGACTAGAATGTCCAATCTTCATAAAAGTGACATTCCAATGCAGCAAGAGCCCCCAAAAGTGCAATGGCACACAGACTGAACAACAGGCCTGAATTTGGATAAAGAAAGTAAATCCTCAATTTCTCTTACTCCATACTCTCAAAAAAATAAAGCAGAACAAAGATAGAAGTACAGGGAATGATTAGGAAATTACTTTCTTTCTTTTTCTCCAAGCAGAAAAATCATCAATATCTCCTCTCACCCTCATATTGATGGGCACAGCATGAGAAAAATTCACTCCGAATATTGTGATTTAGTTTATGTGTCTCTCATACACGTGCCAGAAGTGTGATGTAAACTCTTGTCAGGGAGAGATTGTCTAGCGAATTCCAAAGAGAGCTAATCTCCAGGGCAACGCTACGTTTCGTGCTATAAAAAGGTCCTTAGATGAACACTGATTATCGGACACTGCAATGGATTCCCCAATCCTCACCGATCCCCAATTAAACGCCAGCTCCATGTACTTGTCTAGGATTTGCACAACACTTCAAGAGCAAAAGAGCTCAAAATATTGTGATTTAGTAGACATGTCTCTCATCCATGTGCCATAAGTGTGATGTAAAATCTTGTCAGAAAGAGAGCATTTATCAGACAAAGTCTTCCATCTCTTCAGAAAATTAGACAAAGGAAGTGATTTTCTAGCCAATTCCGAAGAGAGCTACTCTCCAGGGCAATGCTACATTTTGTGCTGCAAAAGGTCCTTAGATGAACGCTGATTATAGGACATTGCAATGGATTCCCCAATCCTCCCTGATCCCCAATTAAATGCCCTCCACAAGTACTTGTCTAGGATTTGTACAACATTCCAAGAGCAAAAGAGCTCAAATTATCTCCAACTCCTAACCATTCTACCAACAACAAGGATAATTAAAGTTAAACATCCTAACCAGAGATAAGAATGCATCAATTTTGTCCCTCTCAGTACACACACAAAAGAAAATTATGATGGAAAAATGAGTGTCCAACATTGGTTAAACACCCTGAAATCAGAGTTATCAAAACTCAGAAAAGCTTCAAATTCCACTAATTGTGAATTCTGATTTCGCTTCTAGAAGTCTCCTCATGTATGATCTTTTCTTTATCATAAACACCCATAACTACTTTGTCAGAACTACTAAAGGAACAGCTGATTTACTCCTTAAGTTCCCTTAGTTCTATGGAATTAGTATACTTCCAAACTTATTCAAGGTATCTTCTCCTAGATGTTCCTTGAACGGCATCATTCTATAGTAATCTAAACCCATCAGAGCACCCTTGATCAGGTTTCAAGCTATTCTTATCTACTTATCACAAGCTTTTGGCTGCCCTGACTTTGGCATCCGCTAGGCCAAAGCAGCATTGCCACACAGCAAAAAAGCCTCCGACAAAATCAGAGTTGCCAATTGTACCTTAAACACCACATGAAACTTGATTTTGCATGAGAAATGAAAGCTAAATAACCTAATACTATAATGCCAGCATTATTCACATTCTTTAAGCCAAGTACTCAGGTAATATAATACAGATGTAATTACGCCACACAGCTAGTGCTACTGCGGTATCCATTCTCCGCAAGCCACAAACACCATTCAATTGCCAGGACTAGATGAGATCAAAGTGTTCTTGATCAGGTTTGATCCAGCATCAAGTTTAAAGCCATGCCCCGCCTTTCCACCATTTAATACCCAAAAGTCAGTACCCGTTTGTCCTTTAGAACAAGCAATCAAAACAAAGCTTCCCTGCATAGTTCACTACCAGGAATTCGATAAACTTGCAACAACAAAATCATCTTTGCAATCAGCCAAGTCACATAAACTATACAGCTCGAGGTCATCTGGAATTAAGCACTAAGAAGCAACCGCTGCGCAGTAGCATCGATAGCTCACATCTGATACGAACACAAGCATTGACGAAATCTCTCTCGAAAGGGCACAGGGCAACTACACCCGCGCGCGCGACACTCGAATTTCCGGGGGCGAGAAAAAAAAAACCCAAACCGGCAGGCGGCGCGGAATTCGGACGAAATCCGGCGCCGGCGGGGAGAAACCCTAACCTTCTCGTTCTTGAAGCGGGTGCGGACGTTGCCGAGCTCCTTGTCGACGCGGAGCCTCTCCTGCTCCTTGTTCTGGCAATTGCGGATGTCGCTGATGAACACCGAGAGACCCCTCATGCCGGATAGCGCCATCCCCTTCCACAGATCCGGCACCTCCTCAAATCATACCACGCCGCACCACCGCGCACCACCGCAAACAGAGACAGAACCGAGGAGATCCTCCTCCTCCTCCTCCTCCGCCGCCGCCGCCGCCGCCGCGCACCACCAGATCTCTGCCGACGAGCTCCGGAATCGGGGATCTAGCACGCCATTGCGGGGATTTCCAGCTTCGTCCCCGGCGAGATCCACGAAATGGCCACGCTTGATCTAGAGAGAGAGAGGGCTGAAATTCGTTTTATTTTTTTTCCTAGAGAGAGAAAGGAGGTGGACTGAGGAAAATTGGAAAGGCCGACGGGGGAGAGTGCAGGAGACGACTTTTAAAATTTCAGTTTTATTTTTAATTTGCCGATTACGCCTTATTTATTGACCCGTATTTTTTCTTAATCAACGACCGTTTTTCTTCCTTATTCGTTTTTTTTTTTCTCCTCGTTTTCTCAATTTTCCACCTAATACTTCCGCTTTGCCAGCTCTATAATTTATTTTGATTCCTTAATTTTTTTTTTAAAAAAATATTGTCGCTTTTCTTTTCTGGCGAGTGGGGTTGTCCTAAAAGGCATTTCTCACATTCATAATTGCATTGAGATTCGATCATATTCCTTTCTCCCTTTCCCTTGACGAAACGAAATTTGCACTCCGTTCGGACTTCGCATGATGCTTTTCTATCGACACCGTCATGATGCGTCATGGGGAAAAACTAAGGAGTTGGTGGAGAAACGGCGTCGGATTGGCCGAGGTAGTTGTCGAAGTGAGATGCGTGCGCTTAAACAATTCGGCCAAATCCCTTCGCCAGTTCAATTTTGCCTTGAATTTTCTTTGTCCCGAACAGTCAAAGTTGATCCGCAACGCGATCTTATGGGCATTTCTCCCTTCGGACTGAAAAAGAGAAGGACGAGAAATTTACCGAAAATGGGTTTTTTCGAGAAGGGTCTGAGTTTCGTAGGCGCCGACGGAGAAGAAGAAGAAGAGAAAGAGGGACGATGTAGGCTTTCGGCAATCAGAAATGGACCCGGTCCATTATGAATCGAGCCGATCACCATTCTATGGCTAAAGGGTTTTGCGACAAATCAGGAAGTGCGCTTTCAAAAAGTGTTCGCTTTATCCGAAAAGGCTGAGACCGAATCCATCAAAGAAGACGACCGCTCGCCTCTCCATCTCCACAAGTTCTCTCAAGACATGCCAAGTTGCCATGCTTTTTCCATGGCCTAGCGCTAGCAATCTCTCTTACCCTTTTCTTTATGCTTTCGATTCGAAAGCATATCCCCTATGACTCCGGCCTCCAAAGGACGACGACGCATGTCAACTTCTCATCGCAACAGGGTCGCAACATCAGTCGTCGTTAACACCGTCCTCGCGGTAAATGTGTTTCAATACTGATCTGCTATAGAAACGGAAAAAGCGCATGTGACTTGCGGCGTCCTGAAGAGCCTGCTGCATGGTATGTGTCGACTCATGCGCAAAGAGCGATCGAAATGCATAACCCTATGGCTTTCAAAGTGGCCTACCCAGACATCTGAATGAAGAGGGATGGGCGGGCATGCGTGTTTAGTGCTGCCTTTTTGTGCCCTGTAAAGCTGATACTGAAGGATAGAAGCGTGCAACATTGTTCAGGAGTTCGTATATATGATGTCCGATCTTGAAACTCTGTTCACAATCTATAAATCCGTACATGAACTGTACATGTATGACACCATGATTACAGAAGGTACAAAAAGAAGCACCGAAGAGATACACCTATCCCATGACCGGACAACGAAGCTTATACATATATGCTCAATCGTGAGAACCGCCTCGAGCTTATCAGTGACCACCATGCGTCTACATCTTTGAAACTAGGCATTACATGTATGCTGGAGTTGGGGGTCATCTACTAATTTAAGTGTCATCTTCTATCCATTCCAGTAAAAATGTCTAGAAAATAAAGCCAAGGAAAAAGATAGTATGAGGAGGAGCCTCCAGAAGCCTCCAATCTTGACTGTGGCTCCTCCTCATACTGTCTTCCAAGATCAATATCCATATTCGGTATCACAAAAGACCAAAACCTTTTCCAGATCAATTTTCAGACTAAGGATGAACTCTTTCGGTGTCTAAAATGACGAGAAGGCTGTGCTTGCTCAACCGACTTTCTTGCAGTGGGGCCACTGCTTTCGGCATGATCTGGTTGAGCGTCCGAAGGTCGTGGAAGAAGCTTGCAACCGATTTTCCTGGCAACCAAGCGAGGTGAACTAAGAGAGCTATGTGATTTGGCCACCTTTCTCATCTCTTGTTTTATTTTGCTGAATTCTTCTTCAAGTTCCCCCACCCTAGACCTCATCTTCTCCATATCGACTTTGAGAACCTGGTTCTCACGTACTACTGCCACCCATCCATCTCTCTGCACAATTTGTCCAGCCATGTTGCTTGGAGCGTACACTGGACCTGCTGCTGCACTTTCAGTATCTAAGACATTAAGGCAACCAGCTAAAGCTGTTCGCAGTTGCATCTGCTCAAAGAACAAAACTTGTAGAACGACTCTCAGTGGCAGCCTTTCGTTTTGGGAAGCATGAGCACAGGCATCAATGGACAGTCTTTGGTAATCGATGACATTGCAAAGTTCTTCCTTGTCCTTGTCTGAGAGCCACGGATGTGCCTGCACATTAATATTGGTCATCATAAGCATCCAAAGCAACCAAAGACATCTCGTTAGTTACCATAGCGATTGATGTAGGATTTATACCTTGAGATAGATATCCACAGCTCTATATAGTCCATCATGCAAGACTCTTGAAGTATCGGGAAGAGCTTCAGCAAGAGAACAAATTTTACGAGGCTTCAGATTTACATCAGAAGCTACTTCAGCAATATAAGCATCTATCAACTTTGCGACTTTGGTTAATGGTCCAGCAGAGGGAGATGTTTCCAGCTCAAATGATGCAGGTGAAAATGGTGAGGCCTTTGACTCAAGAGAAACAAAATAATGGACAATCCGCTCGATACAGTCACTGTCATACAAAGTGTCGGAATCCGAGTATGTAGGTATCAGAAGACTGTCTAGGGTAGCCAACTCCAATTGCATCCCTATTCTCCTCTCCAATGCATCCCTGCATGTAGAATTGACATCCAAGATGAACGTAACCCGAAGGAGCCCCAATAAGAAGCGACAAAAAGATCTCCCCTTCTTATCAGGGAGAAGATTAACAATGCTTTCAAGTAGAACCCTTTGATCGACAATGACAGGTGTTAAGCTAAAACTAGCAACTGTTCTGGTTTTGCCACTTTGCACTCCTTGCCATCTGCCCAGACCAGGCAGGTATTTTCTAGCATAATGCATGATAGCACCAGCAAGATTCTCGGACCTAACACCTCTTGATTCCATTGTCCTAATAAGCCTCTCAAACACCCCAACACTTAGATATGATATGTCTTCAAACCACCAGTCAGATTCTGAACTTCGAATTCTTGCTCCTGTGTTTATTCCATTCCATAAAATGCTGCCACCAGGGCTTTGTAAGCTTCCATACATCATCATGGGCCATCCAAACAAGCTTGGGTCGGTACAAACCATCATGGACAGTGCGTTCAAGCATTTGCTAACTATCTGAAGTTTCTCAGCATAACTTGTGACAGCTTCGGAACTTTGGAGAGCCAATATACAATCTTTCCAGTTACGAAGCACATTCTTGTGGAAATAACTTTCTGACTTGGAAAGCAAGTTACCTTCTCCGTATTCATCTGTCATTTTGAGAAAGTCTGCTGCACAGTAGACTGTCACAATGTTCCTAGGAGTCAATTCCACACGAACACCATAACAAAACTTGGCAGCAACAAGGAAAGAATCAGGGCCACCAGGAAAATCGTCCAGCTCTAATGTGAAAGTCCTGCCTTCACTGCTTGGGGATTCTTCACATTTATCTGCTATCTTCCCGCATTTTGATACGAGAGGGAACTGGAAAGTCAAACCCAGACTTTTGTATTAGGTTAAAAACAGAAAGTCTTTCGGTTGTGCCGCATGGACTTAGTATTAGCTAATTGAGGCTTTCACTTCTGTGTATATTTTAAGCCACGTAGCTCTACTTGTACCATATAGCGAAAGTCATCCTAGTAATTAAACACCAAGGTGATGCCACTAAAGATGCAGGGAAAATGGCTTGGTATTTGAGCATTAAACACAAGTTTGCAATAGCGACCTCATACTAAGTCGAAATAACCTTTTAGCAAGTCAAAATCATGAGAATTTTTCCGTTCAAAAAATAGTATATCATGGCAAATCAAAAGGGCAACAAAGGGAGCATTAGGAAAAGGCTAGGGGCATACCTTGTGAAGATGAAAGTTGACGCTTTCCACGATAATTGTGATGTCACTTGGCAAAGCCGCACTGCAAAACCTGCCAAAACCACGAAACAACCGATGTTGAGTAGCGGGCAACCTACGGTAACACCCAGAATAACAAAACTCATCTTCATCTTCGAAATTTCTGGACAACCAGAGGAAACAGAACCAAAGCATATTCAAAAACAATTTGTGAGATCAACAGGTGATCACAATAGGACGACACGACTTACCCAAGCAGAGAATAGACAGAACTAATGCACGTTCGAAATCCTCAAACCATCGCGGCAATTTATAAGACCGGACCCGACCCTCAGACCAGTTCAGCACCACAGAGGAATCGAATTCTTTGAATTTCTCCATTAATAAAAATACAAACTAAGAAAAAGCACGGCCGAGAGAGAGAAAGAGAGAGTACCAGTCATTGCCTTCGCGATGGAAACCATAGACCTTGCCGGCAGGAGCCATCACCCAAGCATGAGAGGAACTACCCCAACCCCTCCTCCCCAGATCAACAACGAGTCAAACCCACCTCAGCTTCGAGGCTAGAGAGAGAGAGAGGGAGGGAGAGACATAGAAAGTGACCCTGTAATTATTGCTTCCCTCTCGCCGAAGCAAAAACCAACAGACATGCCATGCCACACAAGCGCCTACCCCTCTCTCTGTCTCTGTCTCTCTCTCTCTTCTCTCGCTGCGTCGATTGTGGTCGTCAGGAGGGCAACCAAAACAAGAGTGGGTCTTTACAACTCAGGAAAGGGAAACCCCACATCCCACCACCAACCAGCATGGACCCTCCGCGCGGGGGGTTATATTATATTCACCCCCGCTGCTCGTTCCGATCCTGGGTTTCTCCCCGTGCGCGCGCGCGGGCGGGCGAGCACGGATCACAAGGACGACCCCGACCTCACTCGACGCCCTTCGAGGAAGGAAAAAAGCCGAAAGAAGCGGGGAGTGGAAATGGGTAAAGCGGATTCTCTGTTCCTGAAGTAATTGAGAAGACAACAAAGGAAAATTCACTTTAAAAAGGCCCCCGATCACTGTGTTGGGTCGTCGTGTACTGTTGGTGGTGGTGGTGGAGCTGCTGCTGCTGCAAGCCGACCGGAGATTGGGGGAGAGAGAGGTTGTAAAATGATAGTTTGGCTCACGCTTTTTGTCGAGCAGGTTGGGTGCAATCATCAATGCCGCGTGGATCCGAGGTGAATGATGATCCGGTGAAGGACCGGGGTTTTTTAACCTCGCGCTCTCGCGCGACTTTTTTTTCTTTTTCTTTTTCTTTTTTACTAGAAATCAATTATTTAAAGATTATTGAACTTTTGCACTTTCGCTTCCCTCCCTTTTGTTTAAAGGAAAAATCGATTATTTAAAAAAGATATGTTTTCTAATCATGCGCATTTTCATTGGTCAAGTAAAAAGTTGGATAGCTACTAGTTGAAAGCATGCTCGAGTTGGTAACATGCCGCATTAATAAATTTGAATTGAAGTTGGTACTTGATTGAAAAGAAAAAATCTAAATTCTGAAAACTTTTGAATTTTTACAATAATTTAATGTCTATGATTGACTATCAAAATCTCTATTAGAAAATGGATAGTTTATCGAACTAAATATTACTAAATCTAAACATAAGTGAATAATATAGTGATGCGTAATCAATTAAATAATTTGTCGATTGTCGAATATTTTATCAGTAATCTCGGTGAATTACTATCTATCATGTCCTAAATATTATTGAGTTAGGATAGCATGGTTCGTTGGTAACTTCACTCTTGCGGAATCGGCATCGTGGCAATTACTCCTAATTATATTCTGGACACGAGATCCGATCATTCTTATGTTCGATCCTGTCCGAAAATGGACAAAAAGCGAACTTAAAGGTCGCGGTTGACTGAGCAAAGCGTAGGAATAATCTCCTAGAACGAACCGAAGGGACAGTAAACACCGATGACGCGACATCATCAATGACTCGTTCAAAATGCGATGGTGCTCGACAGTTGGGCGAGAACTTATGTCTTTCGTAAGCAACGCTTGAATGCTACGTGAAACGTCCTTTAGAGTTAGAATCTTCCGTGTCCAGCCAGAAAGTTTCGTGGACTTGTTTCGAGTGTTTTAACTTTGCTTACTGTATCGTCGCTCTCCGGCCTCCAACTGGTCCCGATGAAGCGATAACATAGAATTTCCTTTTGCCCAATAAAAACGACCATGAAAGTCTCCGTATTGGGTTGACGTATGTGTGCATATATAGGAGAAATGGCTCGTACGAAAGAAATGGCTCAAATGGGACCATCTTTCACTGGTATGGATAATTACGCAGTATAGGCGGCAAAATCTATATAAATGATCACTTATATAACTTAAAATAATTCATTAATAAAAAGTATCTTCAATATTAACATAATTTTTTTTAAAAAAATTTCGTTCGTTCATTTTAGTAAACGAGTCACGTGATCATTTTTATAAGAATGCTTTTTAAACCATTCATTTATCTAAACAAACGCACCTGAAACAAACGATTTTTAATCTGGCTAATTAGTTCAACTTCTGAAATTCATCTGGGTGGCCAAATCGAATATCATTTACTAGTTAACATTAAAGATTTGACGCAATAACCTTTATTCAACTATAATTTGACGAGCATGTTACCGAATGCCCAAAAAATACGCACAAACAGTTTATTTGCAATATTAGAGAGGCTCACAAGCTTTAATCACAAGCTTTAAGTTATAAATACCAATAAAAAAATTACAAAAAAAGGAAACAGTGAACCGTACAACAAGCTTTTGAAGATAATAGGGAATTGAGTCCCAATCCCCTGGAACTGGAAGACCGAAAAACGCTCGGTCTTTGCGTGATGCATAGCTGAAACCTCTATTACTGAATTACATAAGGAAAAGTCCCTAAAAGAATCTAGTTATGACTGAAATATCATATCCCGATCCCACTACGACTACCGACACCACAAAGGCCAACGAGTATCTTAATATATAAAGAGTATCGTCTATTTAGATATGTTTAAATCTCCATGAAAGAATCATAGGACCTGTAACAGCGGCACTCTGCAGTGTGAACCGACACAGAGCCAGAGAACCTGATCACTCGCTAAGTAGATCCTGTAACTCAGCTGGTGGCAATGGGTTTCGACGTGGCCTTCTTGATAGCTTCAGCATATGTCCTGTGTTGATAGGTGAGGGTCGATTCAAGCAAGTCCCACAGCGATGTCTTGGGATTCCAACCTAGCATTAGCACGAGTCATATTATTGTCAAAAAAACTTTCCTCTTCCAACCCATAAAACCAATTAATCTAGTTGAATCATCTAGGAGGTTAAGAGGTCAAGCCAATTACCTAGTTGCCTATTGATGATGGTCATGTCCGGAATTCTCTTATCACTATCATCATATCCCTCGCCATAAAACTCTTTAGAGCTAACATCAACAGTTGGTACTTCCACAGATGGCTCGCCACTAACCTTAGAGTAAACCTGGAAATGTGGAAGAGAGGTCGATTCTTGAATATTTGTGGGAGTGATGCAAAAGCATTGGCATGTATTTCAATTTAAAGACAAAATCCACAGCAAAGCGTGAATATTTACCTGAGTCATCATCTCAGCCAGCTGCCTCACTGTGACTTCATTGTTGGGGTTGCCAACATTGAAAATATGGCCATTGGCTCTTGCTGGATTTTCCTGCAAAATCCATCAGACTCTCCAGTCACCTGTGACTGCTTGACAGAAAAAATGCAAACAACACATTGAGTTTAACTCACGATCATCAAAAGAACAGCTTCAATAGCATCCTTGATGAAAATGAATGTTCTCTGGGACTGACCACCATCGACAAGTTTAAGTTGCTGACGGCGAAGCAGAGCCTGAAACAGTCACAAAGCAAGGAAAGATGACAATGGTGGAAAGAGATGAAAATCATAGAACAAATCACTTCATTAAACTTCCTCACATTACTAAAGCATGCAAGAACCCTGGGAACACCCTCACTTGGACCATCAATGCCAGGAATGAAGTCCATTCTAGGTCCAATCCAGTTAAAAGGTCTGACTATAGTAAACTCGAGACCATTTTCTGCACCCTCACCTGTAAGAAGTATGAGGAAAAGTTAGAGAAACAGTATAAGAACCAAACTTGAACTAACCAGAGATCACTATGAACATAGATCACCGTAAATCAGCCTTTCAATCAGTTGCTTTGCACACGCATATGACCACCTCTGCTTTTCAATTGAACCAAATATGCAAGGTGAGGAATCTTCTGAAAGCATATAATATGCAGGGTCCTGACAAACCAAAGCACTTGAAGATTTTAAACTTAAGAACCACAAGTCAACACAGGCAGAAGACGAATTGGCAGACTTCAAAGTAGTCAATATTGTTATCATGAGCAAACATCTAAGACCAGAAGGTGATGTATGTGTACGTATTTCTGGTGCAAACGACGACTTGACCATCGAGTGAACACTGCACAAAATATCTGCATTACGCAGCAAGAGAAGCCCGAGCAATCAGCAACGTGGATTTTAGCAATTTGCTTCCATCTCGAAATGTTCTTTCATGATTGTATGTAAAAAAAGGACCCAATCTTGAGTGAAATAAATACCGCGGCTTCAATCTTTTTCAATAAAATCATCACATAGTAAATCAAAAAAGCCCAAAGTAATGTCTCTTTCTCCTTCAAGTTTACCTACTACAGTACCAGAGTGAATATGATCTCCACCAGACATATGTAAGGCTTTAGCTAGTAGCCTAAAGTGTATACCATGATTTTTCTGTCTATCAATAACTGCATGCGCTGCACGATGGATGTGAAGAAGTAGACCATTATCTTGTCATCCTGGATTTTTTTTCCGTATGCTGGAATATAAACAGAAAGGCTTCTAACTTTTAGGGCGTATTTATTTGAGCAAAAGTAAAGGTAAAAAAAGTACTACTTGGCTTTTGCATCAAAATTTAACTTACGAAAAATTTATATGTGAAACTACGTGTATGTATTACATTTTGTTCCAACCGTGTTAGATCAAAAGATAATCAAAGTGCATGCACTGTAAAATTTTGATAGCATCATTCCAAAAGGCCCTTAGCTTTTTGCTTGCACTTTAGAATTTAGAGTTGGAGATATCTCTTTTATTTAATTTTGGTCACCTCAAATCATTTGAAATATATAATAATGATCATCCAACGCCATGTGAGTTCTTTTTTCATAAATATTAAAAAAAACACTGTAATTTGTAATTAAGCAGGGAAAGTCAAAAGTAGTCGTAGAAAATCGTAATGATCAGGCTTGCAAGAAAAGTTAGAAACAAATTACTGCACTTATAAGTACCCAGGAAATTTAGTACCGCAATATAATTGTTCCCTCTAAATATAAGGGGAAGCCTCATCATTATCTAAAAGCATATTGAAAGAAATTAAATCAACTGTAATACAAGATAGATGAGGCATCAAGAGATCAAGGAACATAGATCTCTTTAAAGAAAAGCACATGATCCATATGTGTCATCGTTTAATACAGGTGAGAACAGCAAAACTTCCATCTGCCCAGCCAGATCCTGAATACACTTTTTCATTTTGTAAAACCATTATTAACATACAGAAGGTTGACTTTAATATATCATTCCAAATCACATTAGTAGTGTATCTAATGCAGCTGCTAGCTATGTTAAGCTGGAGAAAAGAAACATCTGTTTTATACCAATGCACTAGCACAAACCACAGCACAGACTGCAAAGATTCCTCTAGAACTTTCTGCAGTTACACAACACGGTTTAATATCTTCCATCGTGGCAATCTAGAATTATCACCAGAAAGGAGATTCTAGATCAAAACTAGTTTAGGTGCAGCCAAGTACATAGTCAAACAACACCAGATAAGACATTTCTATTCCTCTGTAGAGAGGTTTGTCTGAAAAATCTGCAGTAGATGTCAACATCTAACCAAATGTGGACAGCGGAGAAGTGAGAGATAGAGATAATGAAAGATAAGTTTTACCTGGCGGAGAGGGCTTTCCTTGGGAAGAAAGCTTCCGATGGTCTTCCCATACACCTCACACGTTGAAAAGTGAATGAGACGCTTGCCATTTTCTGAGCAGTACTTGACCTAACAACACCAAAACCATCAACATCAAATCCATATCTGCATAAGAAGCCCGTCCCTAGAAGAGTCCCTATCGGAGGGTCACAGAGATCCAATCAAAAAGAAATTGACCGACATTGACGAAAAGGCGCAAGCCGTGAAAAAGAAATCCAGTACCACGGGGAGCGCATCGATGAAATTACTGTATATGGTGTCGAGAGGACGAGTGTTGTAATCAGCAGGAGTACAGATCGCCGCCAGATTGATAGTCTGCACGACATAAAACATGAAATCAGGCGCAATGTAAGCACGTCAATTGACTCGATCGCAGCCGGACGGCAAATCTAAAGCACGAACAGACACATAATCCAGCAAGAATCGCACGCCAGGAAACGTAACAGCCCCAAGCGCAACGCATTATTAGCATATATGGCAATGCAGCAACGAGGAAGCGCTCGAATAGCCAATTCGCCGCAAAGCCAAGCATATCGAACCAATCGCACAGGCCAACACGCAGAATAACGAACCAACGCAACGCACGCCATGCGCTCGCACGGAACAGAGCGACGCGAATCCTCGGAAGCTGAGGCGAGGGGCGGGGCGGCGTAAGACTCACCAGATCTGACATCTTGATGAGGCCTTCGAGGCGGGAGTCGTGCTTGATGTTCAGGCGGTGGAACTGGATGCGGTCGGCCCAGGGGAGGGTGCCGGGCTCGAGGAGGTGCTTGATCTTGTCGCTGTAGACGTCGAGGGCCAGCACCCGGTGCGGCGTCTCCGCCATGAGCTTCTCGCAGAGGTGGGAGCCGATGAAGCCACCGGCGCCGATCATGCAGATCGTCAGCGGCTTGATCGGCCTCCCGTCCAGATCTACCCTCGCGACGCCGCTCGCCATGCCGGACCGACCGTTCGATCGATCGCCCTCGAGCTTGAAGAGGAATCCCTCCGCCGACTACGGCTGCCGCTGCCGCTGCTTGCCGGGACGAGGATGGTCGGAGCTCGGATCGATGAGCCGTTCGTAGCCGTTCGTAGCCGTTCGGTTTTCGCGTTTTCGCCGGAGAGAGGGAGAGGAGGAGATGGATTGGCGGTGGGAGTGAAGCGAGGACAGCGGTATTTATGAAATGTCGGTGTTTATTTTTGGGGAACGCGAGGGAAAGGGTAAGAAGGTGATGGATACATATAATAATAACACAAATTGTGTCTGAATTTTGACTTTAAATGTAATTTGATCTTTAAATTTTTAATTTATTCACTATAATTCGTGAATTTTAACTTAATGTATAATGTAGTACCTAAAATTTCAATTAATTTTTTAAATATATCAAAATTTTAGAGATTATATTGAATAAATTAAAATTTAATAATTATTTATGTCATCTTTTCTTATTTTTCTCTCTTTTTTTAATTATTTATTGATTTTTTGGTTGAATTATTTATTTATTGTTTGCCAGCCTTTGGATAGATCATAATAAATATTCTAATTAATATTAAAACTTTGTGTCCCTTTCATTGGGTACGACATCCTTCAAAATCCAATCCGACTTAGTACAACACTCCAGAAGGCTGACTTGGAAAGCAAATCGAAAAACTGAATTGATCGATGTGACTTACTTGAATGTTCATATGAATTTCATTATGACTGGATTCAATGACTAAGTTTATATGATTTTTTTGGTCGTGAACACCAATCATTGTGTTATAGGTCCACATGGCTGGGGTGATCCATTCTGATTGCTCGAAGGGTATATAATTATTTATTTTGCTCTTATTAGGGTTAGGTACAATGTTACTAGGGTAAGTGGAGTATACGTAATTGGAACTTTTGGAATGTCATCATCCATGTGTAATTACGTAGGTTTAGAGGAAAAGAACGCTCATCAAATCATTGTGCCCGATCATTGTCAGTCTACCTTTTGTGCGGATCTTCTCTCCATTGAAATAATTAAAGTAATGTTATTTACTCATGAACATTCATTATTCAACACTCACATTTTATATACTTAACTCGAGATAACTCGGAAGATTCATGCAATGTTATGCATAGTTTTCTCATAATCTAGTGTGAATTGTACATCTTAAATAGAAATTATTCATTTTAAAAACTAAGAATTAGCGTATAGAGAGCCTTATAAGATGACAATACCGCCATGGCTGCCTTGTTTTGCCCCGATTAGCATGGGAATGGTTAATAAATGAACGGCCGATGTAGAGCGAGGTGGGATAGGGGTGAATTCTTCAAACAATCGTTCTAGCCCGTTCCACATTCATTTGTACACTCAGATTGAAAAATATGGAGATGAAATGCGAAATTGAAGTCATGGTCAAAGAGGAATGGGATCGACAATTTTCTTTTATAAAATATTGACCGGAAAATGGCATTTACCTACTTTTTTTTTTGTTAATTGATGAACTGCTAGGTGATCAAGACCCCGACACCAGGACTCTCACTTCAGACACTCTAGTAACGAGAGGGTTTGAACTCCCGACCTTTACAATGAGGAAAAAAACTTACATCAACTATGTTACCTGTGCCTGTGGTTTGGTGCATCTGCTTACTTTTTGTAATGTAAAAATTATGAATTACTTGTGTCAAAGAAATGGAATTAATTTTTTTGGTAGAAATCGATGATTGTGAAGCGGCGACGCCGAGCCGAAAGTTACGGCGGAGCCGAAGCTTCCGGGGCGAGTAAGCGAATTGACCCGAGAAGTCGTCGCTTTCGCTGCCAGCGAGCGAACGGCAGGCATGAAATTATTGAGAGAGAGAGAGAGAGAGAGAGAGAGGGAGAGATGCCATGTGATTTGTTATTTTCTTGCTCACCGACTGAGCTGTTCATCTCCATTCTCACGTGGGCTGCGATGCATGTTGGGTTTATATATGTAAATTCTATATTCGGATATGTATAGATCTTGAATCTGAAGACATAAGATATCTCACTAATAATGTCACGGATGAATATACAAATACTATAGTCCAGATTCGATTTGGTGACACTTGATTTTCCGAAAGATTCATATAGGGTCATGTATCATGCATCCAATATATTTACTACCAATCGTTCATAATTTATTCCGTCGACTTTTATAGCTTTTTAGTTGAAAATGCAAGAAATTGACGCGAAAATGCACGTAAGGAAGTTCCACGAGACTCGGGTGCCGTTTGTTCTCACTAAAAAATGAATGATTTTAAATTTTTTTTTTAAAAAGTATTTTTACCGCTCCCGAAAATATTTACACATAATTTTCCATTGATAATGAATTTTTTTTATTGACTAATTATTTCGAGCAATTATTTTTAAAAAAAAATATTCCAAATCGTTTATTTTTTCGAGACGCGGGCCATGCCCGTGCTATTTAAACTCGTGTTTTCCAAATCGGCCCATTGATGCTGGGCTTATATACTTCCCAAATGAGTTCAGGTCCACCAAATTCAATTCGAAAGTCACCTTCGGACAGGCACTCCCGGGAACTCATTCTCAGCCGTGCATATCTAACTAGTCATCCAAGGACCATATTCTTCCCTTCAAATAAGAGGCGTCTCGTGTCGGTGAATTATAAGCATGGACTTCGCCCCGCGTGTAAAATGAGAAGAATGTGATGTCTACAGTGAAGGAAAACACGACCTTAATCCAATCCAGTTGCGCAACGGATAAAAGAGAAGTAACTTATTGGACAAAATTATTTGGGTGTTCAAATAATCTGAACATGGCTAGACTCGCACAAGTCGAGTGCGATGCTTTCGAAATCAAAATGCTCCGTACGTTTTTTATTTTCCGATACTTTAAGCGCACCGCATGAGGAAACTGTGCGATTTGAGAGGGTTATTGAGGAGCTTTCCTAGGTTCCATGAACCAGAATTGTGGGAATTAATTATGATATGAGGGTTAAAATGTGAGGTTTTGATCCACAATCACAAGAAAATAAAGAGTAAGAGTGAAAAAGAGAATTCGAGATACAAGATTTTATCTTAATTCACTATTACATTAGGGATACGTTCAATAGAGGATTTCATTATAATTAATACTTCTTACTTCTATATTACATCCCTCAATTATAAAAGAACAAATATTATATATACTTCAATAATTATTCGTGGACTCAAGTCAAACGCTCAAATTATAAGAGCTCCCCAATGGTTCGGGATGTTGCTCCCGCCATCTCGCTGGTCTGGACCGCCACCAGCTCGTCGAGGAGTATGATCTCGTGCTATTATATCAATAGGTAATATGAATCATAGATCAACAGAAAATACTCAAATACCTCAATTTCTAAGAGTAACTGAGTTTTTGTCTGGGTTGAGGTAATGGCAACGTATTCAGTCGACACATCCCAAGATGATAGAATCCAACGAGGTAGAAGAGCAAGCCGCTCCTGCTCTTTTCTCTCGGCCATAACATTCTCAGCAACATCTCCGCTGCTCAGTCCCTTATGCAGACGCTGCTCCCCGGTCCCTTTCTCTCTCTCTCTCTCTTCTTCCCTCTGCATCAAGACCAGCAGCAGCAGAGAGAGAAAAGGCGCTAGACTCCAAAGCGGGTGCGCCATCAAGCCAAAAGCCCATCTCTGCCATGACCACAAACCCGCAATCATCTCCTCAAACGCCGTGCCTCGCTTTGCAAGTTTGCATTCTCCACCCTCCCTCCGTTCCGTGCGAGAACGAGCTTCGCGCCGTTACGCGTCGCCTTGCTCGTGCCCTGTGTGTGATGATATCTAGACCGGGCACCGTCGATCCTCCCTTTTTGGCAATGGGCTTCCTTCCTTTCGAGGGACTCGCGCAGGAAAAATCCTGGGAATGCGTGCTTTTCTCGTAGTGCGTGCGTGGCCCTGCCCCTGCGCTCGGGGGTTGCACTTGCAGGGGCTGCGCGCAACCTTTTTACCTATTGCGTCCAGAGATGATCCCTTAGTAAATTGTCCGATGCTGAAAAGGGTGTTCATCCCAAAATTCAGAGTACGCACAGAGGAAAGTGTTTTTTGAGTAATCCCATGTCGGGAAAGATTGTGCTTTTCTTTTGCTTTTCTTCCTTTCAGCATCGGCCTTTTGCTTTCCTTGGCGGGTTGCACGATGAAATTAGAACGGCACATTGTAAAGGTCACTTGGAGCCATTGTGGATGCCTACCGGCGCAATGCTCTTTTTTTTCTAAAATGAAATTCGGGGAGCGCCAGCCGGCGATCCCCTCCGGATGTTTCCATGAGAGTCTCGTGCTCGATAAAAGCGACCGCAAAATTGTAAAGATCAAAGCGGAGACCAGAACCAGACCCAAAACAAATAAATTGATCTCTCGAGGATTTCACGGGTCGCAGATCAACAAACAAGACCGGCATTCTCCGAAGGAATTGATTTATTCTCGTTCATACATGCCTACATATATACATATATATCATATATATGGAGAGAGAATATACATGACCAGTTGTCAAGATGTTATTTTCTGAGGTTATTTCTTAACCCAGATCAAGGCAATTATACAGACAGAACATATATCTACACAAACTCATGAAAGCACGTGTCTCGATGGTTCAAGAACAGCACACTGACTCTCTGTTTCGCCTCCCAACATTTGTCTCCGAAACCCACCACCAAGTTTCTCTTGCAACCTTTGCATGAGAGTAGCTAGACAGAGCTGAAACTCTAATTCGACTCTCTCTCTCTCTCTGCCTCTCTGTCTCTGTCTCTCTCTCTCTCTGGCCGTCACGTATATGCTTCCTTGCGCACACGCAGCGAGCCCATTTCACCCCCTTCCTCACCACGTGGTCTTCCTTCGCCTTTTGGCGATGCCGATATATGCCCATCACCCTCTTACCGTCTCTTTTGCTCCGCTTCGCTGTGTACCCGGCGATCCCACAATGCTCTGTTCTTCTTGATCTTTTCCTTCTTTGCCAAAAGAAGCGATTTTTATCCGACCCCCGAAAATGGGTTCGGTTCTTAGGCTCCGGAAACTCTGTTATGTGGAGCCAGTGAAGTTCCAGGCCTTTGAGTCCATCAAGAACGCTGAGAAGCAGCAGCAGCAGCGGCAGGAAGAGAGAACCGTTTCTGAGGCGAAGGATGCGGTTCAAAAGAATGGTCGTGATGATGATGAGGATACGAAGAAGAAGAAGAAGGAGGGGAAGAAGAAGATGAAAGAATGGAGGTGCATTGATTCGTGTTGTTGGGTGATTGGGTGCTTGTGCACTGTCTGGTGGCTCCTGGTGTTCCTGTACTACTCGTTCCCGGCTGCATTGCCCGGGTTTCAGCTGCCGGAGTCGCCGGGGGCGCGGCTCGGCCGAGAGGGCGTGCGAGCGCTCCACCCGGTGGTTCTTGTCCCTGGCATTTCGACTGGCGGGCTCGAGCTCTGGGAAGGCAAGCCCTGCACTGAGGGCCTATTCCGGAAACGGCTCTGGGGAGGCAGCTTCACCGAAATCCTCAAAAGGTTGGTGATTGAGGCAAACACAATTCGCTTTACCATGTTATGATCATGCCTTTAATGCATTTTGTATTTACTGATAGGATGTAATGTGTTTCTTTTAATGGTCAAGGCACATAATATTGCAAATTCAATAATGTGAAGCAATGTCAGTTTCAGATAACAGGTGTTTGATTTATAGGTTTTGGAATTTCCATTTTCGTGCTTCGAATTTTAAAATTTTAATATATTGTATATATCTCGGTGTATGCTTGTGTTCATCATTGCCAATCTCAGTTGATTCTGGCTCAATTACCTACTATAAGACCAGAAATATTAAAAAATCTATAAATTTATATGGATTGCGAACTTACATGATTGGTGATGGCTCATGTAGGCCACTGTGTTGGTTGGAGCACCTCTCACTGGACAATGAGACTGGACTCGACCCCCCTGGGATTCGAGTGCGGGCTGTTCCAGGGCTGGTTGCAGCAGACTATTTTGCACCTGGGTATTTCGTGTGGGCTGTCCTCATTCAGAATTTGGCTAAAATTGGTTATGAGGAGAAGAACATGCATATGGCTGCTTATGACTGGAGATTATCATTCCAGAATACAGAGGTAGTCTAACTCTGCTTTGTTCATCCAATAATGTCTCACCTATTTCCATGGGATTCAGGGGATGAAGCATCTTTAATCATTGTATCATCATTTCATAGTACCATGCTCCCAGAAAAATACTCTGCATATGATATAATTTAGGCCCTGTGCATCGGTCATTGCTAATGCAAGTAGTGTTGTTCCTTTAACAGAGCGTAAGAATTGGGGACTGATCGATTGCATAGTTAAAACCCTTCTCTAAAAAAAAAAATGAAAAATGACTGAAGCTGGTTCAGAGCAGTAAGACATTTCCATAAGAAAGTTAGCAATCTACTCTGGTTTGGCATGGTATAATAACTGGAATTAGATGTCCATGGTTTCGAAGTACATGTCCATCGAACAAGAGTCAAAAGATAGTTGTCTGCATCTCCCATTGTTCCGTTTGGGAAGCACTGAGCTGTTGTCTTACTTAGCAAAGTGTAGAACAAGATGTTATTGCAAGTCTTGCAGGTTCAAAGACACCTAAATGGATCTTGTGCAGAGTAGAGATCAAGCTCTCAGCAGATTGAAGAGTACAATTGAGCTCATGTATCTGACTAATGGTCGCAAGAAAGTGGTAGTAGTTCCTCACTCAATGGGAGTCCTCTATTTCCTTCACTTTCTAAAGTGGGTCGAGTTGCCTCCTCCCATGGGAGGCGGTGGTGGACCAGGTTGGTGTGCCACGCATATTAAAGCGATTATGAATATCGGTCCACCATTTCTCGGCGTTCCAAAGGCAGTTAGTAACATACTCTCTTCTGAGGCCAAAGATGTTGCCGTCATCAGGTCAGCTTTTACTTGCATCAAACAACATTTTGCTATAGAATATCGAATGTCATTAAGGTAAATACCATACTTCATGTACTCGCTTTACTCATGAATGACTGGGAACTAATTGGGATAGTTGCTAATAGTTAAAGAAAATTGAATGTTCATCAATTCCTTTTCATCCATAAATGATTGCTATGAAGTTATTACTATGATCATTGTGATTTATGCCTTTGTAGATCAATGGATCCTGGGGTTCTGGATTCTGAAATTCTTGGGCTTCAGACTCTGGAACATGCTATGCGAGTTGCCAGAACATGGGATTCGATTATCTCATTAGTCCCTAAAGGAGGAGAGACGATTTGGGGCGACTTGGATTGGTCTCCAGAAGAAGGGCGTGGTTGCAGTCTGGCCAAGAGAAGAACCCTGCAATCCTCTGGAAATAACAAGAATTCAAACCACATCGATGGAAAGAGAACTTTCAGTGCCATGAAAGAGCCTGCAAAGTATGGAAGAATAATTTCTTTCGGCAAAGAGGCATCGTATGTACCTTCTTCACAGCTCCCAAGTGTTGATCTCAAGGTATAACTGTTTTCCTCGATTTCTAGTTCATGTGTTCTAGATTTTCAATTTTATGACTTTACTGCCTGGGGTCTCCATAGATCGTGTTTATTCGTATGTGCCACCTCAAAAGATGTAGAGTCATAACAAGTTCCTAAATCTCATAATCTTTAGCTAAGAGAAACTTTAGTATATAGTGGAGTAGAGGATGTCTCCTTGGTTTGCATGCCAAAAAATGTAATCTAGGATTGTTTATCATTAGTTTCACTTATCCCTAGTTGGAACAGTCTTCTCTTATGCCAAGGCTATACCGTGCGTAGCTAATTTCCTCTAACAATGCTAAGCAGGAGCTTTTACTTGGAAAACCCTCGACCATATCTAACTCGACATGTCAAGAGGTTTGGACCGAGTACAACGAACTCAGCAGAGAAAGCATTCGAGATGTCGCAGACAATAAAGTGTACACTTCTCGAACTCTCCTTGATCTACTACGTTTTGTGGCCCCCAAAATGATGAAGCGTGCAGAGGCTCACTTCTCTCATGGGATAGCTGATGATCTCAGCGACCCCAAATACAACCACTACAAGCACTGGTCGAACCCACTCGAAATGCGGTATGTATCAATAATTGGACATTCTATCATCTTTGGAGTTCTCTTGCTTGAAGTGTTAAGTTTCTGTTCCATTGAACATAATTCCATTTCAGGCTGCCGGGTGCTCCTGACATGGAAATATATTGCTTATACGGAGTCGGAATTCCCACCGAAAGATCATATGTCTACAAGATGTCGCCCACAGGCAAATGCAAAAGCATTCCCTTCCGCATAGACAACACGGCTGAGGGGTATGAGGACAGCTGCTTGAAAGGCGGAGTCTACTTTGTGGATGGTGATGAGAGTGTGCCCGTCCTCAGCTCCGGCTTCATGTGCGCCAGAGGGTGGAGGGGGAAAACGAGATTCAACCCCTCTGGAGCCACCACATACGTGAGAGAATACCAGCATAGACCCCCGGCGAGCCTGCTCGAGGGCCGAGGTTCCGCAAGTGGGGCCCATGTCGACATCATGGGTAACGTGGCCTTCATTGAGGACGTCCTTAGGGTTGCTGCAGGGGCCACCGGCGAGGAGATTGGCGGTGACAGGATCTATTCCGACATTATGAGGATGTCAGAAAGAATAAATATACAGCTTTGATTCTCTGGGAGAAATTTGAGGAGTGCCAAAGTGACAGCCTTTAGGGGATGACGCTTCTGCTAACTAGTAAGAGAGACAAATGCAATAGCGGAAGAATTTGCAGCTCGGAGAGAAGAATAACCAGCCACATGACATTGTACACTCCGCTTTGCCTTGTATGTGTAGCTAGAATTGGAGAACAAAGGCTGCTCTTAGGAATCTGATCATTGACAAGCAGAGCCAGATTTTGGTCTTTATGTAGAGGGTTGACGATGACATAGACTCATGCTAACAAACGTCATCTTCCTTGTCAGCTATTCTCTGGGTTCGTATGATCAGATCGAAGTAAAAATCGAAAACTTTCTCAGTTCATTCGATTCTTTTCGTTGCTTGTTCCTAGAGGTAAGTCTTCCAATTTGAGGATGATGTTCCGATCAAGGGGTAGGCATGACATGAGACGGCCGAGCCTAAAGTTTCCCCTCAGCCATTGAGCCGATCAATGGAGAGGCATGCAATTAATTCGTAGATTGATTGGCTCTACTGTCCTTTCCTCGTACCTTGGGGATGGTTCAGATGAGTAAAGCTTCTTACGGAACTCACCTGATCTAAGCAGGACATGTAACTCGAGCTCATACACTCGAAGGTGGCACCGAAGCCGTTGAGCACTCTCGCCATGCCTATGCAGTTCTTGAGGCCTACAGATTGTTGTACATGGCTTGATTAAAGAGTAAAAGTGGGATTGGATAGCCTTTCACCATTGGTTTGAAATTCCCTCACTCCTTTGAATCCCAAAAGAGTGTATGCAGTCCCTCTTTTAAGTTCATCGTCCGACCCTGCACAATGCAATGGCCTTGCACTTTGCCTCAAGTAATGAAGTCGAGGTTTATTCGATTGCCCATGGCCGCATCTGCTGATCATTCTAATCGGTCGTTCTTACTATGTTCGCTGCTTAAATTAATCCGTCAGAGTATGTCAAGGACTTCTTGACTCAAGCAAAGATCAAAAGGTCGAAGGACCACAAGCACAATTCACTTAGGCCTACATGACAAAGCATCCGTGGACTTACACCGGGATGATTCGCGTCCGTGATATACCAAGTCGTTAACGAAAAGAATCAAAGTCATTACCATGAAATCACTTAACATATCTGATTAATTATCATGATTTCTTTTCAAAGATCAACTGAATATAAGTAAAGAAGAGTTATTTGAGAGTGTGAAAGCCAATTGAAGGGTTACAATCATGACGAAATGGGAGAGATTACTCTATTTCAAAGTCTCGGAACCTAAGACACTCTATTACTTGTACCCTGGAGTTGTACTAGCCCGACATAGAAGACGCTTATAGACTATCTAGAATACTGGATAGTCCTACATGGCTGTGAAGGTTTATGTGCAGGAGAGAATCAAGCTATCTTAGAAGAGGACGCTGCGAAAGAGTTTGACCAAAATGACTTCATATTGAGAAATCCAAAATGCATAGATGCAAATGAAGTGCAGCCAGAGTTTCACAACAGATAGTAAATGGAGCGAAGTTGTTCAATTAATTCCTCCTTTCATCTCTTATCTACGGTAGAATGGATGAAAAATGAAATGAAGCACACACGATATCACAAGGGAAACAGAACTACGCATGAAAATTCCAGACGGTTCACCGCCAGCATGTGCTGGTAGCAACCTTAATCACAGAGAAGGAGGATATATCAGTTCAACTCCTTCCATCGTCCAAATCATAAGCAAAAAGAGTAGCAATCATACACAACATTCTAAGTAGAATTTTATTATCTTCAGAAAATAAAAAAATAAAAAAAAGGATCTTTCATAATATCATCTTAATTGCCTAATTCTTACACCTCAAATCATAAGTAATTTCATTACTGAGCAGGAGAAGAACTAACAAGCAGAGGAGAGAAGTGTATAAATGGGAAGAAGAAATTTTGAGGAGAAGTAGATCAAACATGCAAACTCAAATACCTCTGGGAGACAACCACAAGATAAATGCACTGTGTCTCGCAATGACAAAAGCCCTGTACAATTAGAATCTGAGACTGCTCATGCATATCACAAGTCCCCACCAGGTTGAAAAGCAATTCACTGAATGTTACTGCATCACTTTATCCGCAAAACCAGGCAGCCCTAGACATTGTAATGAGAGCGCCCCATAGCCTCATGGAAAGCAGAGACTTAAAAAAGACACCTTCTCTGAATGTCCAGTCTCCATGAACTTTAGACATAACCTATCAGTGCCAAGGAGGGACAGCTATCCATTGGGCTGGCAATGCTTTTCAAACAAGTACATCAGAATCTGGAGTGCACTCCACGATTTTCATGATCAAAATTATCAGACGGATGCGGCGATGTTTACGCAAGTCCAATGAGACCTCCAACATGCACGATGAAAAGTATGTTGCACTGCAATCCTCATACATGCGGAAGTTCCTTCGAGAACAGGTTGATTGAAATGGTCCGTCAGGATGTGTCTGCAGTAGCTAAATCCTTGCAGACAATTGAAATGGCATGTGGAACATTGCAGAACCAGCACTGGTGGTGCCGGTATGCCATATCCAGGTGTCAATCACCTGCTAGGATTAACATCTACTATGAATAAGTAGATGTCAGAGAAGGAACTGCATAATCAGGACACTGTCGATAGCCATTTCTCCCTCCATCCCCCCCCCCCCCTTTCTTTCTTTTCTTCTTCTCTCTCTCTCTCTCTCTCTGAATTGACAATAACCTCAGAAAAATAGGTCATGAAACTAGCAGGTACAAGAAATTTCATAAAAAAAGGCTCAGTAACAATGATATCCAAAAAGGCACTTACTTGATATATCTTTCACAGCAGTGAAGCAACTTATCAACCAAGGATCCATCAACATGATGCTTTTCTGACAAACTGTTCTCCTCAGCGTTATCCTTCAAAGTTTTCCACTGGTGCAATATACTAATTATCCGTTCAAGCTGTTTAGAAGGTAAAGGGAAACAAATATTTTGGCAAGGTAGCAACTTAGGTTCAACATCAAGCAAGATGCACATGACCAAAGATTTAGGTAAATGTCGTAATTCACAATAATAAGCAGTTAGTTCACTATGTTGATCTTTATTAGTGCCTCCAGTAAACGAATCCATGGCCTAGTCAATTGCTATTAAAAAACATCAAGAATAATATTGTGTATGTAGGATACAGCCATAATGACATTTGGTTTAATCTCACAACCCTCAGAGCTTCCATGTTTAATGAATGAATCTGTTTGATGGTCCAAAAGATCTTCTTCAATCATATCACACCTGCTTGCAAGAACTGACACACATTGATACAAAATGGGAAATCCCATTTCACTTTCCTTAATATGAACCAGCAATCGGACAATAATACTCCACAGAGCATTCCGTGCTTCTATGTCATTTGCAGCAAATGGTAGTATATCAAGCAAACCCTGTAAAAAGGCCAAATCTGGAGGATTTTGAATGTCAGTTCCATTCTAGTTGTATGATTTACAAGTGCAAGAGAAAAATCAGGTGGCTGATTCAATTGAGACAGCAGAGTAAAATTACCTTGTGACATCACTGGAGCAAGGTCGGTGACATCAGACATAATGTTTGCCATCAGAACTGCTGCAGTAACACAAGAATCGGCAATCTAGGAAAAAGCATCACAAAAAGGAAAAGTATGGTTCTGTCAATTTCAATGCTACAAGAGACTAGTAATCTATGAATTCAAGTCTCCAACAGGATTCCATCCCAAGATTCCATTACAAAGGTGCTGAAGGGGTACTGCCCCTGTGTAAAACGGCTTGGATAGAAGCCATCCCATTTGAGATGCATAAATTCAATCAGCAGCTGGAGTGCATGCTACTAAATTTTCAGTAAGAGATAAGAGTACTTGGTGCGTGCACATCTCTGCTCCCACCCCAAAGAAAATTTATATCTAAAGTACCAATGTATTCCTGAAAATGCTAATATATTGGATATATTTAAGAAAATCAAAATCTTCAGCCATGGATGGTTCCACAAATTAAACAGCTACACACTGGGTGTTTTTATAAATATTCCTAATGGATATTGCTATTGCATGCTTACCAGCAGCATGTACTTACCTCCACCTTATCAGGAAGTTTGACCAGGTCACAAACAAGTCCAATGAGTTCCTTATTTGAAGAAATTTTGTCAGAATGATCATCCGTCACAGACAAAGCCTCAATTGCACGGAGAATTACATCGAGCACAGGGTATCTGAAATGATGCATACACAAATTACTACAGGAATGTCATTCTGCTCCTCAAATCATAACTCTTTGCAGGACATCCACTGCTCCTGCCCCCGCCCTCGACACATTTATACACGCACACAGGAATACACATGAACAGGCAATCAAGCGCATGTGTATGCACTTTACAGAAAGATCCAAAGTTGATTGAAAGAAAGAAAAAAACTCAAAAACCCCATAGGTCTTCAATTGCACATGTTCTTTGAAGAGTTCTATCAGGGGATGTAGATCTAGTGCAGACCGATAAACTAAAATAAGTCTTTAACAAAGTATCCTCAGCATAGCACATGAAGCTACAGTGTTACAAATCAATATCACAGCATTTCAAAACAAAATTCTTGAAAACAACTGTAACTCGCAAAGATTAATTACTTCACCCCCTAAAGAGTTTAAGCACCTTCCCTCCACCAGATCCTTACTAGTCAACAGTTGATGCAGAAAGTTCAAGAATACCTTTCGAGGTTTTTTTCACTCGTTAGTTGGCTCATTTCAAAAGCCAGAAGATTGAAGAGGACATTTGGCAGGCCAATATCAATCAAAGGAGGAAGAAGAATTGACGCGACTTGTTGATTTTCCAAGATCGTTAAAAGTAACCCAACACTCTGTTTGAGAAAGAAAACACATTTAGCCAAAGAAACAAATTCTGTTTACATGCAGTACACCTTGACATAAAAGAATCGAATATCTATTGTACCGTTGACCTTTTCTATAAGCAGTGGATTCAAGGTGTTCTCTGCAATCCAAACAAGACGGCGAAGAACATGGTCAGGCAGCAAAGCCTCCGCCCAAGTCATACTTTCATTACATTGAATAGCCAAGCTCAAAAACCTGTGTCAATGCCAGTTGCAAGATGCATGACAAACTTAGATATACATCACGAGCTAGCCTGTGCTATGAAATATAACACCAGCAATAATACATGAAAATAATGCACATAAAACAAATCATGGACATAACGACACAGGTGGCACCCAACTAAATCTTATACTAAATAGGAAAAGGAAGACACGAATAGGTAGCACTCTATGACAAGAGTCACTGCGATTTCATTGATGTTGTACATTATAAAGACAAAACAAGTTCCTCCTCTAGTCATTTAATGCAGTTCACTGAGAAGGATGAAGGAAACATTGCACCAAAACTATAAGAAAACAAACTATTGTTAAGAAAAAGAACATGAAATGAACAAGAAATAAGGATAACCAACCACATTATCGAGCAAAGTCAATGCAGTGACAGAAGTATTTTGAAATTACAGAGAAAAGTCGATGCAGGAGATGAGCAAGAAAAAACTCAATTCCCCAACCCCTAACCACTCCCCCACAAAAAAATAAAAATAAATAAATAAATAAAACGAGTGTTCTTCTGGACTGTTTCCTGGATAAATTTTTTTCTCTGACAATTACAAGCAAAGAAGAAAACTTCGCATAACTAATACAGTACCGGCAAGCTTCACATAAGCATTGTGTATCGTCCAAAAACAGTTGATCCACAATTGCATCAACGAGCCCCTTAGTAGAAACTATACTCTTCATAAGAACCTCATGGCAAGCAACATTCCCTAAAATCCCAAGACAAATCTCCTGCAAACCAATAAAAGCAGCAGAAATGGAATTAGATGAATATACTTATTCAGAACCAACCGGTCCACCGTTCCCAAATATGGTTTCCAAATGCCCACCAACACAACAGTTTAAGAAAAAAGAAGCATGGAGAATAGCTTACTCTAACCCTAGTGGATTGGGAGACTGTGAGGTTTGCCAGAAGCACGTCTAGGACAAGGTTCTCAACCTGTGACATGCAAAACATAAAAAGAGTAAAGTGGCTGCTCAGTTGAATCAGATACTAACTTACTGTATCATACAACATTTTCCTTTAGACGTGGCTTTGTTTGCAAGTGACTCGGTTCAGGCTGTGAGCTACTAGAGAGGATGGAGCTCACAGACAATGTGAAGAAACAATTGTTGAATATGACAAAAGAAACTACAGAAACAACAAATGTTTTGTTATATCTGGCAAACAACCAAATCACCCTTTTTGCAGAAATTTCCTATTAATGCGCCAATTACCAGATAAGCCCACCTAAAATGAAGCAAACAAGATATCGAGGTACAGTAGATAGCATTTGAAAAACTAGGATGCAATCTCTTGTACCATGAGTTCTGCATGAGTTTGACTTGCAGCAAGGTCCCACAGAATGCAACCATTCCCTTCCCAAACCTCTTCTAATGTAGAAGCTTCGGGCAATCCATTTCCGCAACCTGACTCTCCATCAACTTTGCCTTCTTCACAGGCAGATTCCTTATTATCATCAATAACGTCCATTGTCTCAGAAAAGTCATTTGCTGAGTCTTGTACTCTCGTATTATCCAGTGGGGCCCGCTTTTCTTCAATGGAATCTGAGCTAGACTTCTGGGAATTATTTCCGTCAACTCTGCTGGAGCAAGAGTTATATGTCTGATTCAGCGGTAGAAGTTTCCGTATGAGGGAAATTATATAGCTGGGATCAACTGTTGTTGGGAGGTCAAATAACTGCACATAACAGGAGACAGGAGACTTAAGGAGAATTAATCAATTCCATCTCGCACCTTTTTCTCGATGGTCTCTCTATCAATTAAAAAACATTAAATCACCAATCGACGCAGAAATGGCAAGTTCTTTCACAACAGTTAAGACAGAAAATAAGAGACGCGCACAAATGATCTTGAACAGCAGCAATCCAAACTCAGCACCAGATTGGCGCCCCCGCCGCGACATCTAAAGTAAGAGCAACTCCATTGACATCACAAGGCAAAACCAAGCCTAAAACATCCCGCAGGTTCCCATGAGTAAAGAGACTAATAACCTAGGAAATTCCGTATCTTCCAGGATAACATCACAACCATCGCTGCTATCGTCTTTTTCGCAAATAAGAGAAACCTTAACCCCGATAGTGACCATCCATAACATCACCGTGCGCGTCTCACAGAAACTAGCCGCTTCCGAGAAAGAACAGCCATCGGATTCTAGTTCCTGACAGTCGAAACGCGTCTCCGACACTAGGAAGCAGTTCGATTGCGGGAACGCTAGGGTTAGCGGAAGACGAACAGACAAAAAACCTAGCACCGGCCCGCGTCCCGACTGAGACGGACCGTTCTTCGTATCCTCGGACGACGCGATTCGACGGAACTGGAGAGCGCGAGCGATCGTACCTCGTCGGGAGGCGCGGCGGGATGATGAGCCGGCGCGTCTCCGTCCACCGCGCGCTCCTCCTCCTCTGCTTCGTCTTGAAGGGCCGATCCCAAGTCGACCGCCATAGCCCTTCTCGGCTGGTGCGAAAAGGGAGAGAGAACCCCCAGCTGAGGCTTTGGAGCAGATCACCGACCGTCTCCGGCACCGGGCGAAACCGGTCGCCGGAAAACTCTCCTCCGCACAGTTAAAAAATCACGCCTCTTGTCTCGCCGGACCGCCGGCGACCAACCCGATGGTATATCGGCGGCGGCGACTGGCGAGGTAGGGAAGATAAAGACCGCCGCATTCGCGAAATGTCTTTTTCCTTAAGGTGATTAGATATGAAAAGTACGTTTTTGTTTGGGGTTTTTTTTTTTTTTTTCGGCTAATTTTTTTTTCTTGTATATTATCTGAGTTCAAGAAAATAAAAATCATATGCAATCTACACTGTGCATTACAAAATAGAAGTTCATCTAGTACCGTCTTAATTGATTAACTTTTTCATAATTACTAGTCGGTGATCTTTAGCTTTTACAATGATATTACGTTTCACTGTGTTGTAAACTAAAACCAATATATTTTATGTGCTATGTTCATTTTGTAATTAAAATGGATAGTTCCATGCGTATTTACTTTGATAAAAGTGCACAACTTTTGTTGGAGACTAAGGTAAGTGTGACTGGCTAATGGTGTTGCTACCATCAAGCAAGAGTGGTTCGACCCTCACTTGACAAGGACATGAGTCTTGTTTGGTGGTAATAATCGATAGAGTGTTGGCATCGTCGTTGTGCCGAGTATGCTTGCCTAGGGGCTTGTTGATCGACGCTTCCCTATCCCCTTTCGTCTCTCTTTCCATCTTATTTTTCAAAATTTTCAAATTTTGCTAGTGTGGCTATTCATGTCAATAAAATGTGAGTTTCACGACATAAAAACCAATGGACTAGAAAAATAAAATTGAACTACTGTGAAAGCATAATGACCAAATTGAAAAATTAAATTTCCAAGACTAAATTGAATATTAAAAGTAAACATGAACTGTTTTTCATATACTCTCTGAAATTTAATTGTTGTTCATAGTTTGAAAAATCTTTAATCACTATCTTAGAAAATTGCGATTCTTTTATGACGTGGGTTAGCTTATACACCGCAGTACAACTTTAACTTCATTCATGCTTCCACCCATCGATGCAGCCATAACGAGTTTAATTTGAATAAGCGATGCCCACGGCTCTAATCCAAATATTCCATTATAATGTTTATAGAGACAATCCATGTCGGTGGCCCCTTCCAATCCTTTTATCGTCACGGAAAAAGACGAGGCCCTAGATTCATGAGGAGCCGCCACGTGGCTAGATTCCACATGTGAAGAGCCCGGAATCGCTTCCACGGTGTATCAGACAAGTGTCCAAGTCCAACGGTCTCGCGCTTACGTCAGAAAGCGTACCTCCCCTTTTTTCCTTTTATTCCCTTAAAAAAATTCGTTGGCCACGAATATAACTGTCACTGCCTCTAATAACCCAATAAAATAATAATAAATTACCCAAAAAAAAGCTATTATTTTAGCCTTATCCGTAATAAATATATTAAATAAACAGTTTTATCCTACTCCACCCAATCACCACCCGTCGCAGCAGCTGCAACAGAAAACCTTCCGCCGGCCAATGACCCAAGCTCCGGCGCGGCAGCTCGAATGGCGCTGAACCCCCCGTCCCCGCAGAGCCTCCGGTTCTCGCTCCGCTCCACTCCGCAGCCGCCCTCCGCCTCCGCCGCCTCCCGCCGCCTCCTCCTCTTCTCCGACCTCGCCGCCTGCTCCCGGCTCGTCCGCTGTCCTCCATGGCCGCAGCTCCGGAGGCGCAAGGCGGGGCCGTCCCCGGCGAAGTGCGTCACCGGATCGGCGGAGGAGGGCCGGTGGAGCGACTCGGAGACGCTGGTCTCCGACGGCGACGGCGGCGACGGTAGGGTCCCCGGCGAGGACGGGGGCGGCCGGCCGTCCAGCGACTATTTTTCCATCGGGATACGCGAACCAGTTTACGAGGTAAATTCGCGCGTTGCTTGGCGTTAGCCTGGATCCCTGGAATTTCGGAGTGGATTTTTGGAAATGCGAGGTGTTGTTTTCCTCCGATTCTCCGGTTGCGACGGGATCGGTGTAATTTCCCGACTCTGTCGATCTGCAGGTGGTGGAAGTGAAGTCGAACGGGATGATATCGACTCGGAAGATCAACAGACGGCAGTTGTTGAAGTCGAGTGGTGAGTGCAATTAGATTTGGATGGATATCCTGCTTTATCTTCTTCTGTAATTCAGATTTTGTAGAATCAATGGCCAAAAATAGCTGTGCATTTTGATCTGATTCTATGGCAAATTCTATCTCATTGCTCATTGTGTCACTTGTATTCACTGCTTGTTTGATTGACCCAGTCCGTCTTCTCCCGATGTTGTGACTTAATTCATTGCTAAATTTGTATATTCTGTGTGTGTTTGTGTGTGTGTGTGTTTTTTTTTTTCTGTCTCTAACTGCTAGTTTTACCATCAGGCCTTCGTCCGCGAGATATACGAAGTGTTGATCCGTCACTCTGGCTGATAAATTCGATGCCTTCTTTGCTGGTATGATTTTTGTGGCAGTATTAATTTCTGTTGCCTGATTGATTTATTTGATTAGTAAAGGTTGGCAGAGAAGTCGCTATAATATTTTATGTTTAAAGGCTTTGATCAATGTAGCTGTCTCTTGACAAATTATGCAATCTTTAAATGATTTGTGGCGCCATAAATATGCAATTTTATTTGGACTGCATATATATTGGGTACCTGGGGAGGTCCATCAGTCCCTTTTAACTTCTCATCCCTTTCTCTTAGTTAACTGGTCTTTTTATCTTCTTATTTCAGTCGAGTATGTATAACATATACTTTTCCCACTGTTTGGGAAGGAAAAATGATTCATTAAACTTAGAAAGGCTATTTCTTTCATGGTAGTATAATATTCTCTTGTGATGCCCATATGCAAAAGTGGCTCAATCGTGTATTCTGCACCTTGTGCTGGGAGAGACTGATTTTTGTCTCGACAACGTTTGACCACAGGGATAGTAAATGAGGCAGATGAGCATTGTAGTATTTGAGAGTACGAGATTAATAACTCTTTTTGCAATAAAGTATCTAGTATGCTTCCTTCACTCTGGGATTTTTTAAAGGAGTTGTGAGTATGAAGATCACAGCTCTTTCTCATATCTCAAAACTGACGACAAAAACTGTCCTGTATTGATCGTGACATGTGTAATTTCCATGTTATGTTTCTTTGGTTTTGATGATCATGTTATAGGTCCGTGAGCATGCCATTCTCCTTAATTTGGGATCATTACGGGCAATAGCAATGCCAGAACGCGTGCTCCTATTTAACTATGATAGGTAAGATGATGCTTCTCTTAGTCTACTTTACAATATTTTTTTCTGAATGAGCTAACGATTAACATCTATCATTGATCAATTACAGTAGAGGAGGAAAAGCCTTTATAGAATCATTGTTGCCTCGATTAAACCTCAATATGAATGGAGGGCACTGTATGCCTTTCGAGCTTGAGGTCAGTTCATCCTCTATTTTTCTTTATTTGCATATTTTTCTTTCTGGTAGCTTTAAGAATATTATGTTCCTTCAATTTTATCTTTTTTCAGAAGCATTTTATTCTGTGTTACAGAGACTTTGTGTACAGCCCAGTAAAATACACATACCTATTTATTCTGGGGGTGGGAATGTGAGGGGGTTTATTAGGTTGACATGTTTAGACGTGGAGGGTGGCAAATAAATCAAAGCTTTTGTTTCGGAGGGTGCCATGTTCTTCTATGTCTTGCAGAAAAACAAAATCAAATAATAAGGTCAAGAGAATAAAATGGATAGATGAAGAGTATCTGTGAGCAAAATGATTCCTGATTTTGGTAATTCAACTCTTTACCACTTACATAATATCAGCAAGAGTTGCGAGGCAAGTTTATCACCGTGTTTTTAAATTGTATGAAATAATCTCATCTCGTGCTCCTGAATAGTAGCATTTTCTGTACCTTAATTTTCTAAATAGGCCAAATTGCAATGTTCTTGTGGTTCTGTCATACCATATGATGTTTTAACACATTTTTAACCATGGTGGTGCTTCCAGGTTGTTGAAGCAGCCTTGGTTTCACGCATACAACGTTATGAGCAAAGACTGATGAATCTTGAACCTCGTGTGAGTTTGAGAACACAGTGCTCTTCCCTTTTCATCCAATGGAGATTTCCATAGTATTATCCCTCAACATGTTCTTAGATAGATACCTGTTCTGCTTGAAAAGTTTGACCCTCAGTTCACTATTCTGCTTTTGGTAGTAAAAGGCCAAAAGAGCGTGCTCTACTTTGTCCTTTACAACTTAAAGCACAATACGTATTTCTTTTGGTGTACACACAAAAGAGCCTGCAAACTTACACATGAAAGCTTTATAAAAAAAGGGTGATTGATCAGGTAGTTTTTTTCTGAGGTAGTTCTTATTGTTGGATCCTTGTTTACCTTCCCCATCAGTTTTTTCCACTGTCGATTTTTTCATAAGTTGTTAGAATTTGATTGAGTTTTTCCCAATTGTCATGGTAATTAGATTAGAGTGGCAACTTAGAGTCCAGACCTTAATAATGTCCTTACTATGGTTGATGTTCTGAAATTGGTTCAGGTTCTATCTTTGCTCGAGGTTTTACCCAACAGATTGACAGCTGATATCCTAGAGGAACTCCGTCTTAGCAAGCAGGCCTTGGTACTTGTCTACTATGTCACTTGAAAGGTTGACCACCCTTATTGATGAAAACTGTATGTTCTTATTTTGTGGTTGCTCCAATGATAGGTTGAACTGGGTTCAAGAGCTGGATCTCTGAAACAGATGCTCCTTGATCTTCTGGAGGATCCTCATGAGATACGCCGCATATGTATTATGGGAAGAAATTGCACAATTACAAAAGGGAGTGAAAACTTGGAATGTTCTGTTCCTCTTGAAAAACAGATAGCTGAGGGTATGGTACTGGAAGATTTCTGTATAAGCCATTAGTCTAATGTGCAAACCGTGGATTTTACTTTTAGTGAACGAAGAGTATCTACTTACCACTCTTCTGGACTTGATTAAATATGGCAGAAGAGGAGGAAGAAATTGAGATGCTTCTGGAAAACTACCTGCAAAGGTTATTTCTTTGATCCTGAATCCCTGCCGTACAAATGATTCATTTATGGCAGAGGGTGCACCTCTGTGTTTGAATATTCTCTTCTTGATTCATTTTTCTACCATAGCCCTTGGCAGTATTCACAAATGTTCAAATTATACACTATGTAATTTTGTTTGGCACCTTAAGCTGGTGTTGTACATAGTAAACTTGCAGTATCATTTGTCGTGTGGCTGGAATTTAGACCAGAATCAGGGAGATCACTTAAATTATTGAGTTCTGCAGCTACTTACTAACTAGTGTAACATTAGCAGAAAATTTTGGTTATTCACCACTGAGAAAGGAGTCATTCATGTTATAATTTTGAGGTAGTTATGGTTTCTGAATTAATTTATTTTGATCCTGATATGGCTGCTTATGAGCAGTGAAACCTGAAATTAGCATAGGATGCCAATGCTATTTTGGATGGATAGAATATAATAGAGAATTGAGTCTTTAGTTTGCCACATAAGAGGTCTACAAATGGTTAAAGAGACTGCTCTGACAGACGACAAGAATTTTGATATCTTAATTCGGTTTGATACCTTAATCATGAGATGTAGGAGGTTTGGGTTGGGTGGCCTACAAAGTATGCTGTTGCCCTTGGGACCAAGAATTTGGGATATCGCCAAGGTGTCACTTGAAGACACAGTTCCTTAAATCTCATCACTTATGCTTTTAGGAAGGGAAACGAAAAATTTTATCGTATTAGTTTAAGTTCCTGTAGGCTGTATAAGTGATTGTTCTTTTAAAGTCTTAAGGAACCCTCTTATTAACTCACTGTTGACCAGATCTGCATGAAAAGATAAATATATTAATTCTGACAGTTTATTGCACAGCGAAATCATCAATTTGAATCATGCCTGGCTCTGTGAAAAGCCTATGTCTCTTGATGTACATGGTCATGCCAGATTTAAATGACAGCTGCAGACTGACACCTTGTTAGCTCTAATACTGGGTTATTAATTATTACATGAGCGTCGCAGAAAATGGATGACTGAATTTTTTCTGGAAGTTTGGATTAAAAGATTCATTAATGCAAGAGAGTCTTTATTGGACGGGATAAAAATAAAGAGTACTGGTGCTATCTAGTTGTGTGTCTGGAGGATTCGCTTAATTTTGTGGCTGATATTACCATTTGAATCGAAGCAGGCTAGCTTTTTAATGAGAGAACATGGCTGCTGCCCTTCTGATTTATAATTTGTGTCGGATAAATATTCGTATTTTTTTTTTGTATTAAACAGATTATGATCATCTTCAACTAGTGTAAACAGTGCTTCTTTCGTAATCCCATGGAATCTAAGTTTTCTTGGAAATAAACTGGAACAGGAAAGCTTGTCACGATAAGCTCACCCTATCACAAGGTACCCCTAAGCAGCTTTGCTTACTGCTCACATCTACCATCGCAGATGCGAATCTTGTCATGGTCAAGCTGAAAGACTCCTTGATTCTGCCAAAGAAATGGAAGACTCTATTGCTGTCAATTTAAGGTCCAACAGATATTTGCTTTTCTATCAGTTCGTCACTATTGTTCAGTTTCTGTAGTGAATTGATCACTGTATTTTTCTTTACTTGTTTTGGTTCACTTCATCATTCTCTAGTAATACTAATATGGCAAAAATGCCAGTGATCAGCATCTCCATAATGCTTGTGAATTGTTTGAATCCACATAACATTCTTTACCATGAATTATCTGTTGGACTACCAAACATGTTATTCTCCATCTTAGATTTTGGACTAAGAGCATGCTCCACTTGAAGACTGAATGCATCGGGAAATTTCATTTTCATATGTAGTGCAACTAAATGCGTAAAACTTGCTCTTCCCTTCACTCTTTGAGCACCACTTTTGTTGTGGTTGTATGAGTGGAAATCAGCTACGAAATTTTGACTTCTTTCTTCATCAGCTCTCGGAGGCTTGAAGTCAGTAGGGTAGAGTTGCTTCTTCAGGTTGGAGCATTTTGTGTGGCGGTTGGTGCGTTGGTTGCAGGTACTTTTTCCATACAGTATTGGACAAAATTGTTTAGAGGTGGTATTTGCAAAAAAAGATAAAATAAATTATACTGTCATTAGTGACTTTCTTGTGATATTGCATGATCTGTTGACCACACAATTGCTTAGGAAAACATATTAAATTATGAGAGTGATATGATGAATAGAACCAATAAGAACATAAGAACTGTATCGAAACTTTTGCTCTTTTAGTGATAGTATCGTGGTCCCAAGAACTCTAGTTAAATGATTGGTTTGATCTGGTAGAATGAATTTAGGCCACTTTTACTCATTCTTTAGGCTTTGATTGCATTTTGTTTTATCATATGACTGCAATTCTTTACTTCTGCTTTTCTGAGAAAAGAAAAACAGAATATTCATTTGTTTTTCTAAATTTATTTTTATTGCATATGCATCTAAGACTGGTTATTGATCCTACTGAGGATCTACTAATGGATGGGGCGCAATGGGATGATAGCTTCGTATAGCTGAAAACACTTTAGAGGATAAGACTTGTTTTATTTTTGCTGTTACTGCTGCTGCTGCCGCATGCATCTTAGATTGGTCATCGTAATCAAAGAACAAAAAGTCCGATTATTGCAATGAATGAAATAGGAATTCAGTATATAACCTTTTTCAGATTATGGGAATGACAAGGCATGGATTGCTTACTTAGCCAGTCCATGATGCATGTAACTGTAATCCGAGAGAACAATTTTGAATAGATTGCATGCGATAGAAGTATGGTTTTTTTTTTTCTTTTGGACCAATTATATGTATGATCAAATGATGGGGTGAACTGAGGGATTCATTAATTGTCACCAGTCATTATAGAGCTTTTCGTCACTGGTCATTTTAATCCTGCTAACAGAAAGAGCTTTTCCCATGCATGCAGGTATTTTTGGTATGAATCTCAAGTCCTATCTCGAAGAACATGTGGTATGCGAAGCTGTATACCTGTTTGTTTGTGTTTTCCCTATGGTTTCAATGATTGTCCCTGGGGTATGATTGTGTTTTATATTACCTGATGCAGTTCGCATTTTGGCTGACAACTGCCGGAATTATTTTTGGTGCTGTCGTGGCTTTCTTCCTTATGTATGCTTATCTCAAGGCAAGGAAAATACTGTAACTCGGATACCAATTCTTGGTGAGTGAGAAAATTTACTCCGATTCATCTTGCATTAAAGTGGGTATGATATGTATGGTTTCACGATAACTTGAGGTGCTCCTTGGGAGTTATGGACCCATTGAACTGATGATAAGAATTTAGTATTATCAGTCAAGTGGAGTCTCAGTCCCAAATTGGCTGATCATCCGAAGAGACCAACTAAGCATCATTAGCTTGGGCAGGTAAAGGAACTCAAGATTGACATACATTCATCTCATGCTCTCGACCTAATTTAACTCAACATACCCTGCATATTCTGACCTCTGATATTACTTGCAGGTCGCATGGCAGGGGAGCTCAAGATGTTGTCCTTTGTTTGTTATGAGAGAACCCACAAGCATTACAAGAAACATGGAGGAAGATATCTTGTCGAGCAGTCAGATCCTTCTACTCTGGAACTTGTTTGCGCTTTGCAGAATGCGGATCTTTAGTGATGTTCCAAAGCCTACCCAGATAATAAGTGTTTGCCGTAAGTTGGTGCGCGCGCCACAGTAACTATAAATGCGCAGTCAGATTGCTCCCGCAAATATGCTCCCAGTCGCTTGCGCTGAGCAAGGAGCTACGGTCATGCAATTGACGGTTGTCTTTCACTCCCATTAGTCTGTACAGATGTAGGGGACGAATGAGCCAGTCCTCATTTAGCGATCCCCGTGGGATGTAATGTGCCATTATTTAACCAGATTAATTCTGGGAATAAAACGATAGTTCTGCCGGTTTAGATGCCATGGCACCGTGATGATTTAAGCTGCAAAGGTTAAATTGAATAAATCAATTTTTTTTAATCATCTTCTCTTGTTCGTTCATTCAGCAGTCAAATGCCAAGAAGTTGCATTTTAATCTCTACGGATGCCAATCTGAGGCCCGATGTCCTGTTGTGTATACAAGGATGATTATAAGCAAACGATGCTTATTTGTGGTATCGGTTTGGTTATTTATTTTCTTTCCTTAACGTTTTGGTGATAGGGAAGCGGGCACGAAGGGTGAAGCTGCATGAACCAAGATGTTCCGGATGAGCAATATATTGTTGAGCGAAAACAACAGCATCTTGAGTGCAAGAACATGCCTGAAACGTAAAGCCAAAATGCTTTCCAGACAGTTAAATTTCAACCAGATTGCCACTTTTGCCGGCAAAAAGTACAGATGAGAAACAAAGCACTCCTCGCACACTCGTCCGACAATGCCTTATACACCAAGAATTCACCTTGTTCTCTGTTTGTCATAGAAATACGATCATATGCTTCCTCTATTTCAGATGACTTGAATGTCGCCCGGTTTGTCCTGTTAGCACAAATGTGTCTATGCTTCGGTCACTATGAATGAAGGATGAACAATGATCGATCCCTCTATCGGCGAGTACCAGGGCATGAACATGAACGGAATTGCCCCATCAAATTCCAAGTCAAAGGAATGGAAATCTCAGCCGGTTATGCGCCTCCATATATGGGCTCGACACTGGCTAGCTCGGGTCTGCCACAGGGATATGATCTTCTTCCGCGACCTTGTGGGTCGCATTGTCGATATAATATCTGAAGTAGCTGTCATTGACACTCTTAGCGGTCTTGTGTACGAGTTCATATTAGCTGCGTAGCACAGCAACTTGCGGACAATTTCGACAATGGACCGCGATTGTCACCTGCGCAAAAGATCAGATTCAACAGAGGAAAAGCTGGATGGTCAACCCTGCAAATTTGGTTTGTTGGTTCCGACCAACAAAAGAAGTTAGGCGTGTTCGATGAGATTACGTATGGTTTTAAAATAATGCTCTTTGTATAACAACTAGACACTACTTCCAACGAAAGCGGCTTATCAACCCTACTGCACATATGTATTATCTACGAGTCAAAGATCGAAGGAAGCGAAAATTCGAAGTAGATTCTTTGAAACATTTGGTTGACATAATTATGGATAACAGAGGAATCCGAATTTCTAAATTGCCTAATTCCACTAGTAATGGATATAGGGAGCATTTGATTTGGTTTTAGGGTATTGGGAAAATACAAAGAACTTTAGGTGAAAGGAATTTTCCAAAATATAAATAGTAGTTGATAAATTGTAACATAAAATCACATTGGGAAGCACCTTGACTTAAATGCTGTTTCAAAAAAAATTATACTTTGTAAAGGACTTTTTGTTAACATTTTTATTTTAAATTTTCAAACCTTTCTGGTGAAACTTAGTTGCCTGCAAGCCAAATTGGTTGACCATGGCGGTGCTTTGTTTTAAAATTTCCAAATCTTTAGTAATATTTCAATGCAGTCATTTCGATCAATTTTCGTCGTAAATCATTGATGTGGCGATCCAATTATCCTTGACCGTTCTACGTGACACACTGCCCACTGTCAGTAAAAAGAATTTCTCACAAGTAACAAGTGAATTTAAATGAAATAGGAAAATTGACAATCATTTCCATAAGTTAGCTTATAAATGTCAATCTTCTAACACATGGAAATCAGCTTATGTCTAGTATCCATTCCCACGTTCTTGAACTCGATTTGTGATGGATCTCATGGTAAAAATATAGTATAGTAGCTTGCCTGGAGCCAACTCAACTCAAGCCCCTGGCATGCCATTTCCTAAGAGTGCGTTTAGTAATTATTTTGTTCCTGGAACAATTTTTGTTTAGAAATGATTATTTTTTATTTTATTCCTTAAACGAGTTTCTAAGTATTTGAAGGTGTTTGGTAACTGTCCAAAATTTCTATTCCCGAAATAAAAATGCGTTTGTTAAAATATCAAATTCTTTTGTGAATTAGAAATTTTTTTTTAATTTTCTAATACTTTCATTATGTTTTTCTCTTTTTTCTTTTTCTTTTGCCATCCCTCTTCTTCTTCTCTAGTTGGACCCCGACCACGACAATGGTTAACGACCTCGTTGGAGCCTCGCCAAGCCAGGGCAAGGTTGATCTCCTGGCAGTTGGCGACGAGGCCTGGCAAGGCTCTGACAAGGTCGCTAGACCTCGCGTGGCCGGTGACTGGCAATGAGAAAGAAGAAGATAAGAGAAAAGAAAAGAGAAAAAAAAATTGACTTGATTCTAGAATTATTCTTGAGAATAAAGAAACAACTTTCTACTTCTTGATTTTGTTTGTTCTTCGGAACAAAAAAGTTACCAAATAGATTTCTATTCTTCTTTTGTTTTGGGAATAAAAAAATAGAATCGGTTGCTATTTAGTTAGTTAATAAACAGACCCTAAGCGACCAAAGAAGTTGCTTGTCGCTGTGGGGGCGTTGGCGACGAGGTAACGGCTCATGAAGCTGGCCTTGAGCAAGCCACATGCATCCAAACCTCATGGGCTGGACCTAAGCCAACGTCTTGGCTTCGAACAAAGATCAGTAAATTCATGTAAGAGTTGTAAATTCAAGATATTGGTAAGAAAGATGTATAATTGTTTTTAAAACGTACGAAAGAATCAGTGACCATTAAGTTATCAACAACGGACTAAGAAATCAGGGTTCCCAGTAATTTATTTTTTTACCAACAGTGTTTTTATATTTCTCGACTCTCATAGAAATGGGAAAATGCATTCTTTTGAAAACAGAGTAGTATGATCGTCCAATTGCATCATGTCAAAAAGACAGCTCGCTTCATCAGTTCATCTTAGCTAGACTTTATTCCCAGTGGTCCCCTAATTTAGCAGCAATCACCAATTGCCACAAGAATTTCTGAATCTTGATGCACACCCTGAATCGATTCAAGCTTTCTCGATAAGTTCAGCTGCTCGTTTGGTCAAATTGATCATGTTGGCTCTTACGAGTTTTGGTAATAGCACCGAGTGAACATTGAAAAAAGGGTCATCAGAATGACTCGGTACAAATGCTCTTGCTCATGGAGAACGTCATCTTGTAGAACGTCATCTTGTAGAACGAGCCAAATTGGGTACCTAGATGAACATTTTTGGAAGTCTTCGTGACTTATCTCGCAAGAAACCTCAGTACAACAGACCTCTGTTCGCAATGCGAAGACATGATATCTAGCTTTGTGTCCTCCTGCATTAGCTTAGAACAACTTTCTCGATTTCAATTCATACCTACACAAGACTACGGTGCCGTGATGTCATTGTCAGAGAGTCCCAGAATCGGAGTCTCATTTTGAGAAAAAGAAATGGAATATTGATTTATGACGTATGAATAAACTGTATCTAAATGTCATCTACAACACTGCCTATATCACAAGCCTAATGAAGTATAAATCTACACCGACTGAATGAATAAATATGCTGATCCTCGAAATGAAGTAAATGCAAAACTATGGTACACCAGAGCAGCAAAATGGCTTCGAAAGAAGTGATCAATTGATCTCGCCTGCTACTGCGTGAGTAAGAAATAAGCAGCATAAATATACTGTGAAGAAATGAACGCAGACCCCCTTTCCTTCGATAGATGCTATAGGAATAACACAATGCTGAGCATTAATATCATGATCAATGGTAACGATTGGTGAGGCATGCTTCTAGGTGAGCTATTATCACTCAGCTGTCCTGCGTTGACGAATTCATTTGTACTGGCGTTGTTAGCTGTCGACACATTCACGGACTGTGCACCTGAAAAGTAGAGTATAAAGTCAGGTCAAGCAATGCTAAGAAAAGATATGACCCATATTCAGAATTCAAATACAAGCATGTCATGTATAATGACCCCGTCAACAAGTTCTTCAGAGTATGGTTCTTCTGTGGTACGTGCATGCATGTCTTTAAAAGTGCAAACATATCAATCACATGCTGTGAGGCACGTCCATCTACTGAGTTCTAAGAAGTTTCGGTTTGGAAGGAAAAGGAAGATATAGTTACTCGACACTAAGCATGTTTGATACATCCTGTAGAAATAAGCTAAAAGTAACAAATTAGGATACAGTAACTAATTAAGGAATGGATAGTAACTTACAATTGTAATTGGCCCATCCGATCCGTTGCCCAGCCAGGTCATAGACGATGATTTTGTTTTGTAGGACAAGGTCTGAAAATCGCAATATTGGCTTTATCATTAGACTGGTCCGCCAGGTTGAAATCAATTACACAGTTTGATGGTAAACAAAGAGTAAGAGTTGCAAAAAAGCTACAGTAAACCTTACTTAATAACAGGGAGATAAATGAACAACAAGAAAAGCGAGACATAAGTCATCTTTCTTTCAAGATGAACAAATGTAAAGAATGCAAGGAACATGAAGAAAAAAAAGAAAAGAAAAAGAAATCCATCAAGCGATACCATGGCTAAATAAAGAGAATCATTTCATTTCATGTAAAATACGCAAGAAAGGCGATACTTGGGATAACTAGTCTGCTTATTCGGCACCTGTACTCAATTGAAAAGCTGTGTCTTTTGGGAATTGACAAATTAATTGGGAAGTAGGAAAGTCGTCAGTTCATGGATTCTTATGTGGGCTTCTATTCAACAGAATGAAGCTCGAATTTTTTTTATTTTTTTTAATGTGTGGCAACACGAGAACTGGCAAAATTATGATCTTCACAACCAAAGCAGAGTTTCCCTTAGTCCTGACTTTCTTCTATGAGATTGTGTTTGTCAGTCGTCATGCTGCGCACTACTTTGTATCCTGAGTAATATAACTCCGCATTCTGAAACTTTTGTAGCTAATAAGTAAGAGAAAAAAAAGCTTTGAGCAGGGTTCTGTACCTCCTAGAATTGTAATATCCTGCCCCTGTACTTTTGAAATGCCAATGCACCATATTTCAGGGCTGCCCTGAAAGAAAGCAGGGAAAAAAGAAGAAGAATTCAGCCAGAATAAAGGGAATAAAGAAAGAGAAACAGAACAGACATGCTAATGTTGCACCTTCCAACCATACTGATGTCAAAGTGTGCTGATTTGGAAAAGTAAATTTCGAGGGGGAAGCAAGTAGTAAAAACTTTCTGACACAGCAAGCACTGTTGTCTTTATCACAAGGAAACTAAATAATCAGTCAACGTGTGATTCTTCAGAAATAAAAGCTCTTGGAGGTGTTTGAACCTTGGCAAACAGAAACTGCAACTTATACCGACACTTTGATGTTTTGCTAAAGCACACTTTCCTCAATTGTGAAGAACATGTCGACTTTTGCGCCATTATAGCATATGCAAAGATACGCTAAGATCTTTGCTTGTATCTAGGTTTACTCAAGGAAAACAACTTTTTTCATCACAAAAGTAAATGGGGATGCATGAAAGGTCAAATGACTGGAGTTATTACTAGGATTTCAATGGAATCGAAGGGGCAGACTAGCTGACCAATCCATGGACAATTAGCAATTACAACTTCATTGTGGAAAAATAGTATCAAGAAAGCATAAAAAAACTTCACAAAGCATAAGAGATATACTTCTCATCCACTTACAGATTGCTGCAGTAACATATAATCCTGAGCACTTAATATCATGGAAGCCCCTCCCTCAAAGTTCAAGCTAACTTGAGGAAACACATCCGTGACACTAGATGTGACCAAAGACCGTATATTAGTCTACCAAAACCAATTGAAAAATTATAGAGACTTGGTAAGAAAATAAACCTGGATGTGGTGGCATAACATGCAGTTCCTTGGGTAGGAACGCTTTGAGCTTTCTGAGAAACAGCATTTGCAATCTGAGCAGAAAAATTCAGTGGTTGTAGTCACTATTCTAAGTAATAGCAATTGAGATGAGTTGCCGGAGACTTCCTAACTTGGAAACTTGTTGATTCTGCTGGCATTTATTTATTTTGTGTTTGGGTGCATCCAGTTTTGTTATAAACTTATTGTTGCTTCGGGACTTACAGCGGTAACAAAAGTGTTATAAGCTCCTTCAGCAAGGTATGCCAGTGTCGTCCCTGAATCTATGATAGTCCCTTGGCTGCCTGATGTTGAAAATACTGATGAGTCAATAGCCAGTTGTTGCCCGGCCACGGAAATGCTTTGCAAATTCAAATTGTAATGAGGCCTTCAACAACAGAGAACTTGGGTCAAGCGATTGCTCTATGAGCAGATGACAAAATCTTGTATATCAGCAGCTGTTAGTGGAATCAAAGCACTTGCTTGAAGATGCAACTTCTTAATAAGGTAAGATTTTTTTTTTTTCTGAGCATCAGATAACTTTCATGACAACCAAAGCAGCAGCAGCAACAACGGAAACACAACATGCATTTACCATAAAATGCCATCGTCCTCATTCCCCACAAATGGTTCTACAAACATGAGAATAATCATCTTGTGCTGCAAATCAGTTGAAGAGAAATTTCCAAAAGACCCTGACCAATTCCGCAAATTCAACCAACTATGATGTGTTAGCCTAATTGTTTTTACCATAGTAAAAGGCCAAAGATGTCCAATAATCATGGACACAAGAAGTTGTCAGATATTATCAGTTAGACTGTCTTACATACGTCTGAAGTTCATAACTCAATGTTCATCACTTCATGACTCAGGTTTTGAATAATCACTAACAATTCCATGTGAGGAAAGTTTAGCTCACAAAAGCGCTAACCTAGATATATTTTACAAGTTTAAGGAAGAAAAGGGAAGAGTACATCGTGCTACGGAAATATGGTAAGCAAATTTATTCCTCTTCCTTTCTTTTCACTTACTAGTGAACTTGTATGCTCTGTTTCACATAAGCTGTATAAATTACCAAAGCTATTAGAGCATAAACTGAATTATATTAACAAGGTAATGAGCAATCAGAGTTGAACCAAGAAAATGTGTAGAAATGTCGAAACATTTTTACTACAAAATGTCTAAAGACTTCAAATTAATTTTGTAATGATGGTAAAATTTGTTCCTATAATTTCCCTATTCTGTCGATTAGCTACATAACAGATACTGCAAGCACTGAATTTACCAAATCCAGAAATCAACATTATTGACTTATAGCGAACAAGTCATGAAGAACTTCCGAGATACAATCTATCGAGCTTTCATCTCGTGAATTAAAACCAAAAAAAAAAAAAAGAATTGTAGAAAAAAGGATGCTTGAAAGTTGAATATGAGAAGACATACTGTGACGGGACGAGTGGACTATAGACTATATTTGGATCCACAATTTCGCCAAGGACTAATATGCCCCCGCCGTTCCCGTCTCCGCTCAAACAATGTGAGAACGCTTTGGGTGCTACTCCCTGTGAAGCCAGTTGAGAAATAACGGACATACTTTGCTGCCCAAACCCAAAAATCCCAGCAACTGCCCTATCTGTTTTTGTCAATTCTCCATTTACTGATGTGCCGCACCTGTTTCATAATTCACTATATAATTGGAAATAAAAAGAAAAACGAAACGAATTCCCCGAGAAATTTGACAAGCAATAACACAATGCTGCATCTTAAATTCAGAATTACCCGAAGACAACAGAAGCTGAGGTATTAGTAGACTGAGAGTTCCCCACTACCGTGTTCAAATGCAGCTGGTCAGACACATAATAACCTGAAGCCCCACTACCGTCTCCATATTGGAATGAGAAACCGCAAGAGTTTGTCTGTGAAGAGCAGACCGCGTCCGACGACTGAACCCCCTGGGTGCAAAGTTTGTCCGTGCAAGAGATCTTTGAAGCGGTCGTTGAGCTTGACGGATCGAATGAATTGATCTGAATCTGTAGAGACATGCTTGAAGTGTCAATGCCTAGTGGCTGCCTTTTTGCATATCATGTATGTGAAGAGGAAGGTGTGAATTGTACTCACAGGTAGTCCACTCTTAGAAGGACAACCACTGCAGGAGCTACAACTAACCCACAGAACATCACTTCCTGTGTCAATCTGTACATAGTAATCCTTTGCAGGGTTACCCAGTTGCACTTTTGTGTAATAAAGCCTACACATAATCCACCCAAAGAAAAAAAAACCATCCATGATCAGTATGACCACAGCAAACAAGTTACAATTCCAATCATTGCTAAGCTTAACTGAAATAAGGACCAAAAAATAGACAGAGGGAGAGAATTGCGGAATTCCAAATCTAGCAATGCCCAACTGAAAAACAGCAGAACACGATGAAGAAAGAGAACGCAAGCGAAACGCACCGATCGGTAAATTCATTCATTAAGGAAGGAAAAAGAAAAAAACAGAAACTTGCGAAGCACACCAACAAAAAAACCGCTTGTATTCCGAGAAACTGAATTAAAAAGCTGTGGACTTCGCGAACAGAAAGACCGAAAATTTCGAAGAGGGAAGTTCATGAAAATACCCAACGACGTAAGGATTGTAACTGCCTGCAACTTGAAAATCAACGACCGCGCTGGAGGACTGCAGCATCCTGCCGTGCCTGGCCCTGTCCCGAGCAATGAGCTGACCCATGTCCGCGTGACCCCTCACCGGAAAAGCCCGCTCCAGCACCATCGCGGCCGGAAAACCGCCGGAAACCGCCGCCGCCGACGCCGACGCCAGCGCCGCGACGGCGATCAACAACCCTGCCGCCGCCGCCGCCGCCATGACAGTCGCCTCCCCTCTCCCTTTCTCGACGAACCCAACAACGCGAACCAATCAACGAATCTCGAGAACCCACGTTCCGGGTCGTCCAGGCGACGAGAATTCGGATTGGGGAGCAAGAATTCAAGGCCGGCGCGGCGTAGGATCTGTCAGAAACAAGAGAAAACAAAGCCCAGAGAACGTCGAAGAGAGAGAGAGAGAGAGAGAGAATGTGACAGGGAAACAGAAGCTTCGGCAATGTAAGAAGATCGCGTCGTCGTTCTGACCCGGGCCAGATTTATTTATACAATTCCATTCATTGATGTTTGTCACGAAAGCTCTCTCTCTCTCTCTCTCTCTCTCTCTCTCTATCTCTATATCTCTTTCTGATCTTTCCTTGAAGTCTTCTCCCCTCCCTTCCACGTTCCTCCTTGGTCAGCCGCGCACGCGCTCGCACGCGTCCCCCCCACGCGCTCTGCTTCGCCAACTCTGACACGCCGCGGGAACCTTAAAAAAACCAAAATAAAAAACAACGGAGAAACCTCGGTTGGTGTTGTCCGATAGGGTAATCGCGATTATATAAATATTTTGTACGGATAATTCCATATATAGTCCACGAATTTTCATCATACGGGTAAAAGTGATTCCTCATCTTTATTTTAATATGTGATGTGATCCTTAAATTTTTAATTAGTACAAGGTATATGCATGAACTTTTGGTATATGTCCATTGATAAATTGAATATTTACTAAAATTTTAGAAATCACATTGAATAATTTAAAAATTTAGGAATGATATCGTTATTTGATTAAAGTTCAATAATTACATTAAAATAATTAAAATTTTAGGACATTGAGTTAAAGTGCATTGATCATTTGTGTCATTTTCTTTATTTTGTATTATTTATTTGGTGTACTATTTTAAGATTAAAAAAAATAAGATTTAACTGTTAACGTAGTTACTTGGTCATGCATTTAAAATTCACTGGTGACAAGGATAAATTATTAATTAAGAATATGCGAGAAATTACTTTCCCTTTGTGGATGATATTAATCAAATGAAGCTTTTTTTAAAGTTGTTCGTTGATAAATATTTGTTTTTGATTTCCACGTAGAATTCAACAAACTTAGGAGGATAGAAGGAGAGATCTATCTTTAGGAAAAATATAATATATTTTGGGGAGCACCTAATAAACCTTTTTCTCAACAAATTGGCATAAGAAAGACGTTGCCTTTAAGTCAAATTGTACCAACCTAATGTTCTCTTAGTCAATTCCTATCATTCTAACTTTGCACTGGCAACAGAAGTAATGCTCGATCATGTAATTACTTAAGAAAATGATAATGCTTAATTAAGAAGGCAACTTTAGCAGAAAAGGTGGGGGTGTACCCACTTACCACCCTTTACAAAGTTGAATCAAATCAGTCATTTCTTGAATATATAACGTGCGTATCGAAGATTAATGTGACCTAATTTGCCTAATAAAAAAGGGATTTTGTCTTTCATTGGGCTAATTCCCTAAGAACTCCAACTACAGGTATCATTCCAATTTTGTCCCAATCTTTTATTTAAAACAGAATTCTAAAATTTTTATTTTATTTTATTGTAGTACCAAATCCACTCCATGCATCCAAAAATCATCATTGATTTTTCTCAAAATTAGGAGGCTGCCATTGTTCCATACAACGCAAGGGTGTTGATGAAGATGGGAGTTATAAAAATAAATCCTTAATTTGCTCTGATGTCGATAATAGTGAAGAAATTAACAGTGATTTTTGGATGCATGAACAAATTTGAGGATAGAGCAAAAGTTAAGAGTTTTTTTTTTCTAGATAAAAAGAATTTAGATAGAATATTTAGATAGAATAAAAATTGAACTTAAAGTTACCATATCTTTTGAGGGAATTAGGCCGTTTTTCTATGGTAACCCACGTTTTTCCTTGTTGGGTTGGATTTTGGCTGGCCCTACCAAATCCCTTTCTGTCAAATTATTGAGTAAAAATTCGATTTTTTTTATTTTCAAATTCGTGGCTGGAGAGGAAGGATGGAGTGGCCCCTTTGAACACTAACTCCCACATCTTCTCACCAAAAAGCCACAAGTTCCTAGTTTCCTTTGGCTTTGCCCCCATCTTACATGTGCTTTTGCTCACTTTAACGAAGCCCAATGCAATTATTCACTCTTTGGTCGGCTTTTAAAAGATGGATGGAGGGAGAGAGAATCTCGCCCAATTTGATTTTATTTTTGTTTTATTTAGTGCCGAATTATTGTCCTTAGCAACTACGGAAGCTGGCCGGACCTGCTCCCAAGTCCCGCGCGTATAATTTATTATTTTTTCCTAAAGATTAATAAAAAAAGTGCAAAAGCAAAAAAAGAAAAGAAAAGAAAGGGAAAACAAGAATAGGAGTTTGTAGTTGCTCCCTAGGAGAGCCTTCACCACGTTTAGAATGGTGCAGAAGTTGGTTCAAGGCGCAGGCGAATGATTCCACAAGATGGCGTCGTCGACCACCGGCCGCGAGACAAATTTGATCTTAAAAAGTCAAATTTGATACATTACGGTCCTTATTTCCCCCGGATAATCATTCCGTATTTGCATTACGAAATTCATGCATAATCCATTAAATGGAATAAAAAAAATATCACTAAAATCTACTATTTTATATAAAAAATGTTAATACCATGAAAAACATTAAACTGGTACATCTCGTGACAAATTAATCCTAAATTTATTTTTTGATCACAAAGAATTCCAAATCGATATATATTTGTGACAAATTTATCGGTAATAAGTTTTCGTTAAATTTTACTATTGGATTACTGAGTTGGATGGCATCTATCAATTAATTTAGGGTCTCACTCCTTATTTGTCATAAATATACTTGTTTATGATTATTCATGACATTAATCTAATTTAGTAGAAACTTTGAAGTTGTTTTTTTTTGCACGTGTATTTATTTAATATTGTTTACCGTTAAAAAAAATTAGTTTGGAGTAAATTTATCATAAATATATTGATTTGGGGTTGTTGATGATATTAATCCTTAAAAATATTATTGAATTGAAGTTATCGAACTTTCGCCTTCATGAAGTCACCTAATTATAAAGATTTTCCGAGCCGACGAGATGTGCCTAGTTCTCGTCGTCCTTAGATGTTATCTCCCTCGTTATAATCTGCAAATGTTGTTTCATTGGGCGGTTGAAAAACTATGCAAGCATCGCCATTCTCAACCTATAGTATCATGATTCGTGACGATATCTTCAATGCTTGTGCCAGCATCAAATAATTATTTAGTTAATTATTTATTTGGTTATTTTCCTCTGCACTTCGTTCACCTAACCACGGCCTGTTCTCCCCTAATCGAAGTCAACGAGCCTCAGCGATGACGCCACGTCGCACGGAACGACATTCACATCGCATCCTCCGTAAGTCGCCGCGGCCGCGTGCGTCATTGCTTGTGTAATTCGGTCGAAATTTTCGTCAGCCATGTATTCATTTCACACATTATTCAAGGGAAATACGACGCTCAAGGGACATAAAATTTATTTTAGGGAAATTATTCAACTAATTTTAATTTTATTATACATATATTAATTTAATTTAACTTTTTAAAACTTTTACTTAATTAAATCATAAAATTTTGTACGAAATTCTAATGTTGTCATTTTGGTAAATTTTTGTTGAAAAATCATTGACGTGGCAGTCTAGTTATTGTTGGTTGTCCTAAATTGACATCCATACATCGCGTCAATAATTTTTAGCAAAAATTGGCTAGAACTGAAAGGAGGGGAACCAAATCATTGGAGTGTACATTAACTTTGAACTAAACCGCATCCTAAATCAAAATTAAAAGAAAGAAGGTTATTTTTTCACCGTTCGAATCAAAAACTCGAATTGAATCGGAAATGCACAAAAATTTGGGTTGGTTTGAATCGGTTATGTTTTCGATTAGGTTTTCTAGCTCGGTTCCAACACCCTAGCTAGAAGGACACCATCGGAGTTATGTACAAATGTATAAAATTAAAATAGTAAAATTAGAAGATTTACGATCAATTGATATTCATATAATAAATTTAAGATTGATTAGATAATTTTTCTTAAACTTTTAGTTGTTTCACGTCATTTCAGTGATTTAGGATTTGCAGTTACATGAACCCACGATAATAGAATTTTCTAGCTGTTTTTAGATTTCAGCACGCAACCATCCACCGCGGAAAGAGTCAACGATACATTATCTTTGGTATTATCTCGGCCTGTCAAGGGACGCGTTCACGTTTTGACTTCCATTCCAGGACAGACGTTCGTAAGAACAGGTGACTCGTGAAAAAGACATCTTCAATCTCCAATCACATTTCCCAAAAAAATAAAAAAATGAAAACACAAAGAAGAAATATTTTCTGTTTCTTTTTTTCCCCTCTTTTTCCTCCTTCACAAGATAATTGATAATATCGACATATAAATAATCACAGGAACGGACAAAACTCGCAGATAATTAATTACCATCTTTATTATTACTTATTTCTTTTTGATAATTTCGAGATGTTGGAGAACATTCCACGAAATGTCCTTTGCGACATTATTAATCATTGAGTTGTGGCAGGAGTGGGACACGTGGATTTACGGGATAATTGAAAGCAGACAATGTGGGTCCGTGGACTACGAGGGGGAGTTGGCGATTTAGCCGGCTAGGAAGAAATAGACCAATTTGTCTTGGACCATCCTTCGTTTATTGTTGCACCAAGAATTGATAGGAAGACTATTTTCGAAAAATCATTTTTCTGATTTTTCAATATTTAGATAATAGAGAATTAATTGATTTACTGAAAATATTTTTCACGAATTAAAAATAATAAATTTAGATCGAAGGAAAATTAATTTTCTTATTAAAAAGAAAAGAATCAACTTTTCCTAAATTATTGAACAAATGAAAACTAACTGCTTTTAAAAAAAATGATTTATATAGAATATTTTTTCCTTTGTCATGAGGTTTTCGTTCGAAGCCAACGTATCCTTGATCACGAGGACTTATATGGAGCACAATAAATAGCGAGTAAATTGATTAAGCAAATCAAAATCTCATAGAGTAGGTTTAGTGCTTAGGACGCGGAGATATCTTGTGTATATGTAGATTAGAAGAAAAAGCTAGTATGATCTTTCCCATCATCACGCACATATAATCCATTTTTGCGCCACCAATTTGGCTTTAATTCGCATCTTACATGGCTCATTAGGTCATCGATAGGTACTAATGAAATATTTTATGTGCTCCAGTCGTGATTCATCTGCTTAGGTTGAAGCCTTCTTTTAATAAAAAAGTGTGTACCGGAATAATTATTTTCGTGTTTAGACAAACGAGGGCCCAGATAGCACTACCTCATTTCGAGCTTTTTCTCCATTTGTCTTGTTCAAAGTTTCCCATCTGATTTATTTCTCAAAAGAGGGCGTGGTCGAGATGGAATTGCACTAGATAGCTGCTGGCCATGCTTCGTATTGCTTTGAATACTTGAAGCTTTCGTCAGGGTTGGATTTGATCGAGTAAACGGTCGTTTTAAGGATTTGAAACTTTGACTGAGGCGATGTAGTAAGAGGTCGTTCAACAATTTGAGCCCTTGACTGAGCATGCTAATGCCACTTTGCACCAAGAAGATACGAGTCAAGCCGCTAGCATATAGTTTGAATTTGGTCGAGATCAATCTGTCTTATTTAAGTTAGTTTTGAGTAGATCTATCAAATAGGTGGGTGTGGGTGAGGCGAGTTGAAAATGGATCAATCCAAATAGACTCATTTTCATATAATACAAATCTACCGATCCATATTTGACATAACACATATTGTTCAAATAATTCGTATTTAACTCAATCTACGAAAAATCATATCCAAATTGAGATGAGAATATCGAGTGATGAATATGAAATCGAGTGAGGGTGATAAAGAATGAAGAGAGAGAGTCATATCCGTGGATTGTAAACCTGCTTATGACCCATTCGACACTCACATTATGTTTAAGCTCATATATGATCCATTTACTTAATATAACTAACCCATTTAACACTCATATGAGTTAAGAAATGGAGTAATGACCAATTTTGACGAGTCTAAATTTGAGCTCTAGCAATTCCAATTTCTTGTCAAGTGAAATCGAGCTTGCCAATTCTTTCGTTCGAGGCTTAAGAGTTTAATTCAGCCCGATCGAAGTTTTTTTTTTTATTTTCTTGAAAAATTTATTAGTTAAAAATTTCGTAGATATGCTCCAAATTATATAATGTACCCACACAATTATAGTTTTTATTTTTATTTTTTTAAAGATCAGCTCGATCTCATTTGTAAATTGATTGTAATTGAATCAAGATCAAGTATCTTGATTTTCTAATTGAAACGAGTTTGAGCAGAAATTTTAATACCCGGTCGAGCTCGAGTTGAGTGTTGAGCACCAAAAGTTCGAGTTTTGATTGTTGAACGTGGAGATGATTTTCTTAAATTTTATCTATTATCTTGCTTAGTAAATTGACTAACTAATAACATCTTTGTAATAACAACATATGTTTGATGACGGGGATATTTTTTGTTAACTCATTTTGTAAAGTGACATTAAAGATCAAAGTTAGAATTTTTTCTCTAAATTATCGATTTTTCGTGAAATGAGCACACTCTTGAATGTGGTGTTTTACAGATTTGGAGCGTAATTGGCAATTTGACATAAGATTAAGAACAAGTATGGAGAGGGAGAGAGACTGGAGAAGTCCCAGGCGAGACCTCGGACAGCATCCTGCCACTCTATTGGGCCACACGGTTTGTTCCTCACAGGCCCAAGCCCAACAAAAGAGCAGGCTCTATCTCTTTTCTCATGTGTCAATAATTGTTTTTGATAAAATATTTCGAACTTTATTTTTTCTGGAAATACGTCATATTTTGTGAATAATAATATCATAAACGTAATTTCTAATAATTTTTAAATAGGTAGATTATTTAGGTAAGCATAGGCGATGAGGTAATGCATCGAATAAAACAATAATTTCCAAGCTTGTTATGTACTACATTAGATATTAAAATTGGGCGAAGTCATTTTTCTTTCCTGGATTAAAAGCTTGTTCAAATGGAGCAAAGAAATACAAGGACAACTTTATTGTAAGGAACATAGGCCATAGTCTTTTATTTTCATATTATTGAAATGGTCTTCCTGAATTAGTTCATCAGATCATTATTTGAAAGCATGGAAGTCATAATAATATTGGGATATCCACCCTTTTATAATCTCAACTTCGGTTTTCGCTTAATGATCAACCAATCTGGATCATTTTGATTTTCTGCAAGTATGTCCAAACAGTGAGAACCTGTTAACATATACTCACAAATTAAAGAATTCAAGATCCCTCCAAAAATTTCTGTGACATGCATCGATGTTGTTCTGTTCTTCTCTTGTATGATTCATGAGTATGTGAGACAAGTCGCAAATAACAAACGCATTGTCTAATTATGTACCTTTCTTTGTATAGACAGCAAGGATACTTTCTGAAATGTTCTTCAAGACCCTAAGATTGAAAACAGATCAAATTCTTTAGCATGATTGAGTGATGGAAAATTTAAATTCTTCGGATTTATGGAGACAAGCATATAATTTTTGATACCCTCCGCTACTCCAAGGATCTCGAAGTTAACTTTGTATGACTCGAAGTATTCATCCTCGGTGCATTTTAAACATTTCTCTCCTTAAAATTAGACCTAGGAAGTTTCCCCTGTTTCTTGATTAAGATTTTACGTGTAATCGATCCAACAGAATCCACATACATACGTGTCCTCTATAATATTTATCAAGATTCTAGATATAATTATTATCGTTTCACCGGCAGAAAAGGGGGATGAGGATTTTTTCCAAAAAAAAAAATTGATGGAAGGAGGCCTCACCCGTGGGCTTTCGCGGCCCAATCAAGTAGGGCATTTGCCTCACGTCGACAATGCTTCACTGAGAGATTGGGAAAACAACGCATTAGGTCTGCACATTCGGCGAATAGAGCATGGCACTCCCATGGTGGCAGACGACTCCAATTAATGGTCTCGACAAGGATGAGGTTATTTGATTCAAGCTACAGGTGAGAATCGGTTTTGCCTTTCTGCAATAGATCCTTAAGCGTATGCAAAAGTGCCTAGGTCTCCGTCTTGAGTACTGTAGATGCGTGAATGCTGCGTGTAAATCCGTCGATCACTCTACCAGTGTGATCTCAAGCTATGCTTGCAATCGCACCGATATGATTTAGGCTAAGAAAGATGCCATCCATATTTACCTTAATAGCTCCTTTCTTTGGTGGTTGCTAGATACTATTAGGGTTCTGCCGTGTAGGCCCTGAGGGTGCTTCCTGTTGAGAGCTGAGACAAAAATTGGCCAGATTCAGGGCTGTGTCAACAAGAATATCCGGATGGGTACGTTGATAGCGAAAGATAAATTGGTTCCGAGCCTTCCAAATTTGCCACAAAAGAGCTGCAATGATCTCAAATGCCGGTATGTTCCCCTTCTGCTCAATAATATGTACAAGCCATTTATCTATGCGGTTTGTTGTAGAATTGGAAATTTTGATCTGCACTTTGGAGTTGCGCCAAATAGAATTTGTCGATGGACAAAGGAGAAACAAATGTTCAGGGGTTTCAGGAGTATTAGATGAATAGAGTTTGCAAAAAGGGTCACGGGTAATCCTTCGTTGAAACAAATTAGCTTTGGTAGGTAACGCATTTTGGCATAAATGCCATAGGAAAGTACGAATTTTTGGGGCCATCTTTGTCTTTCAGATTTGTTTCCAAAGCTTTGTTGGTGGAATATAAGAAGAGGATGCATGTAAATTTACCTTGCCATATGCTGATTGTTTGATGCAATGATATCCGCTCTTAACAGTATAGTTTCCATCTTGTGTGGCTGTCCAACATAGTTTATCCTCGGATGAGATTATCCATAGATTAATAGTTAGAATTTCCTCAACAATTTGTGGCTGAAATGTCTGATGAAGAAGCTCTACATTCCATTTATTCTGCTCGGGAAGAATATACCTTGCTACTAATTTCGGTTCCTCCCTATTCACTGGCCCACCTAGAATGCCCATATTCAACCATTTATCCTCTCTAGCATTAATGGATTTTCCATTTCCAATTGACCATTTAAGTCCATCGAAAATAGAATCTCTGCCCAGAAGAAGACTCTGCCAACCCCAAGAAGGTCTAGTCCCCTTATCCGCTTTCCATAGGGATGTAGAATGAAAATATAAAGCTTTAAAAACACCCCCCCATAGAGATGAAGGGTTATGAAAAAGTCGCCAGGCTTGCTTCCCCAATAGGGCTTTATTAAAGGATATTAGGTCTTCAAATCCCATCCCTCCTTTCTCCTTACTCTCTTTCAGAAAGTCCCAATTTTTCCAGTGAATACCAACTCTGTTACTATTGTTTTGCCACCAAAATCGGGCTATTTTTTTCTCAATAGATTTGCATATAGAAACAGGAACTTTAAATGTCATCATAGCATACTGAGGTAAAGCCTGAACCACTGATTTCAATAGAATTTCTTTCCCGCCTTTAGAAATTAGACTTTCTTTCCATCCCTCCAACTTAGCATTGACTTTTCCTAAAATCCAGGCAAACATATTCCTTTTTGATGCCAATCAGAAGTTATACCTTGATATTTGCTAGTTTTATCCAACAATGGTACTCTTAATTTTCTTGCCAAGTTAGTCTTAAGGATATGAGGGTAGTACTTGGTAAGAAACAAACCTGATTTGTTCCTATTAATTTCTTGACCCGTGGCTAGGCAATACTAATTTAGAATACTTGCTAAATTCTGACATTCTTTGATTGTACCATCAATAAAAAAGATAGCATCATCAGCAAAGAATAAATGGGATAAAGTTGGACACCATCTATTAAGTGTGATACCTCGTAGATTACCTATGTCAACAGCTTGTTGGATGAGGTTGGAGAGTAAATTAGCCAAAAGTATAAACAAGTAAGGAGAGAGGGGGTCACCTTGCATGAGTCCCCTTGATGGTTGAAAATAGATAAGAATTTTGCCATTGAACTTTACACTGAGAGAGATTGTAGTAACACACTGCATCAGCCAAGTTACCCAACGATCATTAAATCCCATTCGACAAAGATAAGCTTGTAAAAAATCCCACTCCACTCTATCATATGCTTTCTGCATATCCAATTTAAGAATTTCTTGAAACCGTTTCTTTCTTTTTTGAACTTTTAACTGATGAATTACCTCCTGAACTAGCAGGACATTGTCTTGTATTTGTCTGCTCGATACAAAGGCACTTTGTTCTTTAGAGATCAAATCTGGCAACCAAGGCTTTAGGCGATATGCCAACACTTTGGAAATAATCTTATATATGAAATTACATAAGCTGATAGAGCGAAATTGATCTAACCTCTCGGGATTTGGGATCTTAGGGATTAGAGAGATCGCTATTCTGTTAATTTCCACTGGCATTCTTCCTGTTATGAAAAAATTCTGGATTGCTTTAAAAACATCTTCCTGAATAATATCCCAATAACTATGATAGGACAATCCATTTAAACCATCAGATCCTGGGGCTTTTATGGCTCCTAATTGAAAAGTTGCATTCTTGACTTCCTCGCAAGTAATTTTAGCTGTTAGGTACGTGTTCATGGCTTCTGTTACAACCTGAGGACATTGCAATAGAATAGGTTCAAAGGCTCTCTGACCACACGAAGTGTAAAGCTTTTTAAAGAAAGAAAGAGTCATATGTTTCAGCTGATTTGGTTCTTTGATCCACTCTTCATTGTCATCCTTCAAGATACTAATTCTAGTTCTTTTTTTTTTTTTTTTTTGGTGCTGGAGGAACTAGCTTGTAACCGATAGTCGCGCCGTAAACCCCCAGGTGACATTTAAGCAGGAGGACCCACCACCCCTGAGTCACACTTAATACATATAGTGCCTCCCCTGGGTTTTGAACCCTTCACCTCTTCGTTGAGGATCAACAAAGTCTTATCCAGTGGAGCCACCGCGGTCGGTGGTTTCTTTTTCTTCTTTGTACTGTGGTGGCATGAAAGAATCTGGTGTTTCTGTCTCCCTATCTCATCCATTTAATTTTAGAATGCATCCCCTGATATTGTTCTTCCTATAATCAGCTTTTCTGTATTTGTTCTTTTAAAGATCTAACCTAATGTTCATCATAATTACAAGCAGGTTGATTAGTGTATTGTTGAAGTTGCTGCTGTAGAAGATCAATTTGACGATGACCCTCTGTGAAGGTTGATTTACTCCACTTGGTCAGCGCTCTAGTCGTTGCTAGAATCTTCTGGGAAATTGAGGAGCTACTGAGTGATAATGCTGACCAAGAATCCCCTACCACCTGTCTGCATTCTTCATGCTCAAGCCAAAAGGATTCAAAGGTAAAAACTCTTTTTCCCCTCCCTGTTTTGATATTAGTAGTTAATAGAATTGGACTGTGATCCGACCTTATAGCAGGTAAAGCCACAACTTCAGCTCTGGATATGTTAAACGCCATTCAATAGTGCATAAAGCTCGGTCCAATCTCTCTTTAACCATCTCCCGTCCACTTTTGTTATTGCCCCAAGTATAGGCACAACCCTTAGTCTCCAGGTCCATCAATGCACAATCATGTAGTAAATCCTGAAAGGATTGTAGTCGATAAGGCTCAGCAGGTCTCTTGCTTACTTTGTCCCACTTATATAAAACTTCATTAAAGTCTCCTAAACACACCCAAGTTTGAGTGTTGAAGTGACTAATTTGCCTCAATTCTGCCTAGAATAGTTGTCTCTATTGATAAACAGCCGGAGCATGCAAAACAGTAAGGCACATAGAAGTAACGCCACTATTTTCAGAACAAACAATGTCAATAAAATGGGAAGTATGAGCCATGACAGTAAGTGAAATCTGGTCAGTCTAATAAAGAACCATCCCTCTAGCCAAACCTTGAGGATTCACCACAAAACTCTTGCTATAATTCAGCCTTCGTTGGATTTGCTTAATAACTGGTTCCTGATTTCGAGTCTCCATCAAAAATATTATATCGGGCTTATCTTGAGCCACTACGGCCCTAAGAGCTCGAACTGTCAGGGAATTGCTCAGTCCCTGACAGTTCCAGCTTAATATCTTCATTTGTCAATTGGTGGCTTATTTGGGCAAGTCACCACAGCCCTCTTATTGGTGCTTTCAGCTTGGTGTACATTAGTCTCCATTACAGCGCTTTCATCAAGAGTGTCTGGCAGAATAAGACGTCTCTTAGCTTTCTTTAAAGGAGTCGTTTTAGGTTGCAAGCGAGGGTTTTTGGATTTTTTTGATGATGATGCGTCGGATTGAAATACGTTGACCTCTGTCTTATTTGCTTGTACAAGGGATTCAACCAATTCCATCTTGTGTAGAGTAACACCTTGTGAAGTGTCAACCAGAGGGTAATTGGCCATGAAGTTAACGGTTGAGGTATTGAGATTCTGAACAGTCTGATTATCCATAGAAGTTGGCTGTGTATGTATCTCAACAGGTGCAGTAGGGAGTAACAGCAGCCCAGACGGAGGTGTTTTAGGTATAATTTCTTCAGATTCATCTTAAGTAATGTTAAATTCATAAAATGCCTGCCAATAGGGGCTGTGTTCCCTGACCTCAGCCCGTAACCATTGTCCATGGTACATCTTGTCCCTCCCTTCAAACTTGGCCTCATCATAAGGAATATCTTTACAATAGGATGCATAGTGGCTTAAAACACCACGGGAGTAGTAGTAATGTGACAACCATTCATAACGAAAATTGAGCCAAATATTTTTCCCTTCCACACATATGAGTTTACCCGGTTTAAGAGGTTCTTTGAGATAAATTTCAACTTTAACTCTCGCTGCTCTGAATGTCGATCCTTCTTTCGCCTCGATTCTAACTTCCAAAGGTTGACCAACATCCCTTACTACCTTACTTAAGAACCGCTCCGTGCATCGTTCTAGAGGTAAGCCTAATACTTGCAACCAAAATGCACAAGTAGTAAAGCTATAGCAATGCAAGGGCATATTAGGAACCCAGCATTTGAGTATAAGCAAATTGTTAGAGAATAACCAGGGTCCATTTTCGAGAACACGCTGTTTTTCCTCCTCTGAATTACATTTGAACGCATAAAGTCCTTTTTCGCGTTGAGTTATATCAACATTATCTAAACGCCAAGCTTTTTTCATCGTGTGCTAAAAGGCTGGAAAATTAATAGATGTGTTGGCAAGAAGTTTGCCGACAAGGATCAACTTACATTCTTCAACTTTCTCTGCAGGAGGTGCGTCGTCCCACTCTTCAATTGCGTTAGGTGACCAAAGTCGGCCTAATCGAGTACATAAGGCAGCTAACCAAGCTTCCTCAGCCGAATCTGTATTCTCCATCAGGGGAACAGCTTCAAATAGAAAACTAGTGGAGATGGGTTGCTAAAGTGATTGCATGCAGAATATGGAAGTAGTGTAAGGGAAAGCTCGATGAAGACATGCGAGAGCTATTCGGAACCAGCGAGAAGGTGGTGGGATAACTATAGAATTGAGGGTTTTGAAATAAGGTGACCTCTCAAAAGGAGAAAAGACGTGATGTCGATAAGCCCATCGAAGCAATTCATGGGTTAAACTGTTGTGTCAACCAGAATCGAGAAGAAAACCGAAGCTAAAGAGAAATTTTGAGATTAGGGTTCAGAAAGAAGAAGATGACTACAAGGTGAGTAGGGGAAACTCTACATCGCGAGAGATTATATTTATCAAGATTCTAAGGGAAATGACAATCTGCATCCTATAAAATCCACATATATACGTGTCCTCTTTAATATTTATAGATTCTAGATATAATTATTATCGTTTCACCGGCAGAAAAGGGGGATGAGGATTTTTTCCAAAAAAAATTGATTAAGTGTCCACTTTCTAAGGGAAATGACAATCTGCATCCCCCCACCCCCACCAAATAAGCTGATGCGTGATACGTAATAATTATCATTAATAAATTTATTCATCTTTTCCTTTTTTTTTTTTGAAATATGTCATATTTTTATTAATAAGATAGTTACGGAATGGTTTTTGTTGTTGTTGTTGATCTTGATTGGATAAACTAAATAGGTAGATCATCCCGGCAAGCATAAGTGATGAGGGAGTGCATCCGAGAAAAACCATGAGATTTATTGCGGCGAACAATGTAAATCTTCGAGATCAAATTGCCCAGAGATGGTACAAAACTTACGTATTAGCTTTATTCCTAGTCTGTATTCTCTCACCATATTACCATTATATATTCATAACTTTTACATGTGATATCAATTTCTGAAAGCGCGTAGATCTGCATAGTACTTGGCGAGCCATTTTTTCATAATCTTGACCTCGGTTTTGCGCTGCTCGACCAACCAATCCGGATCGCTCTTGTCAGCTCCGAGTATGTCCAAAGTATGAGAACCTACGTAGAAAATATTTTGCAAATCAAATTGAATATTAATTTCTAAGTTCAAAAACAATATATAACTTTGGTACAAGACAAATTAGGTCGAGCATATACCTTTGGCTGTGTAGATCGCGACAACGGTGCTAGAAATATTCTTCAGGACCCTATGATATAATTGATGAATGTGAATCGTCATTAAACTTGATAAAGAAAGTGATGTTTCATAGAAAATCTATAAGCTTCGATGCTACACATACCCGCCGCTGCTATAAGGATCTTGAAGTCCATTGGAAAATATTATATTGCTAGCGAACCTATGTAAAATTAGTTTTATGTCCTGCAATTTTTCATCGTCAATAAGGAAATTAGTGAAAATTTAATTAACATCTGGGATTGCTGAGGTCTGAAGCCATTTCTTCTGGTTTTGCACAGAAATTGATCAACAAGAGGGAGGAAAAGAAAACAGCCAAATTTATTTAATTTGCAGAGTGACCTACATGACCGCCGAAATAGGTAGTGACCCAATGCGGCCGAGCTGGGACGCCGAACACACTTTTGCAGGCATTGTTGAAGCTGCTTAGATTGAAAGGTTTTGGTGGAAACATAGTGTTTCTGGTAATGCCCATAGGGATCACCATCTCACTGCATGTCTGCAAAAAGCCAGACGAGCTCTCTTCAGTCCAACAAAAGGAACAGGAATATTAACACCAAGTGTACAGTTTTATTTGATTATTTCTTTGAAAAAGGTAGACTCAAGAAAAGGAAAATTGCACAGATCTCTCTTAGCATATGGTGTAAAAAAGTCAAGCCACTACGCATGGTGTGTTCGAGCTCAAATATATTATGGACTACCTAATCAAACTCAGCTCGATTCTTTTCGAGTCCAACTGCAGCCTGAATAGTTTGAGAACAGGATTAATTTCTAGGTACTTTAGCCATCTTTAGCCATTTAGGACATTAGTAAATCAGATCATTCCAAAAGAGGGGAGAAAAACATTAGAAGCACACATCTGATCGTTTCTTTCCAGCCTCGAGCTCAGTTTTTATAACTCTTAAACTTGCCCTTCAAGAACAGATGAGATAGGGCTCGCCTTGAGCCTAAAAACACTCGAGCCTCAAAATTCAAGCCCACCACTAGCAGGTAGTAGAGGTGTTAGCATATAATTGAGAAGGGCTAAACTTGAGTAGTGAATAATCATATTGATTTGACTCGATGGGACAACTGTCTTATCAATTTTTCTAACAAAGCGATAAAAAGTAATGTGATGAAAATGCAAGTTGCATATATAGGTGATAGGTACATGTTACCCACCTGCCAAGACCATCCCAGAAGAGTTTGAGCAAATGAACCAGAAGGGGGTGCATTGACATAGCATGTTAAGTTGCCATTGATGGCAACTAGGCCTGCGAAGATTTTCTGCAGAAGGCCTTTTCTTGGGGGAACTCCATTAACGGCGTCGCACATAAGTTTCAAGGGTTGTGTGGATGGATCGTTGTATTGAACCACTTGTGCGTACAGGAATCTCAGGTATTTCTTGAGCTCTAATGAACTTTGCAGGGGACTGAACAGAGGGAAAATAGCAGAGTTAGAGCTTTTATAATTACATTCAGAATCAGTTAAAAAAGAAGAAGCCATTTCCACCTGCAAGTTTTGAAGGTGTTGCTCAACTTCGTGAGACCACGAGGCTCAGAAGCAACTCTATCGATTTCTTCCCAGGATCGTCTTATCGTTTGGTGGCAAGAAGAACTACTTTCCTACGAAATCTCGTAGAACAAATTTGTTAGGCAATCGATTTAACATAGAAACGCATGGCAATGGAAACAGAAGGGGAAAAATACAGAGCAAATAGATCTTACTAAAAAGCTTTTTGCGACGACTGAATAGTATGCATCCTGAGGAATGATGTCGTCAAAGTAAAGAATCGGGGCGGATGAAGCTAAAGCTCCGAGTGCCACGTGAGGATACTTCAGCCGGAACCACGAAGCTAACACTAAAGATTGATATTCATTGAAATTCATAATGAAGTAAGTACTTGGAGTTTTCGACCCATTTTGTAACTGGGTTTTATAAATGGAAATTAACCACCATGTAAGCTATATGTATGTATGTGGGGTGTGTAAGATGTTAGTGAGAATATAGTCACTTACTTCCCCCATACGATCCTCCCAAAACAATTATCGGAGAATGTTCGGCTTTCAATTTCTGCTTCAAGTGTATGAGGATTTCTGCGTAATCGGCGAGCGCTTGGGCAGAGCTGAAATATCCACGGATGTTGGGGTCGCCAAGGGCTTTTTTTAATGTCATTCCATAGGGGATTGATTTTCCATAGAACCGATGCTACAAGGATAATAAATTTTACAACATAAATGGACTTTAGTGAGAGCATCAAGTAAGAGCAGTGACGCGATTTCAGACTTTTCTTTTGTAAATTACCTCTATGTATACCAGGAGTGCTCTAAATTGAGCAGCATTATCTGTGAGGAACCCGACATTAGCCATATCACCATCAATCGCTGCTTCTGCGCCAAAAAAGGCGAAGATTGGCGCGCCAGAATCCGCGCCACCCCAGTATTTGGAATTGACCACGTATCGTTGATTGAAGGCAGTGTAACTTTCTGGTCCATAGTTGAAATGATCGAGGGTTTGGTTGTAGAAGAAAGTCACAAAGTCCTCTGCGACCGAAGCTTGAACTGCGCGTGCCGGGTCTAGCAAGAACTCTGGACGGGACATCCCCAGCTTCGGAATATCGACATCGTCTAAGTCATGTGCAGTAGCAACAGACGCCGAGAGCAATAGCAGAGCGATCCAAAGGCGACGGTGTGAAGACATTCCGGGGTTTGTAATCATAATTTGCGCAAGATGAAGCATGTGCAGGAGGAGAAAAAAGAGACTTAAAATGAATAGATAGGCTCGAAGTCAATTCGGATTTCAGGCGGCTTGCCTGAAAAGTTGAGTGTTTAGACATCATGGTGCGATGTATATATACCTTGTAATGCGAACTCAACTTCCCTGCCTCGTCAAATTATCCGAACGTAGAATGTTTTTCAATTGGGAAAAAAAGTTTTGTTGAATAATCCTACCACGGAGCCGCCTTAAAAAATCATTCTAATGTGGACAAGAGAACCAGAGAGTTTCGTTGAATAATCCTACTACGAAGCTTCAACTGATTTCTAACGATTCAAACACGTCTCCGAGTTGATGAAACGTCCAAATCTACATCTTTTTCCAAAATCTACATCTTTTTCTGCATTTTTTCGGTTTATCAACGATCATTACATGCAGATATATGGTCAGGATCAAAGACGGACAAAAGCACGAATCCAGTGATTCGCATCATGGGATAATGCCTTCTTTGTCAGAGTCGACGACGGAGAATTCGTGTGCGATCATCAAGTGGCTGTAAGACTCCAAGCTGGATGCGTCGGCGGATGGACCCGATGACTATGACTAATCCAACAGAGACATCGATTTAGACCGCGAACGCATCTCGCCCTTCGATCAATTCCCAGATTGTCTGGTGCTTCATGATTGCGCGCTGATCACATCACCCATGCACGCGAGGCACGTGCATGTACATTTATCTAATATTTTCTTCCCTAGATTGGGTCAACTACGAAAGATGAAGTATTTATACTTGATGGCGCAGAGGATTAAAAGCAGAACGGATCTGGACTAAAAAGTCTTAGGGGCTTCCAAGAAACTATATTTGACTCATGAAATAAATTGAATGGGGGCAAGACAGCCAATTCGGGTAATTGATTCCGACTTATAGCTAATTTATACGAGAAATGATTGCATGACAGTTTTTAATTTACCATGAGATTAATAGTGTATTTAGGACACCACCGGCCGTGGTAGCTTCGTTGGGTAGGCTCTATGGATCCTTTGCGCCGGAGGTGAGGAGTTCGAATCTCTTGCGTCGTACTTGCGAAGCAAGTAGGCCAAAGGGGCTGACGGAGTTGCTTGGTGACATACCCGGTGGCATGGGGTGGTGGTTTCTCCATGTTGCCCCCAGGTTCTACCCGCCGGCTGTCGGCTTTCGGGGTGGTTTCCCCATGTTGCCCCCAGGTTCTATCCGCCGGCTGTCGGCTTTCGGTGGTTTCCCCATGTTGCCCCCAGGTTCTATCCGCCGGCTGTCGGCTTTCGGGGTGGTTTCCCCATGTTGCCCCCAGGTTCTATCCGCCGGCTGTCGGCTTTCGGGGTTTCCTGAGTTATCAAAAAAAACAAATATTGTATTTAGGACATCTAAAAACCAAATAAAAAATAATTATGAATTGTTTTGAGACTCGCTTTTTCAAAAATCTATGGTTCACAATACACTGTTATTTTTACAATACCCTAAAGACTATTATGCTAGCAAAGTCCTTTTCATATTAGTGCTCTAGATCTATTAAAATGGATTTTGAACTCATTTATTAACTCAAAATTTGCTTAAACGGGTTTCGTATGGGGCACCTCAAATTTGAAGGGCCCAATCTAAAATGGGTCGTAAAATATCAAGCCTAAAGTAAATGGGTTCTAAGATCAATCCATTTGCACAGACTCTCTTTACTCTCTCTCTCCCCTCCATCTCTAAGCCGAGCAATCGTCCCCGACCTCGGTCACTCCCAGAGGCCACGAGAGTTATGACGAAGGGTCGGAGCAAGAACCGAAAGCCGCTCTAGAGCGGGAGGACCCTAAGCATCGAGCCACCCAAGTCGTGCAGGCGCTAAAGCAGCTGAGCAACAAGGACCTGCGGTCACTCGAGTGGGTCCGCTGCTCCACCTTCGAGCGCCTCCTAAAGCACAACAGGATCGCGATGCTTTGCGAGCTGCTTCGGCAGAGCCGGTGCGATTTGGCCCTCGAGGTGCTCGTTCTATTGCTTTATTTGTTACGGGGGTCTCGCGGCCACTGCAGGTTCTCGCAGTCCTGAATGAGTTTGTGATTGGATGTCTTTGTTATGCTTCTCGCTTGTACCTTTAATTTCGTTCGTTCTCTGTTTGAGAGTTGGATTGTGTCTCTGGGCCTCTTCGGAGGAAAATGCAATTGCCCCCGTTTGCCTGTTGCTAGCTCTTCAATCACATCTTCTCCCTCGTGCGACGGACGGCGGTGAGGGTGATACGTGATGGGGAGGCCGGAGGATATCTGGGGAAAGGACTGGCTGGAGCGTTAGCCGAGGGCTAAAATGTTAGATATTTCATTCTTTTCATGATAACTAGATAAGAGTCAAATTCCAAATTTTACCCAAAAAAATATAAAAAGCAACCTCCATATAATCAGCTTAAAACCACAGCGTATTTCACGTAATCATTGCGATAAGATTAAAAGTTAACTGCTTAGACCGGGTATTTAAATATGTTATTTCAAACTTAGCCATTAAACTATTGAAAAGACTAGGCACGCTGCAATTACTATCAGCAAAGATTTAGTTTTGTTTTGAATTCATGCATATACCAATTTGTGCACACTACGGACAAGTCAAATACACTGATCTAGGGAGAATTTACAATCAATAGTCGCGAATGAAATGGTCTTTGGTGAAGATTAAAACAATCGGAATCACTTGGACAACTGAATCGATCATGTGGATTTAGTTTGATATTAGAATCAACTTGAGATTTTTTGTTCTTCTTTTAACAACGAAAAAGCACACCTTAATAGGTATATTCTAAGCCCAATCATCTTTCCATAAAGCTAGATGACATTGGAACATGCTATATTATCTTGAAGTTTAGATGCGAGGGATGGGCGATCGAGAACATTCGACAGTTCTCCGTTTCACATGAGATATGATATCAATGGATATGCCAGGACGGATTGCTGTGGGAAGGAGAAATGAACTGATCCTACGCTACATGAATAAGAGAATTGAAATAGACTGAAAAGCAATGCTTAATCAATATAAAAGACCAGCAGTTTCAAAATTATTGTGAACTACATGACTTGAACATAAAATTGGGTGAAGTCATTTTGCTTTCCTCGATTAAGAGCTCGTTCTAAAGGAGCAAAGAAATACATGGATAACTTTACGGTGAGAAACGAAGGCTTTGTCTGTTATTCTCATTTGTTATAGGAATGACCTTCCTAAATTAATTTCATCATCCATATCTTTGGCCATAGCAATTATCACATCATTGTTTGAAAGCAAGAAGATTGACATAATATTCAGCTATCCACCCTTTTATAATCTTAACTTCGGTTTTTCGTTGCATGACCAACCAGTTTGGATCGGTTTGCATCTCTGGATATAAATCCAAACAATGAGAACCTGCAAAGTATATAATCAAATTTGAGAATATATCTTGAGTCTGAGCCCGTGAAATAAAACCCGGTCCATGTAAAAAAATCCAAATCTAAATAAGACATATGGTTTGACACTTGAATAAGCAAGAAATCGTTAAATTACTTTTTACATTAGAGTTAGATTCCTAGTTTGAGTAGGTTTTCTTCTTTTGAATGATTCACGGGTAAATGAGACAAGTCGTAAACAACAAATACATTGCTTGGCTGTACCTTTCTCTGTATAGACAGCAATAATACTATTTGAGATGTTCTTCAGGACCCTAATATTGAAAAAAGAGATCAAATTGTTAAGAGTGATTAAGTACTGTAAAATTCTAATCCTTCATATGTGTAGAAATAATCATATAATTTTAGATACCCTGCGCTACTCCAAGGATCTCGAAGTCCATTTGAGAAAATAATGTTGCTACCGAACCTACGAAGAATTAGCTCTATATCCTGCAAAAAAAAAGAAAAAGAGAGAGAGAGAGAGAGAGAGAGAGAGAGAGAGAGAGAGAGAGAGAGAGAGTAGAGGATGACGATGGTAAATTGGGTTTTAATTTCACGCATGGAAACTAGTTTCGTTTCCCGATAGAAATAAGAGCTAAACATATAGTTTCTAAGGGTCACTGCAAATCTTACATAGCCACCGTAGTAAGTAGAGACCCAATGTAGTTGAGGCAGGACGCCGTACGAGGAGTTGCATTCATCAATGAAGTCGCTCAAGATGAAAGGATGTGGTTGGAACATGGAATTGTTTGTGATGCCTATGGGCATTACCATCTCGCTGCATTTCTGCAAGCAAATCTCCCTTTCAGTTCAATAGAAGTCTAGGTTTTCTCAGACGCTGCCCAATTTTACGAGGAAGTTTTCAAGAATGAGATATTGAAATTAAAATAGACCCGATTAACGGCGTACTTGGAGTAGCATGAACAATAGACCTGATGATTCCCGTATTAGGACAAAAGGCAATTGCCTAAATCCATCTTAACTGGAAAATCATTCGAAACCGAAAAAGGGAACTGTTTTTCTAACTTTGTCCAATTTGAAGTAAATTCAATTCAGCGTGTTTAGCATGCACCCATGAGACCGAAATATATTATCCAAATTCGCCTAAGTATTCGAGAACCATCGTGCCTCCTCTAATGGTTAAAGATGATAATGCAGAGGATTTTACCTGCCAACTCCAACCCAAATTGGTTTGAGAGACATCAGTGGGAGGATTGACGTAGCATGCGGAGTTCCCGTCATAGGCAACAACGCCTGCAAATATTTTGCCAAGAATGCCATTCTCAATAGTATTTGCTCCATCAATGCCATTGCATATCATTGTCACTGGATATGTCGGCGGATCATCATATTGAGCTGCTCTCCAATACAACGATTTCAAGTAGCTCTTCAGCTCATCCACACTCTCTAAGGGCCTAACACGTCCACACACAAGAATGCACTAATGAATCTCTTTAGTAAATTAACATCCACACAAATTCTCGAAAGACTCAATTTAGCCTCGATGATCATGAAACGTACACCAAAAGAAGAGAGTGCGTGGATTAGGTTCATGATCTCAAAAGGTAAATTGAGTTTATTCAACTCCCTTAAATTGAGAAACTGGATGGGGATACCCTATAGCATTCCACTCATTTGGTGACTAAGATACATAATAGATGAAGCATAAGATCACATACTTGCAAGTCTTGAACATCTTGTTTAGGTGTGAAAGACCATTAGGTTCGTGAGCAACTCTATCGATCTCTGACCACGAATCTCTTATAGTTTGGTAGCAAGTCTCACTAGCTTCCTGTGCAAAGCCACCAAGATTCAACACAAACAATGAAAATGAATGAATATATATTAATATTCCAGATCGAACGCAAACAATGAAAATGAATGAATAGATATTAATATTTCAAATCAGCTAGGTGGTAAGTTTGTATGCCTTTCCCATCTAAGGAATGGTTTCAAATAACCACACCCACAAAATCTCTTGAGGCCATTCTCTAGAGCATGAATAGTGTACTCATGTACTTACCTTGTGTGGAGATGGGGAGATAGGGATATTGCGTCAACCAATGGATATTATTTGGAGGATCAAAAAGTGCCGCACGCTTCATCATTAGAACAAAAAAGAAGAGAATTTACGAGTGTAATTACCTTAAAGTCCTTGGTGATAACCCAATGATATGCATCTTGTGGGGTGATACGGTCAAAGTACAGTATCGGAGCTGAAGATGCCAGAGCTCCGAGGGCCACATGTGGATATTTTAGGCGGAACCATGAAGCAAGCACTGAAATTCGCACTAGCTATTATAATTTAATAACTTAAAATAACAAGGTAATATATCGTTTTCGTGTAAAAAAAGAATTACTATTTTCGTTAAAAGTATAGGGTAGTGACAGCTTATTCTGAATTACCATTGATTTTTCACATACGCAACTTAGAACAGGTATCAAAACCGGTCAAAATTCTCACATATATACACACGTGTTTCGGTGGTATCTTTTTATTTTTTCTTTCTCCCATACACATACAACGATAAGTTCGGAATGAGATTGACCTCTTTCATATTCGAATGAAAAGGGGGCAGAAACCGGTAAAAAATTCAAATATTCCACGGTTTATGCTCTTAAAATATCGAAAGAATATGATACCCACTGCACTTACTTCCTCCATATGATGCTCCCACCACTATAACTGGAGAATATCTGGCTTTCAGTTTCTGCTTCACGTGCATGATAATGGCTGCATAATCGGCCAAAGCTTGGGCCGAGCTAAAATACCCACGGATATTTGCATCTTCGAGAGCTCCTTTTAAGGTCATCCCAAGTGGAATTGACTCTCCATAATACCGATGCTGACAAGAGACATTCCGCAAGAAAAGAATAGTTCAATTACGTAGTTAGAAGCTTAAACTAGACAGAAAGAACATTCATGCATGGACTCCCCAAAAAAAGAAAGGTAGAATTCAGATGTACTACCTCAATATAAACTAATAAAGCTTTGAATTGAGCCGCGTTATCAGTTAGAAACCCGACTGTAGTTGGCTCTCCGTCGATTGGCGATTCGGCACCGAGGTAAACGAAGATGGGCGCACTAGAATTGGCACCGCCCCAGTAGTTGGAGTTGATCAAGTATCTTTGTTTAAAGGCAGTGTAGCTCTCTGGTCTATAGTTGAAATGGTCGAGCGTTTGGTTGAAAAAGAAGGTTTCGTAATCGTTTGCTATGGATGCCGAAACTGCATGTTTGGAATCTCGGAGATTGTGTTCGCGGTGTAGACTCAGGGTCGGAGTGTCGAGTTTCCGTCCAGAAATTGAAGCTGCAGATAAAATGAAGGAGATGATCAAAGAGAGCCAAGAAAGAGTCATAGTGTGTCGTGTGTACACGAAGTATGTTTATGAAGAATTCCAAACTTCGTAGGACAATGAAATAGACACCTTCAAAGCATATATATATAGAGGCATCTGCCGTCTGTGGGCCACGGTTTGAAGTGAATTGAGCACTTATTGTAAGTCTATGCTGTTTAGACATCTTTTGGCTATAGTGTATAATGTATTAGTGTAGGTAATTAACGACTCTCGAAGTCGTGAAATATTCAAGAACCTTTTGATAAAAAGAAGTCGCTCAAGACAAGTAAAGCACAACCCGGCATATGATTTAATTACTATATAGTTCATATGCATTCCTATTTCAATTTCAAGATTATGAATTCGTATAAGAAAATGCATCCCTTATTGAGGGTCTCTTTCACTGATTTCTTCGAACTGAATGTGTTAATAACCTATTATTTTGTCGATTTCGCATTGTGGGCTTCAATGAGGAGAGGGACAATTGACTTGTGCAATTTTCATGAATTGAGCTTAGGAAAAACACGAGGGATGTGTCATGTTTTATTGCCAACATACGCCTTGTCATTGGTGATGAACTTTGTTTTCCCTTGCTCTCACGAAGAATATTTTTGCTTTTACTCGTTCCATGATTGCTTTTACACGTTCTGCCATTTTAAACCTAGAAAGTTAAAAAAAAAAAAAAAATAAAACTCGCGTGTTAAGGCAGACATTTGTATTTTAACCCCAACCTCGTCAAACTTTCTAGGTTTACAATGTGAGTATCTGCAAATCGTTTTCAGTCCACAAATAATTACGAAAAGAATCCTCATCTATGTATATATTCTAGTAAATAATTGGCCTTTGAAACTTTAAAGGGCCTTCAGATTATTGGCAGGTTGTCCGCGCGTGATTGTGAGGGCCTAATTGCAAAAGTATAAAGTATATATTCTAGCAAATAATTGACCTTCGAACTTTAAAGGGCCTTCAGATTATTGGCAAGTTGTCCACGCGTGATTGTGAGGGCCTAATTGCAAAAGTATAAAGGGGCTTGCACTTGCAGAAGTCAGTATTGGGTTCGTTGATGATATTCAATATGTTTAAAATGATTTATAAAATCTGATTTGATCAACGGAATCATTGCGAAGCACTGAAGCGATGGACTTGATTGAAGTGACCATTATTTCCTTATTAAATTATTTTAAATTTTTTAAGCCTTGTATTATGGATTTATTTTAAGAACCCGGTTGACGTTGTGGGTGTTTCGTTACTCAAGCAATTTCAAAATCAAGACCCTTTCTATACTTGACACTTTCATGAATTACATGTACACACATAATACATTTGATTCATCATAGGTGGATCTTATGTGGAATTCATTGGATCCAACGATGCAATTGCAAGGAAATGCACTAAATTCAAATTGGACCACATCTTTGGGCTCTAACGCGCGGATAAGTAATGTAATTGATGCATAGCTCTGCTTTCATGGCTTGGACAATCACTTAGTCTTTTGATGCTCGCACGCTGAATCCTATGGCTGGGGAAGGTTATCCAATGAAACAATCCACTTTTCTTTTTTCTTTAACCAGAATTTACGGTCGGTGTTGATCTTCTGAAGATAATTGTGTCTACTTTAGTTCCATTTCTAAATTACGCAGAAGGACCACCCTTTTCTAGATGAATCCTCATCATTTTGTTATTAACCCACCCAACTACCTTTTTTAGCCTAAAAGTAAGAAAATGCATACTTCCTAGAAAGGAATCACACTATGTTTTTGTATTATTTACTAAGAATCATGCTTCAACTTTAGAAACGATTTTTATATCAAAAGCATAATTCCTTGAAAAGAAGCTTTGACATTTTATATGCATCGCGAGCACATCACAAAATCATTACCATCTAGAAGAGGGCAAGAAACACACGGAGTTGAATGGTCAAGCGACGTGCAATCATGGCAATTTATTGTCATCACTCTATTCATCAACAGGACAAAAATAATCCCAAATCTCTACTGTTTACCCTAAAAATTGACAAACTTTTGATTATTATCGACAAATGATAGATTTAGTTGATAATAGTAGAGTTTGGTCATTTATGAAGAGAATTATTGATAAATTGAAGAGAATCGACAACTCGCCAATGAAGTTATTGACGACACATAAGATGAAGTTATCGATGAGAACCTTGAATTGATGAAGTCATTGATATCGACGTCGAGCAATTGAGGATAATCATTGGGTGGTTATTTTTATTGCTACTATTTTAGGATTGTTGTAATTTCTTATAAAAAAGTATTGCTATAATAGGAGACTGCGGAGTAGCTTCTAGTGGATAATGTAACTTCTTGTAACCACTAAAAGGTTATTTCTTTTTTTAAAAACTGTTTGTAATCTCTATTTGTAACATCAATTGTAGACTTTAAATAACCACATCTTACTTTTTGTAAACCCTTGAGCCCCCTCCCTAACAAAGACACAAAACGTAATTTTTCAATAACCAAGCTAATCCAGTTCATGTTAATCCTGTTGACAATTATATGGCTAATCAAATTTTTTCACAGAATGGACCTCTTGTTGGGCCAATTCCAAATGGGGATACTGTGACACCTTATGATGCAATCTTACACTCAAATGTAGGAAATATTCCCATATAGGCCAAATGTGCCAATTAGCCCAATGTCGACAATCCGAATCAAGAGTGATCTTCGAGTTCTAATCCTAGGGGGCAAGAAGGTCAAGCCCATCGGCCTATTTATCTTGAATCTAAGGGGCAGAAATATCAAGTTTATTGTTTCATGAATCGAGACCAAGTGGCTGAAATAGTGATACAACAAATAGGTGCTGACAGAGGGGCTATTAGGCCTCTTTATAGACTTGCTCAAATGGGCGGATAGGATCGGGTTGGGCTTGCGGTGTCGAGCCTAATTCCACATCAAAGCATCTAACCATAAAAAAAAAATTGCTTACTTAATTTTCGGTCCGAGCGAACCATGCTGAGGCCAAATTAAGCCTGTTGAGTTGCCGCCCCATTGTCATATCTCAAACCAACTACCAAAGGTTCGATACCTTAAGAAGGAGATTAATGAATAATTAGGTTTAACTCTACGTATAAACTCCTTTTTCTTCATTCAAAATGATGATATTTTTCATGTAGGGATCTACTTGCGTTGATGATAATGTTGTGCGCCTAAAGTAACTGATTTGTGTCTTCCAATCCAAACAACGGGAACTTGCAAAACATATAATTAGTGACGAGAATATATTTGAGTTTGAACCCTTGAAGGAAACTCAATTTAAATAGAAAATTAAAATCCAAATAGGGCTCGTTATTTGACGACCAAACAAGCAAGAAAATATGTGAGACGAGCCGCAAAGCAACAAATAAAGTGCCCAGGTTATGTACCTTTCCTTGTGTAGACAATGGCTATACCGTCTAGATTGTTCTTCAGGATCCTAAGATTGAAAAAGAGATTCAATTGTTAAGCGTGATTAAGTAATGTAAAATTTTACTCTTCGGATGGATGGACGGTGATGAACATTCCATATTTTAATACCCTTCGCTGCTATAAGGATCTCGATGTCCATTTGAGAAAATAACGTTGCTACCAAACATACGATGAATTAGTTCTATATCATGCAACCAAGAACAAAAAAAGAGGTAGAGGAAGACGATGTTAAGGTTTACTTTGAATTTGAGCCTGTATACAAGAGCCGGTATTGATCGATTTGTTAAAACAAGTATATTGGGAAAGAAACAAAATACCAATAGGTTACTTTCCCATTTGGATTGAACTTTCTTTCTTGACGGCCGCACTAATTCCGTAATAATATCTTTCCTGTTGCCGAACGGGGGAGTAGAGTCTTGAAGCCGCTCGATAAAGGATCGCATCGAAGACTTCTTTCTCCAACCGCATGAAGGAATTCTCGAAACACGGGTTGATTTGTGCAATGTTTGGAATGAATATGATGGTGGTTCGTTCAAATTCATTTTCGCAAAAAGTATAAAGTGCTAGGAAGGACCAATAACGCATATACGACGTATTACTTAACGCCGCCTCTAGCGCGCGAGCCGGTTCCTTACGCGTGCAAAACAGTATGTGAAAGTAACTCAGGATGATCACTGTGGATTAGGAAAACCGATAGGATATCAGGAATACTATGTCGAAGAAAATTGAGAGGGAGTGTCAGGATTCGAATCATTAATTCATGCTCCGGTACTATACTAAACAAACGGTTATTTCCCAACATTATTTTAAATTTTAGGAGGGAAAATAGAACTGATCCCAAGCCTGTGAATGAGTGTGGATCCATAAACTTGTGCCACAGAATATGAAAATCAAAATAAAATGAAAATCTATGCTTGATCAATTAAAAAGACCAGCAGTTTCAGAGGTTTTACCGGAGTCCAAAATTAATTGGGAGTTTGTTGTCAAGTACATGACTCAAATATAAAATCGAGTGAAGTCGTTTGGCTCGTTCTATTTGAATAAAGAAAAACAAGGATAATTTTTTGGAGTAAGTATACTATTGGTCTCAAAAATTGTGTATGGCGCTCACTTTGGTGCCAAAAGTTTCTATTAGATCACTTAAGTGCCAAAAAGTTTGAAAAATGATCATTTTAGTGCCGACACCGATTTGGTTGGTCAGAAATCCGACGTAGCACTTTTTTATTAATTTTTGAAGTTGATGTGGCTTGCCGGAGAGTACAGTTAGCATTTAAACAACAAAATGATGCCGTTTGGTGGGTCTCCCCCAATTCAAAACCCTAAATCTTTGGTCAGTTGCCGTCCTCGACGGCCCCCGTGCTCAGCGGCCGCAGCCGCGGCTCCGATCCCGATCCCGACTCCGACCCCGACCCCGACAATGGTCACTCGGCGGCCAAGTCGAAGGTTGTGATCTAGCCGTTGCTCGGGGAGGCTACCGATGAGTGCGCCGCCCTCAATCTCTCCCTCTCTATCTCCGATCTCCCTGACGAGTGCCTAGCTTGCGTCTTCCAGTACCTAGGCTCCGGCAACTGGCGCTGGTGCTCCCTCGTGTGCTGTTGTTGGCTCGCGATCGAAGGCCAGAGCTACTAGAGGCTTGCCCTCCATGCCCACTCGGATCTGCTGGACGTGGTCTTGGTGCTATTCACGCGAGTTTGACTTGGTCACGAAGCTCACACAGAAATCGCGAGTTCAACTTGGTGCAAGTCATTGAGCATCGGTGATGACGCGCTTGTGCTGATCTCGCTCAAGTGCAGGAACCTCACGTGCCTCAAGCTACGGCCGAGCAACAACGGCCGAGTGAGCTAGGTCAACGGTCGAGCGACGGTGGTCGAGCAAGCTAGGTCGGCAGCCGACGAGGATCAGAATCCTAATTTCAATCTCCAAATAAAAAAAAAAAATCCCAAAATGAGTTGTGCGGCATCGTTTTTGTGAGGCCATCCATTTAGGATGGCAAAATGACGTCGTTTAAAAGCTATGTCATTTTTTTTAAAAATAAATATAAAAGCCATGTAATTATTTTGGCCGAAATCTCTCACCGATGACATCAAAGTGATCGTTTTTTCTCCGATTTGGCACTTAAATAATTCGACAGAAACTTTTGGCACCAAAGTGAGCGTTGTACATAATTTTTGGCACAAATAGTGTACTTACTGCTTTTTTGTAACATATAAAGGAGTCTTTGTTCTTATTTATTATTAAAATGGCCTTCCCGAATCAATTTGTCATCCAACCACTGTGATTCGCCCTAGTGGCCACCCTTCCAACATGGAAGGGGGAGGTGAGGGGATCAAATCCCCACATTCTCAGGGAGGGATGGGGTAAGGACGCGTAAGTTTCAGGAGTGGGTTTCGACTCCCATTTAAAAGTCTGAGAGTGAGTGTAGAGTAGGAATAGAGTAGGACTGACAAAAAAAAAAAATCAATTTGTCATCCATATTTTTTGTAATAGCAGTTCAACGAATCAATTCATTATCCACATTTGTAATAGAAATTCAACACATTATCGTTTCAAAGCAAGAAGGTCGGCATATATTCGGCTATCCACACTTTGGAATTTCGCGCTCGACCAACTAATCCAGATCGGTTTAGATCTTTGGTATTAAATCCAAACAACATGAACTTGCAAAACATATAACCATTGATGAGAATATATCTCGATTTCGCTTGTGAAGGGAAGCTAATCCAACTAGATATTTCAAATCAAAATAGGCTTATGGTTTGACCCCTAAACATGTAAGAAATTATCTATATACTTTCTTCTTTGGACTTATATTCCTAATTTGAGTAGGTTTCCTTCTCTTGAGGGATTCACAGGTACTTGAGATAAGTCGCAAGCAACAAATAAAATGGCCTGGTTTTGTACCTTTCTTTATATAGATAGCGAGTATACCATCAAAATTGTTCTTCAGGATCTAAGATTGAAAACGATATCAAATTGTTAAGCGTGATTAAGTAATGTGAAAGTTTATTCTTCCAATGGGCGTATGGAGATAAACATACAAGTTTAAATAGCCTCGGTAGTGTAAGGATCTAGATCTCCATTTGAGACAATTAATGTTGCTACCAAATCTACATAGAATTAGCTATATATCCTGCTACAAAAAGAAGAGGTGGACGACAACGATGGAAATGTTTACTTTAGAGTTTATATAAAGAAACTAGTTTAATCTAGTCATAGAAATAAGAGACAAACATATATTTTCCAAGTTACCGGAAGTCAAACGTGACCACCGTAGTAGAGGCCTACTGCCATATTAGTAGTTGCGCTCATCAATGAATCTTGTCAAGATGGGGCATGCCATTTCGCTGCAGCTTTGAAGCAAATCCCCCTTTTAGTTCAATAGAAGTGTGAGTTTGTTAGACGCTACCAAATTTTACAAGGAATTTTTCAAGAAGGGGGTGGTGCAATTAAAATAGAATTGATTGATAGGTGTTCTTGGATCGGCCTGAGCATAGACCTAATGATCCCTGTAACGGAACAAAAATGCCATTGTCCAAGTCCATCGTAATTGTATTATCACTCGGACGCAAAGAGGGAACAGTTTTCCTAACGCTGTCCGCTTAGTAGTAATCAAAAATCAACCAGGTTCGAATATGTTAAAATATGTCTCGAGTTTAAACCCAATGCAAAATTACGAATATTTTGAATTGGATATGTTGTGGATGTTCGAAATCGAGCAAAGAAGATCCAAAGATCAACTTCCCGAATTTGAATTTGCGTTGGAGAGTCTGGCTGTTAAAATAGGAAAGTCCAACTTTGACTAGGACTTGGATTTTTGGATAGGAAACAAAATCCTATGAGAAGTTGGCAAAAGAATAAGGGTTTTACTTATATATAGACTTAAGGCCATGGGTGATAGATGTGGATCACAAATTGTTTTGAAGCGCCGCGTGAGTGCTTGGTGTTCCGCCGTTGATCGTGAAGAATTGATCTTGAAGCTCCGTCTCGTTGTCGAGTGCTTGGGAGGGATTTTCTTTGTCGTGAATTACATCCAAGAAGGTTTAGTGTTAAAGCCAATTAAATCTTGTGGTAAGATTTGCGTGTAATTCCTTCGTGAGATTGGGAGATTATTTCTTGAGGAATTTCAGGGCTAAACACTGTGTGTGTTATTGGGTGTAATTGGGGCTTGGGAAACACCGAGAGAGTGTTTGAGTGACTCGAGTGTGTAATCTCCTTGTATCGCTTGATTTATAGTGAAATTCGCTGCTGCTCTCCCTGTGGACGTAGGTCTTTACGACTGAACCACGTAAATCTGGTGTCTGATTTATTTTCTTTTTCTGTCTATATTATTGTTCGATCGCTCGCCTTATCGCAACAAGTGGTATCAGAGCTAGGTTTGGCTAAGTTGAAGCGAATCGATGGCAATAGAAGAAGTAAAAGTGAGAATCGACAGATTTGATGGAAAGGATTTTAGTTTTTGGAAGATGCAGATTGAAGATTATCTTTATTAGATGAAACTGCACTTGCCCTTGTTTGGGGAGAAACCAGCGACGATGAAGCAAGCTGATTGTGATTTGCTGGATAGACGAGCTATGGGTGTTATTCGGCTGACGTTGGCTCGTAACATTGCGTTTAACATCCTGAAGGAGAAGACCACTGCTGATTTGATGCAAGCCTTGTCGGATATGTATGAGAAGCCCTCTGCGATCAACAAGGTCTGTTTGATGCGGCGTTTGTTTAAGTTGAAGATGAGCAAAGGTACGTCAGTTGCTAATCATATTAATGAATTTAATGTGATTGTTAGTCAATTGAGTTCAGTTGAGATTGACTTTGAAGATGAGGTACGTGCTTTGATTCTGTTATCATCATTATCTGATAGTTGGAATACTACTGTTACTGCTGTTAGTAATTCCTCTGGGTCAACAAGTTTGACGTTTGATGGGGTTCGAGATTTGATTATGAGCGAGGATATTCGTAGAAGAGAATCTGGTCAATCTGTTTCTACTGCTTTAGTAGGTGAAAATAGAGGAAGATCTGTAACACGTGTGGGTAAAAGTAGTACCAATATGAATATACGTAGTCAATCTATGACTGCTAATGTTGTCTGTTGGAGCTGTGGTAAGAGGGAGCATCTTAGAAGGGATTGCCTTAAGCTGAAGAATAAGAAGGGTAAGGAAATTGTAGTTGATTCTACAGATAATGTTGCAGCTGTAGCAGATTATGCCGATTATGTCTTGTCTATCACTAATGATTCATCGTTTGATGGATGGATTATGGATTTTGGTTGTTCTTTTCATGTCACACCAAATAGAAACTGGTTTATCGCTTTATCAGTGCACGGGTAGTGATAAAGTTCAGTTAGGGAATAACGCTAAGTGCAATGTTGTGGGTGTTGGTAATGTTAAAATCAGAATGCATGATGGCATTGTGAGGACATTGACTGGAGTGAGGCATGTTCCAGAGTTGAAGAAGAACTTAATTTCCTTGGGTGCCCTAGATTCAGCTGGTTGCAGGTATTCTTCAAAAGGTGGAGTTCTGAAGGTTGTTCGAGGTGCCCTAGTGATAATGAAAGGAATCAAGCATAGAGGCCTGTATAAACTTCAAGGTGAGACAATGACAGGTTTCGCCCTGGAGACGTCGGATGCATCGATTCGAGAGTCTATTGACTGCTCGAGGAAGACATGGGTGTTTGTGCCAAGGCACAAGGTTGATGCTGGTGTCAGGATCTCGCAGTCAAGAGCTTTGATCGAGATGGAGACTGGTAAGTCGATCAAGCATGTGCGGACTGACAATAGCATGGAGTTCTACTCGGAGCTGACAAATAAATTCTGCATGAAAGAGAGCATAGTGAAACACCGCACTAGTGCTAGTAAATCACAACAATTTGCAGAATTGATGAGCAGAACATTACTAGAGATGGCCCGTAAAATAATCTCTAGTGCTGGTATTGCTAGGAGAATCCTAGCTGATATGCTAAGTACGATAAGCTACCTGGTGAATAGATCCCCATCAACTGCTATTGAATGGCGGACTCCTAAAGAAGTGTGGTCAAGTAACGTTGCTGGTTATTCTATCATTAGAATGTTACGTTACCCGTATTATTTTCGAGTGAGTGATGGTAAGCTCGATGGGAGGGCAAGGTGCATATTTCATGGCTATGCACAAGGTGAGCGAGGCGATCGGTTGTGGTGCCTAAATATAAATTCACCTATTAACACGGAGAAGTTACTTTTGACGAGTCTCCGATTTCGGCTAGGAGTGATTATAGCAGTGTTCAAATGGATCTGAATGGTGTTCAGCTTGAGGTGGAGTTGCGACCAGAAACTCTTGAGGTAGCGAGTACGAGTACTAGCAAAGTAATCGACACAGATGGTGCTTATAGCGAGGTGGAGCCTATAGAGCCAATGGCTGCTGTAACTGTTGAAATTAACAAGGTATGTATTCGATCTCCTGACAGATATGGATGCAACAATGGTTTTGCTTTATCTAGCGGTTAAGGAGGTTATGTCGGAAAATCCTTGCGGAGAAGTTAAAGGTGCATGTGGAGTTGGTATTCTGATGAGGTCCTCGGTTATGGCGAAGTTCAAGTGAGGCTTGGACTTGGATAATATTTGTGGCGGTTGAGCCCATCGAGGGCTAGGGGAAAGTAGCAGCAGAGTTTGAATTTTTACGAAGCGATTGCAACTTAGCTCAAACGTCAAGCCAATGTGGAGATTGTTAAAATATGTCTCGAGTTTAAGCCCAATGCAAAATTACGAATATTCTGAATTGGATATGTTGTGGATGTTCGAAATCGAGCAAAGAAGATCCGAAGATCAACTTCCCGAATTTGAATTTGCGTTGGAGAGTCTCGGTGTTAAAATAGGAAAGTCCAACTTTGACTAGGACTTGGATTTTTGGATATGAAACAAAATCCTATGAGAAGTTGGCAAAAGAATAAGGGTTTTACTTATATATAGACTTAAGGCCATGGGTGATAGATGTGGATCACAAATTGTTTTGAAGTGCCGCGTGAGTGCTTGGTGTTCCGCCGTTGATCGTGAAGAATTGATCTTGAAGCTCCGTCTCGTTGTCGAGTGCTTGGGAGGGATTTTCTTTGTCGTGAATTACATCCAAGAAGGTTTAGTGTTAAAGCCAATTAAATCTTGTGGTAAGATTTGCGTGTAATTCCTTCGTGAGATTGAGAGATTATTTCTTGAGGAATTTCGGGGCTAAACACTGTGTGTGTTATTGGGTGTAATTGGGGCTTGGGAAACACCAAGAGAGTGTTTGAGTGACTCGAGTGTGTAATCTCCTTGTATCGCTTGATCTATAGTGAAATTCGCTGCTGCTCTCCCCATGGAAGTAGGTCTTTACGACTGAACCACGTAAATCTGGTGTCCGATTTATTTTCTTTTTCTATCTATATTATTGTTCGATCGCTCGCCTTATCGCAACGGAATCCACCCATGACATCGAAATGCATTATCCAAACCCTCCCAAACGGTCAAGGCCCATTGGCCTCCTTTAATGCTTAAAGATTAAGATATAAAGTACCATACCTGCCACCTCAAACCCAAAGTACTTTGGATATACATGAGTGGGAGGATTGAGGTAGCATGTGTTGGAAAAATATGGCTTTGAATTAATAGGGCAATCAAGTCAGACTTTGATATGATACATGATATCACTTTTTTTTAAAAAGAATTTATTTACCCCACAAAGTTATCAATGATCACTAGTAAATATCCTCCAAGATATAACAAAATCTCAAATGAAATTACTAAATAACAATTTTAGTATTTTTCAGGATCTCTCTAGGAAAAAATTGAAAAGATAGCTGTAGTTTTGGAAAAAAGACTTGAAAATGATCTCATATATATAAAAATTGATCTTAGAGAACATAGATAACTTTTCACCAAAGGTTGCAAATTGAACAAAGATATCCCTTCGTTCGGAAGGAGTTGCAAAATGAACAAACACAATCCTTATGGAATTGTTGCAAACTAAATAAGTGTAATTTCCAAAGGTTGTAAAATAATACTTTTTAAATAAATAAAATTCCGAATTTTCATAATTTATAAATATACTTAATAAACAATTTTACGAGGAAGATTCAAGAATGGGCCTCCCTTGATGCTCAAAGATGGTGTAGGGTATCGTACCTGCCACCTTCAACCCAACACAGTTTGAGTTTGAGATACAATAGCGGGAGGATTGAGGTAGCATGTGGAGCTCCTGTAATAGGCAACAGCAACGCTTGCAGCTATTTTATGAAGTGTTGGAGAAATCTTTCCAGAAGATTTTGAAGATGACAAAACGTTTCTATCAGTCTAGTCTTGATATTTGCAAACCGATAGTTTAAAGTCGAAGACTTTATGATCACCGACTCAAGACTCAAGACTCAAGACTCAAGACTCAAGACTATTCTCACCGACAGTCTTTCTAATCCGTGACGAAGGAAATCCAGAGCCGAAATATATGGTTGAGGATTCGATCCTATCCTCCGGAGTAGATTCCTTGGTTGGATAAAAATAACGGATTCTTTTATTCGTATCTAGATCGATTGAAGATCCGATGGTCGACGAAATATTCTTGGAATGTTCTATTCTTGGAAACCAAGATCCACGATTGTATGAGCGAACATGATTGATGGGCTATCGTCGATTCCTTAAATAGCTCGAATGATCTTCTTGATTGATTCCGTCCAACGGGTAGATTGGAGGAATTCCTTTGGTAAGTGCCAACGGCTATGATGGCATAAAGGAGTATAAAAGGAAGACGTTCTAGTTGTTTTTAAGAGAGTGTGATCAATAGAAAAATTCCAGTCTCGAAGAACCTTGAATATTAGTTGATACGGTTTGAGCGAAATTGTATACATAGAGAATGTTTATACTTGTTACCTTGAGCGAGTGTGGTAGATCATCTACACCTAGAAATCAAGGAAGATCAACACCGTAACATCTCTTTGTTCATAGTGGAATCCAGCCAATAGGCTGTCGGTGCGAAGAGTGGACGTAGGCTTGAATCAAGCCGAACCACTATAAAACCGCGTGTTCAATTCTCTCTTTCCTTTACTCGTCTTATGATTGATTATTAATTGTTGCAAATCCTTTAACTGTCTAAGTATTGTGCAATCATCAAGAAAAATCTTTTATATACCTATTCACCCCCCTCTAGGTACTCGTACTAGCTATATCAATTGGTATCAGAGCTCGTGTTCTTACTTTATTTGAAGTGTTTTACTTCAGAGTAAAAGATCCATGGCTAGTATGCTAGCACCAAGGCTGGTGGAAGGGAAAATCAATACCAGCCCACCCTACTTTGATGGAAAGGATTACAACATCTGGAAGAACAAGATGAAAGCTTTCCTACGGTCAAAGGATCCTCTGGAATGGGACTTTGTGGAAAGAGGAATCACTCCTACTTCGCATCGATCTCGAAAGAGGAAAGAAACTGTTGAGACCAGCGGAATGTCTCAAGAAGAGATAAACAAGAGACAAGCACTCGATGCAAAATCAATTTACTCTTTATATTGTGCTTTGTCACCAACTGAATATAACAGAATATCTTCTTGTGTTACAGCAAAAGAAGTCTGGGATATATTACATATCACCTATGAAGGGACAGAGACAGTGAAGGAGACCAGAATTAACATTCTCCTTGGTCAATATGAAGCCTTCAAAATGAAACCGGAGAATCTATAACGACATCTTTAGCCGTTTTACGATATTGTCAATGGTCTTGTGAATCAAGGACAAAAATTTCTGATCCCATGAAGGTGAACAAGCTACTCCGTGGACTCTCCAAGGATTGGAATCATATACGAGACTTAAATAAGAGAGACGCAAAGAATTATGCCACTATCTGCGACGAACCGATTGGAACTCTTCGAGTCTTACGAAGTGGAACGAATCAATGAAGACGAAGATCCAAGAGGTAAGAAATCCATTGCATTAAAATCTAATGATGATTCGATGACACGTATTCTCAAGAAGATCCGGACGATGAGGAGCTTGCTCTTATGATAAGAAGATTCGAAAAGCTGAATAGAAAATGAAGAAGGTTCAACTCAAAGAAACAAAGTTTTCGAAACAGCAAACCAAGTTTGTTGATAATGAGGAACCAAACAAAGATGTAGTCTGCTTCGAATGTAAGAAAAATGGACACATCAGACCCAACTGTCCTCTTCTGAAGAAGAAGAGAGGAAAAGCTGAAAAGTCTCGAAAAGCTCTCAAAGCCGAAACCTGGAGCGATACAGAGTGTGAAGAAAGTGATGAGGAATATGCCAACCTGTGTCTGATGGCACAATCAGACTCAGACTCTGGATCAGACTCAGACAGTGAATTTGAGGTAAGTGATTTTAAAATCCCTGTCAAAGTCTCCAAATACATTGATGAACTGTGTTTTAGTCTTAAGACTTCTCTCAAAAAAATTTCCGAACTTAAAAAGGAAAACTCAGCTTTAAAACAAAAGGAAAACATTTTAGAAGAAAGAGTGAAAAGTTTAGACTTAAATGTTTCTACTCTTAAAGAGAATGAAGATAATCTTTCGAAAGAAAATGCTCTCTTAAAAACTGACTTATCAAATATTTCAAAGAAATTCTCAATAGGGTCGAAAAACTTGAAAAAGTTCATTCGGTTCAAAGACCTTACTTCAATAAGTCTGGTCTAGGTATGACAGCGAAACAATCCCCTTGATTGATTTTCCGAAAGTAAAAGAAAGAATTAAGAAAAGACCGTCGAGAGAGGCTTACAGAAATCATTTCAAGAAAGTTTTTGTAAAGTCTGTAGGTCGAAATGCCCTCAAGTGTTCAAAGTGTAACAGTAAGGATCACTTTGAAAAAGAGTGTCCTATGGTTTGGAAGCCTGTTAAGAAAATATGGCCTAATAATGCTTATCCTACTAACGCCAAAGGACCCAAGAAAATTTGGGTACCAAAGAAAGCTTGAGACTCTCTTTTGAATGCGGTCTCATCAAAAGAAGGTAAAATGGTATCTTGACAGCGGATGTTCAAGACACATGACGGGAGACTCAAATTGCTTCATAAAGCTTATTCAAGTAAATGGTGGAAAAGTTTCATTTAGAGGAAACGACAAAGGAAGCATTGTGGGATTTGGAATCAGAAAATTGAAAATCTCACAATAAGTAATGTTTCCTTAGTGGAAGGACTCAACTACAATCTTCTCGCATTAGCCAATTGTGTGATACTGGTTTTAAGATCTCCTTTCAAGAAGGCATATGTTCTGGAATTAGTAAAGACTCGACTCGAGTCTTTCATGGGTCGAAGGCATGGAAATATCTACCTCCTTGATGTAAAACCAAATGAAACACAATGCCTAATCTCAATTCAAGATGAAGCGGTCTTATGGCACGAAAGCTTGGCCATGTCAACATGAAGCAATTAGGCAAAATCTCATCAAAGAAGCTTGTTCGAGGACTACCTAAATTGCCATACCAAAAGTCTGATTCATGCACTCCATGTATTCTGGGAAAATAGGTAAGAAATTCATTTAAGCCAATAAATCATGTCTCTACTAATCATGTACTACGATTGCTGCATATGGATCTCTTCGGACCAACAAGAATCCGAGCATTGGAGGTAAGAAATATTGTCTAGTAATTGTGGATGATTACTCTCGTTTTACCTGGGTATATTTTCTTGCAAGTAAGTTAGAAACCTTTTCGTACTTTGAAAAATTTGCTAAAAAGGTTCAAAATGAAAAAGGGTGTGCTATCTCGAGTATAAGATCAGATCATGGAAGTGAATTTGAAAATCAAGATTTTACAAAATTTTGTGATAAATATGGATTTAATCATGTGTTCTCTTCGCCATATACTCCAGAGCAAAATGGAGTAGTGGAAAGAAAGAATAGATCTCTTCAAGAAATGGCTAGAACTCTTTTAATTGAAAGTAAGATTTCTTCACGATTTTGGGCTGAAGCTATTTCAACAGCATGCTATATCATCAATAGAGTCTTCCTAAGACCTATTTTAGAGAAAACCCCTATGAATTGTACAAAGGTAAGATGCCTATTGTTTCATACTTTCATGTGTTCGGTTGCAAATGCTTTATTTTGAAAAATGCAAATGATCGAGTTGGTAAGTTTGAAGAAAGATCAGATGAAGGCATCTTCCTTGGATATTCTACATCAAGCAAAGTCTACGAGTCTATAACAAGAAGAGTCGATGCAGGAGGAGTCAACGAATGTCAAATTCCAAGACTCAACGCAAGATGAATCCAACGGACTCGAGCATGAAGAGTTTGAACCCCTCCGCACCTTCCAAGGCTAACAACTCAAGAAGCATCTCGGACTTTGGAAGTCCAAAGATCAAGATGTTCATGAAGATTCAAATAAAGCAAGAGATCATCAGCCAAGGAAATCAATCAGCAACTGGAAGCATAAGTCCAGTCATCCCAAAGATCTCATTATCGGCGAAATCAATGAAGGAATCCGCACCAGATCAAAAAGGCATGAAGAATCTAGTGCTGTGGCTCTCATTTCTGAAATTGAACCAAAAAGCATAGAAGAAGCTTTATCTGATGAAAGTTGGATCGAAGCTATGCAAGAAGAACTCAGACAGTTCAACATCAATGATGTTTGGGAATTGACATCTAAACCAAAAGGTAAAACTGTTATTGGAGCCAAATGGGTATTCAGGAACAAGATGAATGAGAAAGGAAAAGTCGTACGAAACAAAGCAAGACTCGTGGCCAAAGGATATACGCAAGAAGAAGGAATAGACTATGACGAGACTTACGCACCAAGAGCAAGGTTAGAAGCTATTCGACTATTACTTGCGTTTGCTTGTTATAAAAATTTCAGGTTATTCCAAATGGACGTCAAAAGTGCATTCCTAAATGGATTTATCCATGAGGAAGTTTATGTGGAACAACCACCTGGGTTTGAAGACCCAAAGAAGCTAGACTCAGTCTTCAGACTGAAAAAGGCCTTGTATGGTTTAAAGCAAGCACCTCGAGCTTGGTACGACAGACTAAGTAAGTTTTTAATACAGAATGATTTTGTCAAAGGTAAAGTAGATACTACCTTATTTATCAAAAAGGAAAATAAAAGCCTTTTACTTGTTCAAATATATGTGGACGATATTATTTTTGGATCCTCTAATGAAAGTCTGTGCAAGAAATTTTCAAAGTCTATGCAGGATGAGTTTGAAATGAGTATGATGGGAGAATTAACGTTCTTTTTTGGTCTTCAAATAAAACAATTGAAGGAAGGAACTTTTATTTATCAAGAAAAATATGCTAATGATCTTGTCAAAAGGTTTGGACTGGAAAAGTGCAAAAAGACCGACATACCAATGTCATGTTCTTTGAAGATAGACAAAGATGAAGAAGGGAAGAAAGTTGATCAAAAGCTGTACAGGAGCATCATCGGATCACTTCTTTATCTTACCGCTTCTAGACCTGACATTTTGTTGAGTGTTTGCATCTATGCTAGGTTTCAATCAGATCCTAGAGAATCTCATCTCAGTGTTGCGAAACGTATTATCAAATACGTTGCCTCATCTTCAAGCATCGGTCTTTGGTATCCTAAGAAGGAGACTTTAATTTTATAGGATACTCGATCCAGATCGGCGGTTCGAGTCGATAGAAAGAGCACTTCGGAACTTGTCAACTCGCTTGAAACAGGATGTGTCTTGGTTTTCAAGAAAACAAAGCACCGTGGCTCTCTCAAAGACAGAAGCTGAGTATGTAGCTCTTGGAAGTTGCCGTTCGCAAATTCTATGGATAAAACAACAGCTACAAGACTTTGGAATTGAAGACTCATGCACAGAGATTAGATGTGACAACACCAGCGCAATCAATCTCACTAAGAATCCAATTCTTCATTCAAGAGCAAAGCATATAGAGATTCGACATCACTTCATTAGAGATCATATTCAAAATGGAGAATCTTGATTCAATTTGTTGATTCAAAGAGTCAACTAGCAGATATATTCACAAAGCCTTTGGAGAAAAATCAATTCGACTTTATCCGTTCCAGACTCAACATTTTGACGCTTGAAGAAGTTAAAGTCTAGAGACTCACCAACTCTCAGACTCTAATCTCTCAGACTCTAAATCCTCAGACTCAGACATTGATGGCAATAGACTGTAAGTTGCTATTTTATCTAAACTCGAAAAGGTATGAACTTTCGTTCGATTATTTTGTAGTCTTCGTACACTTGTCTTTTCAAAAGAATTAATTTTGGCAGTTATTGATTTTAAAAAGAAGTGTTCGTACACTTTCCTCGTGCCGATTGAACTTCCATTTTCAAAACCGAGTTATATATATACAGTTTTTCTTTTTCCCAATCTTCAAAACCCTAAAAGGCACTCTCCTCCCGATCCTGTTTTTACTTCTTGTTCATCTTCGAGAAAGTGGTCATCTTTTCTTGGGAAAGCAAGTGAAGGAATCTTCCAAACGACAAAGAAAGATGTCTTCTTCGAGGAAATCATCAAGAATCGCAAGCGGGGACCACAAAGAATGGAGAAGGGACCGACACATTTCGATCTCACCGAGGAGGAAGACTTATCAAGTCAGCAACAAAGCCCGATTCATTCTCATCCACGTCATTCATCGCCTTCTACCCCACAAGGTGCAAGTCAACATCTGGAGGAAGAGATAATTGAGGACGCTGACCCTGTAAGAGTCCAAAAACCCTAATTTATCTATAAGCTTTATCGTGTGTTGAAAAGCACCGGTACTCCATTGAACTATATAGATGAATTCCTTAAGGACAAAAATTATGGGAATGAGTATATTTTTCTGCGGAAAATGGAGGAATTGGGAGTTGCTCCGAAAGGAAAGGCAGATGACGCACTTGTGAATATTCCAAGTGATCCTCGTGTAGCAGGACAAAATCTGATTGAAGGGAACGATGATGATAGAATGTTCCTTGAATTCAAACCTAGAATGGGTGTGGCAGCAAATGTGAAAGGAAATCGGATGGATTTATTCAAATCAAAGGATCGGGAGAATGTGTATTTCGGATCGTTGAAAGAGGGGTGATAAACCCTAGAAGTGTCGATTTTGACTTCTTGGATGCCATCAACATGAACTTGAGAGAAAAGTTCAATTTACTTCAACTTGAGAAATTTTGCTCCGACACCACGGACGGTTATGCACAATCGATCGCATATTTCTATTCGAATCTCAGCTTTTTAGATGCGAATAGAATTTCATTCAGTGTTCGAGACCAAGTCTACGTGGTAGATGTGGACATGATGGCGGACATAGTTGGAGTTGAACGAGGACGTTATCATCCGATCAAAGTCTCAACTGCTCGTACTTCTCGGAGCTTGTCAAAGATAGGGATATAGAAAAAAATTACCTACTCAAGAATGAATGCCATCAACATCGTGCTTCATAAAATTGTGATCAACCTGTCTCGGACCGAAGTCTACATCAAAGACTCGCCATGTCTAATTCTCAAGCAAAATTGATGTTCGCGATCAACTCGGACGGAAGTTCTCTCTCCCTCACACCATTTTCTTCCACATGTACAGAGTAATGTTGAAAGACAAGGGACAATTGCCTTATCCAGGTCTGGTGACCAAGATCTTCAGACACACTAATATTGAACCGCCACATACACTTTGTGTTCGACCATGCGATAAGATGGTGATAGGTTTGAAGATGTTAACGAAGATGCGTCTTCAAGAAATTTCCAAGGCAATGGAGAAATTCAGAGTTAAGTCTCCAGTTACGTTTGCTTCAAAGAGAAAAGGAAAGGAGGCCATTGGAGCCCCATCGAAAAAGAAGAAAAGAACTCTCATCCTGGAGGATGAAGATGAAGAGGATGAAGATCCCACTATCCGTGCATTGACAAGAACCGGACGTTCGTGCCTCAACCGACGTAACTTCGGAAGAAACAGAGAAGAAGAGGAGCAAGCCAAGAACGAGAAAGAAGAAGAGCGAAAGAGAAGGAGAAAGAAGCTGAAGAAGAAAGAGAAGGAGAAAAAGAAAAGTCTGCAGCTGAATCTGGAGAAAAAGGAAATCAAGATACAGAAGAGCATGATCATCACTCTTCCTCTTTTGATGTCCTAGAGACAGGGGGAGTTGGCGAGCAAGAAAGGTCCATATCTCATGCTGCCGATAGTGAAGGTCTAAGACAATCTCCAGCAGACCCAGAAGAGTTTTAGGCTTCTCAATTGCCTGAAGAAGGACACGATACGTCAACACCAAATCTGCAAGATTATATAGAAGCACCATCGTCTGCATTCACTCCATCTGATAAAGCAAATGCAAGTACACAGACGGACAATTCTGCAGATTTTCGTCGTATTCTTGATGTTCTTCTGGAAATGAAGGGTCAAATTTATGCTATGGACTGTGAAATTCAAACCATGAAGAAAGCTGGACAAGAATCTTGATTACCCGGAGGACAAAATGAAAGACCTCGCTATACAACTTCAAGCCAATGCTAAAGGAGAGGAGGTAGCTCAACTAAGGGAAGACTTGAAGAGGCTAGAAGGCATAGTCCAGTCTATGAGAGATTTCCAGATCGTACACATTCCCAAGAACACCTGACTCATTTCTCATCCTTTTTAATGATGACAAAAAGGGGGATAACCAATTTGAACCAACAACCAACAACTTTTAAACTTTGACTTTAAATTTGTTTTGTGGTTATGTTTGTTTTTGAGTGAACTTGGGTGTGAATTTAAATTTGACTGAATTGGTTGTGGATTTAGATGCTTGACTGGTTGCATTTATATCAAGTGTTGTTATATGGTATTACTCATGAAAGACTAACCAATTTTCTGTGAATGCGAGTCGGTTGTTTTATTAATCTTTATGAGTTAGCCATATTGCTTGAGAAATGTTTTTGCAGGTCAAAGTTGTTCAAATCTACAAGAAAGTTTTGTCACCATCAAAAAGGGAGAGATTGTTAGAGAAATCTTTCCAGAATATTTTGAAGATGACAAAACGTTTCTATCAGTCTAGTATTGATATTTGCAAACCGATAGTTTAAAGTCTGAAGACTTTATGATCACCAGACTCAAGACTCAAGACTCAAGACTCAAGACTATTCTCACCGACGCAGTCTTTCTAATCCAAAGGAAGGAAATCCAGAGCCGAAATATATGGTTGAGGATTCGATCCTATCCTCTGGAGTAGATTCCTTGGTTGGATAAAAATAACGGATTCTTTTATTCGTATCTAGATCGATTGAAGATCCGATGGTCGACGAAATATTCTTGGAATGTTCTATTCTTGGAAACCAAGATCCTGATTGTATGGGCGAACATGATTGATGGGCTATCGTCGATTCCTTAAATAGCTCGAATGATCTTCTTAATTGATTCCGTCCAACGGGTAGATTGGAGGAATTCCTTTGGTAAGTGCCAACGGCTATGATGGCATAAAGGAGTATAAAAGGAAGACATTCTAGTTGTTTTTAAGAGAGTGTGATCAATAGAAAAATTCCAGTCGAAGAATCTTGAATATTAGTTGATACGGTTTGAGCGAAATTGTATACATAGAGAGTGTTTATACTTGTTACCTTGAGCGAGTGTGGTAGATCATCTACACCTAGAAATCAAGGAAGATCAACACTTTGTAACATCTCTTTGTTCATAGTGGAATCCAAATCAATAGGGCATCGGTGCGGAGAGTGGACGTAGGCTTGAATCAAGCCGAACCACTATAAAACCGCGTGTTCAATTCTCTCTTTCCTTTACTCGGTCTTATGATTGATTATTAATTGTTGCAAATCCTTTAACTGTCTAAGTATTGTGCAATCATCAAGAAAAATCTTTTATATACCTATTCACCCCCTCTAGGTACTCGTACTAGCTATATCATGAAGAATGCCATTTTTAGTAGTATTTGCTCCCTCCATGCCGTTGCATATCATTGTCACTGGATATCTTGGTGGACAATTATATTGAGCTGCTATCGCCTATTAGGTTGCACTGACACGTTCTAAAAGCTTCCGTGTCATGTCGGACATCCAGACACGTGTCCGACACGCTTGGACACGCTTCAACACGCAGTCAATGCGCGTTGGATTTTCCAACACATGATAAATTCTTTTGGACACGTTCGGACATGTGTGTCCGGAATTGCGAGAGGCGTCGGTTTCTAGGGTAGGTCTACAAGTGCGAAGGTCATTGAAGAAGGCGATGGAGTGGAGGCGAGGGCTGTGAGCGACAACATGGTTGCGACCGGAAGGGAGGGCTAGAGGAAGAGTGACCCAGAGAGCTGCGACTGTGGTACTGCCATGGAGGGTTGGAGGCTACAGCTGCGGCTGCAGTTGTGAAGGAGGGAGGGCCTGAGGCGAGCAATTCCAAGAGAGAGCAAAGATCACGAAGAAGAGGTCGTGGAAGGAGGAGGCGTCGGTTGCTAGGGTTTTCAAGTTTGCTTTTGTTTAGTTTTAGGGTTTTAACAAAAAAAGGTAGAAAAAAGAAATTAAAAGTAAGGGTTTTGATGGGACTTGGCGTGAAAGGGGTGGGTGGAGGAGTGTGATTTCAATTTTCATGGAAGGAGCTGACAAATTATGGGGGGAAAAGAACGCGGGATGGAGACAGTGAAATAAATGGGTGGGGGGGGACTTTTTTGGGTTAGAAAATAAAAAAATTGAAATAATTCTTTTTTTGGGAGGATAGGGGGTTGGTCAAAAAAATAAAATAAATGAGATTAAAAAATAATTTCGAAATATAAAAATATTAAATGTTAAATAATAATAATAAATTTTAATTATTATAGAATATCATAAATTATTTAAATAAGTTCATTCTAATCTCTCGTTAATTATTAGTTTCATCAATAATTTTTGTTAAAGTTAGCGTTTTATTTATTTATTTATAAATTTGAATCAAATTAATTAAAAATAAAAATATTCATTTAATATATAACATGTCCCCAAATGTGTTAGAATTTTTTTTATTTTTAAAAATGACGTGTCGACGTATTGTGTCGTGTCGTGTCATGTGTCCGTGTCGCGTGTCGGTGCAACCTAGGTCACATACAAAGATATCAAGTAGTACTTTAGCTCATCCCCACTCGCTAAGGACCTAAAGCATCCACAAAAAAAGGCAATAGTATTTAATCTATGATTGATTCAATCTCCTTCATAAGTTAACAGTCATACACATTCTAAAAGACTTGATTTAGCCTCGAAAATCATGAAACATCTTATTGAACAAAAGAGTGCGCATGGGTTAGGGTTCATGACCTCAAAAGGTAAAATGAATAAATTTAATGTCCTTAAATTGAGAAATTGGATGTGACAGTCTATGGCATTCCACTTATTTGGGGATTAAGACACATGGTAGATGATGCAATAGATCACATATTGGCAAGTCTGGAACATCTTGCTTAAGTCTGAAATGCCATTAGGCTCCCGAGCAACTCTATCAATTTCCGACCATGTGTTTGCTATAGTTTGATAGCAAGTCTCACTAGCTTCCTGTGCAAAATGACCTCGATTGAACACAAATTATGGAAAAGGAAGAAGTCATATTAATATTTTAAGAATTACTCGTGGGATAACTTTGTGTGTCTTTCTCACTTATGGCATGGTTAAGCACACCCTTGAATTCTCTTGAAGCTATGCCCTATAAGCAAGAATATAGGGACATCGTGTCAACTAATGACATATTTTAGATGCTCAAAAAGGTGCCGCACAACCCATCATTAAAATGAGAAAGATAGATTGTGAGTGTAATTACCTTAAAATCCTTTGTGACCATTGAATAGTATGTATCTTGTGGGATAATATCATCAAAGTACAGTATCGCAGTTGATGAGACTAGAGCTCCAAGGGCCACATGTGGATATTTTAGCCAGAACCATGAAGCAAGCACTAAAATTTGCTTTAGCTATTAGAATGTAAAAACTTAATATAATAAGATGATATATCTTTTTAATGTAAAAAAGAGACTGTTATTTTCATGGATAATGAAGGGTAGTAACAACTGAATATTTTACATAATATTTATACTATAGGTAATTTTACATACTCGTCTCTGAATAGTTATATATAGTTTTCAGGATCTCTTTTTCTGTTTCTAACATATACACACGCACAATAAGTGTGGAATGAGATTGAATCTAATTAGAAGGCAGAACAAACTAGGAAAAAAAATAAAATATTCCGCGGTTGATGCTCACAAATATTAACGGGATATTATACCCAATGCACTTACTTCCTCCATATGATCCTCCCACCACGATAACTGGAGATTTATGGGCGTTACGTTCCTCCTTAACGTGCATGATAATGGCTGCATAATCGGCCAAAGCTTGGGCCGAGCCAAAATACCCACGAATATCTTGATCTTTGAGAGTTTCTTAGAAGCTCATCCCAAGTGGAATTGACTCGCCATAATACCGGTGCCGACAAGAAAAAATCCACGAGAAGAGAAGAATTTAACTACATGGTTAGAAGCTTTGGTTAGACAAAAGGAAGATCCATGCATGGACTCAGAAGGAAATAGTAGAACTCATATGTACTACCTCAATATAAACTAATAAAGCTTGGAATTGGGCAGCGTTATGGATCAGAAACCCAACCGCAGCTGGGGCTTCGTCGAGTGGTGATTCGGCACCGAGGAGAACAAAGATCGGCGCACTAGAATGCGCACGGCCCCAGTAGTTGGAGTTGATAAAATATCTCTGTTTGAATGTGGTGTAACTCTCTGGTTTGTAGTTGAAATGATTGAGTGTTTGGTTAAAGAAGAAGGTTTTAAAGTCGTTTTTTACGGGAACCCTAATTGCCAGTTCAGTATCTCGAAGGACGTCTTCACGGTGTAGACTTAGTGTTGGAGTGTAAAGTCTCTGTCCAGAAATTGAAGCTGCGGACAAAATGAAGGAGACGATCAAAGAGAGCCAAGAAAGAGTCATAGTGTGCAGTGGGTACAAGAAGGATGTTTACGAAGAATTCTAAACTAAGGAGGACATGGAAGGAGACACCTTCATAAGCATATATAGGCATTTGCCGTCCTGGTCGATGGTTTTACGGGAATTGAGCGCTTGTTCTCTAAATATTCTTACGTACATCATATACATGCGAAGCCATTTGATCTCAATCTAGCATAGTTTGCTAGGAGCACTAAATGTAATATAGTTTGCTAGGAGTATGTTTGATTGCAAGATCGAGTCTATTATTTCTCGCTTCGGCCAAACGAAATCTCTATTCTATGTAGAAAATAAATAGTTGTTAATTTTATTGTAAATAAATTCTCCATACACATGTTTTGGCTAAAGTGTATAATGTATAATTGTGAGTAACTAGCATGACTCCGGAGGTCATGAGTCATTCAAGAGCCGCTTGGATTCGGTCAAATGCATCCCTATTTTTCAAATTCTTTTGGTGATATCGTGACAACTAATTGAGGGTCTCTTTTAATTGATTTCTTCGATCTATATGTCTTGATCACCTTTAATTTTGTCGATTGCACACTGTAGGCCTCAGCGGGGATAAGGAGGATTAACCTTTTGTAAAACATGAGGAACGTATCATGTTTTATGTCAATACATCAGTTTCGTTTTGCCGAATGTTTGGCTTTGGGTGAGATGGAAAGAAGTCATTCTTATGTAAATAATTATGTCGTTGTCTCAGACAAAAAGAAATATACATTAAATTTGGCTACAAAAACACTGATTAGTTAACTTTGTATGACTCGAAGTATTCAACCTCGGTGCATTTTAAACATTTCTCTCCCTAAAATTAGACCTAGGAAGTTTCCTCTCTTGATTAAGATTTTACATGTAATCGATCCAACATAATCCACATACATACGTGTCCTCTTTAATATTTATCAAGATTCTAGATATAATTATTATCGTTTCACCGGCAGAAAAGGGGGATGCGGATTTTTCCCAAAAAAGAATTGATTGATTGTCCACTTTCTAAGGGAAATGACAATCTGTATCTCTCCCCCACCCCCCAACCAACCAAAAAAAAAAAAAAAAAAAAAAAAAACGATTACTCATGTCAAATAAACTGATGCGTGATACGTAATAATTATCATTAATAAATTTATTCGTCTTTTTTTTTTTTTGAAATCATATTTTTATTAATAAGATAGTTATGGAATGCTTTTCTGTTGTTGTTGTTGTTGATCTTGATTGGATAAACTAAATAGGTAAATTATCCAGGCAAGCATAAGTGATGAGGTAGTGCATCCGAGAAAAACCCATGAGGTTTATTGTGGCGAACGATGTAAATCTTCGAGATCAAATTGCCCGAGATGGTATAAAACTTATGTAATAGCTTTATTCCTAGTCTGTATCCTCTCACCATATTACCACTATATATTCATAACTTTTACATGTGATATCAATTTCCGAAAGCGCGTAGATCCGCATAGTACTGGGCGAGCCATTTTTTCATAATCTTGACCTCGGTTTTGCGCTGCTCGACCAACCAATCCGGATCGCTCTTGTCAGCTCTGAGTATGTCCAAACAGTGAGAACCTACGTAGAAAATATTTTGCAAATCAAAGTGAGAATTAATTTCTAAGTTCAAAAACAATATATAACTTTGGTACGAGACAAATTAGGTCGAGCATATACCTTTGGCTGTGTAAATCGCGACAACGGTGCTACAAATATTCTCCAGGATCCTATGATATAATTGATGAATGGGAATCATCATTAAACTTGATAAAGAAAGTGATGTTTCATAGAAAATCTATAAGCTTCGATGCTACACATACCCGCCGCTGCTATAAGGATCTTGAAGTCCATTGGAGAATATTATATTGCTAGCGAACCTATGTAGTATTAGTTTTATGTCCTGCAATTTTTCATCGTCAATTAGGAAATTAGTGAAAATTTAATTAACATCTGGGATTGCTGAGGTCTGAAGCCATTTCTTCTGGTTTTGCACAGAAATTGATCAACAAGAGGGAGGAAAAAAAAACAGCCAAATTTATTTGATTTGCAGAGTGACCTACATGACCGCCGAAATAGGTAGTGACCCAATGCGGCCGACGTGGGACGCCGAACACACTTTTGCAGGCATTGTTGAAGCTGCTCAGATTGAAAGGTTTTGGTGGAAACATAGTGTTTCTGGTAATGCCGATAGGGAACGCCATCTCACTGCATCTCTGCAAAAAGCCAGACGATCTCTCTTCAGTCCAACAAAAGGAGCAGGAACATTAACACCAAGTTTACAGTTTTATTTGCTTATTTCTCTGAAAAAAGTAGACTCAAGAAAAGGAAAATTGCCCAGATCTCTCTTAGTATATGGTGTAAGAGAGTCAAGCCACTACGCATGGGTGTTCGAGCTCAAATATATTATGGACTGCCTAATCAAACTCAGCTCGATTCTTTTCGAGTCCAACTGCACCCTGAATAGTTTGAGAACAGGATCGATTTCTAAGTACTTTAGCTATCTTTAGCCATTTAGGATATTAGAGAATCAGATAATTCCAAAAAGAGGGGAGAAAAACATTAGAAGCACACATCGGATCCTTTCTTTCCAGCCTCGAGCTCAGTTTTTATGACTCTTGAACTAAAACCTTCTTTTCAAGAACATATGATATTAGGTTTGCCTTGAGCCTAAAAGCACTTCATGCAGGTGAACTTGAGCCTCAAAATTCAAGTCCACCACTAGCAGGTATTAGAGGTGTTAGCAGATACTTGAGAAGAGCTAAACTTGAGTAGTGAATAATTATATTGATTTGACTCTATTGGAGAAAACTTCCTTATTTGATTTGAAGTTGACAAAACGTTTTCATCAGTTTAGTCTAAAGACTTGTAGACTCTATCGTCAAAGTCTGAAGACCTTCAGACTCAAGATTTAAAGTCTACCCTCACTGATAGCTTCCAGACCGACGAAGAAAAGATTTATCTGATGAAGAAGACTTATCCAGATGCGAGTATATTTTTAAGGATTTGGTTCGTGGTTGAAGAAGATCTCATGGCTGGAGATAGCATCTCGTGATCAATTATTCTTATCGAAATCAATTCGGATAATTAGATCTATTGATTGGCGAAGTATACTTGGAAGGTTCTACTTATGAAAACCTAGATCCTGATTGTATGGGTGAGCGAGATTGGTGGGCTATCATCACATTTCTTAAATAACTTGATATCTCCCTAATTGATTATGTCCAACGGGTAGATTGGAAGAACTCTTATAATGGCATGGAGGAGTATATAAGGAAGACGCTCAAGTTATTCGAGTGTCTACGTGAAAGAAAAATTCCAAAGTCTGAAACTCCTAATTCTTTGCTGATTCAATCACTGAGCTTAAGTTGTACTCAAAAGAGAGATTAAATACTTGTGAGACCTTGAGGAAGTGTGGTAGAGTCTCTACACTGTGGAATCAAGGACGTGAGACTGTAAAATCTCTTTTGTTTATTAGTGGAATCCAGCTAGTGGGCTGTCAGTACGGGAGAGTGAACGTAGGCTTGGTCTAAGCCGAACCGCTATAAACTTTGCGTTTCAATTCTCTTTCCCTAAACTCTTTACTTTAATTCGTAGTCGTATATAACTGTTTACAGTCTTTTACATCTTCAGTCTATTATTCTCAAAAGACGAATTAAGTTGTTAAGTCTTGCAAAAACTTCTTTAACACCTATTCATCCCCCTCTATGTATTTTTAGGGGTGCATGACAAACCAAATTTCTGTTCCAAACAATTTTTCTATTCCGACTGCATTTGGAATAGAAATCCGTTTGATAAACCTATTTCGTTTTTCTATTTTCTCGGAATAGATTTCTTTTCAGAAATAGATTTTGATCGAAATCAGAAATAGAAATTTTTTACTTCTCTATTTCTCGGAACAGAAATCAAAAATAATTTCTCAATGAAATTTTTTTTACTAAGATGAATATGCTTTGAAAAAGTATTGCCAATAAGATGACAATAGATCATAATATGTCGGAGATTCCATGAGATCGTGTTTTCAACTTTTGTAATGTATTTCTATTATTTTGTATTTGGGGATTCCCAATCTTTGCTTTTGTAATGTGATGCTGTATTTGATGATTCCTTTCTCAATTCTTGTAATATAATATTCTACTTGAGGATTTCCCTTATTTGTAATGGTTCTTTATGACAAGCTTTATTACACTTCGTAAAATTCGCCGATTTTGTAAAATTTGTCACAAATTGTCCAATACACTTCTTTGTGTTTCTTTCTAAAACGATTGCTCGATATCATAAACCGTGGTGGTGATCGACATGACATACTAGCATGAAGGGATTAGAATTTGGTTGCCCACCTTCATTCTACTAGAGTTTTGGGAACCTTCTATCATGCTCAAAAGTAATGCATATTGATTTCTTTTTTCTATTGTATGGAGACTATTGATAAGTATATTGTTTGACCGTAATTGCCTATTTAAGAATTTTGTGTGAAAATTTAAAAAATTTGATATAACAACTCATACTTTGTATTTTTTTTTCAAAAAAGGGAGACTTTACTAAAAAAAAAAAAAAAAACTCTTACTTTGTATTTGGGTAAATGGGTTCATAAGCATATGAAATTTGTAAGAATGGACATCTCATTTGCTCCAAAAAAAAGAAAATTTTGTTTTAAGAAATAGAAATTTTATATTGTTATCAAACGAATTTCTATTTCTAAAACGAAAATTTTGTATCGTTATCAAACATATTTTTTCTTTAGAAACTCGTTTAGAAATAGAAATAGAAAAATCTATTTCTGCGTCCAGAAACTATTTCAACGAGAATGGTTAATAAATGCGTCTTTACTAAATTTATCAGACTCGACTTGACTTGATGGGACCGCCATCTTATTAATTTTTGCTAACAAAGCGATAAAAAGTAATGTGATGAAAATGCAAGTCGCATATTTCGGTGATAGGTACATATTACCCACCTGCCAAAACCATCCCGAAGGAGTTTGAGCATCCGAACCAGAAGGATTGACATAGCATGTTAAGTTGCCATTGATGGCAACGAGGCCTGCGAAGATTTTCTGCAGTAGGCCTTTTCTTGGAGGAGCTCCATTAATGGCATCGCACAAAAGTTTCAAGGGTTGTGCGGATGGATCGTTGTATTGAACCACTTGTGCGTACAGCAATTTCAGGTAGTTCTTGAGCTCTGGTGAACTTTGCAGGGGACTAAACAGAAGGAAAATAACAGAGTTAGAGCTTTTATAATTACATTCAGAATCAGTTAAAAAAGAAGAAGCCATTTCCACCTGCAAGTTTTGAAGGTGTTGCTCAACTTCGTGAGACCACGAGGCTCAGAAGCAACTCTATCGATTTCTTCCCAGGATCGTCTTATCGTTTGGTGGCAAGAAGAACTACTTTCCTACAAAATCTCGTAGAACAAATTTGTTAGGCAATCGATTTAACATAGAAACGCGTGGCAATGGAAACAGAAGGGGAAAAATACAGAGCAAATAGATCATACCAAAAAGCTTTTTGCGACTATTGAATAGTATGCATCCTGAGGAACGATGTCGTCGAAGTAAAGAATCGGGGCTGATGAAGCTAAAGCTCCAAGTGCCACGTGAGGATACTTCAGCCGGAACCACGAAGCTAACACTAAAAATTGATATTCATTGAAATTCATAATGAAGTAAGTACTCGGAGTTTTCGACCCGTTTTGTAACTGGGTTTTATAAATAGAAATTAACCACCCCGTAAGCTATATGTATGTATGTGGGGTGTGTAAGAAGTTAGTGAGAATATAGTCACTTACTTCCCCCATACGATCCTCCAAAAACAATTAGCGGAGAATGTTCGGCTTTCAATTTCTGCTTCAAGTATATGAGGATTTCCGCGTAATCGGCGAGCGCTTGGGCAGAGCTGAAATATCCGCGGGTGTCGGCGTCGCCAAGGGCTTTCTCAAATGTCATTCCATAGGGGATTGATTCTCCATAGAACCGATGCTACAAGGATAATAAATTTTACAACATAAATGGACTTCGGTGACAGCGTCAAGTAAGAGTAGTGACGCGATTTCAGACTTTTCTTTTGTAAATTACCTCTATGTATACCAGGAGTGCTCTAAATTGAGCAGCATTATCTGTGAGGAACCCGGCAGTAGCTATGTCGCCATCAATTGGTGCTTCTGCGCCAAGATAGGCGAAGATCGGTGAGCCAGAATCCGCGCCTCCCCAGTACTTGGAATTGACCACGTATCTTTGATTGAAGGCAGTGTAACTTTCTGGTCTATAGTTGAAATGATCGAGGGTTTGGTTGTAGAAGAAAGTCACAAAGTCCTCTGCGACCGAAGCTTGAACTGTGCGTGCCGGGTCTAGCAAGAACTCTGGACGGGACATCCCCAGCTTTGGAATATCGACATCGTCTAAGTCATGTGCAGTAGCAACACATGCCGAGAGCAATAGCAGAGCGATCCAAAGGCGACGGTGTGAAGACATTCCAGGGTTTGTAGTCATAATTTGCGCAAGATGAAGCAGGTACGTGACAAAAGGGAGGAGAAAAAAGAGACTTAAAAAGCATAGACAGGCTCGAAGCCAGTTCGGATTTCAGGCGGCTGGCCTGAAAATTTAAGTGTTTAGACATGATGGAATGATGTATATATAACTTGTAATGTGAACTTAACTTCCCTGCCCCGTCAAATTATCCGGACGTAGAATGTTATTCGAGTGGGAAAAAAAGTTTTGTTGAATAGTCCTACCACGAAGCCGCCTTAGAAAGTTCATTCTAATATGGACGAAAGAAGCAAAAACTCTTGTTGAATAATCCTACCACAAAGCTTCAAGTGATTTCTAACCGCTCAAGCACGTCTCCAAGTTTATAAGACGTCCAAATCGGAATCTTTCCAAAATCTACATCTTTTTTTCTGTATTTCTTCGGTATATCAACGATCATCACAAGCAGAATTACGGTCAGGATCGATGAAGAACAAAAGCACGAACCCAGTGATCCGCATCATGGGACAATGCCTTCTTTGTCAATACGGCTAATCTACCCCTCACTTAAAGATCAGAAGTCGATGACACTGAATTCATGTGCGATTATCGAGTGGCTATAACACCCTAAGCTTTACGCGTCGGTGGATGGACCCGATGACTATAACATTAGTCCAACAGAAACATCGATTTGGACCGCAAACGCGTCTCGCCCTTCGATCAATTTCCAGGTTCCTTCGAGCGTCATGTTGGCGTGCTAATCATATCACCCACGCACGCGAGGGACGTGCATGTACATGTATCCAGTATTTTCTTCCCTTGATTGGGTCAACTACGAAAGATGAATTTTTTATGCTTGGTGGCGCGGAGAATTAAAAGCAGGACGGATCTGGACTTGAAAGTCTTAGGGGCTTCCAAGAAACTACATTTAAAAATGAAATAAATTGAAAGGGGGCAAAAACGGTTAATTCGGGTAATTGATTCCGACTTATAGCTTATTTATATTTAGTGCTGTAGGTCTATTAAAATGGGTTTTGAACTCATTTATTAACTCGTTAATTTATATTTAGTGCTGTAGATCTATTAAAATGGGTTTTGAACTCATTTATTAACTCAAAATTGCCTAAACAGGTTATATATGGAGCACCTCAAATTTGAAGGCCCAATCTAAAATGGATTGTAAAATACAAAAAGCCTACTCTAGAGGGGAGGACCCTCAGCATCAAGCCATCCGAGTCGTGCGGGCGCTAAAGCAGTCCAGCAGCAAGGACCTGCGGTCGCTTGTGCTGGGCCGCCGCTCCACCTTCGGGCACCTCCTGAAGAAGAACGTGATCGCAATGCTTCGCGAGCTGCTTCGGCAGAGCCGGTGCGATTTGGCCCTCGAGTTGCTTGTTCTATTGCTTTATTTGTTATGGGATGTTGCGGCCACAGCAGGTTCTCGCACCTCGTGAATGAGTTGCGATTGGATGTCTTCGTTATGCTTCTCGATTGCAGCTTTAATTTCGTTCGTTTTCTGTCCGGGAGTTGGATTGACTCTAGGCCTCTTCGGAGGAAAATGCAATTGCCCTGTTGTCCACGCATGATTGTCAGGCCTAATTGCAAAGTATAAAGGGGCTTGCACCGGCAGAAGTAGGTTATTTATGATATTCAATAGAAAAATGATTGTGTAACTGTCTTTAATATATTATGAGAATATCAGTCTATTATGAAATATAAAAATTAAATTTCACATAATTATAAATTGTTATGAGGACTACTTATTCAAAAATTTGTGACTTATTCTCACAATATTCCAAAAACTGTTATGCAATCATTTTGAAGCATTGAAGCGATGGACTTGATTGAAATGTCTATTATTTCCTTAGTAAATTATTTAAAATTTTTAAACCTTGCGTTATGTATATATTTTAAGAACCCGGTTGATGTTGTGGGTGTTTCATCACTCAAGCAATTTCAAAGTCAAGACACCTTGTTATACTTGACACTTTCATGAATTTATCTGGTACATGTACACTCATAATACATTTGATTCATCATAGGTGGATTTAACGTGGAATTCACTGGATCCAATGATGCAATTGCAAAGAAATGTGCTAAATTCAAATTAGACCACATCTTCGCATTCTAACCAGCGCATAAGTAATGTAATTGATGCACAGCTTTGCTTTCATGGCTTGGACAATCACTTAGTCTTTTGATGGTCGCATGTTGAATCCTCTCGTGGGGTAGGTTTACTCCCTATCCATTGAGAGAATCCACTTTTCCTTTTGCTTTGGCCAGAATTTACGGTCAGTGTTGATCTTCTGAAGATAATCATGTGTTAACTTTAGTTCCATTTCTAAATTAAATCATGCAGAAGGACCACCCTTTTCTAGATGAATCCTCATTGTTTTGTTATAAACCAACCCAACTACCTCTTTTTAGCCTAAAAATTTGAAAAAAAAAAATGCATGCTTCCTAGAAAAGAATCGCGCTACTTTATTTTATTTTATTTTTGTTTACCAAGAATCACGCTTCAACTTTAGAAACTATTTTTTTTTCTTAATCAAAAGCATACTTACTCGAAAAAAAGCTTTGGCATTTTATATGTGTCGTGAGCACGTTACAAAATCATTACAATCTAGAGAGGGCAAGAAATACACTGAGTTGAATGTAAAGCCACGTGCAATCATGGCAATTTAGTGTCATCACTATATTCATCAGCAGGTCAAATATGATCCCAAATCTCTACTGTTTACCCTAAAAAATGATAAAACTTTTGATTATTATTGACAAGTGATAGATTTAAAAGATGAGAGTAGAGTTTGGTCATTTACGAAGAGAATTATTGATAATTTGAAGAAAATTGACAACTCACCAATGAAGTGATTGACGACACATGACATGAAGTTATCGATGAGAACCTTGAATTGATGAAGTCATTGATATCGACATCAATCTCAAGGATAATCGCTGGGTGGGTCTTTTTATTGCTACTATTTTAGGATTGATGTAACTTCTTATTAATAAGTATTGCTATAATAGGAGACTATGGAGTAACTTGTCGTGGATAATGTAACTTCTCGTAGCCACGGAAAGGTTATTTATTTTTTAATAATTATTTGTAATCTCTGTTTGTAAAGTCAATTGTAAACTTTAAGAAACCACATCATACTCTTTGTAAACCATTGAGCGCCCTCCCTAACAAATAAACCAAATCAAAATGGACCTCTTGTTTGCCCAATTCCAAATGGGGATACTGTGACACTTATGATGCAATCTTGCCTCCAAATGTAGGAAATTTTTTTATATAGGCCAAATGTGCCACTTAGCCCTAACGTCAACAATCCGAATCAAGATCGACCTTTGAGTTCTAATCCTAGGGGGCAAGAAGGTGAAGCCTATCGACCTATCTATCCTGAATCTAAGGGGCAGGAAAATCACGTTTATCGATTCATGAATCGAGGCCAAGTGGCTGAAATAGTGATACAACACATAGATGCTGACAGAGGGATTATTAGGCCTCTTTATATACTTGCTCAATTGGGCAAACAGGATCGGGTCGAGCTCGCGGCGTTGAGTCTAACTCCACGTCAAAGCATCTAACCATAAATAAAATTTGCTTACTTATTTTTCGGTCCGAGCGATCTCTGCTGAGGCCAAATTAGGCCTGTCGAGTTGCCACCCCATCGTCATATCTCAGACCAACTACCGGAGGTTCGATATATTACGAAATTGGTAAAGATCACATTTTGTTTTTCTAATTTTGGTATATCTCTTATTATCGATTATGATTTCCTTTTTGTTTTTTCGGCGTATCTCTTAGAATTAGCTAGAGATATTGCGTAAATTATTTCCTTCTCTTTTTTGTTAAGCAATATGTTGTGTCAATATTTGTATTTTACGTTAAGCAATGAAAATGAGTGATGATTGATTTCATGATACCTTAAGACGGAGATTAATGAATCATTAGGTTTAACTCTAAGTATAAATCATTAGGGATCTGCTTGCATGGATAACAATGTTGTGCGCCTAAAGTAACTGAATATGTCTTTGTTAGTAGAAACAAGACAGATTTAGCCAAGCGATAGATATTGAGATGATAGAGCGCTGGAACGTGCCCTTCTCCTTAGAACCCTCCGAGTAATACCAAGTATATTGGAAAATAAAAGGTATCCCAATGGATCACTTCCATATTTAGATTAAATTTTCTTTTCCTGAAGGCCACACTAATTCACGTCGTGATTTCTTTCCTGTTGGACAATAGGTTGCTGCACCAAAGAGTTGACTTCTTGGCTGGACGGTGAATATCTTTCTTTATCTATGAGTTCGGTCAATAAGAGTTAAATTTGGAACAAACCAAAACAAGGATAACTTTTTGGTAAGATACGGAGGACTTAGTATTCTATTCTTATCTATTATTGAAATGGCCTTCTTGAATCAAGTTAGCATCCATAATTTTTGTAATAGCAATTTGACATATCATTGTTTCAAAGAGAGAAGATTGTCATATATTCAGCTATCCCCACTTTGGTATTTCCTTGCATGAGCAACCGATTTGGATCGATTTGTATCTTTAAGTCCAAACAACGGGAACTTACAACACATATAATTAGTGATAAGAATATATTTTGAGTTTGAGCCCATGAAGGAAACTCGATTCAAATAGAAAATTAAAATCCAAATAAGGCTTTTGTTTGATGACCAAACAAGCAAGAAAATACGTGAGACAAGTCACAAAGCAACAAATGAAGGATCCTGATTATGTACCTTTCCTTATGTAGACAATGCCTATATTGTCTAGATTGTTCTTGTGGACGCTAAGATTGAAAAAGAGATCAAATTGTTAAGCGTGATTAAGTAATGTAAATTTTACTCTTCGGATGAATGTACTGTGATGAACATACAATTTTTTTATACCCTTCACTGCTATAAGGATCTCGATGTCCATTTGAGAAGATAACGTTGCTACCAAACCTACGAGATGAAGTAGCTCTATATCCTGCAACCAAAAACAAAACAAAAAAGAGGAAAAGGAAGATGGTGGTAAGGTTTACTTTGACTTTGAGCCTGTATAAAAGAGCCGACTCGATTGGAGGATATTAATCGATTTGTTAAGACAGTTATATTGGGAAAGAAAAGAAAATCCCAATGGGTTACTTTCCTATTTGGATTAAACTTTCGTTTCTTTTCGGCCGCACTAATTCCGTAACGATTTCTTTCCTGTTGCCGAACGGGGGAGTAAATTCTTAAAGCCGCTCGAGAAAGGATCGGACGGAGACTTCTTCTTCAACCGCATGAAGGAATTCTCGAAACACGGGTTGATTGGTGCAATGTTTAGAATGAATACGATGGTGGTTAGTTCAAATTGTTTTTTTGCAAAAGTTATAAAGTGCTAGGAAGGTCCAATGATGCATATACGACGTATTACTTAACGCCGCCTCTGGCGTGCGAGCGGTTCCTTACACGTGCAAGACAGCAAGTGAAAGTAACTCAATATTATCACCGTGGAACAGGAAAACCGATAGGATATCAGGAATACTATGTTGAAGAAAATTGAGAGGGAGTGTCTGGATTCGAATTATTAATTTGTGCTCCCGTACCATAGTAAACAAACGGTTATTTCCTGAAATTAGTTTAAATTATAAAGAGGAAAATAGAACTGATCCTAAGCTTGTGAGTGAGTGTGGATCCATAAACTTGTGCCACAGAATATGAAAATCAAAATAAAATGAAAATCTGTGTTTTTTTTTTTTGGTTAAAAGATAACTTTCTATTACTTAATTATAGAGGAGACTTACATAATGCAGATGGAAAAAGATCTGCACATAAAATATTCCATCGTGGATAAGGGGGGGAAATTTGCCAATTACGTGGAAGAGACTGTAGACGATGTTTCCGTGCTATCCAATCCGTTGCTGCGTTTGTTTGGTGGGGGCAATGAGTCACCAAAATATTTGAATTTCTACTGAGCCCATTTCGGCACCACTGCACTATCTCCTTAAGATTCCAAGCTGGTTCGGCCCGGCCCATTATCATGTCAACGACCGAAGAACTGTTGCTTTCAATATGCCACTTCCCTGTTCGTGTTCCGAAGTCCTGCATGTGGGACGACATGAGTTCGTGCGTATAGGAGATCCCGTATAAGATTGCTTGGGCTTCCGCTTCACTTGCCGAGGAAACCCTAATCGTAGCAACGAAACCCTCGAGAATTCTTCCCTCCTGATCGCGAACGATTCCCGCCGCAGAGCCGAGAAAATCACTGGAGCACCATGCCGCATCAACATTTAATTTCAGATCATCCCTTCCGAAGGCCTCCATTGGTCAGGTTTTGTTAGATCGGTTGAGTTTTTGCTTCTGTTTGTTTTTCCTCGGCTGAAGAACGCTTGTTGTTCCTTTGTTGTGCTCAACAGATCTGCGGGTCTAGGCTCTTTTGATTGGAATATCCAGGTGTTTCGTGCCTTCCAGATGTGCCACAAAACCATTCCCGTGAGTTCTCGAACAGGTAAACTCTGATCTCTTTGGAAAGCTTTGACAATCCACTGATCTGTTCGGCTGATACTTCTGGTCTTTATCTTTTTCGAAAGTCCTGTTCTTCCCATACTCTCTTCGTCCACTTGCATAAAAACAACATGTGTTCTCAGTAGTTTCAATGTTCGACCAACATAAAGGGCATAATGGATCGGAATAATTTTTCTTTTATATAGGTTTTCCCTCGTAGGAAGGGCGTTCTGACATAGGCTCCAGAGGAAAGATCGAACTTTTGGTGGCACATTCAGACTCCAAAGTTGAGTCCATAAGGTGCGCGGTGGTTGATAAGAGCAAGAGGGTTTGTTCTGTTCGGGTTTCCCTGTTGTTTCCCGTGCTCTGTTGTATCCGCTCTTAACAGAGTATTGCCCTGTTTTGTTGCCTGTCCATATCAACATATCTGGCTTTGATTGCTGACATATGGGGATAGCTAATATCTCATTTGCAATTGATTCGTCATACAGTTGAAAAATAAGCTGTTGTTTCCATACTCTGTGCTCTGCATTTATCAATTCAGATACCAATCTAGGCTCTGTTTGATTTGGTTGGCCTCCTATTACACCTTGTGTTAGCCATCTGTCTTCTTTGATACGAATAGATTCTCCGTCGCCTACTGACCATATCATGTCGTCCTTTATGGTGTCTCTGCCAAGCATCAAACTATGCCAACCCCATGATGGTCGGTGTCCCTTCGAAGCTGTCCAGACATCACCATTAGGAAAATAAATCCCTTTCAGCACTCGGCTCCATAGAGCTGAAGGGGAGGTGGCTAGTCTCCAAAGTTGCTTGCCGAGCATGGCTCTATTAAAGGTTAGCAGATCCTTGAACCCTAAACCCCCTGTATCCTTTTGAGTCTTCAATATTTCCCAGCTTTTCCAAAGCCCTCTTTTTTTACATCGCCATTTTGCCACCGTAATGATGCTATTCGTTGTTCTATGGCTTTGCAGATAGATACGGGCAATTTGAAGATGGACATTGCATAGGTAGGTAAAGATTGTACCACACTTTTAATTAGCACTTCCTTGACTGCCTTTGTCAATAATTTTTCTTTCCATCCTGCTAATTTTGAATTTACTTTGGCCAGGATCCATGCAAACAGCTCCTTTTTGGATTGTCCCCATTCGCAGGTATGCCCAAATACTTTCCCCGTTCTCTCGTAGAATAGGAACTCTCAATTCTGTGGCTAGATTCTGTTTTAGAACTGCTGGATAGCTACCATTGAAAGAAACTCCTGATTTATTTAAATTGATTGCCTGGCCTGTAGCATAACAATATTGATTTAATACTTGGGCAACATTCTGACACTCTGATATAGTTCCATCCAGAAAGAAGATCACATCATCAGCAAACATTAAGTGTGATAGCTTAGGGCAATTTCTATTTAGCTGTATTCCTGTGATTGTACCATCTTCTAATGCTTTTTTCATCATCCAGGTTAGCACATTGGACATTAGAATGAAGATATAAGTGAAAGTGGATCACCTTGGCTAAGGCCTTGCAAATGATGGAAGAAGGAGGTAGGTTCTCCATTTACTTTCACACTGTAGGTAACTGTTGAGATGCACTGCATAATTAAAGAAACCCATTTTACATGAAACCCCATGTGCAGCATAAGATCTCTCACAAAATCCCATTTTATCTTGTCATATGCTTTCTGCATATCCAATTTCAGGATGGCCTGATTCTTTTTCCTCCTTATTGTTTTGCGTAGGTGATGCAGTTTCTCCTGTACAATGAAGATATTGTCCTGAATTTGTCTCCCTGGGATAAAAGCCCCCTGCTCTGGTTCAATGATAAGTGGCAGCCACCTTTTTAGTCTGTTGGCTAATATTTTTGATATAACTTTGTAACTAAAGTTGCACAGGCTAATGGGTCTGAATTGATTGATATTTTCAGGACTTTTTACTTTGGGTATCAGCACAATGTGGGTCTGGTTGATTCGGGGGTCGAGAACACTTGTTTGGAAGAACTTCTGTACGAGCTGCAACAGGTTAGGTTTTATAATTTCCCATGATTGTTGATAGAAAATTCCGTTGAAATCATCAGGGCCAGGAGCCTTGTAGGCTCCCAATTGAAACACTACTGCATGGATCTCCTCCAATGTAGGTACTACCACTAGATCTTCGTTTATATTATCTGTTATTGGGATTGGGCATTGATTCAGGATAGGCTGGTAGTATCTTGGACCATCCGTCTTGTATAGATTCTCATAATAGGATTGAATATGTGTCTGTATCATTGTGGGTTCTCTGCACCATCTGTTATCCTCTAATTGCAGCATTGAAATATGGTTAAGTTGTCTTCTATTAACTGTTGTAACATGAAAAAACTGTGTGTTCTGATCCCCCCCAATGAAGCCATTTAATGCGTGATCTCATTCCCCAGAATCATTCTTCTTGTTTTCTGAGAGTGTCTATTTTGCTGATAATTTGCTGCCTTGTTTGCTTACTTGTATGCTGATATGTTTGATTCATTAGACCTGTTAATGCTTGCTTTAGGTCTTTGATCTCTATGTAGGCATTTGAGAAGTGCTGTTTGCTCCACTTAGTTAATGCTTGTGATGTTCTCCCTAATTTCTCTGCAAAATGGACTATTTGGCTTAAATTCTTTGCCCATGCTTGCTGAATAACTGCCTGATAATCTGTATGTTCTGTCCAGAAAACTTCCATTCTGAACTATTTTTTCTTTCTTCGTACTCCAGGATACAGGTTGAGGACTAAGGGACTATGGTCCGAACCTATGGCTGGAAGGGCCTGGACTTCGGCATCATGGAATGTAACTCGCCATTCTAGAGAACATAGTACTGTCAAGTCTCTTCTTTACCAACTCGCTCCCTCCCCGTTATTGGTCCATGTGAATGCACAGCCATGACATTCTACATCCATTAGGGATAGATCATTAATCATGTTTCTAAACGCTGCAATTCTTCTATTATCTGCTTCATTTTTTCCCACTTTCTCCCATACATACAGAATCTCATTAAAGTCTCCTATGCAGATCAAGGGAAGAGAAGACAAAGGCTTAATATTTCCCAGCACATGCCATAATTCCATACGCTCACCAAAATCAGTAGATGCATAGACAAAGGTAATCTGCATAAGTTGTTTACTTTCAGGATCAATACACTGCACGTCTATGAGTTGTTTAGTACTTGCATTTACTTTTAAATCGATTTCCTCTTGCCACATGATTGCCAAACCTCCTGCTATTCCTGTTGGATTAACCAAGTGTAGTTTCTGAAACTGAAGTTTTTTGCAAATTTTTTCCACCATGGCTGCTTTATTTTTTGTCTCCATTAGGAAGAGTAGCTTAGGCCTTTCAAGAGCTATTAAAGCTCTTAGTTCTCGGATTGTCGGGGATTGCCCACCCCCGACAATTCCAACTAACTATTTTCATGGCTTCGTGGTGGCTTATTAGGGCTAGCCACCAAAGCCCATTCTTGTCCTTCTTGGACTAGTTGCACCGGGGTCTCCAGGAGTTCTATTTCATCTGTAAGGATTGGGGATGTTGCTGGTAGACATTTCTGTTTTTTAGTCTTTTGTACTTTCATAGACTTCTTCTGCTGTTCCCAACTTTTGATAACAGAGGTTTTTGAATTTCGGTGTATAGTACACTCCGTTTTCCACGATCTCGGACTTCGCGCAATAGGTACGTCTTCCGGGTTTTTCACCTTGTCCGGGCTGCCCATCGTTCGCTTTTTGCTGCATGCTACTATTTGCAAATTTGATGTTGGCTCTTGATCACTGAAGTGCATACCCCTCGGTGGATTTGATTGAACAGGTATAGTTTCTTCCACTACTAATTCGTCCTCAATATTCCCATAAAATGCATCCCAATAGGGACTGTGATCGCTTGTTTCTGCCTTCAACCGGGGTCCATATAACCCTTTTTTGTTCATTGCCCAAGGTGAGGTTGCATATGGAATTTCAAGACAGTCAGTTGCATAGTGACCAATTCGGCCACAAGAGAAACAATAGTGTGGAAGACGCTCATACTTGAACTCCACCCAAAGCCAGCTATTGCCAATATCCATAATAGCTCTCGATTTCAAAGGTGAGGTCAGATCAATCTCAACTCTAACTCTTCCTCCTCTGTTTTGAGCATTAGTTGTTGAGTCGATTTGAACTTCTTTTACATTTCCCACCCTTTTCCCCACTCATTAAACACTTTTTCTATTCTCCACCCAGGGGAACTCCTCCAATACGCACCCACTTCTTCCTTAGTGAAATCGTAGCATTGCTCGGGACTTCGGGAGACACTTTGTTTCGGGACAATCGAGATTTGTGGAATATGACCAAGGTGAGTTCCTCTTGATTCGCCGTTTCCTCCTCCGTTGGGAATAAAAATGAATAGCCCCGCTTCCTTCGGGAACATATAACCTCTTCTCGTTTTCCATGCTTTTTTCATTGTAGTAACGAAGGCTGGATAGTTCACGTTTGGTTTAGAATACAATTTTCCAAAAAGAGTTCGATCGCATTCCTCTCATTTCGGTGAGGTATTTCATCGATACTTGGACTACATCTTCTTCGGACCACAAATGCCCAAGACTTTTACATAATGCAGCCACTCTCATCTCATTTTCCTCTTTGCTCTCCATTTTCACTAACTTTCAAATCTTTTTCCAGAGGAGTATCAGATCTAGACTATCCGCATCTCCAAACCTACCCAGATTCAACTGTTCCACTCCAAAACTCGTCAGCCAAACGAAGACAAACATGAGAGAAAAGCAACCGGATACCAGGAGAGGCTGATTTGCCACTAAGAAACTATACTGAGAGCATCATGCAACTCTCCACTCTTTGAGATAACTAGTATAAGCACCTAGATAATAGGGGAAAGCAAGAAGATGAATAGGTGCACAATCAATTTATCGAGATACGGAAGCAATTCTAGGCAACCGATAGAAAGGAGTTCACTATTGATTAACAAAATTGAAGTACGATCAAAGAAAAGAGAGTAAGGAAGAGAAAATTGAACACAGGGTTTATAGTGGTTCGACTTATTCCAAGCCTACGTCCACTCTTCCGCACTAACAGCCCACGGTTGGATTTCACTATGAACAAAAGAGTAGTTACAGCACAGCTTTTCCTTGATTCCACAAAGGTAGATGTTCTACCACATCTCCTCAAGGTTTCTCACAAATATAAACTCTCTTTTGAATACAATGTTTCGCTCAAAGGAATTGTCTAAACAACAAGGAGCTTCAGACTTTGAAATTCTTCTATCGCGCACACCTCGAACAACTTAGAACGTCTTCCTTATATACTCCTTTATGCCATCATACCCGTTGGCACTTACCAAAGGAATTCCTCCAATCTACCCGTTGGATGGAATCAATTAGGAAGATTATTCGAGCTATTAAAGGAACGTGTCGATAGCCCATCAATCATGTTCGCCCATACAATCAGGATCTCGGTTTCCATAAGTAGAACCTTCCAAGAATATTTAGGCAATTATCGGTTCCTTAATCTTCGAGTCAATCTCGATCAATCAAAGAATTCTGTTATGTCTTTTCCAGCCACGAGATCTTCTCCAGTTGATAAGGTGGAATCCTTAACGAAACATCCAGTTCTAGATAACATTTCTTCAATAGATTAGAGACTGTCAATGAGGATAGACTTTGAGTCTTGAGTCCGGCTATACGGAGGTATTCGTACTTTAAATAGCTAAGTCTCGCAAACTTTCGACTAGATCGATGGAAACGTTTTGTCAGCTTCAAAACACTTCAAGAAGATTTCTCCAACAATCTCCCCCTTTTTGATGGTGACAAAACTTTCATGCAAATTTGGACAACTTTGATCTGCAAAACATTTCTCAAACACATATGCATATCTTATAGAGATAAATGGCTAAATGAATAACACTAGAATCGCAACCACGAAAAATAGGTTAGTCTAATATGTGATAAAGACATCCATAAGATCTCAATGATAGTTAATAAAAGCATCAAGTCCAAGTCTAGTTCGGTTCTCATCCGACACAAAAACAAAGTCAAACGAGTTAAACATCAAAATAATCCAACAAAATCTAACAAACCACACGATTAAAAATATTGTTGTCAAATTGTTCAAATCTTGCATCGCTCCCCCTTTTTTGTCAGTATTAAAAAGGTTGAGATGAAAATAGAATAAGATTAAGATTGCTTGGGAACGCGGACAAGCTGGAAATCTCCATAGACTGAACGATGCCTTCCAGGCCTTTTCAAGTCTTCTTTCAATTGTGCAATCTCCTCACCCTTGGCATTGGCCTGAATTTGAATAGAGAGGGCTTGGATTTTATCATTCAATGAACATGAAGAAACTTAACCCGCATTTTGCAAGGTTTGAACCTCACATCCCAAGGCATAAATTTGACTTCGCATCTCCAAGAGAATATCCATGATTCTGCGAAAATCTGATGCATTATCAGTCTGAGTACTTGCTTCAGCTCGATCTGATGGAGTAAATGCAGACGATGGTAGATCGGCATAATCTCGCAAGTTTGGCGATGAAACTTCATGACCTTCCTCTCTAGAAATTGAGAGGCATAAACATCCTCTGGGTTTGCGGGTGAGCGATCGACTCCTTCACTTGCATCAGGACATGAGGACTTCCCTCATTTCTCTTGATCTCCCCTTGTTTCCATGCCTACAGATGGAGAAGAGTGTTCCTCAGGTTCACCCTTCTCTTCTTTCTTCTTCTTCTTTCTCAACTCTTTCTTTCTCAGCTTGTCTTTCTTCTTCTTCCTTCTCCTCTGCTTCCTTCTCCTCGATGCTTTCATCACTTGTTCCGATTCTTTCTCTCGGAACAGACGACTTAAATTCTTCAAAGCCATTGCGAAATGGTGAGATTTTCATCATCATCTTCATCTTCAACAATAAGAGCTCTTCTTTTCGTTCTTGAAGCAACCAAGGGCTCCTTTCCTTTCCGTTTTGATGAAGAGATTTGATGAGTTTTGACTAGAGTCTTCTCCTTGAATTTCTCCAACTCCTTGTTCAGTTCCTTCAGACGCATTTTGGTCACTATCTTCAGTCCTACCACCATATGATCGCACGATCGAACACAAAAGATTTGCGGAGGCTGAATATTCAGATGTCTGAATAACTTCGTCACAAGGCTTAGGTAAGAGAGTTGACCTCTGTCCTTCATCATCGCTCTATACATGTGGAACATGATAGTGTGAGGAAGAGAAAACCTTTTCCCGGAGGATGGCATATATCGGCTTTGCCTCTAACTTGAAACATCGATCTTGGAAGTTGATTTTGGTCGGAGGCAATTGATCATAATCTTGTGAAGCAAGATGTTGAATGCACTCATCCTTAAGTAGGTGATCTTCTCCTCTGTTCTCCTATCCTTCGCTAGTTCCAGTGTGGCCCGAACAATGGAAACTTTGATCGGTTGATATCTTCCTCTTTCAACTCCTAACACATCTGTCAGCATATCCATATCCACAACATAGTCTTAATCTTTGACGCTGAAAGAGAATCTATTCGCATCCAAAAAGCTAAGATTTGAATAGAAATATGCGGTTAGTTCAACATAGGCCTCTATAGTGTCGGAGCAGAACTTTTCCAGTTGAAGATAATCGAACTTTTCCCTCAAGTTCACATTCACAGCATCCAGAAAATCAAAATCCATACTTCTAGGGTTTATCACCCCACGCTTCAGCAATTTCAAGTACAAATCCTTTTGTTCCTTCGATCTGAACAAATCTCCCATTTTTCCTCGATTTTCAACCGCAACACCCATTCTCGGTTGAAATTGGCTATACAGTTTGTCATCATCATTCCCATCTACAGGATTCGGTCCCTAATCACGAGGATCACTTGGGATATTCGCAAGGGTTTCTTTAGCCACCCCTTTACGATCAATTCCCAAACTTTCCATTTTCCACAAAAATATATATTCGTTCCCATATCCTTTGTCTTTAAGAAAATCATCGACATAGTTCAAGGGAGTACGAGTTCCTTTTAAGGCACGATATAGCTTATAAATATAAGCGGGCTTTTGAACTCTTACCGGATCTGCATCCTCAATGATTTCTTCCTCTTGTTGATGATCAACGCCTTGAGGACTAGATGGAGGAGAATGACACTGCTGAGAATGTTGTGGGCTCTGTCGCTGTTCTGGAGACACTTCTTCTTCTGTGAGATCGAAGTGCGTAGGCCCCTCACTCATTCGCCGTGGTCCCCTGCTTGCGATTCTCGAAGACTTTCTTGAAGATGACATCTTTCTCAGTTTTTGGAAGATTCCTTGCTTGACTTTCCCAAGAAAGACGACAACTTTTTTGAAGATTAAACAAGGGAAGAAAACGGGAATGGAGGATCGATGCTTTCTAGGGTTTTTGAGAGTAAAGTGAAGAGAAATCAACAGTGCACGATCGGTTAGAAAGAGAGATAAACGAACCGTCACAAAGGAAATAAAAAGATGCCTTTTCAAAATAACTGTCCTCTTTTTTTTCCGCGAAAATAGTCATTTCAAAAAATAACTACTCTTTCAAAAAGGAAACGATGCAATAATTAAGCCGATTAAAGATAGCAATAAAACACGGTTCACAATCGTACCTTTTCAAGATAAGATTCGAGAGAGAGAAAGACTAACTTACAGTCTGACGGTCATACCAAGACTAAGTTTACAATTGAAGTCTTATATGTCTGAGTCTGAGAGTCTTCAGACTTTGATCTCCTCATACCTTAAATGTTGAGTCTGGAACGGATGGTTTCAAATTGATTTTTCTCCAAAGGCTTTGTAAATATATCCGCCGCTTGGTTCTTTGAATCAACAAATTGAATTGAAACATCTCCATTTTGAACATGGTCTCTAATAAAGTGATGTCGAATCTCTATATGCTTTGCTCTTGAGTGGAGAATTGGATTTTTGGTGAGGTTTATAGCGCTGGTGTTGTCGCAATTAATCTCCGTGCATGAGTCTTTAATTCCAAAGTCTCTTAGCTATTGTTTTATCCACAGAATTTGCGAACAATAACTCCCGAAAGCTATATACTCTGCTTCTACTGTAGAGAGAGCAAATGTACTTTGCTTTCTTGAAAACCAAGACACTGTCCTGCCTCCAAGTAGTTGATAAGTGCCCGAGGTGCTCTTTCTATTAACTCTGCATCCAACAAGGTCTGCGTCTGAATATCCAAGAAGAGTAAAGTCTCCCCTTTTTGGATACCAGAGACCAAAGCTTGAAGTTGATGAAACATATTTGATAATACGCTTCGTAGCATTCAAATAAGATTCTTTTGGGTCTGATTGAAATCTGGCACAAATGCAAACACTAAACAGAATGTCAGGTCTAGAAGCAGTAAGATAAAGAAGAGATCCGATGATACTCCTGTATAGCTTTTGATTGACTTTCTTTCCTTCTTCATCTTTGTCTATCTTCAAGGAACTTGACATTGGTACGTCAGCCTTTTTGCAATTGTTTAGTCCAAACTTTTTGATAAGACCATTTGCATATTTTTCTTGATGAATGAAAGTTCCTTCCTCTAGTTGTTTTATTTGAAGTCCAAGAAAGAAGGTTAACCCACCCATCATGCTCATTTCAAATTCATCCTACATAGTCTTAGAAAATTTCTTGCACAGACTTTCATTAGAGGATCCAAAGATAATATCATCGACATATATTTGAACAAGCAGAAAACTTTTACTTTCTCTTTTAATAAAAAGAGTAGTGTTTACTTTACCTTTAACAAATCCATTTCGAATTAAAAACTTACTTAATCTATCGTACCAAACTCGAGGTGCTTGCTTTAAGCCATATAAGGCCTTTTTGAGTCTGAATACTGAGTCTGGTTTCTTTGGGTCTTCAAACCCCGGCTGTTGTTCCACATAGACTTCCTCATGGATGAATCCATTTAGGAAAGCACTTTTGACATCCATTTGGAATAACCTAAATTCTTATAACAAGCAAATGCAAGTAATAAACGAATTGCTTCTAACCTTGCTACCGTGCATAAGTCTAGTCATAGTCGATCCCTTCTTCTTGTGTGTATCCCTTGGCCACGAGTCTTGCTTTGTTTCTTACGACCTTTCCTTTTTCATCCATCTTGTTTCTGAAAACCCATTTAGCTCAAATAACTGTTTTACCTTTTGGCTTTGGAGTCAATTCCCAGACATCATTGATACTGAATTGCCTGAGCTCTTCTTGCATAGCTTCTATCCAGCTTTCATCAGATAAAGCTTCATCTATGCTTTCGGGTTCTATTTCAGAAATAAGAGCAACAGCACTAGACTCTTTGCGCCTTTTGGATCTTGTGCGAATTCCTTCATTGATGTCGCCAATAATAAGATCTTTGGGATGACTGGACTTATTGGTTAATTTATCAGATTGATGATCACTTCCTTCACTTGAATCTTCAACAGATACTTGCTGCTGGTCCTTCAAAGTCTGAGCTACTTCTTGAGATATAGACTTTGTAGAGTCTCGGAGCAGATTCGATCTCTTCAAGATGAGTCGGAATAAATTCATTTTGAATAGAGTCTTGGAATTTGACATTCATTGATTCTTCCTTACCAACTTTGAGTCTTCTTGTTGTAGAAACTGGGCTTCTTTTCTTTAAATAATTCATAGGGGAGAATAGGCCTTAGAAAAACTCTATTGATAATATAACTTGATATTGAAACTGCGCTTTGCTAGTGGTTGAATATCCAAGGAATATGCCTTCATCAAAATCTTGATTTTCAAATTCACCTCTACTTTTCTTCAAACTGTTTTCCCAATATACATGGTGTACATAGATCAGACTTTTGGTATGATAAATTGGGTAGACCACGAACAAGCTTATTTGCTGAGATTTTGGCTATCTGCTTCATGTTGATATGCCCAAGCTTTTTGTGCCATAAGCTCGCTTCGTCTTGGATTGAGATTAGACATTGCAATTCATCTGGTTTCACGTCCAAGAGGTAGATATTTCCATGTCTTCGACCAATGAATGACTGAGTAGAGTCTTTACTGGTTCCTGAACAAATACCCTCTTGAAAGTTGATTCTAAAACCGACATCACACAGTTGACTGACACTGAGCAGATTATAGTTGAGCCCTTCAACTAAAGAAACATTACTTATCGTAAGGTTCCCAATCTTTACAGTTCCAAATCCCACTATTTTTCCTTTGTTATTTCCTCCAAATGAGACTTTTCCATCATTCACTTGAACAATTTTTATGAAGCAATTTGAGTCTCCTGTTATATGTCTCGAGCATCCACTATCCAGATACAATTTCACTTTTTTCTTCATAGTGACCTCCATTTAAAAAGAAACTCAAGCTTTCTTTGGTACCTATATTTTCTTGGGTCCTTTTGAGTTAGTCTGATATACGGTTTTTGCCCAGACTTTATTGACAAGTCTCCAAACCATAGGACATTCTTTCTCAAAGTGATCTGTACTATTGCATTTTGAACATCTAAGAGTATTGCGACCTACTGGTTTTACAAAGGTCATTTCAAAATGATTTTTGTAAGCATTTCTTGTAGGTCTATGTTTAATTCTTTCTTTTACTTTAGGAAAATCGATTAAAGGAATGGTTTCGGTAGTCATTCCTAAACCATATTTATTGAAATAAGGTCTTTGAACGAAAGTATTTTCTCCAGTTTTTCAGATCCTAGAGAAAATCTTTTGGAGATATTTGAAATATCATTTTTCAAGAATACATTTTCTTTTAAAAGATTATCCTTACTTTCTCCGAGAGAAGAAACATTCGGTCTAAGCATTTCACTTTTTCTTCCAAAACATTCTCTTGTTGTTTTAAAGTAGAATTTTCCTTTTTGAGTTCGGAAATTCTTTTAAGAGAAGTCTTAAGACCGAAACATAATTCATCAATGTATTTTGAAACTTTAATAGAGATTTTGAAGTTACTTACCTCGAATTCACTTTCTGAGTCTAAATCAGTCTCGAGTTTGATTCGAATCTGATTGTGCCATTAGACATATGTTGGCATAATCATCATCACTATCTTCGCACTCCGTATCACTCCGTGTTTCAGCTTTGAGAGCTTTTCGATACTTTTCAGTTTTTCCTTTCTTCTTCCTCGAGAAGAGGACAGTTAATGCGATGTGTCCTTTTTCTTGCATTCAAAGCAAACTACATCTTTGTTTGATTCATCATCTTCAAAGAGACTTGGTCTTTGCTTTTGAAAACTTTGTTTCCTTGAATTGAATCTTCTTCCTTTTCTATTCAGCTTTCTAATCTTCTTATCATGAGAGCAAGTTCTTCATCATCCATGTCATCTTCGAGAATGCACATCGGAATCATCATTAGATTTTAATGCAATGGATTTCTTACCTTTAGGATCTTCGTCTTCATTGATTCGTTCCACTTCATAAGATCAAGGGTCCCAACCAACTCATCGATAGATAATGGCATGATTCTTTGGGTCTCTCGATTGAGGTCTTTATATGATTCCAATCCTTGGAGAGTTCACGCAATAGCTTGTTCACTTTCATGGGATCAGAGATTGGTTGACCTTGATTTTCAAGACCATTCACGATTTCTGTAAAACGACTAAACATGTTAGTTATAGATTCTCTCGGTTTCATTCTGAAGGCTTCGTATTGACCGAGAAGAATGTTGATTCTAGTCTCTTTCACTCGATCGGTTCCTTCATAGGTAATGTGTAATCTATCCCAGACTTCTTTGGCTGTATCACAAGAAGATATTCTGTTATATTCAGTAGATGATAAAGCACAATATAAAGAATAAATTGCTTTTGCATCAAGAGCTTGTCTCTTGATTATCTCTTCCTGACTCATTTCGCTGGACTCAACAGTGTCATTTCCTCTTTCTGAGACAGATGCAGCTTTAGGAATGATTCCTTTTTCTACAACGTCCCATTCCGAGAGGATCCTTTGATCTTAAGAACGCCTTCATCTTGTTCTTCCATATGTTGTAGTCCTTTCCATCAAAGTAAGGCGGTCTGGTGTTACTTTGCCCTTCTACCAGCCCTGGAGCCAACATACTAGTCATGGATCTTTTACTCTGAAGTAAAACACTTCAAACAAAGTGAGTACACGAGCTCTGATACCAATTGAGATAACTAGTATAAGCACCTAGAGGGGGGTGAATAGGTGCACAATCAATTTATCGAGATACAGAAGCGATTCGAGGCAACCGATAGAAAGGAGTTCACTATTGATTAACAAAATTGAAGTACGATCAAGGTAAAGAGAGTAAGGAAGAGAAAATTGAATACAAGATTTATAGTGGTTCGGCTTATTCCAAGCCTACGTCCACTCTTCCGCACTGACAGCCCACCGGCTGGATTTCACTATGAACAAAAGAGTAGTTACAGCACAGCTTTTCCTTGATTCCACAGTGTAGATGTTCTACCACACCTCCTCAAGGTTTCTCACAAATATAAACTCTCTTTTGAATACAATGTTTCGCTCAAAGGAATTATCTAAACAACAAGGAGCTTTAGACTTTGAAATTCTTCTATCGCGCACACCTCGAACAACTTAGAACGTCTTCCTTATATACTCATTTATGCCATCATACCCATTGGCACTTACCAAAGGAATTCCTCTGATCTACCGAATCAATTAGGAAGATTATTCGAGCTATTAAAGGAACGTGTCGATAGCCCATCAATCATGTTCGCCCATACAATCAGGATCTCGGTTTCCATAAGTAGAACCTTCCAAGAATATTTAGGCAATTATCGGTTCCTTAATCTTCGAGTCAATCTCGATCAATCAAAGAATTCTGTTATGTCTTTTCCAGCCACGAGATCTTCTCTAGTTGATAAGGTTGAATCCTTAACGAAACATCCAGTTCTGGATAACCTTTCTTCAACGGATTAGAGACTCACAATGAGGATAGACTTTGAGTCTTGAGTCCGGCTATCCGGAGGTCTTCGGACTTTAAATAGCCGAGCCTCGCAAACCTTCGTACTAGACTGATGGAAACATTTTGTCAGCTTCAAAACACTTCAAGAAGATTTCTCCAACAATTTCCTGCTTCGAACAGATTTAGCTTTAAGGTCTGAACATCGTTTAAATAAGTTCAGCTTCAGTATAGAGTCTGTCTTTTGGTTCGGCTTCAGTATAGAGTCTGTCTTCTGGTTCTTCATTCATATTCAGTCTGGAATTTGTTAGAGTGAGCAGACTTCTAATGTAGAACATACTTTGACACTAAAGTCTGGCAGTCTTCAAACTTTGACACAAAAGTCTGGAAATCTTCAGAATATACTTTGGACATGTGTTACGTTCAGTCTTCTGGCCGTCTTCAGACTTTGACAATATCCTTATATGTTTTATCATTTGCATGATCTATTACTTAACCATTAAACATGTTAGTAGCCTTTGATTTATTTTGTCATCTTCAAAACATCATAAGGGATTTCCCTAACACACCCGAGAGTTGCCAATGTGTCAAGTGGGTTCATTGTGGCTCGAAGAAAATCGATCACGGGTCATTTGCACTAAAAATTTCTGAAAGTTACCTAGTAGCCTAGATCACGCTAAAAACGTGTCGAATGGAAATTAACCGCGAATTTAAGTCCGATTTTAGAAATTGAAAGTTCTGTGGTGTCACGAACTATTGTAGGAACGTCAACTCATCATTCGAGAAATTTTCAGAGATTTCAAGTTTTTTTTTATGGAAAATCGTTTCAGACGTTTCGGAAATTTATGGAAATTTGATCGGGCCGATTTAAAGGAAGATTTTGACTTCTACATCGAGCTATTTGACGAGGGGCATTTGTAGAAATTCTACGGGCTTTTTCCATGACGAAATTGGACGTGATTTGAGAAATCTCATGAAGAAATTGAAGGTCAAATTGTCAAATTCGGAGCTATGGCTTGGAGCTGGATTTTTAACATCAAAATTTGGATTATTTTGGTGGATTATTATTGGAAAGTATTAAGGGGACACATAGGATATGATTGAAGAACTTTGGGTGACAAGCATTAAATTAGATGGATTAGTCTTTGACTATTCTCTCTCTCTCTCTCCCCCAAAAGTTCCATCGCACGTTCCCCTCCGTCTTTCCTTCTTCGAACCTGACTCCCTTTCTGTTTTAATTTTGTTTTCACACTCTGCTCCTTCCCCAGCAAAACCACCGAGCTCCATCATCCACCGAGTTTTCTCCCCAAGTTGCCGCACCTCCGTCCGCTTCTCCACTTTGGGCCACGATTCCCTGCAGCTCCACCCATCGAACTAATTCATTCAGCTCGGTCAACCAGCGAAGCTGGTGTTGACCGTGAAGCCTCCACTCACTGAAAACCCAAGCGGCTTCTTCATCCACGACTCAGCATCAATGCCAGCGGACGCCCCCCTTCTCCACCGAGTTTTGTCGGCCACCGAACCAACCGAGTCAACAAACCGGTGTCTCCTTCACCGAAGTTGATTGCACCTCTTCCGCAACGCCCGCCGCAAGAAGCCAGCGAATAGAGTCTGCCACTCTAGTGTTGTTTGTCTCCTTCAACCAAAGAGCTCCTTCGGTGTCCATCTCCCCCAGCTCTCCACGTTTCGGGGTCTTCCGAGCAGCGACCGAAGCCCCTTCCCTTGTTGACTCTGCTTGTCACGCTACCAGCTTCACCGTCGACGTTGCTTCCCTCGATTCAGCCCCGACACACCACTGCTCGACTCCAGAATTCCAGCGGTTCAATGGCGTCCCCTCGAGGCCGCAAGCTCAGCCCACACGAACAGCATTTCGGTCCATTTGAAGACCGCATTTCCGGCCCAAGTTCCGCTCACGAGCTCAGTCCAACGGCCCAGCGGTTTCCTTTTTCTTTACTTAGACTAGTAGACGGGCCATTTGAAGCCCAAGTCTAGTGGATTTCAGCCCATCCAGCTCAGGTTTTGGCTCAAAGATTTAGTAACTCAGCCCAGTTTCTCAAGCCCAGCCCAAGAATTTCAGCAGCCTAAGAATTCAACCAAGTCAGCCCGCTTGAAGCTCCGCTCAGCCCTTTGAAGCCCGCGAAGCAGCCTAAGCCCAAGACCAAGCTCGAGTGGTAAGTAGTGGCCCAATGTGGCTGAGGTGCGATGCCATAGCTACTTTTGCAGTCGTTCTCGAACTTATTTAGGTGGAAGGGTTGGGGTTGAAACATAGTATTCTTGCCGATGCCCAAGGGAATCGCCATGTCGCTACATGTCTGCGCAGCCAAACGACCTCCATTTTGTTAGTCGAAGATTAACTAATTATTGCAAAAGAGTTCGAAATTGTCTTCATTGACTCTCGATCTGCTTAGCACATCGCTATCAGGTAGAGCCAATTAGGATGTAAATGAGTACGAGTTACTCTGCTCAATCATTAGACTACACCAGACCCCGCTCAGAAACTGAAGGTTTTATTTAATTGGGCTTAAGGCCCTGTCCGCCCATGCTGGGCCCATAAGGCCCGGCCCACGGGAATAAGGCCCGTGAAAGGGGCAAGGTATAAAAGGGAGGAGAGAGAGAGAGAAGACACCTCTTGATTCATTCTAACGTACGTCTTCTCCCTTCAACCACGCTCTCTCTCCCCGAAGAACACGAGATAAGACACGGCTTCCAATTTCTTCCCTTCAAGGCTTCATCGACCGGATTCTCTTCCTCCATTGGCGTCGGTGTTTAATCGTGGCAAACAAGGTACGCTCGAATCGTGGTGTCTTTACGATCGGTGATGCGTGTCGTTTTCTTGGGCTACGCTTCCGCTTGAGTTTAGGGGTTTGATTTAGTGTTGAATCCGGGTTTTCGGATCGCTTATTCCCAACATTGGTATCGAGCCCTAGTTCACGTTTTCCCGATCAATTTGATGTGTTTTTGATTGATTTTTCGCAAAGGACTTCGGCCGTACGGATCGGGCGACAAATCCCGACACCCGAGACTTCTTCAACCATTTTCATGAGTTTTCGAATGTCAAAACCAAATTTTGAAAGCACTGGGAGAAAGAGGGACGTCGAGACGAGTCCGGAGATGCCTCGAGCGGCCGCGCGGAGACGCCGCACGCGCCCCACACGCGCGGTGAGGCGCTGCTCGTGGGCGCGACGCGCCCGGCAGCGCTCGATCGCCGGCGCGTGCGGCACACGCGCCGGTCGGCGACCGGCGCGTGCGCGCCGCCGGCCGGCCCAACCCAAGCGCGCGCCGGTCCGCGGACCGAGCGCGTGCGACGTCGGCATGACGTCACCCAACGGCCGCAACCGCCGGGGTGACGTCATCGATGACGTCGCCACAATGACGTCGGTTGGCCGGGCGGCGACCCGACCCGCGAACCGACCCGACCCGACCAAGGGCGATGGCACGCGCGTGCACGTCCCCGATGACGTCGCGTGACGTCATCCCGCACGCGCACGGCATGTGCCCGGTCCGCCCGAACGGTCCGATCGGTCTGTCCGGTCCGACCGGTCCGACGACCGTTGACCGGCGACGACCGTTGACCGTTGACTTGACCGTTGACTGACCGTTGACCGTTGACTTGACCGTTGACCGACCGTTGACTTTGACCGTTGACCAAAAAAAAAAAAAAAAAAAGAGGAAAGAATGTGTTTTTTTTCAATTAAGTCTATGTGGATTATATGTAATCCCTTATTTGTTCTGCATTTGTTGCAGGAACAATGCCTCCTCGAGGTTCTTGCGACACCTATTCGCGCGTGTATTGTGGAACAAAATGAAAGGTTCTGTTGATAATGAAAACGACTGATCATCGATGGGAGAGTGGTGACTTAATTGATCACGTCCTTGAAGTCAACGGAAAATTCAACAGGTCATATGGAATGGTTAGTCTATGTCCTGATCAGAGATGGTGCGATTTTTCATAACCACTCTTCCACCTGAATGGCAAGATGTATTGAATCGCATATGGGATGTCAACGAAATGCTTCTTCTATAAGAAAATTGTGATGGATTTTGCAAATGAATATTACTGTATTGTTTCAAGGGAAAAGATCAAGAAATTGAAGAAAATAGGATCTTTCCCGATTCGTGTGCTGACTTGGTGTTAGTTGTATTGAGCGATATATGTTAAGTGTGATTTGTGAACATATTATGTAATGATTACTACCTATTTGTATTGATTGAAAGCATTATTGTTTTATTGGAATTCAATTATTTGTTGCTTTTCTGTTATTGCTTGGTTCTTGTGGGTAATTAGCTATGGGTAGTTATAGAAGTTTTTGTAACTTCATAGAATTGATTTTGCATATGACAATTATATTAATGATAATTTTAAGTTAGGATTTTTGGAGGATGATTGGAAACGTAGTGACCTTTTGATTCTGAAGCCTTACTTGAAATTATTCATTAATATGATGGGTCTATGCAAATAGGGATGCATAAATGATAGGCATTAATAATTCGTGCATATTTGTCTGATGTGTTCAGATCAATGGCTTGACCACAAAAAGCATAGTTCTTTGAGTTGAACAAAGGTGAAAAGCTCAAACTGGAGACAACTATGAAATTTGGCAAATGAAAATCCGAAAGATATGTCTTTGGAAGAGCAAGAATCACTAGAGGCTCTTGTCATGACCATGGTAGAACTCAAGAGGGACCCACCGAACAACACAAAAAGGACAAAGAAGCTTTTCTTGCGTGGAAAAGAATGAACTCTCTAGCTCGCATCACGTTGCTGAGCGGCATGGAAAATGACGTCATGCGAGAGTTTCGGCGTTTTGACAACGCCAAGGAAATGTGGGAGGCACTGGAAGCTAGGTTTGGTCATACTTCGGTGACTAGACTAAGGCAGCTCACTATCAGATTTGACTCTTATAAGAAGCCTCATGGTCAGACCATGAAGCAACATCTTAGAAAGATGTCAAATATGATAACTGAGCTGAGAGACGCCATGTCCTCACGGATGAACAACAGTGCAAGCGTGATTCGTTCCTTGCCTCGAGTTGGGAGCATATGAAGGTGCACCCGACTCACAATGAGAATATCAAAACATTTGAGGATGCAATGCGTCATCTTGAGCTGGAAGAGGACCGCTGTTGGCGGCTAAAGCTGAGGATCTTGATCTATATCATGCAAGTTCTAGCTCAAATGGAGCTTCGTGCTCAAGCGCAAGCGCCTAGCCCGTTTGATAAGGGGAAAGGCAAGGAAGAAGCTGGTCCTTCGGGGAAGAAACCCAAATTTGACCAACATGATAGAGGAAAGCGTCCTCACATGAAAAAGCTCGCAAGGGTGAAATGCTACAACCTGTGACAAGAAGGGTCACTATGCTCGCGATTGTCGTGAGCCAAAGAAGGTATGCACCCCTTGTACTTTTCAGAACCTTGCCTATGTGTCAAGTTCTGTGTTCTTGACTCGAGTCTAATCCTTTGTGGACTTGTGGATTCGGGGGCGACGGACCATGTAGCGAAGGATAGAGGATCCTTCGTGGAATTCCGACGAGTACCTACTCTTTGGAACTAAGTGGATCTATGTGGGAAACAACTCCGGAGCGAAGTGAAAGGAATTGGCACATGCCAACCGAATATGCGCGGTGGACGCACTTTGTTCCTTCATGATGTGCTTTTGTATGCTCCGGAGATTCGTCGAATTTAGTGTCTGTATTAGTGTTGGTCGATTAGGTTTTTGTATGAACTTCACGTAGTAGAGGTGTGAATTTGTTTCGAATACAAATTACTATGGTTGTGGCTATTTTCTAAATGGTTTTATTGTATTAGATGTTGATTTTGTTAACGCTAATGTTTGTTATTCCCTTCTCACGTCTCCTAATAAATATGATAATGATGTGAATGTGTGGCATGCTAGACTTGGTCACATTGGCCAACAGCGTATGAATAGACTAGCCAAAGAGGGCTTGTTGGGCAATATTGAAAAAGTCGATTTGCCGTATGTGTAAGCATTGCCTAGAAGGGAAAGCAACACGAAAACCATTTGGAAAAGGAAAAGAGCTGAATTTCCTCTGCATTTAATCCATTCCGATGTTTGTGGTCCAATGAATGTGAGAGGAAGGCATGGGGCTGTTTATTTCATCACCTTTATTGATGATTATACTCGATTCGGATATGTCTATTTGATTTCTCACAAGTCGAAGCAATAAGTTGTTTCAAAAGGTTTATGAACCTGGTAGAAAATCAATTAGACAAGAAAATAAAAGCATTGAGATCCCATCGAGGTCGAGAATATTTATCTGATGAGTTCAGAAAATTATGTGATGAAAAAGGAATAGAAAGACAGTTGTCTATTCCGTATACTCCTCAACAAAATGGTGTTGCGGAGAGAAGAAACAGAACCCTACTTTGGAAATGGTTAGGTCTATGATGGCGCATGCTAACTTACCTATCACCTTTTGGAGTGATGCATTGTTAAGCTGCTGCCTATATACTTAACCGGGTGCCTTCCAAATCGTTACTTCCACTCCATATGAGTTATGGACGGGTAGAAAACCGGACTTAAGTTTTCTTAAGCCATGGGGTTGTGCTGCCTATACACATGAGTCCTCTCACAAGTTTGGGAAATTAGGTCCCGAGGAAAGAAGAGTATTTTCATAAGATACTCGAACACTCGAAAGGGTATGTGTTCATTGGTGAGCGAGGAAAGTGGGAGTATAACTGAATATGAATCACGAGATGTCACATTCTTAGAGGATGAGTTTCCTAAGAAGGGCGAAATAGGGGAAGATCACTCCCTATTTGAGACTTTGGATCAAGATAATGATATTAGTGGTGTTCATCCAAGTGGGAGCATAATAGGGAATAATGTGCAAAGTGTACAATCCCCTATAAGGCGAACAAGTCGCCAAAGTATTCCCCGTCGACGTTTTGACATTGAAGGGGAAACTTTTATGGTTGCTCCACAAGATGAGGATGAGCCAAGAAATATCAATGAGGCTCACGAAGTGCCCTAGTAAGGAAAAATGGATTGATGCAATGGAAGAGGAAATGGAGTCAATGGAATCAAACCAAGTGCGGGAATTGGTTGATCTTCCAAAAGGACGCCTTGAGCTATTGGGAACAAATGGGTTCTCAAAATAAAGCGAAAGGCTGATGGCTCAATAGAAAGGCATAAGGCTCGCCTTGTGGCGAAGGGTATAATCAACAGAAAGGGATTGATTATGAAGATACGTTTTCTCCTGTAGTAAGATTTACCTCAATTCGCATTATTCTGGCAATAGTGGCAAGTCTGGATCTTGAGTTACATCAAATGGATGTAAAGACTGCTTTCCTCAATGGAGAATTAGAGGAAGAGATATATATGGAACAACCCGCTTGGTTTCATAGTGAAAGGCCAAGAAGAAAAGGTATGTCGACTTTTGAGGTCGATATATGGTCTTAAAAAGATCATCAAGACAATGGTATATACGTTTTCATAATGCCATAATGGCATATGATTTTACAATGATAGATGAGGATCATTGTGTATATATCAAAAGATCCAAGGATCAATTTGTGATCATATCATTATATGTTGATGATATACTAATTGCGGAAGCAATATGGAGTTGGTTAGTACCGTCAAGAGATGGTTGTCTTCTAACTTTGAGATGAAAGATATGGGTGAGGCTGCATACATTCTTGGAGTTAAGATTTCGAGAGATCGTTCGAAGAGATCGTTGTCTCTTTCGCAAGAAACCTATATAAATAAGGTTCTTGAACGATTTCGTATGCAAGACTGTAAACCCATAGACACTCCTATTGCAAAAGGTGAAGGATTAAGCCATAGACGTGTCCGGGGACTCCACAAGAGAAGGAACAAATGAAACATGTTCCTTATGCTAGTGCTGTTGGGAGCTTGATGTACGCTATGATGTGTACAAGACCCGACATATGTTTTGCAGTTGGAATGGTGAGTAGATACCAATCCAACCCGGGTCCAGCACATTGGAAAGCCGTGAAGAGAATACTGAGGTATCTGAAGGGAACTGCTGATTTCAAGTTGAATTATCAAGGAAAGGATCTGCGACTTGAAGGCTATTCGGATGCTGATTGGGGAGGAGATTTAGATGAAAGGAAATCTACCTCGGTTTTGCTTTCTTGCGAACAATGGCGCCATATCATGGAGCGATAAGAAGCAAACGTGTATAGCCTTATCCACGATGGAAGCTGAGTTCGTGGCATTATCGCGCGGTACAAGAAGGAGTTTGGCTTAAGAGATTTTGGATCATTTAGGTGTTATTGAGAAAGCTGCAAATCCATTATTAGTTAAGCTTGTGATAGCCAAGCAGCTATAGCGTACACCAAAGATCCAAAATATCATGGCAAGACCAAACATATAGATACCAAGTATAACTTTGTAAAAGATATGGTTGCACGAAAGGATGTGAACTTACGGTACATATCTACGCATAGAATGGTAGCAGATCCTATGACAAAGCCAATACCTAGAGATGTGTTTTGTGGTCATGTAAAATCTCTAGGATTGCGTAGAGTCGATGTCTTGAATTGTAATTTCCACGAGTTGTTCACATTTATGAGATTTTGTTTTTCATTGATTAATGCCTATGAATCTTTGTATGATCTTTATGCATCTTAATGCTCAGTGCATTATTTTAAGTTGAGAAGTATGTCGGACAGATATAAGATTAGCCCACTCACACGGGTAATCGCCTTTATTTACTGTGTGATAAATAGAGATGAGACTGTTTTTAAACTTATTATCTAGGTGATAATCGAGAGCTCAAGCTTAAAACACGTATGTCGCCTTAATCGGGTGTTAAGATGAGGACATAATACTGAAGATGTCCGAAAGTAAAATACCCCACATATTTTACTTTATCTCGTCTAAGATGCCGGATGTGAGTTCTGATGAATTTTGTGAATGAGTAGATACGTGAACTCAAGTTAGACATTGGGTATGTCTGAACTATCATCTGTACGGTATTGAAAAGTGTAGACATACGCTCCATGGGAAAAGAGTTAATACCGTAATACGTATTTCATACTACGTATGCATGAGACGACCAATAAGAGTGGCAAAAAGTTTGATCTCAACTTTTATGACGTGTGAGACTCTTGAGGAAAAGAGTTCCTCAATTTTTTTAGTCCCCTCAGGACTCTTACTTATTCTCAAGGTTTCTATTTAGTGTTTGCTATCTTAGGATGTTGCCAATGGTCATGAGATGATTCGATCTAATGGGGCATTTCTAGAAAAGCAAGCTTGGACTGAAATTGAGAGTTTGAAGGAAAGAGGAAGATCGATTTTGGAGAATCACATTGTGGTTTTGTATTCACTTGGTCGACCAATTATAACTGTCTTTGTGATAATTATAATTGTGAATGCAATATAAATATCATTGTTTAAAAGAGATCAAGAGAGATATAGATGTGATCGATCGATCTAGGGTACTGCATACTAAATCTACTCAGAGTGTGACGCCCAATTATGAGCTGCTATATATTCCTAACAGATGTATAGCAACGAGCTCTCAAAGTATGCTGGTCGCACGGATTATTCACCGGTATGAATGTTAAAGAGAGGTAAAGAGAATCCTGTTTGGCCCACCATGTGCGAGTGGGAGATGAAGGTTTTATTTAATTGGGCTTAAGGCCCTGTCCGCCCATCTTGGGCCCATAAGGCCCGGCCCACGGAATAAGGCCCGTGAAAGGGGCAAGGTATAAAAGGGAGGAGAGAGAGAGAGAAGACACCTCTTGATTCATTCTAACGTACGTCTTCTCCCTTCAACCACGCTCTCTCTCTCCCGAAGAACGAGGCATACGGCTTCCAATTTCTTCCCTTCAAGGCTTCATCGACCGGATTCTCTTCCTCCATTGGCGTCGGTGTTTAATCCGTGGCAAACAAGGTACGCTCGAATCTGTGGTGTGCTTTACGATCGGTGATGCGTGTCGTTTTCTTGGGCTACGCTTCCGCTTGAGTTTAGGGGTTTGATTTAGTGTCAAATCCGGGTTTTTGGGGATCAGTTATTCCCAACAGAAACGTTAGACGCATATTATGCCGAATCTTGGAGTTGTTCGTTCATCACTCGAGTTTGAAATTAGCTTTGTTTTTTAATAATTAATCCAAGTCGATTTCAACTAATCGTAGTAAACTAAGATCCGTTCATGATATCGGCACAGTGTGTACCTGCCAAGGCCAACCCAAATTAGTTTGAGATGGACGTGTAGAAGGTGGATTGACGTAGCATGTCAAATTTCCCTCGGAAGCGACGACGCTGCGAAGATCTTCCCGAGAATGCCATTTCTTGGAGAAGCTCCATCAATGGCATTGCATATCGCTTCCTTTGGATGTCTGAATAGATTATTGTACTGAGCAACACCCGCGTAGACGTCTATCAAGTAGTCCTTGAGCTATGAAGAATTTTGCAATGGTCTGAAAAAAGACAAAGATATGCATAGTTAAATGTAAATTCGTCAATAAAGCATACATTTTCTATTTTTAAACTAATATTGGAAGATTATATCATGTTAGATGCTTTCATTTCACAAGCGGTCTTATCTGCTCTAAATTTGATGGTAAGCTAGGGAGTTGATAGTTGAAACTCTCGAATCAAGAGTGGATAATGTCACGGCCCGAACCCCGAGACACGTGATCAACCCGCCATGGTCATGTAAATGCGACATTCCTAGGTAGTGTCGCCAACCCCATTTTAAATTATTATGCGCATGCGGAACGAATTACGAAACCCCTGACAAATAAATTACGGGATAGGACAGCAGGAAAATCAAATCAAAATCAAACAAATATACTTTCATACATCATCATCATTTCAGGGTTTACATACATCAACAGGATCTAGAGACTATATGCACCAAAAATGGGTCAGAGTTTATGTGCATAAAAAAGGGTCAGTCCACACAACATGGATCGGTCCGCCAAAAGAGGAACAGTCCTAAGATTACTGGTCGGCCCCGTTCGCCGATCCCACATCCTCAGGATCTGTCACCCAAGAGGCCATGGGTGATGCGTTGATCACTCTACTGTCGGGAAGATCCACCACACCTTCACCCAAAATGGCATTCATCACAGCCAACAGAATATCCATGTTATCCAGTGGTCCAACCCTAACGCCATCGACTCCAAAACGAAACTAAGCCCTAAACATATAAGGTACCCTGACATACACGGTCACCTGAACCCAGACAATGGACCTAACCAACTGATAGATCCAAGGACTTCCAAGGTCAGGAGCAGTCTGCGTCGTCTGGTCAATCTCCGTCGGCATGCCACTCTTCTCCGGGGGTACCGCCATCTATGGTCTTGTAATATTTTCCCCAAATCGGGATGAGACTTTGTCTCAGCAAGTTCACCCCTCCTAAACCCCTATTAGAAAGTAAATACGCCCCAGAGTAGCCTAGCCATGACATCAAGAAGACTTACCTCGCATTAGCCTTCATCTGCAGGTTAGTATAGTTTATATAATTCAAACACATGTAATTCTGATAACCAAACAACTAAGGTACAATCACATTAACAGAACAATTCAATCACTTGGATTGTCTTAGCGATCAATCGACTCGGCCGATTACATGTCATACTAGCAATCAATTACTGCTTCCAATCACGACCCTATCGAAAGGTTTAATAACCAGTGGTAATCACGGCCCCACTCGGCACGACCTTTAATTAGGTGGTAGATCTCGGCCCGATGGGCACGACCTCTAATAGGTGATCAATCACGGCTCTATTGGGCACGATCTCTCATAGGTGGTCAATCATGGCCTCACCGGGCACAACCTCCACGAGGTGGTCATTCACGGCCTCATCGAGCACGACCTCTAATAGGTGGTCAATCATGGCCTCACCGGACATGACTTCTCATAGGTGGTCAATCACGGCCAATCTCCCATAAATTTCCAAATTTAGGATTTTATAAAGAATCCCTATGTATCGCAATCACACTCAATTTGCCACAACCAATCATCAATTTCAAATTCTAAATGCACAGCAATGATCGGCATGAAATTAAGAGCAATCGGGGTTAAAAATAATTTTTTTCATTTTTTTAATAATATTTAAATAATTTTGGATTATAATATAATATTATATTATCCAGAATTTCGAAGCATTTAAATAATTCAAAAATAAAATCCTATTATGTCCCATCAAGGCTTAACATTAAATAACCTCTTTTTACCTTAATTAAAACATACTTTAATATAAACCAACCTCTTAACCCAATTTATAATTAAATATACTAATCTACCCACCTAAACTCACTTAATTCAAACTAAACATATTTAGAGCATTATTAACAATCTAATTAGGGTTTAGTGAGATAAACTCACTTGCTTAACTCGCCGCTTGGACCAAAACGACGAGGGCGATGCCGGGATCGACTTTTCCAAAGGTGGGCCTAGCTTTCGGGGCCGGGAAGATGGCCAAAACAGGCCTTAACCGGGTTGTGAGACCCACTTTTCTTGCTGCATGACTGGGTCAGAGAAGAGGAAGAACAGCGATGGCTAGAGGCGGTAGTGGCGGAGGAGAGGCGCAGCTGTAGCTAGGCGGTGGCTCACAACGGCCTGCGCGGTCTTTGGCGACTGATGGCAGCTCGGGATGACGGCTGAGGCGATTGGTGCGGCAAAGAGAAATGGAGCAGAGCGGCGAGGCGTGCGCGCGGTCATGTGGGACAGCGACGGCAGCGCTGCACGACGCGACGAAACGCGAAGGAGCGCGGCGAAGCGGGCGAAGAGGCGACGCAGGCTGCCTAGTCCAACGGTCTCCCCTCTCTCTCTCCTCTAAGTTCAAATGAAGAAGATGATGTTGATGGGTGTGAGGGCAAATCTTGGCCCTCCACTTGTCAAGATCTCCCTCCCTTTTGGCCACCCACCATGACGTCATCTTCCACTATCTCCTCTCCCACAACATTCTTCAATGGGTGCAATCTCATTTCCCCTGGGGTCAAAATCCTTGTACATCCACTTTCTTCAATTTTTCTTTCAATTCTCTTCTAATTGAATCCAATTAAAATTCCACAAAAATTATCCCATGATTCTAATAAGATGTGTGACATGACCAGGCTTCCATCATCTAAATTCAATCCCAATTTTTACGATTGAATTCAATCTGGTGCGATTTCAGCGCGCCTAATCCACCGAGTAGCTTTTGGGGAAATTTTCTTACATCTAACCCGAGGGTGATCAGTCCCTAAGTCTGACACATTAAAATTCCTTAATTGCTTCACTCAATAGATTAGTTCCCTCGTGAGTGGCTAACTCTAAGAGACGAACTACATGCACAGATGAATTGCCCGACTCAATTGACTGAAGATAAAATTGAGAAAAATCGGGATGTCATAACTCTTCCTCTCTTATAAAAATTTCGTCCTCGAAATTTAAACCATTACAGATCTTTAAACAAGAAGGTAAGGGTACAATTTTCTTATCAATTCTTCGGTCTCCCAGGTTGCTCCTTCAGTGCCATGGTGTTGCCAGACCACTTTGACCATTGAGATGGTCCTGGTGCGCAGGACTTGCTCTTTGCGATCCACAATATGAACCGGGCTTTCAACGTACGACACTTTGTTGTCCACGTCTAATTTCTCGAAATTTAGAACGTGAGTCGGGTCAGGTTTATACTTCCTCAACATCGACATGTGAAAGACGTCGTGTACCTGTGACAACTTCGGCGGCAGTGCAAGACGATAGGCTAGAGTCCTTATTCTTTCCAAAATCTCAAAGGGACCTACGTACCTCGGACTCAGTTTCCCCTTTTTGCCAAAGCGGGAAGTGCCTCTCACCGGTGACACCTTCAAGAAGATGTGCTCACCAACTTGGAATTCCAATGGCCTCCGACGCTTATCGGCATAACTTTTCTGTCGACTCTGAGTGTTTTTAGTCCGTCTTTGATAACTGCAACTGCTTCCACTGACTGCTGTACTAACTCTGGACCGGTAATCTTTCTTTCTCTGACCTCATCCCAACACACTAGCGTTCTGCATGCTCTGCCATACAACGCTTCAAAAGGAGCCATCTGAATACTCTGATGATAACTGTTGTTGTAGGCAAACTCGATCAGATGAAACTGTTCCTCCCAACTTCCTTTGAAGTCCAAGACACAAGCTCACAGCATGTCCTCAAGAGTCTGAATTATCCTCTCAGACTGGCCATCAGTCTGTGGGTGATAGGCCGTACTATACTGCAGCTTTGTTCCTAAAACGGATTGCAAGCTCTTCCAAAAAGCGGCGATGAACCTCGGGTCTCTGTCTAAAGTAATTGTGACCGGCACTCCATGCATACGAACTACCTGACGTACATACAGATCTGTGAGTCTATCCAAACTCAAGTCCCTTCGAACTGCAATGAAGTGAGCCGATTTTGTCAGTCTGTCAACTATTACCCAAATCGAATCATTTCCTCTCTGGCTCCTCGGTAGTCCCGTCACGAAGTCCATCGTGATATGCTCCCATTTCCATTCTGGGATTTCAAAGGGCTGCAGAAGTCCTCCCGGTTTGCAATGCTGAGCTTTCACTTGTTGACACGTCAAACACTTGGCGACATGCTTGGTGATATCTGCCTTCATGCCACACCACCAGTACTGTTGACGTAGATTCTGATACATCTTGGTACTACCAGGATGAATGCTGTAACTGCTACGATGCACTTCTGATAAAATCTCCTCCCTAAGCTCCACATCGTTAGGTACAACCAACCGTCCTTGAAACCTCAATGTTCCATCATCAGAAATTTGGAAGTCAGCTTTCCTCTTCTCTGTATTCTCTTGTACGATTTTTTGAATACCCAGATCTGTCTACTGAAGTGTTCTGATCCTGACTTGAACTTCCGGCTCAATTCTGAGGGTGGCCATAAGGTTCGAAAGGTGGCCCACTTCAAACTTGAAACCCGAATCTCGTGCTCCTTCGAGTAGACTTCATTCCTTGAGTACCATATGTGCAACTAGAGACTTCCTACTCAATACATCGGCGACCTTGTTCGCCATTCCAGGATGATACAAAATTTCATAGTCATAGTCCTTTAGGAGTTCCATCCATCGGCGCTGTCTCATATTCAATTTTTTTTTAGAGAATAAGTACTTAAGACTTTGGTGGTCAGTGAAGATCTGGAATTTTTCTCCGCATAGGTAGTGCGCCCAAATCTTAAGGGTAAAGATGATCGCTGCAAGTTCTAAGTCATGTGTCGGATAATTCAACTCATGAGGTCTCAACTTACGGGACGCATACGCAACAACCCTACCATGTTGCATCAATACACAACCCAATCCTTTAAACGACGCATTATTGTAGATTTCAAATCCTCTTGGACCAGATGGAATAGTAAGTACAGGTGCGGTAGTTAGCTTTTGCTTGAGCTCTTAGAAATTACGCACGCACTTATCTGACCATACAAACTTTTCTTCCTTCTTTAGCAGTCTCGTCATCGGTAATGCTAACACTGAAAACTCTTCTACAAACCGTTTGTAATACCCCACTAAACCCATAAAACTTCTTATTTCTATCACTATAGTCGGTCTCGGCCAGTTGATCACTGCTTTAATCTTGGCTGGGTCCATTGAGATTCCTTCTTCAGAGATAACATAACCTAGGAACGCCACACGAGTTAGTCAAAACTCGCACTTACTGAACTTAGCGTACAACTCGTGATCTCTCAAAGTCTAAAGCACTATTCTTAGGTGCCTTTCATGATCCTCAGTACTCCTTGAATACACCAGGATGTCGTCAATGAAGACAATTACGAACTGATCTAAATACTCTCTGAACACCTGGTTCATTAGGTCTATGAAAGCAGCTGGGGCGTTCGTCAACCCAAACGGCATCACAGTAAACTCGTAATTGCCATATCGAGTGCGAAACACCGACTTTGGTATATCTTCCTTCTTGATTCTTAGCTGATGATACCCCGTCCTCAAGTCGATCTTAGAAAATATCGACGCTCCTCGAAGTTGATCAAACAAATCATCAATCCTTGGTAATGGATACTTGTTCTTAATTGAAACCTGGTTGAGCTATCGGTAGTCGATGCACAAACGTAATGAACAATCCTTCTTCTTCACAAACAACACCGGTGCTCCCCAAGGTGATGTACTCGGATGTATAAATCCTTTATCCAACAACTCTTGCATTTGCACCTTTAGTTCCTTAGGCTCTAACAAGGCCATCCGATAAGGAGCTTTGGAGATAGGCTTGGTCCCAAGAGCTAACTCAATTACAAACTCTATCTCTCTTTCTGGCAGCAACCCTGGTAATTCTTTCGGGACCACATCTAGGAACTCTTGCACCACTGGAATGTTTTCTATCTTCGACTCCTCTACAATCATGTCCACGATAGTCACCAGGTAACCTTGGCAACCCTTTCCTAGCAAGCGGGTTGCCTCGAGTGATGAGATTAAGGAAATCGTGGGTCCTCCTCGACTCCCAATGAATTTTAAACTCTCACCCTCTAATGGGTTAAACTGAATTGCCTTGCGATAACAGTCTATCTTAGCTCGTTGCTTGGTGAGCCAGTCCATGTCAATTATCACATCAAAGTCATACATGGCTAGGACTATCAAGTCTATCCTCCCCTCTTGCTCACCAATCACTAACTTGCAACCAAGGCAACCTACTAAAGCTAACACCTTATCTTTCAACGGAGTAGATATGCTAATTACAGACTCCAACAATTCAGGAATTAATTCTACCAACTTAACAAATCTTTTAGCTATAAACGAATGCGAAGCTCCAAGATCAAATAAAGGCTAAGCAAGTTGGTCATTTAGCAAGACCATACCTATGATCACATTAGGCACATTCTCCGCCTCTCCTCTGGTGAGCGCATAAGTCATTCCCTGAGCTGGAGGTCGGTTCAATCCACCCGGCGGCATGATTTGCGGTGCGAATCCTCTGTTCTAGCCCAGCGGTAGCGGCGGCGGCAACTGAGGCTGTCTCATTTGTCTCATGGGACAAACCCTAGCAATGTGACCCTTCTGGCCACACTCATAGCAGGCATCCGTCCTAGAAGGGCATGGGGTTGAGCCATGTCGCCTTCCACACGAACGACATGCTCCATTGAAGCTCGATGACGACTTCCCCACTCCAACCTTCCTATTGGGTGGAACATGGTGTTGGAGAAATCTTTCCAGAATATTTTGAAGCGACAAAACGTTTCTTTCGAGTCTAAAGTGCGGAAGTTCGGAGACCGTCGGTTTAAAGTCGAAGACTTTGTTCTCTCGAGACTCAAGACTCAAGACTCAAGACCCAAGACTTAAGACTCGGGACTCAAGACTTAAGTCTGTTCTCCTTGACAGTCTTTCTAATCCGTGACGAAGGAAATCCAAAGCCAAGGTTTATGGTTGAGGATTCGATCCTATTCTCTCGGAATAGATTCTTTGGTTGGATAATCATTTCGGATTCTTTAATTCTTATCTAAGATCGATTGAAGATCCGTTGGTCGACGAAATAATCTTGGAATGTTCTATTCATGGAAACCGAGATCCCGATTGTATGGGCGAACGGGATTGATGGGCTATCATCGATTCCTTAAATAGCTCGGATGATCTTCTTGATTGATTCCGTCCAACGGGTAGATTGGAGGAATTCCTTTGGTAAGTGCCAACGGCTATGATGGCATGAAGGAGTATAAAAAGAAGTCGTTCTAGTTATTTTAAGAGGGTGATTGATAGAAAAATTCCAGAGTCGAAGATCCTTGATTGTTGTTTGAGACTGTTCGAGCGAAATTGTAAACGAGAGAGAGTATATACTTGGTGACGCCTTGAGTGAGTGTGGTAGATCATCTACACCTAGAAATCAAGGAAGATCAACACGTAACATCTCTTTGATCATAGTGGAATCCAGCCAATCGGGCATCGGTGTAGAAGAGTGGACGTAGGCTTGAATCAAGCCGAACCACTATAAACTCGAGTGTTCAATTCTCTCTTTCCCTTACTCGGTCTCTCGATTGATATTTAACTCTTGCGATTGAATCATTAATTGTTTAAATATCGTACAAGCTTCGAGAAATTTTTTATATACCTATTCACCCCCTCTAGGTACTCATACTAGCTATATCAATTGGTATCGAGCCCGTGTTCTCACTTTGTTTGAAGTGTTTTACTTGAGTAAAAGATCCATGGCTAGTATGCTAGCACCGGGCGATGGAAGGGCAAAGCAATACCAGACCTCCCTACTTCGATGGAAAGGATTACAACATCTGGAAGAACAAGATGAAAGCTTTCCTTCGATCAAAGGATCCTCTGGAATGGGACGTTGTGGAAAGAGGAATCACTCCTGCTGCTGCTTCAATCTCTGAAAGAGGGAAAGAAACTGTTGAAGCCAGCGGAATGTCTCAAGAAGAGATAAACAAGAGACAAGCACTCGATGCTAAAGCAATTTATTCTTTATATTGTGCTTTATCTCCAACTGAATATAATAGAATATCTTCTTGTGTTACAGCAAAAGAAGTATGGGATAGATTACACATCACCTATGAAGGGACGATCGAGTGAAGGAGACCAGAATTAACATTCTTCTTGGTCAATATGAAGCCTTCAAAATGAAACCAGGAGAATCTATAACCGACATGTTTAGTCGTTTTACGAGATATTGTCAATGGTCTTGAGAACCAAGGACAAAAAATTTCTGATCCCATGAAGGTGAACAAACTTCTGCGTGGACTCTCTAAGGATTGGAATCATATAAAGACTTCAATAAGAGAAACGCAAAGAATCATGCCATTATCTCGTAGACGAGCTGATTGGAACTCTTCGGTCTTACGAAGTGGAACGAATTAATGAAGACGAAGATCCAAGAGGTAAGAAATCTATTGCATTAAAATCAAATGACGATTCGATGATGCAGATTCTGAAGATGATATGGATGATGAGGAGCTCGCTCTTATGATAAGAAGATTCAGAAAACTGAATAGAAAAGGCGAGAAGGTTCATCCCAAGGAAACAAAGTTTTCGAGACAGAGACCAAGTCTCATTGATGATGAGGAACCAAACAAAGATGTAGTTTGCTTCGAATGCAAAAAGAAGGGACACATCGACCCCAACTGTCCTCTTCTGAAAAGAAAAGAGGAAAAGCTGAGAAGTTTCGAAAGGCTCTCAAAGCGAAAAACCTGGTGATACGGAATGTGAAGAGAGTGATAATGAATACGCCAACATATGTTTGATGGCACATTCGGACTTCGACTCGGATCTGGATCGGACTCGAAAAGATGAATTTGAGGTAAGTAATTTTAAAATTCCCTGTCAAAGTCTCTAAATATATTGATGAAGCTGTGTTTTGAGTCTCAAGACTTCTCTCAAAAGAATTTCCGAACTTAAAAAGGAAAACTCATTTCTGAAACAAAAGGAAATTATTTTAGAAGAAAGAATTAAAAGTCTAGATCTAAATGTTTCTGCTCTTAAAGAAAAAGAAGATGATCTCTTGAAAGAAAATGTTTTCTTAAAAACAGACTTATCAAATATTTCAAAGAAGTTTTCGATAGGATCCGAAAAGCTTGAAAAAAGTGCTTTCAGTCAAAGACCTTACTTTAATAAGTCTGGTCTAGGTATGACAGTGGAAACAATCCCCTTGATTGATTTTCCAAAAGTAAAAGAAAGAATTAAGAAAAGACCATCAAAAGAGGCTTATAAAAATCATTTCAAAAGAGTGTTTGTAAAGTCGGTAGGTCGAAATGCTTTAAGGTGTTCTAAGTGTAACATCGGGATCATTTTGAAAAAGAATGTCCTATGGTTTGGAAGCTCGTTAAGAGAGTATGGCCTAATAATGCTCATCCTACTAACACCAAAGGACCCAAGAAAGTTTGGGTACCAAAGAAAGCTTGAGACTCTCTTTTGAATGCGAGGTCTCTCCAAAAGAAGATAAAGTGGTATCTTGACAGCGGATGCTCAAGACACATGACAGAGACTCAAATTGTTTCATTAAGCTTATTCAAGTAAATGGTGGAAAAGTTTCTTTCGGAGGAAATAGCAAAGGAAGTATTGTGGGATTCGGGACTGTAAAAATTGGAAATCTCACAATAAGCAATGTCTCACTAGTGGAAGGACTCAACTACAATCTACTCGCATTAGCCGGTGTGTGATCTTGTTACAAGATCTCCTTTCAAGAAGGCATATGTTACGGAACTAGCAAAGATTCGACTCGTCTTTTATGGGTCGAAGGCATGGAAACATCTACCTCCTTGATGTACAGCCAAATGAAGAACAATGCTTAATCTCAATTCAAGATGAAGCAGTTCTATGGCACAGAAAACTTGGCCATATCAACAAGAAGCAATTAGCCAAAATCTCTTCTAAGCGGCTTGTTCGAGGTCTACCTAAATTGCCATATCTAAAGTCGACCTATGCACTCCATGCATTCTGGGAAAGCGAGTAAGAAATTCATTTAAGCAAGTAAATCATGTATCTACTAATCATGTATTACGGTTGCTTCATATGGATCTCTTCGGACCAACAAGAACCCGAGCATTGGAGGTAAGAAGTATTGTCTAGTAATTGTAGATGATTACTCTCGCTTTACCTGGGTATATTTTCTTGCAAGTAAGTCAGAAACTTTTTCGTACTTTGAGAAGTTTGCTAAAAAGGTTCAAAATGAAAAAGGATTTGCTATTTCAAGTATAAGAACAGATCATGGAAGTGAATTTGAAAATCAAGATTTTACAAAATTACTGTGATAAATCTGGTTTTAATCACATGTTTTCCTCTCCGTATACTCCGAGCAAAATGGAGTTGTGGAAAGAAAGAATAGATCTCTTCAAGAAATGGCTAGAACACTTTTAATTGAAAGTAAAATTTCTTCACGATTTTGGGCTGAAGCGGTTTCAACTGCATGCTATATTATAAATAGAGTCTTTCTAAGACCTATTCTTGAGAAAACTCCTATGAATTGTTCAAAGGTAAGAAGCCTATTGTTTCATACTTTCATGTATTCGGTTGCAAATGTTTTATTTTGAAAAATGCAAATGATCGAGTTGGTAAGTTTGAAGAAAGATCAGATGAAGGCATCTTCCTTGGATATTCTGCATCAAGCAAAGCCTACGAGTCTATAACAAGAAAAGCCGGTCTGTGGAAGAATCAATGAATGTCAAATTCCAAGACTCGGCCGCAAGATGAATCCAGCCGGACTCAATATGAAGAATCTGAACTCACGCTAGACCTTCCAAAGTCTTCAACTCAAGAAGCATCTCGGACTCGGAAGTCCATCATCAAGATACTCATGAAGATTCAAATAAAGAAAGAGATCATCAACCAAGCAAATCAACCGATGAATCGGAAACACAAATCCGGTCATCCCAAAGATCTCATTATTGGCGAAATCAATGAAGGAATCCGCACCGAGATCAAAAAGGCGTGAAGAGTCTAGTGCTGTTGCTCTCATCTCTGAAATTGAACCAAAAAGCATAGAAGAAGCTTTATCTGATGAAAGCTGGATCGAAGCTATGCAAGAGGAGCTCAGACAGTTCAATATTAATGATGTCTGGGAATTGACATCTAAACCGAAAGGTAAAACTGTTATTGGAGCCAAATGGGTATTCGAACAAGATGAACGAAGAAGGAAAAGTCGTACGCAATAAAGCAAGACTCGTGGCCAAGGGATACACGCAAGAAGAAGGAATAGACTATGACGAGACTTACGCACCAGTTGCAAGGTTAGAAGCTATTCGTCTATTACTTGCGTTTGCTTGTTACAAAAATTTCAGGTTATTCCAAATGGACGTCAAAAGTGCTTTCCTGAATGGATTTATCCAAGAGGAAGTTTATGTGGAACAACCGCCTGGATTTGAAGACCCAAAGAAGCCAGACTCAGTCTTCGGGACCGAAAAAGGCTGTATGGTCTCAAGCAAGCACCTCGAGCTTGGTACGACGACTAAGTAAGTTCTTATTACGAACGGATTTGTCAAAAGTAAAGTAGATACTACTCGTTCATAAAAAGGGAAAACAAAAGTTTCTTACTCGTTCAAATATATGTTGATGACATTATTTTTGGATCTTCTAATGAAAGTCTTTGCAAGAAATTTTCTAAGTCTATGCGGGACGAATTTGAAATGAGTATGATGGGAGAATTAACTTTCTTTCTCGGTCTTCAAATAAAGCAATTGAAGGAAGGAACTTTTATCTTCCAAGAAAAATATGCTAATGATCTTGTCAAAAGATTTGGATTGGAAAATTGCAAGAAGACTCGACATACCAATGTCATGCTCTCGAAAGATAGACAAGGATGAAGAAGGGAAGAAAGTAGATCAAAAGCTGTACGGGAGCATGATCGGCTCACTTCTTTATCTTACGCTTCTAGACCGATATTTTGTTGAGTGTTTGCATCTGCGCTAGGTTTCAATCAGATCCTAGAGAATCACATCTCATTGCCGTGAAACGTATTATCAAATACGTTGCTTCATCCGCAAGCATCGGTCTTTGGTATCCAAAGAGGGGAGACTTTAATCTTCTAGGATACTCGGATGCGATCTGGCCGGTTGCGAGTCGATAGAAAGAGCACTTCGGAACTTGTCAATTGCTTGGAAACGGACGGTGTCTTGGTTCTCAAGGAAGCAAAGCAACGTAGCTCTCTCAACGACGAAGCGAGTATGTAGCTCTTGGAAGCTGGCGTTCGCGAGATTCTATGGATAAAACAACAGCTACAAGACTTTGGCATTGAAGACTCATGCACGAAATCGAGATGTGACAACACCAGTAGCGATCAATCTCACCAAAAATCCAATCCTTCATTCAAGAGCAAAGCATATTGAGATTCGTCATCACTTTATTAGAGATCATATTCAAAATGGAGAAATCTCTATTCAATTTGTTGATTCAAAGAGCCAACTAGCAGATATATTTACAAAGCCTTTGGAGAAAAATCAATTCGATTTTATCCGCTCAAGACTCAACATTTTGAAGCGTGAAGAAGTTAAAGTCTAGAGACTCACCAGCTCTAAGACTCTAAATCCCGAGACTCAATCATTCATGGCTAAAAGACCGTAAGTTGCTATTCTATCTAAAAGGTACTAATTCTTGTTTATCTTATCTCGAAAAGGTACGTTCTTTTATTCAGATATAATTCGTGTGAAATTTGAAAACTTGTCTTTTTAGAGGAAGTTATTTTTGGCGTTATTGATTTTGAAAAAGAAGTGTTCGTACACTTTCCTTGTGCCGGTTAAACTTCTCTTTTCAAATCCGAGGCACATATAAATTCACGTTATTCTACCCCCAAATTTTCAAAACCCTAAAAGCACTCTCCTCTCGATCTTTGTTTCTACTCTTTGTTCATTGTCGAGAAAGTGGTCATCTTTCTTGGGAAAAGCAAGTGAAGGAATCCTCCTATAGACAAAGGAAGATGTCGTCTTCGAGGAAATCATCAAGAATCGCAAACGGGGGACCACGAGAGAATGGAGAAGGGACCGACACACTTCGATCTTGCGAGGATGAAGACTTACCAAGTCGGCGACAAAGTCCGATTCGCTCTCCTCCACGTCATTCAGCATCTCCGCCCCACAAGGTGCAAATGGGAAGAAGAGATAATCGAGGATCTTGACCCAAGAAGAGTCCAAAAACCCTATGTTATCTATAAGCTTTATCGTGCGTTGAAAGTCACCTAAGCACTTCATTAAAGTATATAGATGACTTCCTTAAGGACAAAAATTATGGGAATGAGTATCTTTTTACGGGAAAATGGAGGAATTGGGAATTGCTCCTAAAGGAAGGGCAATGGAGGCTCTTGAGAACATTCCCGAGTGATCCTCGTATGCCGGGACAAAATCGATTGACGGGAACGATGATGACAAAATGTTCCTTGAATTTAAACCTAGAATGGGTGTGGCGCGAATGTGAAAGGAAATCGGATGGATTTGTTTAAATCCAAGGATCGGAGAAAGTGTATTTCAGTTTGTTGAAAAGAGGGGTGATAAACCCTAGAAGTGTCGATTTTGACTTCTGGACTCCATCAACGTGAACTTAAGAGAAAAGTTGAAATTGCTTCAACTTGAGACTTTCTCGCTCGACTCTACGAGACGGGTATGCTCAACGACCGCCTATTTCTATTCAAATCTTAGCTTTTTGGATGCGAATAGAATTTCATTCGTGTTCGAGATCAAGTCTACGTGGTAGATGTGAATATGTTGGCGGACATTGTTGGAGTTGAACGGGGACGCTATCTCCCTATCAAAGTCTCACCGCTCGTACTACTCGGATCTTGTTAAAGATATGGACGCGAGAAGAAAATTACCTACTCGAGGATGAAGGCCATCAACATCGTGCTTCATAAGATTGTGATTAACTCGTCTCGGACCGAAGTCTACGTCAAAGACTTCTGTGTCTCTTCCTGAAGCAAAGTTGATGTATGCGATCAACTCAGGACGGAAGTTTTCTCTCCCGCACACTATTCTCTTCCATATGTACAGAGCATTGTCAAAAGACAAAGGACAATTGCCTTATCCTGGTCTGGTGACCAAGATCTTCGAACATCTGAACATTGAACTACCGCATACATTTTGTGATCGACCGTGTGAAAAGATGGTGGTAGGGTTGAAAATGTTAATGAAGATGCGTACGCAAGAACTCTCCAAGGCAATGGAGAAATTCAAAGTGAAATCTCCAGTCCAATCTGCTTCAAAAAGGAAAGGAAAGGAGGCCATGGGTGCCCCATCGAAGAAGAAGAGAAGAACTCTCATCCTTGATGATGAAGATGAAGATGAAGATGATGAAGATCCCACTATCCAAGCGCGCGACAAGAACAAGACGTTCGTGTCTCATCAAACAGATCTTCACGAGAACAAAGAAGTTGAAGAAGAAGAAGAAGGAGAAAAGAAAAGTCTGCGACAATTACGGAGAAAAGGAAATGAAGAGCATGATCATCACTCTTCCCCTTTCGATGTCCTAGAGACGGGGGAGTTAGCGAGCAAGAGAGGTCTACACCTCCCCGCTGCTGTCGTGAAGATCTAAGACAATCTCCGAAGACCCGGAAAGAAGTTCGGGTCTCTCAATTGCACGAAGAAGGTGATGCATCGATTCCAAATCTGCGGACCATTCAAAAACGCCATCATCGAGAGAGTCAATGCAAGTACACGACGGATGATTCTCGTAGACTTTCGTAGCATCATGAATATTCTTAAAATGCGGAACCGAGATATATGTTACGACCGTGAAATCAAGCTTTGAAGAGCACTTGGACAAGCATCTTCGTCTCTATGGAGGATAGACTCAAAGACCTCGCTTCGCAACTTCAAGCCAATGCCAAGGGAGAAGAGGTAGCTCATCGAGAGAAGACCAAGAAGCTCGAAGGAGTAGTCCGTCTATTGGGGATTTCCGGATCGTGCGCATTCCCAAGCGGACATGACTCCTTTCTCACCCTTTTCAATGATGACAAAAAGGGGAGAATCAATTTGAACTTTCATATTTTAATCTTTGACCTTTTTGGTTATGTTTATTTTTGAGTATGACTTGAGAACTTGAACTTGGATGACTGAATTGATTTGTCGATTGTGATGCTTGACGGTCGCATTTATTCAAGTTTTGTTATATGGTGTTTCTCATGAAAGTCTAACCAATTTTACGTGGTGGATGCGAGTCCGGTTATTTTATTAATCTTTATGAGTTAGCCATATTACTTGAGAAATGTTTTGCGGGTCAAAGTTGTTCAAATCTTCAAGAAAGTTTTGTCACCATCAAAAAGGGGAGATTGTTGGAGAAATCTTTCCAGATATTTTGAAGTGACAAAACGTTTCTTTCGATCTAAAGTCGGAAGTTCGGAGACCGTCGGTTTAAAGTCGAAGACTTTGTTCTCTCGAGACTCAAGACTCAAGACTCAAGACCCAAGACTTAAGACTCGGGACTCAAGACTTAAGTCTGTTCTCACCGACGTCTTTCTAATCCGGTGACGAAGGAAATCCAAAGCCGAGGTTTATGGTTGAGGATTCGATCCTATTCTCTGAATAGATTCTTTGGTTGGATAATCATTTCGGATTCTTTAATTCTTATCTAAGATCGATTGAAGATCCGTTGGTCGACGAAATAATCTTGGAATGTTCTATTCATGGAAACCGAGATCCCGATTGTATGGGCGAACGGATTGATGGGCTATCATCGATTCCTTAAATAGCTCGGATGATCTTCTTGATTGATTCCGTCCAACGGGTAGATTGGAGGAATTCCTTTGGTAAGTGCCAACGGCTATGATGGCATGAAGGAGTATAAAAGAAGTCGTTCTAGTTATTTTAAGAGGGTGATTGATAGAAAAATTCCAGAGTCGAAGATCCTTGATTGTTGTTTGAGACTGTTCGACGAAATTGTAAACGGAGAGAGTATATACTTGGTGACGCCTTGAGTGAGTGTGGTAGATCATCTACACCTAGAAATCAAGGAAGATCAACACCGTAACATCTCTTTGATCATAGTGGAATCCAGCCAATCGGCTGTCGGTGTAGAAGAGTGGACGTAGGCTTGAATCAAGCCGAACCACTATAAACCGAGTGTTCAATTCTCTCTTTCCCTTACTCAGTCTCTCGATTGATATTTAACTCTTGCGATTGAATCATTAATTGTTTAAATATCGTACAAGCTTCGAGAAATTTTTTATATACCTATTCACCCCCCCTCTAGGTACTCATACTAGCTATATCACATGGTACCTTTCCCCAGGCATCGGCCTCTTCCCAAACTGATTATCATCCCTGTTTGAATTAAACCGCGACCCAGATGCGGCATCTCTCTCATTCTGGTCCTTCTCGATTAGCTGGGCCCGCTTGTGGAGGTGATTGTACTCCTTCAGATCTAGTGGTACCAACAAGCTCCTCACCTCCAGTCGGAACCCATCTCTAAACCTTCGAGCTCGGTCTGATGGTCGCTGGACCAACTCAGGGGCATACTGCGACAGTTCGGTGAACTTCACTTCATACTGATCAACTGACATGGTACCTTGACGAAGGCACTGAAACTCCGGCATCTTCACCTCTCTGGCACAATCAGAAAAGTACTTCTCATTGAAGACTTTAAGAAAAGCATTCCACTTTGGAACCATACCTTCAGGGAACACTATCCTTTTGTTAGTCTTCCACCAGGTAGCTGTGATCCCCCTCAATTGATAGGTTGCCAGGACGACTTTTTCTACTTCAGTGCACAACAGCAACTCAAAGGCATTCTCTAACTTCAGGATCCATAATGCTACAGCTTCGGGGTTTCCTGCTCCCGTGAATGTTGGCGGATTCAGCCTCAGAAAATGCTGTACCAACTTCTGTCTAGGTCTCCCAGCGGCCACATTCTCAGGTGGAATTTCATCAGGTTCCTCTTCTGGTTTGACAATCGGTGCGGCGGCAGTACTAGGGGCATTGGCGGCATTGGCGGTGTTCACTGTGGTGGTGATAGCAGCGGCCTGTTGATCCATCCTATCTCTAATTGCCTCAAGCATATGCATGATTCTGATAAACCTTGGATCCTCTGGGGCTACTGCACCATCTAGCGGCAAAGCTGCACCACTTGCACTGGTCCCAGCCTGTGCTCCTCTCAGGGCACCACAGGCATCGCCCCTCAACGAAGACCCACCCCGAAACACGGGGCCTACTGCTCTCTTCCTAGCAGTTCTCGGCACTCGATCACTCATGCTACAGGTTCAATACAGATGCCTATTGGCAAATTCCAATACCATATTAGAATTTGAGTAACCTTCCAACCATGCTAACAAACAACTAACAATTACATGCATTAGGATATGAAAAGTTTTTCCTGCTAACTATCCCATGACTCATTGCCCTTATCACTCCATACACAAACTATGCTCTGATATTATAACACCCCGAACCCTTCGCAGGTCGTTACCAGTGCCGATGTTACATCTTATTACCCATTTTATCTCGTACTTAAAACAAGCGTCGCCAAATCACAGGCATTTATTTTATTTTATTTTTATAAACGATCGGTCCCAACGCGACTCATAGCGGAAGCAAATCAAACATCGCCATCTATCCCCCTACCACTCCATGATACAAATACACACCAGCTAAACATCACGATTTTATAAACAATTTCGATGCTTTGCTTACATACTTATATATATAGCAAGATAGGGTTTCCTTCGGGTCGGTACAAAAACAAGAAAGGTTAGGACTCTGCCATGTCCTACCTAAAATCTCAAAAAGAAACCTCGACCCCTAACATCATATGTGCATAAAACCCTCCCATCGAAAGCGTCGATTATCTACATCAAAAAGATCCAGCTCCTACTCATCGCGCGTAGGTCTCACACCCAACCTGGTGCATCGGGCGGCGGCGCGGCATCCTCGCATAGCTCCATCCGTCGAACGTGCACGAAATGAACTCTTATATGACGGGGCCCCAGCCAGTGCCGATATCATACATCACTAGACATCGCACTTTTCGGATAAAAGTCGTCCGGGAACAGTGGGACAATCTATCTCCGCACACTCAACCTCTACATCAGACGGTAGACCATAAAACGTACCACGCGTGACGGCAAGTAGCGGCATACTTGCTAATTTGAAATGTTATCCCCAAAAGGGGTGAGTACAACCACTCAGCAGATAGAGAAATCCAATAACAACCCAATGCATCATGCATATCATCATACATGGCAGGCATTGCTTACCTTTTTGATGTCATACGTATTCATGCATCATCATATCATACATATCATCATCATCACCATGCATATCATTATGCATATCATCATGCGTATCACCGTGCATATCATATCATCATCATCACCATGCATATCATCATGCATACCATGTCATAGGTGATCATCATACCACATCACATCTCATCATCATCATGCATCATCATGCATATAATATCATAGGTGATCATCATATCACATCACATCTCATCATCATCATGCATCATCATGCATATATTATCATAGGTGATCATCATATCACATCACATCTCATCATCATCATGCATATATCATTATCATCATGCATATATCATCATGCATATCATATCATGGGTGATCATCATATCACATCACTTCTCATCATCATCATGCATCATCATGCATATATCATCATGCATATCATATCATGGGTGATCATCATATCACATCACTTCTCATCATCATCGTGCATCATCATGCATATATTATCATCATCATGCATATATCATCATGCATATCATATCATGGGTGATCATCATATCACATCTTTTAATTCTCATCATTATCTTTTAAATTCGATCACCACATCACCCATTCTCAATTATCAATTTCATCATCCCTTCGGGCAAAGACCTCCGACAGGGTTCCCAGCATTCCGCCATCCCATGGCCACCGGCTTCCGCCCCCACATTCCGGCATCTCGCATCTCAACTAGCATCGCGAGGCATTCCCTTCGGGCGAGAAACTCCGACGGGGCTTCCGGCCTTTACCCTTCTAGCCGGTATCTCGCACCCCAATCCGGCATCGCGAGGTATTCCTTTCGGGCAAAGGCCTCCGACAAGGCTTCCGGCCCCCCACATTCCGGGCATCCTGAATCTCCCAGGGAATCTCTGGAATTATGCCACCAGGCCACCAGACATCATCCTCCACCACATCCTCTTACTCACATATCATTTTCCACATTCATTATCCATTTAATCTCATTATTACATGGAATATGATTCACCCATGCATCACAATTCATGATCATACATACACCAATGTCATATAACAATGCATAATAAATTCAATAGAATTCATGGCCAATAAAATAATCCACCTTTATTTTATTATAATTTTCTTATTTTTATTTATTTATTTTCATAAATAAATATTACATTTAATATTTATGATTTTCCCAAAATCATAAAAATTCAAACAATCATTAAATCAATCCAATAGAATGAAAATTGCATGCAAAATTCATGGCCAACTTGAGTTTCACACAATTTCACATTTTCCACTAAATAGCACATAATATTCGGATAACAACCAGAATGCACAGTTTCTGAATAAATTCGATTAAAATATCCATTTGGCCTCCAAAAACTACGAAATTTTACAGAGTGATAGCCAAGACATTTCCTCACAACTTTAATCAAGAACTCCAAGCCAAATTATTTTTATATTATTTTACACGACCTCACGAAACTTCTGGAACCACTACCGCATCGTCCAGAATGCACATCTTCGAAATATTAAGGTTTCACCCATCTATTCTCTTTCGTTTCCTCTGAAATTTGAGTATGTTATGTATAAAGGTGTCCTTTACAAGTTTCATGAAGGGATCTAGGTCAAATAGCCAAATTATGGTCGTCTTTTAAGTCCTTGAAGTCTCGGGTGTCTCGGAATACTTCACCAGAATCAATCATTTCCAAGATCTAGCCGATTCACTAGGCTATACTCGTTCATTTCTCTTCAAATTTGAGTATGTCGTATTTTAAGATGTTACCTACAACTTTCATGAAGACAACGAAGTCATATTTTCATCACAAACCAACATGCAACCAAGAATCCAACAAGAAGTCAGTGAAAACATCGCAGATCTGGGGTCTCCGTATAACAAGGCTTTAACCCCTCAAATATCCATCATTTTTCACGAAATTTCAGTATGTTATATTAAAAGACGTTAGCTACAACTTCCATGAAGACATCGAAGCCAAAATCGAACTCCAAACACACATGCAAGCTCGAACAAGCTACTGACTTCAACAAACCGAACCAGAACAGTCACACGGTTTGTAAATAACCAACTCTTACCTCGGTTTTTCGCACAAATCACACCTAAAACCGAACATGCAAACACCACAACAAACATGCAAGAGAAGTTAAAGGACTCCACTTGCCTCTAAGATGAACAAACCACGACGAATGGCGACGGGACGCGGCGATCAAACGGCACACCCCTCCGGCTCCGCCTCCTTCCCTCTCGGTCGCTCCCTTTCTCTCGAACTCTCTCTCTTTCTCACACTTTCTCTCGGCCAAAATGGAGGAACCGGTCACCCTCTCTCTCTCCTCCCCTCTTATACTCCCTAGAGCTCATGATTAGCAATCATGAGATTGCCTATAATCCCACCAATGCATGCTCTTGCCCCTTGCCACTTGTCATTTTCATTTTTAAACTTAATTGGGTTTGGGCTTTGGAGTTGGGCCATCCGGCCACTCCTCCTTGGGCTGGTCGACAGCCTTCTTGGGTTCTAATGGGCCGACTAGCTTGGCCCACCAAGCTTTAGGCTAATGGGCCCAAGGCCCATTTCGAAAATTCAACCCCTTTTTCCCCCTTTTTTTTTTTTTTTGAATTTCCTTCTATAAATATTTCTAAATTTCATTTTTTAATCTTGGCCAAAGTCTTAGGATATTTTTGCTCATTGAAATTTAAATCATATGGCCAAGCACAAATTATTAATCTATTAAATTTAAATTTTCACAATCATAAGCACAAATCATCAAATTAAAAGACTAATGGCTAAAACATAAGCCATGAAAATTCTACCACCTAATTAAAGACTTTAACACACCTTATGGCTTGGCTTTGAATTTCTGGGATGCCACATATACCACTTAAACGGGGATGTCACGCCCCGAACCCCGAGACACGTGGTTAACCCGCCATGGTCCTGTAAATGCGACATCCCCAAGTAGTGTCACCGACCCCATTTTAAATTATTATGCGCATGCGGAACGAATTACGAAACCCTTGACAAATAAATTATGGGATAGGATAGCAGGAAAATCAAATCAAAATCAAACAAATATACTTTCATACATCATCATCATTCCAGGGTTTACATATATCAACAGGATCCAGAGATTATATGCATAAAAAATGGGCCAGAGTTTAAAAATGGGTCAGAGTTTATGTGCATAAAAAAAGGTTAGTCTACACAACATGGATCGGTCCGCCAAAAGAGGAACAGTCCTAAGACTACTGGTTGGCCCTGTTCGATGATCCCACATCCTCAGGATCTGTCACCCAAGAGGCCAGGGGCGATGCGTTGATCACTCTACTGTCGGGAAGATCCGCCATGCCTTCACCTAAAATGACATTCATCACGGCCAACGGAATATCCATGCTATCCAGTGGTCCAACCCTAACGCCATCGACTCCAAAACGAAACCAAGCCCTAAACATATAAAGTACCCTAACATCCACGGTCACCTGAACCTAGACAATGGACCTAACTAACTGATAGACCCAAGGACTTCCAGGGTCAGGAGCAGTCTGCGTTGTCTGGTCAATCTCTGTCGACATGCCACTCTTCTCCGGGGGTATCGCCATCTACGGTCCTGTAATATTTTCCCAAAACCGGGATGAGACTTTATCTCAGCAAGTTCACCCCTCCTAAACCCCTATTAGAAAGTAAATACGCCCCAGAGTAGCCTAGCCACAACATCAAGAAGACTTACCTCGCATTAGCCTTCATTTGCAGGTTAGCACAGTTTATATAATTCAACCACGTGCAATTCTGATAACCAAACAACTGAGACACAATCACATTATCAGAACTCAGCGATCAATCGACTCGGCCGATTATATGTCATACTAGCAATCAATTACTGCTTCCAATCACGACCCTATCGAAAGGTTTAATAACCAATGGTAATCACAGCCCCATTCGGCACGACTTTTAATTAGGTGGTAGATCTCGGCCTGATGGGCACGACCTCTAATAGGTGATCAATCACGGCTCTATTGGGCACGACCTCTCATAGGTGGTCAATCATGGCATCACCGGGCACAACCTCCAAGAGGTGGTCATTCACGGCCTCATCGAGCACGACCTCTAATAGGTGGTCAATCACGGCCTCACCGGGCACGACCTCTAATAGGTGGTCAATCATGGCCAATCTCCCATAAATTTCCATATTTAGGATTTTATAAAGAATCTCTATTTATCGCAATCACACTCGATTTTCCACAACCAATAATCAATTTTAAATTCAAAATGCACAGCAGCGATCGGCAAGAAATTCTGAACAATCAGGGTCAAAAATAATTTTTTTTCGTTTTTTTAATAATATTTAAATAATTTCGGATTATAATATAATATTATATTATCTAGAATTTCGAAGCATTTAAATAATTCAAAACTAAAATCCTATTATGTCCCATCAAGGCTTAACATTAAATAACCTCCTTTTACCTTAATTAAAACATACTTTAATATAAACCAACCTCTTAACCCAATTTATAATTAAATATACTAATCTACCCATCTAAACTCACTTAATTCAAACTAAACATACTTAGAGCATTATTAACACTCCAATTAGGGTTTAGCGAGGTAAACTCACTTGATTAACTCGCCGCTTGGACCAAAATGACGAGGGTGACGCCGGGATTGACTTTTCCAAAGGTGCGCCTAGCTTCCAAGGCCTGGAAGACGGCCAAAATGGGCCTTAACCGGGCTGTGAGACCCACTTTTCTTGTTGCACGATGGGGCCGAAGAAGAGGAAGAACGGCGATGGCTAGAGGCGAGAGTGGCGGAGGAGAGGCGTGGCTACAGTTAGGTGGTGGCTCACAACGGCTTGCGTGGTCTCCGACCACTGATGGCAGCTCGGGACGACGGCTGAGGTGGCTGGCGCGGTGAAGAGAAACGGAGCGGAGCAGCGAGGTGCGCGCGCGGGGCTTCGCGCGGTCGTGCAGGACGACGGCGGCGGCGCTGCACGACGGCGACGAACAGCGGAGGAGCGGCAACCGAGCGGGCGAAGAGGCGACGCAGGCTGCCTGGTCCGACGGTCTCCCCTCTCTCTCTCCTCCAAGTTCAAATGAAGAAGATGACGTTAATGGGTGTGAGGGCAAATCTTGGCCCTCCACTTGTCAAGATCTCCCTCCCTTTTGGCCACCCACCATGACATCATCCCATGACATCATCTTCCACTATCTCCCCTCCCACAATATTCTTCAATGGGTGCAATCTCATTTCTGCCGGGGTCCAAATCCTTGTACATCAACTTTCTTCAATTTTTCTTTCAGTTCTCTTCTAATTGAATCCAATTAAAAATCCACAAAAATTATCCCATGATTCTAATAAGATGTGTGACATGACCGGGCTTTCATCTTCTAAATTCAACCCCAATTTTTACGGTTGAATTCAATTTGATGCGATTTTAGCACGTCTAATCCACTGAGTAGCTTTTGGGGAAATTTTCTTACATTTGACCCGAGGGTGATCAGTCCCCAAGTCTGACACATTAAAATTCCTTAATTGCTTCACTCAATAGACTAGTTCCCTCGTGAGTGGCCAGCTCTGAGAGACGAACTACATGCACAGATGAATTGGCCGACTCAATTGACTGAAAATAAAATTGAGAAAAATCGGGATGTCACAGATAAACTTCTCATGTAAAGGTTTTATTACCGTTAGCGCATGCTATAATATGATGCATGATTCTCAATTCCATCATCCACGCACCAGCAAGTATTGAAAGTTTTGCTCAATTTCGTGAGACCGTGAGGCTCAAAAGCAACTCTATCAATTTCCTCCCAAGAGAGCCTTATGGTTCGGTGGCAGGAAGAACTAGTTTCATGAAAAATCAAACAAACAATTATAGTGATCGCTTTGATGACAGGATATGCATGCGAAAGAATAAGGTATAAATCGAGCAAATTAAGATTAGAAAAAATCTTTGGCGACTACTGAAAAGTATGCGCCCTGAGGTGTGAGGTCGGGAAAGTAGAGAATTGGAGCGGATGATGCCAAAGCTCCGAGTGCCACATGAGGATACTTCAATCGGAACCATGAAGCTAGCACTGAAAGTTAAATATATGAAGATTGAAAGACATATTTAAAAGCTATGTGTAGAATATATGCTGTTGATGTTTTCTCCTTAAAGGTAGGAACTTTCTTCAATGCCATTGAGGAAAAAGCTATCAAACTTTCCATGGAGTGTCAATATGACTATTGCTCTCCAGGAAAAGCTCTTTCCATGAAATGTTCAAGAACAATGACCTTCGGCATATTAAAATTCTTCTCTATAATGTTACTAGTGGGCTATTTTTTTTTAGTGGTAGTCATATTGCTGCTATGTGAAAATATATTCACTTACTTCCCCCGTATGGTCCTCCAACAACAATTAACGGAGAATATTTGGCATTCAATTCCTGTTTTAGGTATACAAGGATTTCCGCGTAATCGGCAAGAGCTTGCGTTGAGCTAAAATATCCACGAATGTTTGGGTCACTTAGTGCTTTGTCAAGTGTCGACCCGCACAGAATTTATTCACCATAAAACCGATGCTGCAAGATTTCAACTTTATGTTCGTAAATTGCTTGGATACATACATATGTGCACCGAACATACGGGAAAAAAACGTACGCCAGGCAAATAATATGGGGCATTTTTATTACCTCTATTTAGACCAAAAGCGCTCTAAACTGAGCCGCATTATCCGTGAGGAACCCAAGAATGTCGTTGCCGATGGGTCCTTCTGCACCGAGATAAACAAAGATCGGGGCGCTTGCATTTGCGCCACCACAGTATTTGGAGTCGATCACGTATTTTTGTTTGAAAGCAATGTAACTTTTGGGCCTATAAATGAAATGATCGAGGGTTTGGTTGTAAAAGAAAGTGTGGAAGTCTTTTGATGAGACGGAAGCTCGAACCGCCCGTGAAGGATCTTGAATAAATGTTCAGCCGAATACACTCAGCGTCGGAATATGGTAACCATCTAAGTTCTTCCCGGTGGCAACACAAGCTGAGAAAAGTATCAGAATAATCAAAAGGCTATAGAGTGATGAAGACATGTTAGGGTGTTTGGTTATTGCTTAGGCAAAAGCAGGCATGCGAAGAGGAGGATCCTTGAGATGTTTTTTGGTTTCAACTAGTACACATTTATATAGAGTAAGCCACAGTCTCAATTTATACTATTATTTTTTTATGTGAAATTACATAAAAATTGTTAAATTATGTCAGAACGTGAAGTTTTTTAAACCAAGTAAATCGATCGAGGCAGGACGCCAAATGAGGAGTTGCATTCATCAATGAAGTTGCTCAAGATGAAAGGGCCTGGTTGGAACATAGAATTGTTTTTGATGCCTATGGGCATTACCATTTCGCTGCAGGTCTGCAAGCAGATCTCCCTTTTTAGTTCAATAGAAGTGTAACTTTTCTTAAACGCTACACAATTTTTACGAGGAAGATTCAAGAATGGGCCTCCCCTTATGCTTAAGGATAGTGTAGGGTATCGTACCTGCCACCTCCAACCCAACGCAGTTTGAGTTTGAGTTTGAGATACAATAGCAGGAGGATTGAGGTAGCATGTGGAGCTCCCGTAATAGGCAACAGCAACACCTGTGGCTATTTTACCAAGAATGCCATTTTTAGTAGTATTTGCTCCCTCTATGTCGTTGCATATAATTGTCATTGGATATCTTGGTGGACAATTATATTGAGCTACTGTCGCATACAAAGATATCAAGTGGTAGTTTAGCTCATCCCCACTCACTAAGGGCCTAACACATCCACGCAAAAAACGCAACGGTACTTAATCTATGATTGATTCAATCTCCTTCGTAATTTAACAGTCACACACATTCTAGAAGACTTGATTTAGCCTCGAAAATCATGAAACATCTTATCGAACAAAAGAGTGTGCCTGGGTTAGGGTTCATGACCTCAACAGGTAAAAATGAATAAATTTAATGTCCTTAAATTGAGAAATTGGATGTGATGTCTATGGCATTCCACTTATTTTGGGATTAAGACTCATAATAGATGATGCAATAGATCACACATTGGCAAGTCTAGAACATCTTACTTAAGTCTGAAATGCCATTAGGCTCCTGAGCAACTCTATCAATTTCTGACCATGAAAAGGAAGAAGTCATATTAAGATTTCAAGAATTACTCATGGGATAGCTTTGTGTGTCTTTCTCACTTATGGCATGGTTTTGAATAACCACAACCTTGAATTCTCTTGAAGCTATGCCCTATAAGCAAGAATATAGGGACATCGTGCCAACTAATGATATATTTTAGATGCTAAAAAAGGTGCCGCACAACCCATCATTAAAATGGGAAAGATAAATTGTGAGTGTGATTACCTTAAAATCCTTTGTGACCATTGAATAGTATGCATCTTGTGGGATAATATCATTAAAGTACAGTATCGGAGCTGATGAGGCTAGAGCTCTGAGGGCCACATGTGGATATTTTAGCCGGAACCATGAAGCAAGCACTAAAATTCGCTTTAGCTATTAGAATGTAAAAACTTTAGATAATAAGATGAAATATATTTTTAACGTAAATAAGAGACTGTTATTTTCATGGATAATGAAGGGTAGTAACATCTGAAAATTTTACATAATATTTATACTATCGGTAATTTTACATACTCGTCTCCGAATAGTTATATATAGTTTTCAGGATCCTTTTTTCTGTTTCTAACATATGCACACGCACAATAAGTGTGGAATGAGATTGAATCTAATTAGAAGGCAGAACAAACTAGGAAAAAAAAAAAATATTCCGCGGTTGATGCTCACAAATATTAACGGGATATTATGCCCAATGCACTTACTTCCTCCATATGATCCTCCCACCACGATAACTGGAGATTTATTGGCGTTTCGTTCCTCCTTAACGTGCATGATAATGGCTGCATAATCGGCCAAAGCTTGGGCCGAGCTAAAATACCCACGAATATCTTGATCTTTAAGAGCTTCTTAGAAGCTCATCTCAAGTGGAATTGACTCACCATAATACCGGTGCTGACAAGAAAAAATCCACAAGAAGAGAAGAATTTAACTACGCGGTTAGAAGCTTTGGTTAGACAAAAGGAACATTCATACATGGACTCAGAAGGAAATAGTAGAACTCATATGTACTACCTCACTATAAACTAATAAAGCTTGGAATTGGGCAGCGTTATGGGTCAGAAACCCAACCACAACTGGGGCTTCGTCGAGTGTTGATTCGGCACCGAGGAGAACAAAGATCGGCGCCAGTAGTTGGGGTTGATAAAATATCTCTGTTTGAATGTGGTGTAACTCTGGTTTGTAGTTGAAATGATCGAGTGTTTGGTTAAAGAAGAAGGTTTTAAAGTCGTTTTTTACGGGATCCCTAATTGCCTGTTCAGTATCTCGAAGGACGTCTTCACGGTGTAGACTTAGTGTTGGAGTGTAAGGTCTCTGTCCAGAAATTGAAGCTGAGGACAAAATGAAGGAGACGATCAAAGAGAGCCAAAAAAGAGTCATAGTGTGCAGTGGGTACAAGAAGGATGTTTACGAAGAATTCCAAACTAAGGAGGATATGGAACGAGAAACCTTCATAAGCACATATAGGCATTTCCCGTCCTGGGCGATGGTTTTAAGGGAATTGAGTGCTTATTCTCGAAATATTCTTACGTACATCATATACGTGCGAAGCCACTCGGTCTCGATCTTGAGATCATTTGAGTTCCATAAGGAACCTACTAAATGTAATATAGTTTGCTAGGAGTATGTTTGATTACATTATCGAGTCTATTATATCTTGCTTCGGCCAAAAGAAATCTCTATTCTATGTAGAAAATTAATAGTTATTAATTTTATTATAAGTAAATGCTCAGTACACATGTTTTGGCTAATATGAATAACGTACAACTGTAAGTAACAAGCATGACTCCGGAGATCATGAGTCATTCAAGAGCCTCTTGAGTTCGGTCAAATGCATCCCTATTTTTCAAATTCTTTTGGTGATATCGGGACAGCTAATTGAGGGTCTCTTTAAGTGATTTCTTCGATCTATACGTCTTGATCACCTATAATTTTGCCGATTGCACGTTGTGGGCCTCAGCGGGGACAAGGACGATTAACCTTTTGTAAAACACGAGGAACGTATCATGTTTTATGTCAATACATCAGTTTCGTTTTGCCGAATCTTTGGCTGTGGGTGAGATGGAAAGAACTCATTCTTATGAAAATAATTATGTCGTTGTCTTAGTCAAAAAGAAATATACATTAAATTTGGCTACAAAACACTGATTAGTTAAGTTTGTATGACTCGAAGTATTCATCCTCGGTGCATTTTAAACATTTGTTTCCCTAAAATTAGAACTAGGAAGTTTCCCCTCTTTCTTAATTAAGATTTTACATGTAATTGATCCAAGGGAAAATTCCAAATAAGGACCCGAAGTGGGTCAATTTTCTCAAATAAGGACTCAATGAATTTTGTGTCAGATAAAGACATAAAGTGGATCCATTGTCTCAAATAAAGACCTGAAGTGGTTGAATCAATTCAAAATAAGGACCTAAGCTTGCTAGTCAGCCAAATATTTGCCGGCTATCAATCATGTGACATTTCCAATGACCGGAGTTTAGGCAATTTTGTCCCAAAAAAATCTAGGGAAAATTAACAAATCCTAAAACAGAAAAAAAAAAAAAAAAAAAAACCCTAGGTTTTCTTCGGTCTCCCCACTCCTTGTTCCCATCCTTTGCAAAGTCAAAGACCGAAGTTCTCCCTATTCCTTGTATCCATCCTCCGCAAAGTCGAAGACCCAAATTCTCCGCCGGTTGAGGCAGGAATACAAAAACAAGAAGAAAACCAAATACTTCTTTCTTTGTTTGCGGAGACCCAAATTCTCCATCGGTCAAGCAAGGCGAGGAGCGACAAGAATCGAGTTGCGGCAATGACCAGGCAGTGATTTGGTTGAGGAGCAGCGGGGGAGAAGAAAGAAGAAAATGTAAACATCTAAATGAAAAACCTAAACTTAATTAATTTAGAATTTTCCCTTTTTTTTTCAATCACAAATTTTTGACAAAATTGTCCCTATTTTAATCGTTGGAAAATGTCTGTTGGCGAGCTAAGGTCCTTAATAGAGATTAACTTGATTATTTCAGGTCATTATTTACACAAAATTCACTTCAGGTTTTATTTGAAACAATGGATTCATTTTGGGTCCTTATTTGAGAATATAGATTCACTTCAGGTCCTTATTTGAAATTTTCCCTTGATCCAATAGAATCCACATACATATGTGTCCTCTTTAATATTTATCAAGATTCTAGATATCATAGAAAAAGGGAGATGAGGATTTTTTCCCCAAAAAAAAAAAGATTGGCTGTCCACTTTCTGAGGGAGATGACAATCTGGCCCCCCCACCCAAAAAAAAAAAAAAAAAAAAAACAGGATTACTCATGTTAAATAAGCTGATGACGTGATACGTAATAATTATCATTAATAAATTTATTCGTCTTTTCCCTTTTTTTTTTTTTGAAATATGTCATATTTTTATTAATAAAATAGTTATGGAATGCTTTTTTTTTTTTTTTTTATATTGATTGGATAAACTAAATAGGTAAATTATCTAGGCAAGCATAAGTGATGAGGTAGTGGATCTGAGAAAACCCTTGAGATTTACTGCGGCGAACAATGTAAATCTTCGAGACCATAGTGCCCAGATGGTACAAAACTTATGTAATAGCTTTATACCTAGTCTGTATTCTCCCACCATATTACCATTATATATTCATTACTTATACATGTGATATCAATTTCTGAAAGCACGTAGATCCGCATAGTACTTGGCGAGCCATTTTTTCATAATCTTGACTTCGGTTTTGCGCTGCTCGACCAACCAATCCGGATCGCTCTTTTTAGCTCCAAGTATGTCCAAACAGTGAGAACCTATGTAGAAAATATTTTGCAAACCAAATTGAGAATTAATTTCTAAGTTCAAAAACAATATATAACTTTGGTACGAGACAAATTAGGTTGAGCATATACCTTTGGTTGTGTAGATCGCAACAACGGTGCTAGAAATATTCTTTAGGACCCTATGATATAATTGATGAATGTGAATCATCATTAAACTTGATAAAGAAAGTGATGTTTCATAAAAAATCTACAAGCTTCGATGCTAGGCATACCCGCCACTGCTATAAGGATCTTGAAGTCCATTGGAGAATATTATATTGCTAGCGAACCTATGTAGAATTAGTTGTATGTCCTGCAATTTCATCGTCAACAAGGAAATTAGTGAAAATTTAATTAACATCTGGGATTGCTGAGGCCTGAAGCCGTTTCTTCTGTTTTTGCACAAAAAATAATAAACAAGAGGTAGGAAAAAAAAGCAGCCAAATTTAGTTGATTTGTAGAGTGACCTACATGACCGCCGAAATAGGTAGTGACCCAATGCGGACGAGGTGGGACGCCGAACGCACTTTTGCAGGCATTGCTGAAGCTGTTTAGATTGAAAGGCTCTGGTGGAAACATAGTGTTTCTGGTAATGCCCATAGGGATCGCCAGGTCACTGCATGTCTGCAAAAAGCCAGATGAGCTCTCTTCAGTCCAACAAAAGGAACAGGAATATTAACACCAAATGTACAGTTTTATTTGATTATTTCTTTGAAAAAAGTAGACTCAAGAAAAGGAAAATTGCACAGATCTCTCTTAGCATAAGGTGTAAAAGAGTCCAACCACTACGCATGGCATGTTCAAACTCATATATATTATGGACTGCCTAATCAAACTCAGCTCGATTCTTTTTGAGTTCAATTGCAGCCTGAATAGTTTGAGAACATGATTGAATTTAAGTACTTTAGCCATCTTTAGCCATTTAGGACATTAGAGAATCAGATCATTCCAAAAGAAGGGAGAAAAACATTAGAAGCACACATCTGATCCTTTCTTTCCAGCATCAAGCTCAGTTTTTATAACTCTTCAACTTGCTTTTCAAGAACAGATGATATCGGGTTTGCCTTAAGCCTAAAAACACTTCTTGTAGGTGAACTCGAGCCTCAAAATTCAAGCCCACCACCAGTGGGAATTAGAGGTGTTAGCATATAATTGAGAAGAGCTAAACTTGAGTAGTAAATAATCACATCGATTTGACTCGATGGGACAACTGTCTTATCAATTTTTGCTAACAAAGCGATAAAAAGTAATGTGATGAAAATGCAAGTCGTATAAATAGGTGATAGGTACATACTGCCTACCTGCCAAAACCATCCCAGAAGAGTTTGAGCATCTGAACCAGAAGGGGGTGCATTGACATAGCATGTTAAGTTGCCATTGATGGCAACAAGGCCTGCGAAGATTTTATGCAGAAGGCCTTTTCTTGGAGGAGCTCCATCAACGGCGTCGCACATAAATTTCAAGGGTTGTGTGGATGGATCGTTGTACTGAACCACTTTTGCGTACAGCGATTTCAGGTAGTTCTTGAGCTCTGATGAACTTTGCAGGGGACTAAACAGAAGGAAAATAACAGAGTCAGAGCTTTTATAATTACATTCAGAATCAGCTAAAAAGAAGAAGCCATTTCCACCTGCAAGTTTTGAAGGTGTTGCTCAACTTCGTGAGACCACGAGGCTCAGAAGCAACTCTATCGATTTCTTCCCAGGATCGTCTTATTGTTTGGTGGCAAGAAGAACTACTTTCCTATAAAATCTCGTAGAACAAATTTGTAAGGCAATCGATTTAACATAGAAACGCATGGCAATGGAAACAGAAGGGGAAAAATACAGAACAAATAGATCTTACTAAAAAGCTTTTTGCGACTGTTGAATAGTATGCATCCTGAGGAACGATGTCGTCGAAGTAAAGAATCGGGGCGGATGAAGCTAAAGCTCCAAGTGCCACGTGAGGATACTTCAGCCGGAACCACGAAGCTAACACTAAAAATTGATATTCATTGAAATTCATAATGAAGTAAGTACTCGGAGTTTTCGACCCATTTTGTAAGTGGGTTTTATAAATGGAAATTAACTACCATGTAAGCTATATGTATGTATGTGGCGCGTGTAAGATGTTGGTGAGAATATAATCACTTAGGGTGCGTTTGTTTAAGATGTTGGTGAATGGAATAGAAATAAAAAAAGTAGTCAAAAAAACGCTTACTTCCCCACATTTGGTAAATTTGTATAATTTTTTTTATTTCTTTTATTTTTTCTATTTATTTTTTCTTATTTTTCCTTTTTTTCTTTTTTCTTTTTTCTTCTTTTGGCCGGCGGCCTCGCCCGCCACGGCGAGGCTCGCCGGCCCCCGGCGAGGCCGAGCTTGCCCGGGCGCGAGGCGTGGCCTCGGCCTCGCGCCGCCCGAGCGACGCCGACTGCCGCCCCAGATCCGGCGAGGCCGAGCCTCGCCGGCCGTTGGGCGAGCTTGGCCGATCCTCCCAAAACAATTATCGGAAAAGAAGAAGAAAAAGAAAAGAAAATAGAAAAGTTTTCTCACTTTTGTTTCAATTTCTGCTTTAAGAACAAAAGAACAAAAAAACAGAAAAAGTGTTTAAAAACAAAAAAAAAAACACAAACAAACAGAGCCTTACTTCCCCCATGCGATCCTCCCAAAACAATTATCGGAGAATGTTCGCTTTCAATTTCTGCTTTAAGTGGATGAGGATTTCCGCGTATCCGCGAGCGCTTGGGCAGAGCTGAAATATCCGCGCCCAAGTGCTCTTTCTAATGTCATTCCATAGGGGATAGATTTTCCATAGAACCGATGCTACAAGGATAATAAATTTGACAACATAAATGGACTTCAGTGAGAGCATCAAGTAAGAGTAGTGACGCGATTTCAGAATTTTCTTTTGTAAATTACCTCTATGTATACCAGGAGTGCTCTAAATTGAGCAGCATTATCTGTGAGGAACCCGGCAGTAGCTATGTCGCCATCAATTGGTGCTTCTGCACCAAGATAGGCGAAGATCGGCGAGCCAGAATCCGCTCCGCCCCAGTACTTGGAATTGACCACGTATCTTTGATTGAAGGCAGTGTAACTTTCTGGTCTATAGTTGAAATGATCGAGGGTTTGGTTGTAGAAGAAAGTCACAAAGTCCTCTGCGACCAAAGCTTGAACTGCGCGTGCCGGGTCTCGCAAGAACTCTGGACGGGACATCCCCAGCTTTGGAATATCGACATCGTCTAAGACATGTGCAATAGCAACAGACGCCGAGAGCAATAGCAGAGCGATCCAAAGGCGACGGTGTGAAGACATTCCGGGGTTTGTAGTCATAATTTGCGCAAGATGAAGCAGGTACGTGACAAAAGGGAGGAGAAAAAAGAGACCTAAAAAGAATAGATAGGTTCGAAGCCAATTGGGATTTCAGGCGGCTTGCCTGAAAATTTAAGTGTTTAGACATGATGGTGCGATGTATATATACCTCGCAATGTGAACTCAACTTCCCCGCCCTGTGAAATTATCCGGACGTAGAATGCTATTCGAGTGGGAAAAAAAGTTTTGTCGACTAGTCCTACCACGAAGCTGCCTTAGAAAGTTCCTTCGAATATGGACAAAAGAACCAAAAACTTTTGTCGAATGATCCTACTCCGAGACACAAAGCTTCAAGTGATTTCTAATCATTCAAGCACGTGTCCACGTTGATGAGACGTCTAAATTGAAATCTTTCCAAAATCTACATCTTTTTTTCTGTATTTCTTCGGTATATCAACGATCATCACATGCAGAATAACGGTCAGGATCGATGAAGAACAAAAGCACGAACCCAGTGATTCACATCATGGGACAATGCCTTCTTTGTCAATAAAGCTAATCTACCACTCACTTAAAGATCAGAGGTCGACGACAGTGAATTCATGTGCGATTATCAAGTGGCTATAAGACTCTAAGCTTTATGCGTCGGCGGAGGGACGCGATGACTAGAACATTAGTCCGACAGAAACGTCGATTTGGACCGCAAACGCATCTCGCCCTTCGATCAATTTCCAGATTCCCTCGTGCTTCATGTTGGCGTGCTAATCATATCACCCATGCACGCGAGGCACGTGAATGTACATGTATCGAGTATTTTCTTCCCTTGATTGGGTCAACTACGAAAGATGAAGTTTTTATGCTTGATGGCGCGGAGAATTAAAAGCAGAACGGATCTGGACTTAGAAGTCTTAGGGGCTTCCAAGAAACTATATTTAACTCATGAAATAAATTGAAAGAGGGCAAGACGGTTAATTAGGGTAATTGATTCCGATTTATAGCTAATTTATATTTAGTTTTGTAGGTCTATTAATGTGACATCTTGATTTTCAAGTTTGTTTTCGATGAAATGAAATGAGATTTTCATTGACGCGCCTATGGTATTTTTCTCTGAGTTGGCCATTCATGTCACGCCCCGAACCCCGAGCGCGCGCATATCCCACTGCGGTCGATCAAATATGCGACATCCCAGGATACGTCGCCGACCCATTCATTTTTATTACGCATGCGGAAGCGAAACAAATCCCCTGACAACATTTAACTTAGGATAGAAAAGCAAGCAATCAATCACAATACCAAACACTCATTTACAAACACATAGGTTTAAATACAACTCTGGACTGCCTACAAAATAGACCAGCTCGACGAAATGGGAACTATCCTAAAACCAACTAGCAGGACACGTTCACCGATACTTCAGTCTCCACCTTTCTAAACTTAGGGCTTCAGGTCCTCCACGACCGCCATCTAGGGACTTGAAATTTTAATCCCCAAATCGGGATGAGACAATATCTCAGCAAGTTCAACCCCCTAAACCCCTATTAGAAAGAAAATACACCCCGGGTGGCCTAGCCACATCACACAGAAGACTTACCTCGCCTCAGTTCTTTCCTGCAGGTTAGCTCAAATCAAATCACTCAATCACAGATAGTAAGAGGAACTTAAACAACCGGAACGTATTCACTTTCATATAACCAACAACCACGGGGGTCCTGATTATAAGACTAAATCGTTATGACACGTCCCATTCCATGCCACACAATTCCGTCCCATAATCCGACACATCAACAACACTCAACATGCATTCCAATTGTTATTCATCCACACAAGGACATAGCCTACTTCGCTGTTCGGCTATCTACGGCATAAAGCCAGGCATCACCTCCCCCCATGGAGCGCGGTTTCGTCAGTACATCGACGGCGTTCCCAAAGGAGCATGGGCCCAGAATTAACTGCGACCCGCAACCACTGCGTGGGCATCCCATATAGGGGCAAGTCCGGCTCAACAGCCCAGGACGGTTCCTCTTAATTATCACACAGCCAAATCATACTCGGCCCCAGGACACTTTATATTTCACTCAATGCTTGCACTTAAAATAGTGATCCCGGCCATTTTTCTTCATATTAAAAATATTCCAGAAATTACTCACGTGTGTGGGGACACGCTAATTTCGAATCAAAAATCCAATATCTCACTTTTTCAAACCCCACTATTTAATATAATCATTAAAATCCAATTTTTGCATCAAAACCCGACACTTTGGTTTTTATTAATAAAATCTCTATTTACCACAATCAACACTCAATTTGCCACATACATTCATCAAATTCAAATTCTAAATGCACAGCAGCGATCAGCACGAAATTCTGAGATAATAAGGTTCCAAAATAATTTTCAGAATTTATTAAATAATTAAATTTATTCCGAAAATTAATTAAATAATAATATCCATATCTTTCACGATCCGCACTCAATTTATAATATCCAATCGTCAATTTCAAAATCTGACTGCATAGTAATGCGACCGCACGAAATTCGAGAATTTAGGGTCGACAAAATTTTCGGAATTTAATAAATAATTAAATTTATTCCGAAAATAATTAAATTTATTCCGAAAATAATTAAATAATAATAATTTAATAATTTCGAATAATAATATATTATTAAATTATTAAATAATTTCGAGATATTTAAATAAATCAAAAGTAAATTCCTTTATGTCATATCAAGGTTTATATTAATGTAAACATTCACTTAACCTTAATTTAATCACACTTTAAGTTAACCAAGCACATTAATATAATCTACACTTAAATAAATTAAACTAACTACCTAATAACACTTAACATAAACTAAACATACCTAAAGCATCATTAACCCTATAATCAAGGTTTAGTGAGCTAAACTCACCGGATTAGTGAATCGAGCGGGTCAAAATGACGAGGACGACGCGAGGATCGACTTTCCTCAAGGCGGGCCGAGCATCCGGGCTCGGGAAGACGGCCAAAATGGGCCAAACATGGGCTACCATACCCATTTTTCCAGCCACTGATTTAGGGCCAAGAAGGGCGGATTCGGCGCCGGTTCGGGCGGAGGGACGGCGGAGGAGGACCGGCGGGGCGTGGATGAGCCGGTGGTGGCTCACGGCGGCGACGGCAATGGAGGGCGACGTTAGTGAGGGCTGGCGCGAGCTGGGCAAAGCGGGCGGAGCGGCGTGCGAGCGCGAGGGCTTCGCGTGGACGGCACGACGGCACCGGCGAGCCCGGTGACGGGCAAGGAGCTCCGGCAGGCGACGGACGGAGCTGGGGGCTGCTGCATTCGATTTCCTCCATTGCTGGGCGTGCGAAGAAGGAGAAGAAGATGGAGAGGGGGTGCCGACGGAAGAGGGAGGAAGAAGAGGGGGAGAGAGAGAAGGAGGATGGGACCATTCCCTTTTCTTTTCCTTTTTCTTTAATCCCACCAAAAGTGGCCCATGTACCTCCATGGATGATGTCATACTCCACTCACCCAAAACTCCCACAACCTTATTCCAATGGGTTCATTTCCATTTTCCGCCGGGGTCCAATTTTTATACATCCAATTTCTTCAATTCTCATCAATTCTCTTCCAATTGAATCAAATTGAAGTCCATAAAATAAATTCAATGTCACCACACACTCAATTCACATCTTCACTTGTCTATAGAACCAACTTAAGTCCCAAAAGCAAGACCAAAGGCGGGCTTACTAATTTATCGAGCCAAAATAGCCATTCTCTGATTTAATTTTTGAAAAATTCTGATTACATGAAAAAAAATCTTCCGAAGAAGAGTCAATGATCCTGAAATGATTTGTGACACACCCTGACTTCCAATTTCTGAATTTGATCTCAATTCCACGGTTAATTTCACTTTGGCACGATACTAGCACAGCCCAACCTATCGGGTAGCCTTTAGAAATTTTCATGCATTTAACCTGTGGTTGATCATCTCAAGCCACAATGTACATCTTTGAAACATTGGCGACTTTCGGTTGTCAGCGTAATCTCAAGATTTCAAATACGAACATAGGGTACCCAATCGATAGAAAAGTCGGTCCAGTGCTGATCGACAAGAATTGTGAGATCTGGTGGAATCACCCACACTCGATCACATGCCTCTGTCGAGTCAACCTATCTCCGGTCTCTAATCGAATTTTATTTGCGCCGTAATGACCCTTGCAGATTAGCTCGGTCAAAATGTCGGTTCTTGGTCAAATTCTCGAGTCCGATGCATTAGAAACTCTTAACGGCTTCACCCGATAGACTAGTTTTCACATGAGTGGCCGACTCAAGGAAAAGAACTATATACGTGCCAACGAAATGCCCGTATCAATTTATTGAAAATAGGATTGGAAAATCGGGATGTCACAATTCACGAGTTAACTAATCTATCATGTAAAGCCATTAAGGAATATAAATGCAATTGACTTGATAATTTGACTAGAGGGCGACTGTTCGACCGTACTAATCTACAAGGGTCATTGCGATACTGTTAAAATCGACCAGATACTGGAGATATGTGATTAATGTGTGGGTGATTCCACCTAATTGCAAATTTTTTGTCGAATGACACTAAACCGATTTTTCTGTCATTTTCGTATCCGTATGCGTATTTGAAATCTCGAGATTTTCACAACAACCGAGAGTCGCCAATGAATCGAAGATGTATAATGGGGCTTGAAAATAATCGACCATAGGTCAATTGCATAAAAAATTCCTAAAAGTTGCTTGGTAGATTAGGATGCGCCAAAATCGCGCTAGATTGAATTAACTGCGAATTTGAACCCGATTTCAGAAATTGAAAGTTTTGTCATGTCATAATTTATTTTAGGAACGTCTACTCATCATTCGAAGAATTTTCGGAGAGTTTGGAATTTTTACAGAAAATCAATTTGGATGATTCGGAAAAAAACGGAAATTTGGATGTGCTAAATTGAATGGAGTTTTGGCCCCCTTACTGAGCTATTTTGTCACGCCCCAATCCTCCGAGCACGTGTCCATCCCTTAGTGGTTGATTAAATTTGCGACGTCCGCCGACGCATTCAATTTTCATGCACATACGGAAGAGTATAAATTAATCCCCTGATAGAAATATACATGGGATAGAAAAGCAGGATAACAAATTTCAAATCAATCCATTCTTAAAAACCACAATCTGGTTTACAAACAAGGGCCAACTCCAGGGTCTAAATGCAAGAGGTCTATCTCCAATAAGAACTTCTGAGCTACCCATGCTTCTGTCCCTTCCGCCTCAAGCTCCGCGTTCTTCTCCCTAGGGACCTGAAAATGTTATCTCGCAACGAGGTGAGACGTTGTCTCAGCAAGTTTATCCCTTAAACCCCGACTAGGAAGGAAATACGCCCCAAGGGCTACCTAAGCATAAGTATAAGTTAGATGACTTACCTTTGCCTTAGATCCTTCCTGCATGTCAGTACAATTCATATAATCATCAAGTCATTTCAAGTTAGATCAAACTTTGATCAGTCGATTCATTTGACTCTATGGCATCAATACCATTCGTACAATTTGATCAAGTCAAACATTGCTCACCCTAAGTTGACAACAACTAGTATAGCTTATTGAAGCTAATCAAGTATACTACTTACTCTAAACTAATATATCAAGGCCCTTAGGCGAATATAGTATACTTATACTGCTCACTTTAAGTTGATAAGGTATATTGTTCACTATAAATTGATATATCAAAGCCCGTAAGCTGATATAGTACACAGATGAGACCCACCAAAAGCTAATAAATAATATAGCTCATGCTAAGCTGATAATAATATAGCTCACACTAAGTTAATAAAGTATACTGCTTGCACCAAGCTGACATATCCAGGCTTATAGGCAGATATAGTATATTAACAATGCTCACCAAAAGCTACTAAGATATATTGCTTTCGCTAAGCTGATATATCAAAACCCTCCGACTGATATAGCATACCGGTATACTACTCTCACTAAATTGACATATTAAAATCATCATATTGATATAGTATACTCATGATACTCACTTTAAGCTGATAAAATATATTGCTCACGTTAAGCTAACATATCAAAGCTCGTAGGCTGATATAGTATGCTGTTCTCACCATTTGAGAATGCCACAATTTTTATCATTCCCAATAAAAATAATCGTGTATGGGTATACGGTTAACCTTAACCAAAATACAATATTTTCCCTTTTTAAAATCTCACTGATTCCAATAGTCCATAAACACATTTTTGGCGTTGTAAATCGACGCTCAGTATTTTCTAATTAAATATCGAAATTATTAAATTTTGGGATAATTACCCCAAAATTGCAATTCACACTCAATTTGCATAAAATAGTAGTCAATTAAATAAACAAATCATATCATTACAATCGGCATAAAATTTTGGTCACCAGTTATCCCGGTCTAATTTTCGAAAAATAATAATTAATTAATAAATACCAATAATGCACACTTAGGTTGGAAAAGCCTAATTAAAAGCCAAGATAGGCCCAGAAAATTTCCGAACCTATCTAGATAAATACTAGAGCTTATCTATCACCGCCTACGATGGCCCAGTTGGATAAGACTCCCATGACCCTTTGCGAGGAGGAGAGGAGTTCGAATTCCGCTGGCTGCACAAGATCTTAAGCGTGATGTTGGGGTGGTGGGTCCTCTGCTAGTGTCACCTCGGGTTTACCTCGCCATTTAGCCGGCTGTCCGACGGGGTTCCCGGGTTACAAAAAAAATAAAATACTAGAGTTTATTTACTTGCTAATTGCACTACTCTAACCACCTAAATGTAATATCGAACAATTAAATCACGAATTCATTCTAACTAATCACTTAAACCATACTTAGTCTAAACTAATCAATCCTTAAGCATAATTAACTTCATAAGCATGGATTAGTGAGTTAAACTCATTGGATTAACATGAAAACCGGTTCACAGCGACAGTGACGTGAAGGCAGCCGAAAAACTTCGAATCAGCTACGCCAACGGGAGCTCGGGCCGGGCCAAAATCGGCCCCACAAAGCTCATGGTTGAGTTGGGTTTTTGCTTCAATGTTGCTGGCTTTGTTGTTTCGGTGGAGATGGGCCGTCATGCTATTGAATGGAGCGGCCTGTAAAGAAAATGGGTGAGAGATCGAGGGACGGGAGCTATTGGTGCTTGACCTCGATGATGTTTGGGCTTCAAGAGTTGAGGACACAGGCTGGACGCATGAGCTGCTCGACCAAACGGAGAAGAGGACTGAACCGGAGCTGGCTGATTTGGCGGGGAGATAGGTGTTGCCTGAGTCAACCTTGGCTTCGTTGGTTGACTGAAGGGGGATGGACGTCGAGCAAGTGGTAGTTGAGTGTGGATGGGTGGAGATGGGCTGTCAGTTTGGGGGCGTCGCTGATGAAGAGAACCGGTGGAGGGAAAGAGAAGTCATGGGGTAGCTGGCACAGACGAAGATGAAAGGAGAGAGAGAAAGGAGTGTTGGCCAGGGGAAACGTGTGAGAAAATAAAAAAAGGGAAAGGGAGAGAGAGAAATATGTCGGTAGAGGGGGGGGAGGATAAGAGAGAGTCCACAGTCAAAGAGAGAAAAGGGAAATGAAGATTAGTGCAGGGGTTGTCGGATCAAGGGGAAGCGCACGCATGTGCGAGAGAGAGAGAGAGAGACTGAAGGGGGGGATGTGCGAGCGAATGGGATCAAAAGAGGGGGAAGAAAAGTAAATCAAGATATCCTATACTTATCCAATCTTGGTCTTACAAACTTCCCTACAATCCCTTTTTGTCCCCTAAGCCTTTAGGCACATAGAACCTCACAAATAATCCACTTTCGTGACAAATGTTGCAGCCCCCTTTCAAGCCTCCGAATTTCATCACTTTGAGCTTCAATTCTTCACAATTCTCTCTAATTTGATGTTCAATTTTGCTGCGGAGGAAGCCTACACCCTTTTCCACATTTGGCCTCACCAACTAGTCCATTTTGAAGGCGAAAAATCCCTTCAATTTGACCAGTCCTAATTTCTGTTCTTTTTCGAATCGTTCGATATGATTTTTCGTAAAAAACCCGAACTCGCCGAAAGTTCCTTTTAGGAATTTTTAGTGCAATTGACCCATGGTCGATTTTCTTCGAGCCACAACGTACCTATTCAACACATTGCCGACTCTTGGTTGTTATGAAAATCTCAAGGTTTCAAATACGGACATAAGACGCCAAAATGACTGAAAAATTAGTTTAGTGCCGATTGACGAGAATTTTGCAATCTGGTAGAATCACCCACACTCTGATCACCTATCTCGGTCGAATCAACCTATTTTTGGTCTCTGATGGATTTTCGACTATGTTGTAATGATCCTGGCAGATGAGCACGGTCGAGTAGTCGATTCCTAGTCGCATTCTCAAGTCTATTATGTTAAAATCTCTTAACGGTTTTACCTGATAGGCCAGTTATCTCATGAGTGGCCATCTAAGAGAAAAGCACTATAGCTGCGTCGATGAAAGGCCAAACTTATCCAATCGAAATCAAAACCGAATTTTCAGGATGTCACATATTTAGTGAAGGGAACTTACAGAAATTTTATGGGCTTTCTTCTTCATCAAAATTAGACATTGAATTGGGGAATTTCGTGAATAAATTGAAGTCTAAATTGAGTAAATTCGGAGCTAGGCATGGGGCTGCAACTTTGGCATCAAAATTGGATTAACTGTGGAATTATTATGCTAGAAAGAATTAGAGGACAAGCATTCAATTAAGTGGATAATATCGTTGACTTTCTCCCCTTCTTGTTTTCAATCTTCTCGGGCAAGCTAAACCAGCTGCCCTTTTCGTCGCTGTCCCCCTCATTCAGCTTCTCTTCTCTTCCCTTCAATGCCAACTCCATTGGTTTCTGCTTTGCTTTTCATTTCCGTTAATTCTTCCTTCGAAGCTTACCCCAATTCCTCGCATCTCTCTCCCTCTATTTTCCCATACTCCCCACTAAAGTAGCTCCAGCAACTGCCACATCCTAGTCATCTCTATGACTCCCTCAGCCGGTTTGTTGACCCCAAATCTCCGCGGCCAGCGTCCACCGAAGCAGCTCGCGCCAGCCCACATCCTCCACCGACCCTCCATCTTTCTCGTGCAGCAACCCCACCAATCCTCCTTCGCTGCTTCCCCCTTTTGTCCGCGACATTTTCCCCAATGCTAGGTCGCTTCACTGAGTCAACATAGCAACTTCTTCAATGTCCAGCAAGCCCCGATGTTGACCTTAGCCTATTGCCAACATTTGCACTTCAACCTCCATGTCGGTCCAGCCCACTCGAAGCCCATGTTGCAGCCTAGTCAAGCCGAAATCAACCCAGCCCGCGCATCTCAGCTAGTTTCGTTGCTCGACCTAGCCATTTTGGTTCTTGGACAGAACCGAAATCCAGCAAGGGCTTGGAAGCCTCTAGGCCTGTTTTGGGGTCCATTTAGTCTCTGTTTGGTGTCACCACTTTGGAGTTATTTGCCTGTTTCCGCGTTGCTATTGACGTGAACTCACTGGAACGCTAAACTGGTGAGTTCATTAAACATTGCTTAGGAGGTTAATTATGCTTAGGGGGTGATTAGTTTAAATTAATTAAGGATTATGTGGTCGTTAGATTAGATTAATGATTTAATTATCGAATTTTGCATATTAGGTTGTTAGAGTAGTGTAATTAGAAACCGAATAAGTCGTAATATTTATCTAGATAGGTTCGGAAATTTTTTGGGCTCGTCTTGGTATCTAATTAGGCTTTTCCAGCCTAAGTTTCTATTTATAGCATTTAATTGCATTATTTAATTAATTTTGGCAATTATTTAATTATTTATTATTTTCCGGAAATTAGACCGGGATAGCCGGTGACCGAAATTTCGTGTTGATTGCAATGGTATGTTCAGTTTATGCAATTGGATGTTAATTTGTGCAAATTGAGTGTTGATTGGATTTTTGGTCATTTATTCCAAAATTGGAAAATTTCAATAATTATTCAGAAAATTCTGGATGTTGGATTTTAACACCGAAAATGGTTTTAGATACTATATAAAACAGTGAGATTTTAAATGGGAGGATATCAATTTTTAAGGATCGACCTGACCATGTATCTACACATGACTATTTTCCGGGATGTTTTTAATATGAAGGAAATAGGCTAAGATCACTATTTTAATTGAGGCATTTGAGTGCAATGCACATTGTTCTGGGCCGAGAGTGATTGGTCGTGTAATGGTTAAGAGAATCCATCCTCGAAATGAGTCGGATGGACGTTGCCCTATATGGGATACCTAGACATTAAGTTTGGGTTGCAGTAGATTTTGGACTTATGCTCCTTTGGGAAAGTCGTCTTTGAGAGATGAAGCCGTGCTTAATGGTGGTGAGATGATGCCTGGCTACGCCAGTAGACCACCGAACTTGGGAGTAGGCCGTACCCTCAAGGGGAAAAATTAACAATTGGAACGCATGGTTTGTTGAGTTAGCTGAGTCTGATTATGAGACAAAATTGTGTGGCATGGTATGGGACATGTCATAACAGTTTGGCCTTATAATTAAGACCTCTGTGATTAATTGTGTTGGTGAGGCATTTCAATTGTTGTGTGTTATGATTTTGTGCCTTGTGTGTATATGAATTGTGCTGATGTGCAGGAGGGAATTGAGGTGAGGTAAGTTCTCTGCATTGTATGGCTAGGCCACCCTTGGGTGTATTTTCTTCCTAATTGGGGTTTATGGGGTAAACTTTCTGAGACAATGTCTCACCTCATCGTGGGCTTAACTTTTCAGATCTTTAGATGGTGTTGGTGGAGGACCCGAAGCCCGGAGTTTGTGGAGGTGGAGTTTGAAGGATCGGCGTGTGTGTCACGCCCCGATCCTAGGGCGCGCGCCCATCCCTCATTGGTCGATTGAATAGCGACGTCTCAGGACGCATCGCCAACCCATTGTTTTTAGTGCACATGTGAAAATGATTAATGACTCCTTAGATAATAAAATAATGTGATAGAAAAGTAGGGCCGATTTTTCAAAAATGCATTTTTTATAAACATACAGGTTTATACATAGCAGCCTACAGAAAGGAATCGGCTATCAACCAAAAAAGAATTGTGCTATAACTAACTAGTCAGACAAGATCACTGATTCTTCGAGCTTCATCTTCTAAACTTCAAGCCTTGGGTCCACCACGGCTATTAATTAGGGACCTGAAAATGATATCTCACAATGGGGTAAGACTACGTTTCAACAAGTTCAACCCACGAAGACCCGATTAGGAAGGAAATACGCCTTAAGGGCTACCTAAACACAAACGAGCTAGAGGACTTACCTTGGTCTCATTTCTTTCTTGCAAGTCAATTCAATAAACAATAATTGAATAACATCATTACATCAATCAAGAATTCAAATCGAATCATCAATCAATCGACTCAGTCGATTACATGTCAACAAGACCTTTCTCCAATCATCTCACTTACTCAACCGCAACATTGAATTATGGCTCAGCGGCACAATCAATTCCAAATTCAGTGGTAGATTATGGTCCAATGGACACAGCCATACTTTGGTGGTAATGCTGAATTACGGCTCATCGAGCACAACCTAAATTAGGTGGTAATGCTGAATTACGGTTCAACGAGCACGGCCTACTAAATCTTCGGTGGTGGATTACGGCCCAGTGGGCACAACCGATTCCAAGTTCGGTGGTTTCCATGCCCTATTCCACACCGTCACACACCCAACATACATCATTTCATCTTTCAATAGTCTTCTCAATGCACCTAATAACCCTCACATGATTAATTACTCTTAGCCAAGGACCATGTGCTTTACACTTAGAATCTTCAATCAAAGTAATAATTGGCCTCTTTCCCTCGTATTAAATATACCTGATAAAAATTATCGGGGATAAGTCTTTGTGGAAGTCCTAAAACTTGTCACGAAAATGCATTTGAGTCCTAAAACTTGCAAAAAGTGCAAATAAGTCCTAAAACTTGTAAAAATGTTTCATTTGAGTCATAAAATCGACGCCGTTAGCCTTTTCCATTAAAAATGCTAACGTGGCATTTAAAATTAATTTTTATTTTCCACGTGGATTTTTTTAATAATTTTTTATTCATTTAAAAAATAGATTTAAAAACTAAAAAATTAGATTTATTCATTTTATCTTATTTTCAACCAAAAAAAAAAGAAAAGTGAAAATTTATTTAAAAAAGAAAACAGTTAAAAAAAAAGGTAACCTTGTCGGAGGAGCCGGCGACGTCGCGGCCCTTGCCTCGGCCGGGCGAGGCCTTGCCGGGCCCAAGCGAGGGTTGGCGATCCTCGTCTAGGGTTGGCAAGGCCTCACCCTAGCCAAGCGAGGGCCAACCACCCGAGGTGAGGGCCGGCGACGTCGTCGCCCCTCCGGCGAGGCTACCTTTTTTTTTTTTGAACTATTTTTTTAAAAATAAATATTCACTTTTCTTTTTTTTTTTGTTAAAAATAAGATAAAATGAATATATCTAATTTTTTAGTTTTTAAATCTATTTTAAAAAAAAAAAGAATAAAAACCATTAAAAAAAGCCACATGGAAAATAAAAATTAATTTTAAATGCCACGTCAACATTTTTAACGGAAAAGACTAATGGTATCGATCTTAGGACTCAAATGAAACATTTTGACAAATTTTAAGACTTATTTTCTTTTTTTGCAAGTTTTAAGACTCAATGCATTTTCATGACAAGTTTTAGGACTTCCGTAACACTTATCCCAAATTATTGTGTGGGTACACGGTTGACCTTAGCCAAAATATAGTATTTTCACATTTGAAAATCCCACAATTTATATTGTCCACCAAAATATTTTTGGCGTTGTAAACCGACGCTTTGTTATTTTCCAATCAATTACTGAAATTAAATAAATTTAAGAATAAATTCCAAAAATGCAATTCATGCACAATTAGCACAAATTAACGCTTAATTAAATAAACATGTTACACCACTGCAATCAACATAAAATTCCGGTCACCGACTATCCCAGTATAATTTCCGGAAAATAAATAAATAATTAAATAATCAAGGGAAATATTAAATAAATGCCAATAAATCCAATTTAGGCTCGTAATGCCTAATTGAACGCTGAAACGGACCCAAAAAATTTCCGAGTCACTCTAGATAAATACTAGAGCTCGTCTAGACCCTAATTGCATTAACTATCCACCTAACATGTATTGGAAAATAATTAAATTTCACTAATCTAATCTAACTATCCACCTAAGCCATGCTTAATCTAAAATAATTAACCCTTAAGCGTGATTAACTTACTAAACGAGGATTAGTGAGTTAAACTCACTTGTTTAGGATGCGGCAAGTCCACAGCGACATGAAGGCGAGCGACAATCCTCCTAGCGGTGACACTGAGCAAGGTCGGGAAGGGCTCAAAAATGGGCCATGAAGTCTGAAAACCCTTGCTGATTTCTGCTTTTGTTCTGGGCTGAACTTTAGAGAAGAAACTAGCAGCTTCAACGGCGAAAACGGGATAATCGGAACTCCGGCGAGCGGGTGGTTGGCAACTGAAGGCTCCCGGGGGTCTAGGGGAACTTGTTGGTGGTTGGGATGGGCAAAGGAAGGGTCAGATTAGGAGAAAAATGAAGAAAATGCAAAATAGTGCAGGCGGGTAGTAGACTAGCGGATTGAAGGCTTGCGGCAAGCAGACCGGTGACCGGCCGACGACTTCGTTCGGGGCGTGGTTGGGCTCGTTCAGATGAGCTCTCTGTCCTCGTCACGGTGGTGGGTGAAGTGTAAGCTAATTCGTCTGGGAAGGCAACTTTTCAAAAGCACAAAGATTGACATGGTATGTGGCAATCCACTTTCTATAATCTCAATCTTGGTTTTCTGCTGCTTAACCAACTAGTCGGGATAAGCTTTTGCAGCTGAAATTATGTCCAAACAATGCGAACCTACATATAAAAAATTATGTTTGCAAATTAATTTCAGCGATTCAATTATGAAGATAGAAAGATAATCAAATTTTATTTGACTTTGGTTTGACACGAATCAAGTCGGCACATACCTTTTGCTATGTAGACTGCAATGATAGTATTAGAAATATTCTTCAAGAACCTGTGACTGACAATATATACGAATTAATTTGAAATCTGATTTAATTCAATGATGTTTTCGTAGGAATTCCTATAGGTTTCGATGCTACGCGTACCCACCGCTGCTATAAGGATCTAGAAGTCCAGTGGAGAAAATAATGTTGCTAGCAAACCTGTGCAAAACAAGTTCTATGTCCTGCAATTTCCCATAGTCAATGAAGAAACTAAAGAGAGTCATATGTTGTTCGATCATAAAAAAAGTTATATGTAAGTATATGAAAATTAAAGGAGTATCCTATATATATAATTTTATTTTTATGACCGTACATGACCACCGTGGTAAGTAGTGGCCCAATGTGGCTGAGGTGTGATGCCATAGCTACTCTTGCAGTCGTTCACGAACTTATTTAGGTCGAAGGGTTGGGGTTGAAACATAGTATTCTCGCTGATGCCCACGGGAATCACCATGTCGCTACATGTCTGCACAGCCAAACGAACTCCATTTTGTTAGTCGAAATTGTCTTCATTGACTCTCAATCTGCTTAGCACATCGCAATCAGGTAGAGCCAATTAGGATGTAAATGAGTCACAATTATTCACGAGTTACTCTGCTCAATCATTAGACTACACCAGACTCCGCTCAGAAACATTAGACGCATATTATGCCGAATCTTGGAGTTGTTTGTTCATCACTCGAGTTTGAAATTAGCTTTGTTTTTTAATAATCAATCCAAGTCGATTTCAACTGATCGTAGTAAACTAAGATCCGTTCATGATATCGACATAGTGTGTACCTGCCAAGGCCAACCCAAATTAGTTTGGGATGGACGTGTAGAAGGTGGATTGACGTAGCATGTCAAATTTCCCTTGGAAGCGATGACGCCTGCGAAGATCTTCCTAAGAATGCCATTTCTTGTAGAAGCTCCATCAATGGCATTGCATATCGCTTCCACTGGACGTCTGAATAGATTATTGTACCGAGCAGCACCCGCGTAGACGTCTATCAAGTAGTCCTTGAGCTGTGTAGAATTTTGCAATGGTCTAAAGAATGACAAAGATATGAATAGTTAAATATAAATTCATCAATAAAGCATGCCTTTTCTACTTTTAAACTAATACCAGAACATTATATCATGTTAGATGCCTTGATTTAACAAGCGGTCTTATCCGTTCTAAATTTGATGGTAAGCTAGGGAGTTGATAGTTGAAACTCTCAAATCCAGAGTGGATAAACTTCTCGTGTAAAGGTTTTATTCACTGTTAGCACATGCTATAATATGATGCCTGATTCTCAATTCCATCATCCACACACTTGCAAGTTTTGAAAGTTTTGCTCAATTTTGTGAGACCATGAGGCTCAGAAGCAACTCTATCAATTTCCTTCCAAGAGAGCCTTATGGTTCGGTGGCAGGAAGAACTAGTTTCCCGAAAAATCAAACAAACAATTATAGTGATCGCTTTGATGACACGATATGCATGCAAAAGGATAAGATATAAATTGAGCCCATGGCTAGCGAGGTCAACCTCTACCTCGTTGGGTGTTGCCATTGGCCGGTTGCTAAGGTCCGGCAATCGACTGGAGGGAAGGGCAAGGAGAAGAACAAAGAAAGAAAAGAAAAAGAAAATAAAAAAATAACAAATAAAAAATAAAAAATATATATTATTAAAAATTATCTACATTAACATTAATCGTGCCATATTAGCCGATCGATGCCCAGTCAACAAAATTCAACCATGTCGCGACCTACCCCTTGGGGGAAGGGAACATGTTTAGGGATATTGCCTAAACGATGGACCTAAGGCCTATGATTAAGCATGGGCTCTTTCAAGCCCATACCTCACGTGACGTTGGGGTATTTTTAGGAATTTTGCAAAAGGAATCGCCACTAGCCTATTGGAGTTGGCTAAAAACCAAGTGGGGTATGAGAGTGTACCTTTACTTCCTACGCAATCAAAGAATCTAGGTTCGAGAACTTGATTACACTAATTAACCAATTAATATCCTTTTGGTACCTAATCTTGTTCATTTAAAAAAAAAAAGGATATTTTTGTTAGACAATCTGAATTGACTTTATATCTATCCACTAATATGTAAGGTGATTATACGGGTGTACAATTCATTAAAATAGCAATTAACAACCAAGGAAAGCGTTTACATAAGGTGCATGGGAGAGCAACAATTTAACATCAAAGACAAGATAAATATTAATCCTAGCTAGACTAAATGGAAGTCAAAATCATCATCATACCAAAATTACACAATTAAGGATATCCGTCCTTAAGGGCAACTAAAACCTCTTGAGCAACTTCCATTTTTTAAGAGAAAATAAACCAAGAGATTGATTTTAACATTTTTGAATATTTTTTAATTTTTTAGAGTTTTTTTGGATATTTTGGAAAAATTGAATTTTTGAAATTTCCACAACCTTTTGATTTTTTTTCTTATCTTTTTTGATTTTTTGATTTTGATTTTTTTATTTTTGTGTCTCTCTAATTACTACTGAAACTTTTAGTTTTTTCCGAATTTTGGAATTTTCTGAGAATTTTTGAATTTTCCTTAATTTTCTAAATTTTCTTCTTTTTTAATTTTTTTCGTAATTTCTTTTATTCTCCACCATTTTGTCTTTTCCACTGTACCTTTTCTCTGCACTCCCCCTTCCCGAAGAAGCAAACTTTTGCTTTCTTTTCCCATATTTTGTTTTCCTTTTTACTTTTTCTTTTGTTTTTTCTTTTATTTCTTATTTGTCTTTTCACCTATGGTCTTCTTCCCCACCTATTTTTCTTCTCCGTGCGTCTTCTTCTCCTTCCCGAAGACCGTCTTCTCCTTCCTCGCAACACTCCTCACCGAAACTGCTTCCTTACCAAAACTCATTCGAACAATAATAAAAGTCGAAACACCCAGCGTCCCTTCCAACACCAGACCACCCCGATTGGTGCAAATCGCCGCCGGCCATCTAACTCCGGCGACGGCTGAACCATTTTCGTATGCGGACATGCCTGGCTTAAACATACATGATTACTCCGCGAAAATCACATGAAATCCTAACGAAAACATGAAAGAAAGGCACGGTCCGCGTATATATGATCAAGCACAAATCAGAACAAACTCAGATTGCTTCTCGGTTCTCTTTGAGACATTTTGTCAAACATATGAGGTGCATCAGCTAGAAGGAGGACCTAGACTCGCTTGGGGCATAAATTTGAGCAAACATCAACACGACATGCACGAGCAAGACTCAAGATCCGCTAAGAGACAGATTAATCACATTTGGAATGGATATGAACAAAGAACAACTGTCTCCCAGCTTTAACAAACTTGCAGGATTCGGACTCGTTTACATATTTTCACATAGGTTCCTAGTAGAGCACACCAGAACACCCAGAAACAACCGTGAAGGATCGTTAGGACCGGAGCTCGCGTGAACTGGTCAACCACAAGCTCCGGCCCGTCACCCCCCACGAGAACAAAACACAAGCGCTTCACGGCAAAGGCTGTGACGGACAGTGGCTTTCGGGCGGACGACTTAAGACGGCGGAGCTCTCTCCCTTCGGCTCGTCCTCTCCTTCTCTCTCGCTCTCTCTCGACCCCCCAGCTCTCCCTTCTCGTTGTTCCCTTTTTCCTCTTCTTTGTTCCCTTTTCTTCTGCAGGTCCGCGCGAAGACCCCTACCGTGCCAGCTGCCGACCGGGCTGCCCTCGACCCGCGGATCACGCCGCCCGCCTGCCGCACCGATCCCCCTGCTCCTCTGTCGCTGTGCTGCTCCTGTTCTGTTTTCTACAGGTCGTCGAAGGACAACAGGGAAGGAGGCAAGCCAGCGGGCCGGGCTGAGGGGAGGAAGGGCCTGGGCCGCGCGAGGGGAAAGAAAAGGAAGGAAATGGGGCCGGGCCCAGGCCCACGCGGGGGAAAGAAGAAAGAGAGGCGGGCCGGGCCAAGGTCGGATCTGGCCCGACCCGGCCTCTCTCCTTTAATAATAATTTTTTAAATGATTTTTTAATAATAATAATTTATTTTTTTAGCCACTAATTCCTAATTTTTAATGCTATTAAGTCTTAAGTAAAATTATGAAATTTATGTGTCAACAAATCAAAATTAACCAGAAAATACTGAATTTGTATCAAGTAAAAATATTTAAGACTAAATTGGTATTAAGTAAAAAAGGTTTACGATTAAATTGGCATCGATAAAAATTTTATGACTAAATTGGCAAAAAAATAGAGATGGAGGACGACGATGGTCAGATTTATGTTAAACTTTATGCAAGGAAACTAGTTTAATCTATCGATAGAAATAAGAGCCAAACAAATATTTTCTGGGTTACCAGAAATCATACATGATCACCATAGTAGGTAGTGACCTAATGCAGAGGAGGTCCGACCACCGTGTCAGTCGTTGCATTCGTCAATGAATCTTGTTAAGATGAAAGGTGCCGGTTGGAACATGGACTTGATTATTTGTGATACCTATGGGGAATGCCATTTCGCTGCAGCTCTGGAAGCAAATTCCCCTTTTAGTTCAATAGAAGTGCAAGTTTTGTTAGACACTTCCGAATTTTACGAGGAAGTTCTCAAGAAGGGGATGGTGCAATTAAAATAGATTTGACTCATAGGCATTCTTGGATCGGCCTGAACATAGACCTAATGATCCCTGTATTGGGACAAAAAGTGCGATTGCCCAACTCCATCGTAATCGTAAAATCACTCGGACGCAAGAAGGGAACATTTCCAAGCCCTGTTCACTTTAAAGTTAAATTAATTCAACCAGGTATGAATCCACCGTTGACATCGAAATGCAATATCCAAACCCTCCCAAAACGATCGAGACCCATTGGCAATGCTTAGAGAAGATGACGTAGAGTACTGTTCCTACCACCCCCAACCCAAAGTACTTTTTGCTAGACCAGTCTAAAGAAAAACTTGACGATCCCGATCTATTATTCACAAATAAATTCGTATAAAATTTGAGATTGATTTGCGGAAACGTAAAGATCAACACGCCTCTAGCCATCAATAAAAATATGCAAATGCGGAAAACTCTGAAACCTTAATCGGATGCAGGAACGTGATCGATCTGTGAATATGGAATCATCATATTTGTACGTCTTATTCCGTTAGCCAATACCCCTAAAATGTGATGGTGTGTTTTCTCTAGTGATAGGGTTTGGACTATACGACCTTATGTTTTATTTTGTTTCTTACATTACCGACATCTTTAAGACCGTTATGGTAACATATTAATGGACAAATATCACGAAATAAACACAAGTAATAATTTGGGCAATAAATCGGAATTAATTGGGAAATACAAAATTGAGATCACATCTAAAATAATAAAATATCATAACATTCTCCCATTTGATCCCAATATTCAATCAAATGGAATATTAACTCAAACCCACAAAAAGTTTATGTTGAAATAAAACACATGAATCACGGCGATGAGTCTTCTTAAAGTGAGTATTATCTTCCGTGTGTCACAATACATTTCATCAGCCCATATGTGATAAAATAACTTAATGAATAAACCTTATGTTTACTCCAGGTCAAACGTAATTATTTTTCTTAAAATAATTATATGTATACAACTGTATTGAGAAAACCATAGCAAATGAATAAAAGTCTCACAAATTTTTTTATATAAAGAAAAATTTACATGATCAGACCAATGCCCATTCTCAATACATGATTTTTATAATTCATTAGTAGCATATCTTTAATTAAAGAATCAGATATCATCAATTTATTGCTTACGTGTTCTATGATTACTTTCTTCTCTTTCGATATACGCAAGTGGGAGGATTGAGGTAGCACGTGGAGTTCACGTTATAGGCAACAATGCTTGCAAATATTTTGCCAAGAATGCCATTTTCACTGGTTTTTGCTCCATCAATGCGGCTGCATAAAATCGTCATTGGATATATTGGTGGATCATCATTTTAAGCTGCTCTCATGTGCGACGATATCAGCTAGTTCTTCATGTCATTCCCTCTCTCTAAATACCTACCACATCCACACACACACACATTTCTCACTCTTCTCACAAGATGATGAACGAAACACACAACTCTGGTCTTTATTTACTACACTATTAACATTATACCATGTGGTGACTTTCCCATGTGATATATGTTAATTATTTTCCCAGAGTACGGAGATCGGCATGGTATGTGGCGATCCACTTTTGTATAATCTCAATCTCAATTTTCCGCTGCTTGACCAACCAGTCGAGATCGGCTTTCGTAGCTGGATATATGTCCAAACAATGCGAACCTACATATATATATATATTTTACGAAATTAATCTCAGTGATTCAATTGGCTTCCATAAATCTAAAGATGAAAAGATAATCTATTTTATTTGACTTTGGTACGAGATGAATCAAGTCGACATGTACCTTTAGCTGTGTAGACCGCAACGACAGTATCCGAAATATTCTTCAAGACCCTGTGATTGACGATATATATTAATTATTTTGCAATCTGATTTAATTTGGTGATGTTTTCACAAGAATCTCTATAGGTTTTGATGCTAGACATACCCGCTGCTGCTATAAGGATCTTGAAGCCCATTGGAGAAAATAATGTTGCTAGCGAATCTGTGCAGAACAAGTTTTATGTCCTGCAATTTTTCATAGTCAATGAAGAAATTAAAGAGCGCTATACTTTCTTCGGTAAAAGAAAATGTTATATAAATAAATAGATGAACTAAATATAGAATTTAATTCACGTGACATTACATGACCACCATAATAAGTAGTGATCCAGTGAGGTCGAGGTGCGATGCCATGGTTTCTCTTGCAGGAATTGCTGTAGCTATTAAGGTCGAAGGGTTCTGGTTGAAACATGGTATTATTCTCGGTGATGCCCATAGGTATCACCAAATCGCTACACGTCTGCAAAGCCAATCGACCACCATTTTGTTAGTCGAAGATTAACTAATAATGGCAAAAGAGTTCGAAATTGTGTCTGTTGACTCTTACTCTGCCAAGCACATCACTATCAGTTAGAGCCAATTAGGATATAAATGAGTCAGAACAATTCACGAGCTACTCTGCTTGATCATTAGGCTACGCCAGACTCTGCTCAGAAACATAAGACGCATATAATACCGAATCTTGGAGTTGTTCGTTCATCACTCGAGTTTGAAATTAACTTTATTTATTTGTAATCAATTCGAGTTGATTTCAACTGATAGTAGTAAACTAAAATGCGTTCATGATATCGGACTATAGTGTGTACCTGCCAAGACCAACCCAAATCAGTTTCAGATGGAGTTGTAGAAGGTGGATTGGCGTAGCACGACAAATTTCTATCGTAAGCGACGAGGCCAGCGAAAATCTTCCCGAGAATGTCGTTTCTTGGAGAAGCTCCATCAATGGCATTGCATATCGCTTTCACTGGACGTAGGAATGGATCATTGTACTGAGCAGCACGCGCGTAGGTGTCTCTCAAGTAGTCCTTGAGCTGCGAAGAATTTTGCAATGGTCTAAAAAAGGAAAGATATGCATAGTTAAATTTCAATTCGTCAATAAAGCATATCTTTTCTACTTTAAACTAATATCGGAACTTGAAACCATTATATCATGTTGGACGCATGCATTTCACAAATGGTCTTATCCGTCCTAAATTTGACAGTAAGTGAGGGAGTCGATAGGTGAAAATCTCAAATCATGAGTAGATAAACCGCTTGCTAAATGTTTTATTCACCGTTAGTGCACGCTATAAATTTTTTATAAATATATTTTATTTTCTAAGAATTACTTATACTACACAGAATACTGAAAAGTATCCAAAATACAATATGATGCATGATTCTCAATTCCATCGTCCACGCACCTGCAGGTTTTGAAAGTGTTGCTTAATTTCGTAAGACCATGAGGCTCAGAAGCAACTCTATCAATTTCCTCCCAGGAGAGTCTTATGGTTTGGTGGCAAGAAAAACTAGTTTCCTGAAAAATCAAACAAACAATAATTCAGGTGATCAATTTGATGACAGGATACGCATGCGAAAGAATAAGGTATGAATCATGCAAATAAAGATCACCAGAAAGTCTTTTGCGACTACTGAGTAGAATGCACCCTGAGGTGTGACGTCAAGAAAGTAGAGAATTGGAGCAGATGATGCCAAAGCTCCGAGTGCCACATGAGGGTACTTCAGTCGGAACCATGAAGCTAGCACTGAAAATTAAACATATGAAGATTGAAAGACGTACTTATAAGCTATATGTAGAATATAAGCAGTTGATGTTTTCCTCTTAACCTGAGAGTAGGAACTTTCTTCCATGCAATTCACGGAAAGCTATCAAACTTTCTATGGATTTTCATTATCAATATGACTAACACTCTTTAGGAAAAGCTCTATCCATGAAAAATTCAAGAACAATGACCTTCGGCAGATTAAAATTGTTCTCTTCAATGTAAGTAGCGGGCTATTTTTACTAATTTCGATTTATAGCGGTGGTCAAAATGCTGCTATGTGAAAAATATTTTCACTTACTTCCCCGTATGATCCTCCAATGACAATTATCGGAGAATCTTTGGCGTTCAATTTATGTTTCAGGTATACAAGGATTTCTGCATAATCGGCAAGAGCTTGTGCTGAGCTGAAATATCCACGAACATTGGGGTCGCTTAGTGCTTTGTCGAGTGTCAACCCATACGGGATTGATTCACCATAAAATCGATGCTGCAAGATTTCAAATTTACATTCGTAAATTGCTCGTATAAATAAATATGCACGCCAAACATAAGGGAAAAAGAACGTACAACAAGGCAAATGATATGGGGCATTTTTATTACCTCTATACAGACCAAAAGCGCCCGAAACTGAGCTGCATTATCTGTCAGGAACCCGACACTATGATTGTCGATGGCTTCTTCTGCACCAAGATAAGCGAAGATCGGGGCATTCGCGCCACCCCAGTGGTTGAAATTGATCACATATCTTTGTTTGAAAGTAGTGTAACTTTCAGGCCTGTAATCAAAATGATCGAGGGTTTGATTGTAAAAGGAAGTCTGGAAGTCCTCTGATAAGGTGGAAGCTCGAACTGCTTGTTTAGGATCTTGAATAAATGTCTGGCGGCGTACGCTCAGCTTCGGAATACGGTGACCATCTAAGGTCTCTCCGGCAGCAACACAAGCTGAAAAAAGTATCAGAATGATCAGAAGGCTATAATGCGATGAAGACGTGGTAGGGTGTCTGGCCGTTGCTCGGGGGAGAAGAGGAGGATCCTTGTGATGTTTTTTTGGCGTCAACTGCTTCACCTTTATATACATGAACCCACGATGCCAGTTTGCACAATTATTTTTTATGTGAAATAACATCAAAACTGTTAAAACATGTTTCGAGTTTGAGCTTACTTAATCAACTTACCCGAATCAAATTATTTATAAGTCAATACGTGATTTGATATTTCCACGGCAGCGTATTGGTTGGTCTTTGATCGCGAAGAGGACCAAGAAAAGCAAAATAATATAAAAGGAAAGAAAAGTATGGTTGGATTTTGTTTCTTAATCCTTAGTCGGCATGGACTTTTTGACCAGTCCTATTTGGGACTTTCTCTGATGGTGTCATATGTAAACCAATTCAAGGGTTTCTCTTGGGCATGCCTTGCTTGCGTGATATATTGCTGCAAGCGGGCTGTTGATGAGAAAAGCAGCGTAGTCCTCATACCGTCCTCGTCCAGAAAAAGAGGAAAAAAAATCTTGAAGTGCCGTTCCGATCGAGTGCTCAGGTGGACTTTTCTTTGCGGAATTCTATCAATAATTTTAGTATCAAGTCAGTTAAATCTTGTAGTAAGATTTGTGAATTTTTTCGTGAGATTGAGAGATTATTTCGTTGGGAAATTCGGGGCTAGATATTGCGTGAGTTATTAGGTGTAATTGTGGCTTGGAAAATGCTAAGGGTGTTTGACTGATTCAAGTGTAATTGCAATTTTCATTGTCTCATTTGATTTATAATAGAATTCGTTGCTGCTTTTCCTATAGATGTAGGTCACTACGATCGAACCACGTAAACCTGATATATAATTTATTTCTTTATTTCATTTATTTTATTGTTCGATCGCTTGTTTTCGCAATAAAAACGACGCGAAATCAGGAGAATAAAGGTGACAGCTCGAAATCCATGTGGGTTCGAAATTATAAGAAACAATATTAGAGGTTGTAATGCTCATCATTAGTCGACATAAAAGCGCTGACCGGCCGTGTAGGATCTTTTATGAATATTCGGCGGAGTATGCTTAGCTTTGGAATATTGCAATCATCCATGTTCTCTCCGGTAGCAACGCACGCTAAGCTCAGTATCAGAATGACTAGAAGGCTATAATGCGATGAAGACATGTTATGGTTTTTGGTCATTGCTTAGGCTAAAGGATGCATGCGAAGGGAAGGGTTTTCGTGATGTTCCTTGGCGTTAACTAGTTCACCTTTATATAGCAACCCCTGATCCCATTTTGTACTATTATTTTCTATGCGAAATTAAGTCGGAACAATTCAGCATCAGGATAATGACTATAGGTGACATAGCTCAAAAACCATATGAATTTTATTACAAAATTAAAAGAAAGAATAAAAAGGTGGTAATGATTTGTGTAGTCAATGGTTTCATATTATTTATGTAATACACAACCCTTGACTTTATAAGAGACTAGTACTCAAACCTGTATTTATATATTTAGATTGCCTTAATAACTGATTATGCCGTTAGCTGATTCGTGTTCTTACTGTTTGACTAAAAGTCCTTTCAAACGCTCAAATGGAATACGATTGCCGTTACTAACAAGGATGAGGACGGAAAATTGGGATAATTTATTGTTTACGACAAAGTCTTCGGTAGACGATCGAATATTCAGCTTTTATTCCGTAAGGTGCCCAGAGATCACCACTTAATTAATAAGTTAGGAACTATCCGGTTATAAACCGTGAAAATGCATAAATAATATAATCCTAGAGTATAAGACCTGAACACGGTTTGGCAAAACATAGATGTAGAAACAAATCGGAAAAAAACCTTCTGAAAATGGGAAAATAGGCATCCCAAGTTATCACTAAGTTTTAATTTTTTTGGCCAATAAGTGCTTATTTAAATTTAAAAAACTTGTGCGACCTTATGCTTGCGCACTGCGGCTGAACTTTTTAATTTCCAGTGGGGTCATAGAAACCTAATATCATTTCTGTACTATGTTGGTTCGCTTTTTGCCGCATCAATTCATAAATGGCATTTCAAATTCCAAGAAAATTATCCAAAAAATCTTAAACCATCAACTCAATCTCTAGTAATCCACAACTAAATCCATAAATTATTTCATATATCACAATGAATTTCCCAAACCAATTCAAAATCCATTTCATAAACCAATTTACAACTCAAGCATTTGATATATAAATATCAAGCACCTTTCTAAACCACATTCATAAATCATAAGCTTTTAAAGATTCTTTCATAAAAGCTTTTACAAACCATTTACAAGCAATCATTTAAGTTGAAGTCAAAAGATGATTTCCCTTTTCAAACAAAAAAACAACAGTAAAGGCTCGATCTTGTTTTATGCAAGAAAAGATGCTATATATTAACTCATAGCATATTTAATCCATAAGTTTTTCAAAACATGAGTTTAAAACACAAAAAAGAAATAATATCACTCACCCGGAAAAAGAAAAGAAAAAACCGAAAACCAACCTATAGTGATTACTCGAGCCGACGCACATGCATTCCTATTAATTAATCAAAAAACGACATTAAAAACCAAGTAATACACAACTCTAACAAACGACTCTACTAAGCCACGTTTAATCGTGAGAAGATCTGATCGCTGATTGATAATTGTTGTTAGGAAAATTCCTTATGATGTTTTAAAGATGACAAAATAAATCAAAGGCTACTAACGTTTTTAATAGTTAAGTAATAGACCATGCGGATGATAAAACATGTAAATGATATTGTCAAAGTCTATAGACGGCCAGAAGACAAACTCTATGCTGAAGCTGAACTTATTCAGACTGTGTTTAGACCTTAAAGCTAAATTTGTTCAGAAACAGAATATGTTCAGATTCAGATTGTAAAGTCTATTGTTCTTAGACTTTACATCCGTAATGAGACAGAACGTAACACAAGCCCTAAATGTATAGCGACTAGCGATCTGGTTTGAATTCCACATCAAGATTGATTTGATTAACTCAATCTAATTGATTGACGATTTGATGTTGAAGACAAGAACTTTCTATACGAAGAAGCTCTACTTATGGAAACTAAGATTCTATTTGTATGGGCGATCATAATCAATTTGGGATGCTACTTTTGTCACTCAACGGTTATCAATCTTCTAGATGGAAGACGATCCTCTAGATATTGTCCAACGGCTAGTTTGGAAGTTGAGGAGTATTTAAGGAGATCAATGACCGATGAGCAAGCAAAAGATGGAGCGTAGAATTTATAATCTCAAAGTCTGAGGGACCTTAGATCATGCACTTGTCTTTGTTGAGCTTAAACGTTTGTGATCGTGAGAGAAATACCAAAAATAGTGACTTAGTGAAATAGTGTGATCTACTACTAAGTGTTTGCACTCAAAGTTGTAATATCTTGTTGATTGCATAGTAGAATTCAGCTAGAAGGCTGTTAGCGTGGGAGAGTGGATGTATGCTTGATCTAAGCCAAACCACTATAAATCTTGTGTTCTTATTCTCTTCCATGAACTCCTTTATTTTGTTTGTAGTTGCCAAAGTCTGAACTCGCTCAAAGTCTGTTGTACTTCGTACTCGCTTCAAAAGTCTGTTATTCTTTAAACTCGGTTTCGGAAGAAAAATATTTCTACTGTTCTTTGTGAAAATTTTTCTTCACACCTATTAAACTCCATCTAGGTGTTCATACTAACACTTTCAATTGCAAGTCCACCCACTCGCATTTGATTCTACATTGTCCCTGCTAGAATATGTACTGCCACATCCATTCCCAAAAAGGATATGAAGAATAGGCTATCTTTCATAATGGCAAAAGATCGCTTCAAGTGCAATAAGTTGGCACAAATGGACACTTAAGTGCCAAAACTTACAAAAGTGACACTTAAGTGCAAAATTGAAGAGAAACAGATCACTTAAGTGCCACTCGGCCAAAATTCGGCCAAAATCTTTGACGTGTCAATTTTTTAGCGAAGTGAGTCGTTTTGGTGTTGATGTGGTAAAAAAATTAATTAAATTTAATTTAAAACATTTAAAAATTAAAATTAAATTAAAATAAAATTAAAAAATTAAAAAAATTATTTATAAAAAAAGGACGCCGCGGGTGAGGGTTGAGCCTTCAGCCATCGCCGCTTCCCTGCCACCGCCTGGAAGGGTCGGCGACGGAGGGGGGGAGGGTCGGCCGGGGTCGCTAGGCCCTAGTTAGGGGTCGGCGACCTCGGCCAATCGGTGGCGAGGGTCCTCACCTAGATTCGGCGAGGGTTGGCAGCCCTCGCCTGGCCAGGCCAAGGGTCGCCGCCTGTTGGGGCCCTTGGCCAGGGCCCGGCGACCCCGGCCGACCCTTCCCCCTCTGTTGCTGGACAGGTTGATTCGTCTTGGTCTGTTTCAATTACATGATTTTTTTTTTTTTCATATTAAAGACATGCTCCTTTGACAGGTAGACTTTGCATCTATAAAATACTTCAATAATCTCGTGCGTGTGTATATGATTTTATGAAGGTGTTTAATTCTCAATTGATCAAAATAAGGTATAAGTCCAATGGGGAAATATTTCCAATTTAAGTTCTCAATTATCGAGATTTTTCACGCCGACAAAGTAAGCAAAGTCCAAGACGGACGTCTTCGATGTAAAAGGAAGATAGATCATATAATTGAAGCAAACCCAGACAAAACAACCCATTGCGTAGTACTATTTATGGAGGAGCCCTATCAGAGGACAACATGCTCGACCGTACTATGGAGGACATGGCTTGGGAAACTTAGGCGAAGTCGTAAAAAATACTTCAATAATGTCGTGCATGTGCATATGATTTTATGAAGGTGTTAAATTCTCAATTGATCAAAATAAGGTATGAGTCCTCAATTATGACCAATGGGCAAATATTTCCAATTTAAGTTCTCAATTATCGAGATACTTCACGTGGGCAAAGTAAGCTAAGTCCAAGATGGACGTCTTCGATGTAAAAGGAAGATAAATCATATAATTGAAGCAAACCCAGACAAAACAACCCATTGCGTAGTACTATTTATGGAGGAGCCCTATCAGAGGACAACATGCTCGACCGTACTATGGAGGACATGGCTTGGGAAACTTTAGGCGAAGTCGTAAAAAATACTTCAATAATGTCGTGTATGTGCATATGATTTTATGAAGGTGTTAAATTCTCAATTGATCAAAATAAGGTATGAGTCCTCAATTATGACCAATGGACATATATTTCCAATTTAAGCTCTCAATTATCGAGATATTTCACGCAGGCAAAGTAAGCTAAGTCCTAGACGGACGTCTTCGATTTAAAAGGAAGATAAATCATATAATTGAAGCAAACCCAGACAAAAGAACCTGTCGCGTAGTACTATTTATGGAGGAGTCCTATCAGAGAGGACAACATGCTGGACCCAGCTATGGAGGACATGGCTAGGGAAACTTTGGTGAAGTCGATTTAATGGAGTGACAGGCAAAAAGATCAATCAGCAACCGTGATTCAAGCAATTAGATCTTTTCCGATTATCTTTGGAGTTGTGGTTTGATTTTTTTCTTTAGACTATGAGATCTGGTTGATTTACGATAATGAACTGATTTCTTGCATTACAGCAGAAGATTGCATCTTTGGTGTGGCTGATTAGGCTGATTACGTGGTGCACTCCCATATATTGAGAATGTGCCAACAATTAACCATCGGCTCGAATACCATTTATTAGGAGTAGGCCAAAAAAGTCCGATATCTTAAGAGAGCAGAAATTTGAGCCTGCAAATATATTCAGTTCGACATATCCATTAAAAAATTTAAAACAATGAGTTATAAGCTAATTAAGACATACTAATTATTCCACACTACACTAAACTAATTTTTCAATGTGAGACTTTTTTTATACAACTCACTTGTATATCTCAACAAGAGAAATATGATAATTAGCACCCTATTATCGTAAATGCTGGCAAATTTGGATGTCTATTTCTTGTTTGGATAATGTAGGGGCATGAGCATTGGGACCTAGCTATCTAGAGATCCATAGAATACCTTACTAGTCCAATGAAATGGTTAAATACAAATTTTTGACATGTGCAAATAGCTCTATTGTAGAATAATTTGCACCCAGTTTGTGAGATGTAGATGAAATGATATCTAATTCCTTAGAAGGAAATCCTCAACGCACCAACCAACCAGGCACCAACCAACCAGGCACCAACTCAGGGTTCGGTAAATTTGTATATTACTATGTAGACCCAGTAGGATTTCCTAGTTGTCCCTTAATCCTAAATGCTTCTAATTCACCGAAAACGCGAAAGATAGATGAATAATGTAGCATTATTAGATCCCTAGTCGAGCCTAACTATTATATTCAAAGTTAGACTGGATATATGAGGAAGGGTTAGATATTGGTTCAAAAAACTATGAATAAATGCTCATGTGCAGACAAGCCTAACAGGTAAAATTGGCCCGAAGAACAAATAACTTGTCCAAATGCATCTATTTACACTTTGGGTTGAACAAGCCCATGGCTGTGGTTTGTCATGCCTATGATGACATGACCGAACACCTTGCATCGACGGGAGTCAACCCCGATCAAACCCTCGACCCCTCCCCAACCTAACTAATAAGAAAATAAAATGTATCTCTTGATCTAAGCACCCTAATAAACTTAGCCTAATACAATTAAAGATCACCACACCCTAACAAACAAGGAATTCTTTCATAAGATACTTGTCACGCTTTCACAAAAATTGACCTTGTCCATGGTAATGGAGACGAACATTTCAAGAGTCATGGTACATGCTTTTTGAGCACAACAATTATGCTTACTCCCTTCCTCCTTTCCTTAGCCAAATCATCCCAATGATGACGGGAAGCTTTTCGCCATAGAGCTTGTCCATGATCCCCTCACCAAGATGGTGCGAGATTATGGAACCGGTCCAGGATCTGGTATGTGTCGCTAACTTTCTTCCTCTGCTTTGAAGATCCTCATCCAGTGACATTCTATCAATCTCTATTATTTCCAGATGTTCGATCTTGAAGGACCCTTCTTCATTGACTATGTCTCGAACTTCCTCTAAAGATGCTGTATAATACGGCGCGTTTAAGGTGTCTAGTTTATCTTCCTCAATGAATCCGTAAAATGAGGTTCAAACAAAAATAAGATTGAAAAGTGAAAATGGAAATCATTTTACCATGACACACACTTGATGAAGAAAGAGTCTAATATATATCAAAGTCGAATATTTTTAGCATGGTTAATCTCGTAATGTTTGGAAAGATTCGGTTGTGACAACTACAACTAACTTATTTTTTACCAATAGTAAACATGGATTTCAGAGTCTAATATTGAGATATTGACATGTTACCTGAACTAATAAAAACCTGATCTATAATTGCACGTATATCTCATTTTGATTGTCTATGGACAATACTTTATCCTAGCAATGGACAGATGAAAGTTTGGTGCTCAAAATATTAATTCTAGCTTTGTCTTGCAATAGTATCTACTAATCTAATATGCGCATAGAATCCCTCACCACTTTAATATCCATCTCTTTCCATGTGAGAGCGTATGCAAGTTGAAAAGCTGATTAAGAAAAACTTTACCTCCGAAACCAAAGCAGCAATTGCGTCTGCAAGTTTTTCCCAGATGAAGTAGCTGTCTCGGCTCACAAAGTCCTTATCTTCCCTCCCATTAAGTATCAATATGAGGCGACCGTTATTGACCATCTCTTCACCACGGAACTTCAAAAATATCGAAAAATCTGCTTGGAACTCAGCTAAGTATGTAACATCCCGGGTCCCACCGCGATATTGTCACTGAGTCCTCACGGCTTTAAAACACGTCTCACAAGTTAAGGAACCCAAGCCTTATATACAAGGCCCATGACCCCTCCCTAAGCGATGTGGGACAAGAGGGAGAGGAATCCCTTCCCCTTCCCTTGCGCGCGTCCGAGGACCGGAGGCGCGGACGCACCGCCATCCCTCCTCCCCGCGCACCGCGGCTCGGGTCGTCACAAAGTAGGCCTCCTTCACCACGACGGGGCTGATCTCCGAAATGTAGATTCTTCCCCTGATTAAGAAAAACTTTACCTCCGAAACCAAAGCAGCAATTGCGTCTGCAAGTTTTTCCCAGATGAAGTAGCCGTCTCGGCTCACAAAGTCCTTATCTTCCCTCCCATTAAGTATCAATATGAGGCGACCGTTATCGACCATCTCTTCACCACGGAACTTCAAAAATATCGAAAAATCTGCTCGGAACTGGGCTAAGTAGGCCTCCTTCACCACGACGGGGCTGGTCTCCGAAATGTAGATTCTTCCCCTGTTCAAGGGGACGCCTTCTTTGTTTGTGAGATTCGGTACCTTTCATTTGCTTAAGTTCCAAATTAGTGCAGGATTAAGATGGACTTCTGTCGTGATTATGCCGTGCTTGCTTTACAGCTCCATTTTGGGCATATATGCATAAGTTGAATGAGCCTAAGTCCATCTACTTGAAAACTGTCTGAGCTTATACATCAATAATTGACGTGATCGGTCAAATAGTTCGACAGCTATCTATCTCTGATGATGTTTTCCTTCACATGTTATGTTGTCCAAGAATTAATTGATTAGATGTTGAGTATGCGTCAGTTAAAATTTTGAATGAGATAATGGAGAGATCTGAGCTTAAATCATCTCGCACTCGAAACAACGAAAATTTATCAGTTGATGTAATACATGATCCATAGGGCATGTCGACCTTACATGCATCTCTCACAATGATAGCCATCACAACAATCATTTGAAGCTCACATATATATGCAATCAGATTTACCTGAGATAGTCAATGGACGCTGTAGGAAGAGTGAGCGAGGTGTAAACAGTTGCTACGGAAGAGCCTTCCATGGAAAGAACCTGGAGCTCCCATTATAAAGCACGATAAGCTTTCGTAGCTTTCCGAGAAGTTCGACAAGCTCTTGAACAACGTGTTGAAATCATTCCCAGGAAGATCGTTAAGATAAAATTGGAATTCAGGTGACGGGCAGTTCAAGTGTGTACACTTCTTCTGTACACTCTCTATAACGGTCGACATGAAGGCTACCGTGCAAGGACCCGAAGCACAGCCTAAATCGGCCACGTTAAGAAGCTTGCACGGGAAGCAACCTTCCTCGAGTAGAGAAACCTACCGTGCTCGCTATCGTGGGCTTCGTTACGGACGCAATCTTTTGCTGTAATGCAAGAAACGAACTCATTCTTATAAACCAACCCGATCCCGTATTTTGGAGAAATCATTGAACCCCAACTTCTAATATTATCAGAAAAGGAAATTATATTCCATGAATTGCGATTGGGGATTGATCATGCCTATTTATATCTGAAAGGGGGGTATTAATTGAGTGAAACAAACCGTGTAGGTAGAGGTCTGAGTGTAGCTATGTTCTCCGTCTCCTTTGCTCATGAAGAGAACTCGTTTCACGTCCATGGCGAAGAGATGCGATCACTGAGGTCTTGAGATCGGTTGATATTCCAGGTGTGGATTCCCACTGTCTTCTGCTGATTCCACACTGTTTTGACTGCTTGGCGAATATCCACCAACACTTCATATCGGAAGGGAGAAGAAGAATATCTTTCATGATCAAGAAGACTCGGTCCTCCTTCACTTCGTACTCCGCCCAATCACCTCCACAACTTTTTTTTTGTTTCATTTCCTATCGTAATCGGTCCAACTGTTACTGTCCTTCAAGATAGGGTTACTGGTTCTTTTGACTTGTTCTGCTTTACATAATTTATTTATTTTTTTATATGATAAATGCATTTAAAGTCTTAAAACTTATCACGAAAGTGTAATCGAGATCTAAAACTTTCAAAAAGTCATAATCAATCCTAAAACTTATTACGAGTACGATTGAATCCTAAAACTTTAAAAAAGCATGCATTCAATTTTAAAATCATTAATTTACCCAATCTAAGTCATTCTATTGATCGACATTTTAAAAGCTTTTTGGTGACTTAATTACACTTTCGCGATGCTTTTGACTTAATTGCATATCAAAATTTTAGGACTCAATTAAACTTTTGTGATAACTTTTAGACCTCGATTGCTCTTTTTGAAAGTTTGAAGACTCAATTGTGGTAGCAAGCTCGTCGAAGCGGTGAAGAACGACTCTAGATTTTCCCTTGATCGGAGCTCCGGAATCAAGGATAAAACTCCGACAACAAGGCTCCCCTTTGCTTGAGAACCTCGATATACCAACTTCCTCTCTCCCGGCCTCTACGGAATATCTTTCTCTTTGCTCTCTCCAATCTCCACGCTCACCGCACTAGGAGAAAGATCTCCTCATAAAATGTCGCCACGAAACTCGACAATCTATGCAAAAATCCATCCCAGCGACGACAACCCATTTAGGGTTTTTGCCCAATGGAGGGCTCTAATTCCAGTGTTAAAAAAACAGAGGAGATGCAGATATGTAGTGTTGAAAACAAAGAAGATGCAGATATACACAAGAGTAGCGTTAAAAACAAAGGAGAACAGAAAAGATACTAATATACACAAAAAAACAGAGGAACCATCTGCAGAACCACACCCATAAAAACTGACGCCATAGCCTTTATATAGGCTTTACACAAACAAATAACCACCACAGCTCACTAACTTCACACGTACAGCAACCAATCCACATAATAGAAGTGCTTAATAAACTATTAACACATAAAAAAACAAACCAGAAACATTGACTCGTTCAACACTCATTCCTATGAACTCCCTTTTGCCTCGCCCTATTCTGTTTTAAGGAAGAACCGAATTTGGTGTCTCTAGATATTGAGTGCTTTCTTTTAAACTGGATTGTTGCTTGATGTCGAGCATTCCTTGGTGAGGTTTTTTGGTCTAGACACAAGTTCGAGTTCAAAAAACGTTCGATATCTTCCACGCTCACCATATGTTTGACAAAATGACCCTAAGGTGAATTTGTGACCACGACGCCCTTTCTTTTGAGTTCGAAGCACGCTAGTGTGGCTGGCGTGCTATGGATCATCTCATTCATTATTAAGTATGTTTTTATGAAATTTTTGCTCATCAATCAATGTGCCGTGGCCTTCCCTTGTGTTGTTTTTTTCCCATGTTTGTTTATTTCAATGATTTTCCATGGCAGTCAGTGGCGCAGGGTAACTCATCTCGTCCTTGGCAGCCATGGTCGCATTGGGTGTTGGTACAAGTTGGTCTCTCCAAATCGTGGGTTGGTTGTTCGCCGTGGGTTGCTTCGTGGATATTGGTGACGGCTTCGGATAGCCAGCATCCGGGATATGAGTTCAGCCACCAGGGAGGCCCGTTGCCGAGGTTCCGCAACGTGGCCATCGATAAAAGTCCAAGGCCGTCGGAGTTGGAGCATGGTCAGGCCGAGCGGGGTCAATCGCTCATGGATGGTGCGAAAGGAGGCTGCTAGGGCATAAAGGGCCTAAATGGTAGCTAGGCTTAGGTTTATTTTAAGGGATCTTGAGCAGATTTCTGTCACAATAGAAGTTGGGCCTGGGTGGGCTCAGTGGAAATAGAGAGCTGCGTTGGATTTAATTATGCCATAAAAGGTTTAGGGCTTAGTCGGGCCGGGGTGGATGTTTTAGCCTTTTAGGTGGATTAGGGTTTTGGGGTTTAGTTTAGGTTTGTTTTAGGGCCTATGCCGAATTAGGCTCAGTGTGGGAATCCCCCTGTGAATTGGTCCAAACGAGAAGGCCCTGATTCAGGCCCGAGCCCGGTTCGGGTCCCTTTTTCGAATAAAAAGTTAAAAATAACAAATTAATCTAAAATTTCTAAAAAATATTTTTTTCTGAATTCATGAGAAAGCTTAAAAATAATATTCATGGGTAGTTTTTCTCTCAACATTGTGGGAAAATGGTTATTAAAAAAATCGCTAAAAAATTGAACAAGTCTTTAGGATTCTACCTTAAGATTTCAATTGCCCTTAAAGACAAATGCCCTTGGTTGTGCATCATCATTGTGTTGATTTTGGCTTCCCTTTAATCTAGTTAGAATGACATCCATCTTTTTCCTAAGTGTTAGGTTTTTGCTATCCCATGCAATTTATTTAATGCTTTCCTCGGTTATTGATTGTTATGTTAATAATTGCGCATCCACATAATCACCTCATATGGATAAAATATTTCGGATTGCTTAATAATATTTTTAAAATCAACAAGATTAGGTACCAAAAGAGATACTACTTAATTAATTAGTGTAATCAAGTCTCCATTCCTAAATTTTTTATTTACGTAGGAAGTGAGGCACACTTTCATGCCTCATTTGGTTTTTAGTCAACTATAATAGATTAATAGCGACTCATTTTTAGAAAATTTTCATATTGTCAATTTGAATACACGACGTCGTGTGAGATATGGACTTGGGAGAGATCGCGTCTAAATCGTGGGTTGTCGGCCTATCCTTCAAGTAATACCACTAAACCTATTTCCCTTTGTACTGAAGGTAGGTTGCCGCACATACTCGCAAGTCTTGAACTTGTTGCTTAAGTTTGAAGTGTCATTAGGCTCTTGAGCATTTCTATCAATCTCTGACCATGAGTCTTCCATAGTTCGGTAGCAAGTCTTACTAGTTTCTTGTGCAAATTACTAAGGTTCAAGACAAATTATCCATATTTTAAGCTTGTATGTCTTACTCACGTAAAGTTTAGTTTCGAATAACTACACCCTGATTCTCTTGTTGCCATGTTGTGGGAGACATGAATATGAGTACTCATGACTTACCTTGTGCACGTAAAATTGGAAGATAGGGATATCTCGTCAACCAATACATATGCTTCGGACTCTCGAAAAGTGTTGCACACTCCTTTATTAGAACAAAGCAAAAAGAGAAATTACGGATGTAGTTACCTTGAAATCCTTGGTGACTACGGAAAAGCATGCATCTTGCGGAGTAATATCATCAAAGTACAGTATTGGAGCAGAAGAGGCTAGAGCTCCGAGCACCACGTGTGAATTATTTTAGTCGGAACCACAAAACTAGCACTAAAATTTGCATTAACTATTAGAATTCAAGAACTTAATATAACGATAGGATATATCTTTTTCTCGTTAAACTGAAAAATAAAGGGCACTTAAACTTGTCATTTTCACAACATAATCATACCATTGGCTTTTTACATATTCAACTGAGAACAGATATCAAAACCTGTTAAAGTTCTCACAGACCCTTTCTTTATTATTTATTTCTGCTATACACAGGTGCAATAAGTTCGGAACGAGATTCAATATTATCCTTTTTGCCATGCACAAATATCGATAGATAAACACCTATCAAACTTAGGGTGCATTCGGTAACGCTTCTATTCTCGGGAATAATTTCTAAGCATTTTAAGCCATTTAGTAACTGTCCAAAATTTCAATTCCCGGAATAGAATTACATTTGATATCGTGCTCAAAATTTCTACTTCAAATCATTTTCTTTTAATTTTTAAATAATTTGATTACTTTTTTCCTTTTGTTCTTTATTCTTCTTCTTCTTCAAGCTATTGGTCGCCGACCTTGGGATGACTAGCAACCGGCGACTGGCCAGACGAGGGTTGACGACCTCACTAGAGTGTCGTCGACCCTTGGCGAGGACGTGCCTCATCACCGAGCCTTGCCGACAACCAGGTGAGGCTCGGTCGAGCCATGGCTGGGTAAGCCTTGCCCAGCCAAAGCGAGCCTTGCCAGTGGCTAGGCGAGCCTCCGACGAGCTCGCCGGACCGGTTGCTGGCAACCGGCGGTGGTGGGCGGTGGACAGCGGTGGACAGCAATTGCGGCAATGGTAGCAAATGAAGAAGAAGAAAAAGGGAAGAAGAACAAGAAAAAAGAAAAGAAAAGATAAAAGATAGTTGCTTGATTTTAGAATTGTTTCCGAGAATAAAAATCAATTTTTTTACTTCTCTATTCTGTTTCAAATCTACTTTTGGGAATAAAAATATAGAAATTTGTTCCTGAAAATAAAAATTTTACCACATGCATTTTCATTCCAAACCTGCATTCGGGAACAAAAGAATGAAAATTGTTACTATTTGGCAAGTTATCAAATAGAGCCTTACTTCCTCCGTATGATCCTCCCACCACAATAACCAGAGATTTACTAGCATTTCGTTCCTCCTTAACGTGCATTATGATGGCTGCATAATCGGCTAAAGCTTGGGCCAAGTCAAAATACCCAAAATTTTTTGCATCTTCGAGAGCTTCTTTGAAGCTTATCCCAAGTGGAATTGATTCATCACAATACAAGACAAATTCCACAATCAGAGGTAGACATAATTCATGTACGCGACAAAAGTGTTGATGTTTCTGATGTTTTAATCATTCTGCTGGTTCATCCCTTTTGTATGCCCTTTATATTTGGTTTCGCATGATGATTCGACATTACGAGAATGACGAGGCGGCTTGGCTCGAAGTCAATTCGGGTTGCGGGAGGACAAAAAGGAGACAAAAAAAGAATAGTTAGGCTCGAAGTCAATTCGGATTTCAGGCGGCTCACCTGGAAAATATAAGTTTTTAGACATGATGGTGCGATGTGTACATACCTTGTAATCCGAATATTACTTCCCCGCCTCGTCAAATATACGAACGTAGAATGTTTTTTGAGTGGAAAAAAAAAACGTTTTGTTGAATAATCCTACCAGGAAGTCGCCTTAGAAAACTCACTCTAATATGGATAAAGGAACCAAAAAGTTTCGTTGGCTAATCCTACCATGAAGCTTCAAGAGATTTCTAATTATTCAAACACGTCTTCAAGTTGGTGGAAAGTCCAAATCGAATCCTTCCAAAATCCACATCTTTTTTCTGTGTTTCTTCGGTATATCAACAATTATTCACATGCAGATATACAGTCAGGATCGATGAAGAAGAAAAGCACGAACCAAGTGACTCACATCATAGGACAATATCTTCTTCGTCGATATAGCTAATCCACCGCTCACATTAACGTCAGAGGTCGACGACAGTGAATTTTTGTGCGATTATCAAGTGATTATGAGACTTTAAGCTGTATGCGTCGGCAGCGGACAGAGACGACGACTGCGACATTAGTCCCACGGAAACATTGATTTAGATCGCGAACGAGTCTCGCCCTTCAATCAATTCCCAGATTCCCTCTTGCTTCATGTTGGCATGCTGGTCCCATCACCCATGCACGTGAGGCACGAGCAAGTACATTTATCTAATAATTTCTTGACCAGATTATTTCGAGTACCAAAAATGAAGTATTTGTCCTTGATGGCACGGAGAATTAAAAGGAGAACGGATCTAGACTTAAAAAGTTCTAGGGGTTACCAAGAAGCTGTAGATGACTCCGATTTATATCTAGTGCTATAGGTCTATCAAAATGGGTTTTAAATTTATTTATTAACTCAAAATTACTTAAATGGGTTGTTATAGATAAAGCCAAATATTTGTTTTTAGGGGCTTTTTTGTTTTTTCTATTAGATTTCCTTTTAGGTTAAAAGTGATACTTTTATATTAGCAATAAAAAAACCCCTAGCCGTCAAGACACCGAAAAGGAAATAGAGAGGCAAGAAAAGAGATAAGAAAAAAGTGAGTTTTTTCTGAGAGTTAAAATCTCTTTTCGTACTCGATCTTGGAGAAGATCGTCGTTGTATTCCAACTTTTCTCGAAGTCTAGTGGATTCGCAGAGTGCCTCCGCGCGGAGACGTAGCTCAGGTTTGGGTGAACTTTGATAACAAATTTTCTAGTGTGTTCATCTGATTCTGCTATTTTATTACTATATTATGTCTAGTGAATTGTTTGCGAGCGTTATTTTTCTAGAATCGACGTGCGATTTCGTAACAATTGGTATCAGAGCCTGGGTTGGCTAATTGAGAACATCGAGGGTTTTTGGTGACGTTCGATTGAAAGCAAATGGGATGGCAGAAGATAAAATCAAAATCGATAAGTTCAATGGGGAGGATTTTGGATAGTGGAAACTACAAATAGAGGATTATCTTTATCAAAAAGATCTCTATGCACCACTTGAGGGTTGGAAACCCGAGATGGCGGAAGTGGATCCGACAATAGAAGCTGGATGGAAAATTCTTGATCGAAAGGCATGGGTATCACATCGCGAAAGCAAAAACTGCAAAAGAAGCCATGGATATTCTAACAAATATTTTTGAGAAGTCGTCTACATCAAATCATGTATTTTTGCTGAAGAAACTAGTTAATATGAAGTTATTTGATAGAGGTTATGTGGCAGTGCATATTAATAGTTTCACGCAGGTCACGGGTCAATTAGAATCCGCAGGCATAAATTTAGATATGAAGCTTCAAGCTTTATTATTTTTATGTTCTCTTCCAGAAAGCTACAATACCGCAATGCAGGGAATTTCGAGCACCATGAAGGATGATTTAACTCTTGATGATGCTATGAGTAGTATCATGGATGAAGAGATGCGAAGGAAAGTCTCCGGTGGAGATAATTTTTCAGCATCTACATCTTCAACGGCACTTGTAGTGAAGAACCGTGGAAGAAGTAAAAGTAGAGGAAATTTCAGCGGGCGTGGCAGATCGCAATCAAGAGGTAAGAGACAGGTTGTAAAAGATGAGTGTTGGTTTTGTCACAAAACCAGACACCGGAGATTTCAGTGTGAAGCCTACAAAAAGAAGCAGCAAGATGAGAATCAAGGTGCTAATGTAGTTAGTGATGGATCTTTGCTAGATAACTTGTGTTTGTCTGCAGGGTTTGACTTGACAACAGATAAATGGTTTATTAATTCTGGCGCTTCTTTTCATTACACCTCGCAAAGAGACATATTTGATGATTATGCCAGTGGAGATTTTGGATAAGTGGTTGTGGGAAACGGCCACATGTGTTCAATTGTTGGGAAAGGAACCGTGATTGTGAACATCCCAGGTGGAGGACGTCTAATTTTGCGTGAAACTAGGCATATTCCGGAATTAAAGAAAAATCTGATTTCAACCAAGAAACTTGACCAAAAAGGTTTGGTAATAACTTTTGGCTGCGGAGAGTGGAAGATAACCTCAGGGGTAAGAGTAGTAGCAAAGGGAAAGTGTACAGGTACACTTTACCTTCTCCAAGGAGACAATATCAGTGATATGGTTGCAACTACAATGGCTATAAGTAATTTATCTACTCTTTGGCATTATCATTTGGGACATCTTGGTGAAAAAGGTGTAAAACAGTTACACTCGAGAAAATTACTCCCAGGTTTGCAAAAAGTTGAGTTAGATTTTTGTGAGAGTTGCATTTATGGAAAACAGAAGGCTGTTAGTTTTCAATTGAATGGGCGACAAAATAAAGGCCAGAAGCTAGAGTTGGTTCATACTGATGTATAAGGACCTGCTTAGGAACTCTCTTATGGTGGTAAGAGATATTTTGTCACATTCATTGATGATGCAACAAGAAAGACCCTGCTCTTAAAGAAAAATCAGAAGTATTCGGGATGTTCAGAATGTGGAAGACCATGGTAGAAAAAGAAACATGTTATCAGATTAAAGCTTTGAAATCTGATAATGGTGGTGAATACATGAGTAAAGAATTTGCAGAATATTTGAGTCGAGAGGGCATACATGGGTTAAAGACTGTTCCTAAAACTCCTCAAGAGAACGGTGTAGCTAAAAGGATGAATATGATTATTCTAGAACGTACGAGATGCATGAGACTACACGCGGATCTCCCGCTACACTTATGGGCTGCCATAGTTGATGTAGCTGTTTATCTTATCAACAGAAGTCCATCTAGTGCGTTGGATGGAGAAATACCACAAGAGCAATGATCAGGTAAAAAGATTAATTATTTACATCTAAAGGTGTTTGGTTGTATTGCATATGCTTTGATTGACAGGGAGGATAGGAAAAAACTTGATGCTAAGTCCCAGAAGTGCGTCTTTATCGGATACGGTGGCGATAAGTATGACTATAGGCTTTGGGATTATGAGAATAACAAAGTTATCCGCAGTCGCAATGTGGTATTCCATGAAGAAAAGATGTACAAGGATCGTCAGATAGAGACAGAGCATGAGAAGGTAGTACAACCAAAATATGTTGAATTAGACACAATGCCCATGAAGATGTTTCCAGTAGATCAAAGTTCACTTGAAAGAGAGGTTCAATATGAGCCTATTATCAGTGAAGAGGTAGTTCAAGAAGAACGCAGCGATTCGGAGCAAATGAATGACCCTGAAGTACCTATCTTGAGAAGCTCTACATGTGTGAGAAAGCCAAAGGTAATTTTTGATCCATTAGCTAATACTATTCTGAGCCATGTCTTATATACAGATTCGGGAGAACCGGAGACTTACGATGAGGCAAAGGCAAACACGTCTCACTTGCAGTGGGAGTGTGCTATGAAAGACGAGATGAGCTCGTTACATTTTAACAAAACTTGGGAGTTGACCAAGTTGCCCACAAAAAAAAGCTTTATTAAACAAATGGGTGTACAGGGTTAAGAATGAAGCAGATGGTAGTATTAGATACAAGGCGAGACTTGTAGTCAAGGGCTTTTCTAAAAAGAAGGGATCAACTACTCCGAGATATTTTCACCCGTAGTGAAAATGACATCAATTAGAGTTCTCACGAGTATAGTTGCAAAGGAGGATCTTCATCTTGAGCAGTAGACGGAAAAACAATGTTTTTACATGGTGACTTAGATGAAGAATTATACATGGCACAACCTAAGGGTTTTGAAGTCAAAGGTAAGGAGCACATGGTATGTCGCTTGAAGAAAAGCTTGTATGGCTTGAAACAAGCTCTGCGGCAATGGTACTTAAAATTTGATGGTTTTATGCAAGAAAAAGGATTTGCACACCGTGAGTCTCGATCACCGTGTTTATTTTCGCAAATATGATGATGGTGACATTGTGTATCTATCTTTATATGTGGATGACATGCTGGTGGCTAGTTCCAATATGAAGAGAATCGTAGAAGTGAAAAAGATGTTATCATCACAGTTTGCTATGAAATACTTAGGAGAGGCCAATAATATTTTAGGCATGAAAATCATCAGGGACAGGAAAAATAAGAAATTATGGTTGTCGCAGGAAGACTATGTGAACAAGGTATTAAAGAGATTTAACATGGATAAGGCAAAACCGGTTGCAAATCCTTTAGCGAGTCATTTCAAACTTTCCAAGGATATGTGTCTAAGCACTCAGGCTTTGAAAGATGAGATGGCGGTAGTTCCATATGCATCAGCAAAGGGGGAGTTTGATGTATGCCATGGTGAGCATGAGACCGCACATTGCACAAGCAAAGGGGAGTTGTGAGTCGATATATGTAGAACCTGGTAGAGAGCATTGGAATGCAGTTAAATGGATATTGAGATATCTAGCAGGTACTTCCAATTACTCACTTTGTTATGGTGGCACATCTCTAGAGTTGCAGGGTTATGTAGATGCAGATCATTCGGGTGATCGAGATAGTGGTAAGAGTATCATTGGATATGTCTTTACAGCTTGCAGGTACAAAAGAGTGAGTTGGGTATCTCAATTACAAAAAGTAGTGGCTTTATCGACAACAGAGGCAGAATATGTAGCGATTACAGAAGCCTCCAAGGAAATCATGTGGTTACAAGATTATATGGAGGAGTTACATCGAAAACAACCAATCAGTACACTGTGGAGTGATAGTCAAAGTGTAGTGCACTTAGCAAAGAATGCAGCTTATCACTCAAGGACTAGATATATTAAGAAGCGTTATCACTTTATCAGGTCAGCATTGAAAGATAATGAGTTAAAGCTACAGAAGATTGATGGCTCGAAGAATCCAGCTGACATGATGACCAAGGTAGTAGTAGACAGAGAGAAGCATATTTTCTGTACTACTACCATTGGTATTACTCAATGTTGATTGATGAGGAGTATCGTAGAGGCACAAGTTTTTCAGCTACTATTTTTAAAAAAAGATGGATACAAAGTTGCTTGGTGCTTGGGTATATTTGTCTTCAAGTGGGAGACTGTTATAGATAAAGCCAAATATTTGTGTTTAGGGCCTTTTTTTGTCTTTTCTATTAGATTTCCTTCTAGGTTAAAAGTGATACCTTTATATTAGCGATAAAAAAAACCCTAGCCGTCAAGATGCTGAAAAAGGAAATAGAGAGGCAAGAAAAAGAGAGAAGAAAAAAGTGAGTTTTTTTTCTTAATGAGGGTTCTCAATCTCTTTGTACTCTGATCTTGAGAGAAGATCGTCATTGTATTCCAACTTTTCTCGAAGTCTAGTGGATTCGCAGAGTGCCTTTACGCAGAGACGTAGCCCAGGTTTGGGTGAACTTCGATAACAAATTTTCTGGCGTGTTCATCTGGTTCTGCTATTTTATTACTATATTATGTCTGGTGAATTTTGCGAGCGTTATTTTTCTGGAATCGACGTGTGATTTCGTAACATGGGTCATATATGGGCACTCTAAATTTGAAGGGCCTAATCTAAATGGATTGTAAAATAAAAAGCCTAAAATAAATGAGTCTAAATGGGTTCTAAGGTCAACCCACTTTTAACCCATTTAAAATAGGGCATAAATTCTCTTTACTCTCTCTTCGACTATCTCCAACTCCAGTATTTATCTACTTCGTCTCCCCCTCCAAGCCAAGCAATCGTCCCCAACCTCCGTCGCTCTTGAAGGCCATGAAAGCTACGATGAGCGGTCGAAGCAAGAATCGAAAGCCACTCTAGAGGGGGAGGACCCTCAGCATTGAGCCCTCCAAGCCGTGCAGGCACTAAAGTAGTTGAGTAACAAGGACCCGTGGTCGCTCAAGCTGGTTCGCGGCTCCGCCTTTGAGTGCCTCCTGAAGCACAACATGATCTCGATGCTCCGTGAGCTGCTTCAGTAGAGCCGGTGTGATTTGGCCCTCAAGGTGCTTGTTCTATTGCTTTATTTGTCACGGGTCTTGCGATCCATTGTAGGTTCTCGCACTCGTGAATGAGTTGCGACTGGATGTCTTTGTTATGCTTTTCGCTTGTAGCTTTAATTTCGTTAGTTTTGTGTTTGGGAGTCGGATTGACTCTAGGCCTCTTTGGAAGAAAATGCAATTGCCCTGTTTGCCCCTTCCGAGCTCTTCAATCACATATTCTCTCTTGTGCAATGGACGTCGGTGAGGGTGATACGTGATGGGGACGCTGGAGAATATGTGGGAGGCATTTCAATTAGACCATGTCTTCGCGTTCTAACCTGCGGATAAGTAATGTAATTGATGCATGTTAGGGAAATCCCTTATGATGTTTTGAAGATGACAAAATAAATCAAATGCTACTAACATGTTTAATGGTTAAGTAATAGACCATACAGATAATAGAACATGTAAAGGATATTGTCAAAGTCTCGAAGATGGCCGAAGACCGAACGTAACATATGTCCAAAGTATATTATGAAGATTTTCAGACTTCGTGTCAAAGTCTGAAGACCGCGACTTTAGTGTCAAAGTCTGTTCTACATCAAGTCTCAACTCGACTAATTCCGATCGAACGTGAATGCTTTGAACCAAAAGACAGATTCTATGATGAAGCTGAACCAAGATAGACTCTATCTTCGAAGCCGAACCGGGTACATACCTTAAAGCTAAATCTGTTCGTAAGCGATATGTTCGCACCAGATTGTAAAGTCTACAAACTCATATTGTAAAGTCTACAGACTCAGACTTTATATCCAGATTCGATGAAACGTAACTCAAGCCCAATCATATAACGGCTAGTGATCTGGTTTGGATTCCACATCAAGATTGATTTGATTGATTCAATCTATTTGATTGACGATTGGATCTTGAAGACAAGAACTTTCTATACGAAGAAGTTTTACTTATGGAAATCAAGATTTCGTTTGTATGGGCGATCGGAATCAATTTGGGATTCTACCTTTGTCACTCAACGCTACAAATCTTCTAAATACAGAGCTGTCTAATGGGTATATTGGAAGACGATTCTCCGGATACTATCCAACGGCTAGTTTGGAAGTGGAGGAGTATTTAAGGAGATGAAGGACCGATGAGCAAGTAAGAGACGGAGCGTAGAATTTATAATTCCAAAGTCTGAGCGATCTTTGTTCATACACTTGTCTTTGGAGAGCTTAAACGTTTGTGATCGTGAGAGAAATACCAAAAGAGTGACTTAGTGAGATAGTGTGATCTACTACTTAGTGTTTGCACTCGAAATTGTAATCTCTTGTTGATTGCATAGTGGAATCCAGCCAAGAAGGCTGTTAGCGTGGGAGAGTGGACGTAGACTTGGATTAAGCCAAACCACTATAAATCTTGTGTTCTTATTCTCTTCCCTAACTCATTTATTTTACTCAAAGTTTATTTTATTCCGCATATACTTGCCAATATTTATACTAGCACTCTCAATGCATAGCTCTAATTTCATGACTTGGAAAATCACTCAGTCTTTTGATGCTTACATGCTGAATCCTATAGCTGTGGAAGGTTACCTCCCAATCCTACGAGAGAATCCACTTTTCTTTTTGCTTTGACGAGAATTTACGGTCAGGGTTGATCTTCTGAAGATAATTGGGCGTGCTTTAGTTCTATTTCTTAATTAAATCACGTAGAAGGATCAACCTTTTCTAGATGAATCCCTATCATTTTGTTATTTACCCAGCCAACTACCTTTCTTTAACCTAAAAAGTTAAAAAAAAAAAAAATGAATACTTCCCCGAAAAGAATCACACTACCTTTTTTCTTATTTACTGAGAATCATGCTTCAACTTTAAAAACAATTTTTATATCAAAAGCATACTTTCTTGAAAAGAAGCTTTGGCATTTTATACGTATCGCGAGCACATTACAAAATCATTACAATCTAGAAGAGGGCAAGAAATACATGGAGTTGAATGGTCAAGCGACGGGCAATCATTGCAAGTTAGCGTCATCCCTATATTCATCAACGGGACAAATATAATCCCAAATCTGTACTGTTTACCCTAAAAAATGACAAACTTTTGATTATTATCGACAACTGATTGATTTAGTTGATGAGAATAAAATTTGATCATTTATGAAGAGAATCATAGATAAGTTGAGGAGAATTGACAACTCATCAATAAAGTTATCTACGACACATAACATGAAGTTATTGATGAGAACCTTGAAATTATGAAATCATTGATATTGATGTCAAGCAATCGAGGATAATCGCTGGACGGTTATTTTTATTGCTACTACTTTAGGATTGTCGTAATTTCTTATAAATAAGTATTGCTATAATAAGAGACCACAGAGTAACTTCTCCTAGCCACAGAAATTTGTAATCTCTGTTTGTAACGTCAATTGTAGACTTTAAATAACCACATCATACTCTTTATAAACCTTTGAGCCCCCTCCCTAACAAATAAACAAAACTCATAATCTTTCAATAACCAAGTTTATCTAATTCATATTATTCTTGTCAACAATTATGTGGCCAATCAAAATATTTCACAGAATGGACCTCCTGTTGGGCCAATTCCAAATGGGTATATTGTGACGCCTTATGATGCATTCTTCCCTCCAAATGTAGGAAATTTTTCCATATAGGCCAAATATGCCACTTAGCCCTAACGTCAACAATCCGAATCAAGATCGACCTTTGAGTAGTAATCCTAGGGGGCAAGAAGGTCAAACCCATTAACCTATCTATCCTGAATCTAAGGGGCAGTAAGATCAAGTTTATCGATTCATGAATCGAGACCAAGTGGCTGAAAAAGTGATACAACAAATAGGTGCTGACAGAGGGGTTATTAGGCCTCTTTATAGACTTGCTCAAATAGGCAAATAGGATCAGGTCGAGCTCGCCACGTCAAGCCTTACTCCACATCAAAGCATCTAACTATAAATAAAAATTGCTTACTTATTTTTGGGTCCGAGCAAGCTATGCTTAGGCCAAATTAGGCCTGTTGAGTTGCCGCTTCATTGTCACATCTTAGGCCAACTACCAAAGGTTCAATACCTTGGAGGGAGATTAATGAATGGTTAGGTTCAATTCTAAGTATAAATTCCTTTATCTTCATTCAAAATGATGATATTTTTCATGTAGGGATCGGCTTGTATGGATAAAAATGTTGTACTCCGAAAGTAACTAGAAATGTCTTTGTTAGTAGAAACAAGACAGATTTAGCCAAGCGATAGATATTGAGATGATAGAAAGTTGGAATGTGCCCTTCTCTTTAGAACCATCCCTGAGTTATAGATGCATATAGATCTTAATCCTAGATTGAAGAATGATATTATATGTTGACGGTTTCTTTTAATGAAAACAACTTGGCTTCTATCAGATTTAGTTATGCAGAAGCGAATGTTAGCTAATAAATATTAAATAGTATGCTGAATTAGCCGATAAATAGTAGGGGTTCAGTAATTGGGGAGACGATTGGATTTCCGTAGCTCGAGAAGTGTGGGTTCTCATGTGTTGTCCAAGAAAATTGTTGAAATTGGCGGCGCAACGGAAGCGGATCGTAATTTTGCAATTATATTGAGAGCTATAGAAATGGATAGAAATAAAATGAGGAGCAAGAAAATGACACTAAAAATTTACGTGGTTTGGTCTGAATGTTGGAACCTACATTCACAGGGAGAGCCGGCAAAATAATCTATTATAACTCGGAGAATTACAAGATTACAATCATTCATGTACTCAAGTATTTTTTGGCTTTACTTTATACCCAATATTCACGGTATTTAACAATTCAATTTAATGGACTCGACTCCGCACAAACATCTCTGAGCTCGCGCCTCTCATTCTCTCTCGAGCTCTTTCCTCTCACTGCTGCCTCGTCCTCAGAAGCCCCCCACCTTTTTATCGGTGGAAGGGAATGAAACAAAACAAAATTGTACTCCAGAAATGTCAACATGGTGCCAATGTTCAAAGCATGCACCTCCATGCAATTAATGATGGCTTGTGAGCGTATGACCATCATGCACTGACACAAGGAGAATAGCTTCTGCCTTCCCTCTTTCTTCATTTATCCACAACAAGACGAAAGAAGTCCACAAAAGATGACCAAGAAGAGAGAGAGGATTCGGCGCCTACAGGATAGGCTTCTGAAGCAGCAAGTGCTCACCAATTTCTATGGGCATGCGTGCACATGGCCAGGTTGAAGAAATTGGAGGATCAACTCTTCAGAATAATTTCATGCTGAAAAGTGAGAAGGGCCACAAAAGTCAACACATGGATTGTGGCCTTCATTTCCAACTTGAAGCTCATATCTAGGGCTGGATCCTTTCCATTCCTATCACGCGCCATTTCTCATCAAATGCTCCGCAGACATTCTTTCTCGTTTCGGCATGTAAATATTTTGTACGGATTGGATATATGGATTCGAATTCGAGACATAATTTAACAAAAATCGACCTAACATGTCATCTCATGAAAAGCCCAAGAAGCAAGAATTTATTAACTATCCTTTTCCACTTCCAAGGTACTCAGCGTGAATCGAAGTTCTGCATTTTTTATGCTGAAAAGTTGATTGTGCCTTTATTCCCTATAAAAGAGATTTAACTATTGACATATTTTAAACCACATTCACCCCAACTCTTAATTCCAGTGTACGGTCTCAGTGAACAAAAAATGATTGAGCGGGGGACATAATTTGAGATTTAGTATATCAAACATTATTCGTTGTAAAAATCAAGAAAAAATGGTATAACACGAATATGGCTAACCCGAACAAGATGACAAGTTTGCCTTGACACGAACACGACATAGTCTGATAAAGCATATTGCATGACACGCATGATTAACGCAATTATCGCATGTGTTACCATATTAACACAATTATCGCATGTGTTACCATATTTGGTACCAATGTATGTTAAACTATTTACTAATATAAATTAATAGTATGCACAATAAACACGAAAAATGCGGTAACTTACAATAACGCATCCAACATATTTCTCGACAATATGAGCATTTTCAGTTCACATTAGTCTAAAGTGTACTATGTCTTCTAGTTTTTCTCTATGGTTAATCATTTTGATATCTCAGTTTACCCTTCACACAAGAACATAAATGAAGATGCAATTGTGGTCTTTACTCTCAACGGTATTAGCATTATTCCATGCAATGACATTCCCATATGACGTATATTAATTATTTTCCAAAAGCATGAAGATCGGCATAATATGTGGCTATCCATTTTCTTATAATTTCTTATGGATTTTTTCTTTATTGATGGGCCTGAGTTGGCCCGTCCACCCAAGTTGGGCCCAAAAAGCCCGGCCCACGGGAATAGGGCCCGTGGATGGGGAAGTTATAAAAGGGAGGAGAGAGAGAGAGAAGACACCATTTGGCCATTCTAACGTACGCTTCTCACTCTCTCTTTCCCTCCAAACGCTTAAGGCACGTTGTTTCCCTTTTCAAGGCAAATTGGCATCATCGGATCAGAATTTCTTCCTCGGTCTTCGGCATTGGTGTTTAATCTGTGGCTAACAAGGTATGCTTGAATCAGTGGTGTGCTTTACGATCAGTGATACGTGTTATTCCTGGGCTTCGCTTCTGCATTGATTTAGGGGTTCGATTTAGTGTCGAATCCGCGTTTTCGGGGATCAGTCATTCCCAACATTGGTATCAGAGCCCTAGTTCATATTTTCCCGATCAATTTGATGTTTTTGATTGATTTTTCGCGAAAAATTTTCGGCCGTACGGATTGGGGCGAGAAATCCCGACACCCGGGCGTTGTTCGGCCATTTTTCTGAGTTTTCATAAGTAGAAATCGTTTTCTAAACACATGGGGAGAAAGAAGACGTCGAGACGAGTCCGGCGACATGTCGCACGCCGCCGGGAGACGCCGCACGCGCCCACACAGGCGGCCAGAAGCCGCTGCGCATGGACGCGATGCGCCAGGAAGCGCTGGCTTTGCCAGCACGTGCGCCACACGCGCCGATGGCGAACCGCACGCGTGCGCGCCGGCGACCGATGACGGCACGCGCGGCCGGGGGGCCGGCGTCTTGCCGCGCCACCGTGATGTCACGGTAACCTGCCGGGATGATGTCATCGGTGACGTCATCGCCGACGGACCGTTGGCCGGGGCCGGTCACCGGCCGGCGTCCCGACCCGACGACGACCCGACCCGACCGTTGGCAAGACCCGGCGACGTGCGACCGACGCCTACGTGACGTCGGCCGCGCCGTGCGCGCGGGCACGTTCTGTCGGTTCGCCCGAGCTGGCCCCACCGGCCCGACCGGTCCGACCGGTCTGTCCGGTTCGACGACCGACGACCTGACCGTTGACCCGTTGACCGACGACCGTTGACCATTGACCGTTGACCGTTGACCATTGACTGTTGACCCGAAAAAAAAATGTATTTTCCATTTTGTTTATTCTGCATTTGTTTCTTTTTTAATTATGTCTGTGTTTAGAGGTAATCCATTTTTTTATTCTGCATTTGTTGCATGAATCATGGAAAATTATGTATTTTCCATTTTGTTTATTGTGGATTAAAAGTGATCCATTTTAGTTCGCATTTGTTGCGGGAACTATGATGCGTTATGCACGGATACTTGCAATCCCAAGAACGGACGAAGGAAGAGCTAGACTGAAAAGGCTGATGAAAGAGTTAGCTGATTATCGGTGGCTTGATGGTGATTTAGTATCACTTATGGTCAATGTCATGGTTATCTTATGTCGGATTTTGAGAAGGTGCCGACTTTGATGAACACTCTTCCACCTGAATGGCAAGCGGTGTTAGGTCGGCTATGGGAGGTCAACGTGGTCCCGGGTTGTAGGATGCTAGTGAAAGCTTTTGTAAGAGAGCACTATAGGATTGAGTTAATCAAAACTTCAACCCTTAAGTTGAGCGCCACATGGCGCATAGTGAATGCACCTTGGTGGCGACATGAATGCTCTTCAAAAGGTTTTTCCATGGTTGGAAAAATGTGCCTTTAGTTTTCTCAGATGTTTTGACTGATAGATTATAAGGGACATTCCCTATTTATTTCTTTGATTAATTATGTAATGTTTACTACATGATTGTTGTTGATGTAGCAACCGATATGTTAGTTGTATCATGTGAAAGCATTGTTATTCTATTAAATGTTAGATATTATTTGCTTTCTGTTATTGTTGACTGCTGTGGGTAGTTGATAGAAGTTTTTGTAGCTTCATAGAATTGATTTTGCATATGACAATCATATTAATGATAGTTTTAAGTTAGGATTTTTGGAGGATGATTGGAAATATAGTGACATTTTGATTCTGAAGCCTTACTTGAAATTATTCATTAATATGATGGGTCTATGCAAATAGGGATGCATAAATGATAGGCATTAATTATTCGTGCATGTATGTCTGATGTGTTTAGATCGATGTTTTCAGCAATTAAGAACGTAATTGCTGATATGAACGGCAACAATTGTGAAATATTGAATATGAAGATTCAATATGTGCTGGAAAAGCTAGAAGCACTAGAAACTCTTGACTATATTATGGAAGATCTAGAGGATGTTGTGCGCCACATTGAGCTAGTAGAGGACTGCCTATCGGCATTTTAGCCGAAAATAGATATTGGCTATATTGGTTTTAGCTCAGAAAGGGCTTTGAGCTCTAAGCGTAAGCGTATTGATTCGTTCAATATGTGGGAATGCAAAGGATCAAGTCCTTATTGTAAGAAATCAAGAGTTAACCAACACAAAAGAGGAAAACATCCTCAAGTGAAGAAAAAGTCAAGTGTGAGGTGTTACAATTGTGACATGAAAAGGTCACTATGCTCGCAACTGTTGTGAGCCGAAAAAGGTCAACACCTCTTGTACATTTGAGAACTTTGCTTATGTGTCAAGTTCTACATTATTGGCTGAATCCAATCCTTTGTGGACTGTAAATTCAGGAGTGACAGACCATGTAGCGAAGGATAGAGAATCCTTCATGGAATTCCGACGATACCAACTAGAACTAAGTGGATCTATGTGGGAAATAACTCCAGAGCTGAAGTTAAAGAGATTGGCACCTGCCAATTGAACATGCATGGTGGACGCACCTTGATGTTCTAAATGCTCCGGAGATTCGTCGAAATTTTGTGTCTGTTTTGGTGTTGGTTAAGCTTGGTTTTAATGTGAACTTCCATAATAGTAGTGTAGATTTGTATTTGGATACAAACTACTATGATTGTGGTCATTTTCTGGATGGTTTTATTGTAATAAATGTTGACTATAGTGATGTCAATATTTGTTATTCCCTTTTCACATCTTCTACTTCATATGATAATGATGTGAGTGTGTGGCATGCTAGACTTGGTCATATGGGCCAACAAACGCATGAATAGACTAGCCAAAGAGGGCTTGTTTGGCAACATTGAAAAAGTCGATTTGCCCATATGTGAGCATTGCCTAGTAGGGAAAATGACAAGGAAACCATTTGGAAAAGGTAAAATAGCTGAATTTCCTCTGCATTTAATCCATTCTAACGTCTATGGTTCAATGAATGTGAGAGGAAGGCAATGGGCTGTTTATTTCATCACTTTTTTTTTATATATGATTATACTTGAGTCAGATATGTCTATTTGATTTCTCATAAATCTGAAGCATAAGTTGCTTCAGAAGATTTATGAACCTGGGAGAAAATCAATTAGACAAGAAAATAAAAGTATTGAAATCCGATCGAGATCGAGAAAATTTATCTAATGAGTTCAGAAAATTATGTGATTAAAAAGGAATAGAAAGACAGTTGTCTATTCCATATACTCCTCGACAAAATGGTGTTTCGGAGAGAAGAAACAGAACCCTACTGAAAATGGTTAGGTCCATGATGGCGCATGATAACTTACCTATTACTTTTTTGAGTGATGTGTTGTTAACTGCTGCCTATATACTTAACCGGGTGCCTTCCAAATTAGTTATTTCCACTTCATATGAGTTATGGACAGTTTGAAAACCGGACTTAAGTTTTCTTAAGCCATGGGGTTGTGCTGCCTATATTCATGAGTCCTCTCACAAATTTGGGAAATTGGGTCCCAAATGAAAGAAAAGTATTTTAATGAGATACTTCGAACACTCGAAAGAGTATGTGTTTATAGGTGAGCAGGAAAGTGGGAGTATAACTGAATTTGAATCACGGGATGTCACATTCTTAGTGGATGAATTTCCTAAGAAGGGCAAAATAGGGGAAGATTACTCCCTATTTGAAACCTTGGATCAAGATAATGATATTAGTGTAGTTCGTTCAAGTGGGAGTAATATGAGAAGTGATGAATTGAATTCAATGCATTCTCAATTACAACCACATGGTGAGACATCATCATTGTGCTAACTGTACAATCTCCCATACGGCGAACAAGTTGCCAAAGTATTCCCCTTCGACATTTTGACATTGAAAATGAAACTTTTATGATTGCTCCGCAAGATGAGGATGAGCCAAGAAATATTAATGAGGCTCTGAATTGCCCTAATAAGGAAAAATGGATTTATGCAATGGAAGAGGAGATGGAGTCAATGATGTCAAACCAAGTCTGAGAACTGGTTGATCTTCCAAAAGGGCGCAGAGCTATTGGGAACAAGTGGGTTCTCAAAATAAAGCAAAAGCTGATGGCTTGATAGAAAGGCATAAGGCCCGCCTTGTGGCGAAGGGGTATAATTAACAAGAATGAATTGATTATGAAGAAACATTTTCTCCTGTAGTAAGATTTACCTCGATTCACATTATTCTGGCAATAGTAACTAGTATGGATCTTGAGTTACATCAGATGGATGTAAAGACTGCTTTCCTCAATGGAGAATTAGAGGAAGAAATATATATGGAACAACCTGCTGGTTTCATAGTGAAAGGCCAAGAAGGAAAGGTATGTCGACTTTGGGGGTCGATATATGGCATTAAGCAAATCAAGAAAATGGTATATGCGTTTTCATAATGCCATAATGGCATATGATTTTACAATGATAGATGAGGATCATTGTGTATATATCAAAAGATCCAAGGATCAATTTGTGATCATATCATTATATGTTGATGATATACTAATTGCCGGAAGTAATATGGAGTTTGTTAATAATATCAAGAGTTGGTTGTCTTCCAACTTTGAGATGAAAGACATGGGTGATGTTGCATACATTCTTTGAATTAAGATTTCAAGATTATAAACCCATAGACACTCCTATTACAAAAGGTGAAGGATTGAGCCATAGACTGTGTCCAAGGACTCCACAAGGGAAGGAACAAATGAAACATGTTCCTTATGGAAAGGATTGAGCCATAGACTGTTAGAAGTTTGATGTACGCTATGATGTGTACAAGACTTGACATAGGTTTTGCAGTTGGAATGGTGAGTAGATACCAATCCAATCTAGGTCAAGCATGTTGGAAAGCCGTTAAAAGAATACTGAGGTATCTAAAGGGGACTGCTGATTATACGCTGAGTTATTATGGAAAGGATCTGCGCCTCTAAGGCTATTTTAATGATGATTGGAGATGAGATTTAGATGAAAGAAAATCTACCTCTGGGTTTGTTTTTCTTACCGAATAATGGCACAATATGTTGGAGCAGTAAGAAACAAAAGTGTATAGCCTTGTCCACGATGGAAGTTGAGTTTGTGGCATTATCAGCAGCAGTATAAGAAGGTGTTTGGCTTAAGAGATTTTTTTGGATCATTTAGGTGTTATTGGAAGTGCTGCAAATTCATTGTTGGTTAATTGTGATAGCCAAGCAGCAAAAGCGTACACCAAAGATCCAAAATATCATGGCAAGACCAAACCTATATATACCAAGTATAATCTTGTCAAGGATATGATTGCACGAAAAGACGTGAACTTAGAGTACATACTACGCATAGAATGGTAGCAGATCCTATGACAAAGCCAATACCTAGAGATGTGTTTTTGTGGCCATATGAAAGCTCTAGGATTGCGTAGAGGCTAATGTACTGAATATTGTAATTTCCCTAAGTGTTCACATTTGATGAATTTGTGTTTTCATCATTAATGCCTATGAATCTTTGTTTGATCTTTATGCACCTTAATGCTTAGTGCATTACTTTAAGTTGAGAAGTATGTCGGACAGATATAAGATTAGCCCACTCACACGGGTAATCGTCTATTTACTATGTGATAAATAGAGATGAGACTGTTTTTAAGCTTATTATCCAGGTGATAATCGAGAGCTCAAGCTTAAAACACGTATGTCGCCTTAACTAGGTGTTAAGATGAGGATATAATACTTACTATGTCTGAAAGTAAAATACCCAACATATTTTACTTTATCTGTCTAAGATGCCAGATGTGAGTTTTGATGAATTTTGTGAATGAGTAGATACGTGAACTCAAGTTAGACATTGGGTATGTCTAAACTATCATCTGTACGGTATTGAAAGGTGTAGACATGCGCTCCATGGGAAAGGAGTTAATACCGTAATACGTATTTCATACTACGTATGCATGAGTCGACTAATAAGAGTGGCAAAAGTTTGATCTCAACTTTTATGTCGTGTGAGACTCTTGAGGAAAAGAGTTCCTCAATTTTTTAGTCCCCTCATGACTCTTACTTATTCTCAAGATTTTTATTTAGTGTTTGCTATCTTAGGATGTTGCCAATGGTCATGAGTGATTCGATCTAATGGGACATTTCTAGAAAAACAAGCTGAACTGAAATTGAGAGTTTGAAGGAAAGAGGAAGATCGATTTTGGAGAATCACATTGTAGTTTTGTATTCACCGGTTAACCAATTATGACTGTCTTTGGGATAATCATAATTGTGAATACAATATATATATATATATATATCATTGTTTAAAAGAGATCAAGAGAGATATAAATGTGATCGATCGATCTAGGGTACTGCATACTAAATCTACTCGGAGTGTGACGCCCATTATGAGCTCCTATATATTCATAACAGATGTATACAAACGAGCTCTCAAAGTATGCTGGTCGCACGGATTATTCACTGGTATGAATGTTGAAGAGAGGAAAAGAGGATTCTGTTCGGCCCACAATGTTAAGTGAGAGTCTATGATGGATTTTTTTCTGATGGGGTTGAAATGTCCGCCCATGTTGGTTTTGGACCACCATGTGCGAGTGGGAGATGATGGATTTTTTCTTTATTGATGGGCCTGAGTTGGCCCGTCCACCCAAGTTGGGCCCAAAAAGCCCGGCCCACGGGAATAGGGCCCGTGGATAGGGGAAGGTATAAAAGGGAGGAGAGAGAGAGAGAAGACACCCTTTGGCCATTCTAACGTACGCTTCTCACTCTCTCTTTCCCTCCAAACGCTTAAGGCACATTGTTTCCCTTTTCAAGGAAAATTGGCATCATCGGATCAGAATTTCTTCCTCAGTCTTCGGCATTGGTGTTTAATCTGTGGCTAACAAGGTACGCTCGAATCCGTGGTGTGCTTTATGATCGGTGATACGTGTTATTCCCGGGCTTCGCTTCCGCATTGATTTAGGGGTTCGATTTAGTGTCGAATCCGGTTTTCGGGGATCCGTTATTCCCTACAATTTCAACCTCGGTTTTCCATTGCTTGACCAACCAAATAGGATCGTTTTCCCTAGCTTGAAGTAAGTCCAAAAAATGAGAACCTGCGTGTAATAAATTATTTTTACTGCATTAATTCTGGTAATCCAATCAAAATCCAAAGATGGAAAGACTATCCATTCCATTTCCTTGGTTTGACAAGAATCGAGTCGACAAATACCTTCAGTTGTGTAGACGGCAACCACGGTATCTGATATATTCGTCAAGACCCTATAATTGATGATACATAAGAATTATTTTGAAATCTTATCAAATTCAATGATTTTCGTAGAAATCTATAGGTTTTAATGCTACACGTACCCGCCACTGCTAAAAGGATCTTGAAGCCCATTGGAGAAAATAATGTTGCTGGCGAACCTGTGCAAAACAAGTTTTATGTCCTGCAATTTTTCATAGTCAATGAACAAACTAAAGAGCGGCATATGTTATATATATAACCATATGAAAATTAAAGGAGTATCCTATATATATATATGATTTTATTTTTGTGACCGTACATGACCACCATAATAAGTAGTGACCCAATGTGGCCGAGGTGCGACGCCAAATAAAGTCTTGCAGTTATTCACGAACTCATTTAGGTCGAAGGATTCTGTTTGAAACATAGTATTGTTGGTGATGCCCGAAGGATTCACAATCTCGCTACATGTCTGCACAGCCAAAGACCTCCATTTTGTTAGTACAACACAAAACTTGAAGGTTGACTAATCATGGGGAAAAGGTTGGAAATTGTGTTCATGACTCTTAATCTACTAAGCACATCATTATGAGGTGTGGCCAATAATATTCAAATGAATCAAATTGAAAGAATTTGGGTAGAATATAGTTGAATAGAAAAGATGGGAAATTTTACTTTGTATTCAATGCATATTCAATATACATTGACCTGTATATAATACAATGTGTGTACAAGAAAAGGTAAGTAAATATTTTATAATTGGAATTACAATCGGAATCCAATTGGATCCGATATTGAATGATCTTGAGTGATGCCGTGTATCTTCCAACACTCCCCCTTGATATAGCTAGTATGAGTACCTAGAGGGGGGGTGAATAGGTATATAAAAAATTTCTCGAAGCTTGTACGATATTTAAACAATTAATGATTCAATCGCAAGAGTTAAATATCAATCGAGAGACCGAGTAAGGGAAAGAGAGAATTGAACACTCGTTTATAGTGGTTCGGCTTGATTCAAGCCTACGTCCACTCTTCTACACCGACAGCCCGATTGGCTGGATTCCACTATGATCAAAGAGATGTTACAAAGGTTGATCTTCCTTGATTTCTAGGTGTAGATGATCTACCACACTCACTCAAGGCGTCACCAAGCATATACTCTCTCTCTTACAATTTCGCTCGAACAGCCTCAAACAACAATCAAGGATCTTCGTACTGGAATTTTTCTATCAATCACCCTCTTAAAATAACTAGAACGACTTCTTTTATACTCCTTCATGCCATCATAGCCGTTGGCACTTACCAAAGGAATTCCTCCAATCTACCCGTTGGACGGAATCAATCAAGAAGATCATCCGAGCTATTTAAGGAATCGATGATAGCCCATCAATCCCGTTCGCCCATACAATCGGGATCTCGGTTTCCATGAATAGAACATTCCAAGATTATTTCGTCGACCAACGGATCTTCAATCGATCTTAGATAAGAATTAAAGAATCCGAAATGATTATCCAACCAAAGAATCTATTCCGAGAATAGGATCGAATCCTCAACCATAAACCTCGGCTTTGGATTTCCTTCGTCACACTTGGATTAGAAAGATCGGTGAGAACAGACTTAAGTCTTGAGTCCCGAGTCTTAAGTCTTGGGTCTTGAGTCTTGAGTCTTGAGTCTCGAGAGAACAAAGTCTTCGACTTTAAACCGACGGTCTCCGAACTTCCGGACTTTAGACCGAAAGAAACGTTTTGTCGGCTTCAAAATATTCTGGAAAGATTTCTCCAACAATCTCCCCCTTTTTGATGGTGACAAAACTTTCTTGAAGATTTGAACAACTTTGACCTGCAAAACATTTCTCAAGTAATATGGCTAACTCATAAAGATTAATAAAATAACCAGACTACGCATCCACCACAGAAAATTGGTTAGACTTTCATGAGAAACACCATATAACAAAACTTGAATAAATGCGACCGATCAAAGCATCACAATCGACAATCAATTCAATCATCCAAGTTCAAGTTCTCAAGTCATACTCAAAAATAAACATAACCAAAAAGGTCAAAGATTAAAATATGAAAGTTCAAATTGATTCTCCCCCTTTTTGTCATCATTGAAAAGGGTGAGAAAGGAGTCATGTCTGCTTGGGAATGCGCACGATCCGGAAATCCCCAATAGATCGGACTACTCCTTCGAGCTTCTTCGTGTCTTCTCTCGATGAGCTACCTCTTCTCCTTGGCATTGGCTTGAAGTTGCGAGCGAGGTCTTTGAGTCTATCCTCCATAGAGACCGAAGATGCTTGTCCAAAGGTGCTCTTCAAAGCTTGGATTTCACAAATCCGAACATATATCTGGTTCCGCATTTCCGAGAAGAATATTCATGATGCTACGAAAGTCTACGTAATCATCCGTCTGTGTACTTGCATTGACTCTCTCGATGATGGCGTTTTTGAATGGTCCGGCATTTGGAATCGATGCATCACCTTCTTCGGGCAATTGAGAGACCCGAACTTCTTCCGGGTCTTCGAGATTGTCTTAGATCTTCACGACAGCGACCAGGAGGTGTAGACCTCTCTTGCTCGCTAACTCCCCTGTCTCTAGGACATCGAAAGGGGAAGAGTGATGATCATGCTCTTCATTTCCCTTTTCTCCCGAACTGTCGCAGACTTTTCTTTTTCTCCTTCTTCTTCTTCTTCAACTTCTTTGTTCTCTGAAGATCTGTTTGATGAGACACGAACGTCTTGTTCTTGTCGCGCTTGGATAGTGGGATCTTCATCATCTTCATCTTCATCTTCATCATCAAGGATGAGAGTTCTTCTCTTCTTCTTCGATGGGGCACCCATGGCCTCCTTTCCTTTCCTTTTTGAAGCAGATTGGACTGGAGATTTCACTTTGAATTTCTCCATTGCCTTGGAGAGTTCTTGCGACGCATCTTCATTAACATTTTCAACCCTACCACCATCTTTTCACACGGTCGATCACAAAATGTATGCGGTAGTTCAATGTTCGGATGTCTCGAAGATCTTGGTCACCGCACCGTGATAAGGCAATTGTCCTTTGTCTTTTGACAATGCTCTGTACATATGGAAGAGAATAGTGTGCGGAGAGAAAACTTCCGTCCCGAGTTGATCGCATACATCAACTTTGCTTCGGAAGAGACACGAAGTCTTTGACGTAGACTTCGGTCGAGACAGTTAATCACAATCTTATGAAGCACGATGTTGATGGCCTTCATCCTCGAGTAGGTAATTTTCTTCTCTCGCGTCCATATCTTTAACAAGATCCGAGTAGTACGAGCGGTGAGACTTTGATAGGGAGATAGCGTCCCCGTTCAACTCCAACAATGTCCGCCAACATATTCACATCTACCACGTAGACTTGATCTCGAACACCGAATGAAATTCTATTCGCATCCAAAAAGCTAAGATTTGAATAGAAATAGGCGGTCGCTTGAGCATACCCGTCTCAGAGTCGAGCGAAAGTCTCAAGTTGAAGCAATTTCAACTTTTCTCTTAAGTTCACGTTGATGGAGTCCGGAAGTCAAAATCGACACTTCTAGGGTTTATCACCCCTCTTTTCAACAAACTGAAATACACTTTCTCCCGATCCTTGGATTTAAACAAATCCATCCGATTTCCTTTCACATTCGCCGCCACACCCATTCTAGGTTTAAATTCAAGGAACATTTTGTCATCATCGTTCCCGTCAATCGATTTTGTCCCGGCATACGAGGATCACCGGGAATGTTCTCAAGAGCCTCCATTGCCCTTCCTTTAGGAGCAATTCCCAATTCCTCCATTTTCCGCAGAAAAAGATACTCATTCCCATAATTTTTGTCCTTAAGGAAGTCATCTATATACTTTAATGAAGTGCCTATGACTTTCAACGCACGATAAAGCTTATAGATAACGAGGGTTTTTGGACTCTTGCGGGTCGCATCCTCGATTATCTCTTCTTCCAGATTTGCACCTTGTGGGGCAGGAGATGCTGAATGACGTGGAGGAGAGCGAATCGGACTTTGTCGCTGACTTGGTAAGTCTTCATCCTCGCAAGATCGAAGTGTGTCGGTCCCTTCTCCATTCTCTCGTGGTCCCCCTGTTTGCGATTCTTGATGATTTCCTCGAAGACGACATCTTCCTTTGTCTATAGGAGGATTCCTTCACTTGCTTTTCCCAAGAAAGATGACCACTTTCTCGACAATGAACAAAGAGTAGAAACAGATCGAGAGGAGAGTGCTTTTAGGGTTTTGAAAATTTGGGGGTAGAATAACTGTGAATTTATATGTGCCTCGGATTTGAAAAGAGAAGTTTAACCGGCACAAGGAAAGTGTACGAACACTTCTTTTTCAAAATCAATAACTGCGCAAAAATAACTTCCTCTAAAAAGACAAGTTTTCAAATTTCACACGAATTATATCTGAATAAAAGAACGTACCTTTTCGAGATAAGATAAACAAGAATTAGTACCTTTTAGATAGAATAGCAACTTACGGTCTTTTAGCCATGAATGATTGAGTCTCGGGATTTAGAGTCTTAGAGCTGGTGAGTCTCTAGACTTTAACTTCTTCACGCTTCAAAATGTTGAGTCTTGAGCGGATAAAATCGAATTGATTTTTCTCCAAAGGCTTTGTAAATATATCTGCTAGTTGGCTCTTTGAATCAACAAATTGAATAGAGATTTCTCCATTTTGAATATGATCTCTAATAAAGTGATGACGAATCTCAATATGCTTTGCTCTTGAATGAAGGATTGGATTTTTGGTGAGATTGATCGCTTACTTGGTGTTGTCACATCTGATTTCGTGCATGAGTCTTCAATGCCAAAGTCTTGTAGCTGTTGTTTTATCCATAGAATCTGCGAACAAAGCAGCTTCCAAGAGCTACATACTCGCTTTCCGTCGTTGAGAGAGCTACGTGCTTTGCTTCCTTGAGAACCAAGACACCGTCCCGTTTCCAAGCAATTGACAAGTTCCGAAGTGCTCTTTCTATCGACTCGCAACCGCGGATCTGCATCTGAGTATCCTAGAAGATTAAAGTCTCCCCTCTTTGGATACCAAAGACCGATGCTTGCGGATGAAGCAACGTATTTGATAATACGTTTCACGGCAATGAGATGTGATTCTCTAGGATCTGATTGAAACCTAGCGCAGATGCAAACACTCAACAAAATATCGGTCTAGAAGCAGTAAGATAAAGAAGTGAGCCGATCATGCTCCTGTACAGCTTTTGATCTACTTTCTTCCCTTCTTCATCCTTGTCTATCTTCTGAGAGCATGACATTGGTATGTCAGTCTTCTTGCAATTTTCCAATCCAAATCTTTTGACAAGATCATTAGCATATTTTTCTTGGAAGATAAAAGTTCCTTCCTTCAATTGCTTTATTTGAAGACCGAGAAAGAAAGTTAATTCTCCCATCATACTCATTTCAAATTCGTCCCGCATAGACTTAGAAAATTTCTTGCAAAGACTTTCATTAGAAGATCCAAAAATAATGTCATCAACATATATTTGAACGAGTAAGAAACTTTTGTTTTCCCTTTTTATGAACAGAGTAGTATCTACTTTACCTTTGACAAATCCGTTCGTAATAAGAACTTACTTAGTCTCTGTCGTACCAAGCTCGAGGTGCTTGCTTGAGACCATACAGAGCCTTTTTCATCAAGACCGAGTCGCTTCTTTGGGTCTTCAAATCCAGGCGGTTGTTCCACATAAACTTCCTCTTGGATAAATCCATTCAGAAAGCACTTTTGACGTCCATTTGGAATAACCTGAAATTTTTGTAACAAGCAAACGCAAGTAATAGACGAATAGCTTCTAACCTTGCAACTGGTGCGTAAGTCTCGTCATAGTCTATTCCTTCTTCTTGCGTGTATCCCTTGGCCACGAGTCTTGCTTTATTGCGTACGACTTTTCCTTCTTCGTTCATCTTGTTCCTGAATACCCATTTGGCTCCAATAACAATGCTTTACCTTTCGGTTTAGATGTCAATTCCCGACATCATTAATATTGAACCGTCTCGAGCTCCTCTTGCATAGCTTCGATCCAGCTTTCATCGATAAAGCTTCTTCTATGCTTTTTGGTTCAATTTCGTAGATGAGAGCAACAAACACTAGACTCTTCACGCCTTTTTGATCCGGTGCGGATTCCTTCATTGATTTCGCCAATAATGAGATCTTTGGGATGACTGGATTTGTGTTTCCGATTCTTTGGTTGATTTGCTTGGTTGATGATCTCTTTCTTTATTTGAATCTTCATGAGTATCTTGATGATGGACTTCCGAGTCTCGAGATGCTTCTTGAGTTGAAGACTTTGGAAGGTCTAGCGTGAGTTCGATTCTTCATATTGAGTCTGGCTGGATTCATCTTGCGCTGAGTCTTGGAATTTGACATTCATTGATTCTTCCACAGATCGGCTTTTCTTGTTATAGACTCTGTAGGCTTTGCTTGATGCAGAATATCCAAGGAAGATGCCTTCATCTGATCTTTCTTCAAACTTACCAACTCGATCATTTGCATTTTTCAAAATAAAACATTTGCAACCGAATACATGAAAGTATGAAACAATAGGCTTCTTACCTTTGAACAATTCATAGGAGTTTTCTCAAGAATAGGTCTTAGAAAGACTCTATTTATAATATAGCATGCAGTTGAAACCGCTTCACCCAAAATCGTGAAGAAATTTTACTTTCAATTAAAAGTGTTCTAGCCATTTCTTGAAGAGATCTATTCTTTCTTTCCACAACTCCATTTTGCTCGGAGTATACGGAGAGGAAAACATGTGATTAAAACCAGATTTATCACAGAATTTTGTAAAATCTTGATTTTCAAATTCACTTCCATGATCTGTTCTTATACTTGAAATAGCAAATCCTTTTTCATTTTGAACCTTTTTAGCAAACTTCTCAAAGTACGAAAAAGTTTCTGACTTACTTGCAAGAAAATATACCCGTGTAAAGCGAGAGTAATCATCTACAATTACTAGACAATACTTCTTACCTCCAATGCTCGGGTTCTTGTTGGTCCGAAGAGATCCATATGAAGCAACCGTAATACATGATTAGTAGATACATGATTTACTTGCTTAAATGAATTTCTTACCTGCTTCCCGAATGCATGGAGTGCATAGGTCGACTTTAGATATGGCAATTTAGGTAGACCTCGAACAAGCTGCTTAGAAGAGATTTTGGCTAATTGCTTCTTGTTGATATGGCCAAGTTTTACGTGCCATAGAACTGCTTCATCTTGAATTGAGATTAAGCATTGTTCTTCATTTGGCTGTACATCAAGGAGGTAGATGTTTCCATGCCTTCGACCCATAAAAGACCGAGTCGAATCTTTGCTAGTTCCAGAACATATGCCTTCTTGAAAGGAGATCTTGTAACCGATATCACACAAACAGGCTAATGCTGAGTAGATTGTAGTTGAGTCCTTCCACTAGTGAGACATTGCTTATTGTGAGATTTCCAATTTTTACGTCCCGAATCCCACAATACTTCCTTTGCTATTTCCTCCGAAAGAAACTTTTCCACCATTTACTTGAATAAGCTTAATGAAACAATTTGAGTCTCCTGTCATGTGTCTTGAGCATCCGCTGTCAAGATACCACTTTATCTTCTTTTTGACAGAGACCCGCATTCAAAAGAGAGTCTCAAGCTTTCTTTGGTACCCAAACTTTCTTGGGTCCTTTGGTGTTAGTAGGATGAGCATTATTAGGCCATACTCTCTTAACAGCTTCCAAACCATAGGACATTCTTTTTCAAAATGATCCTGATCAAGTTACACTTAGAACACCTTAAAGCATTTCGACCTACTGACTTTACAAACACTCTTTTGAAATGATTTTTATAAGCCTCTTTTGATGGTCTTTTCTTAATTCTTTCTTTTACTTTTGGAAAATCAATCAAGGGGATTGTTTCCACTGTCATACCTAGACCAGACTTATTAAAGTAAGGTCTTTGACCGAAAGCACTTTTTCAAGCTTTTCGGATCCTATCGAAAACTTCTTTGAAATATTTGATAAGTCTGTTTTTAAGAAAACATTTTCTTTCAAGAGATCATCTTCTTTTTCTTTAAGAGCAGAAACATTTAGATCTAGACTTTTAATTCTTTCTTCTAAAATAATTTCCTTTTGTTTCAGAAATGAGTTTTCCTTTTTAAGTTCGGAAATTCTTTTGAGAGAAGTCTTGAGACCGAAACACGCTTCATCAATATATTTAGAGACTTTGACAGGAATTTTAAAATTACTTACCTCAAATTCACTGTTCGAGTCGATCCAGAATCCGAGTCCGAGTCCGAATGTGCCATCAAACATATGTTGGCGTATTCATTATCACTCTCTTCACATTCTCCGTATCACTCCCGTGTTTCGCTTTGAGAGCCTTTCGAAACTTCTCAGCTTTTCCTCTTTTCTTTTTCGGAAGAGGACAGTTGGGTCGATGTGTCCCTTCTTTTTGCATTCGAAGCAAACTACATCTTTGTTTGGTTCCTCATCATCAACAGAGACTTGGTCTCGTTGTCTCGAAAACTTTGTTTCCTTGGGATGAACCTTCCCTTTTCTATTCAGTTTTCAATCTTCTTATCATAAGAGCGAGCTCCTCATCATCCATATCATCTTCAGAATCTGCATCATCGAATCGTCATTTGATTTTAATGCAATAGATTTCTTACCTCTTGGATCTTCGTCTTCATTAATTCGTTCCACTTCGTAAGACGAAGAGTTCCAATCAGCTCGTCTACGATAATGGCATGATTCTTTGCGTTTCTCTTATTGAAGTCTTTATATGATTCCAATCCTTAGAGAGTCCACGCAGAAGTTTGTTCACCTTCATGGGATCAGAAATTTTTTGTCCTTGGTTCTCAAGACCATTGACAATATCTCGTAAACGACTAAACATGTCGCTTATAGATTCTCCTGGTTTCATTTTGAAGGCTTCATATTGACCAAGAAGAATGTTAATTCTGGTCTCCTTCACTCGATCTGTCCCTTCATAGGTGATGTGTAATCTATCCCATACTTCTTTTGCTGTAACACAAGAAGATATTCTATTATATTCAGTTGGAGATAAAGCACAATATAAAGAATAAATTGCTTTAGCATCGAGTGCTTGTCTCTTGTTTATCTCTTCTTGAGACATTCCGCTGGCTTCAACAGGTTTCTTTCCCTCTTTCGTAGATTGAAGCAAAAGCGGAGTGATTCCTCTTTCCACAACGTCCCATTCCGAGGATCCTTTGATCGAAGGAAAGCTTTCATCTTGTTCTTCCGGATGTTGTAATCCTTTCCATCGAAGTAGGGAGGTCTCGGTATTGCTTTGCCCTTCCATCGGCCCCTGCTAGCATACTAGCCATGGATCTTTTACTCGAAGTAAAACACTTCAAACAAAGTGAGAACACGGGCTCGATACCAATTGATATAGCTAGTATGAGTACCTAGAGGGGGTGAATAGGTATATAAAAAATTTCTCGAAGCTTGTACGATATTTAAACAATTAATGATTCAATCGCAAGAGTTAAATATCAATCGAGAGACCGAGTAAGGAAAGAGAGAATTGAACACTCGCTTTTATAGTGGTTCGGCTTGATTCAAGCCTACGTCCACTCTTCTACACGACAAACCGATTGGCTGGATTCCACTATGATCAAAGAGATGTTACGTGTTGATCTTCCTTGATTTCTAGGTGTAGATGATCTACCACACTCACTCAAGGCGTCACCAAGTATATACTCTCTACATTTACAATTTCGCTCGAACAGTCTCAAACAACAATCAAGGATCTTCGACTGAATTTTTCTATCAATCACCCTCTTAAAATAACTAGAACGACTTCTTTTTATACTCCTTCATGCCATCATAGCCGTTGGCACTTACCAAAGGAATTCCTCCAATCTACCCGTTGGACGGAATCAATCAAGAAGATCATCCGAGCTATTTAAGGAATCGATGATAGCCCATCAATCTGTTCGCCCATACAATCGGGATCTCGGTTTCCATGAATAGAACATTCCAAGATTATTTCGTCGACCAACGGATCTTCAATCGATCTTAGATAAGAATTAAAGAATCCGAAATGATTATCCAACCAAAGAATCTATTCCGAGAGAATAGGATCGAATCCTCAACCATAAACCTCGGCTTTGGATTTCCTTCGTCACCGGATTAGAAAGACTGGTGAGGAGAACGGACTTAAGTCTTGAGTCCCGAGTCTTAAGTCTTGGGTCTTGAGTCTTGAGTCTTGAGTCTCGAGAGAACAAAGTCTTCGACTTTAAACCGACGGTCTCCGAACTTCCGGACTTTAGACCGAAAGAAACGTTTTGTCGGCTTCAAAATATTCTGGAAAGATTTCTCCAACACCCCTCAAGCTGGTGGCTTGTATATGTCCAAGACGCCTAGCTTGCTGAGAAGATACGCGTGCTGGCTTTGACATAAAGGCTTGGTGAATATGTCCGCTGGCTGTTCTTCGGTTCGGATCCCCAGTGTTTCAATTATCCCTTGTTGGATCTTCTCTCGTGTAAAATGGCAATCTACTTCTATGTGTTTCGTTCTTTCATGGACTATCGGGTTTGAGGCAAGCTTCAGGGCTGCATCGTTATCACAAAACAATTTGGTTGGTCCTTCAAGCTGCACTCCAAGATCTCGAAGCAATCCACGTAACCACACTACATCACATGTTGTTTTTGCCATAGCTCGATATTCTACGTCACGAGGATAACGAAAAGCTTGATCGGTTGCTTTTTCGTCTTCCATGAAAGTAAAGAATCCCCTAACTTGATACAGAAACCTGTTATCGACCTTTTTCTCATCGGACATGTCGCATAATCTGCATCACAGTATGCAGTCATCCTCATATCACATTTCTTGGAGAGAAGGATCCCAAGGCCTGGGCATTTCTTCAAATATTTGACCACTTTGAGTGCTGCATTCATGTGGGACTGCTTTGAATTGTGCATGAACTGGCTAAGTGTCTGCATAGCATAACTGATGTCTGGCCTGGTCATGGTTAAATAAATAAGTTTCCCAACAAGTTTTTGATAACTCATTGGATCTCTTAGTGTAGGATCAGCTTCTTGAGAGATTCCAGTATCATACTCTGCCGTAGTCAATTTGATATTCTGCTCGATTGGAATTACAGCCGGCCTACACCCTGATAATCCAGCTTCTGATATGATTTCCAAGGCAAATTTTCTCTGGCTAAGAGATATTCCCTGGTCTGAACGAGCAATTTCTATTCCAAGGAAATACTTTGGCGACCCTAAATCTTTAATGTGAAAAGTGGAGTGCAAGTATTGCTTGAAACTATTGACAGCTGTCTCATCATTTCCCATGATCAATATATCATCTACATATATCATTAAATATATAGATGACGTACCTTTGGTCCATGTGAAGACAGCATAATCGAACTTGGATTGTCGAAACCCGGCAGCGATCAGGGACTCAGAGAATTTTGCATACCATTTTCTAGATGCTTGCTTGAGCCCATATAGGGATTTGCGGAGACGACACACTTTATCCTCCCCCTGTCTCCGTAAACCTGGTGGTATGTCCATATAGATTTCTTCATCCAGATCTCCATGTAAGAAAGCGTTGTGGACATCCATTTGGTGTAGTGGCTAGTCTTGATAAGCTGCAACCGAAAGGAATGACCGAACCGTAGCATCTTTGGCAACTGGGGAGAAGGTCTCGTGATAATCAAAACCTTCCTTCTGTGTAAAACCATTCGCCACTAACCTTGCCTTGTACCTTTCAACAGAACCATCAGCTCGGTATTTGATTTTGTAGACCCACTTGCATCCAATAGGCTTGCGATGTGGAGGCAGACTGACAAGATCCCATGTCTGGTTATCTATCAGTGCTTGTAATTCTGATTCCATAGCCTTCTGCCATCGTGGATCAGTACTTGCTTCATTATAGGTTGAAGGTTCTTGTTCTTCAGAAATCCGAGCAATGCAACATCGATGCTCCTCAGATAATCGATCGAAGGAGACATAAGAGGAAATAGGAAAGAGAATACCTGGTGAATTCCTTACTCCACATACGTAATCCTTGGTCCAAGTTGGGGGACGTGTGGCTCGCCCTGATCTTCTTGGCTGGATGGCCTCAGAAGAGGACTGAAGTGCAGGAGTTTCCATAAGATCTTCAGAAGGAGATTTTGATGCAATCTCTTCTCCCAGGTTTTGATCCATGTCTTCTTCTAAGGGTGTTGTGCCCATAGTGTACATAGCATCAGTCCTTGTATTGTCTGGATAAGGAACCAGAAAATATCCCTGATCATTATGTGGCTCTTCCATATGAGGAGTATCAGAATGTCGATGTCTCTGCGTATCTGATTCCTGGATAGAGAAGGGAAACGAATCTTCTTGAAACTGAACATCTCTGCTGATGAAGAATTCGCTTGTGGAAGGGTCAAATACTCGATATCCCTTTTGTAGAGTCGCATACCCCATGAATATGCAACGGCGAGCTCGTGGACCCATCTTATCCTTGGGTCCCACTATAGAAGCATAACACAGACATCCAAAAATTCTTAGATGATCAAGATCTGGCTTCTTCCCAAAAAGAAGTTCAAAAGGACTTCGACCATTAAGGACCTTAGTCGGCATACGGTTGATTAGATATGCTGCAGTCAATACACATTCTCCCCAAAAAATATCTGGAATAGAACCCTGAAATTTTAAGGCCCGGGCAACTTCCAACAAGTGACAATGTTTCCTTTCCACCACTCCGTTTTGTTGTGGTGTGTAAGTACAAGAGCTCTCATGCAGGATCCCTTGAGATGTCAGCAAGGACGTACACTCATAATTGAAGAATTCTCTTCCATTGTCTGTCCTAATTTTTTGGATAGATTTTCCAAATTGAGTTTTTGCCAGGGAAAATAAGGTCTTGACTTGACTTTTAGATTGCATGAGGAAAATCCATGTGGCTCTCGAATGGTCATCCACAATGGTGAGAAAGAAACGAGAACCATCATGATTCGGTGTATGGTATGGTCCCCAAACATCGACGTGAAGCAAAGAGAGAATATCGGCCGCACGATTTTTGCATAATGGAAAGGAATTGCGTGATTGTTTCGCAAGTGGACAAATGTGACATTGAGGATATGGGAATAATGAACTGTGACCCAATCTGGAATGGGAAATGAAATTTTTATCACTGGTAGTCAAATTACACAATGATTTATTATAAGGAAAAACATCTAAATTCTTGGCCGAACTTCTCCAGAAAAATAGTCCTTCGATAGATCACCCCATCCTATCGGTTTCCCCAGTCAAAGGGGCCTGAAAATGACAACCATGAACATTGAAGGAAATTTGATATGAATTTTCCTTACAGGCTCTAGACATAGATATAAGATTGAACTGGAATTCAGGGATGTAAAAGACATTTGTGAGAGTGATTTCAGGACTAAGATTGACTGTCCCAGTTAAAGTGACATTAGCAATACTTCCATTTGGTAATTGCACTACAATAGGACTATCCAACCTATCATTAACAGTAGCAAATAATCCCTTCTCACATGCAATATGATCACTGGCTCCAGAATCAACTATCCAAGTACTTCTTGATATATTATTCAATTGGCAATGAGAAATACCTGTAAAGCTGCTTCCTTTCTTTTGAACATCCAATTTTTGCAGTGCTTGCATCAATTGCTCATATTCTCCATGAGTGATGGGTTGATTTGAACCACCTTGTCCAGTAAGCTGGTATGCTGCCGCTGAAATTTCCTTCCCCTTTTTTTTCTCTAGGTCTCCCATGTAATTTCCAGCAATTTTCTATAGTGTGATGGGGACGTCTGCAAAATTCACAATATAATTTTCCTTTGCCTTTTGAATTTGGCCCAAAATAATTAGGCCCATAACTGCTCGGCCCATATGAATTTGGTCCGTAATTCTTCGAAGCAGGCCCAAAGGAATTAGGCCCATGTTGAGTCAGCCCATAAGGCTTTGAAAATTCCCCGCCGTTGGATCCTTTAATGAGGAGTCCATCTCCACCGTCCAGATCTCCATAGTTCCGCGCATCTTTTGAACCGTCCGATCGTTGCATGCGATCGTGGCCGTCCGTTGCAGTCCCTTTAAAAAACCTCTGTTCCGCGAACCCTAGATTCGTTTCGCATCTCCTTTCTGGGTTTCGCGAGCCCCTTTCTGCTCTTGCGGCAAGAGCTAGGGTTTCCGCCCCCTTTCCCTCCATCGATGCAAGCCTCGGTTTTCTTCTTGCACAGCGAGTTGAAATATTCGCCCGATTGAAGGCGCAGGCTCCATCGCGAGAATTTGTGACCTGAAATGGAGGTAAGAATCATTAAGGATGAGTAGGAAACGAGTTGCCTTCTCTCTGTCTCTCATCTCCTTGTACTGTTGAAGGGTGGCTTCGGGTCCATTGAGTTTTTCCTCCGCTGCCTCAAGCTCATTCCAGAGAGCTAATAGCTTGTTGAAGCACGTTGTCACCGACGTGTTTCCTTGCTTCAGTTCGGATAGGGCTTGGTGGAGCGAAAATTTTTTCGCCCGATCCAGTTTTCCATACATCTCTCTTATATTATCCCAAAATATTTTGGAATCCTCTGTCGGAGGCAACCCAGCTGCTATTTCTGGGCTGACGCAGTTGCCGATCCACGTTCTTACCAACTGGTTGCACTTTTTCCATTGTCGTGCTAATTTTTCCTCAGTTGGAACCGGGATGGTTCTATCGATGAATCCCTCCTTATCCTTTGTTATAAGGGCTCGACGGAATTCCCGTGCCCAATTTGAGTAATTTTCAGGTCCTGTGAGAGGGTGGCTGATTAGTTGCAACTCAGGTCCGTCGGTGTTGGAGACGTAAAGCACATCGCTGGGTTCTAGGCGACCCATGGCGGCCGCGAAGATAAAAGGTACAAATCCTGTTGGAAAACCTGGGTTATTTGAGGACTGACCCATACTCGGACTTCCTACTCCGCCCGTCTGCTCAAGGCCAGTGGCTGAGCCTGCCCCAGTATCGGTTGGTAGGCCTCCATCGACCCGCACGCCTTGGTAGCCCGGCTGTGATGTACCTGGGTTTAGTCCCTGGATCCGTGGGTAAGGCATCCACTGATAAGGATACCCCGAGAGAGGTAGCCCTGGATTGAACTGAGCCGGAATCTATTGCCACGGCGTGTGTCCAGACATGGAGGTGACAACGGATGGATCTGATGGTGCTACGTTCCTTTCCGATTGGTCTTCAGTGGGCGAGGTAAGCTCTTGTGGGTCTGTCATGATGAAGTATGTTCTGCAGATTGAATACATAAGGGAATTCCTTACAGACGTTGTTCTGTTTTGTGAATGTCGCAGCAACAAGAACAGAAAAGGATTGGAAGGCAATTTGATCAACAATGCGGAAGCTAGATTGGGATCAGAAGCTGCTCTGATACCATGAAAGAATTTGGGTAGAATATATTTGAATAGAAAAGATGGGAAATTTTACTTTGTATTCAATGCATATTCAATGTACATTGTCCTATATATAATACAATGTGTGTACAAGAAAAAGGTAAGTAAATATTTTATAATTGGAATTACAATCGGAATCCAATTGGATCCGATATTGAATGATCTTGAGTGATGCCGTGTATCTTCCAACACAAACTACTCGCGAATTACTCCTGCTCGACCACTACACTGCATAGACTCTGCTCAGAAAATATAAGACGCATATAATGCCGAATCCTGGAGTTGTTCGTTCATCGCTCGAGTTTTGAGATTAGCGTTGTCTTTTCATATTCAATCCAAGTCAATTTCAACTGATAGTAGCAAACCAAAATTCGTTTATGATATTGGACTACATTGGGTACCTGCCAACGCCAACCCAAAATTGTTTGAGAATCCAAATCAATCGAGAGATTGACGCTTTCGATTTAATAGTGCAAAGTCATACTTAAACTTGCTTTTTGATAAGCGGATGGCATCAGGCCTACCTTGAGCCTGAAAAGACTTATCTAGTAGAACTTGAGTCTCAAAAATCAAGCTGGCCTTTATCAGGTGTCGGCATATAATATAGAGGAGCCAAGGTTATAGTAGTAAATAATAGGATGGATTTGACTCGACTCTCGACTGCATAACAATCTAATTTATTGCCAATAACGAAGTATAAAAAGTAAGTGATGAAAATGCAAGTCGCATGTAGAGGTGATAAGTACATATTACCCACCTGCCATTGCCATCCTAGAGGAGTTTGAGCAGATACACCAGGAAGGGGTGCATTACCGTGGCATGTAAAGCTGCGATTGGTGGCAACAAGGCCCGCATAGATTTTCCCCAGAAGACCGTTTCTTGGAGAAGCTCCGTTAATGGCGTCGCACATAAGTTTCACGCGTTGACTAAATGGATCGTTGTACTGAGCAACATATTCGTACTGCCCTTTCAGGTACTGCTTGAGATCTGATGAACTTTGCAGGGGACTAGACAGAAGGAAAATAATACAGTTGGAGCTTCCATAATTATTTTCAGAGTTGGTTCAAAGATAAAAAATAAAAAATAAAAAACTATTTCCACCTGCAAGTTTTGAAAGTGTTGCTCAACTTCGTGAGACCATGAGGCTCAGAAGCAACTCTATCGATTTCTTCCCAGGATCGTCTTATTGTTTGGTGGCAAGACGAACTAGTATCCTAACAAAACGCCCAAACAATTGTTCAAGTGATCGATTTGACTAGAGAAAATGCATTCAAATTGAGATTATTACTAGGATTTTCTAGAGTTCTCTCTCGCTTATGCTAGAGTTCTCTCTCACGACTTGCTCGAGTTTTCGTCTGGATCTTCGGTTCCAGTTCTCTCTGTCGACCATCTCCTTTCTTCTTCAACTGTCCTCACTTCCTCTATCCTTCAACTTGTAGTCGCTTCTGGGACTACCAGTGTTACGCTTGTTTCATTTCGACGATCCTTACATTTGCATGTCGCCGATCATGGACATGCAACCTCTGAAATACTGTGTTATAGTCTGGGTATATCTCTAGAAAACTGTTTCTAGTCATTCTATTTCTCCATGGCTTCGGAAGATACATACGACTCCTCTCGTATTGCTTCTCTGTGCCACCGACTCGGACGGCTTTGTTCAGACCAAGAACTGGAAGTCTGGGAAGATCTACAAGGAACAGACAATATCAAAGAGTGTCGCCTCATTTTGGTGGGTAATATCTATACAAACCCTACTATCAATTTACCTGCTTTTCAGATTGCAATGAAGAAAGCTTGGCGTGTTGATTATCTGGACATATTGTCCAGCGATGATGGCATCTACATTATTAAATTTCGAACGGAGACAGAAAAAAGACGTGCATTAGATGGAACCCCCTGGTTATTCTCTGGTCATCTAGTTAACTTACAACCTTGGAAGCCCAATACCCCTCTACATTGCTACGATTTTTCCAAATGCCCTTTATGGGTGCATGTTATAGGATTACCTCTGGAATGGAACACTCCACAACTTCTTAGTAGGGCAGTTCAGCATATGGGTCGAGTGCTTGAAGTAAAACAGGATACCTCTGGGAGAATTCGCCTCGAAATTGATCTGCAACAACCATTAAAATCAGGGAAACTCATTAGCATTACTGGAAAACCCCTATGGCTTGATTTTAGGTATGAAAGACTATCCCACTATTGTTACTCTTGCGGGAAATTAGGCCATTATGCAGCATCATGCAAGGACTACCCTTATGATGAATCACAATTTGAGGGACGTGATACAATGGTATATGGACCTTGGCTACGGGCAGAGATTAAACAACATAGTCCCTATTGGGATGCTTTTTATAATCCCTCATCTAATTCAGAACCCATGGAAGAGACTATACCTGAAACTCCACCTCCTACACACCCCCCTCTGCCAGCCTTACCTCCAATAACTCCTGCTCCTGAGACTCCCCTCCCGTCCAAGGTTATCTCTCCTGTTCCTGCTAATACAACCCCCATAACCACTGATTTGGTTCCTGCAGATGCAAAGTTAAAAGGTATTCAACGTTCTTCCCTCGATTCTCCGCAACAGAAAAAACACAAGACTCCCAGATCACAGATAGTAGTGGGCTCCAGCAAGAAACCTAAACGCTACTCCCCTTATGAGATTCGAACAAATCAGACTTCTGAATTAGATGAAACCCACTTACTCGACACACCTGTCTTTGAAGCAACTGATCATTCCTCTTGGGCTTTGGCGGCTGGCCCTCAACAGCCCCCACAGTCCAAATGAAAATATTAAGTTGGAATTGCCAGGGGTTGGGCACTCCCTTGACAATTCAATCTCTAAAGGCTATGATAGCCTCTGAAAGGCCCGACCTAGTGTTTTTAATGGAAACAAAGAATGCAGATTTAGTTTTACAGAACTTACAGCGTCGTTGCCATTTTGCCCACTCCTTTTTGAGGACTCCCACCGGTTTTTCTGGAGGTCTTGCTCTGTTCTGGAATGACCTCCTTAACATTACTATTCTATCTTCTGGTCAGAATTTTGTAAATATGTTAGTTTTGGATACTAGGCTTTTTACCTCTATGCAAGTTACCTGTTTGCATGCTCCTGCTTCTTTCTCTGCAAGGCAGGAATTTTGGAAAACACTTAGAATGATTCACGCATCTACTAACCTACCGTGGATGTGTATCGGGGATTTCAATGACTTCCTTTATCCTTGGGAGAAGATGGGTAAAAGACCAGCCAATTATTCCAGGATGGCAGCATTTCGGAAGATTCTTAATGATTGTGCTTTAATTGAACTGGATAGTAAAGGTTGTGAGTATACCTGGTCTAACAACCGAGCAGGAGAGGAGTTAGTAAAAGAGAAGCTCGATCATGTTTTCTGCTCATTGGATTGGAGCTTTACATACCCGTCCTCCATAGTGCTTGCTCTCCTATCGATTGGATCGGATCACTGCCCACTGGTGCTGAATACTCATTTTCAATCTGTCAAGCCAAAAAAGAACTTCCATTATGAAGCTTACTGGAGTCAACATAGTGAATGTACTAAAGTAGTTCAATCAGTATGGGAAAGGAATCACTCTTCCTTACCATCTAAACTGCAAGCAGTCTCTCATAAGTTATCAAGCTGGAGTCGAGCTCGTTTCACTAATGCCAGGGCATCAAATTTAGTGTCTTCAGCAACAGCTACAGACCATTACAAATCGAAAATGCTATCAGCAGGGAGATAAAGAATTAGCAACTACAATTCGAACTGAAATACAACAAATGTGGAATCAGGAAGCGCAATTCTGGGCGATGCGTTCTAGGCTTAACTGGTTATCATGGGGAGATAAGAACTCTAAATTTTTTCATGCTTGCACTGTACAAAGGCGACAAAGAAACATAATTTCTATATTAAAAGATGAAAACCAGAACTGGCAGAGAGAGCCAGAACGGCTTCAAGAAATGACCATGGCTTATTTTACTGGACTTTATCAATCAGTTGGACACAGAGATTTTCATCCTTTCCTATTACAATGTCCACAGATCGTTACTACTCAGATTAATACACATCTTATGAGTCCAGTCACCGAAGAAGAGGTATATGATGCTACCTTTTAGTTGGGAGCATCCAAGGCCCCTGGTCCAGATGGCCTCCCTGGTCTGTTCTACAAGCACCACTGGAACACCATCAAACAAACAATTATCAAAACGGTGCAAGACTTCTTTGAATCTGGTTAAATGCCTCTGAATTTAAACAGAACAATTTTGACTCTGGTTCCTAAAGTTCATCGTCCTAAAAGCATTGACCAGTATCGACCTATTAGTCTCTGTAACTTCGCATACAAGATTATCTCTAAAGTTATGGCTAATAGATTGAAGTGTTGGCTCCCTACACTAATCACTCCAAAACAAGCAGCTTTTGTTAGTGGTAGACAGATTCAAGATAACATCATGGTCGTTCAGGAAGTACTACACCAGTTTAAGATCCGATCCAAATCAAAAAAGTTCAATCTCATTCTCAAGACAGACATGCAGAAAGCTTATGATCGTGTCGAATGGGACTTTATTGCAGCTTATTTAAAACAGTTGGGTTTTACGGATAGATGGGTAATGCTAGTAATGGCATGCATCACAACTGTTTCTTTTACTATTCGGTTCAATGGAGAATTGCTACCATCTTTTAAACCTACTAGAGGACTTCGTCAAGGTGACCCCCTATCCCCTTACATATTCATTTTTAATGGCCAATGCTTTATCAACAGTTATCAACCAAGCCATCAATCTAGGTCACTTACAGGGGATCCAATTTAATCGTGCATGTCCACAGCTCTCCCATTTATTTTTTGCTGATGATGCTGTCTTTTTCCTCAAAGCTTCTATTTCTGAATGTCAAAACTTCTCAAATCTATTAAACCAATACTGTTATGCAACGGGTCAGCTTCTCAACAGAAATAAATCAGCAATTTTTTTCAGTTAGAATTGTCCAATGCACCTACAGGATAATTTACAACAGGAACAGAGAGTACCTGTGGTGAGAAGATATGGTAAGTACTTGGGCATTCCATCAGATTAGGGGCATTCTAAACGGGAGATGTTCTCTTGGATCCTGGCAAAAATGAACGCGGAATTAGCTGGTTGGAAGGAAATTTTCTTATCCAAAGGGGGCAAGGAGATTTTATTAAAAGTAGTTATTCAAGCCTTACCTCAGTATGCGATGTCCCTCTTTATGCTTCCCCTGTCTCTTTGCAGACAAATGGAAAATAAGATTTCAGCATTCTGGTGGAGCAAAAATCAGAGTGATTCTGGCATACATTGGATGAAATGGTCACAGATAAAACAATCGAAAACAGATGGGGGTATGGGATTCAGAGATCTTATTTCTTTTAATCTAGCGATGTTAGGTAAACAAGCGTGGCATTTACTACAACAACCTATTGCAATTTGGAGTCAGTTGTTTAAAGGTCTATATTTTAAAAGGTCTTCCTTTCAGCATGCCACTTCCGGCTATAGACCATCATGGGGGTGGCGTAGTATTTTAAAGGGCAGGGATGCTATTCTTCCTAACACTAGGTGGATGGTGAAGGATGGTTCGCAAATTGACATCAGAGAAGATTTTTGGCTTTCAATTGGGAAAATAGGAGGAAATGCTGCTGCAGGAGAACCCATTAAAGTTGCTGAACTTATTGATTTACCTACGGCAACATGGAAACAGGAGATTATCTTTCATTTCTTCACTGAACAGATATGCTTAGCAATCTTAAACACCCCTATAAATCCCTCCCTTTGTTTTGATCAATTGATTTGGACAGCCACATCATCAGGGTCGTTTACTGTTAAAAGTTGCTATTAATCCTTACTATCCAAGCAACAACACCCACCCACCAGTGCCTCATCATCCTATCAGCCTCCTCATCAACTCTGGAAAAAAATATGGCATATGGAAGTAGCTCCAAAAATTCGAGTATTCTTATGGCTAGCCTGTAAAAATGCCCTCGCAACCAAAGCCAATCTCTATTCCAGACACATCACTCCAAACCCCTACTGCACCCTATGTGATTAGCATACCCCTGAGACCATTGAACACTTATTTTTTTACTGTGACTGGACACGGGCGATTTGGGCAAATGACAAGATCAGAATTAACATCTCACTTACCTCAATCCAACGATTGGATGCCTGATTGGCGGCCCGTGCCACCCATCATCTTTCTTCCCCAAGCTTCGAAGCGATTGCCAATCTATTATGGGAGATATGGCGTCAACGAAACAATGCCACTTTCCGACAGCAAACTCCAAACCCGATCCAAGCAGTGGACAATGCTCTCGCCCAGTATAGGATCTTCAAGAGTCTTCAACCCCCAAAACCTAGGGTTTCACACACATATGTTAGTACTGATCATCGCTGGAAACCCCCTAATCAAGGCACAATCAAATGCAACATAGATGGGGCTTTCATTCCAGGTAGTAAACAGGGCGCTATCGCATGTATTTTCAGAAATTTCAAAGGCGAGCTCACCGATACGTTTACCAGTACTGTCCTGGCCCAATCGGCATTTCAAGCAGAGATCTTCGCAATGATTCGGGCCTTTCAGCATCTTATCAAGCAGAGGCATCAGCACCATTGAGTTCTGGTTGAATCGGACTGCCTTTTCTTGGTGGAGATCCTTCGGCATAACCAGCCGCAGCCATGGCAGGAGCGACATCTTCTTGCCGTTCTCCACGAGCTGCTCTCTCAATGCCCTAATGTCTCGATTCATCACGTCTCTCGCGATGCCAACCTAGCTGCTGACTGGGCCGCCAAAGCCCATCGGGCCAACGGATCTGCTTCTAACTGGCTTGTATTCACTCCTTTTGCTTTCCAGAATATTATCCTTACAGATGCACTACTAGCTGGTTGTATGCATATATCCGTATAATATATCAGTTTTTCCGACCAAAAAAAAAAAAAATTTGAGATTATTACCAAAAAATCTTTTGCTACGACTGAAAAGAATGCGTCCTGGGGCGTGCTGTCGAGAAACAAGAGAACTGGAGCAGATGATGCCAATGCTCCGAGAGCCACATGAGGGTACTTTAATCGGAACCATGAAGCTAGCACTGAAATTAAACATATGAAGATTGAAACACATAATTTTAAGGTATATGTAGAAATACGGTGTTGATTTTTTCCTCTTAATCTAACGGGAGGAAATTTCTTCAATGCCTTTGGGGCAAGCTATCAATATTTACATGGATTATCGCTGTCAATATGACTGGCGCTCATTAGGAAAGGCTCTATCCAGGAAATGGTCAAGAACAAGAACCCACGGCAGAATATATATGATTATTACATCCAACTATAATAACTGGGTCAACATGAATTAGCAATGTTCGGTTCAATATATATGGTGCGCGACACTCTTTAAGTTCGATTTGTAGCGGTAGTCATATCGCTCCTATTTGATCCATATGATCCTCCAATGACAATGATCGGAGATTGTTTGGCATTAAACTTCTGCTTCAGGTATGTAAGGATTTCTGCATAGTCGGCAAGAGCTTGCTCGGAGCTGAAATATCCACGAACGTTAGGGTCACTCAGGGCTTTGTCCAATGCCAATCCGTACGGGATTGATTCCCCGTAAAATCGATGCTGCAAGATTACAGCTTTACGTTCTTAAATGCGTAAATACATCCATATGCATGCCAAACAGAAGGGAAAGAGAACGTACAACCAAGCAAATAGTATGGAGCATTTTTATTTCCCTTACCTCTATATAGACCAAAAGCGCTCTAAATTGAGCAGCGTTATCCGGAAGAAACCCGGCAGTGTCTATGTCGTCATCGATGGGTTGTTCAGCACCAAGATAAACGAAAATCGGGGCGTGTGATTTCGCGCCACCCCAGAACTTGGAATTGATCACGTATCTTTGTTTGAAGGTGGTGTAACTTTCGGGCCGATAGTTGAAATGATCGAGCGTTTGGTTGTAAGAGAAAAATTGGAAGCCCTCTGTCAACACAGAAGCTCGGACCGCCCGTGTGGGATCTTGAATCAATGTTCGGTGGAGTACGCTCAGCTTCGGAATATTGTAATCGATTAAGTTCTCTCCGGTCGCAACACAAGCTAAGCTCAGTATCACAATGATCAGAAGGCTATAATGCGATGAAGACATGTTCTGGTGTCTGGTCATTGCTTAGGCTAAAGCATGGATGCGAAGGGAAGGGTTTTTGTGATATTCCTTGGCCTCAACTAGTTCACCTTTATATAGCAACCCGCGATCCCATTTTGCACCATTATTTTGCATGCAAAATTACGTCCGAGCAATTTACCATATAAGGACTCTAGGTGACCTAGCTCGAAAACCATATGGAATTTATTACAAAATTAAAAGAAAGAACAAAAAGGTGGCAATGATTTTTGTAGTCAATGGTTTCGCATCTACTTAAACATATTGTTTGTGTAATACACAACCTGTATTTGTATGTTTACATTGCCTTCATAAATGATTATGTCGTTAGCTGGTTTGTGTTGTTACTGTTAGACTACGTCCGTTCAAACGCTCAAATGGAAAATGATTGCCATTAATAACAAGGGTGAGGTGGGAATACTAGGATAATTGATTGTTTGCGACAAAGTCTTCGGTAGACGGTCGAATATTCAGCTTTTATTCCGTAAGGTGCCCACAGATCACCATTTAATTAATCAGTTAGGAACTATCCCGTTATAAACCGTGAGAATGCATAAATAATATAATCCTAGAGTATAAGAGCTGAACACAGTTTGGCAAAACATAGATGTAGAAACAAATTGGAAAAAACCTTCTGAAAATGGGAAAATAGGCATCCCAAGTGATCACTAAGTTTTAATTTTTTGGCCAATAAGTGCTTCTTCAAATTTATAAATTTTGGCTAGAAATTGATAACATAGTCACTAACGGTTCTATGTGGCACGGCCGGCACTAAAGTTGACATTTTTAATAATTAAAAATTTTAATATATATTTTTTTGGTTTTTTCTTCATCTTTTTTTTTTTTTTTTTGGCCTAATGGCCTCCATGCACTTGGCGAGGCTTGTGATGCCCTTGTGGCCCTTGCGCAGGCCAAAGCGAGGGCCAATGGAAGAAGGAAAGAAAAAAAGAAAGAAAAGGGAAATAAAAAAATATGAAGAAATTGAGAAAATTTTAAAAATGTAAAAAATTGTCTAATTCTACATCAACTATGCCACATAGGGCAATCATCACTGACTAAATTATCACGTTAATAATTTCTTGCCAAAATTGGTTAGAATAATTAAATTAACAAATCTTTAAAAGGTTTAAGACTAAATTAGAAAATCATAAAAAAAATTAAAATTAAATTAGCACAATTGAAATATTTATGATTAAATTGGCAAGTTGTCAAAAGTGATGAAGTAAAAAGTTTATGACTAACTTGGCCACCGTACAATAGGTTTAGAACTTTTTGGACAAATTTTCTCGCTTTTCTTATGTCACTTTGTGACTGGTAAACTTCATTTTTCCTCCTCTCACGGTCGCTTGGGGTCTTAAGTAGGACGCCGGGGGTGATGGATCCTCCCGCTTACGTGTCCCCCTAGGTTTACTTGCCAGCTGCCGGCTGTATGGAGTTCCTGGGTCACAAAAAAAAAAAAAAAATATCTTCATTTTTTCTTACTCTAAAGAGGAACTTTTTACTTATCACTCATTCCATTATTTTATTCGTGAATCGGTGCCCTTATGTGACGTTAAAAGGCTTTCTTAATTTATGTGCTGAGTGAGACTTGCGTAGTTTTTTGTCCATTAGAGAATTGTTTAATTATGGTTTATATATCACCATTTTGAGAAATTATGAAGAGAATCCGCATTAATGATATGCCAAAGAAGATCGCTATTCTGAAGAGACTATGCCTTCATGAACTTTTCTAATTTAGAAGAAAATGAGACTGTATGATACTATATTCCACTAGACAAATTCTAGGAGATGGTTTGGTCACATTAAGGAGGTAAATGTCTCAAGAGGAATATCTCTCTTTCAAGAGAGGTGCCAAGAGTTGAATATGTAGGCGTGAATGATGTGAGTGGGATTACTATCAATTGTTTTAAAGCTAATGCTATTAGATTGTTTTTTGTAGTTTTATTTTTTAAATATTTTAACAGGTGAGATGGAAAAAGTTATTTTTATCAAATTATTATGTCATTGTCATATATTTGGATTACCTTCACAATCGAATATGTCATTAGATGATTTACGTTATAAGTGTTCGATTAAGCCCTTTCAAACACCAAATGAAATATAATTGCGATTAAGAACAATAACAAGCGTGGCATGAAAGTGAATGATCATGCGGTAAGGTGGGAGTACGTGGATAATCGTTCATTTGAGACGGAGTCTTTGATAGGAACTATGTTGTTTGAAACCGTGAAAGTAAAAGGCGAATACAATTTGCCATCGGCATAAAAAAAATTAATCCTAGGGTTTAAGACCAGTACACAGTTTGATAAAACAAAATAGGAGTAAACAAATTCGAAAAAAATTTAGAAAAAAATTGGGAAAAAAGGGGCTTTCCAAGTGCTTGTTGTCCTAATATTTGATTATTAAACCACCTTATAATCAGACAGTTTAAGAATTCTAAAAAAAAATAAAGTTTGAGACCCTAGATATAGTATATGATTTAACACAAGGCAGCAGATGCTTCATTGATTACGAATCTAAATAAGAAAATTCAACAGCCTTCTATTTTGTCGATTTCACGTCGTGGACTACGATGCGGACAATGACAGTTGACTTTTTGTAATTTCATTGAATTGGGCTTCCGGTGACTAGCTCAAAAGTCAAGACGACCAGGGGTTTTGCTTATGTCTTTTAGGAAAAACATGAGGGATGTGTCATACTTCATGTGAGTAGATATGCGGTGGGGAGTAGAGCCACAGTTTTGTTTTGCCAAAGTAAAATATCTCAGGTGCATTTGCGCCTCTCAAGAGAGATGCCAAGAAATTAACCTTTAATGGGCTGTGGATAAGATTGGGAATGAATTATTCTTAGCAAAATAATTATGTCGTTGCCTTACTTAGCCAAAAAGAAGACGAGCAATTTGGCTACAAAAATACTGATTTGTTAATAAAAAAATTTGAGGTTGAAGAAGAGATGACTTGTAGCGTCCGTTCTTCGTGTATTTGAACAGTTCTCTCCATATCTGTTTGCACGTTTCCACGCGCTAACTCGGTCGAAGAACTAAAGCAACTGACTTGTTCAGAAAGATCATCACAATCGAAGCCTACCGAATTCCGTAGTAACTTATTTAATTTTCTAAACCGTGTATTATGAACTTAATATTGATGTGACTAAATCGTTATTTTGATAGATTCTTACAATCAAGACACTTGTTATACTTGACATCATTATGAATTTATCCCGAGTATTTACATACATAATCGTTTGATTCATCGTAGGTGGATCAAATATTGGATTCGTTGCATCCTCCCATTCAATTGTAATGAGATGCGCTAAATTCAAATTGGCCAAATTGAAGAATCGTGTGAAGGATTATAATTAAATTGGCAAAGTCGAAAATTTTAGAATTGAATTGGCCAAACGTATGGTAGGTTTTGGATTCTTTTAGACAATTTTCCCCAACGAGTATATAAATTAAATAGCTTTTAAAATAAGAAGGATATTACTTTCTTCAACAAAATTTTAAGAAAAAGATATATTTTAGACATTAAGGGCGTGTTTGGCAATAGGCCAAATAGTGTTTGATTCTATTCTTTTGTTCCTGAAAGTAGATTTGAAATAGAAATCATTTTGGTAGATTTTTTGCTCCCGGGAATAGATTTGGAGTAGAATTAAGAAGTAAAATATATATATTTTGGTTCCCAAAAACAATTCCAAAATTAGCCAACCAAAAATTGTTCTTTTCTTTTCTCGTCTTCTTTCCTTCTCGTTTTTCTTCCTTTTCTCTTCTTCTTTCACGGTAGCCATCGCCGATGGTCGTCGCCAAACCGGTTGGGTGAGCTTCGACGAGCTCACCGGAGGCTGGCCAAGTCACGGTGAGGTCCAGCGAGCTCGTCGATGGCTAGGCAAGCCTCGCTCGGCTCTCCCTCGACCGATGAGGTGCGGCCTCACCGAGGGCCGATGACCCTTCAGTGAGGTCACCGACCCTTGTCTGGCCGATTGCTAGTCATCCCAAGGCCAACAACCGACCGAGGAAGAAGATAAAATAAAAGAAATAAAGAAATAAAGAAATAAAATTATTAAAAAATTAGAAGAAAAATTTTTGGATTAGAAATTTTAAGAATGGTATCAAATGCAATTCTATTCGGGAATAAAAATTTTGAACGATTACCAAACACTTTCAAACGCTTAGAATTTTTTTTCAAGAACAAAATAAAAAATAATCATTTTTTATCATAAATTGTTCCGGGAATAGAATGGTTATCAAATGCCTCATAAATATAATATACTTATTTTACTTTTACAAATTGTCTACTTTTGATATTTCACTTTTATGTTAAATAAATAAGAGTCACATTTCCAGAAATTTTGGAAAGAACATCAATATTCGGGAGACTTGCAAACTTGGGCGATCCCCAAAAAGTGGAAGACTTAGTTGATCATCCATGGAGAGCAGGAACGGAATGAACAGGAAATTGCTGATCCGTTCGCGGAAGACGTACTTAAAGAGATCATATCTATTCCATTGAGTTCAACCCCAAAAGAAGACTAACTCGTTTGGACCGGAAGCAGAACATGGGCATTATTCTGTCAAAAATGCTTACCGCAACATACAAACACCACAGAACAAGCTGCCATCAAAGCATTGCCTCCACCTCCTACCAAACTCAAAAAGCCCTATGGAAGCACATCTGGAATTTGAAGAAGCACATCTGTAATTTGAACTCCCTTTCTGTCACGCCCCGATCCTCGAGCACGCACACATCCTTCTACTTGGCCGATTTTATAATGCGATATCCCAGGACTAAGTATTGCTGACCCTTTCATTTATTAAGCACATGCGGAAGCAGTTATAAATCTCCAGACAGTAACACAATGGCGTAGTAAAGTAAGGCCATATTTTTCATATTGAAATCCACAACCAAACCTTTATACATGGCATAACTCAAAGTCTATTCACAAGACTATTCATAACATTCTAGTCTCACACTATTCACATTTAGACATGATTCACAAAGGATGATGGGATCTTAGTCCTCATCCGGGTCGTACTCGAATCATCATCGGGGTTCTCCTCTAGGTGCTTCTCTTCGGTTTCTTTCTCCTCAGGCTTCTCATCATGGTCCTGAAATGTTGTCCCACAACCGGGATGAGACTACGTCTCAACAAGTTCTACCCCACTAAAACCCGATTAGGAAACTAATACGCTAACCAGACTGCCTATACACGCATGGGTTAGAGGACTTACCTTGGCCTCAGATTCCACCTGCATATTAGTACAGTTCAATAGGCACCTAAGCAATCACAGATTGATATCTCGATCAATCGACCTAGTCGATTACATGTCAGTCGGACCATTTCCAGGTCAAATCACTTCTCAATAAAACCTCCCATTTGCATTCTCAATCACAGAGCTACAGTAATGCTCTCGGGCGTCGATTCGCCAAGGTGACGTACAATGAACACTTTACTATGCTCTCGGGCGTCTTTTTCGCCAAGGTGATATATTCATCATAGAGCCAACATAAACAATGGACAGCACTCGTGCGTTCTTTAAAGTGCCGTTTTCACCAGTGATATCCTCAATCACCGAACCACGTATGTTCATGATAATGCATGTAGTAGACAACACTCGTGCGTTCTTTAAAGCGCCGTTTTCACCAGTGATTTCCTTATCACCGAACCACGTATGTCTATACTAATGCAGGTAATAGACAACACTCGTGCGTTCTTTAAGACGCCGTTTTCACCAGTGATTTCCTTATCACCGAACCACGTATGTCTATACCTTGTACCTGATCGGTCTTAGCCAAGAGTATTCTTAGTTCAATCTCCCGATTCCTTCCGATTTACAATTCATCAAAGCATTATAAATGCTAAATAACCATACTCGACTATCTATCGATCAATCATTCAATTTCACTCAATTTCAATCAATTTAGGAATAATTCCTCAAATTGCACAATTAATTCAATTCAGCACAACGTAGAGCTCAAATAAATAAACGAATTACACCACAACAATCGGCACGAAATTTCAGTCGTCGGCTATCCCAGCCTAATTTCCGAAAAATAAATAATTAAATAATTAATTTCAAAATTTAATAAATAAATACTAAAAATCCAATTTAGGCCTGTAACGCCTAATTGAAGCCCGATAAGGGTCGGGAAAATCCCGAGATGCATTCAATAAATAATAGTACGTCTCTACTTGCTAATGACTAAGTCTAACCACATAACATGCATCATTAAGTCACTAATTTAATTGATCTAAACTAATCTAACCACATAATTGTACTTAATTAAATCTAATCAACCATTAAGCATCATTAGTATACTAAGCAAGGATTAGTGAGATTACTCACATGATTAAAAGCAGGGACCGGGACATCGCGACGGCGGCCAAAATCGGACTTTTGACAACACCGGCAGGCTTGGACCGGGCCTTAAACTTGGGCCCAACAAATCTCAGCCCAACTGAGATTTGTTCTTGCTTTAGGGCCAGACCCAAGTTGGGTTGGGCCTGTTGAACTTCTGGGCTGACTTCCTAGGCTGTTGGGCCTAGGATGGGCTTCAATTTGCTGGGTTGGAGGGCTGAAATGGACTGCTGGGCTGCACGTTGAATTGAACTAGGCTGAGCTGCAATTTAAGTGGGCTTCAAATGAGATGGGCTTCCAATTCGCTGGAACTGCTGCTAGGCTCACTGGTTTGCGTGGGCTGATGGGCCAGACAGAAGCAACAAATCTCGCTGGCTTCGCTGGACCATTGTTGCTGAGATGGGCCTCGACAATTTCGTGAGGGCAGAGGGCACACCACTGGAGAAAACCACGTGGTGTCATTATTGCTGTGGAGTTCGCTGGCAACAGGAGGCGGCAGGTGGTGCTGTTGGTCAACTAAGGGCTTCACGGAGAGAAGTGTTGACCAAAGGAGCTCTAGCTGAGGACACGTGAAGGCCAGCTTCGACGTTGGAGCAGCTTCTGTCATGAGCTGTCTTGATCGGTGTGTTGGCAGCGTGAGGACACTCGGTGGATCTCGCGGACGAAGTTGGTGAAGACGGAGGGAGCAGCCGAAGGCTATGTGGATGCTGGCGCACGCGGCAAAGGAGGGAGGAATGATGGTGGGATTTCGATGGGGTCTTCGGTGGAATGAACTTCCGCAGCTACTGGACATGTGGAGGTGGTCTTCAAGCGGTGGTAATTCTCGGCAGAATGGAGGTTGTCGCACGAAGAAATGAGAAGGGAGAGAGAGAGGCTATCCGGTTGTGGAGTGTGAGGGAAAGGATAGATATGAAAGATGAGGGGCCTTTGGCTTTTAATTCTCACACAAATATCTCCTCAAAATCATTCTTAGCCATGTATAGTTTCTTGTTCTGATGGACCACTACGTGACTCTTCTTAGGTGCCAAAATGGTCCAAATGTTGTGACTAGGTGGGTACACGAATTTGGGGAAGGATTGGCTTAAATGAACTCAAATTCTCTCTTGAATTAATCTTGAATGACCTCAAAAATTATCACTTGACCTGTGAATGCCTCAATTAATAATTTTCCTCATCCAATAATCTTTCACGCTTCTCAATTTCGAAATCGAAAACCACCTTTGGCATCTTCTGCACTAAAACAACTCGGCGACGACTTTTTCCCAAAAAGTATCAAGTGTCTGAAAAATCTTCTAAGACTGAGTCAATACTCCTAGAATTTATTGTGACATTGCCAAAACTTCAATTTCTGAAATCGGACTCGAATCGATGGTTAATTTCCATTCGATGCGTTTTTAGCGTGACCTAGGCTACCGGGTAACTTTCAGATATTTTTAAGTGCAAATGACCCGTGGTCGATTTTATTCGAGCCACTATGAACCCACTCGACTCATTGTCGACTCTTGATTGTCGTGAAAATCTCGATGATTCAAATACGGACACAGAGTACCAAAACGACAGTAAAATCAAATTAGTGTCGGTCGACGAGAATTTTCCAATTTAGTGGAGTCACCCACGATCGGCCACACATCTCGGTCGACCGACCTATCTCTGGTCTTAAATCAATTTTTAACTGTGCCGCAATGGCCTCTAAAGATGAACACGGTCGAGAAGCCGATTTCTGGTCGAACTCTCAAGTCTATTTGCCTTAAAATTCCTAATAATTTCCCCAGATAGTCTAGTTATTTCAAGAATGATCAGTTCTAATAATAGCCTTATAGACATGTCAATGAAATACTCGATTCATTCAGAAGAAAACAGAATTGAAAATTTGGGATGTCATACTTTCCGAACAACAATGTAACGAGAATTGGCAAATGGGTGCACGACTTCAGTGAACAAAATAGATACTCATCTTCAGGGGAGCTACTCGCCAAGACCCTATGACAGCTCCGGAAGTCCCGCAATGCCTTCGTTTTTCACCCTAGAAGACCAGATCCGAACACAATCGTCTGCACGGCCTATGCTAAGGACAAAATTACAGACGTCGGCACCCAATTGCAGCGAATCGAGTGAGAAGGGGGACCGTACTTGCACAGGAAGCCACCGGCCCGGCGCTTTGAAGCTCACTATGGACGGGGAAGGTGCCATAGCTGGTGTCCGCCACGACTTGACGGGCAAAATGTTGGCTGGATTTGTGAACTCCGTGCATGCGCCTTCAGCCGAAGGAATTATTGGAGCTTGAGCGCCATGATAGAAGAATGCAGGAGTAATCTGGCCAGACTCAAAGGCGTTCATCTAGCCCGTTGTCCACGATGTCAGAAAAGATTAAAAAAAGGGGAGCACCGCCTCTCTCTCTCTCTCTCTCTCTCTCTCTCTCTCTCTCTGGATTTTTCCAGATTTCTCTCCCTTTCTCTGCTGCACCAGAATTTTCTCCCCCTCTCCAGACTTTTCTCTCCCCCTCTCTCCAGATTTTTCTCACCGACTTTACACCCTATTAATACGGGTTCTTGTCCCTTGTGTGAGTGTGTGCGAAATGTGAGTGGAATGTGTACGTGAGTGTGTGAGTGGGTGGAGTGGGTGATGTGAGTGTAGAGTGATAGAGAGTGAGTGGGTGTGTGCAAGAATTGTGTTCGTGTGAGGTGTGAGAGGTGTATGAGAGTGGTGTGTGTAGAGAGTTTGTAATATTGTTTATATAAAATAAAGCAATTATTGTACTTGTACATCCACTTGCTTCTCAACAAGTGGTATCGGAGCAGGTCGTCGAAGGCCGTGTGAAGACAGTGGTCGGAGACCATTGTAAGTGAGCAAGGTGGTCAGGGATCATCGAGCCAAGGAGCGAAGAAGCGAAGGACGTCGGAGTTCTACCAGTGCACAATCTGGGATTGTGAAATCGGTTGGTCCGGGACCAAGCTTACTTGGTATAGTGCGGGGCATTATGCTCAAGTCACGATGGCGGATTTCTCGAGTTCGGCAAGTGGCATCGAGAAGCTCAACAACTCAAATTATAATAATTGGAGTACCTGCATACAATATTACATGCTAGGACAAGATCTGTGGGATATTGTTGGCGGGAGCAACACCACCCCACCCACGAATGATAGCGAATTAAGAAAATGGAATATAAAATCGGGTAAGGCTCTTTATGTGCTTGCCGTGACTGTTGAAGATGAATTACTACAACACATAAAGAGTGCGACGACCCCGAAGGAGGCCTGGGATAACTTGGCGACACTGTTTGCAAGGACAAACAATGCCAAGTTACAATGCTTGGAGAACGAGCTCCTCTCAATCTCGCAACAAAATATGACGGTGAGTCAATACTTTCCTAAAGTTAAATCTATTTGTGAAGAAATTTCAAAATTAGATCCTGAGAATGCCATCTCTGAGACAAGAATGAGAAGAATAATAATTCACGGGTTAAGGCTAGAATATAATGGTATTGTTACAGCCACCCGTGGATGGGCAAATGAGCCAACTCTAACAGAGTTGGCGAATATTTTGGCCAACCAAGAAGCCTTAGATAAACAAATTTCTAAGGTCTCAATTAAGGAGGATGAAAGTGCCCTCTTTAGTAATAAAAGAGGGTTCAAGGGCCAAAATAGAAATAGAGCAAGTGCAAGAGATGGCAAACCGTGGAAAAGTCATGGAGAATGGCAAAAGCAAATAGAAGGAACTCAACCTCGGCCAGGGGGAGCTCCTCGAGACCACGATAAGGACGACAATCAAGAAAAGAAGAATAGAAGGCGTAATGGACGGTGTTACACGTGTGGCAAAGTAGGTCACTTTGCCAGGGATTGTCGATTCAAAAAAGTTGAAGGAAATGTCGCAGCATCCAAGGAAAATGATAGTGAAGAAGAGTGGGATTTCCAAGCATCCTTTGCAGTGGAGGAACAAGAAGAGCTTGCAAGCTCCTCCATCATTGAAGATGTGATGGCCCTCATCACGGTAAGTGATAAATTGATTGATTATGAAGAAGATTGGATAGTCGATTCGGGGTGCTCAAATCACATGACCGGAGATCAAGGCAAGCTATCAAACATGTGCAAGTACAAAGGTGGACGAGTAGTTGTCACCGTAGACAACTCAAGGTTGCCGATTACCCATGTGGGCCAAACGATGATGACACCCCGATTCAGTTCGCATCAAGTCAAACTGAAAAATGTGTACCATGTGCCAGGAATGAAGAAGAATCTATTATCTGTGGCACAACTTACAGACTCAGGCAATTATGTGGTGTTTGGTCCTAGAGACGTTAGGGTGTACCGCAATTTGAAACCAACAGGTACACCAATCATGGAGGGGCGTCGATTAGAGTCTGTCTACGTGATGTCAGCTCAGACAGCATACGTGGACAAAACTCGAAAGAGTGAAACGCCTGATTTGTGGCATGCACGGGTTTGGCACGTGAGCTACCATAAATTAAAGGTGATGATGAAGAAAGGTATGCTAAAAGGTCTCCCCCACTTGGAAGTCCAACAAGATGTCATCTGCGCTGGATGCCAGTATGGAAAGGCACATTAGCTTCCATATGAAGAGTCCAAATTCAGAGTTAAGATGCCTCTCGAGCTTGTCCACTCAGATGTATTTGGACCAGTGAAGCAACCGTCAATCAGAGGATCACTAAACATGATAACATTCATCGACGATTTCTCCAGGTACGTCTGGGTCGACTTCATGAAAGAAAAAGCCGAAGCATTAAACAAATTTAAGGAGTTTAAAGCAAAAGTAGAATATGAAGTAGGCAAGAAAATACTATGCCTTCGCACGGATAATGGGGGAGAATACACATCGGATGACTTTACAAAATTTCTTCAAGAATGGAAGATACGTCGACAATTTACTTGCCCAAATACGCCACAACAAAATGGAGTTGCCGAAAGAAAGAATCGGCATTTGGCGGAGACATGCAGGAGTATGTTGCATGTGAAGAGTGTTCCACCCAAGTTTTGGGCTGAGTGTATGAAGACGGCAACGCACGTGATCAACAGAATACCTCAAGCAAGGCTTGGCTTTATGTCACCTTATGAGAAGTTGTGGAATCGCAAGCCCACGGTAAGTCACTTTAGAATATTTGGGTGTGTATGTTATGCATTCGTGCCAGACCATCTTCGTAACTAGTTCAATAAGAAGGCAGTTCGTTGCATATTCGTGGGCTACAATGATCAAAGAAAAGGATGGAAGTGTTGTGACCCTACAACAGGGAGGTGTTACACTTCCAGAAATGTGGTTTTCGACGAACTATCATCTTGGTGGATATCACAACCTAATTCAAAACAAGTTGAAGAAGAGATTCGTGAAGGAATGGAAGAAAATGACAAGATTGATAAGGGTCAGACAATTGAAGAAGGAAATGATAACGTAATTGGAAGAAAAGAAGTCAGAGCACAGTCACCAGAAAAATCAAAGAGCCCATGGCGAACTGGTGTACATCCAAGAACTACAGAAGAGTTCCGACCAAGTCAGATGGAAGAACTTGAAGAGGAGGAATCTCAACTAAGGAGATCAACAAGACAAAGAAGACCAAATCCCAAATATGCAAATGCGGCGCTGACTGAAGATGTCGGAGTAGTCGAGCCATCCACATATGAGGAAGCTTCGCAAGACATGGAATGGAGGAAAGCCATGGAGGAAGAGATACAAGCACTAAGAAAGAACGAAACATGGGACCTAGTATTGAGACCTAAAGAGGCACGTCCTATATCTTGCAAATGGGTCTATAAACTTAAAACTCGACCAGATGGGTCGATAGAAAGATATAAGGCACGACTAGTTGCTCAAGGATTCTCTCAAAAGTATGGCTTAAATTATGATGAGACCTTTAGTCCAGTGGCAAAGATTACTACAGTTCGAGTCTTACTAGCACTTGCAGCAAGCAAGTCATGGAAATTTATGGCAAATGGATGTGAATAATGCCTTTTTACATGGAGAACTAGATCGTGATATATACATGGAGCAACCAGATGGTTTCAAAAGTAAGTTTCATCCAGATTATGTTTGTAAGTTAAAGAAAGCCCTCTATTGCTTAAAACAAGCCTCAAGAGCATGGTATGGGAAGATTGCTGAATTTCTGGTGCAAAGTGGCTACTTTGTAGCCCTAGCAGACTCGAGCTTGTTTGTGAAGGCAGAAGATGGCAAGCTTGCAATAGTATTAATCTACGTGGATGATCTAATCATCACTGGAGATAATGAAAAGGAGATATGCCAAATCAGAACCAACCTCTCAATGCGGTTCCGGATGAAAGAGCTTGGAGAATTAAAACATTTCCTGGGACTCGAGATTGAGAAGACCAATGAAGGATTATTCCTATGTCAGCATAAGTATGCACGAGACCTCCTAGACAAGTTCGGGATGCTTGATTACAAACCTATTTCTACTCCAATTGATGGAAATGTAAAGTTATGTGCAATTGAAGGACGAGAATTGGAAGACTCAACTATGTACATGCAATTGGTGGGTAGCCTTATTTACCTAACCATAACATGGCCTGATATTGCCTTTGCAGTGGGAGTAGCAAGCCAATTCATGGAGAAGCCACGAAGGCCCCACTTAGATGCAGTCAGGCGCATACTAAGGTATGTAAAGGGTACATTTGATTTTGGGCTTCTGTATAAGAAAGAAGCATCATGTGAAGTTGTAGGCCATTGCGATGCTGACTTTGCTGGAGATCATGACACACAACGATCAACTACTGGATATATGTTTAGCCTCGGATCAGCAGTAGTGTCATGGTGTAGCAAAAGACAGGCAATTGTGTCACTATCTACGACAGAAGCTGAGTATAGAGCAGCAGCAATGGCAGCACAAGAGAGTACATGGCTGGTACAGCTAATGGAGGATCTCCATCAACCAATAAATCAACCTACACTGATATATTGTGATAATCTGTCAGCCATAAGCTTAGCGGAGAATCCAGTTTTCCATGCGAGGACCAAGCATGTAGAAGTGCACTATCATTTCCTACGGGAAAAAGTATTACAAGACGAGATAAAGAGGGAGTATGCCAAAACAGATGATCAAGTTGCAGATATCTTCACCAAAGGTCTTGGAGCTGTAAAATTCAAAGAGTTTCACAGGCAACTTGGTATGATCACAATGTCCATGCTAAGAGAGAGTAGTCGATGAGGGGGAGTGTCAGAAAAGATTTTTTTTAAAAAAAAGGGAGCACCGCCTCTCTCTCTCTCTCTGGATTTTTCCAGATTTCTCTCCCTTTCTCTGCTGCACCAGAATTTTCTCCCCCTCTCCAGACTTTTCTCTCCCCCTCTCTCCAGATTTTTCTCACCGACTTTACACCCTACAAATAGGGGTTCTTGTCCCTTGTGTAAGTGTGTGCGAAATGTGAGTGGAGTGTGTACGTGAGTGTGTGAGTGGGTGGAGTAAGTGACGTGAGTGTAGAGTGATAGAGAGTGAGTGGGTGTGTGCAAGAATTGTGTTCGTGTGAGGTGTGAGAGGTGTATGAGAGTGGTGTGTGTAGAGAGTTTGTAATATTGTTTATATAAAATAAAGCAATTATTGTACTTGTACATCCACTTGCTTCTCAACACACAAGGGGCGAAATTTTTAGCTGATTGGATTGGAAAGGCTTTACCGGAAGAAGGCACTCCGTCATACTTTGTGACTAATTAGCCAGCCCCTTTGAGATCTCTTATGTTTTGAATTCCACCAACTATGTTTATTTTAGTGGTATTTAATGAAATAAACAGATTTTTTGACCCCCCACCCCCCAAAAAAGATTCATAATTGTAAGTGCTACAGAAAAAAGATGTGAAAATGCGGCAGCTCCACCCTTCTAACTTAGAAGGGGGAGGTGGGAGGTTTGAATCACCACCTTCTCAAAGGGGTTGTGGTGGGGACGATTTAGTTTTGGGAGTGGGTTTCAACTCCCACGCCTTGTAATAAGGTAGAACAAAAGTCTAAGAGTGAGTGTTAGAGTAGGAATAGAGTATTACCGACAAAAAAAAAAAAAAATTTGTAGTCCGCATAAATTCATGATGATTATCACGTAAAATCACATGAAAAGATCAAAATTTAACAAATAAAAGCAGGCTTATAAAATTGTTGTGCCAAACTTGGCCATCGAATTATTGAAAAGACTAGGCCCACGGCAATTGCAAGGATTCTTTTTGTTTTGAATTAGTTCATATAACCATGGGTCCATGACGAATGGCCATGAGAGGGGAATCAGAACTAATCCGTGGCTCGGGTAGTGAATTTGGGTGCATAAACTCATGCCACAGAATACGAAAGTCGAAATAAAATGAAAATCTATGCCAAGTCAATAAGAAAGATTAACAATTCTAAGGCTCCATTTATTTTGAGAAAAATAAATGATTTTAAAAATATTTTCTTAAAAATGATTGCTTGTATGGTTTTCAAAAATGAACGAATGAAAAAAGAAATCCACTATCCACAAAAATGTTTAATCGGAGTCCAACAATTGGAAGCTTGTTGTGAACTATATACATGGCCTAAATATAAAATTGAGTTAAGTCTTTTTGATTTCCTCGATCAAGAGCTCGTTAAAGGAGCAAAGAATACATAGGCCTTATTCTTTTATTCTCATCTGTCATTGGAATGGCCTTCCCGAATCAATTCATCAACCTTATTTATGACAATAACAATCCATCAAACAATGCATCATATCATTGTTTGAAAGCACGAAGATCGGCATAATATTTGGCTATCCATCCTCTTATAATTTCAACTTCGGTTTTTCGCTGCATGACCAACCAGTCAGGATCGCTTTGATCCTCTGCATATACATCCAAACAATGGGCACCTGCGAAGTATATAGTAACAAATGACAGAATTCAAGATCTGGTGAAAATAATTTAACATGCATCAAGCTTGTTCTTCTCTTGTGCGATTCATAGGTGCGTAAGAAAAGTTGCAAACAACACGCACATCACTTGGTTATGTACCTCTCTCTGTGTAGACAGCAACAATACTGTCGGAAATGTTCTTCAGTACCCTAAGATTGAAAAAAAGAAAAGAAAGAAAGATAGAAATATTAAGTGTGATTAAGTTATGTAAAGTTTAAATTCTTCAAATGTGTGGAGATAAGCATATAATGTTATATACCCTGCGCTACTGAAAGGATCACGGAGTCCATTTGAGAAAATAATGTTGCTGCCGAACCTACGTAGAATTAGCTCTATATCCTACAACAACAAAAAAAGAGGTAGAGGACAATGATGCTAAAATTTACTGTGAATAATATGCATATGAGCCTGTTAAATTTGCTAATTAAAATAAGAGCCAAACATATACTTTCTAAGAGCCACTGGAAATCATACATGAGCACCGTAGTATGTAGTGATCCAATGAGGGCGAGGCACCACGCCATACTGGTGGTTGCATTCATCAATGAAGCTGCTCAAGGTAAAAGGGTCTGGTTGGAACATGGAATTGTTTGTGACGCCTTTGGGCATTACCATTTCGCTGCATCTCTACAAGCAAATCCCCCTTTCAGTATTGTAAGTTTTCTCATGCACACCGCGATTTGACGAGGAAGATTTCAAGAAAGGGATGGTGTCAATTAAAATAGACCCGATTAGTGGGCATGCTCGGATCAGCATGAACATAGACCTGATGATCCCCTTATTGGGACAAAAGGCTATTGCCCAAGTCCGCCCTAATTGTAAAATAGTTTGGACCCGAAAAGAAAAAGTAAAATTTAACTTGGGCAGGGCACAATCCATCCTTGAGATCGAAATGCATTATCCAAATCCGCCCAAATAATTGAGAACCGATGGGTCTTGATGCCTAAAGATGAGGTAGAGTATTGTACCTGCCACCCCCATCCCAAACCAGATTGAGAAATAGCAGTGGGAGGATTGACGTAGCATGCGGAGTTCGTGTTATAGGCGATAACGCCTGCAAATATTTTGCCAAGAATGCCATTCTCAGTAGTATTTGCTCCATCAATGGCGTTGCATATTACTGACACCGGATATGTTGGGGGTAAATCATATTGGGCTGCACCTTCGTACATTGATATCAAGTAGTCCTTCAGCTCATCCCCACACTCTAAAGGCCTACACACAAAAATCAGTAGTCAGTCTATGATGATTGTGTCTCCTTAATAAAACAAGCCTATTCAGCCTTGGAGATCATGGGACTTCACACCGACAGAAGAGTGAGCGCGGATTAAGTTCCTGTTTCTCAGAAGGTGAATTGATTCAGTTCAAATCCCTTAAATTGAGTAATTGGGTGAGAGTAATCTATAGCACTTGGGTATTGAAAGACACATAATAAATGACACAGCAGAGCACATACTTGCAAGTCTTGAACATCTTGCTCAAGTTTGAAGTGCCATTAGGCTCTTGAGCAATTCTATCGATCTCTGACCATGAGTCTCATATAGCTTGGTAGCAAGTCTCGCTTGCTTCCTATGCAAAACAAACATGGTTGAAGACAAATTATAAAAAAACCAAGAATAGATATCAAGATCCTTAAATTTATTCAAGCAGTAAGTTTGAATATCTTTGAGGTAAGGATAACTATAACCTCGAATTCTATCGATGCCATCTCCTATGAGCAACAATGTGTACTCATGTACTTATCTTGTGTGCATAAAATGGGAAGATAGGGATATTTTGTCAATTAATGGATATTCTGCTTGAAAAATGCAGCACACTCCATTATTTATATTTTAAAAAAAAAAACAAGAGAGATATTACAGGTGTAATTACCTTAAAGTCCTTGGTGACTACTGAAGAGTATGCATCCTGCGAGATAATATCGTCAAAATACAGTATTGGAGCCGATGAAGCCAAAGCTCCCAGAGTCACGTGTGGATATTTTAACCGAAACCACGATGCAAGCACTGAAATTTGCATTAGTTATTAGAATTCAGCAACTTAATATAACAATTTGATATTATTATTTTTTTGCGTAGAAAAATGAATTAGTATTTTTATTGAAAATAAATTACGATAATAACTCATCATTTTTCACGTATAGCAGGTACTTTACAAAGTCAACAGAGAAAGGATATGGATAGAATATACCCCCACAGCACTTACTTCCTCCATATGATGCTCCCACCACAATAACTGGAGAGTCTCTGGCTTTCAAATCCTGCTTCACGTGCATGATAATGGCTGCAAAATCGGCCAAAGCTTGGGCAGAGCTGAAATACCCACGGATATTTGCATCTTTGAGAGCTTCTTCGAGGCTCATCCCATGTGGAATTGACTCACCATAATACCGATGCTGGCAAAAAAAATTTCACAAAAATTAGACAAAACGAACAAAAATGCATGACCACACCCCCCCAAAAAAAGGGGATAAAATTCAAATGTATTACCTCAATATAAACTTACAAAGCCTCGAATTGAGCAGCGTTATCGGTTAGAAACCCGATCACAGTCAGTTGATGGTCGAGTGGTGATTCGTTACCTAGGTAAACGAAGATTGGCGCATTAGAATTTGCACCGCCCCAATATTTGGAGTTGATAAAGTATTTTTGCTTGAAGGTAGAGTAGCTCTCGGGTCTATAATTGAAATGATCTAGCGTTTGGTTGAAGAAGAAGGTTTTGAAACGGTTAGTTTCGGATGCGGAAACTGCACGCTTTGGATCTCGAAGGATGTCTTCACGTCGTAGACTCAGTCTCGGACTGTAAAGTTTCTGTCCAGAAATCAAAGCTATGGATAAAATGAAGGAGATGATGAAAGAGAGACAAAAAAGAGTCATGGTACGTTGTGTGTACAGCAAGATTGTTTATGAAGAATTTCAAACTTGGTTAGACAATGAAATGACTAATCCTAAGGAGAGGGTTGAGAAAAGAGACTTTCACAAGCATATATAATGTTGAAACGTTAAGGATGCCAGATCGCCTTCATCCCAATATGGTAGGAAATCTGGTTGGGTGTGCGATAGCTGTAGTTACCAAATAAATGACTATTGCCCATTACATTACTCCCTTTTAAAGAATAATGAATCCGCCCAAAAGTAACAAGATGAATTGAGGAATTATTACCATGATTGTACGCTTTCAAGGGATTATTCTCGCGGTCATATAAACCACGTTAATCATTGGGTGTTCCTCTCTTCTTCTTCTTCTTTTTGGCTTTTATGATCCTCATTAAAACACAGTATCAGAGAGAAATACAATCCTAAGATCCGCTCCATTGTCACTGCTTTTGCTTGTCCATTGGTGGCAATGAATCCGAGTTTTTTATGCTTGTCACAGTAGTGCACTACTTGCAATTTTATTCTTTGGATCGATCTCTCTTGGTGGTTCCTATAGCCTATGACGTGTTCTACAATTTGTAGATCTATATTTGTAGTGGTTTTGGGTCTGCGCAGAGGGGGTGATCATGGTTGCTTGTCTCCATGGAATATTTTATTAATGCTAACACCTGAATTTTGATGACGGTTTAGTTAATCATTGCACAGAAATTTAGGGATTGACCCTAACCGCTAAACAAAAATTAATTAATTAAAGTACATATAGTTATTAAGGAGCATTCCACATTGATAGCTATTTTTTTTTTTTTTGAGCAAACATTGATAGCTAATTGATAGGCTCATATATATTGCATTTAAATTGATCGGTGGTGGATGGAAGGTTCTAAATTTAATGAGTTGGCTTGAGCCCCATGATTGCATTAGAGCTAAAACGGATAGGAGGCTTTAAGCTTAATTTTAGTAAACCAACAAGGACTGAAATACACCCAAGGCCATAATTGGATTACGGAATAAGAAATCTAATTCTCACTGTAAATAGACTCTTAGTATTCGCAATTGAAGAGGTTGGACATATTAGAGGTATTAGAAACAAAGAGAGAGAGAGAGTCAAGGCCGAGATCCCTCGTGACCATGCCTTGCTACTTCGCCTACTGCCGAGCACCACCATAGCTCCTACCTCCCTCGTGATTTCATCCGACGTTGTCGCTGTTTTGCTTGTGCGGAGCCCACCAAGCCATGATCTTGTGGGCTCCTCCCCACTTGTCACGATTTTGACGCCGGCGCTACTCCCCGCCTACTCCTGCTGCTCCAAGACGACTCTCAGCCAATCCCCTATAAGAGTTTTTCTAATGTTGACTAAATTAATTGATATTGTAATTTACTATTTTTACGGTTACCATAAAACAGGGTTGGTCTAAAGTGAGATATAATGTTTCTTAATTAGTCCTAATATGAATTTGTTAGTGTGGGTAGAGTTGAGCGACCCGTAATGAGAGGACCGACCTGGAAACTTATAAATAGTGTTCAAGTCTCTCTTCTAACCCTAATTCTCACATGTATCCTCATCTAAGGGGCGTTTACCTAATGCTACATGTGAGGGGGCCGCCTCATTGAGATAGTGATACGGAGGGCAATAGAGGAGAACGACTTGCACGTGAAACATTGTGTTTCTGCTTTTGCTTCAAGAACAATGGATCCCCTTGATGAGTGGGTAATCCATTTTCTGCTTCCGCTTTATGTTCGATGGATCCCAAAATAGATGCGTTAATCTTTCTACTCAATTATATATGTTCTTGTTCTAGTTATGGAGATTTTGGAGTTGCGCAATTTGCGTCCATCATGTGGTATCAGAGCCTCCATAACCTTAGAACTTGAATGCAATTGATCTTGTTCTAATTTGTACGGATTAGCCCTAATTAGTACGGATCTTACCATAATTTGTGATTTTCGAGACTTTTTGTTCCATAAAAATTAAATTAAATCATAAATTTGGATTGAGGGAGACGAGACGAGCAAGAGGGTCGGCGGCGCGTCGCCGAGGGATGTCGCACGTGCCCCCACGCACGGCCATGCGCCGCCTGGTCGTCGAACGCGCGCCGTGTCACGCCCCGATCCTCGGACGCATGCACATCCTTCTACTTGGTCGATTTTAGAATGTGATATCCCAGGACTATGTATCGCCGACCCTTTCTTTGCATTAAGCACATGCGGAAGCAGTTATAAATCCCCAAACAATAAAACAATGGGATAGGAAAGCATGCCATATTTTTCATATTGAAATTCACAACCACACTTTCATTAACAGCGCACTCATAGTATGTTTACAATACTATTCACAACATACTTGTCTCACACCTATCTACGCTAAGACAGGGGTTTACAAAAGGGATGCGATTTCATCCACATCTGGTTATATTCAAGATCCCTCTCTGGATCATCTTCTTCTTCAAAGTCTTTCTCCCCTTCAGGTTCCTCTTCCTTAGCTTCTCCTCGGGGGTCTTGAAATGGTTATTCATAACCAATGAGACCACGTCTCGCCTCAACAGTCCTACCCCTAAGACTCGATTAGTAAGCCAATACACTATAAGCTGCCTAAACACGGCACGAGTTGGAGGACTTACCTTGGCCTCAGATTCCATCTACATATTAGTACAATTCAATAGGTATTCAAACAATCACCTCACCGATCGAAGCATTGATTAAATCGACCTAGTCGATTTCATGTCGACACCATTTCTAGGTCATTCATCCTACACCAAGCAATCCCTTAAATTTAGTGGCTTTTACTTTCACCCGACCCTCTCAAGATCTAGTGGCTTTACGGTCCCACCCGACCCTCTCAAGAACTAGTGGCTTTACGGTCCCACCCGACCCTCTCCAGATTCAATTTACGAATAAACCTTAAATCCATTCATAAATTACTTTAGCACCAATTAAAGCTCAAATAAATAAACGGACTACACCACGACAATCAGCACGAAATTAGGTCACCGCCATCCCGGTTGAATTTCCGGAAAAATAAATAATTAAATAATTAATTTCGAAAATTAAATAAATAATTATTAAAAAATCCAATTTAGGCTCGTAATGCCGAATTGGACGCCGAGACGAGCCCGGAAAATTACCGAGACTCGTTCCATAAATAACATGGCATGTCTACTTGCTAATGTCTATTTCTAACCACCTAACATGCATCATTAAGTCTCTAATTTAATTGACCTAAACTAATCTAACCACCTAATTGCATTTAATTAAATCTAACCAACCTTAAGTATAATTAAAACTAAGAAAGGCTTTAGTGAGTAAAAAACTCACTTTGACAAAAAGGAGACCCCGAAACACCGCGACGGCGGCCGAAATCGAACTTTCGACAACAACGGCGGACTTGGACCTGCTCAAATTCTTGGGGCTGAGCTGATCTGGGCTTCAAGACTAAAACAGAACTGAACTGGGCTTGAACTTGGGCCAAACTGATGCTGTGAAAATGGGCTGAGCTGAACTGGCTTCTTGGGCTGAAAACTGCTGACCTTGCTGGGCTTTGGAGCTAAATTTGCTGGGCCTAACTTGTGGCCCATAAGAAATTCACTAGGCTGGAATTTGCGTGGACTTCAAGTGGTCCAGCTGCTGGGCCGAACAAGGGAATCCGCAGGAGACGTTGGGCTGCTGGATCCGTGGTTTCGGTCTTCACGCTAACTGAACGAAAGAAATGGCGAGGGTTTTTGCGGTCAACCAAGCAGCTTCGGTTGCTGCCGCTGTTGACCGAGCCAAGAGTAGACTCGGACGCATGGAGACTTCCTCCTTCGGTGGTGCTGGCGAGCTGGAGAGAGGGCGCGGCTTCAGCTGAAGACGTGAGCTGAGCGAGCAGCAGCTTTGGTCTTCGTGCACTGGAGTTTCTTCAATGTTTCAGCAGTCCAAGACTTCGTGGCTTCGCTGGGTCGACGGGCTGGAGAAGATTGAAGACGGAAGCTGCTCGCGGACGCTGCTTCGCTGGACGCACGAAGCGGTGAGGAGCTTCAATCAACAAAATGGTTTCGGTGCTTGCTGCGGTCTTCGACGGTTGACCGGGGAAGTAGAATCGCGGACAGCTGGCCGCGGATGGAGAGAAGATGGCGTTCGGTGGAGATGCTGGCGTGCGACGCTGCAAATGGGCAGCTTCGGTCTTCGAGATTCACGGTTGCTGCTCAGTCAACAAACGAGGCCATCGTGGAAGACTCTGACCGAAGGGAACCAACGGTAGTGGGGGCTGGCGTGAACTTCAGTTTTCGAAGAGAAGAGCTGCAGGTTCTCAACCGAAGAAAAATGAAAGCGGAACGGCAGAGAATCAGAAATCGAGCAGAAGCTGAGACCGCCGAGTCCAAATGAAAAGGAGCCGTGTGTGAGGAAGAAGATAAGAGAGAGGGTGGGCCATCCTTGCCAATTTTCCACAAGAAATATCTTCAACAATCAATCTAGGCCAAGCATTAAACCTTGGCCTTCATTAGGCCACACCAACAACTCTCACAACTTCTCAATTGGTCAATTTTGGGCTAGGGGGAGCGGAGTTACGAATTTTAAAAATCTCAGCTTCAATTGGACATTCATCCCATCCAAATTTCATCTCAATTGGCCCTCATAAAATCAATTGGTCCTCCATCAATTACCCCGGCATTTTCCCTCACTCAAGTATCCTTCATGCTTCTCATTTTCACAATCGAAAACCATTTTCGACATTTTTTGCACTAAAACAACCCGGCAACGACTTTTTCCCAAAAAGTGTCATCTTAATCAAAAAAATCTTCCGAGACTGAGTCGATCTTTCCTAAAATTTATCGTGATACGTAGAAAACTTCATTTAAAATCGGACTCGAATTGGCGGTTAATTTTCATTCGGCGCGTTTTTAGCGTGACCTAGACTATCGGGTAGTTTTCAAAACTTTTTAAGGCAAATTACCCGTGGTCAATTTTCTTCGAGCCACTATGAACCCACTCGACTCATTGGCGACTCTTGATTTTTGTGAAAATCTCGAGGATTCAAATATGGACACAGGGTACCAAAACGACGGTAAAATCATATTAGTGTCAACAAGAATTTTCCATTTAGTGGAGTCACCCACACCGCCACACATCTCGGTCGACCCGGACCTATCTCAGTCTTAAATCGATTTTTAATCGTGCATGATGGCCTCAAAAGATTAAGCGGTTAAGTTAAGCCGATTCTTGATCGAGTTCTCGAGTCATTTAAAATTCGCTTTAATAATTTTCCTGGATAGTCTAGTTATCTCGAGAAATGATCGGCTGGAGAATAACCCTATGACGCATCAATGAAATGCCCGATTTATTCAGTAGAAGACAGGGTTGAAAATTTGGGATGTCACACGCCGCGCGTGAGCTCCATGTGCCGCGCACTCAGGCGGCGCGTGGAGCCTCCGTTCGACGCGTGGCTGGCGGCGTTGGACTCGTATGATGATTTTCTATCTCTTGGTATATTTATTTTATATGTTTGATGGTTTTATTGATGTGAAATTGCATATAAAACCCTAAATACGTGTATTTTAAATGAATTTTTGCGTATTTTTGCTTGTATTTTTTTGTGATTTTGGAAATACAAGTATTGGGTTATAGGTATATTATCACATAATCATTATAAAGGTGTGATTTATCAATAAAAATCAAACTTTATTGTGAATTGAAGCTGGCTTAATGAGATACAGCCATTATGGAATAGTAATTGAGCTATGTATTGAACTGATGAGAAACAGTAAAGGTTATGAAACTTTTGTTGCTCAAGCATACTCCTCGACATGCTGGTAATCTTTGAATGTATGTGGGTAATGCATGTCAATTAAATTACTGCATATTATACATAAACTCATCTGGTCACTTGTTAATGTCTATCAAGTTGAATATTTTTATGGTTAAGGAGTATGACAATATTTATGCATAGCAATAGTATCTACTGTTATAGTTTAGATATTTAGTTATGTGGTTTGACTTAATTTATAGGCTACTTGTTGAAGTAATGATATTTGCTACCTAAAATTGATTAATAAATCAGTTGTTGGCCTTGGAGTCATTTTTGCCTTATGAACTCATGAGTGATAATGGATCAGCTGTCAAGCTTATCGATTTGATGTACCATGTATTACTATTGATGTTAATTTGTGAGAGATATCTTAGATCAGCATTCTTTTTATGTTATTCCGGTAATATGTAATTGAGGTGCATAAGAGATGTTTTATTCTCTGTTATGAGAAGTTTCTTGTGTTACTGTGATCAATGATCTCATTGAAACCTGTCTTTCAGGTTCGCTATATATAATTAATTTTTATTAATGAATAAAGTAATGTAATTAGCATGATATGTGATTTTGGTGATATGCTGCCCCTACCACTAAAGTTAAAATCACATGTATATGGTGTATGTGAGGAGTAAAGTTTATATCCCTGGTATGGGAGAATTTCAATGATTCAATTGAGTAGTGACTACTAAAGTGACACGCTTGATTGGGTTTGAGAAATTGCGATCTCGTATGATGATTGAGATGTCTCCTAGTCTAATGCGTAGTTATACTCCCAAAAGAGGTGATTGTGTATTAGTTCATTGAGGGATACATGATAGTATAATAGAGGAGTGACTGATTCTAGTGATTCATATGCCCAAAGGTGATGAATTCACGAAGAATTGAAATATATTCTCATAACCACTATCATGCTGGGAGTGTATAACTGCATGTCATGTATTCTGCCCAAATATAATTATATAATTATGCGTGTAACTCTCTGAATGTGTACTTGTATGTCAAGTTACATAGTGCTCACATGATACTAATTATATACATTGCTTGGTTTTCAGTCACCTTTTCTGTAATTCATAACTTCATTATTATTGAAGTTTTTACTACTTCAAATTTTAAGTTGCGGACATATGATTTGTTGCTTGAGATAAGAGCAATTGAATTTGCTTACTGTCCATGAAACGTTCCATTCTGGAACACTTGAAAAGAGGTTTACCTGCGGACTGCACTTCTATAAGATGATGGAAGCCTTAGTTGCTTAAAATTATGTCTTGTCTGATATTGAAATTAGGACACATCTGCAAAGATTGTGTTTAAGTCTTAATGACATATACATCTCGTATATGATTAAAAGGTTGTCAGATTTAACAGTGGCCATGAGTATTTTGGCAAATATGACAATGCAAAATAGCTTAAAGGGCCATTTGTCAAATACTTGGTAGATTCTAGAGTGGTAATTTAATTACTATACCTGAAAATTCTGACAAAAAAATTTGGTCGAAAGGCATAAATACACCATATTAAACATGGTGATGAGTATGATTAGTAAGACTAATTTATCTTATATTTTGTGTGCTGATATTATGAAAGCAATTTTTTCATATACAAAATGTGTCTCTTATCAAAGTTGTTTCATAAACTTCTTTTGAGTTATAGACTGAACATAAATTACTTGAATCATATGAAATTTAGAGGTGTCATACAAAAGTGAGGTTATCTAATCCAATATTAAGTGCGTTGGAATTTAGATCCACCCGGAATTATTTTATATCTTATCTAAATTGTTAAAGGGGTATTGATTTTATGACCTTAAAGAATGTATAAGAATTATGGAATCACATACTATAAAGTTTCCACAGTTCGACGTAATTGTAGATGATAGCTACTCTCAGATTATTAAGGATAATAGTGCGATGGAATATCACTGTATCTTTGTCTTTGCCTATACAGACAATTGTGGTACAGACAATTGTAGAATCTCCTATACCATAAACTAAACTTGTTGAGATTCAAGGTACTATTCTTGATATAGTTATGATATTTGTTTTTTCAAACCTCTCAAGTATATAATGAAGTGGTGGTAACTTTACTTGGGAGATTTGTTATGGAAAGACTATCAGTTATTCCATTAGACTATATAGTCTATTTGTGAGAGCATGACTATAATATTCACTACATGGTTGATTTAACGACATAAATAAATGTTATTTCTTATCCTCAATCAAGTATATGATTAGAAGCCATAAAAGATGATAAAGTTTTCACTCTGAAAGAGGGGTGGAAAACTATTAGTGAAGAAATAATTATTTCTTTAAATATTTTTTCAGAGTGAACGTGGCATTAATAATTTATTTTGATATAAAGTTATGCCAAATAGATACAAAATCTATATTGTACAACTGGATGATTTTGCAGCAGATTCAAGTAAACTTGTGTGTAGACTGAAAAGTTCTAATTCATGGTCTTAAGCAAGTTTTCAGACAATATTATTAAAGTTTCATAGTGTTGTTATTTTGTTCAATTGGGAACAAAGTAATTCAATATACTGCAAGGTTAGTGGGAGGAAATTTATTTTTTCTCATACTTTATGTACATAATATTTTGCTTATAAGTTGTGACCTTGAGATATCTTATATTCTTTGTACTGAGGTTTGTAAGGATTGTTTTTGCGATATTATATTAGATTTTCTCGAAGAACATTTGCTGATTGTATATTGGAAATATTCAATATACATTATTGCAAGCCAGGAATTGCTCCCGTTGTTAAGGATGATGGACTAAATCTATCACATTATCCTTATTTAGATATTAAGAAAATCTAATTAAATGGTGTACCTTGTGTCAGTGCATTTAAAAGTATAATGTATGCTCGAATTTGCACTAGACTAAATGTTGTATTTGTAATGGGACTCTAGGCAGATATTGGTCAAATCCAAGACATGATCACTGGGTTGCTGTCAAGAAAATTTTAAGGTACTTAAAGAAGACAAGAGATTATATGCTAATTTACAGACATGTTCAATTCTTACAGTTAGTAGGGTATTTAGATGTAAATTTTGCTGGCTCTTAGGATGATATAATATCAATAACAAGATACAGATTTATGTTAGTAGGAAGTGTAGTAAATAAAGTTCTATGTTATCTTCTACTATGTATGCAGTGTTAGTAACATTCTTTTAAGTTGTTACTTGGGTTATTAGGCTCCAGAACCTCATGAAGGAGTTGATCATTTTAACTTTATGGATAGACCCATACAATTGTATTGAGATAACAAATTTGTAGTATTATTTATTTACTACAGAGATCTCAAGGGGTCTAAATATATGGTGGTCAAATATTTTTGACCATAAAGAAACGGTACAAAAAGGTGACTTATAATATAACATATTTTCACAGATGATGTGATTGCAGATCCACTAACTAAAGGCCTACGCCCATGTGTATTTGAGTGACATGTCATTAGCATGGGCCTAGGAGTATCTTCGGAAACTGTTGTTTAGTGGGAGCTATTTTGGCTTTATTCTGATAAAGGTTTCATCTATGTTCGTTACACTTTGTAACGGTTTGATATGTATTAACTTTTGCATTCAATAAAATATTTTGAATGTGTTGTTATTATGTTGAATACATATTGATAAAGTCTCAAGGGATTGTATAAACCTTGAGTGAAGGCTAGAGGTATCCGGTTATTAGCCTTGTGCATATGTCTTGTGATACATAAAAAAAGGTTAACCATAAGGACAAGACATATGTGAGTTCATTGGAACCATAAAACACTTTCTTGTAGCACAAGTTTTTGTGACACCTAAGGTAAAAGAATGGTAATTGACAAATGGGATCTCTCTATGAGAGATGTTATCCATTTGACACATTACCATATTGAATCCATATCAATAAAGTTGAGAACATTCGTGACCATGGAAGGCTCTGTGTGTATACATGCAGTTACCGCCATAATTCGGTGTTTAAGACTTTATGGAATAGGATTGACTATTAAGAATTATCTCTAGACCAAATGTGCGCACATACAGTACGATTTCAATTAATATAGTACAAGTGGGAGAATGTAAGAGTTTTTATAATGTTGACTAAATTAATTGATATTGTAATTTACTGTTTTTACGGTTACTGTAAAACAGGGTTGGTCTAAAGTGAGATAAAAGATTTCTTAATTAGTCTAATATGGGCTGGCTAGTGTGGGCCGAGTTGAGCCTAACTCGTAATGAGAGGGACTGGCTGGAAACTCTATAAATAGTGCTCAAGTCTCTCCTCTAACCCTAATTCTCACATGTATCCTCATCTAAGGGGCGTTTACCTAACGCTACATGTGAGGGGGCCGCCTCATTGAGCCAGTGATACAGAGGGTAATAGAGGAGAAAGACTTGCTCGTGGATCATTGTGTTTCTGCTTCTGCTTCAAGAACAGTGGATCCCCTTGATGAGTGGGTAATCCATTTTCTGCTTACGCTTTGTGTTCGATGGATCCCAAAACAGGTGCGTTAATCTTTCTACTCAATTATATATGTTCTTGTTCTAGTTATGGAGATTTTAGGGTTGCGCAATTTGCGTCCATCATCCCCTACCATGAAGTAACATCGTGACTTTCGGTTTTTTTTTTTCGAATCTATTTTGCGTAGTTACTGGTTTTTCAATGAATTCTCCAGCTGTATCATATTCACCTTATAATCACCTGCCGCTAATCATATTCACTTTATAATCACCAGTCGCTGGCAATATTCACTTTATAACCACTTGTCGCTGATCATAATACATTATATTTGCCAGTCTCTGATGATATTCATCTTATACTTCTCTATCGTTAATCGTTTCACCTTATATTCGCTAGTCGCTAATCATATTCACCTTATAATCACACATCACTAATCAAACTCACCATATATTCACCAGCCGCTGCTCATAACCACTCGCTGAGTCTTACTATTCATATTCACTTGGTGAATATTACCACATACTGCTTATATTCACTTTTTGAATGTAAATACTTACTGCTCATGTTCACTTCCCAAAAATAACAACTTGTCAAGTATACTGATTTGCTGAGTATATCTACTTGCTATTTGCCAAGTATACCCACTTAACAAGTATGCCTATTTGTTGATTTGCTGAATGTTTTACTATTGCTTACATGAGAAATGCAAGGAGGAAAGTATGTTTATGTGATCGTTGAAAGGCGTGACAAGAAATGAAAAGAAATAAACATGCAAAATAATAACATGTATGAAAACATATTGTGTATTGGATATCGATTGTTAGCATATTCATTTTTGCTATGTGATTAAATATATATATATGTTACTCACCTAAATGATAATGACTACAATGCTTCATGTATTGGAATGCCCCATCAGTTGGGATGACACGTGTGTTGGGATGTCTTGGAGCTATGATGAACCATATATACGGATGCTCTAGGGTGTTCGAAGGAGAAATAAAAATATATATAGTTACATGTATTTGTGCACATATAATTACATGTTAGGCAAACACAAAAGAAGTAGCCTCGCGTCATATATGTTATGCCATTCGCTTGCAAATGAGTAAATAATCTTATGTAATGATGATATCGGTTTCCTTGGGCGAATCATGATAAAAGAGAAATGGATATATTTATACACTTGTCATACATGGTCTTTTTATAATACTTTTAACTCACGTTGTTTGATTGTTGATTGTTCCAAGTTGATTGGTAAAGTGATCTCCCACCTTAGACTTAGAGATTTCATTTACTGAACATTAGCTCACTTCTTTACTCTTCAAGATATGTATGATGAATTGCCCACTGCCATTACTTTTTGAAGCTCTTATGGATTTTGATTATGTATTTGAAGATGTGCTCATCTTGGATCTATGGTAGTCTATTCTAAGTATAGTTCTACTGTATGGGTTGACATAGGGCTTCTAGAGTGGGTTCCCCATCAGTTTATTGCTTGATGCATGAACATCGAGGGCAAATTTATTGGACCATTGAGGGGTTTTGATGGCGATGAAGATGAGTTGATGGGCGAGGTTGTTGACCTGTAGCGGGTAGCTTGACTTTTGTGCAAGCAAGCTTTTGAGCGTAGGTGTAGGTGACCCTAACCCTTCCTAGGATCTTGTATTTTGTTGTGTTGATAACTATTGAGGTTTGTATAAAGACAAATATCTATTTATAATATCAAACTCATGTGATTACTTATAATGAATGTTGTGAATGTTTTATTGTGCTTCCACATGCATAATTATAATTATGAGGACAAACGGAAAGGACATGTATCATGCATAACATTTTGGAGCATCATGCTCACGGCCCTCACAATTGCCAGTGAGGGCTTGGTGGCCCTCACTTTGGCTAGCGAGGGTGGGGATGCCCTCGCCTAGTGTTGGTAAGGGTGCTAGCCTCAATCCAAAATACAAAAATAAAAGGTAAATAAATGGAAAGAAGAAAAAAAATCAAAATATTATTAAAACATTATCAAAAAAAAAAGTTAACATTAGTGGCGGCCGTTCCACGTAGGATGATCAGTGTCAATGTTAGCAATTCCTAACCAAATTGATTCAATTGACAAAATTAAAAGATTTAAGACTAAATTGGTAAAAATGAAATAGGTTTAGGACTTTGGACAATTTTCCCGACAAAATGCCATTGCTCAAGTCTGCCATAAATATAAAATGATTCGGACCCGGAAAGGAAATAGTTTTCCTAACCATGTCCACTTTGAAATAGAGTTAACTCAACCAGGTTCGAATCCACTCATGAGATGAAAATGCATTAACCTAACCCACCCAAATAATCCATAACCATCGGGCCTTCTCTAATGATTTAAAATGATAATGTAGAGAACTGCACATGCCACCACCAACCCAAACTAGTTTGAGATACATTAATGGGAGGATGGACGTAGCATGTGGAGTTCATGTTATAGGCGACAATGCCTGCAAAAAGTTTGCCAAGAATGCCATTTTTAGCAGTATTTGCTCCATCAATGTTGTTGCATATCGTTGTCACCAGATTCCTAGCTCGATAATCATATTGAGCTACTCTCCAATACAACTATTTCAAGTAGCTCTTCAACTAATCTCCACTCTATAAAAGCCTATAACATCCACACACCAAAAAAGTCTGTGAGGGTTAGCTTCATGATCTCAAAAGGCACACTGAGAATTTGGGGATACTAGCAAGTCTTGAACATCATGCTTAAGGTTGGAGTGCCATTAGGCTCACAAACAATTCTATCGATGTGATATACTGAAAATTCAGTTTTGATTTCGATTGGATAAATTGGGCCTTTCATCGACGTGAGTATAGTGTTTTTCTCTTAAATGGCCACTCACGAGATAATTGGCCTATCATGTGAAGCCGTTAAGGGATTTTAACATAATAGACTTGATAATTCGACCAGGAATTGACTGTTCGACCGTGCTAGTCTGCAAGGGTCATTACGGCACACTTAAAAATTGATCAGAGATTAGAGATAGGTCAGTTCGACTGAGATGTGTGGCTAAAAGTTAATGATTCCACTAATTTGCAAATTCTAGTCGATCAGCACTAAACTGATTTTTCTGTCGTTTTGGCATCTTTTGTCCGTATTTGAAGCCTTGAGGTTTTCATGACAACCGAGAGTCGCCAATGCATCGAAGAAGTACATGCGGCTCGAAGAAAATCAACCACGGGTCAATTGCATAAAAAAATTTCAAAAGTTACTCCTAGGTTATGTCACACTAAAATCGTGTCAAATTGAAATTAACTGCGAATTTGAACTCAATTTCAAAAATTGAAAGTCCTGTCATTTCACAAGTCATTTTAGAAATGTCGACTCATTTTTTAGGAATTTCCAATGAGTTCAGGATTTTTACGGAAAATCGATTCGGACGATTTAAAAACGAACGGAAATTTGAATTGACCAATTTGAATGAATTTTTGGCATCCGAGGTGAGTGAATTAGTGAAAGGTAATTTCATGGGCTTTTTCTGCATCAAATCGGGCCTCAATCGAATAAATTTGTTCAGAAAATCGGATTCAGGAAAAAAAAAAAAAGAGTAAAATTTGGAATTGAAAGGAAATGGCCATTTTTGCTACCCAAGACTCGTTATTTGGGGAAATTATGGTACAAGAATACAAGTGATGATCAAGTATTTTAACTTTGGGATTTTGGGATCAAATTGGATGGAATGGAAGTTCGTGGGACAAGATTGATTAAATATAGGATGTTTTTATTTAATTTTCTCCTCGGTCTCTCTCTCACTCGCCTCTCATGCGCCTTTCTCTTTCCGCATCTCTCTCTCTCTCTCTCTCTCGGACGTCCCATTTTTCCCCCTTCTTGGCCGACAATCCTTCTCCTTTATCCCTTCTCTTTTATTTCTTTTCTATTTCTTTTTCTGCCTTTCCCTGTTCGGTCAAAACGAAGCCGCTGCCCCCACGGTCTTTCTCTCCTCCCTCTCCGCACGTTTCCTTTTTTTCTTTTACCTGGCCGACACACCCCTGCTCCTCATCTCTTCCCTTCTGCCAGCTAGTTCCTCCCATTTGGCTGCTTCCCTTTTCATTTTCGTTGATCCCTTCGCACGCCTCTCTGACCCCAGCGCCGATTCCCTCTTTCTGCCCATCCATCTGCTGCTTTATATGCTTTTAGTTTTGGGTTCGGTTGAAGACTTCAGAAGCTCCCCTCGCGTTGACGCCACGGCTTCATGCCTGAAGCAACTCGCGGCTTCAACTCATTCCAGCAACTACTCTGGCAATCCAGCGAGCCAGCAGCCGCAGCTCAGCCCTATTCCTGGCCATTCCATCACCCGCGATCGCCAAGACCAGCAGCCCGACCAGCAAGCTCGATCGAGCAGAACCGGGCAGCAAGTCCAACAACACAGAAGCAAGAACTCAGCTCGATCGTGGGCTTTGCAGGGCTGTTTTCGGGCCGTTCCGAGCCCCCATCGGCGCCACCGCTTTGGGGTTTATTGGCCGCTGTCGCGTCCCTGTCGTTTTGATCCAAGCAGATCATTAATTAAGTGAGTTTAACTCACTAATCCTCACTTAGTCGGTTAATTACACTTAGAGATTGATTAGATTAATTAAGCATGATTTAGATGGATAGATTATATTAGATTAGTTAATTTAATTATATGCCGATGCATGTTAAGTGGTTAGTTAGTATATTTAGCGAGTAGACACGTTCTATTATTTAATTAACGAACCTCGAAAATTTTCCGGGTCCGTTTCGACGTCCAATTAGGCATTATGGGCCTAAATTGGATTTATTGGCATTTATTTAATATTTTTCATAATTATTTATTTATTTATTTATTTTCCAAAAATTAGAACGGGATAGTCGGTGACCTAATTTTATGCTAGTTATTGTGGTGCAACCTGTTTATTTATTTGAGCTCTAATTTGTGCTAAATTGATTTAATTGTGATTTTAGGATTTTATTACTAAATTAAGAAATTTTGGTAATTGTTTGTAAAATAACCGAGCGTCGGTTTATAACGCCAAAAATATTTTGGTGGACCATACAAATGATGGGATTTTCAAGGGTAAAAATATTGTATTTTGGCTAAGGCCAACCGTGTACCCATACACGATTATTTTTATCAGGTATGATAAAAATGATTAATTGACTATATGGTTGGAGTGGTATACTATATCGGCCTACGAGCAAGTAGTATACCGGTATATTATATCGGCCTACAGGCGATATATCAACTTTGGGTAAGCAATATACCTTATTATCAGCTTTGGGCGAGCATATATAGTATACTATGATGGCCTGGGGGGCCCTAATCTATCAGCTTTGGGTGAGCATATATACAATATACTATATTATCAGTTTTGTGCGAGCTATACTATCTATTTATCAGCTTTGGGTGAGCAGTCCTAATTTAATAAGACTTTATAGATAGTATTGAATGTACCGACTAGGGGAAGGTCATGATGACATGTAATTAACGAGTCGATTGATCGATGATTCGATATGAGTGAATAACTGTTTGAATTATATTGTCTGATAAGAAGGAACTGAGGCCAAGGTAAGTTCTCTGACCCGTATTGTACTTAGGCAGCCCTTATGGCATGTTTGCTTTATAGTCGGGTCTTAGGGGGTTGAACTTGCAGAGACATTGTCTCACTAGTTATTGTATAACTATTTTCAGGTCCTTAGATGATGTTAGTGAAGGACCAAAAGCCCCGGAGTCTGGGAATGTGGAGACCGAAGAATTGGCGAACATGTCTGACTAGTGGGTCATATGACAGTTCCCTTTTTGTTGAGCCGATGTTTTGTAAACAATCCGATGTTGTAAATAAACCTATTTGTTTAGAAGAGTTTTGTTTTGTTTTGAAAATTTGGAGCCTTACTTTCCTATCACATCTTGTTGTTGTATGGGGATTTATTAATTGCTTCCGCATGTGCATTAAAATGAATGGGTCGGCGATGCATCCTGGGACGTCACTATTAATCGACTAAGAAGGGATGAGTATGTGTTTGGAGGATCAGGGCGTGACAATCGATCTCCGACTATGAGTCTCCTATAATTTGGTAGCAAGTCTCACTAGCACCCTATGCAAAACGATCAAGGTTCAACACAAACTATGATAAAGAAAGAAAATATATTACAATTTTGAAGATTATTTGAATGGTAACTTTGTATGTATTTCTCATTTACAGTATGGTTTAGCATTAGCGCACCCTTGAATCTCTTGATACTAAGCCCAACGAGTAAGAATATGTGTACTCACATGCTCACTTTGTGTGCATGAGATGGGAAGATAGGGATACCGCGTCAACCAATGGATATTCTTTGGATGCTTTAAAAGTGCTAACCACTTCACTATTAGAACATGAAAGAAGAAGAGAAATTACATGTGTAATTACCTTAAAATCTTTGGTGAATGGTGAATATTGGAAAGTGTGCATCTTGTGGGTAAATATGGTCAAAGTACAATATCAGAGCTGATGAGGCCAGAGCTAAAAGGGCCACATGAACCGGTTAGAACATGATTTTCGAAGTTGAAAGAAGATGATTTATTATTTTTAACTAAGCTTAACTTTCCTATTCCTTTATATTTCTATTTGTTTTGCATAGATAATTTATTTTGAGCTGTTTGATTGCTCATACTATTTTGTTATAATTGCTATTTGTCTTAATTTTTTATAGAATAATAAATAAATAAATAATACTAGTTCCTAGGTAGATTGGAAGTGGACTAGACAAACAAAATAGGTTTTAGGGTTGGTTTCAAGACAAATAAGATAGTTTTTAAGTTCCAAAAACTGGGAATTAATTCTAATAGGAAGGTTCCTAGTTCTAAATCTAGAGCCTACATATCTTGAAATCCATCACCTCTACAATTTAGAACATGTATCAAAATCACAACTGTTGTGCAACATATAATATTTTGTGTTTGTATGTATGTATGCGTCATAGGCCGATCGATCTAGTGTTCTCTAATATGTGCGATTTTAGAATTTCTCTCAAGCAGCCTTTCTCACACTCAACTCACAAAGATCTTAGAGAGAGAAACTCTAGAGACAAAAGTTCTTGATTTGTATTTCATTTGTGCGTGAGTTGTTACAATAAGGGGGAGGAGACTCTTGTATATACAAATACAAAACAAACCGTGTCCGTAAATCTCTTTTTGATTTAAGGGTGGAGATTGTATCTCCCCAACTATCAATTACCCGCATTTATAACATACTCATACATTTACTATATCGCCCGCCCCAAGAAGTAATCTAGAACACTCAAGAAAACCCTAGGATTTAGAGATGCCAATTGAAGGTTGCTCGTTCCAAGGATTGGTTATGGTCGTTGTGTAGAACCCTCTTGGGTCATTCCTTTATTCGGGCTGTAACATATGCATGTGTGTATATAATGGGAGCCCCATTTTCTATTTCTTTCTACCACATGTACCCGCGCGAGTGAACGAGAAGTTTGGAATGAGATTCAACTTTTTCATATTCGAATTTTAAGGTGGCACAAACCGTCAAAAAGTAATTAATTCCACGGTCTATGCTAAAAAAGAAATATATAGAATATGATACCCATTGCACTTACTTCCTCATATGATCCTCCCACCGCAATAACTGGAGAATCTCTAGCTTTTAATTTCTGCTTCACGTGCATGATAACGGTTGCATAGTCCTCCAAAGCTTGGGCTGAGCTAAAATACCCATTAACATTTGCATCATTGAGAGCTTCTTTGAAGCTCATCCCATGTGGAATTGACTCACCATAATACCGATGCTAACAAGAAAAATTCCACAAGGAAAGAAGAATTTAACTACGTAGTAAGAAGCTTCAATTAGAGAAAAGAACATCCATGCATGGTAGAATTTAAAAATCCTACCTCAATAGAGACTAACGAAGCTTTGAATTGAGCTGCATTATCGATCAGAAACCCAATCCCGGATGGGGTTCCGTTGAGTGGCGATTCAACACCAAGGTAAATAAAGATTAGCGCACTAAAATTCGCACCACCCCAGTAGTGGGAGTTGATCAGGAACCTTTGTTTGAAGATAGTGTAGCTCTCTAGTCTGTAGTTGAAAGGATCAAGTGTTTGATTGAAGAAGAAAGTTTCAAAAATCATTTGTTATGTGTTTCGAAATCTCCCATTTAGGATCTCAAAGGACGTCTTTGCGGTGTAGACTCAGCGTTGGAGTGAAAACTTTCTGTCCAGAAATTGAAGTGTGGACAAAATGAAGGAGACTATCAAAAAGAGCCAAGAAAGAGTCATAGTGGGTAGTATGTACAAGAAGGACGTTTACAAAGAATTTCAAACTTAGGAGGACAATGGAACGAAGCACCTTCATAAGCATGTATAGGCATTTGCCATCCTGGGCCCTGGTTTTAAGGGAATTGAGTGCTTATTCTCAAAATATTCTTCATACGTCTTATACATGCGAAGTCACTTAGTCTTGATCTTCAGAATCTTTGAGTTTCACATGGAACCTATTTAATGCTACGTAGTTTGCTAGGAGTATGTTCGATTGCAAAATCAATTCTATTATATCGACTAGGCCAAAAGAAACTTCTATTATATGTAGAAAAGAAATAAAATTTATTTTTATTGTAGACAGATCGTGACAACTAATCGAGGGTCTCTTCACTGATTTCTTCGAACCAAACGTCTTAATTACCTTTTATTCTGTCGATTTCCCGTTGTGGGCTTCAATAAGGACAACGACAATCGGCATGGGTAATTCCCCCATGAACTGAGCTTCCATTGACTAGCTCAACACGATTGACTGTCGTTCGTATATGTCGTTTAGGAAGAACACGAGGGGTCTGTTGTATTTTATGAAAATGAATATGTGGGTCTTACGGAGAATTTTTTTTAACTTTTTACTCGTTTAACTCGGTGTCCATATTGGCATTTGAATGCTCTTCCAAATTCATGTGTTAAGCCAGACTTGTGTATTTTTTCCCCAAACCTTGTCAAGCTTTCTACTTTTACAATTGTGAACAGTTCAAAAAAATATCTTTAATTTATTCGAAAAACGTTTAATTCAGTGACCATGAATAAAATTCGCATATGATTGGTATTATAAATGTTAGATTGAGTCCTTTCAAACACCCAAATGGAATATCATTGTAATTAATACAAGAAGCAGGACATAAAAGGGAATGATCAAATGATGACGTGGGAACACAAGGATTATTGATCGTTTGAGACATAAGTCTGAAATTTAGTGCATCTTCTTCTTCCTTTAATGACAATAAGGCTCACCTAAATAGGTATATGTTAGGCCAAAATTATTAGCTTCTATAATAGATGACACTGAAAGGTGCGATCCAATCTCGAAGTTAGATGCGAGAGGCGGGCGATCGAGAAATTCGATATCTTTCATTTTGCATGAGGCATAACGTAAATGGATTTGCCAGGAGGTAATGCCATGGAGGGGAAATAGAACTAGAGCCTAAGTTCTTGCGTTGAATGGGGATCCATAAGCCCATGCCACAAATTATGAAATTTTAAATAAAATGCAATTCTACGCTTGACCAATAAAAATAGACCAGCAGTTTTAAATGTGGGTCAGTTAGCTGGAAGCTTATTATGGACTACATACATGGCTTAAATATAATATTGGATGAAGTCATTTTGATTTCCTTGATTAAGAGCTCGTTCTAATGGAGCAATGAAATACAAGGATAACTTTATGGTGAAGTACATAGGCCTTATTCTTTTATTCTCATATGTCGTTGAACTGGCCTTTCCAAATCAACTCACCATCCATAATTATGGCAATAACAGTTCATCATATCACTGTTTGAAAGCAAGCAGATCAGAATAATATTTGGCTATCCATCCTTTTATAATTTCAACTTCAACTTTTCGTTGCATGACCAACCAATCTGGATCGGTTTGCTTCTCTGCAAGTATATCCAAACAATGGGAACCTGCAAAGCATATACTCACCAATGAGAGAATTCAAGATCCAGCAAAAAATAAAATTTATCATGCATCAATCTTGTTCTTCTCTTGTGTGATCCATGGATGCGTAAGTTAAAATTGCAAACAACACACATATCGACTGATTATGTACCTTTCTCTGTGTAAACTGCGATGATACTATCAGAAATGTTCTTTAGGACCCTAAGATTGAAAAAGAGATCAAATTGTCAAGCGTGATTAAGCACTGTAAAATTTTACTTCTTTAAATTTGTGGAGATAGCATATAATGTTGTATACCCTGCGCTACTGTAAGGATCTCGAAGTCCATTTGAAAAGATAATGTTGCTGCCAAATCTAAGAAGAATTAGCTCTATATCCTGCAACAACAAGATGACAGTAAAACATACTTTGAATTTTGTGCATAGGTAATAGTTTAATTCACTGATCGAAATAAGAGCTGAATGCATATTTTCTAAGAGTCATTGGAAATCATACATGACCACCATAGTACGTAGTGATCCAATGTGGGCGAGGTGTGACGCCATACTGGTCATTGCATTCATCAATGAAGCTGCTCAAGTAGAAAGGTTGTGATTGGAACATGGAATTGTTTGTGATGCCTATGGGCATTACCATTTCGCTGCATGTCTGCAAGCAAATCTCCCTTTTAGTGCCAGAAGTCTTCTCAGACAACAACGATTTTACGAGGAAGATTTCAAGAAAAGGATGGAATCAATTAAAATAGACCCGATCAGCATGAACATAAGACCTGATGATCCCCTTATTGGGACATAAGGCTACTGCCCAAGTCCGCTGTCATTGTAAAACAGTTTGGACCCAAAAAGGAAGAGTAAAATTTAACTCAGATTGACCAAAATCCATCCTTTAGATTGAAATGCATGATGCCTAAATATGATCTAGAGTATATCGTACCTGCCACCTCCAACCCAAGTTAGTTTGAGAAACATTAGTGGGAGGATTGACATAGCATGCGGAGTTCCCTTTAGAGGCAACAACGCCTGCAAATATTTTGCCAAGAATGCCATTTTCAGTAGTATTTGCTCCATCAATACCGTTGCATATCACTGTCACCGGATACCTCGGTGGATCATCATATTGAGCTGCATTCGCGTACAACGACATCAAGTAGTTCTTCAGCTCATCCCCACTCTTTAAAGGCCTACACACACAAAAAGGCAATAGTTAGTCTATGATTGATTGTGTCTCTTTAATAAATTGACATTCACACACATTCTTAAAGACTCAATTCAGCCTCGATGATCATGAAACTTTCTGCCAAACAAAAGAGCGAGTGTGGATTTAGATTCCTGATCTCATAAGGTAAATTGACTCAATTCATCAACTTCCTTAAATCGAGAAATTGGATGGGAATACTCTATAATACTTGGGTATTAAGACACATAACATATGATGCATCAATCCACATACTTGCAAGTCTTGAACATCTTGCTTAAGTTTGAAGTGCCATTAGGCTCCTGAGTAACTCTATCAATCTCTGACCATGAGTCTCCAATAGTTTGGTAGCAAGTCTCACTAGCTTCCTGTGCAAAACAATTATGGTTTAAGACAAATTATGGAAAACCAATAACAGATATTTAGATTCTAAAGATTATTCCGGCAGTAAGTTTGTATTCTTTCCCACTTAAGGTATGGTTACAAATAACTATACCCCTCAATTTTATTTATGCCATCCCCAAGGAGCAAGAATATGTGCAGTCAGTACTTACCTTGTGTGCGTAAAATGGGAGAATAGGGATATTGCGTCAACTAATTGATATTCTTTGGATGCTTGAAAAGTGCCCCACAATCATTATTAGAATAAAAAAAAAGAAGAGAAATTACGGGTGTAATTACCTTAAAATCCTTGGTGACCACCGAATAGTATGCATCCTGTGGGGTAATATCATCAAAATACAATACTGGAGCAGATGAGGCCAGAGCTCCGACGGTCAAGTGTGGATATTTTAGCCGGAACCACGAAGCAAGCTCTGAAATTTGTGTTAGTTATTAATATTCAACAACTTGATATAATGATATGATATATCTATTTCGCGCAAAGAAAGATTTAGTACTTTTGTTGAAAATAAATGACAACGACAACTCATCATTTTCACATATCACGGGTTTTTTACATAGTCAACAGAGAACAGATATCAAAACCGGTCAAACTTGTCATGGACCCCTTTTCTATTATTTCTCTCTACCGTACACAAAAATGGGTAGAATATGATGCCCATTGCACTTACTTCCTCCATATGATCCTCCCACCACAATAACTGGAGAATCTCTGGCTTTCAAATTCTGCTTCACGTGAATAATAATGGCTGCATAATCAGCCAAAGCTTGGGCCGAGCTGAAATACCCACGAATATATGTATCATGGAGAGCTTCTTCGAAGCTCATCCCAAGTGGAATCGACTCACCATAATACCGATGCTGACAAGAAATATTCCACAAGAAAAAGAAGAATTCGATTACATGGTTGGTAGCAGAAATTAGATAGAAAGAACATCCATGCATGGAACCCCAAAAAAAAAAAAAAAAAAAAAAAAAAAAAAAAAGGTAGAAGTCAGATATGCTACCTCAATATAAACTAACAAAGCTTGGAATTGAGCTGCGTTATCTCTCAGAAACCCAATCACAGTCGGGGATCCATCAATTGGCGATTCAGCACCGAGGTAAACGAAGATCGGCGCACTAGAATTCGCACCACCCCAGTAACTAGAGTCAATCAAGTATCTTTGTTGAAAGGTGTTGTAGCTCTCGGGTCTGTAGTTGAAATGATCGAGCGTCTGGTTGAAGAAGAAGGTTTCAAAATCGTCTGCTATGGAAGCCGAAACTGCAAGTTCCGGATCTCGGAGGACGCCTTCGCGTTGTAGACTCAGGGTCGGAGTGTAAAGTTTCTGTCCAGAAATCGAAGCTGTGAATAAAAAAAAGGAGATGATGGAAGAGAGATGAGAAAGAGTCATGGCATGCAGTGTGGACAGGAAGTGCGCTTATTAAGAATTCCAAACTCAGTGGGACAATGAAAGGAGGTGTGAGCATATATCGGCATCTAACTTCATGGGCCACGATTTGAAGTGAATTGAGCACTCGTTTCCGAAATATCCGTACATACATCTTACACGTGTAATCACTTAATCTCAATCGTTAAACCGTATCAGTTTTCTGTAAAACCCACCTAATGTGACACAGTTAATATGTTCTACACTTATTTCAATTACCAAACCAAGTCAATTAACTTCATTTGGCCACCACAAAATTCTATTATATTTGAAAGAAAGTAATGGTCGTATGACAGGTTCTATTTTACGTCTATGCTCTGGAGACATCTTCCGGGTATAATTTTATAATGTATTGGCGCAAGGAATCGACAACTCTCGAGGTCACCAAATATCCAAGAACCTCTTGATAAAAAGGACATGCTCCATTGATTGTGAATTTGGCTAAGAAAATTCAACAACCTTTTATTTTGTCGATTTCACGTTGTGGGCTTCAATAAGGACAGGGACAATTTACTTTTGTTAATTTCATTGAATTGATCTTCCACCAACTAGCTCAACACGGTCGAGTGTCTTTCTTATGTTGCTTTGCAAAACACGATAGATGTTGACATTTGGGGTGTGTTTGTTTCATCGAAAACTTTACAATAAAAGAAATATATTTTATGAAATTTTTATTTATTTTATGATTTAAGGAAAGTGATTTCCTAGGGTGTTGTTTCCCCTCTTGCTTCTTTCAGTTCATGAAGAATATTTTCCATAAATTGATTAATTTTTCATCATCAAAGTACCAAAAAGTTGGAAAACAATTTTTCAGAAATAATTTTTCTTTAAACAAATATATCCATAAATATTGTTTACACATTTTTTCACTTTTTACTTTTCACTCGTTCCATGATTATTTTAAATGCTCTTCTTTTTGCCATCATTGACCTTCAAAAGTTCATAATTTAACATATTTCTTGTCCTGCCTTTGAACATTTCTCTTCTGTATCTTGAATCCACATGGACACGCGTCCTCTTTAAAATTAATCGAGACTTTTTCTCTTTTTAAAATTTTTTTTTGTTAAGAATTTTGAATGATTATTATTTATTTATATTTTCATTCCGTTTGGGTCACGGCGTCTGGGGTACCAAAAGGCATACTCTCGAATAGTTGACCATAAAACGGTCCAGATTTCTTCATAAAGTCGAGTTCATCAAAGTTCTTCGGGAGGCCTTTAGATTAGTGGACGTTCGTACGCCAGGCTAGCCCCGCGAGATCGTGGAGAGCATAATTGCAAAAAGTAAAAAGGGGCCTCGCAGTGGCAGAAGCCATTATTGGGTTCGCGGATATGTTCGGAAGCACTGAAGCAGTGGACCTGCTCGAAATGATCGTTACATTCTATGGTAAATTATTTAATTTCATGAACCTTGTATAATGGATTTATCCTAAGAGCACGACCCATGACGCAACTTTTTCGTTGCTCATAAAATTTTTAAATGCAATGAAATGTATAGCTTACGTGAGACTCGCCAGATCCAACAATTCAAATGCAATGAAATGCACTAAATTCAAATGGACATGTTCACGTATTTTTGTGTTCACAGAGATCCTTCATGGAAAGGGAAATTGTCCAATCAACTCTAAATGTTTTCCATCGTCGCTATTGATGCTTGTCTTGTTGGATGCAAATTGCGCCATCCCAAGATCTCAATAACTTGAACAAGAACATGCATAATTGAGTAGAAAGACTAACATACCTGTTTTAGGATCCATCGTTCTTGAAGCGAAAGCAGAAAAGGGATTACCCACATATTAAGGGGATCCACGCATCAAGTCATTCTCCTCTATTACCCTCCGTATCACTGGCTCAATGAGGCGGCCCCCCTCACGTGTAGCGTTAGGTAAACGCCCCTTAGGTGAGGATATAAGTGAAAATTAGGGTTAGAGGAGAGACTTGAGCACTATTTATAGAGTTTTCAACCAGTCCTCCTCATTACGGGCCAGGCTCAACTCGGCCCACACTAGCCAGCCCATATTAGACTAATTAATAAACATTCTATCTCACCTTAGACCAACCATGTTTTACGGTAACCGTAAAAACAGTAAATTACAAAATCAATTAATTTAGTCAACATTAGGAAAACTCTTACATTCTCCCACTTGGACTATATTAATTGAAATCGTACTGTATATGCACACATTTGGTCAAGAGATAATTCTTAATAGTCAATCATATCCCATAAAGTCTTAAATACCGAATTATAGCGGTAACTGCATGTATACACACAGAGCCTTCCATGGTCACGAATGTTCTCAACTTTATTGATATGGATTCAATATGGTAGTGTGTCAAATGGATAACATCTCTCATAGAGAGATCTCATTTGTCAGTCACCATTCTCTTACCTTAGGTGTCACAAAAAAACTTGTGCCACTAGAGAATGCTTTATGGTTCCAATGAACCCACATATGTCTTATCCTTATGGTTAACATTTCTTTATGTATCACAAGACATATGCACAAGGCTAATAACTAGATGCCCGGATGCCCCTAACCTTCATTCAAGGTTTGTACAGTCCCTTGAGACTTTATCAATATGTATTCAACATAATAACAATACATTCAAAAATATTTTATTGAATGCAAAAGTTGATACATATCAAACCGTTACAAAGTGTAACGAACACAGATGAAACCTTTATCAGAGTAAAGCCAAAATAACTCCCGCTAAACAACAGTATCCGAATATACTCCTAGGCTCATGCTAATAACATGTCACTCAAATACACATGGGCGTGGGCCTTTAGTTAGTGGATCTGCAATCACATCATCTGTGAAAAATATATTATATTGAAATGTCACATTTCTGTACCGTTTGCTTTTGGTAAAAAATTTTGACCACCATATATTTAGACCCATTAAAACATCTGTAGTAAATAAATAATAATACAAATTTGTTATTTCAATATAACCGTATGGATCCATCCATAAAGTTAAAACGATCAACTCCTTCATGAGGTTCTGGAGCCTAAAAGCCCAAGTAACAGCCTAAAAGAATGTTACTAATACTGCTTACATAGTAGAAGATGACATAGAACTTTATTTACTGCACTTTCTACTAACATAAATCTGTATCTTGTTATTGATATTATATCATCCTAACAATCAGCAAAATTTACATCTAAATACCCTACTAACTGCAAGAATTGAACATGTCTGTAAATTAGCATATAATCTCTTGTCTTTAAAACCTTCTTGACAGCAACCCAGTGATCATGTCCTAGATTTGACTGATATCTGCCTAGAAGTCTCGTCACAAAGACAACATTTAGTCTAGTGCAAATTCGAGTATACATTATACTTTTAAGTGCACTGACACAAGGTACTTCCTTTAATTAGATTTTCTCAATATCTAAATAAGGATAATGTTATAGATTTAGTCTATCACCCTTAACAACAGAAGCAATTACTGGCTTGCAATAATGTATATTGAATATTTCCAATATACAATCAGCAAATGTCCTCCGAGAAAATCTAATATAATATGACAAAAACAATCCTTACATATCTTAGTACAAAGGATATAAGATATCTCAAGATCACAACTTGTAAGCAAAATATTATATACATAAAGTATGAGAAAAAATAAATTTCCTCCCACTAACCTTGCAGTATATTGAATTACTTTGTTCCCAATTGAACGAAAAATAACAACACTATGAAACTTTAATAATATTGTCTAGAAATTTGCTTAAGACTATAAATAAGACTTTTTCAGTCTACACACAAGTTTACTCAAAATATTTATTGCAAAATTCTCCAATTGCACAATATAGATTTTGTATCTATTTGGCGTAACTCCATAAATAAATAAATAAATAAACTATTAATGCCGCATTCACTCTGAAAGAATTTTTTAAAGAAATAGTTATTTATTCACTATAAACAATCCACCCCTCTTTCAGAGTGAAAACTTTAGTTACCAATTTGGCTTTGAATTCCACGATCTTTCTTTGAAATTCTTTTAGTTTTGTACGCCAATTTGCAACTAATAAACTTATGATCTTTAGACAAGTCAGTAAGTTTCCAAACATGTTTCATAGATTGTATATCGTCTTTTATGGCATCTAATCACATACTTGATTGAGGATAAGAAACAACATTTATCTATGTCGCTAAATCAACCATGTAGTGGATATTATAGTCATGCTCTCACAAACAGACTATATAGTCTAATGGAATAACTTATCGTATTTCCCTAACAAATCTCCTTAATAAAGTTACCACCACTTCATTCTATACTTAAGAGGTTTAAAAAAAAAAAAAATTCATCATAACTATATCAAGAATAGTACCTTGAATCTCAACAAGTCTAATTTATGGTATAGGAGATTTTACAACTGTATGTACCACAATTGTCTGTATAGGCAAAGACAAAGACACAGTGATCTTCTATCACACTATTATCCTTAATAGTCTGAGAGTAGCTATCATCTACAATTACGTCGAACTGTAGAAATTTTATAGTATGTGATTCCATAATTCTTATACCTTCTTTAGGGTCATAAAATCTATACCCTTTTGAACAATCTAGGTAAGATACAAAATAATTTCGAGTGAATCTTTTGTCAGGATTTTCAGGCATAGTAATTAAGTTATCACTCCAGAATCTACCAAGTATTTGACAAATGACCATTTAAGCTATTTCACATTGTCATACTTGCCAAAATACTCACGGCCACTGTTAAGCCTGACAACATTTTAAGACATTTATCTCGGTCATTTTCCTTAAATAAAAAACTTTTGGAAACAACCTTTTAATCATATACGAAAGTATATGTCATTATGACTTAAACACAATCTTTGCATATGTGTCCTAATTTCAATATTAGACAAGACATAATTTCAAGCAACTAAGGTTTCCATCATCTTATAGCAGTGCAGTTCGCAGGCAAACCTCTTTTCAAGTATTCCAAAATGGAACGCTTTATGAACAGTAAGCAAATTCAATTGCTCTTTTCTCAAGCAACAAATCATATGTCCACAACTTAAAATTTGACGTAGTAAAAACCTCAATAATAATGAAGTTATTAATTACAGAAAATGTGACTGAAAACCAAGCAATATATATAATTAGCATCATGTGAGTACTGTGTAACTTGATGTACAAGTACACATCCAGAGAGTTACAAGCATAATCATATAATCACCTTTAGGCAGAATACATGACATGCAGTTGTACACTCCCCACATGATAGCGGTTATGAGAATATATTCCAATTCTTCGTGAATTCATCACCTTTGGGCATATGAATCCCTAGAATTAGTCATTCCTCCATCATACTATCATGTATCCCTCCATGAACTAATATACAATCACCTCATTTGAGAGTATAACCACTCATTAGACCAGGAAACATCTCAATCAGCATACGAGACCGAAATTTCTCAAACCCAATCAAGCGTGCCACTTTGGCGGTCACTACTCAATTGAATTCTTGAAATTCTCTCATACCAGGGATATAAACTTTACTACTCACATACATCATATACATGTGATATTAACTTTAGTGATAGGGGCATGTGTGGCATCCCAAAATTCATAATGACCTCTAGTTACATCAAAGTCTATGAATAGGTGATGGGAGTACTATTAAGTTATTTTATGGCCATTTAATCCATAATTTGCAATAAGATTTATGGCCAAGCTTTTAAGGGATAATTATTTGATAGGAAAGAAAATCCTATCATTGGCCATGTGTTTTATAAATTGGGATTTATGGAATTATGATTTCAAGATTTTGGCCATGTGGAATTTAGTAATTAAATTCTTAAAAGAAAGAATTAAAGATGAATAATTGAAAGGTGAAATTAGGATTTAAATTAGGTTTGGGCCTTAAGCCCAAAAGGTGGATTTTAATGGGCCAAGTTGGCCGGCCCATTGAAGCCCACAAGTGGGCTGCCGTCGACCAAGAAAGGGGGAGGAGTGGCCGGCCCAAGCCAAAGCCCAAAAGCCCAAGCCCATTATGCATGAAATGTGACAAGTGGCAAGAGGTCTTCATGCATTGGCTTAGGGAAGAAGGCCATGCATTGGCTGGTTTGTAGGCAAGTAATCATGAGGAATTGGGGGTATAAGAAGGAAGAGAGAGAGGGTGGCCGGATTTCCCATTTGGCTGAGAGAGAGGGTGAGAGAGAGAGAAATTTCGAGAGAGAGAGGAAGTGGCCGAGAGAGAGAGAGGAGGAGGAATCGACGTCCGTCCGCTCGTGCTGTTCGTGAGGTCTAGAGGCAAGTTGGGAATCCACTTTCTACTCTTGCACCAATGTTTTCGCATGAACTGTTTGGAGTCAGAAACTTGTTTGAGCTTGCATGTGTGTTTAGAGTCAGATTTTGGCTTTGATTTATTCATGAAAGTTGTAGCTAACATCTTGAAATATAACATACTGAAATTTTGTGGAAAATGATGGAGATTTGTGGGGTCAAACCCTCATCCTACGGAGATGCTAGATCTGGAATATTTTCGTATGAACTGTTTGAGTCAGAATGTTGTGAGAGCTTGCATGCATGTTTAGAGTTCGATTTTGGCTGTGATATCTTCATGAGAGTTGTAGCTAACATCTTTTAATACAACATACTGAAATTTCGTGGAAAATGATGGAGATTTGAGGGGTTAAAGTCTCATCCTACGGAGACCCCAGATCTGTGAAGTTTTCACTGACTTCTTGCTGGATTCTTGTTTGCATGTTGATTTCTGTTGAATATTTGACTTCGATGTCTTCATGAAAGTTGTAGGTAACACCTTAAACTACAACATAATCAAATATGAAGCAAAACTAACAAGTATAGCTTGGTGAATCGGTTAGATCTTGGAAACGATGGTTCTGGTGAAGTATTCCGAGACACCCGAGACTTCATGGACTTAAATGGTGACCATAATTTGGTTATTTGACCTAGATCTCTTCATGAAACTTGTAAAGGACACCTTGGTACATAACATACTTAAATTTCAGAGGAAACGAAAGAGAATAGATGGGTGAAATCTTAAAATTTCGGAGATGTGTATTCTGGACGACGCGGTAGTGGTTCCAGAAGTTTCGTGGGGTTGTATAAATTAATCTAAAAATAATTTGGCTTAGAGTTCTTCATGAAAAATTCACGAAAATGTGTTGGCTATCACCCTGTAAAGTTTCGTAATTTTTGGAGGCCATATGAGTATTTTAATGGAATTTATTTGGAAACTGTGCAATTCTGGTTTAATCCGAGAATCATAGGATGTTTTGGGAAAATTGTGAGATTTAGTAAAAATTCAATTTGGCCATGAATTTTGCAAGTAATTATCATCCTATGGGTTTTTTTAATAATTTCTTGGATTTTGATAATTTTGGGAATTTATTGATATTAAATAATAAACAAATAAAATAAAGTAATAATAAAATAAAATAAAATAGATCTTTATTTGGCCATGGATTCAATTTTATTTGTGTGGCATATATGTGATAAAGTCTTGGTACATGTATTGAATTGAGATGCACATGTGAATAAGCCTTGATATGTCTATGATATTGAATTGAGATGCATATGTGATAAAGTCTTGGCATATGTATGGCAATTGAATCAATGCATGTGTGAATGTCATGCCTAGTATGATTTGTTTGATATCATGCCATGTGCCATGTTAAAATGTGAATAAAATACTGGTAAACATGGATGATGGTAAATGAGGAGATGGTTGTGATGGTGGATGATGATGCACGGTGGCCTAGTGGCGTAATTCCGGAGATTCCCCGGGAGTGTCGGGATGCCCGGTGGTATACGGTACGTAATTCCAGGGGAGGCCTGGTGGTATGTCGGTACATAATTCCGGAAGCCCTGTCGGAGGTTTCTGCCCGAAGGGAATGCCTCGCGACGCCAGGATTTGGGTGCGAGATGCCCGGCTAGAAGGGTAAAGGCCGGATGTCCGGTTGTATCTTGGATACATGCCTGGAGGTTCCTCGTGATGCTAGTTGAGATGCGAGATGCTCGGAATGTGGGGGGCCGGATGCCCGGCTGTATCTTGGATACATGCCCGGAGATTTTTCTCGCATGGGATGCGAGTGTAAAATATGAGATAAAATTGATGAATCGAGGAAGGGTGATGTGGTGATCAAATTTAAAGATAAAGATGAAAATTAACCCATGGTATGATATGCATGATGATATGCATGATGATGATAATGATATATGATATGGCATGATGATATGCATGATGATATGCATGATGATGGTGATGATATGTGATGTGATATGATGATCACCCATGGTATGATATGCATGATGATATGCATGATGACGGTGATGATATGTGATGTGATATGATGATCACCCATGGTATGATATGCATGATGATATGCATGATGATGATGATGATATGTGATGTGATATGATGATCACCCATGGTATGATGCGCATGATGATGATGATGATGATGATATGTGATGTGATATGATGATCACCCATGGTATGATATGCATGATGATATGCATGATGATGGTGATGATATGTGATGTGATATGATGATCACCCATGGTATGATATGCATGATGATATGCATGATGATGATGATGATGATGATATGTGATGTGATATGATGATCACCCATGGTATGATACGCATGATGATGATGATGATATGTGATGTGATATGATGATCACCCATGGTATGATATGCATGATGATATGCATGGTGATGATGATAATATGTGATGTGATGATGTCATGATAAGGATGACATGTATGATATAATGATGCCATGATGATGATTATGATGATGACATATGATGATATGATATGCATGATGATAAGGCATGATGATGCATGATAGTATTACGCATGGCTGCAAGGTAAGTTACGCCGCAATGCATGTATGATTTGTATGATCATTGAGTGGTTATTGGATTCATTTACCTGGCCGAGTGGTTGTACTTTACCCCTTTTGGGGACCAACATTTCATATTAGTAGATGGATTGAGCGGTTGGATATGACCGCAAGGGGAAGGATAGCAAAGGAGGGAACTTTTGGACGCCGACACTGATCGATGGACTTTAAGTGTATGACTGTTGGAAGAGACGTCGGTCATCTTTTGAGATATAGCCAAGTATAGAAAGACTATGGCATTTCGATGTACCGATGAATGATGTCCATCTGCTCTATGTAAATAAACGTGTTCGGTTTTAACTTATGTAAGATGTTTAGTTGGTGTCCATCGATTTCTGAATGTTGGGAAGGGAATTGTTGGATATGCTTCCGTTATGTAAATTGCGCAAGGGACCGTTAATAAAAGATGTAAACCCCCATGGTTGTATGGACCCATTTGCAACTAAAAATGGTATCGAGTGACTTGTTATTTGGGAAAGAAAAAGGAAAAGCGAACTGTGGTGACTCTAGCGGATCGGGGGCCGTCGAGGGGTGCCACATCATGTTATCACTAAAATCAAATATCATGCTAATTACATTGCTTTATCCATTAATAAAAATTAATCATACATATATATAAATATATATACAGCGAACCTGAAAAATAGATTCCAATGAGATCATTGATCACAGTAACACAAGAAACTTCTCATAACAGAGAATAAAACATCTCTTATGCACCCCAATTACATATTATTAGAACAACATAAAAAGAATGCTGATCTAAAATATCTCTCACAAATTAACATCAATAGTAATATAGGGTACACCATATCGACAAGCTTAACAGTCGATCCATTATCACTCATGAGTTCATAAGGAAAAAATGACTCAAAGGCCAACAACTGATTTATTAATCAATTTTAGGTAACAAATATCATTACTTCAACCAGTGACCTATAAATTGAGTCAACACAGAACTAAATATCTAAACTATAACAGTAAATACTATTGCTCTGCATAAATATTGTCATACTCCTTAACCATAAAAAATATTCAACTTAATAGACATTAACAAGTGACCAGATGAGTTCATGTACAATATGTAGTAACTTAATCGACATGCATTACCCACATACAGCAGATATGTAAATCAGTACAATCAGTTTGGTCACGAGTTCTTAAGACATCCATCATTCAAAGATTACCAGCGTATCAAGGAGTAGGCATAAGCAACAAAAGTTTCATAACCTTTACTGTTTCTTATCAGCTCAATACATAGCTCAATTACTATTCCATAATGGTTGTATCTCATTAAGCCGGCTTCAGCTCACAATAAAGTTTGATTTTTATTGATGAATCACACATTTATAATGATTATGTGATAATATACCTATAACCCAACACTTGTATTTCCAAAATCACATAAAAATACAAGGAAAAATACACAAAAATTCATTTAAAATACATGTATTTAGGGTTTCATATGCAATTTCACATCAATAAAACCATCAAACATATAAAATAAATATACCATGAGATAGGAAACCACCATACGAGTCCAACGTCGCCAACCACGCGCCGATCGGAGCCTCCACGCGCCTACACTCATCGCCTGAGTGCGCAGCGCGTGGATCTCACATGCGACGCCTGTTCGACGCCCAGGCGGTGCGTGGGGGCGCGTGCGGCCTCCTCCGGCGACGCGCCGCCGACCGTCTTACTCGTCTCGTCAAGCCCATTCCGAATTTGTGATTTAATTTTATTTTTATTGAACAAAAAGTCTCGAAAATCACAAATTATGGCAAGATCTGTACTAATTAGGGCTAATCCATACAAATTATGGTAAAACATTTATGTGTTCAAGTTCTAGGGTTATGGTTGCTCTGATACCACATGTTGGATGCAAATTGTGCCATCCCAAGATCTCCATAACTTTAACAAGAACATGCATAATTGAGTAGAAAGATTAATGCACATGTTTTAGGATCCATCGTTCTTGAAGCGGAAGCAGAAAAGGGATTACCCACATATTAAGGGGATCCACGCATTAAGTCATTCTCCTCTATTACCCTCTGTATCACTGGCTCAATGAGGCGGCCCCCTTCACATGTAGCATTAGGTAAACGCCCCTTAGGTGAGGATACAGGTGAGAATTAGGGTTATAAGAGAGACTTGAGCACTATTTATAAAGTTTCCAGCCAGTCCCTCTCATTATGGGCTAGGCTCAACTCGGCCCACACTAGCCAGCCCATATTAGACTAATTAAGAAACGTTCTATCTCACATTAAACCAACCCTGTTTTACGGTAATCGTAAAAACAGTAAATTATAGTATCAATTGATTTAGTCCACATTAGGAAAACTCTTACATGCCTCCCTTTCCAATGGGAGAATACTTGCATTTGCGATCAACTTTTCTTTTTGCTATGGCCAAATTTTTGGGTCAATGTTGGTCTTCCAAAGATTATTTTGTACTAAGCTCCATTTCTAATTCAAATCATGTCAAAGGATCAACATCTTCTAGATGAGAATCCCTCATGTTTTGTTTCCAAACCAAATATTACCTATTTTGTCCAAATTGAGAAAACGCGTACTTCCTTGGAAAGAATAAGCCTGCAAGGAAACTTCATCGAAAGTTTATAGCCTCATTCAAATTGATGTGAAGTATACATATAGCGATTCAAGGCCCACATCGATTGGGACAAATCTTATCATCTTATTTTATTTTTAATCAGAAACAAGTCTCATTGGCTAACTCATAAGTTAACACTCGCTCTAAAATGATCGATCCCTCGTGTGATTATTTAGAGAACTCATTTTAAATGCTAGGTGGACCGGACCAAGTTATTATAAATGGTACCAAACAAGATCCCCTTCAGCAGATTTGTGGTTTGTGGACGGACTAAACCCATACCCAACCTTAGAAGGGTAGGGAGTTATCGCCGCTATGAAAGAGCTCGAATAAAATACGGCCTTAACCTTTTCAAGTGATTCCAAAGTAAACACCATTATGGCTAAAACTATCACCTAGAGGAGGTGAATAGATGATTGCGCAGAAATGAAATAATTTAAACAAATATTGCAACAAGACAACTTCTGATGAAATTGTCAAATCTTACCTAGTGTACAATTCTACCACAATAAATAAATATAGTAAGGGGCAAAGAATTGCACACTCAAGATTATAGTGGTTTGGCTTTTACAAGCCTACGTCTACTCTCCTACGCTATAGTCTATTGGCCGGAATCAAGTAGTAACAACCAATTTAGATGTTACAAGTCCTAAGCTACAAGTACTTAAATTTGCGTAAACAACTTCTCACACACTCAACCTTTAAAGGGTTACGCAAGAGGTTGGGACACCTGGAGTGCCATAACTTGGCACGGAGGGACACTTAAGTGCCATAACTTTAAAATGGTACGCTTGAGTGCCAATATCGGAGTAAAGTGGGACACTTAAGTGCCACTCCAATGAAAATCTAGCCAAATGGCTGACGTGAACATTTTCTGGCAAGTTTGATCTAAAACGGCGTCGTTTTGCACGCCGACGTGGCGGAGAAAATACAAAAACGACGTCGTTTCCTGTCTACATGTAAATAATAATATAAAAATTAATTAAATTAGATTTAAAATTAATTTTATTTAAAAATTTTAAAAATTTAAGAAAAAAGGGGGGGAGGTCGAACGGGGCGGTTGAGGCCGAGCCCTCGCCGCCACCGCCTCCCCGCCATTGCCGGGAAGGGCCAGCGATGGAGGGGGAGGGTCGGCCGGGGTCGTTGGCCCCCGGTCGACCGACGGTGAGGGCTCTCGCGACGAGGGCTGCGACCCTCGCCGGATCGCGACAAGGGCCGCTACCCTCACCCCGGATCCGGGTGAGGGCTTGCGGGCCCTCACCGCTGGTCGGCCGACCCGGCCAAGGGCCGGCGACCTCGGCCGACCCTCCCCCTCTGTCACCGGCCCTTCCCGGCGACGGCGGGAGCCCGCGCCGCCCCATTCGACCTCCCCCCCCCCCCTTTTTTTCTTAATTTTTTTTTAAAATTTTTGAATATTTTAAATAAAATTAATTTAAAATCTAATGTAATTAATTTTATATTATTATTTACACGTAGGCACGAAAACGGCGTCGTTTTTGCATTTTCTCCGCCACGTCAGCGTGCAAAACGACACCGTTTTGGACCAAACTCACCGGAAAGTCGCCACGTCAGCCATTTGGCCGGATTTTCGCCGGAGTGGCACTTAAGTGTCCCATTTAACTTCAAAACTGGCACTCAAATGTACCATTTTAAATTTATGGCACTTAAGTGTCTATCCGTGCCAAGTTATGGCACTTGGGCTGTTATTCTTCCAGTTACGCAATATTGCTCAACAAAGACGAATATATGAGATAAAAAAAAAAGCACTATTCGGACTCTCAGAATTAAAAGCTTCTAATCTTGTGAATGCACATTATGACCCTTCAGCTTCCAAATCTCCTCTTATATTCCTCCTAGTCTAAGTTTTCCGTTGGACATATCTCCGAAAGGATCATCCAACCAATCTACCGGTTGGCCCCGGATATGGTTAAGAAGATCCGATTGCTTCAGAATTGCGGAGAGTAAGGCTTCCCATATTTTTTGCAGCCGATATAGTAGCTTGGGTTTTCAAAAAGTCAAGTATTTACAAATGGAAATAATGTTTCGCCTCTAAAAAGAATTTTCAGGAAAGTTGAATCTCCGAAAAATATTAGCAAGACTTTCATTTTTAAACTCTTTATGAGAATGGCAGAAATCCTATCAATCACCACTAGCCATTGCACGAGAATGTTTATCTCCTTCCTAGCCATTTGATAGAATGTATAAGGAAGGAAGAATAAACCATGACTTTGATTTTGATTGAAATCATCTAATCCTATTCCTTCAAACTTTTCACCTAAAAAACTTTTTATCAGAAATAAAATTTCTAAGTTTTGTCAATCATCGAAACCACTTAGGAAATGTTTTCTCAACAAACACATGTCTCTAATGAAAACCATCTTGAGTAATTATTTGAAATATTTCTTGTGAGGACTTAAACCAAATGGATCGAGCCGGATTTGACAATATTCCATGGATGTAGTCTCGCATCGTGTTGCACTAAGACTACATCAAGTCGTCGTCGCGTGTGCATCTCCACCCACTTTTTCCGGAGAAAAAACCACACTGGGTAGCTTAGACTTTGACATGCATCGTGAGCATATTAGAAAAACCATTCCATTCTGGATGAGGGCAAGAAACACGTGGAGTCGAATGGTCCTAGGAACGTCCAATCACGGCAATTTAAGGTCATCACTATCTTCATGAAGAAGAAAAATAAATTAAATATATCCAAAGGAATCTTTCACCAAGCTCATTCTAGAATTGCATGATGCCTTGTCTGAAAGTGATTTAAGGGTTGATTTGTTCTATAGCTGTGATAGAACCGCAACTCTTATCACGTTGAATTTGTGTTGTTAAGTGTTGCAATTTGTACATTGATAATCCATATTTTAGAGGTGCAAACCATAAAAGTTGGGTGAGATAATTTCTTAAAAGCTAGTATAAATTGCCATATATTTGTTTTCAAACTATGCTAGCTTTTGACCAAGCGAACGACAAGTATTAGAAAAGATCTTTAAATGAGAAAATAAATAGAAATTTGGTCAATGGAATACTTTAGAGACCATTTTCGATGGCATGGTTGTGATCCACTGCATCTAAAAAGCTACAACAAGATTTTTGCTTGATGTAGCCATGGAAAATTCATCTCGCACTATGGCAACAAGTAATAGCACCGATGGTCCAACTAGACTTGCTCAAATGATGGGCAGATCAAGCCGAAACAGCACCCGAATGAGCCAAGAAATAAATATCAGGAAATCCTATCTAATCAGTCCTAAATATATTAGTACAAATATATTCAATTCTAAATTTTTCAATTTTTTGTGAAATTCCAATGTAATCTATCTAGTCGATATTCCCTGAAATTTACTAAAGTAGTGGCCCTAGTAATTGCCAACAGTCCTACATAGGACACTATCACATTAGCCATTTCCAACAAAATTTGTCTAAAATGACTACATTGCAATTCCATGCAAAGATTTAGGATTCAATTGACAAAACTAGAAAATTTATGACAAATTTGCGTACGTTCAATAAATTTAAGACTAGTTTGGGAATTTTTCCTAAATATTGAGATGACAGAGCTTTGCATGATATAATTTAAAAAAAAAAAAATGTGGACTTCTTCTGATATCACCATTGAGAAAAAAATTCCCCTAATTTTGAAGAATATTTTATTTTATTTTTAAATTTTAAATATTTTCTCTTTTTCTTCCTAATTTTCTTTTCTTCTTTTTTCTTTATTTATTTTCTCTTTTTCTCTTTTTCCCTCAATTGGCCATTGTCAAGTCTCATCGATGGTTGGCAAAGGTTGCCAGCCTAGCCAATTTTGGGGGAGGGACGCTTGGGCTTGGCTTGGCATGGGCCATCCTCGATAGATAAGAGTCGCCTCAGTCAGCCATTTGCAAGGGTCACCCTCGCCAAGCGAGGGTAGCCCACGTAGCCCTCACCTAAGGTCAAGGACCTCCACCAACCATCAACGAGGCTCAACAAAGGCTAGTAACAAGAAAAAGGAAGAAAAGTAAAGAAGGAAAATATAGGGAAAAAAAAGGAAAGGAAACAAATAAATAAACATTAAAATATTATTAAAAATTGTTAACGTCAACATCGGCCATGCCACATAAGATGATTTGTGTCCACGTCAATAATTTTCAATCAAAATTAACCGAATATACTAAATTAGTAAAACGTGAGAATGTTTAAACTCAATCAGCATAATTAAAAAATTTAGGATGAAATTAGGAAAAGTGAAATAGGTTTAGGATTTTTTAAACAATTTTTCCATGGCCAGAGTATACCAAAATTGTTACAACCACCGATGGATAGGTAAGAGACAGAACTCTTACTAAGTTGTAAATATTAGCCAACCAATAGATTCTAGATAACAGTTGTCTAAGGTCTCAATTAAGAATGTCAAGAATGATAAACGTGTACTCTTTAATAATAAAGCAAGGTTCCAGAGTAAGAGGAGAAACAATCGGGCATTATTGATGGAAAATAGAGAAAAGGTCATGGAGACAGGCAGAGGACCATAAAGAAGCATTCAAGCATGGGTAGCTCGTAAGGATCAAGGGAGAGATAACAAGAAAGAAGATAAGGATAGCTAGAGGCAAGACAGTCACTACTATATATTTGGCAAATAGGTCACTTTGCCAAGGACTATTAATTCAAACAAGCAGAAGGAAATGTTGTAGAGTCTATAATGAAGGAGCGTAATATTGAAAAAAAGTAGGATTTCCAAGCGTCCATTGCATATAAGGAATAAGAAAAGCTTACAGCCACCTCCATCACCGAGTCAGATGAGCAATGGTCTTCATCACGGTAAGTGATAAAATAATCAATTATGATAATTGGACAGTTGACTCACGGTGCTCAAATTATATGACATGAGATTGACACAAGCTATCTAGCATGCCTAAGTAAACCGGTAGACAAATAGTTGTCCCCACAAGTAAATCAAGGTTGCTAATTACCCCCATTGATCAAATAGTGATGACACCCTAGTTCAGTCCATTGCAAATTAAATTGCAAAACGTGTATCACACGCGAGGCATGAAGAAAAACCAATTATTGGTATCACTATTTACGGACTCGAGAAATACGTGGTGTTTGTACAAACAATGTAAAGATGTACATTTGAACCCACAAATACGCTGATCATGGAAGAGCATCAAATAAAGTATGTCTAAGTGAGGCCAGCACAGAGCTATACGTGGACAAAACTCGAAAGAGTAGAATGCCTAAAGAAGCTATGGAAAAAATGGAAGATGATGATGGGTTTGGCAAGACCCAGCCGATTGAAGAAGTGAGTGCATAGTCGCTGGGAAAACATAAGGTCTATGGCGAATTGGTGTACGCGCAAGAATTATAAAAGAGCTTTGACCAAGTCAAGAAGAACTTGAAGAGCATATGCCTCAACTCAAGAGATCAACAAAGTGGAGGAAACCAAATCCTAAATATGCAAATGTAGCATCGATCAAGGATGTTGGAGTAATAAAGCAATTTACATATGAGGAAGCCACACATGGGGGCAAAATGGAGGAAGGCTATGGAAGAAGAGTTTCAAAAACCAACTTGACATGATCGCTAGATCCGTATTGAAGAAAAAGATTCACCTTCTCCCTTCTCAAAGAATTCAAGATATTTCTAAGAGGGATGAACCACTAATCTCAAAAATGATAAAGGGTGAACCACTATCCTAGAGTGATATGTGAGGAGCGAACCACTCCCTTGCAAAGGCTATATCATTAGCCAAGTGCTTTTATTCGTGTTTGTGTGCAAGAAATTCTCCGAACAAATGTTATAAAGAGAGTGTCTCTAATAAAATAATGTGTTTTTTTTCCCAAACAAACTCCCAATCTTTCTCAACATTTGGTACTAGAGCCGCAATTCCGTGCTCAACGATCCCTCCGAGTTATAGATTCATAAAGATTGGCAAAAGAACGCTTCAAGTGCCATAACTTTGGCCAAAGGGACACTTATGTGCCATAACTTACGAAAGGTACATTTAAGTGCCACATTCAAAGAAAAACGGATCACTTGAGTGCCACTCCGGCCAAAGTCCGGCCAAAATGCCAACGTGGCGTTTTTCCGGCGAAGCGTGCCCAAAACGACGTTGTTTTGCACCCTGACGTGGCCAAAACGGCGTCGTTTTGGGCTGAAGTGGTAAAAAAATTTAAAAAATTAATTAAATTAAATTAAATTTAGTTAAAATATTTTTAAAAATAATAATTTAAAACTTAAAAAAAAAAAAAAAAAAAAAAAAAGGAACCGGGGGGAGGCGGCTAAGAGCCCTCGGCCGCCACCCCGCCGCCGTCGGAAGGGCCGGCAACGGCGGGGAGGGTCGGGCGGGGTCGCCGGGCCCGGCCGGGCCCGGCGACCCGGCCGATGGCGGCAAGGGCTCGCGAGCCCTTGCCGGATCCGGGCGAGGGCCGCGAGCCCCCGGATCCGGCGGCGAGGGCTCGCGGCCCTCGCCCGGATCCGACGGCGAGGGCTCGCGGCCCTCGCCCGATCCGGCGGCAAGGGCTCGCGGCCCTCGCCCGATCCGGCGGCGAGGACTCGCGAGCCCTCGCCGCCGGTCGGCCGAGGTCGCCGACCCCGGCCGGGCCCGCCGACCCCCGCCAACCGACGGAGAGGGCTCGCGAGCCTTGGCCGGATCCGTGCGGGCCGCGAGCCCTCCGGATCCGGCGGCGAGGGCTCGCGGCCCTCGCCCCGGATCCGCGCCGACCCTTGGCCGGGCCCGCCGACCCCGGCCGACCGGGCGGCGAGGGCTCGCGAGCCCTCACCGAATCGGGCGAGGGCCGTGAGCCCCCGGATCCGGCGCGAGGGCTCGCGAGCCCTCGCCGCCGGCCGGGGTCGCCGACCCTAGCCGGGCCGGCGACCCCGCCGACCCTCCCCCGCCCGTCGCCGCCCTTCCCAACGGGCGGTGGCCGAGGGCCGATCCCTCGAGATGCCTCCCCCACGTTGCTTTTTTTTATAAATTTTTTAATATTTTGACTAAAATTAATTTTAAAATTATTATTTTTTAATATTTTAAATAAATTTAATTTTTAATTATTTTTTTTTCCACGTCAATCCAAAAAACGACGCCATTTTGACCACATTAGCGTGCCAAACGGCGTTGTTTTGGGCACGCTTCGCCGGAAAAACGCCACGTTGGCGTTTTGGCCGGATTTTGACCGGAGTGGCACTCAAGTGATCCCTTTTACTCCGATTTTGGCACTTAAGTGTACCTTTCGTAAGTTATGACACTTAAGTGTCATTCCTTTCAAAAAGTTGTGGCGACTTGAGGGGCCCGCACGTCCATAAAGATCTTAGTCCTAGATTGAAGAAAGATAGTATAACGTGGGTTTTTTTTTTTTTTTATGCTGACGATTCGGTGTCCATCGGATTTAGCCATAGATAAGAGAATAATACCTAATAAATTATATTGCATTAGCCGATAATATAAAGGGTTCGCTAATTAGAGAGATGGATGGATTTCTGTAGCTCGAGAAGTGCGGGCTCTTAAGCGGGAAATTGATCGAAGATGGCCATTTTTACCGTGTTCGGCCCAACCCTTAATTCCAGCCGACGATCTTAATGGACAGAGAATGATTGACAAGCCCGGAAGCTTCACAGCCATGTCATACAATGAGAGAGGTTTCCGCGTTCACTCACTTCGTAAGCCAACGATTAATGAAACCATCGTGTCTCAATTTTTCTTTTTTTCTGGTCGGAAATGAAGAGGCTTCATTACTAATTAAGAGTTTGCAACAACATAATAGAAGACTCGGAGCAAAGTAAATTCCAAAACGGTTCGGGGGATTGGCCAGCCAGTCGTGGGCCAGGCTCTTGTTCCCCTGGGTCTTAGCTAGCCAGTCAGCGGCCTGGTTCACAAATCTTTTGCAGTGGGCCACAGAGAGATCAACAAAGCCCAACAGCTTTGGTTTGGCCTCAGATAGAAGATCTGCTTCGCATGTGCAAGGATCTTCAATTTGAATCGCAGCATTAGCTATGCGTGCTAGACAAAGAAATGAGACAAGAAAAATACTCGGGCTATAATAGCTATCTTTAGCTATTCATAATTATATTTTGCCTCTCATCGTTCTTTTCATAGCAGCCATAGCATCTAGGCAAAAGAGGTGGGAATTCATGGAAAGCCAATGGCAAAGATATTGAGATTCATTAGCAAAATTGATTTAATAAAGACGTAGAACTATATAAGTAATTTTTAAATTTGTGGGTCATTTAAGAATCCAATACAAAGAAAGGGGGAAAAAAAGAGAGAGAGGGAGGGAGAAAAACTTTTAATTTGAACAATTCCCATCCAAATGGGTTAAGCAAGTCACCAAATAGAATAACTATTAATGTATACCAAAATCAATCGACCCAAAAAAAAAAAAATTAAACCTATATAATTGTGTGCTTTTGTGTAGATGAGTCATCAAAGAATTCCAACCCCATTTGCAAATATGCTGTTGAGATTCGATCTCAATAAAACTGTTGCACTTTAAACAAAATCACAACACATCTCAATGAAGTGTTGACATGGCAATTATATTATATTGATTTGAACATATGGAATGATTAGTTTTAATGTCTATATATTTTATATGGTTGACACCTAAATTTTTGCCAACTTTTAGAGTATTCATTTATTTTGTAAAAAAAATCAAAAATATATAAAAGTATATATGAAAAGATGCATAAAAATAGGTGAGATAAAAATGAATAAAAATATATAATAAAAAAAAAAAAAAAATGAGTCAAGTGGACCGGTTTAAAGCCCATTATTTTTAATGCTTTCACAGCCCATTCGTTTTTACATCTTTTGCAGCCCATTCCTTTATTTCTTCTTCAGCCATCCATGTTTTGTTTCCTCTTTGAGGCCATCAGAACCTTAAATGACGAAAAAGCCCATCCGAGGCCTGAGGAGCATGCTCGCGGGGGCAAGGAAGCGGATACTCCCTTTTAACGTGGGGAAAAAAAAACGCCCTCCTTTTTCCAACAAAGAGAAAACGTAGAAAAAATTTGTAATTTTTTCAAATTCATTGGAATTTTCATTTTTCATTTTTTTTTCCGTTGTGCCGGGAGGTTCTCCGACAACCCTCTCTGACTACAAAGGCCTCACCCAAACTAGATGAGGGCCACCTCGCCCACGATCAGTGACATATTAATGGCTTTAGGCAAGGGCACAAGCGAGTGCTTGCTAGATCTAGGTAAGGACCTCAACAGCCTCGTTGGTCGCAAGCAAGGGGCCTTCGCACCCTAGCGCATGGCTGGCAAAGGCCGCAATGGCAAAAAACAAAAAAAATAATTCAAAAAATAATGATAAATTTTATCTACGTAAGTGTTGGCCATATCACGTGGGATTGGTCAGTGATTTCAATTAAAATTAGCTGAAGTACCTTAATTGGTAAATTATCAAAAGATTTAAAATCAAATTGGTCAAATTAAAATATTTAGGATTGAGTTGATAAAAATATAATAAGTTTACAGCTTATTTTGTTCCCCAAAAAATGTTATAAAATTAGGATTTTAAAGATTAGTGATTTTACTGTGCCAAAGTTACCTAGATCTTCTTTTATAAAGTTTCCTGGGCAAATTATCATGCCAAAACTCAGCCATATCCACATTCATCAGAAATATACCTACCACCACCGACGATAACGTAACTCACATCAAAAGATGGTTGGTTGGGACAAGGTTGAGTTGGCCCTCGTTAGAATATAAACATGGAAAATGGCTTTTTTTTCTTCATGTGCATAAGTAAATCAAACTTGGTCAAGCCTACCTATCTAGGTGAAAATGTGATCGATGAGATTCAGATAGTCATCATCGACGGCGGACCTAAAATCATTATTTGAGTCCTTCCTTAGCGATGATGGGATGTGCAAACCGTCCCTCCCTCCAACCGTGGCCAAGCTATTTTTATTTTTATTTTTTTTCTATTCTCGGTTACTCAAAAGCAGGCCACGATTTCCTCCGAGTTAGAGCTCAAGAGGAAAGTACAACATCCGAGAGATTTGTATCATTTGTAGGGCTGAGCATATTGAACGGCGTGGATCGGGAGTCACTCAGACTCGACCGGACCAGTCAATTTGGTACAATTCCTAAAGGTGTCGATCTAGTTCCCAATTCCATAAAAATGGAACCAGTGGTTTTCAGTCCGGTTCTTGATTCCGAGGAATCAAACCGAATCAAATCGACAAACTGAACCAACACTTTTTAAAAATATATATATTTTTTAATTCTTTAAAAATAGAAATAAATCCTAAAATTGTAATGATTCTAGTATTTTTTAAATTTTAAAATTTTTTTTTTGCTAAGTGGCCAATTCTATTGAACCGATCCAATCCCCAGTTCCAAAAGATGGAAACTAGTTCTCCCAGTCCAGTTTATGGCTCCTAAGTGGAATCGGATCGGATTGGACCGGACCGAAAACTTATCACCCTTAATCATTTGTGAGTAGTTTATGACACGAATTTTGTACACTGCAACGCATAGGCTTAAAAAATCTACACTTAATCAATAAAAAAGACCAGCAGTTTTAAATATTTTTCCGGAGTCCTACTATTAATTGGAAGCAAAGAATATTGGGTGAAGTCATATTACTTTTCTTGAATAAAAGCTCGTTCTAATGGAGCAAAGAAATACGAGGATAACTTTATTGGTGAAATACATAGGCCATATTCTTTTGTTCTCATATGTTATTGAAATGGCCTTCCCGAATAGATTCATCACCCTTATTTATGGCAATAACAATTCATCATATCATCATTTGGAAGCAGGAAGATCGGCATAATATTTGGCTATCCACCCTTTTATAATCTCAACTTCAGTTTTTCGCTGCTTGACCAACCAATTTGGATCGTTGTCCTTTGCATATATATCCGCACAATGAGAACCTGCAGAGCATATACCCAGTGATTAAAGAATTCAAGATCCACTGCTACTTTTTCTTAACATGCTTCAACATTGTCCTTCTCTTGTGTGATTCACAAGGACGTGAGACGAGTCACGAACTACAAATCAATAGCTCAGTCATGTACCTTGATCTGTAATAACAGCGATAATACTCTCTGAAATGTTTTTCAGGACCCTAAATTTAAAAAAGAGACCAAATTGTTAAGCGTGATTAAGTAACGTAAAAATTGAATTCTTCGGATGTATGATACAAGCATATAATTTTTTATACCCGGCACCACTCCAGGGATCTCGAAGTCCATTTGAGAAGATAATATTGCTACCAAACCTACGAAGAATTAGTTCTATATCCTGCAAGAACCGGAAAAAGAAAATGGTAGAGGACGTCAATTGTAATGTTTGCTTTCAATTTAGTGCATGGAAACCAATCTAATTTACTGATAAAAAAAAAAAGAGCCAAACATATATTTTGTAAGAGTCACTTGAAATCATACATGGCCACCGTAGTGCGTAGTGACCCAATGCGGGCGAGGCACAACGCCATAATCGTAGTAGCATCGTTCCTTGAAGATTTCCAAGACAAAAGGCGCTGGTGGGAACATAGAATTTTTTGTGATGCCTAGGGGCATTACCATTTCACTGCATGTCTGCAAGCAATTATCCCTTTTAGTATTGTAAGTTATCTAAGATGCTACACAATCTTTCGAGGAAGATTTCAAGAAAGGGATAGTGCAATTAAAATAGACCCCATTGTGGGCGTGCTTGGATTGGCATGAACATGGACGTAGCATGATGATGTAGAGTATTGTACCTGCCAACTCCAACCAGATACAGGTAAGTTAGTATTGACACAGCATGTGGAGTTCATATAGGCGACAACGCCTGCAGATATTTTGCCAAGAATGCCATTCTCAGTAGTAGTTGCTCCATCAACGCCTCTGCATATCTGTCTCACAGGATATTTTGGTGGATTATCATTTTGAGCTGCATTCGTGTATATCGCTTTCAAGAAGGACTTCAGCGTATCCCCATTCTTTAAAGGCCTACACACAAAATAAGCAATGGTTATTCTGTGGTTGATTGTGTCTCCTTGATAAATTAACATTTAGACACATTCTTAAAGACTCAATTCAGCCTTGAAGATCATGAAACTCCACGTTGAACAGAAGAGTGAGCGTCGATGAGGTTCCATATCTCAAAAGGTAAATTGAGTCAATTCAACCCCCTTAAATTGAGAAATTGGATGGGAATATTTTATAAGCACTTGGGTATTAAGACACATAATAGATGATGCATCAGACCACATACCGGCAAGTATTGAAGATCTTGCTTAAGTTTGAAAGGCCATCCGGCTCTTGAGCAACTCTATTGATCTCTGACCAGGAGTTTGCTATAGCTTGGTGGCAAGTCTCGCTAGTTTCCTATGCAAAATGACCATGGTACAAGATAAATTATGAAAAACAAAGAATAAATATCAAGATCCTAAAGATTATTCAGGTGATAAGTTTGGATAACTTTCTCACTTTAGGTATGTTTACTAATAACTAAACCCTTGAATTCTATCGATGCCATCCCCTAGGAGTAAGAATACGGGTACTTATGTACTTACCTCGTGTGCGCAAAATGGGAAGATAGGGATATTGCATCAATTAATGGATATTCTTTGGATGCTTGAAAAGCTTCGCATACTCCATTACTAGAACAAAAAAAGAAGAAGAGAAATTACGGGTGTAATTACCTTGAAATCCTTGGCGACCACTGAATAGTATGCATCCTGTGGAGTCATATCATCAAAATATAGCACAGGAGCTGATGAGGCCAAAGCTCCAAGGGCCACGTGTGGATATTTTAGTCGGAGCCATGAAGCAAGCACTGAAATTGTTATTAACTATTAGAATTCAACAATATATTTAATGATTTGATATATCTTTTTTTGTCTAAAAAAGGAATTAGCATTTTTTTTGAAAATAAATCACAATAACAATTCATCATTTTCACATATCATTGGTTTTTTACATAATCAACAGAGAACGGATATCAAAACCCGTCAAACTTGGCATGGACCCTTCATCTATTATTTCTTTCCACCATTCAGAAAAATGGATAGAACATGATACCCAGTGCACTTACTTCCTCCATATGATCCTCCCACCACAATAACTGGAGATTTAATCGCATTTCGTTCCCTCTTAACGTGCATAATAATGGCTACATAATCAGCCAAAGCTTGGGCCGAGCTAAAATATCCACGAATATCTGCATCTTCGAGAGCTTCTTCGAAGCTCATCCCAAGTGGAATTGACTGACCATAATACCGGTGCTGGCAAGAAAAATTCCACAAGAAAAGAAGAATTTAATTACGTGGTTGGAAGCGGAAATTAGACAGAAAAAGCATCCATGCATGGGCCCCCCAAAAAAAATGGTAGAAGTCAAATGTGCTACCTCAATATAAACTAACAAAGCTTGGAATTGAGCTGCGTTCTCTCTCAGAAACCCGATATAAGTCGGGACTCCATCGAGTGTCGATTCGGCACCAAGGTAAACGAAGATTGGCTTACTAGAATTCGCGCCGCCCCAGAATCTGGAGTCGATAAAGTATCTCTGTTTGAAGGTGGTGTAGCTCTGGGGTCTGTAGCTGAAATGATCGAGCGTTTGGTCGAAGCAGAAAGTTTCGAAACCGTCTGTTATGGATGCTGAAACTGCACGTTCCGGATCTTGGTGGAAGTCCTCACGTTCTAGAGTCAGGGTCGGAATGTAAATTTTCTGTCCATAAATCGAAGTTATGGATAAAATGAAGGAGATGATGAAAGAGAGCCGAGAAGCAGTCATGGTGTGCAGTGTGGACAGGAAGTATGCTTGGGAAGAATTCCAAACACACGGTGAGACTATGAATTGGCTAATCCCAAGGCGGAGAGTTGAGAAAGGAGACACCTTCACAAACATATATATAGGCATATAACGTCCTGGGCCATAATTTGAAGTGAATCGAGTTCGAAAATACATCTATCATATGTAAACTCACTTGATCTTAATCGTTAAACCATATGAATCTTACACGAAACCCGCTTGATGTAACACCATTAGTATGCTCTAGACTTATTTCAACTTTAAAATCAAGTCCATCAAGTTTATTCTGCCAAAAGGAAATAATGGTGGTATAATTTTTTTTTTATCGTAGGTTTATGCTCTGTAGACATATTCCAGCAGAAGAGTATAATGTATTAACGTAAGTAATCAACATTCTCGAGGTCACCAAATATTCAAGAAACTCTTGATAAAGAGGAGTAGCTCAAGCCGACATTCCTTGAGCTTATTGACCTCATCTGATTAAGATATTTACACAAAAAAAAAAAAAAACACACACACACACACACACACAAAAGCCGGCATATGCTCCGTCTAAATTCGGATACGAAAATTCAATAACCTTTTTATTTTGTCGATTTCACATCGTAGGCTTCAATAAGGACAAGGACAATTGAATTTTTTTATTTTTTTTTTATTTTGTGGAACTTAGCTTCCACCGACTGGCTCAACACGATGGAGCGTTTTTCTCATGTCGCTAAGGGAAAACGCGAGGAACGTCAACATTTAAAAGGGTCAATGTTGATCTTCTAAAGATTATTGTGTACTTAGGTTCCATTTCTAATTTAAATGGCACCGAAGGATCCAAATTTTCTAGATGAATCCTCATAATTATGTTTCCAAACCACCTATTACCTTTTTTGGCCAAACGGAATAAAAAGAATACTTCCTTGAAAAGAATCGGCCTGTGGCGATTTTTCATTGAAAAGTTATAGCTTCATTCAAATATATTTGAAGCGCCTAAATAATAGAGCAGGATCTTGCAAATATAAAAGTACCAGCCGTTAATTTTGTTGGTGTAATTAATGGCTTTTATATATATAACATTCCAAGACCTACATCAATTGGAGCAAGTCTTGTTGAGTGACTTCCATCTCCACACGGTCACAATCTTTTTTGGTTATTTGGAGTAGTATTTTTGGGTGCTAACCCAGATAAACGTCCTTAAAAAGTTATAGCTTCATTTAAATTTATTTGAAGCCGCTACATAATCTAGCAGGATCTTGAAAATATGAGTACCAGCCGTTAATTTTATTGGTGTAATTAACGGCTTTTATATATATAACATTCCAAGACCTACATCAATTGGAACAGGTCTTCTTGAGTGACTTATAATCAACATCCATCTCCCCACGGTCACAATCTTGTTTGGCTATTAAGGGCGCGCATGATAAAATTTCTGGAACATAAATCAATTTCTAATTTCTATTCTATGGATGAGTTTTGAGCAAAGAAATGCATTTGATAACGATTCAAAATTTTTATTTTTGAAATAAAAATTCATTTGATAACATAATAAAATTTCTATTTCTAGGAGCGGCAACGATTGGCGTTCGGTGGCGGAATCCGACGTTCGGCAACCAGCGTTCGGCGTCCGACGATCGGCGGCGGGTGGCCGAAGTCCGGAATCGATGTCCGGCGTCGACAACGAAGTCTAGTGACCGGCGACAAGCGGCCGAAGTTCGAAGTCCGGTGACCAACAACCAACGTCCAACATTCGGAGTTCAACGTCCAACGTTATGAGTCCAGTGATCGAAGGCCAATAGCAGGTTGCCAATGGCCGGAGTTCGGCAGCCGGTGGCAAGCGGCAGACATTCGGTGGTTGGTGGTAAGCCTCCAGCATCCAACGATTGCCGATGAGCAACCAACGACCTGTGGGTGTTCGACATCCTGCGAAGGGCGGCCAGAGTTCGATGGCCGACGGTCGCAGGGGTGGCCAAGGATAGTGGTGGGTAGGCAAGAACGGTGGCGAGCATCCGGCATCCCACGGGTGGCAAGTGGGCGACGAGCTGTGGCGAGAGTGAATGATGAAAAAAATTTTAATTTCTCATTTCTGTTTCAAAAATATAAAAGTTAAAAAATTTTAACTTCTAATTTCTACTCCAAATCTATTTCTATAATATAAATCCGTTCTAGAAATAGAAAAATGAAATTGCGTTACCAAATGGATTTTTATTCCAAACTTGTTTCAAGAAACAGAAAAAGAGAGAAATAGAGAAACAAAAATGTTGTCATGCGTACCCTAAAGTACTCCTTTTGGGTGCTAATCTAGATAAATTGGCTCTGAGTTGTGAAAGCAATGTATCAGACTAGGTTGCATGGATCTACTCTCCAGGACCGCCGTGTCGTGTCCAACACTCCGACAAGTGTCGACGTGCTCCGACACGTTTCGACACGCTCCGACACGTGATCAACTACCTTCGACACGCTCCGACATGCGAGTCGGAAATTCCGACACGTGACTCTGACATTGCACATGGTCATTTTTACAATTTTTCAAAACTTATGAGGTCTAAATATAAATATATGAAAAAAAAATAACAAAAAAATAATAAAAGCTAAAACAAATTTCCAATACTCGTTTGAAGATGTTGGGGTGCTTGAAATTGTAAATTTTTCACTTCTTTTTTTTTTTTTTAAGAAGAAGTGGATAATGTGGATGAATGACTTTTTGTTATATTTGATTATGGAATGTTGATTGTTTTTTTTTGTTGATTTTTTTTCTTATTGATAATTTTAAATTTAATAGTGGAACGTGGATTACTTGTTTTTTTCCTCCAAGTTTTATGAATTATTACAATGAAATATAGTTAAATTTGTCAAATTAAAATAATGAATGATATTAACAAATGTAGAATTAATGTTTTTTGTATAGATTAATTCTAAGCTCTTTATTATTAATATTTAGTTATTTATGCATTTATATATTAAAACATTTAATATATAACGTGTCGGAATGTGTCAAAATTATCTACTTTTGAAAAATGATGTGTCGGTGTGTCATATCACATGTCGCATGTTCGTGTCGATGCAACCTAAGTATCAGATAAGAGCCCCTTCAATAGATGTGTGGTTGGTGGATGGACTAAGCCCACACTAGATTCAAGGGCTGAGAGTTATCGCCAGGGCAAGAGAATTTGGACAAGATAGTACAATTCTAAAATATTATAGGAAGCCAACGGCTCTAAGTGTGGGAAATTGTGACACCTCAAGTCACATCAATTTTTTTAAATAGCATGTGAATGTGGTCTCACATCATTTTTCATTGAGACTGGGTCCACTTATCTTCTTCCCGGGAAAAACACCCAATAGGCTAGCGTCTACGTTGCCGTGCATCGTGACCACATCTGGAAAATCATTGCATTCCGTATTAGGCAAGAAAAACATGGAGTTGAATGGTCGGTGACGTACCACTGGCTTTAAGGATAGATACAACGTCAAATCTCACCAAACATGGAGTTGAATGGTCGGTGACGTACCACAATGGCTTTAAGGATAAATACAACGTCATATCTTGCCAAAGGAATATCTCCCAAGCTCATTTTAGAATTAAACGATGCCTCATCGGTCTGAATCTGATTTAAAAGTCTGTTTGGTATGTAGCTGTGACAAAATTATAATTGTATCGCATTAAAAGTTGTGTTGTGAAGTGTTTTAACTTGCATATTAATAATTTATGTTATAAAGCTACAAGACCTCCAAGTTTATGAGAGATATATTCACAAAAGTTGGTAGGAATTGTCATATATGTGTTTTCCAACTAAACTAGCGTTGCCCAATATGAGCAAACGGGAAGTATTAGAAAAGTGGTTCAACAAAGAAAATCAATAAAATGTGATAAAAGGAATATTTTGGGGACCATTTGTCGGTGGCATTGTACTCAAATGAGAAAATCAATAAAATTGTGATTAAAGGAATATCTGGGGGACCATTTTCAGTTGCATTACACCTTAGGTTGAAATCAGCTCCATCTAAAAAGTTCCAAGAAGATATTTGCTTTGCGTGACCATAAAAAATCTGTCTCACAAAGAAATTTTGGGGACTAATTCCAACGGCATTGCACCTTAGGTTGAAATCAGCTCCCTCTAAAAAGTTTCAAGAAGATATTTGCTTTGCGTGACCATGAAAAATCCATCTCACAAAGAAATTTTGGGGACCAATTCCAGCAGCATTGCACCTTAGGTTGAAATCAGCTCCATCTAAAAAGTTTTAAGAAGATATTTGCTTTGTGTGACCATGAAAAATCCATCTCACAAGGAAATATTGGGGACCATATCCAGTGGCATTGCACCTTAGATTGCAGTCAGCTCCATCTAAAAAGTTTTAAGAAAATATTTGCTTTGTGTGACCATGAAAAATCTGTCTCACAAGGATATATGGCAATGAGCAATGTCACCTGTGGTCCTACGAGGCTTGCTCAAATGGACAGCCAGGGTCGGGCCAAGCTAAAGCATTTAACTGTAAATAGAAATTGATTACGGTTGATATCCAAAGACGATCGAGTCTTCTAAGTCAACATGACACCTTTCTAGGAATAGGTGTTAAGTAATTATGCCATCGATGAGTCGTCGACAGCAGAGATAATTGTCGTTAACCATGACTATTGATGACCATAGTATACGATAATGATTGGTCAACGATGCATACTTTTTTTTTTTTTTTTTCGGTCCTCTACTTATTCCTACTCTACACTCACTCGCAGACTTGTCTTTCTGCTTTGCGAGGCGTGGGAGTCGCAACCCACTCTCGAAACTTACGCGTCCCTACCCCCCATCCCGAGAAGGTGGGGATTTGAACCCCTCACCTCCCCCTTCCATGTTGAAAGGGTGGCCACTGGGGCGAACCCCCAGTGGTTAACGATGCAGACTTCAAAGACAATGAAGATGTCAATTAATTATTAGATCCAATGACAATTGAAAAGTCATAACTGCTTGTAAATAAAGCTCATGTGCAATCATAAAGAGTGATCATGAAGCCTAAAATTATGGAGATACGATTGTAACTGTTACTTTAGAGCAATTACATTTTGTGATAGGCTATATAAGCCATGTTAAATCATTACAAAAGGATCTCCACAATCAACACAAATTATATGCATCTTTCAATTTATCAATCAATCTTTCCAGTTCTTGCACAATAACTAGTTCTGCCTCTTGTTTCGCGATATATTTCCCACCCGAACGGCCACTGAACCCAATTCAACAATAAATCGAAAATCAACTTTCGGCAAAATGTATTTTGCCGTGTGGATCAATTCCCGGAGACACACATAGTTATTTTTCAGTCCAAGTGAGCTATGCTAGGTCAATTCAGGTCCGGCAAGTTGACACCCCATTGTCATATGTAGGGCTGTCAAATGGGTAGGTCGGGTCGGGTTTGGGTTTGGTCGAAAATTGTCTGATTTATATTGACCCATTTAACCCGTTTTGACCAATTTTCATACAATGTAAATTTGATGACTCATACCCAACTCGTACCTAACGTAACCCATATTACCAAAACACATTAATATTTATCTCAATTTAGTTACTTGAAAAAAAAAAAAAAACTTCACATCAAATTTAAAAAGTAAATAAACAATATAAAATTAGTAAATAAAATTAAAAAAATGTGAAAAACATTTGCTTATAACAAATCTTCTTGAATGCAAGAATGCGTAGCTTCTTAATTGTAGTTCTTTCTTTTTTTTTTTTTTTTTTTGGTCAATTTCTTAATTGTAGTTCACCAAGTTAAAAATTAGATTATGATGTTTAGAATTTTTATATTTCGATCTAGATAGCATCGAGCTTCCTCAAAAAGTACTTCTCCGGCAAGTATATGGATATCTATCAACTGAAAATCATTACCAAAAAAAAAAAAAAAAATCAATTTTTTTTATTATTTTTAAAATTTTTGAAATTATCATTGTTTATTTTCTTTTTTATTTTCTTTATTTTCTTCTTTTCTTTGTTCTTTCTTTTTCCTCCTCCTTCTTCTCCCTTGTTCCATCTAGGCGAGCTTGAGATCTTGAGCTTCGTCGAAGCCAGCAAGCTCTCGGCTCACCAAATTTGGGCAAGCCCGAGCTCGACCAAGGCCGGTGAGCTCGTGGCTTGGCCGATCAAGCAAGCCCTAGCTCCATCGAGGCCGGCAAGCTCGCTGCTCGCATGAGGCCGACGAGCTCATGGCTCGCTTTGAGGCTAGTGAGCTTTGGATCGGTGACGGAGATGGCGGCGTGACGGTAGGTAGGCGGTGGCTGTAGTTGGTTGGGATCGAAAAGGGGAAAATTGTCAAAAAAGTAAAAACTTATTGCGGTTTTTGAATTAAATCATAAACCTTTCAATCTTGCCGATTGAGTCCTAAACCTTTTGTTAGTTTGTCAATTGAATCCATCCGGCCAATTTTGGCCGGACGTGGACACCGGCGATGCTACGTAGGACGGCCGGAGCTAACGTGGACAATTTTTAATAATATTTTAATAATATTTTAATAATTTTTAAATAATTTTTAAATAATTTTTAAATAATTTTTTTTCTGTTTTTTTCCTCTTTTATTTTTATTTTTTTCCTTGGCCTTTTCTGGTGGCCGGCCATAGCCCGCCGGCCAACCTCGCCAAATCTAGTGCGGGCGAGGCCGACGCTCTCCGGGCGAGGGCGAGCCTCGGCGAGGGCTTCCTCGCCCGGATCTAGCGAGCCGGCCCTCACCGGGGTCGGGCGGCCTCACCCGGCGTCGCCGTCGCTTGGCCGGGCCTCGCTTGCGTCGCTGTCGCCTGGCCGGGCCTTGCTTGCGGTGGGCAAGGCCCTCCGGCGGGCTATGGCCGGTGGCTCGCTGTCGCTGCGGCCGATGGCCAGCCACTAGAAAAGGCCAAGGAAAAAGCCAAAAAGGAAAAATAAAAAATATAAAAATATAAAAAATATAAAAAATCAAAAAATATTTTAAAAATATTAAACTTTTAAAATATTATTAAAATATTATTAAAAATTATCCACGTCGCGCGCAAGCGATCTACGTGGCATCGCCGATGTCCACATCAGAATTTTCCGGCCAAATTGGCCGAATGGACTCAATTGGCAAACTGACAAAAGGTTTAGGACTTAATCGGCAAGATTGAAAGGTTTATGACTCAATTGGCAAAACTACAATAGGTTTAAGACTTTTTGGACAATTTTCCCTATCAAAAAGGAAAGGGGGTGCTCTGCTTACCCAAGATTTGCGATAGATGGAAGGAGAGAGAATTGAGGATGCGAAGAGGAAGGCTATGGGTTCAAAGTGGGTTTCATTATAACCCATTAAGACCCATTTCTTTTCATGCTTTACTTTTTAAGATCCATATGTGACCTATATTTAACTTTCACGGGACCCATATATAACCCATTTAACTAAAAGTGAGTTATAGTATGGGTTTATGACCTATTTTGGCAGCTCTAGTCATATCTAGGACAAACTACCAAAGGTGTGATACCTTAAGATGGGTCAATGAATTGTTAGGTCTAACTCTAATTATGAACTACTTAATTCTTGTATGAAATGATGATATTTTTCTTGTAGGAATTGGCTTGAATGGATGGAAATGTCACTTAAAATATCTTTGCTAACAAAGACAAGACAGATTGGCAAAGAGATGGATACTGAGATGATAGAGCGAATATATCTATTAGAACTCGGACTTCCCTCCAGATCCCTGACTAAGTTTATAGATGTATATAGATCTTAATCTTGGATTGAATGAAAACACTGTATATAGATGGTTATGCAAATGATTCAATGTCCACCGTATTTAACTATATATAAGCGAATATTACCTAATAAATCACATTAGATTAGTCAATAAATATAAGTAATCTGCTAATTTATAAGTCAGGTTTCCTTTCCTTGAGAAGTCGGATTCTTAGATGGAACCAGTATTATCCGTGAAATTCGACCTAGCATACCACCTCATTGCAAAACCATGAAAAGAGAACTTATTAACCATCTCTTCCCACTTCCAAGGTGCTCACCATGAATCGAAGTTCTTCATTCTCATGCAAGAAAATCGATCATGCCTCTTTCCCCTACAAAAAGAGATTTTTTTTTTTTTTTTTGGTCTGAAAAACTACTATTATCTATTATCAAAAGTTCTTCAACAGCAGGCCCAAAAAGGAGCATCAAAACATTGTCAGCTCCACAAAGGTTGGGAGGCTGAGTTAACCAAAAAAAGGAAAGAGTATCTAGATGACGGGCCTTGGCTACCCAATCAGTAACTTGCAGGCCCAACTTTAAGTTTAAACCGCATTTGGCCCGATTCTCAATTCCAATCGACGGTCTCAACGGACAGAGGATGATCCAACGTCAAACCCAAACCGCGGCCTTGTGGCGAGAAACAATGTCCCGCAACTTTGTCAAGAACAAGGATGTTTAGATCGTCTCTAATGACTTATTTAATTCAGTCCATCGTTTTTTCGCAATGTGCACAACTCTATGGGAACGTGCCAAATATGTGAAGACCAAAGCCAATCCTGGAAGCTTCACGGCCATGTTTTATAATGAGAGAGGTTTACTCATTCACTTAGTTCATACACTAACGACTAATGAAACCATCGTGTCTCAATTAGAACTGCAGCATTAGCTATACACGTACTAGGCGAAGAAAGAAGAAGAAAAAAATATTGAGACTATAATAACCAGCTTAGCTATTCATAGATTTATTCTGCCTTTCATTATTCTTTTCATAGCAGTCATTGCATCGCGTTAGGCATAAGAGGCGGGAATTCATGGAAAACCAATGAGATCCGTTCACAAAATTAGTTTACAAAACGACGTTAAACTATATAAGTAATTTGTAAGTTTACAGGCTCGATTTAAAATTTATTAAAGAGAGAGAGAGAGAGACTCATACATTAATTTGTATCAATTCATGTCCCAATGGGTTGTAGATCACCACGTAAAATACCTATTTATGACATGAACCCATTTATGCCAAACTGAAACCTATTCAGTTATGCTGTATCTTGCAGATAAGCCGTCAGAGAAATCACCATGATAAGTTCGCAACGATATTGTCAAAATTTGATCTCAAATAAGTTGATGCATTTTAAACTAAATCACACTAAACATTGACATGATAGTTATGTGGCACTGATTTGATCAACTAGGATGATTAGTTTTATATATACGTGAACCAGTTTGAAGATTATCCTAAACAAAGAGGAATCTTTTTTTTTTTAATTTTAAACGATATATTATGTGAATTTAACATAAACTAGCTGGGGAAATCAATTTTGCAGGCCGCGTATGAAGTAAATAATTACGTAAAACATTTGCGAGGACTTAGATATATTATATTTATCGCATCACTCATTAGTGCAATTGGATCGGACCTAATGTTCGATCATGACCGTTGTTGGCAGTAGGCATTGTTGGATAGCCATCGTCAAACCGTTTTAGCGAAGAAGACATTTTGGCTGATTAATTACAAGTTGCCTTGATTTCTCCTACTATTCGCTCTACCCGTTCTAATCACACCATTTAATTACTCTATCAATTATCTCAATCATACAAAAGATGTGGGAAAATTACCAAAAATAGTTCTAAACTCATTGGACATATGTCAATTCAGTTATAAGTCTTTTAATTTGGTTTATTTATTTATTTATTTATTGTCAAGAGAAAATTTCATTCATTTACCATAATCAAACATTAGAGGAACATCAAAACGATGAAAAATCCATAACAAGAACTCCTATCTTCAGGGGTAATTTGTAAGTTTATGGGCTTGATTTAAAAATTATTATATATATATATATATATATATATATATTTATTAATTTGGACATATGCCAATTCAGCTCCATCTAAAAAGTTTCAAGAAGATATTTGCTTTGTGTGACCATGAAAAATCCATCTCACAAGGAAATATTGAGGACCATTTCCGGTGGCATTGCACCTTAGGTTGAAATCAGCTCCATCTAAAAAGTTTTAAGAAGAAATTTGCTTTGCGTGACCATAAAAAATCTGTCTCACAAAGAAATTTTGGAGACTAATTCCAACGGCATTGCACCTTAGGTTGAAATCAGCTCCATCTAAAAAGTTTTAAGAAGATATTTGCTTTGCGTGACCATGAAAAATCCGTCTCACAAAGAAATTTTGAGGACCACTTCTACTCTTAGCCATTGTCCAAACCTTCCCAATAAGTTCTTTGCCAGCCCTGATTTTTCATAGGGTATTTCTCTGCAAAAGGTGGCATAATGCCAATTCTTTCCACATGAATAACAGTAATGCGGAAGTCTTTTATATTTAAACTTTACCCATAGTCTCTTTTTTTACAGATTAACAAGAACTCCTGTCTTCAGGGGCATCTCCAGGTTCAGCTTTACTCTTGCCTTACCAAACTTGTAGTTGTTGTTGCCTTTTGTTTCTAGTTTCACCTCAATCACTTCTCCCAGTTTTGCTGCGATATCTCTAATAACGTCATAAGTTACTCTTCCAAATGGGAGTCCATAGAAATGCACCCAGAAATCACAATTTGAAAATTCATAGCATAATTCAGGAGTGTCAGGATCGCATTGCTGTAATACTAATAAATTACTAGAGAAAGACCATGGCCCCAGATCTAATACTCTTTGTTTCTCAGCTTCAGACTAGAAAGAGAATGAGAAGTAGCCCGATTCTAGCACAGTACAGGTAACATTTTCGACCCTCCAAACTCTTTTCATTGTATTAAGAAAAGTGGTATAGTTCACATTCAGTTTAGTATAAAGTTTCTCGAACAAAGCTTTTCGGCATTGAGACAGTTTTTCTTTAGGAATATCACCTTTAATCTCCACAACGTCATCTTCAGACCATAGATTTCCAAGGCTTTTTCAAAGAGCCGCAACACGCCTCTCTTCGTCGTACTGACCTGCCATTTTCCAATTTCCAGATCCTTGAGGAACTTCACGCTAGCTGGCTTGGCACTTTTGGAACCAGCAGGGAAGGCAAAATTTATTCTTCCAATGGCCATATGGAGATAAGCATACAAGTTTTTATACCCCTAGTACTGTAAGGATCTAGATCTCCATTTGAGAAAATTAATGTTGTTACCAAATCTGCAAAGAATTAGCTCTATATCCTCCTAAAAAAAAAGAGGTGGACGACAACGATAGTAAGGTTTACTTTAAACTTTATGCAAAGAAACTAGTTTAATTTAGTCATAGAAATAAGAAACAAACATATGTTTTCCAAGTTAGCAGAAGTCATACATAACCACCACAGTAGAGGCCCGACTGCCGTATTAGTAGTTGCACTCATCAATGAATCTTGTTAAGATGAAGAGCGATTATTTGTGATGATGCCTATGGGACAAACCATTTAGCTACAGCTTTGGAAGCAAATCCCCTTTTAGTTCAATGGAAGTGTGAGTTTTGTTAGAAGCTACCAAATTTTACCAGTTTTCAAGAGGGGGATGGTGCAATTAAAATAGAATTGATTAATAGGTGCTCTAGGATCGGCCTGAACATAGACCTAATGATCCCTGTAATGGGACAAAAAGGCCATTGTCCAAGTCCATCGTAATTGTAAAATCACTCGGACGAGAAAGGGAACAGTTTTCCTAACCCTGTCCACTTAGAAGTAAATGAAGCACAACCAGGTTCGAATCCACCCGAGACATCGAAGTGCAATATCCAAATCCTCCCAAATTTTCATGCCCCGATCCTCAGGCACGCGCACATCTCTTACCTTGGTCGATTTTAAATGCGATATCTTAGAACTACGTATCGCCGACCCTTTCATTTTCATAAACACTTGTGGAAGCAATTATAAATCCTCAATAAGTAAAGTAATGAGATAAAAAAGTAGGGCCATAATTTTTCATAATGAAATTCACAACCTTACTTTTATACATAGCACAATCCATAGTATTTTACCGTACTATTCACAAAGGTCTGATCTCACACCTATCTACAAGAACACAAGGTTCACATAAAACGGGATGGAATCTCAGTTCTCATCCGAGTTGTACGCAAGATCATTCTCTGGATCATCTTCTTCTTCAAAATCTTCCTCCTCCTCAGGTTTCACATTAGGGTTCTCCTCCTCAGATTCTTTCTCCTTAGGCTCCTCATCAAGGTCTTGAAATGGTTATACAATATCCATTGAGACCACATCTCAGCAAGTTCTACCTCCTAAGACTCGATTAGTAAACTAATACGCTATCTGGGTTGCCTATGCACACACGGGTCAGAGGACTTACTTTGACCTCAAATTTTACCTACAAATTAGCACAGTTCAAATAGGCATCCATCATAATATCACGGATCAAAACATCAATCAAATCGACTTAGTCGATTACATGTCAGTCGGACCACTCACCGGTCATTTCCATTCAATCAATCAATTCACAACATCAGATAAAAGCAATGATCAATCGACCTAGTCGATTACATGGTAGTCGAATAATCTCTTGGTCACTCCCAACCATACTATACAATTTCCAGTATAATACCTAGTCACCGAACCACGTATTTTCTCTCAGGCGCTGATTTCGCCAAGACAATGTACCAATCACCTATCCCACATATTTTCTAAGGCGCCGTTTTCGCCAAGGTAATGTACAATAAACACTTTATGTGCATGCTCTCAGGCGTCATTTTCGCCGGGGTGATATATTTAATCACAAAGCCAATATAAACAATTTACGTACATGCTCTCGGATGTCGTTTTCACCGTGGTGATATATTTAATTACAGAGCCAATATAAACCAATTAAGTGCAATCTCTTTCAAGCATTCCAATTACTTTCGGCCACACAGGCACGATATTTGACACACAAAAATATGACCACACAGGCACAATTTACGCCACACAGGCACATTATACGCCACACAGGCACGATTAATTATCGCTACATAGGCATGATCAATTATCACCTCTCAGGCATGATATATATTCAACAATTTACGTGCATTATCTAAGGAATCCTATATGCCAAAGCAATGTAATAATCGCCGAGCCACGCCACACATCATTTCTTCTCATCTTTGATCATACCCGATAAAATATCGTGCGTTGGCACACGGTTGGCCTTAGCCAAAATATAATATTTTCCTTTCCATAACTCTCACATTTTCTGTAGTCCACAAAAAAATATTTTTGGCATTATCAATCGATGCCTGGTTATTTTTCAATTAATAACCAACATTAATTAATTCAGGAATAATTCCCAAATTTGCAGATAATTCAATTCCGCACAAAATAAAGCTCAATTAAATAAACGGACTGCGCCACGACAATTAGCATAAATTCCTGTCATCGGCAATTATTGTTTAATTTTCGAAAAATAAATAAATAAATAATTTCGAAATTTAATAAATAAATACTAAAAATCCAATTTAGGCCCATAATGTCTAATTGGATGCCGAACGGATTGGAAAAAATTCTGAGATACATTCAATAAATAGAAGTACGTCTTTACTTGCTAATTAGACTAATCAATCACTTAACATGCATCATTAAGTCACTGATTAAATTATTCTAAACTAATCTAACCAACTAATTACACTTAATTAATTCGAATTAACACTTAAGCATCATTAGCAAACTAAGCAAGGATTTGTGAGCTAAACTCACTTGATTTGCGAAGACCGGATCACCGCGACGGCGGCCAAAATCCGAATTTTTGGCGGCATTGACGGGCACACGAACCGGCTCAAAGGCCTTGCAAGCCCACAACAAATTGCTAGGCTTGGTTGATGGGCTTGGGCTTGCTGAATTCTTGGGCTTAACTTGCTGGGCTTCAAAGTCTGGGCTTGTCTTCGGATGGGCTGATCTTTGCGAGCTGGGCCGAGCAACAAAAGAAATTGCTGGGCCGAACTACTGCTGGGCCGAACTACTGCTGGGCCGAACTACTTTTGGTCTCTGATCGATTTCTGACAGTGCCATAATGACCCTTGAAGATTAACACGGTCGGACAGTCAATTCCTGATCGAATTCTCAAGTCCATTGCATTTAGATTCCTTACTTGCTTCCCCAGATAGTCCAATTATCTCGTGAGTAATCAGCTCAGAGAATAACACTATAAGCGCGTCAATGAAAGACCTGATTTATTTAATCGAAAATAAATCCTGAAAATTCAGGATGTCACACAAACGATTGAGACCTATTGACCTCCTTTAATGCTTAAAGATGATGATGTAGAGTACCATACGTGCCACCCCAAACTCAAAGTACCTTAGATAGTGGGAGGACTGATGCAGCATGTGGAGTTCTCGTTATAGAAAACAGCGCCTGCAAATATTTCACCAAGAATGGCATTTTCGGTAGGATAAGTTTTTCAGATCATTCCCACTCTCGACAGGCCTAACAAACACACACAAATCGCTTACGCTTCTCACCATAACATAAATGACACACACAGCTGGTCCTTATTTACTATATTATTAGCATTATAGCATTTGATGACTTTCCCATGTGACATATACCGATTATTTTCGAAAAGCACGAAGATTGACATGGTATGTAGCAATTCACTTTCTATAATCTCAATCTTGGTTTTTCGCTGCTTAACCAACCAGTTGGGATCGGCTTCTGTAGCTGAAATTATGTCCAAACAATGCAAACCTACATATAAAAAATTACGTTTGCAAATTAATTTCAGCGATTCAATTATGAAGATAGAATGATAATCAAGTTTTATTTGACTTTGGTTTGACATGAATCAAGTCGGCACATACCTTTAGCTATGTGGACTGCAATGACAGTATTAGAAATATTCTTCAAGAACCTGTGACTGACAATATATACGAATTAATTTGAAATCTGATTTAATTCAATGATGTTTTCGTAGGAATTCCTATAGGTTTAGATGCTAGGCGTACCCGCCGCTGCTATAAGGATCTAGAAGTCCAGTGGAGAAAATAATGTTGCTAGCGAACCTATGCAAAACAAGTTCTATGTCCTGCAATTTCCCATAGTCAATGAAGAAACTAAAGAGAGTCATATGTTGTTCGATCATAAAAAAAGTTATATATAAGTATATGAAAATTAAAGGAGTATCCTATATATATATAATTTTATTTTTATGACCGTACATGACCACCGTGGTAAGTAGTGGCCCAATGTGGCTGAGGTGTGATGCCATAGCTACTCTTGCAGTCGTTCACGAACTTATTTAGGTCGAAGGGTTGGGGTTGAAACATAGTATTCTCGCTGATGCCCACGGGAATCACCATGTCGCTACATGTCTGCACAGCCAAACGACCTCCATTTTGTTAGTCGAAGATTAACTAATTATTGCAAAAGAGTTCGAAATTGTCTTCATTGACTCTCAATCTGCTTAGCACATCGCAATCAGGTAGAGCCAATTAGGATGTAAATGAGTCACGATTATTCACGAGTTACTCTGGTCAATCATTAGACTACACCAGACTCCGCTCAGAAACATTAGACGCATATTATGCCGAATCTTGGAGTTGTTCGTTCATCACTCGAGTTTGAAATTAGCTTTGTTTTTTAATAATCAATCCAAGTCGATTTCAACTGATCGTAGTAAACTAAGATCCGTTCATGATATTGGCACAGTGTGTACCTGCCAAGGCCAACCCAAATTAGTTTGGGATGGACGTGTAGAAGGTGGATTGACGTAGCATGTCAAATTTCCCTCGGAAGCGACGACGCCTGCGAAGATCTTCCTGAGAATGCCATTTCTTGTAGAAGCTCCATCAATGGCATTGCATATCGCTTCCACTGGACGTCTGAATAGATTATTGTACCGAGCAGCACCCGCGTAGACGTCTATCAAGTAGTCCTTGAGCTGTGTAGAATTTTGCAATGGTCTAAAGAATGACAAAGATATGAATAGTTAAATATAAATTCATCAATAAAGCATGCATTTTCTACTTTTAAACTAATACCAGAACATTATATCATGTTAGACGCCTTGATTTAACAAGCGGTCTTATCCGTTCTAAATTTGATGGTAAGCTAGGGAGTTGATAGTTGAAACTCTCAAATCCAGAGTGGATAAACTTCTCGTGTAAAGGTTTTATTCACTGTTAGCACATGCTATAATATGATGCCTGATTCTCAATTCCATCATCCACACACTTGCAAGTTTTGAAAGTTTTCGTGAGACCATGAGGCTCAGAAGCAACTCTATCAATTTCCTTCCAAGAGAGCCTTATGGTTCGGTGGCAAGAAGAACTAGTTTCCCGAAAAATCAAACAAACAATTATAGTGATCGCTTTGATGACACGATATGCATGCAAAAGGATAAGATATAAATTGAGCCCATGGCTAGCGAGGTCAACCTCTACCTCGTTGGGTGTCGCCATTGGCCGGTTGCTAAGGTCCGGCAATCGACTGGAGGGAAGGGCAAGGAGAAGAACAAAGAAAGAAAAGAAAAAGAAAATCAAATAAAATAAAAAAATAACAAATAAAAAATATATATTATTAAAAGTTGTCTACATTAACATTGATCGTGCCACCTTTACCAAAAAAAAACATTGATCGTGCCACATTAGCCGATCGATGCCCAATCAACAAAATTCAACCATCTCGCGACCTACCCCTCGGGGGAAGGGAACATGTTTAGGGATATTGCCTAAACGATGGACCTAAGGCCTATGATTAAGCGTGGGCTCTTCCAAGCCCATACCTCACGTGACGTTGGGGTATTTTTAGGAATTTTGCAAAAAGGAATCGCCACTAGCCTATTGAGGTCGACTGAAAACCAAGTGAGGTATGAGAGTGTACCTTACTTCCTACGCAATCAAAGAATCTAGGTTCGAGGACTTGATTACACTAATTAACTAATTAATATCCTTTTGGTACCTAATCTTGTTCATTTAAAAAAAAAAAAGGGATATTTTTGTTAGACAATCTAAATTGACTTTATATATATCCACTAATATGTAAGATGATTATACGGGTGTACAATTCATTAAAATAGCAATTAACAACCAAGGAAAGCGTTTACATAAGGTGCATGGGAGAGCAACAATTTAACATCAAAGACAAGATAAATATTAATCCTAGCTAGACTAAATGGAAGTCAAAATCATCAACATACCAAAATTACACAATTAAGGATATCCGTCCTTAAGGACAACTAAAACCTCTTGAGCAACTTCCATTTTTTAACAGAAAATAAACCAAGAGATTGATTTTAACATTTTTGAATATTTTTTAATTTTTTAGAGTTTTTTTGGATTTTTTGGAAAAATTGAATTTTTTGAAATTTCCAAAACCTTTTGATTTTTTCTTATCTTTTTTGATTTTTTGTTTTTTTATTATTTTTGTGTCTCTCTAATTACTACTGAAAATTTTAGCTTTTTCTGAATTTTGGAATTTTCTGAGAATTTTTGAATTTTCCTTAATTTTCTAAATTTTCTTCTTTTTTAAATTTTTTCGTAATTTCTTTTATTCTCCACCATTTTGTCTTTTCCACTGTACCTTTTCTCTGCACTCCCCCTTCCCGAAGAAGCAAACTTTTGCTTTCTTTTCCCATATTTTGTTTTCCTTTTTACTTTTCCTTTTGTTTTTTCTTTTATTTCTTATTTGTCTTTTCACCTATGGTCTTCTTCCCCACGTATTTTTCTTCTCCGTGCGTCTTCTTCTCCTTCCCGAAGACCGTCTTCTCCTTCCTCGCAACACTCCTCACCGAAACTGCTTCCTTACCAAAACTCATTCAAACAATAACAAAAGTCGAAACACCCAGCGTCCCTTCCAACACCAGACCACCCCGATTGGCGCAAATCACCGCCGGCCATCTAACTCCGGCGACAGCTGAACCATTTTCGGATGCAGACATGCCCGGCTTAAACATACATGATTATTCCGCGAAAATCGCATGAAATCGTAACGAAAACATGAAAGAAAGGCACGGTCCCGCATATATATGATCAAGCACAAATCAGAACAAACTCAGATTGCTTCTCGGTTCTCTTTGAGACATTTTGTCAAACATATGAGGTGCATCAGCTAGAAGGAGGACCTAGACTCGCTTGGGCATAAATTTGAGCAAACATCAACACGACATGCATGAGCGAGACTCAAGATCCGCTAAGGGACAGATTAATCACATTTGGAACGGATATGAACAAAGAACAACTGTCTCCCAGCTTTAACAAACTTGCAGGACTCGGAGTCGTTTACATATTTTCACAAGCATTTGGCATGCGCTACTGGATTTTTGCCTTGATCGAAACTTAAACACGGGCCTAGGTTCCTAGTAGAGCACACCAGAACACCCAGAAACAACCGTGAAGGATCGTTAGGACCGGAGCTCGAGTGAACTGGTCAACCGCGAGCTCCGGCCCGTCACCCCCACGAGAACAAAACACAAGCGCTTCACGGAAAACGCTGTGAAGGACAGTGGCTTTCGGGCGGACGACTTAAGACGGCGGAGCTCTCTCCCTTCGGCTCGTCCTCTCCTTCTCTCTCGCTCTCTCTCGACCCCCCAGCTCCCCCTTCTCGTTGTTCCCTTTTTCCTCTTCTTTGTTCCCTTTTCTTCTGCAGGTCCGCGCGAAGACCCCTACCGTGCCAGCTGCCGACCGGGCTGCCCCCGACCCGTGGATCACGCCGCCCGCCTGCCGCACCGATCCCCCTGCTCCTCTGTCGCTGTGCTGCTCCTGTTCTGTTTTCTACAGGTCGTCGAAGGACAACAGAGAAGGAGGCAAGCCAGCGGGCCGGGCTGAGGGGAGGAAGGGCCTGGGCCGCGCGAGGGGAAAGAAAAGGAAGGAAATGGGGCCGGGCCCAGGCCCACGCGGGGGGAAAGAAGAAAGAGAGGCGGGCCGGGCCAAATTCGGATCTGGCCCGACCCGGCCTCTCTCCTTTAATAATAATTTTTTAATGATTTTTTAATAATAATAATTTATTTTTTTAGCCACTAATTCCTAATTTTTAATGCTATGAAGTCTTAAGTAAAATTATGAAATTTATGTGTCAACAAATCAAAATTAACCAAAAAATACTGAATTTGTATCAAGTAAAAATATTTAAGACTAAATTGGTATTAAGTGAAAAAGGTTTAAGATTAAATTGGCATCAATAAAAATTTTATGACTAAATTGGCAAAAATACAAAATGTTTAAGACTTTTTTAATACATTTTCCCTTTTTGGTAAGATACAGAGGACTTAGATTGCATTTGGTTTTAGCCTTGGAAATGAGTCTTGGGGAAATGCAAATATCTTTGGTCTAAAGCGCTTTTGGAAAATACAAGTTGTGTTTGGTAAAAATTCTTTACAAAGCTATTTTTGTGTAAAGGGTATTTGGCAAATATTTTTTTATAAGGGGCTTTGGATTTCATTTTTTCTTTTCTATTAAAAAAATTAAACTCTTTGCTGACTCTAGTGAGGGAAATGGTAGTTTTGGAGCAATGAGAGCTAAAATCGAAAATCTAAAAAATTTATGATAGTAATTTTGAAAAAAAAAAAAATTCAGCATTTGGTCAAATGTTCAAAGCTCAAAGTTAGCTCTTATTAACATTGAGCTTTTAGCTTTTCAAAGGTCAGCATTTGACTGAAAGCCTCTTACACAGGCTTGCCAAACACCCGAGCATTTCCCTAAGGGTTTTGAAGGCTGAAATACCCTTGGAAAAGCTAAACCAAACGTATGCTTAGTCTTTTGTTCTTATCTTTTATTGAAATGGCCTTCTTGAATCAATTCATCATCCATATTTTTTGTAATAGCAATTCAACACATCATTGTTTCAAAGCGAGAAGATTGGCATATATTCAGCTATCCACACTTCGGTATTTCATTGCATGGCCAATCAATCTAGATCGATTTGTGTCTTTAAATTCAAACAACGAGAACTTGCAAAACATATAATTAGTGATGGAAATATGTTTTGAGTTTGAGCCCTTGAAGGAAGCCCTATCCAAGTTGAAAATTCAAATCCAAATAGGGCTTGTGGTTTGATGACCAAACAAGCAAGAAATTACAAATTACTTTCTACTTTGGAGTTAGATTACTAATTAGAGAGGGTTTCCTTTTCTTGAGGGATTCACGGGTACTTGAGACAAGCCACAAGCAACAAATAAAATGGCCTGGTTCTGTACCTTTCTTTGTATATAGCAACTGTACCGTATGAATTGTTCTTCAGGACCTAATATTGAAAAGGAGATCAAATTATTAAGCGTGATTAAATAATGTAGAAAGTTCTTCGAATGGACGTATGGAGATAAGCATACAAGCCTTTATAACCCACTACCAAACTTACGAAGAATAAGCTCCATATTTTGCAAAGATAAAAAAAAAAAAAAAAAACAGAGATGGAGGACGACGATGGTCAGATTTATGTTAAACTTTATGCAAGGAAACTAGTTTAATCTATCAATAGAAATAAGAGCAAACAAATATTTTCTGAGTTACCGGAAATCATACATGATCACCATAGTAGGTAGTGACCTAATGCAGAGGAGGTCCGACCGCCGTGTCAGTCGTTGCATTCGTCAATGAATCTTGTTAAGATGAAAGGTGCCGGTTGGAACATGGACTTGATTATTTGTGATGCCTATGGGGAATGCCATTTCGCTGCAGCTCTGGAAGCAAATTCCCCTTTTAGTTCAATAGAAGTGTAAGTTTTGTTAGACACTTCCGAATTTTACGAGGAAGTTCTCAAGAAGGGGATGGTGCAATTAAAATAGATTTGACTCATAGGCATTCTTGGATCGGCCTGAACATAGACCTAATGATCCTTGTATTGAGACAAAAAGTGCGATTGCCCAACTCCATCGTAATCGTAAAATCACTCGGACGCAAGAAGGGAACATTTCCTAGCCCTGTTCACTTTAAAGTTAAATTAATTCAACCAGGTTCGAATCCACCCTTGACATCGAAAGGCAATATCCAAACCCTCCCAAAACGATCGAGACCCATTGGCAATGCTTAGAGAAGATGACGTAGAGTACTGTTCCTTCCACCCCCAACCCAAAGTACTTTTTGCTAGACTGAGTCTAAAGAAAAACTTGACGATCCCGATCTATTATTCACGAATAAATTTGTATAAAATTCGAGATTGATTTGTGGAAACGTAAAGATCAACACGCCTCTAGCCATCAATAAAAATATGCAAATGCGGAAAACTCTGAAACCTTAATCAGATGCAGGAACGTGATCGTCGATCTGCGAATATGGAATCATCATATTTGTACGTATAATTCTATTAGCCAATACCCCTAAAATGTGATGGTGTGTTTTCTCTAGTGATAGGGTTTGGACTATAAGACCATATGTTTTATTCTGTTTTTTATATTACCGACGTCTTCCTTTAAGACCGTTATGGTAACATATTAATGGACAAATATCACGTAATAAACGCAAGTAATAATTTGGGCAATAAATTAGAATTAATTGGGAAATACAAAATTGAGATCACATCTAAAATAATAAAATATCATAACATTCTCCCATTTGATCCCAATATTCAATCAAATGGAATATTAACTCAAACCCACATAAACTTTATGTTGAAATAAAACACATGAATCACGGCGATGAGTCTTCTTAAAGTGAGTATTATCTTCCGTGTATCACAATACATTTCATCAGCCCATATGTGATAAAATAACTTAATGAATAAACCTTATGTTTACTCCAGGTCAAACGTAATTATTTTTCTTAAAATAATTATATGTATACAACTGTATTGAGAAAACCATAGCAAATGAATAAAAGTCTCACAAATTTTTTTTATATAAAGAAAAATTTACATGATCAGACCAATGCCCATTCTGAATACATGATTTTTATAATTCATTGGTAGCATATCTTTAATTAAAGAATCAGATATCATTAATTTATTGCTTACGTGTTCTATGATTACTTTCTTCTCTTTCGATATACGCAAGTGGGAGGATTGAGGTAGCACGTGGAGTTCACGTTATAGGCAACAATGCTTGCGAATATTTTGCCAAGAATGCCATTTTCACTGGTTTTTGCTCCATCAATGCGGCTGCATAAAATCGTCATTGGATATATTGGTGGATCATCGTTTTAAGCTGCTCTCATGTGCGACGATATCAGCTAGTTCTTCATGTCATTCCCTCTCTCTAAATACCTACCACATCCACACACACACATTTCTCACTCTTCTCACAAGATGATGAACGAAACACACAACTCTGGTCTTTATTTACTACACTATTAACATTATACCATGTGGTGACTTTCCCATGTGATATATGTTAATTATTTTCCCAGAGTACGGAGATCGGCATGGTATGTGGCGATCCACTTTTGTATAATCTCAATCTCAATTTTCCGCTGCTTGACCAACCAGTCGGGATCGGCTTTCGTAGCTGGATATATGTCCAAACAATGCGAACCTACATATATATATTACGAAATTAATCTCAGTGATTCAATTGGCTTCCATAAATCTAAAGATGAAAAGATAATCTATTTTATTTGACTTTGGTACGAGATGAATCAAGTCGACATGTACCTTTAGCTGTGTAGACCGCAACGACAGTATCCGAAATATTCTTCAAGACCCTGTGATTGACGATATATATTAATTATTTTGCAATCTGATTTAATTTGGTGATGTTTTCACAAGAATCTCTATAGGTTTTGATGCTAGACATACCCGCTGCTGCTATAAGGATCTTGAAGCCCATTGGAGAAAATAATGTTGCTAGCGAATCTGTGCAGAACAAGTTTTATGTCCTGCAATTTTTCATAGTCAATGAAGAAATTAAAGAGCGCTATACTTTCTTCGGTAAAAGAAAATGTTATATAAATAAATAGATGAACTAAATATAGAATTTAATTCACGTGACATTACATGACCACCATAATAAGTAGTGATCCAGTGAGGTCGAGGTGCGATGCCATGGTTTCTCTTGCAGGAATTGCTGTAGCTATTAAGGTCGAAGGGTTCTGGTTGAAACATGGTATTATTCTCGGTGATGCCCATAGGTATCACCAAATCGCTACACGTCTGCAAAGCCAATCGACCACCATTTTGTTAGTCGAAGATTAACTAATAATGGCAAAAGAGTTCGAAATTGTGTCTGTTGACTCTTACTCTGCCAAGCACATCACTATCAGTTAGAGCCAATTAGGATATAAATGAGTCAGAACAATTCACGAGCTACTCTGCTTGATCATTAGGCTACGCCAGACTCTGCTCAGAAACATAAGACGCATATAATACCGAATCTTGGAGTTGTTCGTTCATCACTCGAGTTTGAAATTAACTTTATTTATTTGTAATCAATTCGAGTTGATTTCAACTGATAGTAGTAAACTAAAATGCGTTCATGATATCGGACTATAGTGTGTACCTGCCAAGACCAACCCAAATCAGTTTCAGATGGAGTTGTAGAAGGTGGATTGGCGTAGCACGACAAATTTCTATCGTAAGCGACGAGGCCAGCGAAAATCTTCCCGAGAATGTCGTTTCTTGGAGAAGCTCCATCAATGGCATTGCATATCGCTTTCACTGGACGTAGGAATGGATCATTGTACTGAGCAGCACGCGCGTAGGTGTCTCTCAAGTAGTCCTTGAGCTGCGAAGAATTTTGCAATGGTCTAAAAAAGGAAAGATATGCATAGTTAAATTTCAATTCGTCAATAAAGCATATCTTTTCTACTTTAAACTAATATCGGAACTTGAAACCATTATATCATGTTGGACGCATGCATTTCACAAATGGTCTTATCCGTCCTAAATTTGACAGTAAGTGAGGGAGTCGATAGGTGAAAATCTCAAATCATGAGTAGATAAACCGCTTGCTAAATGTTTTATTCACCGTTAGTGCACGCTATAAATTTTTTATAAATATATTTTATTTTCTAAGAATTACTTATACTACACAGAATACTGAAAAGTATCCAAAATACAATATGATGCATGATTCTCAATTCCATCGTCCACGCACCTGCAGGTTTTGAAAGTGTTGCTTAATTTCGTAAGACCATGAGGCTCAGAAGCAACTCTATCAATTTCCTCCCAGGAGAGTCTTATGGTTTGGTGGCAAGAAAAACTAGTTTCCTGAAAAATCAAACAAACAATAATTCAGGTGATCAATTTGATGACAGGATACGCATGCGAAAGAATAAGGTATGAATCATGCAAATAAAGATCACCAGAAAGTCTTTTGCGACTACTGAGTAGAATGCACCCTGAGGTGTGACGTCAAGAAAGTAGAGAATTGGAGCAGATGATGCCAAAGCTCCGAGTGCCACATGAGGGTACTTCAGTCGGAACCATGAAGCTAGCACTGAAAATTAAACATATGAAGATTGAAAGACGTACTTATAAGCTATATGTAGAATATAAGCAGTTGATGTTTTCCTCTTAACCTGAGAGTAGGAACTTTCTTCCATGCAATTCACGGAAAGCTATCAAACTTTCTATGGATTTTCATTATCAATATGACTAACACTCTTTAGGAAAAGCTCTATCCATGAAAAATTCAAGAACAATGACCTTCGGCAGATTAAAATTGTTCTCTTCAATGTAAGTAGCGGGCTATTTTTACTAATTTCGATTTATAGCGGTGGTCAAAATGCTGCTATGTGAAAAATATTTTCACTTACTTCCCCCGTATGATCCTCCAATGACAATTATCGGAGAATCTTTGGCGTTCAATTTATGTTTCAGGTATACAAGGATTTCTGCATAATCGGCAAGAGCTTGTGCTGAGCTGAAATATCCACGAACATTGGGGTCGCTTAGTGCTTTGTCGAGTGTCAACCCATACGGGATTGATTCACCATAAAATCGATGCTGCAAGATTTCAAATTTACATTCGTAAATTGCTCGTATAAATAAATATGCACGCCAAACATAAGGGAAAAAGAACGTACAACAAGGCAAATGATATGGGGCATTTTTATTACCTCTATACAGACCAAAAGCGCCCGAAACTGAGCTGCATTATCTGTCAGGAACCCGACACCCTGATCGTCGATGTCTGCTTCTGCACCAAGATAAGCGAAGATCGGGGCGCTTGCATTCGCGCCACCCCAGTGGGTGAAATTGATCATATATCTTTGTTTGAAAGTAGTGTAACTTTCAGGCCTGTAATTAAAATGATCGAGGGTTTGATTGTAAAAGAAAGTCTGGAAGTCCTCTGATAAGATGGAAGCTCGAACTGCTTGTTTACGATCTTGAATAAATGTCTGGCGGCGTACGCTCAGCTTCGGAATACGGTGACCATCTAAGGTCTCTCCGGCAGCAACACAAGCTGAGAAAAGTATCAGAATGATCAGAAGGCTATAATGCGATGAAGACATGGTAGGGTGTCTGGCCATTGCTCGGGGAGAAGAGGAGGATCCTTGTGATGTTTTTTTTGGCGTCAACTGCTTCACCTTTATATACATGAACCCACGATGCCAGTTTGTTTTTTTTGGTGAGGTAAGAATATATTAAGCTAAGAACCAAAATATACAAGAGGGATCGGCACCAAAAACTTACACTCATAATGACAACAAGCAGGACAAGTGAAAGGGAGCCGAAGAAAAACAAGGAGGACGGCAATACAAGCGGACCGACCAACAAAAGCAAAACAGCCAAAACAAAAGGCAACAAAACCCCTAGCTAGAATGGCAACACGGTAGCAAGATGGCCAGAGCAATGTAGGAGCAAGCAATCGCCAGATTGCAGCTGCTAGCAAAATGAACCAACGACTTACACTCATAATGACAACAAGTCAGGACAAGTGAAAGGGAGCCGAAGAAAAACAAGGAGGACTGAAATAAAAGCGGACCGACCAACAAAAGCAAAACGGCCAAAACAAAAGGCAACAAAACCCCTAGCTAGAACGGCAGAACGGTAGCAAGACGGCTAGAGCAACGTAGGAGCAAGCAATCGTCAGATCGCAGCCGCTAGCAAAATGAACCAACGACTTACACCGATAATGACAACAAGTCAGGACAAGTGAAAGGGAGCCAAAGAAAAACAAGGAGGACTGCAATACAAGCAGACCAACCAACAAAAGCAAAACAGCCAAAACAAAAGGCAACAAAACCCCTAGCTAGAATGGCAGCACGGTAGCAAGACGGCCGGAGCAACGTAGGAGCAAGCAATCGCCAGATCGCAGCCGCTAGCAAAATGAACCAACGACTTACACTCATAATGACAACAAGTCAGGACAAGTGAAAGGGAGCCGAAGAAAAACAAGGAGGACTGCAATACAAGCGGACCAACCAACAAAAGCAAAACAGCCAAAACAAAGGCAACAAAACCCCTAGCTAGAACGGCAGCACGGTAGCAAGACGGCCAGAGCAACGTAGGAGCAAGCAATCGCCAGATTGCAGCCGCTAGCAGAATGAACCAACGATGCCAGCTTGTTACTATTATTTTTTATGTAAAAAATATTAAAACTGTTAAAATATGTTTCGAGTTTGAGCTTATTGAATCAACTTACCCGAATCAAATTATGTATAAGTCAATACATGATTTGATATTTCCACGCTAGAGTATTGGTTGGTCTTTGATCGTGAAGAGGACAAAGAAAAGCAAAATAATATAAAAGGAAAGAAAAGCATGATTGGATTTTGTTTCTTAATCCTAGTTGGCATGGACTTTTTGACCAGTCTTATTTGGGACTTTCTCTGATGGTGTCATATGTAAACCAATTCAAGGGTTTCTCTTGGGCATGCCTTGCTTGCGTGATATATTGCTGCAAGCGGGCTGTTGATGAGAAAAGCAGCGTAGTCGTCATGCCGTCCTTGTCCAGAAAAAGAGGAAAAAAATCTTGAAGTGCCGTTCCGATCGAGTGCTCAGGTGGACTTCTCTTTGCGGAATTCTATCAATAATTTTAGCATCGAGTCAGTTAAATCTTGTAGTAAGATTTGCGAATTTTTTTGTGAGATTGAGAGATTGTTTTGTTGGGAAATTTGGAGCTAAACATTGCGTGATTTATTAGGTGTAATTGTGGCTTGGAAAACGCTAAGGGTGTTTGAATGATTCAAGTGTAATTGCAATCTTCATTGCCTCATTTGATCTATAGTAGAATTCGTTACTGTTTTTTTCTATGAATGTAGGTCACTACAACCGGACTATGTGAATATGATATGTAATTTATTTATTTATTTTATTATTTGATCACTTGTTTTCGCAACGACGCGAAATCAGGAGAATAAAGGTCACAGCTCGAAATCCATGTGGGTTTCCTCACCAAATTATAAGAAACAATATTAGAGGTTGCTCATCATTTGTCGACACAGAAGCGCTGACCGGCCGTGTAGGATCTTTAATGAATATTCGGCGGAGTATGCTTAGCTTTGGAATATTGCAATCATCCATGTTCTCTCCGGTAGCAACGCACGCTAAGCTCAGTATCAGAATGACTAGAAGGCTATAATGCGATGAAGACATGTTATGGTTTTTGGTCATTGCTTAGGCTAAAGGATGCATGCGAAGGGAAGGGTTTTCGTGATATAGCAACCCCTGATCCCATTTTGTACTATTATTTTCTATGCGAAATTACATCGGAACAATTCAGCATCTGGATAATGACTATAGGTGACATAGCTCAAAAACCATATGAATTTTATTACAAAATTAGAAGAAAGAATAAAAAGGTGGTAATGATTTGTGTAGTCAATGGTTTCATATTATTTATGTAATACACAACCCTTGACTTTATAAGAGACTAGTACTCAAACCTGTATTTATATATTTAGATTGCCTTAATAACTGATTATGCCGTTAGCTGATTCGTGTTCTTACTTTTGACTAAAAGCCTTTCAAACGCTCAAATGGAATAGGATTGCCGCTAATAACAAGGATGAGGACGGAAAATTGGGATAATTTATTGTTTACAACAAAGTCTTCGGTAGACGATCGAATATTCAGCTTTTATTCCGTAAGGTGCCCAAAGATCACCACTTAATTAATAAGTTAGGAACTATCCGGTTATAAACCGTGAAAATGCATAAATAATATAATCCTAGAGACCTGAACACGGTTTGGCAAAACATAGATGTAGAAACAAATCGGAAAAAACCTTCTGAAAATGGGAAAATAGGCATCCCAAGTTATCACTAAGTTTTAATTTTTTTGGCCAATAAGTGCTTATTTAAATTTAAAAAACTTGTGCGACCTTATGCTTGCGCACTGCGGCTGAACTTTTTAATTTCCAGTGGGGTCATAGAAACCTAATATCATTTTTGTACTATGTTGGTTCGCTTTTTGCCGCATCAATTCATAAATGGCATTTCAAATTCCAAGAAAATTATCCAAAAAATCTTAAACCATCAACTCAATCTCTAGTAATCCACAACTAAATCCATAAATTATTTCATATATCACAATGAGTTTCTCAAACCAATTCAAAATCCATTTCATAAACCAGTTTACAACTCAAGCATTCAATATATAAATATCAAGCACCTTTCCAAACCACATTCATAAATCATAAGCTTTTAAAGATTCTTTCATAAAAGCTTTTACAAACCATTTACGAGCAATCATTTAAGTTGAAGTCAAAAGATGATTTCCCTTTTCAAACAACAAAGCAAAAGTAAAGGCTCGATCTTGTTTTATGCAAAAAAAGATGCTATATATTAACTCATAGCATATTTAATCTATAAGTTTTTCAAAACATGAGTTTAAAACACAAAAAAGAAATAATATCACTCACCTGGAAAAAGAAAAGAAAAAAACCGAAAACCAACCTATAGTGATTACTCGAGCCGACGCACATGCATTCCTATTAATGAATCAAAAAATGACATTAAAAACCAAGTAATACACAGCTCTAACGAACGACTCTACTAAGCCACGTTCAATCGTCAATGTATCAACTCCTAAATGCTACGAAGAAACTCATTTATGGCGTGCGTTTGTCTTTCGCCATTACGCGTATTATCGGTTATGTGTAGCCTGCATGCAAAACTTTGGAATTTCATTCCAAACAAATCATATTTCAAAATCAAGTTTCGTCAAACCCCACCGCTCCACAATGCACTAGACTACTATTTTCACAAAAATCACAACTCCAAAAAATCCTTAATCGAATGTCGTAGTTCAAAATGTATATAATTCCAAATTTGTGTCATCACTTCCAAAATTACTTCGATTAGAAGAAATATAAGCTTGCATACTTGCCAGGCATTGCGATTTGTAGTTGGTTCAATCAATCGAGGTAGTCGGGTCAACTACGCATGGAAAATTTTCCTTGAAATGATCCGGACTTATTGAAGTAAGGTCTCTTTTTCAAAGTGATCCGGACTGTTGCACTTTGAACATCTGAGGGCATTTCGACCTACAGACTTTGCAAAAACTTTCTTGAAATGATTTTTGTAAGCCTCTCTCGAGGGTCTTTCTTTAATTCTTTCTTTTACTTTAGGAAAATCAATCAAGGAAATTGTTTCTGCTGTCATACCTAAACCGGACTTATTGAAGTAAGGTCTTTGAGCTGAAAGAATTTTTTCAAGTTTTTCGGACCCTATTGAAAATTTCTTTGAAATATTTGGTAAGTCAGTTTTTAAAAGGGCATTTTCTTTCAAAAGATTATCTTCATTTTCTTTAAGAGTGGAAACATTCAAGTCCAAACTTTTAACTCTTTCTTTTAAAACATTTTCCTTTTGTTTTAGAGCTGAGTTTTCCTTTTTAAGTTCGGAAATTCTTTTGAGAGAAATCTTAAGACTAAAACACAGTTCATCAATGTATTTAGAAACTTTGACAGGAATTTTAAAATTATTTGCCTTAAATTCACTGTCTGAGTCTGATCCAAAATCTGAGTCTGAGTCTGATTGTACCATCATACATAGGTTGGCATATTCATTATCACTTTCTTCACACTCTGTATCACTCCAAGTTTCGGCTTTGAGAGCTTTTCGAAACTTTTCAGCTTTTCCTCTTTTCTTCTTTAGAAGAGGACAATTGGGTTTGATGTGTCCCTTTTTCTTACATTCAAAGCAAATTACATCTTTGTTTGATTCCTCATCATCAACAGACTTGGTCTGCTGTCTTTGAAAACTTTGTTTCTTTGAGTTGAACCTTCTTCCTTTTCTATTCAGTTTTCTGAATCTTCTTATCATGAGAGCAAGCTCCTCATCGTCCATATCATCTTCAGAATCTGTATCATCAGAATCATTATTTGATTTTAATGCAATGGATTTCTTACCTTTTGGATCTTCGTCTTCATTAATTCGTTCTACTTCATAAGATTGAAGAGTTCCAATCAGCTCGTCGACAGATAGTGGCATAATTCTTTGCGTCTCTCTTATTGAAGTCTTTATGTGATTCCAATCCTTGGAGAGTCCACGCAGTAGCTTGTTTACCTTCATGGGATCAGAAATTTTTTGTCCTTGATTCTCAAGACCATTTACAATATCTGTAAAACGGCTAAACATGTCAATTATAGATTCTCCTAGTTTCATTTTGAAGGCTTCATATTGACCGAGGAGAATGTTAATTCTGGTTTCCTTCACTTGATCTGTTCCTTCATAGGTGATATGTAATCTGTCCCAAACTTCTTTTGCTGTAACACAAGAAGATATTCTGTTATATTCGCTTGGTGACAAAGCACAATATAAGGAGTAAATTGCTTTTGCATCGAGTGCTTGTCTCTTGATTATCTCTTCCTGAGTCATTCCGCTGGTCTCAATAGTTTCTTTCCCTCTTTCAGAGACAGATGTAGCTGTAGGAGTAATTCCTTTTTCTACAACGTCCCATTCCAGAGGATCCTTTGATCGTAGGAAAGCTTTCATCTTGTTCTTTCAAATGTTGTAATCCTTTCCATCAAAGTAGGGTGGTCTGGTATTGCTTTGCCCTTCCACCAGCCCTGGTGCTAGCATACTAGCCATGGATCTTTTACTCTGAAGTAAAACACTTCAAATAAAGTGAGTACACGAGCTCTGATACCAATTGATATGGCTAGTATAAGTACCTAGAGGGGGGTGAATAGGTATATAAAAGATTTTTCTCGATAATTGCACAATACTAGACAGTTGATAGATTTAAGAGAAACAATAATCAAAGTAAGACTGAGAGAAGGGAAGAGAAAATTGAACACGCGGTTTATAGTGGTTCGGCTTATTTCAAGCCTACGTCCACTCTTCTGCACTGACAGCCTATTGGCTGGATTCCACTATGACCAAAGAGATGTTACATCGATGTTCTCCCTTGATTTCTCGGTGTAGATGATCTACCACACTCGCTCAAGATATCACTAAGTATAGACACTCTTTGTGTATACAATTTCGCTCAAAATGTATCGACTAATAATCAAGGTGCTTCGACTCTGAATTTCTCTATCGATCATGCACTAAAGCAACTAGAACGTCTTCCTTTTATACTCATTTGTGCCATCATACCCGTTGGCACTTACCAAAGGAATTCCTCCAATCTACCCGTTGGACATAATCAATCAAGAAGATCATTCGAGCTATTAAAGGAACCTGACGATAGCCCATCAATCCTATTCGCCCATACAACCAGGATCTTAGTTTCCAAGAATAGAACCTTCCAAGAATATTTCGTCGACCATCGGATCTTCAAACGATTTTGATTACGAATAAAAGAATCCGTTATATTTATCCAGCCAAGAGATCTTCTCCGAGAGGATAGGACTAAATCCTCAACCAAATACTTCGGCTCGATTGCCTTCACACTGGATTAGAAAAACTGTCAATGAGAATAGTCTTGAGTCTTGAGTCTTGAGTGCTGAGTCTGGTGATATGAAAGTCTTTAGACTCTACACAGAAGGTCCGCAATTATCCAGACTAGACTGATAGAAACGTTTTATCAGCTTCAAAATATTCTGGAAATATTTCTCCAACAATATTATGTTATATTCAGTAGGTGATAAAGCACAATATAAAGAATAAATTACTTTTGCATCAAGAGCTTGTCTCTTGATTATCTCTTCCTGAGTCATTTGGCTAGACTCCACAGTATCTTTTCCTCTTTCTGAGATAGGTGCAGTTTTAGGAGTGATTCATTTTTCTACAACATCCTATTCCAGAGGATCCTTTGATCTTAGAAACGCCTTCATTTTGTTTTTCCATATGTTGTAATCCTTTCTATCAAAGTAAGGTGGTCTGGTATTGCTTTTCCCTTCTACCAGCCCTGGAGCCAACATACTAGCCATGGATCTTTAACTCTGAAGTAAAACACTTCAAACAAAGTGAGTACACAGGCTCTGATACCAATTGATGTAGCTAGTATAAGCACCTAGAGGGGGGTGAATAGGTGTAAAAACAATTTCTCAAAATACCACAGTAATACTAAGCAGATGATAGAAAGGAAATACTCTTTTGCTTAACCAAAATGAATTACGATCAAAGTAAAGTAAAGAGTAGGGAAGAGAATATTAAACACAAGGTTTATAGTGGTTCGGCTTATCCTAAGGCTACGTCCACTTTTCCGCACTGACAGCCTATTGGCTGGATTCCACTATGAATAAAAGAGATGTTACAAAGACACGCTTCCCGCTTTGATTCCACAAAGTAGATGTTCTATCACACTTCCTCAAGGTTTCTCACAAATATAAACTCTCTTTTGCGTACAAGTTTTTTGCTCAAATGAATTGAATAAACAACAAGAAGCTTCAGACTTTGGAATTCTTCTATCGCGCACACTTTTTTGAACAGCTTAGAACGTCTTCCTTATATACTCCTTTACGCCATCATACCCGTTGGCACTTACCAAAGGAATTCCTCCAATCTACCCGTTGGACGGAATCAATTAGGAAGATCATTCGAGCTATTAAAGGAACATGTCGATAGCCCATCAATCATGTTCGCCCATACAATCAGGATCTTGGTTTCCATGAGTAAAACCTTCCACGAATATTTCGTCAATCATCGGATCCTTAATCATCGAATTAATCTCGATCAATTAAAGGGATTCCGTTATGTCATATCCAGCCAAGAGATCTTCTCTAGTCGATAAGGTCATATCCTTAATAAAACATCCAGTTCTGGATAGCCTTTCTTCAACGGATTAGAAACTGTCAATGAGGATAGACTTTGAATCTTGAGTTTGGCTGTCCTGAGGTCTTCAGACTTTAAATAGCAAAGTCTGCAAACCTTCAGACTAGACTGATGGAAACGTTTTGTCAGCTTCAAAACATTTCAAGAAGATTTCTCCAATACTGTGCGGTTGTGAGGTATGCTCTTTCCTTCTTGGTTGCCACTTCTCGTATAGCTGTTGTAACAAAACCGCTTCGCTGATTAGCTGGTGTTGTTTTGTTTGCTTACCTTGAAAAATTAGAGTGTTGCGTGCCTTCCATATGAGCCAAAGGGAAGTCACAAAGATCGCCTTTTGGCTTGCCGATCTGTCAGAGGAGAGGTAGTCGTATACCCATTGATCTATTCTTGTGATTGATGTTGGGGAAACGTCTATTTTGACATCATAGTTCAGCCATATGTTTTTTGTCCATTGACACAGGATAAATAGATGCTCAGATGATTCTGGCCACTGGTGACAGAAGGGGCAAGCGGTCCTTATTTACTATACTATTAGCATTGTAGCATTTGATGACTTTTCCATGTGACATATATCGATTATTTTCCAAAAGCATGAAGATTGACATGGTATGTAGCAATCCACTTTCTATAATCTCAATCTCGGTTTTTCGCTGCTTGACCAACGAGTCAGGATCGGCTTCCGTAGCCGAAAGTATGTCCAAACAATGCGAACCAACATATAAAAAATTATGTTTGCAAAATTAATTTCAGCGATTCAATTGGCTTCCATAATTCTGAAGATGGAAACATAATCAAATTTTATTTGACTTTGGTTTGACACGAATCAAGTCGGCATGTACCTTTAGCTATGTAGATTGCAATGACAGTATAAGAAATATTCTTCAAGAACCCGTGACTGACAATATATATATATATATATATATATATATATATATATATATGAATTATTCCAAAATCTGATTTAATTCAATGATGTTTTCGAAGGAATCTCTATAGGCTTTGATGCTATGTGTACCTGCCGCTGCTATAAGGATCTAGAAGCCCATTGGAGAAAATAATGTTGCTAGCGAACCTGTGCAAAACAAGTTCTATGTCCTGCAATTTCCCATAGTCAATGAAGAAACTAAAGAGTCATATGTTGTTCGATCATAAAAAAAGTTATATATATAACCATATGAAAATTAAAGGAGTATCCTATATATATACTTTTATTTTTGTGACTATACATGACCACCGTGGTAAGTAGTGGCCCAATGTGGACGAGATGCGACGCCATAGCTACTCTTGCAGTCGCACGAACTTATTTAGGTCGAAGGGTTGTGGTTGAAACATAGTATTCTCGCCGATGCCCACAGGAATCACCATGTCACTTCATGTCTGCAAAGCCAAACGACCTCCATTTTGTTAGTCGAAGATTAACCAATTATTTTAAAATAGTTCGAAATTGTCTTCATTGACTCTCAATCTGCTTAGCACATCGCTATGAGGTAGAGCCAATTAGGATGTAAATGAGTCACAATTATTCACGAGTTACTCTGCTCAATCATTAGGCTACCCCAGACTCCCCTAAAAAACATTAGACGCATATTATGCCGAATCTTGGAGTTGTTCGTTCATCACTCCAGTTTAAAATTAGCTTTGTTTTTTAATAATCAATCCAAGTCGATTTCAACTGATTGTAGTAAACTAAGATCCGTTCATGATATCGGCACAGTGTGTACCTGCCAAGGCCAACCCAAATTAGTTTGAGATAGACGTGTAGAAGGTGGATTGACGTAGCATGTCAAATTTACCTCGGAAGCGATGACGCCTGCGAAAATCTTCCTGAGAATGCCATTTCTTGGAGAAGCTCCATCAATGGCATTGCATATCGCTTCCACTGGACGTCTGAATAGATTATTGTACCGAGCAGCACCCGCGTAGACGTCTATCAAGTAGTCCTTGAGCTGTGCAGAATTTTCCAATGGTCTAAAGAATGACAAAGATATGCATAGTTAAATGTAAAATTCATCAATAAAGCATGCCTTTTCTACTTTTAAACTAATATCGGAACATTATATCATGTTAGGTGCTTTGATTTAACAAGCAGTCTTATCCGTTCTAAAATTGACGGTAAGCTAGGGAGTTGATAGTTGAAACTCTCAAATCAAGAGTGGATAAACTTCTCGTGTAAAGGTTTTATTCACTGTTAGTGCTAGGGGTGTCAGTAACCAAACCGAACCGAAATGAAAAATTCGATTTTTTCGGTTTGGTTTTCTTTAAAAACCGAAATTTTTCGGTTTGGTTCGGTTTTTATTAGTTAACCAAACCGAACCGAACCAACAAATAAAAGTGGAGAAATCTGAGTTTAATAGAAAAAAAAAACGAAAACCGAAAACCAAAAGTTGAAAACCGAAAACCGAAAAACCGAAAAACCGAAAAACTGAATCGAACCAAAATTTCGGTTTGGTTAGTATTCGGTTTGGTTCAGTTTCGGTTCGGTTCGGAAGATTTTTCTAACGGTTCGATTTGGTTCGATTTTTCAAAAAAACCGAACCGAACCAAACCGTTGACACCCCTAGTTAGCGCATACTATAATATGATGCATGATTCTCAATTCCATCATCCACACACTTGCAAGTTTTGAAAGTTTTGCTCAATTTCGTGAGACCATGAGACTCAGAAGCAACTCTAACAATTTCCTCCCAAGAGAGCCTTATGGTTCGGTGGCAGGAAGAACTAGTTTCCTAAAAAATCAAACAAACAATTATAGTGATCGCTTTGATGACACGGTATGCATGCGAACGGATAAGATATAAATCGAGCCCATGGCTGGTGAGGTCAACCTCTACCTCGTTGGGTGTCGCCTTTGGTCGGTTGCTAAGGTCTGGCGATCGACTGGAGGAAGGGCAAGGATAAGAACAAAGAAAGAAAAGAAAAAGAAAAAGAAAAAGAAAAAGAAAAAGAAAAAGAAATCAAATAAAATCAAAAAATAACAAATCAAAAAAATTATTAAAAATTGTATACGTTAGCGCTGATCGTGCCACATTAGCCGATCGATGCCTAGTCAACAAAATCCAACCATGTTGCGACCTACCCCTCGGGGAAGGGAACATGTTTAGAGGCATTACCTAAATGATGGACCTAAAGCCCATGATTAGGTGCGGGCTCTCCTAAGCTCATAACTTGTGTGACGTTGGGGTATTTTTAGGAATTTTGCAAAAATGAGTCGCCACTAGCCTATTGAGGTCGGTTAGAAACCAAGTGAGGTATCTCACTTCTTACGCAATTAGAGAATCTAGGTTCAGGGACTTGATTGTACTAATTAACCAATTAGTGCCTTTTCGGTACCTAATCTTGTTCATTTTTAAAAATGATATTTTTGTTACACAATTTGGATTGACTTTATATCTATCCACTAATATATGAGGTGATTATACGAGTGCACAATTCATTAAAATAGCAATCAACAACCAAGGAAAACGTTTACATAAAGTGCATGGGAGAGCAAAAATTTAACATCAAAGACAAGATAAATAGTTTCCCATATTTTGTTTTCCTTTTTACTTTTTCTGTATTTTACTTTTTCTTTTGCTTGTTCTTTTATTTCTTATTTGTCTTTTCCCCTATGGTCTTCTTCCCCACGTATTTTTCTTCTCCGTGCGTCTTCTCCTTCCCGAAGACCGTCTTCTCCTTCCTCGCGACACTCCTCACCGAAACTGCTTCCTTACCAAAACTCATTCGAACAATAACAAAAGTCGAAACACCCAGCGCCCTTCCAACACCAGACCACCCCGATCGGCGCAAATCGCCGCCGGCCATCTAACTCTGCCGACGGTTGAACCATTTTTGGATGTGGACATCCCCGACTTAAACATACATGATTACTCCGCGAAAATCGCATGAAATCGTAACAAAAACATGAAAGACGGGCACAATCTCGCATATATATGACCAAGCACAAATCAAAATGAGTTTAAACTCTGGTTGCTTCTCGATTCTCTTTGAGATATTTTGTCAAACATGGGTGCATCAGCTAGAAGGAGGACCTAGGCTCGCTTGGGGCATAGATTTGAGCAAACATCAACACAACATGCACGAGCGAGACTCAAGATCTGCTAAGGGACAGATTAATCACATTTGGAACAGATATGAACAAAGATCAACTGTCTCCCACTTTAACAAAGGACTCAGAATCATTTACATATTTTCACAAGCATTTGGTGTGTGCTACTGATACAGGGATTTTAACCTCGATCGAAACTTAAACACGGGCCTAGGTTCCTAGTAGAGCACACCAGAACACCCGGAAACAACCGTGGAGGATCGGTAGGATCGGACCTCACGTGAACTGGTCGACCGCGAGCTCCGGCCCGACACCCCCCACGAGAACAAAACAAAAATTTCACAGGAAGGGCTGTGATGGACGGTGGCTTTCGGGTGGACGACTTACGACGGCAGAGCTTTCCTTCGAGCTCCCTCTCTCCCTTCGGCTCGTCCTCTCCTTCTCTCTCGCTCTCTCTCAACCCCCCAGCTCTCCCTTCTCGTTGTTCCCTTTTTCATCTTCTTTGTTCCCTTTTCTTCTGTAGGTTCGCGTGAAGACCCCTGCCGTCCAGCTACCGGCCGGTGTTGGAAGATATGCATCAATCTAGAAGATACGCTCGGATTCTCAACCAATTTTTTTTGTACATAAATTAGCTAGGAATCTTAGATTGAGATTAGATTCCGATTTCTAAATATTTCTTTGCCTTTATTATTTCATCTTTGTACTATAATTATAGAAGCATTGTACATCAGAAAATACAATTGAATACACAAATTTACAAATCTGTTTAGTCTTCTTCATCTTCTTTCATGGTATCAGAGTCTCCAGGCTGTTGATTCAACTTTGCTTCCACTCTTGATCACCTAATCCAGGGGAACTCTGATATGCAAACAGATAGATTTGCCTTCTGGAAAACAGGGATTATTTTACTAAAGAAGAAGACAAATTTTCCTTACCAACCATGGCCAGCTCTCCTTCGTAGGCTAGCTTCTCTGCTGACAATCAAACAAAGGCAGAAATTTCATCACAGCCTGCTGCGACGACCCAACCTCTTCAACCTCAGCCCGTGCAATGGCGGCCAACTCAGGCTCAGATTAATCTGGGGCAACCCATTGTGGGTCAACCGATCCAGTGGGTACCTTACCCATGGTACATTGGGTCGAGCCCTATTCCATCATTGCCTGGTAGCATGGGCCACCAAAGCCACGTCCAACCCGAAGGTAGCCCACCATCCATGACTAGGGCAAGCCCAACCAACGAGTTGGAGCGGACGAGTGGGTCGAGTGGGTCAGGAGACCCGGGCAATGGAACGAATCCCTACCCGGGGACTTATAGTGCGGTTTACCAATTTGAGCTAGGCGAACTAGGTTTAGGGACAAATCCCTACCCGAATTTCACGCCCGGTTTTTTGCCATTTCCCATCGGAGCAATTTCCAGACGACTGGAGCTCGGAGACCCCCTGTATGTCTCAACAGCCGATGGCCTAGTATTGCGGCTAATCAACCTGCAATTAACCAGGCTAGAGAATTATTCCAGGTGGTCCCGAGATCTCAGACGAGCACTAGTGACAAAAGACAAGGATGAGTTCTTAGATGGAACCATCCCGATTCCGATTGACGATTGATTGGCGCGACACTAGAGGAAATGCAACCAGCTCATCCGCTCATGGATCAGGAATTGCATCTCCCCAAACATCGCGGCCAGTCTGGCACCGACGGAGGATTCCAAAAATATGTGGGAAAATATCAAGCAAATGTACGGCAAACTAGATCGGGCAATAATTTTTTCTTTAATGCAGGAACTCAACGAATTAAAACAAGGAAACATGATGATTTCCGCATGCTACAACAAATTATCGTCTCTGTGGAATGACCTCGAAGTTGCAGAAGAGAAGCTCGAGGGATCAGAGGAGACACTTGCACAGTACCGGTCGATGAAAGAACGAGAAAAGGCGACCCGATTTGTACTTATCTTGAATGACTCTTACCTGACGTTCCGATCGCAAATATTGGCTATGGAACCAGTGCCGCCTCTTGGACGGATCTTTCAATTGGCCGTCCAGGAAGAAAGCCAAAGGCTTGCTTCATCAAAATCGGCGAAATGAGGAGAGAGCTTCGCTTTGGCGAGTCACAGCGAGCGGTGAAATTGGGGACCCAAAACCCTAGCACACAAAAAATGGGGCAAGCTAAGGTTACGGGCATCCGGATATGAGGATCCTCGTCTCCTTAAAAGAGGAGGAACGAGCGGCTTAGATTTGCCGCGCAGATGGGACGGCCTAAAAAGATCTATCTATTCGTCCAGATCCAACGGACGAGATGAGGGGACTTGGAAGACATCCAACGATGGCGGCGTTTCCCTCGCATCTGACGGTGGGAGTTATTTCTCGGGATCTGACGGTGGAGGAATTTTCTCGGAATCTGCAAAAAATTTTAACCCAAAAAAGGGTAAATTATATTGTGATTTTTGCAGAAGGCCACACCACACAATGGAAACTTGCTGGAAATTGCACAGTAAATCTGGAGAAAAAAGAAAAAAAAATTCTGCAGTTTATCAGGTTGGTGTTTCTAATGCTGATCAGTCCAACACAAATGACCAATACCAGCAATTGATGCAAGTGATGCAGAAATTTCTCAGTTATTTCTCGTTGCTGATTAATATTATTTCAAAAAAATCATGGATAATTGATTATGGGGCAAGTGATCATATTGTTTGTGAAAGGGCATTATTTTTAGATATTCATGAGGATTTGGAATTCCCTATTTCAGTTCAATTACCAAATGGAAATATTACTCATGTCAAAATCACTGGAACAATCAAACTCAGCCCACAAATCACACTTCAAAATGTTCTTTACCTTCCAGAATTTCGATTCAATCTTATTTCTGAGTCCAAAGTCTGCAGAGAAAATTCCTGTCGTGTATTGTTTGGTTCTGACACTTGCTTTTTTTAGGCCCTTTCAACTGGCAAAGTGATGGGCTTAGGTAGTCTTTCTGAAGGGTTATTTCTATGGAAGAATTCTCCAAGTAATTTTGATTTGTCTTTATTTCCTTCAAATAAAATGTCATTGTGTAACACGACTACCAATGAGAAAGACTATCTTTTACATTCACGATTGGGTCATAGTGCTTCCATTCTTTACTCTAAGTGTCAGATATGTCCCATTGCAAAGCAATCACGCATTCCTTTTGCTCTTAGTAAAAATCATGCCATGCACATTTTTTCTTTAATTCACACGGATGTATGGGGTCCTTATCATACCCAACATCTTGATGGGTCCCGATATTTCTTGATGATTGTGGACGATTATTCTCGTGTCACCTAGGTTTTTCTGATGCAGTCCAAAGGACAAGTTTTCTCACACTTGAAAACTTTCATTGCTCTATCCAAGAATCAATTTGGGAGATCTATTCAATGAGTTAGGACAAACAATGGAAAGGAGTTTTTCAACAATGATTGCAGTTTACTCTTATCATCTCATGGGATTCTTCATGAGAGTACTTGCATTTATACTCCACAACAGAATGGAATAGTGGAGCGTAAGTATCGCCACCTATTAGAAGTTGCACGTGCATTAAAGTTTTAGGCGTCTATTCCAAAAAATTATTGGGGCGAATGCATAATTACTGCAAGATATCTCATCAACTGTATGTCAACTCGGGTACTCAATATATTAACTCCATTTGAATTACTCTTCAAGAAGAAACCAGAATTGGGACATTTAAGGATATTTGGTTGCTAGTGCTTTGCTACTGTCTTGGGTCCTCGAGACAAAATGGGTCCTCGAACACAACATTGCATATTCATGTGCTATCCGAATTTATAGAAGGGGTATCGTGTCTTGGATCAGTCAACGTTGGAATTCTTCATCAATAAAGATGTAATTTTTCACGAAGATGTTTTTCCTTTCAAGGAAGGGGATTCTTCAAGGGAGGCATCAAACACTTCTGGTAAGTCATTATCTATGGAAGAATCTCCACATATTGAATACTTTGTGATAGGAACTCAAGCACCAATTGCTCCAATGGCTCCTGAGATTTCTGCACCAGAAATTGCTGAAAATTCCAATGATGAAGTTCAAGGAAATTTCTCAATGATAGAAGAATCCTCCAATGAAGTTGGCAATACATTAATATCCTCAACTCCGGTTCAAGTGAATCCTCCTCGACAATCCGGTCAGTCTACACAACCGCCAGCCCGGACACAAGACTATGTTTGTGCATCCCTCAACTCACTAGGTATTCACTACCCAATATCATCTTATGTTTCGTTTCATAGACTTTCACCGGAACATAGATGTTGTGTGAGTCGAATATTAGAGGATATCGAGCCATCTACTTATGAAGAAGCAGCTAAAGACCCAAGATGGCAAGAAGCCATGGGGGCTGAATTACAGGCACTAACTACAAATGGGACCTGGGATTTGGTCAATCTACCACTAAATAGGAAACCCATCGGATGCAAATGGGTTTACAAGATTAAATACCGCGCTGATGGATCCATTGAACGTTACAAAGCTTGGTTGGTGGCCGAAGGATTTACTCAACGGGAAGGGTTTGACTATCATGAGACCTTTTCCCTGGTCGCCAAAGACGTAACCGTAAGATCATTCTTATCTATTGCAACTATTAATGATTGGCCATTACATCAAATGGACATGCATAACACCTTTCTACATGGAGATCTAGAAGAGGAAATCTACATGGATATTCCTCAAGGATTACGGAGACAGGGGGAGAATATAGTATGTCGTCTCCGTAAATCTCTTTATGGTCTCAAGCAAGTTTCTAGGCAATGGTATGCCAAATTTGCCGATGCTCTCACTTCTACAGGTTTCAAGCAGTCCAGATATGATTACGCCTTATTCACATGGAATCAAGGTATGTCATTTATTTATCTGATGATGTATGTCGACGATATCATCATTATGGGAAATGATAGAACTGCGATAGAGAGATTCAAGAAGTATCTGCACTTTACTTTTCACATTAAAGCTTGGGAACACCCAAATACTTCCTTGGGATAGAAATTGCTAGATCTGATCGTGGGATTTCCCTTAGTCAATGGAAATTTGTGCTGGAGATTATACCAGAGGCAGGTTTGTTGGGATGCAAACCATCAGTCATTCCAATTGAGCAAAATGTGAAATTGACCACCAAGGATTATGATGCTGGGACATCTTAAAATCATGATCACATCCTTAATGATCCTTTAGGTTATCAGAAACTCATTGGGAAACTTATATACTTGACTATGACCAGACTCGACATATCCTATGCAGTGCAAACTCTCAATCAATTCATGCATAGTCCAAAGTTGTCTCACTTAAATGCTGCTTTGAAGGCCATGAAATATTTGAAGAAGTATCCAGGACTAGGGATTCTTTTATCCAGAGATTGCAACATGGAAATGTCGGCATACTGTGATGCATATTATGCGACCCGTCCTATGAGTCGACGATCCATTACAGGTTTTTGTATTAAACTTGGAAATTCTCTTCTTTCATGGAAAACCAAGAAGCAAGCTACCGTATCATTGTCTTCAACCAAAGCAGAGTATCGAGCTATGGTAAAGACTACCTATGAGATCATATGGATATGGGGACTACTTGGGGATATTGGGATAAAATTGAAGGGTCCGACTAAGTTGTTCTGTGACAACGATGCCGCACTCAAACTTGTAGCGAATCCTATAGTACATGAAACAATGAAGCATATAGAAGTGGATTGTCATTTCACTGAGACAAGATTCAAGAAGGGGTAATCGAGACCAGAGGAATTTGAACGGCAGAGCAACCAGCTGATATCTTCACCAAGCCTCTATGTCAAAGACAGCATGCATATCTACTAAGCAAGCTGGGTGTCTTGGATATCTACCAGCCACCGGCTTGAGGGGGAGTGTTGGAAGATATGCATCAATTTGGAAGATACGCTCGGATTCTCAACCAATTTTGTTTGTACATAAATTAGCTAGGAATCTTATATTGAGATTAGATTCTGATTTCTAAATATTTCTTTGCTTTTATCATTTCATCTCTGTACTATAATTACAGAAGCATTGTACATAAGAAAATACAATTGAATACACAAATTTACAAATCTCTTTAGTCTTCATCTTCTTTCAGCCGGGCTGCCCCCGAACCGCGAATCACGTCGCCCGCCTACCGCACCGATCCCCTTGCTCCTCTGTTGCTGTGCTGCTCCTGTTCTGTTTTTTGCAGGTCGTCGAAGGACAATAGGGAAGGAGGCAAGCTAGCGGGCCGGGCTAAGGGGAGGAAGGGCTGGGCCGCGAGAGGGAAAGAAAAAGGAAGGAATGGGGCCGGGCCCGGCACACGTGGGGGGAAGAAGAAAGAGAGGCGGGCCGGGCCAAGGTCGGATTTGGCCCGACCCGGCCTCTCTTGATTTTTTTTTTTAATAATAATTTTCAATAATTTTTTTAGCAATTAATTCCTAATTTTTAATGCTATTGTGTCTTAAGTAAAATGGTGAAATTTAGGTGTCAACAAACCAAAATTAACTAGAAAAGACTGAATTGGTATCAAGTAAAAATATTTAAGACTAAATTGGTATTAAGTGAAAAAAATTTATGATTAAATTGGCACCAATAAAAAATTTATGACTAAATTGACAAAAATGCAAAATGTTTAAGACTTTTTTGATACATTTCCCCTTTTTGGTATGATACAGAGGACTTAGATTGCATTTGGTTTAGCTTTGGAAATGGGTCTTGGGGAAATGCAAATATCTTTGGTCTAAAGCGCTTTGGGAAAATACAAGTTGCGTTTGGTAAAAATTCTTTACAAAGCTACTTTTGCATAAAGAGTATTTGGCAAATCTTTTTTTATAAGGGGCTTTGGATTTCATTTTTTCTTTTTTATTAAAAAATATTAAACTCTTTGCCGACTCTAGTGAGGGTAATGGTAGTTTTGGAGCAATGAGAGGTAAAATCGAAATCTAAAAAAGTTATGATAGTAATTTTGAAAAAAAAAAAGTAATTTTAATATTTGGCCAAATATTGAAAGCTCAAAGTTAGTTCCTATCGATATTGAGCTTTTAGCTTTTCCAAGGTCAGCATTTAATTGAAAGCCTCTTACACAAGCTTGCCAAACACCTGAGCATTTTTCCAAAGGTTTAGAAGGCTGAAAGTCCATTGGAAAAGCTAAACCAAACGCTCCCTTGGTCTTTTGTTCTTATCTTTTATTGAAATGGCCTTCTTGAATCAATTCATCATCCATATTTTTTGTAATTGCAATCCAACACATCATTGTTTCAAAGCAAGAAGATTGGCATATATTCAGCTATCCACACTTCGGTATTTTTCTGCATGGCCAATCAATCTAGATCGATTTGTGTCTTTAAATCCAAACAATGAGAACTTGCAAAACATATAATTAGTGATAGAAATATATTTTGAGTTTGAGCCCTCGAAGGAAGCCCTATCCAAGTTGAAAATTCAAATCCAAATAGGGCTTGTGGTTTGACGACCAAACAAGCAAGAAATTACAAATTACTTTCTACTTTGGAGTTAAATTACTAATTAGAGTGGATTTCCTTTTCTTGAGGGATTCACGGGTACTTGAGACAAGCCACAAGCAACAAATAAAATGGCCTGGTTTTGTACCTTTCTTTGTATATAGCAACTGTACCCTATGAATTGTTCTTCAGGACCTAATATTGAAAAAGAGATCAAATTATTAAGCGTGATTAAATAATGTAGAAAGTTCTTCTTCGAATGGATGTATGGAGATAAGCATACAAGCCTCTATAACCCACTACCAAACTTACGAAGAATTAGCTCCATATTTTGCAAAGATAAAAAAACAGAGATGGAGGACGACGGTGGTCAGATTTATGTTAAACTTTATGCAAGGAAACTAGTTTAATCTATCGATAGAAATAAGAGCCAAACAAATATTTTCCGAGTTACCGGAAATCATATATGATCACCGTAGTAGGTAGTGACCTAATGCAGAGGAGGCCCGACCGCCGTATCAGTCGTTGCATTCGTCAATGAATCTTGTTAAGATGAAAGGTGCCGGTTGGAGCATGGACTTGATTATTTGTGATGCCCATGGGGAATGCCATTTCGCTGCAGCTCTGGAAGCAAATTCCCCTTTTAGTTCAACAGAGGTGTAAGTTTTGCTAGACACTTCCGAATTTTACGAGGAAGTTTTCAAGAAGGGGATGGCGCAATTAAAATAGATTTGACTCATAGGCATTCTTGGATCGGCCTGAACATAGACCTAATGATCCCTGTATTGGGACAAAAAGTGCGATTGCCCAACTCCATCGTAATCGTAAAATCACTCGGACGCAAGAAGGGAATATTTCCTAGCCTTGTTCACTTTAAAGTTAATTTAACTCAACCAAGTTCGAATCCACCCTTGACATCGAAATGCAATATCCAAACCCTCCCAAAACGATCGAGATCCATTGGCAATGCTTAGAGAAGATGACGTAGAGTACTGTTCCTGCCACCCCCAACCCAAAGTACTTTTTGCTAGACCGAGTCTAAAGAAAAACTTGACGATCCCGATCTATTATTCATGGGTAAATTCATATAAAATTCGAGATTGATTTGCGGAAACGTAAAGATCGACATTCCTCTAGCCATCGACAAAAATATGCAAATGCGGAAAACTCCAAAACCTTAATCGGATGCAGGAATGTAATCGATTTGCGAATATGGAATCATTATATCTGTATGTCATATTCTATTAGCTAATACCCCTCAAACGTTATGGTGTATTTTCTCTAGTGATAGGGTTTGGACTAGTTGATCTTATGCTTTATTCCGTTTCTTACATTACCGATTCTTCCTTTAAGACCGTTATGGTAACATATTAATGGACAAATATAACGTAATAAACACGAGTAATAATTTGGACAATAAATCAGAATTAATTGGGAAATACAAAATTGAGATCACACTTAAAATAATAAAATATTATAGCATTCTCCCATTTGATCCCAATATTCAATCAAATGGAATAATAACTCAAACCCACATAAACTTCATGATGAAATAAAACACATGAATTACGGCGATGAGTCTTCTTAGAGTGGGTAGTATCTTCCGTGTATCACAATGCATTTCATCAGCCCATATGTAATAAAATAACTTAATTATATTTACTTTAGACCAAACGTAAACTGTATTGAGAAAGACATAGCAAATGAATAAAAATCTCACATATTTTTCTATATAGAGAAACATTTATATGATCAGACCAATGCCCATTTTGAATACATGATTTTTATAACTCATTGGTGGCATACCTTTAATTAAAGAATAAAATATCATCAATCTAGTGCTTAAGTATTCTATGATCACTTTCTTCTCTATCGATATACGTAAGTGGGAGGATTGAGGTAGCACGTGGAGTTCACGTTATAGGCAACAATGCTTCCGAATATTTTGCCAAGAATGCCATTTTCACTGGTTTTTGTTCCATCAATGCGGCTGCATAAAATCGTCATTGGATATATTGGTATATCATCATTTTAAGCTGCTCTCATGTGCGACGATACTAGCTAGTTCTTCATGTCATTCCCTCTCTCTAAAATACCTACCACATCCACACACACACACACACACACACATTTCTCACTCTTCTCACAAGATGATGAACGAAACACACAACTCTGGTCTTTATTTACTACACTATTAGCATTATACCATGTGATGACTTTCCCATGTGATATATGTTAATTATTTTCCTAGAGTACGGAGATCGGCATGGTATGTGGCGATCCACTTTTGTATAATCTCAATCTCAATTTTCCGCTGCTTGACCAACCAGTCGGGATCGGCTTTCATAGCTGGAAGTATGTCCAAACAATGCGAACCTACATATAGTTTTGCTAGACACTTCCGAATTTTACGAGGAAGTTTTCAAGAAGGGGATGGCGCAATTAAAATAGATTTGACTCATAGGCATTCTTGGATCGGCCTGAACATAGACCTAATGATCCCTGTATTGGGACAAAAAGTGCGATTGCCCAACTCCATCGTAATCGTAAAATCACTCGGACGCAAGAAGGGAATATTTCCTAGCCTTGTTCACTTTAAAGTTAATTTAACTCAACCAGGTTCGAATCCACCCTTGACATCGAAATGCAATATCCAAACCCTCCCAAAACGATCGAGACCCATTGGCAATGCTTAGAGAAGATGACGTAGAGTACTGTTCCTACCACCCCCAACCCAAAGTACTTTTTGCTAGACCGAGTCTAAAGAAAAACTTGACGATCCCGATCTATTATTCACAAATAAATTCGTATAAAATTTGAGATTGATTTGCAGAAACGTAAAGATCAACACGCCTCTAGCCATCAATAAAAATATGCAAATGCGGAAAACTCTGAAACCTTAATCGGATGCGGGAACGTGATTGATCTGCGAATATGGAATCATCATAATTGTACGTCTTATTCCATTAGCCAATACCCCTAAAATGTGATGGTGTGTTTTCTCTAGTGATAGGGTTTGGACTATACGACCTTATGTTTTATTTTGTTTCTTACATTACCGACGTCTTTAAGACCGTTATGGTAACATATTAATGGACAAATATCACGTAATAAACGCAAGTAATTTGGGCAATAAATCGAAATTAATTGGGAAATACAAAATTGAGATCACATCTAAAATAATAAAATATCATAACATTCTCCCATTTGATCCCAATATTCAATCAAATGGAATATTAACTCAAACCCACAAAAACTTTATGTTGAAATAAAACACATGAATCCCGGCGATGAGTCTTCTTAAAGTGAGTATTATCTTCCGTGTATCACAATGCATTTCATCAGCCCATATGTGATAAAATAACTTAATGAATAAACCTTATGTTTACTCCAGGTCAAACGTAATTATTTTTCTTAAAATAATTATATGTATACAACTATATTGAGAAAACCATAGCAAATGAATAAAAGTCTCACAAATTTTTTTATATGAAGAAAAATTTACATGATCAGACCAATGCCCATTCTGAATACATGATCTTTATAATTCATTGATAGCATATCTTTAATTAAAGAATCAGATATCATCAATTTATTGCTTACGTGTTCTATGATTACTTTCTTCTCTTTCGATATACGCAAGTGGGAGGATTGAGGTAGCACGTGGAGTTCACGTTATAGACAACAATGCTTGCGAATATTTTGCCAAGAATGCCATTTTCACTTTTTTTGGCTCCATCAATGCGGCTGCATAAAATCGTCATTGGATATATTGGTGGATCATCATTTTAAGCTGCTCTCATGTGCGACGATATCAGCTAGTTCTTCATGTCATTTCCTCTCTCTAAATACCTACCACATCCACACACACACACACATTTCTCACTCTTCTCACAAGATGATGAACGAAACACACAACTCTGGTCTTTATTTACTACACTATTAACATTATACCATGTGGTGACTTTCCCATGTGATATATGTTAATTATTTTCCCAGAGTACGGAGATCGGCATGGTATGTGGCGATCCACTTTTGTATAATCTCAATCTCAATTTTCCGCTGCTTGACCAACCAGTCGGGATCGGCTTTCGTAGCTGGATATATGTCCAAACAATGCGAACCTACATATATATTTTATGAAATTAATCTCAGTGATTCAATTGGCTTCCATAAATCTGAAGATGAAAAGATAATCTATTTTATTTGACTTTGGTACGAGACGAATCAAGTCGACATGTACCTTTAGCTGTGTAGACCGCAACAACAGTATCCGAAATATTCTTCAAGACCCTGTGATTGACGATATATATTAATTATTTTGCAATCTGATTTAATTTAGTGATGTTTTCACAAGAATCTCTATAGGTTTTGATGCTAGACATACCCGCCGCTGCTATAAGGATCTTGAAGCCCATTGGAGAAAATAATGTTGCTAGCGAATCTGTGCAGAACAAGTTTTATGTCCTGCAATTTTTCATAGTCAATGAAGAAATTAAAGAGCGCTATACTTTCTTCGGTAAAAGAAAATGTTATATAAATAAATAGATGAACTAAATATAGAATTTAATTCACGTGACATTACATGACCACCATAATAAGTAGTGATCCAGTGAGGTCGAGGTGCAATGCCATGGCTTCTCTTGCAGGAATTGCTGTAGCTATTAAGGTCGAAGGGTTCTGGTTGAAACATGGTATTATTCTCGGTGATGCCCGTGGGAATCACCATCTCGCTACACCTCTGCAAACCCAATGGACCACCATTTTGTTAGTCGAAGATTAACTAATTATGGCAAAAGAGTTCGAAATTGTGTCCATTGACTCATTCTGCCCAGCACATCACTATCAGGTAGAGCCAATTAGGATATAAATGAGTCAGAACAATTCACGAGCTACTCTGCTTGATCATTAGGCTACACCAGACTCTGCTCAGAAACATAAGACGCATATAATACCGAATCTTGGAGTTGTTCGTTCATCACTCGAGTTTGAAATTAACTTTATTTATTTTTAATCAATTCGAGTTGATTTCAACTGATAGTAGTAAACTAAAATGCGTTCATGATATCGTACTATATGTGTACCTGCCAAGACCAACCCAAATCAGTTTCAGATGGAGTTGTAGAAGGTGGATTGGCGTAGCACGACAAATTTCTATCGTAAGCGACGAGGCCAGCGAAAATCTTCCCGAGAATGTCGTTTCTTGGAGAAGCTCCATCAATGGCATTGCATATCGCTTTCACTGGACGTAGGAATGGATCATTGTACTGAGCAGCACGCGCGTAGGTGTCTCTCAAGTAGTACTTGAGCTGCGAAGAATTTTGCAATGGTCTAAAAAAGGAAAGATATGCATAGTTAAATTTCAATTCGTCAATAAAGCATATCTTTTCTACTTTAAACTAATATCGGAACTTGAAACCATTATATCATGTTGGACGCATGCATTTCACAAATGGTCTTATCCGTCCTAAATTTGACAGTAAGTGAGGGAGTCGATAGGTGAAAATCTCAAATCATGAGTAGATAAACCGCTTGCTAAATGTTTTATTCACCGTTAGTGCACGCTATAAATTTTTTCTAAGAATTACTTATACTACACAGAATACTGAAAAGTATCCAAAATACAATATGATGCATGATTCTCAATTCCATCGTCCACGCACCCGCAGGTTTTGAAAGTGTTGCTTAATTTCGTAAGACCATGAGGCTCAGAAGCAACTCTATCAATTTCCTCCCAGGAGAGTCTTATGGTTTGGTGGCAAGAAAAACTAGTTTCCTGAAAAATCAAACAAACCATAATTCAGGTGATCAATTTGATGACAGGATACGCATGCGAAAGAATAAGGTGTAAATCATGCAAATAAAGATCACCAGAAAGTCTTTTGCGACTACTGAGTAGAATGCACCCTGAGGTGTGACGTCAAGAAAGTAGAGAATTGGAGCAGATGATGCCAAAGCTCCGAGTGCCACATGAGGGTACTTCAGTCGGAACCATGAAGCTAGCACTGAAAATTAAATATATGAAGATTGAAAGACGTACTTATAAGCTATATGTAGAATATAAGCTGTTGATGTTTTCCTCTTAACCTGAGAGTAGGAACTTTCTTCAATGCAATTCACGGAAAGCTATCAAACTTTCTATGGATTTTCATTATCAATATGACTAACACTCTTTAGGAAAAGCTCTATCCATGAAAAATTCAAGAACAATGACCTTCGGCAGATTAAAATTGTTCTCTTCAATGTAAGTAGCGGGCTATTTTTACTAATTTCGATTTATAGCGGTGGTCAAAATGCTGCTATGTGAAAAATATTTTCACTTACTTCCCCGTATGATCCTCCAATGACAATTATCGGAGAATCTTTGGCGTTCAATTTATGTTTCAGGTATACAAGGATTTCTGCATAATCGGCAAGAGCTTGTGCTGAGCTGAAATATCCACGAACATTGGGGTCGCTTAGTGCTTTGTCGAGTGTCAACCCATACGGGATTGATTCACCATAAAATCGATGCTGCAAGATTTCAAATTTACATTCGTAAATTGCTCGTATAAATAAATATGCACGCCAAACATAAGGGAAAAAGAACGTACAACAAGGCAAATGATATGGGGCATTTTTATTACCTCTTACAGACCAAAAGCGCCCGAAACTGAGCTGCATTATCTGTCAGGAACCCGACACCCTGATCGTCGATGGCTGCTTCTGCACCAAGATAAGCGAAGATCGGGGCGCTTGCATTTGCGCCACCCCAGTGGTTGAAATTGATCATATATCTTTGTTTGAAAGTAGTGTAACTTTCAGGCCTGTAATCAAAATGATCGAGGGTTTGATTGTAAAAGAAAGTCTGGAAGTCCTCTGATAAGATGGAAGCTCGAACTGCTTGTTTACGATCTTGAATAAATGTCTGGCGGCGTACGCTCAGCTTCGGAATACGGTGACCATCTAAGGTCTCTCCGGCAGCAACACAAGCTGAGAAAAGTATCAGAATGATCAGAAGGCTATAATGCGATGAAGACATGGTAGGGTGTCTGGCCATTGCTCGGGGGAGAAGAGGAGGATCCTTGTGATGTTTTTTTTGGCGTCAACTGCTTCACCTTTATATACATGAACCCACGATGCAGTTTGTTTTTTTTTTGGTGAGGTAAGAATATATTAAGCTAAGAACCAAAATATACAAGAGGGATCGGCACCAAAAACTTACACTCATAATGACAACAAGTCAGGACAAGTGAAAGGGAGCCGAAGAAAAACAAGGAGGACCGCAATACAAGAGGACCGACCAACAAAAGCAAAACAGCCAAAACAAAAGGCAACAAAACCCCTAGCTAGAATGGCAACACGGTAGCAAGATGGCCAGAGCAACGTAGGAGCAAGCAATCGCCAGATCGCAGCCGCTAGCAAAATGAACCAATGACTTACACTCATAATGACAACAAGTCAGGACAAGTGAAAGGGAGCCGAAGAAAAACAAGGAGGACTAAAATACAAGCGGACCGACCAACAAAAGCAAAACAGCCAAAACAAAAGGCAACAAAACCCCTAGCTAGAACGGCAGCACGGTAGCAAGACGGCTAGAGCAACGTAGGAGCAAGCAATCGTCAGATCGCAGCCGCTAGCAAAATGAACCAATGACTTACACTGATAATGACAACAAGTCAGGACAAGTGAAAGGGAGCCAAAGAAAAACAAGGAGGACTGCAATACAAGCAGACCAACCAACAAAAGCAAAACAGCCAAAACAAAAGGCAACAAAACCCCTAGCTAGAATGGCAGCACGGTAGCAAGACGGCCGGAGCAACGTAGGAGCAAGCAATCGCCAGATCGCAGCCGCTAGCAAAATGAACCAACGACTTACACTCATAATGACAACAAGTTAGGACAAGTGAAAGGGAGCCGAAGAAAAACAAGGAGGACTGCAATACAAGCGGACCAACCAACAAAAGCAAAACAGCCAAAACAAAGGCAACAAAACCTCTAGCTAGAACGGCAGCATGGTAGCAAGACGGCCAGAGCAACGTAGGACCAAGCAATCGCCAGATCGCAGCCGCTAGCAGAATGAACCAACGATGCCAGTTTGTTACTATTATTTTTTATGTAAAAAATATTAAAACTGTTAAAATATGTTTCGAGTTTGAGCTTATTGAATCAACTTACCCGAATCAAATTATGTATAAGTCAATACATGATTTGATATTTCCACGCTAGAGTATTGGTTGGTCTTTGATCGTGAAGAGGACAAAGAAAAGCAAAATAATATAAAAGGAAAGAAAAGCATGATTGGATTTTGTTTCTTAATCCCAGTTGGCATGGACTTTTTGACCAGTCTTATTTGGGACTTTCTCTGATGGTGTCATATGTAAACCAATTCAAGGGTTTCTCTTGGGCATGCTTTGCTTGCGTGATATATTGCTGCAAGCGGGCTGTTGATGAGAAAAGCAGCGTAGTCGTCATGCCGTCCTTGTCCAGAAAAAGAGGAAAAAAATCTTGAAGTGCCGTTCCGATCGAGTGCTCAGGTGGACTTCCCTTTGCGGAATTCTATCAATAATTTTAGCATCGAGTTAGTTAAATCTTGTAGTAAGATTTGTGAATTTTTTTGTGAGATTGAGAGATTGTTTTGTTGGGAAATTTGGAGCTAAACATTACGTGATTTATTAGGTGTAATTGTGGCTTGGAAAACGCTAAGGGTGTTTGAATGATTCAAGTGTAATTGCAATCTTCATTGCCTCATTTAATCTATAGTAGAATTCGTTACTGTTTTTTCTATAAATGTAGGTCACTACGACCGGACTATGTGAATCTGATATATAATTTATTTATTTATTTATTTATTTATTTTATTATTCGATCACTTGTTTTCGCTACGACGAAATCAGGAGAATATAGGTCACAGCTCGAAATCCATGTGGGTTTCCTCACCAAATTATAAGAAACAATATTAGAGGTTGCTCATCATTTGTCGACACGGAAGCGCTGACCGGCCGTGTAGGATCTTTAATGAATATTCGGCGGAGTATGCTTAGCTTTGGAATATTGCAATCATCCATGTTCTCTCCGGTAGCAACGCACGCTAAGCTCAGTATCAGAATGACTAGAAGGCTATAATGCGATGAAGACATGTTATGGTTTTTGGTCATTGCTTAGGCTAAAGGATGCATGCGAAGGGAAGGGTTTTCGTGATATAGCAACCCCTGATCCCATTTTGTACTATTATTTTCTATGCGAAATTACATCGGAACAATTCAGCATCTGGATAATGACTATAGGTGACATAGCTCAAAAACCATATGAATTTTATTACAAAATTAGAAGAAAGAATAAAAAGGTGGTAATGATTTGTGTAGTCAATGGTTTCATATTATTTATGTAATACACAACCCTTGACTTTATAAGAGACTAGTACTCAAACCTGTATTTATATATTTAGATTGCCTTAATAACTGATTATGCCGTTAGCTGATTCGTGTTCTTACTTTTGACTAAAAGCCTTTCAAACGCTCAAATGGAATAGGATTGCCGTTAATAACAAGGATGAGGACGGAAAATTGGGATAATTTATTGTTTACAACAAAGTCTTCGGTAGACGATCGAATATTCAGCTTTTATTCCGTAAGGTGCCCAGAGATCACCACTTAATTAATAAGTTAGGAACTATCCGGTTATAAACTGTGAAAATGCATAAATAATATAATCCTAGAGTATAAGACCTGAACACGGTTTGGCAAAACATAGACGTAGAAACAAATCGGAAAAAACCTTCTGAAAATGGGAAAATAGGCATCCCAAGTTATCACTAAGTTTTAATTTTTTTGGCCAATAAGTGCTTATTTAAATTTAAAAAACTTGTGCGACCTTATGCTTGCGCACTGCGGCTGAACTTTTTAATTTCCAGTGGGGTCATAGAAACCTAATATCATTTTTGTACTATGTTGGTTCGCTTTTTGCCGCATCAATTCATAAATGGCATTTCAAATTCCAAGAAAATTATCCAAAAAATCTTAAACCATCAACTCAATCTCTAGTAATCCACAACTAAATCCATAAATTATTTCATATATCACAATGAGTTTCCCAAACCAATTCAAAATCCATTTCATAAACCAGTTTACAACTCAAGCATTCAATATATAAATATCAAGCACCTTTCCAAACCACATTCATAAATCATAAGCTTTTAAAGATTCTTTCATAAAAGCTTTTACAAACCATTTACGAGCAATCATTTAAGTTGAAGTCAAAAGATGATTTCCCTTTTCAAACAACAAAGCAAAAGTAAAGGCTCGATCTTGTTTTATGCAAAAAAAGATGCTATATATTAACTCATAGCATATTTAATCTATAAGTTTTTCAAAACATGAGTTTAAAACACAAAAAAGAAATAATATCACTCACCTGGAAAAAGAAAAGAAAAAAAACCGAAAACCAACCTATAGTGATTACTCGAGCCGACGCACATGCATTCCTATTAATTAATCAAAAAACGACATTAAAAACCAAGTAATACACAGCTCTAACGAACGACTCTACTAAGTCACGTTCAATCGTCAATGTATCAACTCCTAAATGCTACGAAGAAACTCATTTATGGCGTGCGTTTGTCTTTCGCCATTACGCGTATTATCGGTTATGTGTAGCCCGCATGCAAAACTTTGGAATTTCATTCCAAACAAATCATATTTCGAAATCAAGTTTCGTCAAACCCCACCGCTCCACAATGCACTAGACTATTATTTTCACAAAAATCACAACTCCAAAAAATCCTTAATCGAATGTCGTAGTTCAAAATGTATATAATTCCAAATTTGTGTCCTCACTTCCAAAATTACTTCGATTAGAAGAAATATCAGCTTGCATACTTGCCAGGCATTGCGATTTGTAGTTGGTTCAATCAATCGAGGTAGTCGGGTCAACTACGCATGGAAAATTTTCCTTCTCTCTTCTTCCCCTTTTTCTTCTCTTTACGGACCAACGCACTCTCTTCTCCTTTTTCTCTTTTCTGGTTCCATCTGCCGCTTCCCACGCTCACGCACAAATTTGATCAAGGGAGCAAAGAAAATGGGCTGCGCTTTAAGAATATGGGCTGAGCTGACCCATTTATGACATCAACAAATTCATCATATCTAGAGCCACTCTCACGGTCATGGACAAAAGAAGATCTTTGATAAGATCAGAATCCAACCAAGAGTTTCCTTGAACATTTAATTATCCCTATAATAATGATAATAATATTAAATCCATCTACATCTTCCAATCGGGTTCGGTTTCGAGCATGGATTCAAATCCCAGACATAAATTTAACAATTGATATTGGAATTAAGTGCACATTCTTCTTCATTTAATGATGGAAAAAGTCCACCTAAATAGGTGAAGTTTAGGCCGAATCATTTAGCCATGAAGATAGATGACACTGAAACGTGCTATCGATCTGAAAGTTTAAATGCAAGAGATGGAGATCGAAAACGTTCGATAATTTTTCCTTTAGCATGAGGTATAATGTAAATAAATTTGCCAGGAGGTAATGCCATTGAGAGGGGAAACAGTACTAAGCCTAAGCTCTCGTGTTGAACGTGGGTCCAGAAATCAATGCGACGAAATATGGAAGTCGAAAGCTTGCTGTCAACGATATAACTTTAATATGAAGTTGGGTGAAGTGTTGCTTTCCTTGATTAAGAGCTCGTTCTAGCTCGTTCTAATGGAGCAAAGAAATACAAGGATAACTTTATTGGGAAATACATAGGCCTTATTCTTTTGTTCTCATCTATTATTAAAATGACCTTCCCAAATCACTTCATCATCTATATTTATGGTAATAATAGTTCTTCATATTAGGGGGATCGATTCCCGGTAGAGGTGAGCGGTTTCAAGTCGCTTACAGGTTCTATATGGAACCTGAAACCTACCCTCAGATATAGGTTCCTCACTTTTTGAAACCTGAAATCTACCCGTCACAAGTTTCGGGCCAATTTGAGTCTTATAGATTCTTTTTTTTTTTTTTAGTTAGAAAAATGAAAAATGAACGCAACAATAAAAATGAAAACTTTCATTAACTTAGTTAGAAAAAAAAAAAAAAAACCCAAGAGCTATTGCACCAATTCATTTTTATTAGGATCGACCCAATTGCGTATTGACATCATCACAAATCTTTTGACATATCTGTTCTTTGTTTTTTTTTTCCCGCTTGTAAATCCAATCCAAAGCTATAGTTCTCATCCTCAAAAAATGAAGAAACTCAGTATATGAATATACAACCCTACCAACCAAAGAGATAACAATAAAAAACAAGGAACTTCCAAAGCGTTATTGGTTTATTGAGTACTAAACAAACTTGTCATTCACCAAAGAGACTAGTGCACAATGCCACACCCAAATACTAGTGTAGCACTTGACCCTATCAAAGACACAACAGCTTATTTGTGTGAGAAATGTTCATAAATACATGCTTTTCACTCACTCATCACTCTTGACCTCTGGGCTGCGCACTAAATAATAAACAACTAAGAACAAGAGTCTTTGCTCAGAAGAAGAAACAGGAAGACCTCATGAGCAAAATTACATCAAAAAGGAAAAAAAAAAAAGAAGAAGACCCCAGGAGCAACATAAGTAGTGTTCGGATCACCACGAGCAAACTCAAGGAAAGAGCATACCCCACTACGAGGCCGCTCGTGGTGACGTATGGCTTCTGGGTTTCAAATCGAATAAAAAACATTGTTATTGCCAAACACAGCTCCTAATCGAGCATCAAATCTAGAATATGCGGGATCTTTACTCAATTCAAGTGGTTATGAGAGAGTATATGGCAAGCAAGGATAGGACTTCTGGTCATACGCGCTTATAAAGGATTTCAATTTGGGGACTTTCAACAAATATCTGATGCACGGGTGCTCAAGAAAGCAATCGGGGTGGGTTCGCAATCAAGTGGGAAATGACTTGCATTATCAAATTTGGAATGCGAAATCGGTGAGATAGAGCCGTGATCTACTCGCCGGAGACAGCTAGATTTAAAATTCAATAGCAAGAACGAAATCAAAGAACCACCCTGAACGAGAGATTGAGGAAGCGAGAACCTAGCAGGAAGTGGAGAGACCTTGGAGGATCCCTGGACCTCCCTCGCTCGCTTCCTATTACGGCCATTGCAAGCTAATTTCAAGGGAAAATCTCTTCGGTCAGTCTTTCCGTCCTCAAAGTGTAGTGTTCGAAGGAAGCTCGAGTGTAAGGATGAGAGAACACTACTTGAGTAATTGAGTTGGCCCCTCATGCTTGTAACCCTAGAATAGAAAGAGATTTAAATTTTTAGGTTCTCGATTCCGATCCCTTTACCAGTTCCCAATCTCGGTTTCGATTCAATTTAATTTTTAGGTTCTCAGCTCTCATTCCCTTACCAGTTCCCAATCCCAGTTTCGGCTCTCATGGGAACCGGGTGTTGTAATTTAGTAGCATACTTGCCTAGGTTATTCTATATCTCGGTTCCACATTTCTAAGAACCGAGCAATCGAACTCAAAACTGTAGATTCCTAGAAATGTGGAACCAAGAACCGACCCCTTTAACCTTATAACATGGAACCAAACCAAGTCCAATTCTCCGGTTCCCAGTTCTATTCAAGAATAGTGCTCACCTCTTATTCCTTCCCGAGTGAGTTCTACTCGAAAATCGTACTCACCCCTAATTCCTTCTTGAGATCCAGTTCCCACCTCTACACCCCTAATTCCTAATTCCTTCTTGAGATCCAGTTCCCACCCCTACACCCCTAATTCCTTCTCCCCTAATTCCTTCCCGAGATCCAATTCCCACCCCCACACCCCTAATTCCTTCTCGATCCGATTCCCACCCCAAAATCAAGACCGATTGAAGAGGCTAATTCCCAATTTCCAAATTGACCGATTTGATTCCCGGTCGGTCCAAACTAACCCAAGAACCGCTCGCATGATTAAACTATGCAGCTGCTCCAAAGATTGAATCTCTTTAGCATCTATATTCATTAAACCCATGTCTAGAGCTCGCTGTTTGAGTTTAGCCTGAAGACTTACGTATACACACTCAAAAAAGTTGCCAAGCTTGCTTTTATAAGCAAACTCTCTCACGTTCTCTACTATTTGTTCAATGTGGGGCTCTTGGAGGGGCTTCGGGGACTGAGTGTGACACAGCCATAGAGAAGTTAGTCCCACATCAACTCGAAGGAGAGGCAAACAAGCATATTGCGTTGGCCGTAATTGTGCGATGCTTGACTAACAATAGCAATGAGAGATGCCGTAATTCGAGGCTTAGCTCGAATGATGTAGTGAAATGTTTTTGAGTTTCAAATAATAATTTCACGATTGGTCTAATCCGGGTGGTCGGTGCTCATTCAGTAGGATTGGGAACACGATTGTGTGTGTGAGAATGGTGTGTGTGAGAACCCAATCGAACCCCGTCCGGGGCGGTTCTCTCTGCTCACCCTTACTTATCTACATAATATTTGTCTATCCATTTTTTTATAATCTCAACTTTGGTCTTTCATCACATGACATGACCAACCAACTTTGGTCCTTCATCACGTGACATGACCAACCAATGTGGATCCGTTTGCTTCTCTCCAAGTATATCCAAACAATGGGCAGATGCAAAGCATGTACTCACTAATTTAAAGAATTCAAACAATGGGCAAATGCAAAGCATGTACTCATTGATTTAAAGAATCCAAGTATATCCAAACAATGAGCAGATGCAATGCATGTACTCACTTATTTAAAGAATTCAAACAATGGGCAGATGCAAAGCATGTACTCACCAATTTAAAGAATTCAAAATCCATCGAAACTCTATTTTTAACATGGATCAACATTGTTCTTCTCTTGTGTGATTCATGGGTATGTGAGATAAGCCACAAGCAACAAATCAATTGCCTAGTTATGTACCTTTTTTTTTTTTTTTAAAGACAACGACAATACTCTCTAAATTGTTTTTCAAGACCTTAAATTTGAAGAAGAGATCAAATTGTTGAGCATGATTAAGTAACATAAATCATGCATAGTATGTAGTGACTAGGGGTGAGCAGTTCCAGGTTCCGGTTCAGTTCCGTTTGGAACCTGAAACCTACCCATGGGAACCGAGAACCTGGAACCTACCCTGTCACAGGTTCCAAGGTCGGTTCCAAGTTCCAATAGGTTTTTTTTTTTTTTTTGTTATTTTCAGATTTGAACTATAACGTACATGCACGTTACCAAAAAAAAATATAACGTATGCGCACGTTACCAAAAAAAAACTATAACATGCACGCACATTACAAAAAAAAATATATATATATATAACGTATGCGACATTACCAAAAAAAAACTATAATGTACGCGCGTATACTACATGGTAACTTCCCATTGACATTTGATACATTAACTTCGCACTGCACAACAATAATAGAATATAATTAGAAATTTCAAAACAAATAGTAAACTAGAAAGTAGAAATAAAACACCACTAGAACAAGAATGTCTAGAGGTACAAGTTTTGAAAACAATTTCGATTAAACCCTTAAATGAACTCAGAAAATTCTGAAATTTGGACATGTTGTATTTAAGACCTAGAGGTACAAGTTTCATGAAGAAATCGTAGTCCAATTCGTTCTGGATTAAAAGATAAAATCGATTTATTTTTCCTATTCTCTACTTGCACAGTTTTTGAAACATTTTTGGTTAAATAGGCAAATGAACTACACAAATTACGAAATTTAAATATGTTGTAGGGAAGACATGAAGAGAGATATTTCATACAGAACAAATTTCCAAAAGAACCTCATACAAAATGATATAGTCCACGCATTGCAACTTACAAGATCCGAACACATCAGATTGCACAGTTTTAGAAACATTTCCGATTAAATATCCCAATGACCTTCAAAAATTATGAAATTCGACTATGTGATAGCCAAGACCATAAGGTAGATACTTCATGAAAACATTGAAGTCAAATTCGTCCTAGATAATTAAATATGGACGGTTAAAATCCCTGTTCGGAGTACCGTAATTCCAGATCTAACCATCTCCAAAGGACCACGAACTACCTATTCTTGTTTTTTTTCTCTTAATTTTTGATATGTTGTACCTCAGGATTTCCTTTACAACTTTTATTAAGAAACTGAAGTGAAATTTCGACAAAAAGGTTGCCTTACAGTCCATGCATTCATCAAGGGTCGGTCCCAAAATCTCCAGATCCAGTCTTTCCAAAGAATAACGATTTCACCCACTTATACTTGTTTGTTTTGTCCCAAATTTGAGTATGTTATACTCCAAGAAGTCCTTTACAACTTTCATTTAGAGACCGAAGCCAAAATTCAACTAGAACATCACATACAAGTCACTAGAACATCCAAGGTCGAGCTTTTTCTACCCTAAGTAACCGGTTCTGGTTCCGGGACCGGTTCCGGTTCCCAAAAAAAAGGAACCGGAACCGGAACCGGTCCCCCTTGGAACCGAGAACCGAACCGGACCCTCCTCCGGTTTGGTTCCGGTTCCCGGGTAACCCGGGAACCGCGCTTAGCCCTAGTAGGTTACCCGGGAACCGCGCTCAGCCCTAGTAGTGATCCAATGCGGGCGACGTAGAAGAAACATAAAGGATGACGATGGTAAGTTTGCTTCAAATTTCATGCATAGAAACCAGTCTAATTTACTAATCAAAATAAGAGCCAAACATATATTTCCTAAGAATCACTTCAAATCATACATGACCAATGTAGTATGTAGTGACCCAATGCGGGCGAGGTGTGACTCCATATGTAAAGTTGCATATATCAGTGAAGTTGCTCCATATGAAAGGGTGTGGCTGGAACATAGAATTGTTTATGATGCCTATGGGCATTTTGCTGCACCTTTACAAGCAAATCCCCCTTTTTCATTTTGCAAACCCGCGTAAGTAATCTAAACCCATCGAGGCTTCTCTAATGCCTAAAGAATGATGGTGTAGAGTATTGTACTTGCCACTTCCAAGCTAAAATAGTTTTTTTTTTTGTCGAAAAAGGTATTTTATTTATATCATAAGATAGAAACACCAAAACCCACTGCTGGGACATCAACACATAACAGAGCCCAAAGGCTTGGAGGAGGAGAGGCCCACCAGTTTGGAGGAATGGTCTTCATTCGCTGTTGTCGCGCGGCCCAATCCGCCACAGCATTAGCTGATCATGGGTAGCAAACCAGGCCCACTAGCGGCATTTGCTGTAGAAGAACTCTACATTCGAACAACGCCCCACGTGCTTGCTAGTCCATCTGCTCTTCACGCTTCAAGTGGTTGACCAAAACTTGGTTGTCATACTCCACAACTGCTTCCCCAATTTCTTTTTCCTTCAAGTACTTTAGGGCTTCGAGAACCCCTAGGGTTTCCACTTGCAAAACCGTCTCCACTTGGACTGTCTTTGTGAATCCGTCTAAGAGGCTGCCGGAGGAGTCTTGGACAACGCAAGACACGGCTCCCTTCGTCGATCCCTCACATAGCGACCCATCTACGTTCAGTTTGAGAGAGCCAATTTTCAGAGCTTGCCAGGTAAGCAAGTTCTTCTGTTCTTCGATATTTGTGGCTGGTGAATACCCAAATCCCCATTTTTGGTAGCCAGCTTGCTGAAATTTGCTAGATCTATGACTTTGCAGACCTCTGGTTTTGTACATCAAAAGACATAATTGTTGCGCTCCTTCCATACTTGCCAAAGAAGATTTCTGATCCTCTCCAGAGAAGGGAGGTGCGAATTTCCCCTTATAAATTGTACTAGCCATTCATCCGTTCGTTTAACCTCCCGTGCGTCTACTCACAGGTTGATTTCCGGGTGGTTCCATACCCTTGCAACCCATGGACAAAGGAGAAGGGTGTGTTCGACCGTTTCCACCTCGGCTCGGCAAAGATCACATACCGAATCAATTAAGATCTTTCTTTTCCATAGGTTCTCCTTGGTTGGTATAGCGTTTTGACAAGCATTCCAGGCAAAGATCTTCACTTTAGGGCTGGTGCACATATGCCATATTGCATTCCATAGTTCTGTTGGTGTTTGATATGAGGAAGAAGGGTGATCTGTTGCTCTACTTGCTGTTGTACTGTCTCTTAGCAAGTTATAGGCATTTTTTACAGTAAATGACCCATTTTTTGTGCTCGACCATATTAATTCATTGCTGGTAAAATGACCATTCATTGTATCGCAAGGATTTCCTGAGTAGTCAGCTCATCAAATAGGTTATTTATCAGCGGTTCATTCCACTGTTGTGTCTCATATAGCATCAACTCCGAAACTTTTTGGGGATCATTTCTATTTGCGAGCCTTCCTATTAATCCTCTTTTCAGCCATTTATCTATTATGATATTGACAGTTTCTCCATTTCCTATCGACCATTTGACTGAATCCGCAATAGCCTCCCTTCCAATAAGCAAACTTTTTCATCCCCATGAAGGATTAAAACCTTTATCAGCATGCTAGAAGTCTGAGCGACAAAAATAGAGCCCTTTCAATAATTTACTCCATAGTGCATCCAAATTTTTAACCATCCTTCAAGCTTGTTTACCCAATAAGGCTTTATTAACAGTAAGCAAGTCTCTAAATCCCATTCCTCCCCTATCTTTCCTCATCTTCATGATTTCCCATCTTTTCCAATGCAGACCAGCCTTTGATTCACTGGTTTTCCACCAAAAATTAGTTGTTTTTTTTCTCGATAGCCTTGCAAATTGACACTTGAATTTTAAAAAATGACGTGGCATATTATGGAACTACCTACACCACTGATTTCAAGAGTATTTCCTTTCCTGCTTTTGATATAAGTTGTTCCTTCCAACCCTCCAATTTCATATTGACCATGTTTAAAATCCACCCAAACATTTGCCTCTTCGATGCTCCCCAATCAGAGGGAATTCCCAGATAGTTACATGATCGCTCTAGTTCTGGTATCCTTAATTCTCTCTTCATATTATCCCTTAATAAAGATGGACAATCTTTACTAAAGAAAATACCATACTTGTTTAGGTTGACAGCTTGTCCTGATGCATAACAATACTGATTAATAACAGCTGCAATGTTTTGGCATTCCTGTAAAAAACCATCCAAAAAAAAAAAATTGAATCATTTGCAAATAATAAATGAGTTAAAGTAGGGTAGAATCTGTTCAACTTAATTCCTTTGATATTCCCATATTGTAAAGCTTTATCTATCAAAGATGACAAATTGTTTGCCACCAAAATAAACAGATAGGGTGATAACGGATCTCCTTGTCTAATGCCTCTGGTGGAAGCGAAAAAAGGGAGGGGTTCCCCATTAAACTTGATCCTGAAAGTGACTGTAGTGACACATTGCATAATCTAGTGAACCCATTTAGCACAGAACCCCATTTCCAGCAAGCAACCTTCTAAGAAGTCCCATTCAATTCTGTCATATGCTTTCTACATGTCAAGTTTCAGCACTACTTGGAAGTGTTTTTTCCTTTTTCTCGTTCTCAATTGATGCAACACCTCTTGTACAATATAAATATTATCTTGAATCTGTCTTCCACTGACAAAGGCACTTTGCTCTTCTGAAATCATCATAGACAACCATCTTTTCAATTTGTTTGCCAAAATTTTTGATATTATTTTGTATACAAAATCGCAAAGGCTAATAGGGCAATATTGATCAAGTCTTTCCAGGTGGGGGATCTTTGGTGTCAATGTAATATGTGTTTTGTTAATGACTGGTTCCAGCACTCCCGAAAGAAAATAACCTCGAACTTCCTCCAACACATCAGAATTTATTATATCCCAGTGATGCTGATAAAAAATTCCATTTAACCCGTCTAGACCAAGAGCTTTCTGAGCTCTAAGTTGAAACACAGCAGCATGAATTTCTTCCATAGTTACTTCCGCCACTAAATATTCATTTATATAATTTCCGATTAGTTTAGGACATTGATCCAGTACTGGTTGGTAGTTGCAAGGCCCAACCGAAGTATATAGTTCCTTGAAAAAAGACATAGTGAGGTGTTGAAGTTGCTGTTTTCCCCTGATCCACTGCTCTTATGCATTTTTCAGCATAATAATTCTATTTTTTTTGTCTCATTTGGAACGTTGCTGCATGGAAATATTTCATATTTTTTTATCTCCCCAATGAAGCCAATTGACTCGAGATCTCAAACCCCAAAACATTTCCTCTTTGCGCCATAAGGTTTCCAGCTCTTCTTTTATAATCTTAATCATGTTTGGTTCTTGAGAAAAGCTATGGCTGTTAGTTAAGGATTGAAGCTCCTTCTTTAGGGCTGTAATACGGATATTGATATTGGGAAATTTCCTTTTACTCAATTCTCTTAATGCTCGGCTGGTGGTATGTAATTTATCTCTCAATCCTCCTTGGAGACAAGGTTGAGATTGCCATGCATGTTTAACTATATCCCTACATTCACCATCTTCAACCTAAAAAGCCTCAAAATGAAAATCTTTTCTTTTTTTAATAGATTCAGCACTACTTACCAATAGGAGCGGACTATGATCGGACCCAACGGCTGGTAGAGCAAAGGCTTCAGCTTCCGGGAACATGAGCCGCCAATCCATCGAGCAAAACACTTTATCCAGTTTCTCCTTAACCAAATCAGCCCATTCTCTGTTATTAGACCAGGTAAAGGCACACCCTTTACAATCTATTTCCATTAACGAGCAATCATGGATACAGTTTTGAAATGCCTACATTCTATAACTCTCTGCCATCCTTCTTCCCATCTTCTCCCAATAATAAAGTGCTTCATTGAAATCCCCCACACACACCTATGGGAGTGTATTAGAAAGACCTATCTGTCTCAGTTTCTCCCATAACTGTAATCTTTCCCCATATATGTTTGGAGCTTGCACACAATTTATCCACATTTTAATCTGACTCTCATGATCAACACATATCAAATGAATCATTTCTTGAGAGCTAAATTCCACCTCCACAGCCATTTCCTCATTCCATAACACCGCCATCCCCTCTGCAATTCCTTTCGGGTTCTCCACAAAACTATTTTTAAACTTCAGCTGTCTTCTAAGACGAGTTATCACATCTTCTTTGTTTTTTGTTTCCATTAACAAAATTAAATTGGGCATTTCCTGAGCCACAATGGCTCTCAAATTCTGGACTGTTAGTGGTGTGCCCAATCCTTGACAGTTCCAACAGATAGCCCTCATTTGTAAACCGGCGGCTTATTTGGGCTAGCCACCAAAGCCCTTCCCATAGTTTCTTCTGAAAGACTTATAGGAGTGTCCTGCAAATTAGCTTCATCAAAACTTGCCAACTCTAAAGCTCTTCAACTTCTTTGTTGGTGAGCTTTTTACAATTCTGCTTTCCTTCTTTAATCCTGTTTTTTTTTTTGTCTAGGAAGAGGATATTACAGCCGGCTGAAACTGTTGTTCTGGTTCGTCTATATTCATGATGCCTTTTCCTTTCTCCTGTTGCTGTTCCACTTGGTGTTCAGGTAACGTTATATCCATATGTGCCCTGTTTAGAGATTGTGTTGGTTCTGTAGATCTTGCTTTTGTTTGCACATCGGAGAAAATAACTATTTGAGTATCGTGAGAGGAGAGGTCGCTGTCTTCTTGTAGTTTCTCCTCTTCAGCCACATTTTCATCATAAAAAATCTGTCAAAACGGGCTATTCTCCTTGGCCTCTGCTCTTAGCCAATGCCCAAACCTATTTGTCTTTCTATCTTCAATTTTGGTCACATCATAAGGAATTTCTTCACAACCTGTTGTAAAGTGCCAAACTCTTCCACATGAGTAGCAAAATCTAGGTAGCCTCTCATACTTAAAATCCAACCAAACTTTCTCCTTTCCCAAATTATATAAAGTAGGCCTTAAAGGTTTGTCCAGGTCCAGTTCTACTCTTTCTCTTCCCACCTTTTGAAATGCCACTCCTTTTTTCTCCACTTTTGATTCCTTTACACAGCCTATTATTTGGGCAATATGTGACACAATCTCCTCACTGCACCATTTGATTGGTAGACCATGAACTTGAACCCAAAATTCACAGCTTGTGAACTTATAACATTGCGCAGGTTTGTTAGGCCCCATGGTTTAAGTATTAGTAGATTACTTGCGAAAGACCATGGGCTATTTACTAATACTCTTCTTTTGTCCATTTTAGACTCGAAGGTAAAAGACAAGATATTTGATTCGTGCTGCGCAAAACTCACAGAATCTACCTTCCAAGCTTGCTTCATAGTGGTAAGAAATGCCTGATAATTGATATTTCATCCCGAGTACAATTTACCGAACAAAGTACGTTTACATTCATCTAGCATCTCTTCTTAAATTACTCTCTCTCGAGGTGGGGCATCCACCTCTGTTCGCAGATTCCTAAGCGTCTTGCATAATAAGGTTAGACGGCTATCTTTTCCCTTGGGTTCCTCCATTTAATCTCCCCAAGAAGCAACTATTACTAAAACAACAGGAGACTAGAGATTAGAACCAGAACTCACCGCCTTTCACCTGCTTTCCTTCGAAGAAATCCAACCGAATAAATCCATCTAGACGTGTATAAAAACAGAACGGCCCCTTTCAAAGGATGCGCAACATCAACCCAGAAGAAGTCCCTCAGAGAAAAACTATATTTAACATAGCCGACCTTTTGAATCTCGCGCTGCGTGAAGACATCAAACGGAAGATCACCCTTTCCTTCCACATCATCAGCGATCCAAGGAAAGAGAGGGGAAGAGCAAACCGAAAGCTACACACTAGGTCTTGGGTTTTGGGTATTCGAACACAAGCAAGACAAAACTAGGGTTTGGGGGATGGTACCATAGGAGGTAGGGGAAAGCTCTCGACGAGAGAGGTTGCATCATTCTAATTTTTAAGCTAAAATAGTTTGAGATGCATTAGTGGTGGGGTTGATGTAGTATGCGGAGTTCGCATTAGAGGCGATAACGCCTACAAATGTTTTGCCAAGAATGCCATTTTCGGGAGTACATGCTCCATCAATGCTGTTGCATATCTCTGTCACTAGATATCTTGGCAGATAATTAAATTGCGCTGCTCTCGCATACAAATTTATCAAGTAGTGCTTCAACTCATTTTCACTCTCTAGAAGCCTAACACATTTACACATAAAAAGAGTAGTAGTTAGTTTATGATTGATTGAGTATCCCTACTAAATTAACATTCACACACGTTCTTAAAGAGTCAATTCATCCTTAAAGATCATGAAACTCCACATCTAATGGGAGAGTGAGTGTGGATTAGGCTCCTGATCTCCAATGGTAAATTGAGTCAATTCATCTCCCTTAAATTGAGAAATTGGGTGGCAATACTCTATAGCATTTCACTCATTCTAAGAATCAAGCCACATAATAGATAAAACATTACAATACATATTGTTGATAGCTAAATTTTGCCCTTTTTTTTTTTTTATTTATGACTTAATCGCATAAAAACTTGGGGATTAGTCTCTATGAAAAAAAAAGTAAAGTAAATAATTTTCGTGGAAATGTATTGCACGTAGACATACGAAAATTTGCATTACTAGTGTTAATTATTAAAAATATTTTTTAAAAAAATTGATTTCGAAAAAAAATCTCATTTTTTTAAAACTATTATTATTAATTAAAATATTGAATAGGGCTGGGCCAGGGCTAGGCTTGCGTGGCTTTCCTTCTTTTTCCCTTTCCTTCCCCCTCCCCGGGCGAGGCAGGCCCACTCTTCCCTAGCCCGGCCCGCTCATCTCTTCCTTTTTCCTCCTCCTTCGTCGGTTTGGTTGCAGGCATAGCGACAAATAGATGGCGGACGTCGTGCGAGTGAAGGACAACGAGGAATGTCGTGCGCGCGACACTCGGCAAGGACGATGGCATGGTGGCAACACAGCTGGCATCGCGGCTTGAAGGGGAGAAAGGGAGAAATAGGAGAGATGGGTAGAAGAGGGAGAGAGACCGACCGAGAGGGAGGGGAACGGGGAAGGATCGAGGGCAGGAGAAACTGAGAGAACGACGGAGGGCGAGAAGGATTTCTCTGGGTGCTTGGCCACGCTAGGGCCCTGTCTGACGACTTCGAGTTTGTAGCTCTGTTTCCCCGCACCAAACCTCCGATGAGTTTCTTTTTGGTTCAAGCCGCTTTTCCTGAGGGTCTCGGCTCAAAGACTGTTGAATTATGTCTCAAGTTCGAATCCATTATACGATACCCGATACGTGCAAAACATTTTCATACCGAAACGAGAAAGAATGTGTGCGGAGCATTTGATGAAAAAAAAAATTGGCGCAGAGGATAGGAGTCGAAGGGATCCCGCCCATGATATGCGCTTCGCGTTGGAAATGAAGAGGGACAATCCATGGGATTCTTCTTTGTCAGCGTGAAATGAGGCCGAAGGGTTGATCGTCCAATTCTTCTACGTCATTAAATGCATGCACATGCATGCTCGTAGAAGAATCGGTTGGTCAGCATTTGTAGGCCCCAAATTCCCTCTTTCACGATTTCTCTTTTGTGGGTTTCCTTGTTTTTTATTGATAAAGAAAGAGGAATGGCAGAATAAAGAAAGAGAGAAGGCAGAAGTTCTACGTGTGTCGATGCATGCGGTCATCCCTCACACGCTCTCATTAAATGCATGGAGGCACATGCTTTGAAGATCGGCACCGTTCTGACAATTGTGGAAAACAAGTTTTTTTCTTCCCTTCAACCGATAAAAGGAGCGAGAGAGCTTCGGAGGACAAAAGCAAGCTACGAAAGAAAAGAGCTTCCAAAGTGAGCGAGAGAAAAGAGCACGAGAGAGAGAGTGCGAGGCTTAAGCTCAAAGAGGTTTTGTGCGGAAGTTGAGTCCATTGAGTGTTGAGTTGTTAAACACCGTGGGTATCGGGTATAAAGTAGGGCTGGGAAACACTTGAGTGTATGTGTGTGATTGTAGTCCTGTAATTCTCCGATTTATAGTGGATTGATTTGCTGGCTCTCCCCGTGGACGTAGGTTCCAACATTCGGACCGAACCACGTAAATTTCTGGTGTCCTTTACTTTTATCGTTCCTCGTTTTATTTCGATCGATTTCTATAGCTCCCGACATAATTGCAAAATTACGATCCGCTTCCGCTGCGACGCCAAAGAACAACAATTGGTATCAGAGCTAGGACGTTGCAATTATGTCTGGAGCAAAAGTAGAAATTGAGAAATTTAACGGGAGGAACAACTTCGGGTTGTGGAGCGTCAAGATGAAGGCGCTATTAACAACTCAAGGATTAGCCAAGGCATTGGAGGGCAAGGCTCAGTTGCTCGAAACAATGCGAGATGCTGAGAAGGACGAGCTAATGGAGAAGGCCATGAGTATCATCCTATTGAACTTATCGGATGAAGTGCTAATAGAGGTGGCCGAGGAGGAGGATGCCGCAGCGTTATGGGCTAAACTTCAGGCCCTCTATGTAAAGAAGGGTTTAAACAATCGCTTATATATGCTGAAGAGAATGTTCCGAGTTCCGATATACCGAAGGTACGTCCATTAGATCCCACCTAGATGAGTTTAATAAACTCATGATGGACTTGAAGAATGTTGGCAAGATTCTAGATGATGAAGAACAAGGCATGATGTTGTTGGCGTCTCTACCGGAGTCATGGGAGCACTTTACTGACTCCTTGTTACAGGGGCGTACTACGATTACCTCAGAGGAGGTAAAGTATGCCCTGTTTTCAAAGGAGTGGCAGAGAAGGTTGTGTGATGACAGTCTAGCGCAAGATGTAGCGCGTGGACCGGTGATTCGAGGTAGAGACCAACATCGGAGGCCCAAGAATGAAGCCAAAGCAAAAGCAGGTCGAAGTCGCGACATAGAAAATCAAAAGGTCGCGTGAAGTGCTTCGAATGTCACGAGGAGGGGCACATAAGGAGAAATTGTCCAAAGCTAAGAAATAAAGGCGTTTGGCAAAATGCCACAAGCAGTGTGGCGAATGTTGCCGAGGAGAGTACCAGTGATGCCGAAGCTGTCCTATGTGTATCTACGAGTTTGTCAGGAGACGAATGGGTGCTAGATTCTGGATGTTCCTATCATATGACTCCTCACAAGAACTGGTTCACTACCTACCAGCTGCAGATGGTGGTAGAGTTCTTTGGGGAATAATGCAGCCTGCGAGGTTGTAGGGATAGGAACAGTTCGGATCCGAATGCATGATGGCGTAGAACGGACGTTGACAGACGTAAGGCACGTACCGAAGCTCAAGAAGAGCCTTATTTCTTTGGGAACACTCGATGACCTTGGGGCAAATACACAGCTGAAGGTGGAGTGCTGAAGATTTCTCGAGGTGCCCTGACAGTGATGAAAGGGAAGAAGGCGAATTCTCTCTATCATTTACTGGGAGAAACCGTGACCGGAGTTGCTGCAGTTTCATCAGGTGAGTCAAACTCAAATTTGACTCAGTTATGGCATATGCGATTGGGACACATGAGTGAGGCAGGGTATGACAATGCTGAGTGAGAAGGGGGGTTGCTGAAAGGTCGAAGACAGAAAGCTAGACCTATGTGAGCACCGCATCTTCGGGAAGCAACGCGTGTTAAATTTGGTACAGCTCTACATTCGACCAAGCAACCGCAGAGAATACATTCATTCGATGTTTGGGGACCGTCTCCAGTTCCATCAAAAGGAGGTGCCAGATATATGCTGACATTCATTGACGATTACTCAAGGAAGGTATGGGTGTACTTCCTGAAGCACAAATCCGAGGTATTTGATCGGTTCAAGAATTTTAAGGCATTGATTGAGAAGCAGTCAAGTAAACAAATCAAGTGTCTGAGAACTGATAATGGCATGGAGTTCTGTGGTAAGGACTTTACCGAGTTCTGCCAAAAGGAAGGGATTGTGAGACACCGCACAGTTCTCGGGACACCACAGCAGAATGGCGTAGCAGAACGGAAGAACAGAACTCTACTCGAGCGAGCTCGGTGCATGCTTTCGCATGCAAGATTGGGCAAGGAATTTTGGGCCGAAGCAATAAATATGGCGTGTTACTTGGTTAATCGATCTCCATCTTCTGCTATCGAGTGGAAGACTCCTGAAGAAGTATGGTCGGGGAAACCTGTTGATTACTCCGGATTACGAATATTCGGATGTCCTACGTATGCTCATGCGAGAGATGGTAAGCTTGAGCCGAGGGTGAAGAAGTGCATATTTCTGGGTTATGCATAAGGGGTGAAAGGCTACCGGTTGTGGTGCACCGATCCCGCATCACCCGGTTTTATAATCGCCGGCGACGTGATCTTCGACGAGACCGCAATGCTTCAAAAGAGGAATCTTGAGACTCAACCAGCAGAGCAAACGGATCATGGTGTTAGAAGTGAGGTGGAGATTCAGGCGGAGTCTCCAAAGACCTCAGAGGTAACACAGGAAGAGATTGCGGATGAGGCCACAATTCCTGAAGACGGTGATACTGAACAATCAGCAGAACCACAACACAACATAGCCACGAGCAGACAAAGAAGGCAAATTAAACCACCGGTACGTTATGGTTATTCTGATATTGCCTATGCATTAACTGTAGGTGATGAGGTGGAGATGGATGAGCCTTCATCCTACTCTGAGGCGATGGCTAGTGCTGAGTCATCACAAGTGGCTAGAGGCTATGAGTGAAGAAATAGAATCACTCTATCGGAATCGACATGGGAGTTGGTCAAAGTACCCAAAAGTCAGAAAATTGTCGGATGCAAATGGGTCTACAACCGAAAGAGGGCATTCCCGGTGTAGAGGCAGCCAGGTTCAAGGCGAGACTTGTTGCGAGGGGGTATACTCAACGAGAGGGCATCGACTACAATGAAGTGTTCTCTCCTGTGGTAAGGCATACCTCTATTCGTATATTACTTGCCTTAGTTGCTGCACATGATCTTGAGCTGGAGCAACTAGATGTGAAAATGGCATTTCTTCATGGTGAATTGGAGGAACAAATTTACATGAAGCAGCCTGAGGGATTTGCTATTCCAGGTAAGGAAGACCATGTTTGCTTCTGAAGAAATCCTTGTATGGATTGAAACAATCTCCTAGACAATGGTATAAGCGTTTTGATGCTTTCATGACTAGTCAAGATTATTCGAAAAGTCAGTTTGATAGTTGTGTTTATTTTAGGAGATTGGAGGATGGGTCTTTGATTTATTTGCTATTATATGTTGACGATATGTTAATAGCAGCTAAACATATGTCTGATATTGATGTGTTGAAGCGGCAGTTGAGTGCTGAGTTTGAAATGAAAGAATTAGGTGCTGCTAAGAAAATATTGGGTATGGAAATTTTGCGTGACAAAGCTGCAGGAACGTTGTGTTTGTCTCAAAAGAAATACATTGAGAAGATCGTGGCACGTTTCAATATACAGTCAGCAAAATCTGTAAGTACCCCTTTAGCCGCACATTTTAAACTTTCTGAAAAGTTATCACCGCAAACTGAGGAGGAAGAGGAACATATGTCCCGCGTTCCTTATTCTAGTGCAGTTGGTAGTATTATGTATGCCATGGTATGTACTAGACCTGACATTTCACAGGCCGTAAGTGTTGTCAACCGTTACATGAAGCACCCAGGTAAGACACATTGGGAAGCCGTGAAATGGATCCTCAGATATCTAAAGGGGACAGCAGACGTTGGCATTATGTATCGGAGGAACATCAATGGCAATGAGACCACAGGGTACGTGGATTCAGATCACGCCGGTAACTTGGATGATCGCAGATCGCTAGCAGGGTACGTGTTTACGCTAGCAGGTGGTGCAATAAGTTGGAAAGCGTCTTTACAAGATGATGTTGCATTGTCTTCGACTGAGGCGGAGTACATGGCACTAACCTTTGTTGCAAAGGAGTCAATATGACTAAGGGGTTTGCTCTCGGACCTTGGACTAGAGCAGAAAAGTGTCACCATACACTGTGACAATCAAGGTGCGATATATTTGGCTTACAATCCAATATATCACGAGCGAACAAAACATATCGACATCAAGTACCATTTCATCCGAGATGTCATAGCGAAAGGTAAAATTGTTGTCAAGAAAATAGCAACATCGGAGAACCCAGCAGATATGATGACGAAGCATGTTCCTTCAGCAAAGCTCGAGCTCTGTATGAGCTCGATTGGCGTCTGTAGAGTATGAGCGCCCATCGGGGCGTTGGGAGAGCCGAGCATGAAAAATAATCACTATAACTTGGCTTCAAACGTTGAGCCAAGGTGGAGAATTGTTGAATTATGTCTCAAGTTCGAATCCATTATACGATACCCGATACGTGCAAAACATTTTCATGCCGAAACGAGAAAGAATGTGCAGAGCATTTGATGAAACTTAATTGGCGCAGAGGATAGGAGTCGAAGGGATCCCGCCTGTGATATGCGCTTCGCGTTGGAAATGAAGAGGGACAATCCATGGGATTCTTCTTTGTCAGCGTGAAATGAGGCCGAAGGGTTGATCGTCCAATTCTTCTACGTCATTAAATGCATGCACATGCATGCTCGTAGAAGAATCGGTTGGTCAGCATTTGTAGGCCCCGAATTCCCTCTTTCACGATTTCTCTTTTGTGGGTTTCCTTGTTTTTTATTGATAAAGAAAGAGGAATGGCAGAATAAAGAAAGAGAGAAGGCAGAAGTTCTACGTGTGTCGATGCATGCGGTCATCCCTCACACGCTCTCATTAAATGCATGGAGGCACATGCTTTGAAGATCGGCACCGTTCTGACAATTGTGGAAAACAAGTTTTTTTCTTCCCTTCAACCGATAAAAGGAGCGAGAGAGCTTCGGAGGACAAAAGCAAGCTACGAAAGAAAAGAGCTTCCAGTGAGCGAGAGAAAAGAGCACGAGAGAGAGAGTGCGAGGCTTAAGCTCAAAGAGGTTTTGTGCGGAAGTTGAGTCCATTGAGTGTTGAGTTGTTAAACACCGTGGGTATCGGGTATAAAGTAGGGCTGGGAAACACTTGAGTGTATGTGTGTGATTGTAGTCCTGTAATTCTCCGATTTATAGTGGATTGATTTGCTGGCTCTCCCCGTGGACGTAGGTTCCGACATTCGGACCGAACCACGTAAATTTCTGGTGTCCTTTACTTTTATCGTTCCTCGTTTTATTTCGATCGATTTCTATAGCTCCCGACATAATTGCAAAATTACGATCCGCTTCCGCTGCGACGCCAAAGAACAACAGAGACATCTGCTTTGTAGTCGACCATAGCTCGACTCGACTCAACTTGTCTCGAGCTCACCCTAAATAGGGATTTCCGCGGTCAAAACTCATTCCTATGGACTCCCTTTTGCCTCACTCTATTCTGTTTTAGGGAAGAACCATATTTGGTGTTTCTAGATATTGAGTGCTTTCTTTTTAACTGAGTTGGTGCTTGATGTCGAGCATTCCTTGGTAAGGTTTTTTGGTCTAGACACGAGTTTGAGTTCAAAAAATGTTCGACGAAATGACCCTGAGGTGAACCTGTGAGCACAACGCTCTTTCTTTTGAGTTCGAAGCACGCTAGTGTGGCTGGCATGCTATGGATCGTCTCATTTATTATTAAGTATGTTTTCATGAAATTTTTGTTCATCAATCGAGGTGCCGTGGCCTTCCCTTGTGTTGTTTTTTTTCCATGTTTGTTCGTTTCGGTGGTTTTCCATGGTAGTCAGTGGGGCGGGGTAACTCATCTCGTCCTTGGCAGCCATAGTTGCGTTGGGTGTTGGTACAAGTTGTTCTCTCCAAATCGTGGGTTGGTTGTTCGCCATGGGTTGCTTCGTGGATGTTGGTGATTGCTTCGGATAGCCGGCATCCGACGGGATATGAGTTCGGCCGCCGGGGAGGCCCGTTTCTGAGGTTCCGCAACATGGCCGTCGATAAAAGTCCAAGGCCGCTAGAGTTGGAGCGTGGTCAGGCCGAGCGGGGTCGTTCGCTCATGGATGGCGCGCAAGGGGGCTTCTAGGGCATAAAGGGCCTAAACGGTAGCTAGGCTTAGGTTTATTTTAAGGGATCTCGGGCAGATTTCCGTCACAATAGAAGTTGGGCCTGGGGTGGGGTCAGTGGAAATAGAGAGCTAGCATTGGATTTAATTATGCCATGATAGGTTTAGGGCTTGGCTTAGTCAGGCCGGGGTGGACGTTTTAGGTGGATTAGGCTTTTGGGGTTTAGTTTAGGTTTGTTTTAGGGCCTAGGCCAAATTAGGCTCAATGTGGGCATCTGACTGCGAATTGGTCTGTCAGGGCCGGATTCGGGCCCGAGCCTGATTTGGGTCCCTTTTTCGAATAAAAAATTCAAAAATATATTTTTATATATTTTAAAAAATAATAATAGATTAATTTAAAATTTCGAAAAAAAAAATATATTTTTTCTGAAGTCATGAGAAAGCTTAAAAATAATGTTTTTGGGTAGTCTTTTCTTAACATTGTGGGAAAATGGATGTTAAAAAATCGTGCTAAAAAATTGAATGAACCTTTAGGCCTTTACCTTAAGATTTCAATTGTCCTTAAAGACAAATGCCCTTGGTTGTGCATTGTCATTGTGTTAATTTTGACTTCCCTTTAATCTAGTTAGGATTGACATCTATCTTTTTCCTTAGTATTAGGTCTTTGCAATCCCATGCAATTTATTTAATACTTTCATTAGTTATTGATTGTTATGTTAACAATTGCTCATCCATATGATTACCTCACATATTAGTGGATATGGATAAAATCAATTCAGACCGCCTAATAAAATCTTTTTTTTTAAATGAATAAGATTAAGTACTGAAATGGTACTAATTAGTTGATTAGTGTAATCAAGTCTTCATCCCTAAATTTTCTATTTGTGTAGGAAGTATGCTTCACTTGATTTCTAGTCGACGCCAATAGGTTAATGGTAACTCCTTAGTAGAAAATTTTCATATTGTCAATTTGAACATCTGATGTTGTGCAAGATATGGGCTTGAGAGAGCTCATGTTTAAATCATGAGCCGTAAGCCCATCCTTTAGGCAATACCACCTAACCTACTTCCCTCTGTACCGAAGGTAGGTCGCCACACATACTTGTAAGTCTTGAACATCCTACTTAAGTTTGAATTGCCATTAGGCTCTTGAGATGAGTCTCCTATAGCTTGGTGGCAAGTCTCACTAGTTTCCGTGCAAAATTACTAAGGTTTAGGACAAATTATCAGGATTGTAAGCTTGTATGTCTTACTCACGTAAGGTTTAGTTTTGAATAACTACACCCTAATTCTCTTGTTGCCATGCCGTGGGCGACAATATGAGTACTCATGACTTACCTTGTGCGCGTAAAATTGCAAGATAGGGATATCACGTCAACCACTGCATATGCTTCGGACGCTCCAAGAGTTTTGCACACTCCTTTATTAGAACAAAAATAAAAAATAAAAAAGAGAGAGAAATTACAGATGTAGTTACCTTAAAATCCTTGGTGATCACGGAAAAGTATGCTTGTTGCGGAGTAATAGCATCAAAGTACAGTATCGGAGCAATACGGCCAAAGCTCCGAGCATCATGTGTGGATATTTTAGCCGGAACCACAAAAAAAGTACTAAAATTCGCATTAACTATTAGAATTGAAGAACTTAATATAAAAATATGATATATTTTTTCGTGTTAAAAGGGAATTAGTATCTTAACCGAAAAATAAAGGGCACTTAAAACTCGTCATTTTCACAACATAATCATACCATTAGCTTTTTACATATTCAACTTAGAACAGATATCAACACCTATTAAAGTTATCATGGACCCTTTCTCTATTATTTATTTCTACTATACACAGGCGCAATAAGTTCGGAACGAGATTCAACTTTTTCCTTTCTACGATGCACATTATCGATAAATAAACACCCATTGTACTTACTTCCTCCATGCGATCCTCCCAACACAATAACCAGAGATTCACTAGCATTTCTTTCCTCCTTAACGTGCATAATAATGGCTGCATAATCAGCCAAAGCTTGGGCCAAGCTAAAATACCCACGAATTTTTGCATCTTTGAGAGCTTCTTTGAAGCTTATCCCAAGTGGAATTGGCTCACCAAATACCGATGCTGACAGGACAAATTCCACAATCAAAGCGATCCAAAGGCGACGGTGTCAAGGCATTCCGGGGTTTTGTATACATAATTCGCCCAAGCTAAAGCATGTACGTGACAAAAGGGTTGATGTTTCTGACATTTCGATATTTTGCTGGTTCATCCCTTTTATATGCGCTTTTTCTTGCGTTTCACATGACGATTCGACATCACGAGAATGACGAGGCGGCTTGGCTCGAAGTCAATTCGGGTTGCGGGAGGAGAAAAAGGAGACTAAAAAAGAATAGTTAGGCTTGAAGTCAAAGTATCCGAACTTAGAATGTTTTTCAAGTTGGAAAAAAAAGAAGGTTTTGTTGAATAATCCTACCAGGAAGCCGCCTTAGAAAACTCACTCTAGCATGGACAAAAGAACCAAAAAGTTCCGTTAAATAATCCTACCACGAAGCTTCAAGTGATTTCTAACCATTCAAACACGTATTCAAGTTGATGAAAAGTCCAAGTCGAGTCTTTCCAAAATCCACTATTTTTCTGTATTTCTTCGGTATATCAACAATCATCACATGCAGATATACAGTCGGGATCGATGAAGAACAAAAGCACGAACCCCAGTGATTCCACATCACGGGACAATGTCTTCTTTGTCAATAAAGCTAATCTATCACTCACTCGAACGTCAGAGGTCGACGACAGTGAATTCGCGTGCGATTATCAAGTTGCTATAAGACTCTCAAGTTGTATGCGTTGGCTGGCGGACGGACCCAATGACTATAACATTAGTCCCGCAGAAACATTGATTTAGGCGGCGAACGCATCTCGCCCTTTGATGGATTTCCAGGTTCCCTCTTGCTTCATGTTGGCATGCTGGCCACATCATCCATGCACGTGAGTCACGTGCAAGTACATTTATCTAATATTTTCTTCACTGGAATATTTCGAGTACGAAAAATGAAGTATTTGCGCTTGATGGCGCCGAGAATTGAAAGCAGAACGGATCTAGACTTAAAAGTCTTATGGGTTACCAAGAAACTATATTTTACTCTGACTTATAGCTAATTTATATGTAGTGCTGTAGCCTGTAGGTCTGTCAAAATGGGTTTTGAATTTATTTATTAACTCAAATTTGCTTAAATTGATCATGGGACACTTTAAATTTGAAGATCGTAGTTATAATGGGTTGCAAAATAAAAGGCCTAAAAGAATAAGTCTAAACAGGTTCTAAGATCAACCCTTTTTCAAGCCACTTAAAATAGGGCATGCGTCAACTCTCTTTACTCTCTCGCCGACTGTTTCCAACTCCACACTCTCTCTCCTCTCCATCTCCCTCTCCAAGCGGAGCAATCATCCCCAACCTCCGTCGCTCCCAAAGGCCATGTGACGACCTAGACTCGGGGCAGTACGGAGGGACGAACTAAGATCGCCTCGGTAGTACGTGGGCGAGGAGAGTGTGACAGCTCGAGCGGCAATGAGCGGGGAGGAGGGACGGTGGTGCGTCCGCACCTCGGTCCTCGGACGTGCGCAAGGAAGGGGTCCCTCTCTTGTTCCACATCGCCTAGGGAGAGAGGTCTAGGTTGCCTTATAAGGCAATAAACCTTCTAACTGTATATACGCATTTTCTTGGGATAGTACACAATTTTATGCCCAAAGCGGACAATATATATATAGTGGAGACCCAAGGTGTTACAAATGGTATCGGAGCCGACTCTTGACTGCATGTGGGGCCATAGCAAGGGCCCTGGGGCAGTACAGGCGTGTGGAGCGAGGGATGGCTTGGAAGCTGCTTTGGCAGAGCCAGCGAGATTTGGCCCTCAAGGTGCTTGTTCTATTGCTTTATTTGTTATGGGGTCTTTCGGCTACTGCAGGGTCTTGCACTCGTGAATGAGTTGCAATTGGATGTCTTTGTTATGCTGCTCGCTTGAAGCTTAAATTTCGTTCGTTTTCCAATTTGAATCTCTTTCTCAGTTTCTTGTAAACAAAGCTGCAGCATCCCATTTCTTCTGTAGTATTTTATTATTATTACATCCATGATGGCGTGCGATTGGAACGTACTATTTCACCTTGATACGCTACGATGGAAAGACACCATTGAAAGGGTATGAAGGGAGATGTATAAAAGCCTCCTGAAGACAACCGTTGGTGGTTGTTGGTAGAACGTACGCTTAGAGAGAACTTACGCTCTTTTCTCTCCCATTTCCATCAAAGTGAAGGCGGTCCATTTCTTCTCTACGAGAGCAGTTTGCATTTACGCCGTGGAAATCGGGTGCTTTCCTTATGATTGCATCTAGACCAATGTGAGGTAGTGTTGTTCGTGATTTATCGGCAATTCAACGTTTGTTCCGGGACTAATTGTTGTTTGCGCATCGGATAAAGATAAGTCGTCTTCCGCCTACTTGAACTCCAACATTGGTATTAGAGCCCGGTCATGTTTTCTGCCTTGTTTTCATTGAATTTACTCGTTTACCACATGATATCGCTCGGAATTACAATCTAAATCCTCGAAATTGAACTCCAAGATTGAATTCTATATAGAGGAGTCTTTGTTCTTTTTTATTATTGAAATGGCCTTCCCGAATCAATTCATCATCCATATTTTCTATAATAGCAATATAACGAATCGATGCATCAACCATATTTTCTGTAATAGCAATTCAACACTCATCATTTCAAAGCAAGAAGATTGGCATATACTCGGCTATCCACACTTTGGAATTTCGCCACTTGACCAACTAATGCAGATCAGTTTCCATCTTTGGCATTAAATCCAAACAACATGAACTTGCAAAACATATAACCATTGATGAGAATATATCTCGATTTCGTGCTTGTGAAGGAAATTTAATCCAAGTAGATATATTTCAAATCAAAATGGGGCTTATGGTTTGACCCCTAAACAAGCCAAAAATTATAAATATACTTTCTTCTTTGGAGTTATATTCCTAATCTAAATAGGTTTCCTTCTCTTGAGGGATTCATGGGCACTTGAGACAAGTAAACAAGCAACAGATAAAATGGCCTATTTTTGTACCTTTCTTTGTATAGATAGTGACTATACCGTCAGAATTGTTCCAAGATCTAAGATTGAAAAGGATGTCAAATTGTTAAGCGTGATTAAGTAATGCAAAATTTATTCTTCCAATGGCCATATGGAGATAAGCATACAAGTTTTTATACCCCCAGTACTGTAAGGATCTAGATCTCCATTTGAGAAAATTAATGTTGCTACCAAATCTGCAAAGAATTAGCTCTATATCGTGCTAAAAAAAAGAGGTGGATGACAACGATAGCAAGGTTTACTTTAAACTTTACGCAAAGAAACTACTTTAATCTAGTCATAGAAATAAGAGACAAAACGTATGTTTTCCAAGTTAGCAGAAGTCATACATAACCACCACAGTGGAGGCCCGACTGCCGTATTAGTAGTTGCACTCATCAATGAATCTCGTTAAGATGAAGAGCGATTATTTGTGATGCCTATGGGACATACAATTTCGCTGCAGCTTTGGAAGCAAATCCCCTTTTAGTTCAGTGGAAGTGTGAGTTTTGTTAGACGCTACCATATTTTACCAGTTTTCAAGAGGGGGATGGTACAATTAAAATAGAATTGATTAATAGGTGCTCTTGGATCGGCCTGAACACAGACCTAATAATCCCTGTAATGGGACAAAAAGGCCATTGTCCAAGTCCATCGTAATTGTAAAATCACTCGGACGTAGAAAGGGAACAGTTTTCCTAACCCTGTCCACTTAGAAGTAAACGAAGCGCAACCAGGTTCGAATCCACCCGTGACATCGAAGTCCAATATCCAAATCCTCCCAAACGATCGAGACCTATTGGCCTCCTTTAATGCTTAAAGATGATGATGTAGAGTACCATACCTGCCACCCCAAACTCAAAGTACCTTGGATATACATGAGTGGGAGGACTGAGGTAGCATGTGGAGCTTTCGTTATAGAAAACAACACCTGCAAATATTTCGCCAAGAATGGCATTTTCGGTAGGATAAGTTCTTCAGGTGATTCCCACTCTCGAAAGGCCTAACACACCACACACACACAAAAATCACTTACGCTTCTCACCATAACATAAACGACACACACAGCTGGTCCTTATTTACTATACTATTAGCATTATAGCATTTGATGACTTTCCCATGTGACATATATCGATTATTTTCCAAAAGCACGAAGATTGACATGGTATGTAGCAATCCACTTTCTATAATGATTACTCCGCGAAAATCCGGCGACGGCTGAACCATTTTCGGATGCGGAAATCCCCGGCTTAAACATACATGATTACTTTGCCAAAATCGCATGAAATCGTAATGAAAACATGAAAGACGGGCACGGTCCCGCATATATATGACCAAGCACAAATCAGAACGAGTTTAAACTCAGGTTACTTCTCGGTTCTCTTTGAGACATTTTATCAAACATATGAGGTGCATCAGTTAGAAGGAGGACCTAGGCTCGCTTGGGGGCATAGATTTGAGCAAGAATCAACACGACATGCACGAGCGAGACTCAACATCCGCTAAGGGACAGATTAATCACATTTGGAATGGATATGAACAAAGAACAATTGTCTCCTAGCTTTAACAAACTTGCAGGACTCAGAATCGTTTACATATTTTCACAAGCATTTGGCGTGCACTACTGATACAAGGGATTTTTTCCTCGATCGAAACTTAAACACAAGCCTAGGTTCCTAGTAGAGCACACCAGAACACCAAAAAACAACAGCGAAGGATCGGTAGGACTGGAGCTCGCGTGAATTGGTCGACTGCGAGCTTCGACCCGACACCCCCCACGAGAACAAAACAAGCGCTCAAGAGACCTACTTGGTTTCACGGGAAGGGTAGTGACGGACGGTGGCTTTCGGGCGGATGACTTACAATAGCGGGCCCCTGATAATTGCGTCGTTGTCTCTAGGCTGTGAGGGCTCTCAGCCACATGGATAGTTCAATGTGCTTTCCTTCGAGCTCCCTCTCTCCCTTTGGCTCGTCCTCTCCTTCTCTCTCGCTCTCTCTCGACCCCCCCAACTCTCCCTTCTCGTTGTTCCCTTTTTCCTCTTCTTTGTTCCCTTTTCTTCTGCAGGTCCGCGTGAAGACCCCTACCGTGCCAACTATGGGCCAGGCTGCCCCCGACCCGTGGATCACGCCGCCCACCTACCACCTCGATCCCCCTGCTCATCTGTTGATGTGCTACTTCTGTTATGTTTTCTAGGGGTGAGCGGTTCCAGGGTTCCGGTTCGGTTCCGTATGGAACCCGGAACCTACCCTCGGGCACGTGTTCCTCATTTTTTGGAACCCGGAACCTACCCGTCGAACCGAGAACACCGGAACCTACCCCGTCACACGGAGTTCCGGGTCGGTTCCAGGTTCCAACAGTTCTTTTTTTCTTTTTTAAAATTTTTAGATTTGAACTATAACGTACGCGCATACTCTATGGTCAATTCCCAATAACCTAATTAAGACCCAGCAAATGACAAGAAAGCAAATGCGGATGGCAACTCCCACTAGCATAATTAAGAACCAAAGAACTAACAAGAAAGCAATATCCCATCTAGAAGGAAGCGCCAATATCGTACAATAAATGGCAAAATGAAACCCGAGAATGCTCCTCGAGACAATGCTTGGTTGGAACGACTAATTTGATGCGGATCGGTGTCCATAAGCTCATATGCAATATAAACATCATTGAAAACCTCTCTCGTGGCGGTGGAATAATATCTCTAATTGCCACAACCTGCATTAACATAATATGACCTCACATAAGCATACAAGAATCATAATAACCGAAAAGCAAGTTCTGTTAAAATTGCCATGCAATACCAGTTCTGCATTGATTAAAGAGCTTATTTTGTATCTGGCATAGCCATGCCATAAATAAATGTAGCTTCATTAAGGACCGCATGCATGTGGATTCCCATCAATCATAGTTCAAAACTTGTTCTTTATACCAACAAGAACCACTTTCATACCATTACAAATTGCATCCAATCGGGATATAACCATCTATTCCATCTCTAAGAATGATGAGTATCGGTGCCCTTCTATATCAAGTATAATAGAAATTAAACTTCTGAAAAGTTCAAAGAAGGGACGTTCAACTCTGTAAGTAGCAAAGTGACAATAAGACTTTCTATATCTTGATGAGTGATGACAATACTCGACTGGTGTTTTCAGTATGTTCTCTCGTCTCATTAACAATTGATGCAGAGAAATGGTAACACGTAACAACATGGAGACTAGATTATCTTAAGCAATCGATATCCCTTATAGTGAAATAGAAGATTCAAAGCTCTACTATTTGCTGCACTAACTCTTAATTCGTTGTCCACAGCAGGAAATGCTAATTCACATGTACTGCACATTCGTTAGACTTAGAACCAAGATGGAGAGCAACGTAAATGCACCATTGCATAATATCGATGGCACTACCGACACCCATAAGCCAACCATCAAAGAAAACAACACACTTCAAACAACCCAGAAAGCCATTCTCAATCACGTAATAGAAAAACTGTAACGCAAGGGATTCACCGACGTTTTCATGGTCCATGTGCCGGAGGAGCTTGATCTCATGGAGGGTCCTCTTCGCGTCGATCTTGTTATAGAAAGCATTAGCAATCTTCTTTATGGCCACGTGCTCATTCGTCTCCGAATTCAAAGCCAAGCTGAAACCCAAAAAAAGAAGCACAACTCAATCAAAAACGAATAATAAAAAGAAAACTTTACGCATCGCTTCTAATAAGGAGTTAAAACAGAGCAAGTCCAAGAATCACCGAATCAGTCACTCACTCCCTACGCTGGTATTACCCGAGATCGTACAAATGAAATTCACAGCATTTGATGGTATTACCCCGAATCGTACCCTTGGAGAGAAGGTCCAGAAATCCAATTTTACCGGGCGAGCGGTGTCCGGCGCCGAGCAGCGAAAGGGACGTCGGTCGCTGGTCTTCGGGCAACGGCGTCAGGCGTCCGCGATCGCTGGCGTCGGGTCGTCGGAGCAGAGGCGGAGACAGCAGCAGCGGCGTTGTGGGTCGAATCGAGAGACCTAGTGACCAGAGGCGGTGGGTCGCGAGCGGAGACGAGCTCGGCTCAAATCTGCCTACGTCGGGTAGTTGGCGACGGCGTCGAGGCGGAGCACGGCGCGACGGGCGTCGAGCGGCGAGGGTTCGCGCGCGAGCGACGTCGGTGACTAGCGTCTGCGGTGGTGGCCTTGAGGGCGAGCGGCGTCCGGCGGCGAGACTCAGAGCGGCGTCCGGCGAGACTCTGAAAAATGGAAAGTCGGGAGTCTCGGGGGAGTGGGGTTCCTTTTGGAACCCTAACCGGTTCCAAAACCGGTTCCACGACCGGTTCCGGAACCGGAACTCCCGGTTCCCGAAAAAGGAACCGGAACCGGAACCGATCCCCTTGGAACCGAGAACCGAACCGGACCCTCCTCCGGTTCAGTTCCGGTTCCCGGTAACCCGGGAATCGTGCTCAGCCCTAATGTTTTCTACAGGTCGTCGAAGGACAACAGGGAAGGAGGCAAGCCCGGCGGGCCGGTCGGAGGGGAGGAAGGGCCTGGGCCGCAAAGGGGAAAGAAAAGGAAGGAAATGGGGCCGGGCCGGGCCCACGTGGGGAAAGAAGAAAGAGAGGCGGGCTGGCCAAGGTCGGCTCCGTCACGACCCGGCCTCTCTCCATTTTTTTAATAATAATTTTTAAATAATTTATTTAATAATAATTTTTAAATAATTTATTTAATAATAATTTTTAAATAATTTATTTAATAATAATTTATTTTTTTAGCGACTAATTCCTAATTTTTAATGCTATTAAGTCTTAAGTAAAATGGTGAAATTTAGGTGTCAACAAACCAAAATTAGCTAGAAATGGCCGAATTGGTATTAAGTAAAAATATTTAAGACTAAATTAGTATTAAGTGAAAAAGGTTTATAATTAAATTGGTATCAATAAAAATTTTATGACTAAATTGGCAAAAATACAAAATGTTTAAGAATTTTTTGATACATTTCCCCTTTTTGTAAGATACAGAGGACTTAGACTGAGTTTGGTTTAGCTTTGGAAATGGGTCTTGGGGAAATGTAAATATCTTTGGTCTAAAGCACTTTGGGAAAATACAAGTTGCGTTTGGTAAAAATTCTTTACAAAGTTATTTTTGCATAGAGAGTATTCGGCAAATCTTTTTTTATAAGGGGCTTTGGATTTCATTTTTTCTTTTTTATTAAAAAATATTAAACTATTTGCCGACTCTAGTGAGGGAAATCGTAGTTTTGGAGCAATGGGAGGTAAAATCAAAAATCTAAAAAATTTATGATAGTAATTTTGAAAAAAACAAGTAATTTCAGCATTTGGTCAAATATTGAAAGCTCAAAACTAGTTCGTATCAACATTGAGCTTTTAACTTTTCCAAGATTAGCATTTGACTGAAAGCCTCTTACATAGGCTTGCCAAACACCTGAGCATTTCCCCAAAGGTTTTGAAAGCTAAAAGTCCCTTGGAAAAGCTAAACCAAATGTACTCTTAGTCTTTTGTTCTTATCTTTTATTGAAATGGCCTTCTTGAATCAATTCATCATCCTTTTTTTTTTTGTAATAGCAATTCAACACATCATTGTTTCAAAGCGAGAAGATTGACATATATTCAGCTATCCACACTTCGGTATTTCATTGCATGGCCAATAATCCATCTAGATCGATTTGTGTCTTTAAATCCAAACAACGAGAACTTGCAAAACATATAATTAGTGATGGAAATATATTTTGAGTTTGAGCCCTTGAAGAAAGCCCTATCCAAGTTGAAAATTCAAATCCAAATAGGGCTTGTGGTTTGACGACCAAACAAGCAAGAAATTACAAATTACTTTCTACTTTGGAGTTAGATTACTAATTAGAGTGCGTTTCCTTTTCTTGAGGGATTCACGGGTACTTGAGACAAGCCACAAGCAACGAATAAAATGGCCTGGTTTTGTACCTTTCTTTGTATATAGCAACTGTACCGTATGAATTGTTCTTCAGGACCTAATATTGAAAAAGAGATCAAATTATTAAGCGTGATTAAATAATGTAGAAAGCTCTTCTTCGAATGGACGTATGGAGATAAGCATACAAGCCTCTATAACCCACTACCAAACTTACGAAGAATTAGCTCCATATTTTGCAAAGATAAAAAACAGAGATGGAGGACGACGATGGTCAGATTTATGTTAAACTTTATGCAAAGAAACTAGTTTAATCTATCGATAGAAATAAGAGCCAAACAAATATTTTCCGAGTTACCAGAAATCATATATGATCACCGTAGTAGGTAGTGACCTAATGCAGAGGAGGCCCGACCGCCATATCAGTTGTTGCATTCGTCAATGAATCTTGTTAAGATGAAAGGTGCCGGTTGGAACATGGACTTGATTATTTGTGATGCCTATGGGGAATGCCATTTCGCTGCAGCTCTTGAAGCAAATTCCCCTTTTGGTTCAATAGAAGTGTAACTTTTGTTAGACACTTCCGAATTTTACGAGGAAGTTCTCAAGAAGGGGATGGTACAATTAAAATAGATTTGACTCATAGGCATTCTTGGATCGGCCTGAACATAGACCTAATGATCCCTGTATTGGGACAAAAAGTGCGATTGCCAACTCCATCGTAATCGTAAAATCACTCGGATGCAAGAAGGGAACAGTTTTCCTAACCTTGTTCACTGTAAAGTTAATTTAACTCAACCAGGTTCGAATCCACCCTTGACATCGAAATGCAATATCCAAACCCTCCCAAAACGATCGAGATCCATTGGCAATGCTTAGAGAAGATGACGTAGAGTACTGTTCCTGCCACCCCCAACCCAAAGTACTTTTTGCTAGACCAAGTCTAAAGAAAAACTTGACGATCCCGATCTATTATTCATAGGTAAATTCGTATAAAATTCGAGATTGATTTGCGGAAACGTAAAGATCGACATTCCTCTAGCCATCGACAAAAATATGCAAATGCGGAAAACTCCAAAACCTTAATCGGATGCAGGAATGTAATTGATTTGCGAATATGGAATCATTATATCTGTATGTCATATTCCATTAGCTAATACCCCTCAAACGTTATGGTGTATTTTCTCTAGTGATAGGGTTTGGACTAGTTGACCTTATGCTTTATTCCGTTTCTTACATTACCGATTCTTCCTTTAAGACTGTTATGGTAACATATTAATGGACAAATATCACGTAATAAACGCGAGTAATAATTTGGAAAATAAATCAGAATTAATTGGGAAATACAAAATTGAGATCACACTTAAAATAATAAAATATTATAGCATTCTCCTATTTGATCCCAATATTCAATCAAATGGAATAATAACTCAAACCCACATAAACTTCATGCTGAAATAAAACACATGAATTACGCAATAAATCAGAATTAATTGGGAAATACAAAATTGAGATCACACTTAAAATAATAAAATATTATAGCATTCTCCCATTTGATCCCAATATTCAATCAAATGGAATAATAACTCAAACCCACATAAACTTCATGATGAAATAAAACACATGAATTACGGCGATGAGTCTTCTTAGAGTGGGTAGTATCTTCCGTATATCACAATGCATTTCATCAGCCCATATGTAATAAAATAACTTAATGAATAAACTTTATGTTTACTTTAGACCAAACGTAAACTGTATTGAGAAAGACATTGCAAATGAATAAAAGTCTCACATATTTTTTTATATAAAGAAACATTTATATGATCAGACCAATGCCCATTTTGACTACATGATTTTTATAACTCATTGGTGGCATACCTTTAATTAAAGAATAAAATATCATCAATCTAGTGCTTAAGTATTCTATGATCACTTTCTTCTCTATCGATATACGTAAGTGGGAGGATTGAGGTAGCACGTGGAGTTCACGTTATAGGCAACAATGCTTCCGAATATTTTGCCAAGAATGCCATTTTCACTGGTTTTTGCTCCATCAATGCGGCTGCATAAAATCGTCATTGGATATATTGGTATATCATCATTTTAAGCTGCTCTCATGTGCGACGATACTAGCTAGTTCTTCATGTCATTCCCTCTCTCTAAAACCTACCACATACCACATCACACACACACACACACACATTTCTCACTCTTCTCACAAGATGATGAACGAAACACACAACTCTGGTCTTTATTTACTACACTATTAGCATTATACCATGTGATGACTTTCCCATGTGATATATGTTAATTATTTTCCTAGAGTACGGAGATCGGCATGGTATGTGGCGATCCACTTTTGTATAATCTCAATCTCAATTTTCCGCTGCTTGACCAACCAGTCGGGATCGGCTTTCATAGCTGGAAGTATGTCCAAACAATGCGAACCTACATATAATTTTTTTTACGAAATTAATCTCAGTGATTCAATTGGCTTCCATAAATCTGAAGATGGAAAGATAATCCATTTTATTTGACTTTGGTTCGAGACGAATCAAGTCGACATGTACCTTTAGCTGTGTAGACCGCAACGACAGTATCCGAAATATTCTTCAAGACCCTGTGATTGATGATATAGATGAATTATCTTGCAATCTGATTTAATTTAGCGATGTTTTCAGAGGAATCTCTATAGGTTTCAAAGCTAGACATACCCGCCGCTGCTATAAGGATCTTGAAGCCCATTGGAGAAAATAATGTTGCTAGCGAACCTGTGCAGAACAAGTTTTATGTCCTGCAATTTTTCATAGTCAATGAAGAAATTAAAGAGTGCTATACTTTGTTCGGTAAAAGAAAATGTTATATAAATAAAATTATGAACTAAATATTCAATTTAATTCACGTGACATTACATGACCACCGTAATAAGTAGTGATCCAGTGAGGTCGAGGTGTGATGCCATAGCTTCTCTTGCAGTCATTGTTGTAGCTATTAAGGTCGAAGGGTTCTGGTTGAAACATGGTATTATTCTCGGTGATGCCAATAGGCATCACCATCTCGCTACACGTCTGCAAAGCCAATCGACCACCATTTTGTTAGTCGAAGATTAACTAATAATGGCAAAAGAGTTCGAAATTGTGTCTATTGACTCTTACTCTGCCGAGCACATCACTATCAGGTAGAGCCAATAAGGATATAAATGAGTCAGAACAATTCACGAGCTACTCTGCTTGATCATTAGACTACACCAGACTCAGCTCAGAAACATAAGACGCATATAATACCGAATCTTGGAGTTGTTCGTTCATCACTCGAGTTTGAAATTAGCTTTATTTTTTTTCAATCAATTTGAGTTGATTTCAACTGATAGTAGTAAACTAAAATGCGTTCATGATATCGGACTATAGTGTGTACCTGCCAAGACCAACCCAAATCAGTTTGAGATGGAGGTGTAGAAGGTGGATTGACGTAGCACGGCAAATTTCCATAGTTAGCGACGAGGCCAGCGAAAATCTTCTCGAGAATGTCGTTTCTTGGAGAAGCTCCATCAATGGCATTGCATATCTCTTTCACTGGAGGATAATTGTACTGAGCAGCACCCTCGTAGGCGCCTATCAGGTAGTCCTTGAGCTGCGAAGAACTTTGCAATGGTCTAAAAAAAGAAAGATATGCATAGTTAAATTTCAATTCGTCAATAAAGCATATCTTTTCTACTTTAAACTAATATCGGAACTTGAAACCATTATATCATGTTGGACGCATGCATTTCACAAATGGTCTTATCCGTCCTAAATTTGACAGTAAGTGAGGGAGTCGATAGGTGAAAATCTCAAATCATGAGTAGATAAACCGCTTGCTAAATGTTTTATTCACCGTTAGTGCACGCTATAAATTTTTTATAAATATATTTTATTTTCTAAGAATTACTTATACTACACAGAATACTGAAAAGTATCCAAAATACAATATGATGCATGATTCTCAATTCCATCGTCCACGCACCTGCAGGTTTTGAAAGTGTTGCTTAATTTCGTAAGACCATGAGGCTCAGAAGCAACTCTATCAATTTCCTCCCAGGAGAGTCTTATGGTTTGGTGGCAAGAAAAACTAGTTTCCTGAAAAATCAAACAAACCATAATTCAGGTGATCAATTTGATGACAGGATACGCATGCGAAAGAATAAGGTATAAATCATGCAAATAAAGATCACCAGAAAGTCTTTTGCGACTACTGAGTAGAATGCACCCTGAGGTGTGACGTCAAGAAAGTAGAGAATTGGAGCAGATGATGCCAAAGCTCCGAGTGCCACATGAGGGTACTTCAGTCGGAACCATGAAGCTAGCACTGAAAATTAAATATATGAAGATTGAAAGACGTACTTATAAGCTATATGTAGAATATAAGCTGTTGATGTTTTCCTCTTAACCTGAGAGTAGGAACTTTCTTCATTGCAATTCACGGAAAGCTATCAAACTTTCTATGGATTTTCATTATCAATATGACTAACACTCTTTAGGAAAAGCTCTATCCATGAAAAATTCAAGAACAATGACCTTCGGCAGATTAAAATTGTTCTCTTCAATGTAAGTAGTGGGCTATTTTTACTAATTTCGAGTTATAGCGGTGGTCAAAATGCTGCTATGTGAAAAATATTCACTTACTTCCCCCTTATGATCCTCCAATGACAATTATCGGAGAATCTTTGGCGTTCAATTTATGTTTCAGGTATACAAGGATTTCTGCATAATCGGCAAGAGCTTGCGCTGAGCTGAAATATCCACGAACATTGGTGTCGCTTAGTGCTTTGTCGAGTGTCAACCCATACGGGATTGATTCACCATAAAATCGATGCTGCAAGATTTCAAATTTACATTCGTAAATTGCTCGAATACATACATATGCACGCCAAACATAAGGGAAAGAGAATGTACAACAAAGCAAATGATATGGGGCATTCTTATTACCTCTATAGAGACCAAAAGCGCCCGAAACTGAGCTGCATTATCTGTCAGGAACCCGACACTATGATTGTCGATGGCTTCTTCTGCACCAAGATAAGCGAAGATCGGGGCATTCGCGCCACCCCAGTGGTTGAAATTGATCACATATCTTTGTTTGAAAGTAGTGTAACTTTCAGGCCTGTAATCAAAATGATCGAGGGTTTGATTGTAAAAGGAAGTCTGGAAGTCCTCTGATAAGGTGGAAGCTCGAACTGCTTGTTTAGGATCTTGAATAAATGTCTGGCGGCGTACGCTCAGCTTCGGAATACGGTGACCATCTAAGGTCTCTCCGGCAGCAACACAAGCTGAAAAAAGTATCAGAATGATCAGAAGGCTATAATGCGATGGATACATGGTAGGGTGTCTGGCCATTGCTCAGGGGAGAAGAGGAGGATCCTTGTGATGTTTTTTTGGCGTCAACTGCTTCACCTTTATATATATGAACTCGCGAGGCCAGTATGCACAATTATTTTTTATGTGAAATAACATCAAAACTGTTAAAACATGTTTTGAGTTTGAGCTTACTTAATCAACTTACCCGAATCAAATTATTTATAAGTCAATACGTGATTTGATATTTCCACGGCAGCGTATTGGTTGGTCTTTGATCGGAAGAGGACCAAGAAAAGCAAAATAATATAAAAGGAAAGAAAAGTATGGTTGGATTTTGTTTCTTAATCCTTAGTCGGCATGGACTTTTTGACCAGTCCTATTTGGGACTTTCTCTGATGGTGTCATATGTAAACCAATTCAAGGGTTTCTCTTGGGCATGCCTTGCTTGCGTGATATATTGCTGCAAGCGGGCTGTTGATGAGAAAAGCAGCGTAGTCCTCATACCGTCCTTGTCCAGAAAAAGAGGAAAAAAAATCTTGAAGTGCCGTTCCGATCGAGTGCTCGGGTGGACTTTTCTTTGCGGAATTATATCAATAATTTTAGTGTCGAGTCAGTTAAATCTTATGGTAAGATTTGTGAATTTTTTCGTGAGATTGAGATGTTGTTTTGTTGGGAAATTTGCGGCTAAACATTGCGTGAGTTATTAGGTGTAATTGGAAAACATTAAGGGTGTTTGAATGATTCAAGTGTAATTACAATCTTCATTGTCTCATTTGATCTAAGTAGAATTCGTTCCTGCTTTTCCTATGGATGTAGGTCACTACGATCGAATCACGTAAATTTGATATATAATTTATTTATTTATTTCATTTATTTTATTATTCGACCCTTGTTTTCACAATAAAAACGATGCAAAATCAGGAGAATAAAGGTGGCTCAGCTCGAAATCCGTGTGAGTTTCCTTACGAAATTAAAAGAAAGAATATTACAGGCTGTAATGCTCATCATTTGTCGACACAGAAGCGCTGACCGGCCGTGTAGGATCTTTTATAAATATTCGGCGGAGTATGCTTAGCTTTGGAATATTGTAACCATCCATGTTCTCTCCGGTAGCAACGCACGCTAAGCTCAGTATCAGAATGACTAGTAGGCTATAATGCGATGAAGACATGTTATGATTTTTGGTCATTGCTTAGGCTAAAGGATGCATGCGAAGGGAAGGGTTTTCGTGATGTTCCTTGGCATTAACTAGTCACCTTTATATAGCAAACCCTGATCCCATTTTGTACTATTATTTTCTATGCGAAATTACGTCGGAACAATTCAGCATCTGGATAATGACTATAGGTGACATAGCTCAAAAACCATATGAATTTTATTACAAAATTAAAAGAAAGAATAAAAAGGTGGTAATGATTTGTGTAGTCAATGGTTTCATATTATTTATGTAATACACAACCCTTGACTTTATAAGAGACTAGTACTCAAACCTGTATTTATATATTTAGATTGCCTTAATAACTGATTATGCCGTTAGCTGATTCGTGTTCTTACTGTTTGACTAAAAGTCCTTTCAAACGCTCAAATGGAATACGATTGCCGTTACTAACAAGGATGAGGACGGAAAATTGGGATAATTTATTGTTTACGACAAAGTCTTCGGTAGACGATCGAATATTCAGCTTTTATTCCGTAAGGTGCCCAGAGATCACCACTTAATTAATAAGTTAGGAACTATCCGGTTATAAACCGTGAAAATGCATAAATAATATAATCCTAGAGTATAAGACCTGAACACGGTTTGGCAAAACATAGATGTAGAAACAAATCGGAAAAAACCTTCTGAAAATGGGAAAATAGGCATCCCAAGTTATCACTAAGTTTTAATTTTTTTGGCCAATAAGTGCTTATTTAAATTTAAAAACTTGTGCGACCTTATGCTTGCGCACTGCGGCTGAACTTTTTAATTTCCAGTGGGGTCATAGAAACCTAATATCATTTCTGTACTATGTTGGTTCGCTTTTTGCCGCATCAATTCATAAATGGCATTTCAAATTCCAAGAAAATTATCCAAAAAATCTTAAACCATCAACTCAATCTCTAGTAATCCACAACTAAATCCATAAATTATTTCATATATCACAATGAATTTCCCAAACCAATTCAAAATCCATTTCATAAACCAATTTACAACTCAAGCATTTGATATATAAATATCAAGCACCTTTCTAAACCACATTCATAAATCATAAGCTTTTAAAGATTCTTTCATAAAAGCTTTTACAAACCATTTACAAGCAATCATTTAAGTTGAAGTCAAAAGATGATTTCCCTTTTCAAACAAAAAAACAACAGTAAAGGCTCGATCTTGTTTTATGCAAGAAAAGATGCTATATATTAACTCATAGCATATTTAATCCATAAGTTTTTCAAAACATGAGTTTAAAACACAAAAAAGAAATAATATCACTCACCCGGAAAAAGAAAAGAAAAACCGAAAACCAACCTATAGTGATTACTTTCGAGCCGACGCACATGCATTCCTATTAATTAATCAAAAAACGACATTAAAAACCAAGTAATACACAACTCTAACAAACGACTCTACTAAGCCACGTTTAATCGTGAGAAGATCTGATCGCTGATTGATAATTGTTGTTAGGAAAATTCCTTATGATGTTTTAAAGATGACAAAATAAATCAAAGGCTACTAACGTTTTTAATAGTTAAGTAATAGACCATGCAGATGATAAAACATGTAAATGATATTGTCAAAGTCTAAAGACGGCCAGAAGACAAACTCTATACTGAAGCTGAACTTATTCAGACTGTGTTTAGACCTTAAAGCTAAATTTGTTCAGAAACAGAATATGTTTAGACTCAGATTGTAAAGTCTATTGTTCTTAGACTTTACATCCAGAATGAGACAGAACGTAACACAAGCCCTAAATGTATAGCGACTAGCGATCTGGTTTGAATTCCACATCAAGATTGATTTGATTAACTCAATCTAATTGATTGCCGATTTGATGTTGAAGACAAGAACTTTCTATCTTGAAGAAGCTCTATTTATGGAAACTAAGATTCTATTTGTATGGGCGATCATAATCAATTTGGGATGCTACTTTTGTCACTCAACGGTTATCAATCTTCTAGATGGAAGACGATCCTCTAGATATTGTCCAACGGCTAGTTTGGAAGTTGAGGAGTATTTAAGGAGATCAATGACCGATGAGCAAGCAAAAGATGGAGCGTAGAATTTATAATCTCAAAGTCTGAGGGACCTTAGATCATGCACTTGTCTTTGTTGAGCTTAAACGTTTGTGATCGTGAGAGAAATACCAAAAATAGTGACTTAGTGAGATAGTGTGATCTACTACTAAGTGTTTGCACTCAAAGTTGTAATATCTTGTTGATTGCATAGTAGAATTCAGCTAGAAGGCTGTTAGCGTGGGAGAGTGGATGTATGCTTGATCTAAGCCAAACCACTATAAATCTTGTGTTCTTATTCTCTTCCATGAACTCCTTTATTTTGTTTGTAGTTGCCAAAGTCTGAACTCGCTCAAAGTCTGTTGTACTTCAGACTCAGTTTCAAAAGTCTGTTATTATTTAAACTCAGTTTCAGAAGAAAAATATTTCTACTGTTCTTTGTGAAAAATTTTCTTCACACCTATTAAACTCCATCTAGGTGTTCATACTAACACTTTCAATTGCAAGTCCACCCACTCGCATTTGATTCTACATTGTCCCTGCTAGAATATGTACTGCCACATCCATTCCCAAAAAGGATATGAAGAATAGGCTATCTTTCATAATGGCAAAAGATCGCTTCAAGTGCAATAAGTTGGCACAAATGGACACTTAAGTGCCAAAACTTACAAAAGTGACACTTAAGTGCAAAAATTGAAGAGAAACAGATCACTTAAGTGCCACTGCCAAAAATTCGGCCAAAATGCCGACGTGTCAATTTTTTAGCGAAGTGAGTCGTTTTGGTGTTGATGTGGTAAAAAAATTAATTAAATTTAATTTAAAACATTTAAAATTAAAATTAAATTAAAAAAAATTTAAAAAATTTAAAAAATTTATTTATAAAAAAAGGACGCCGCGGTGAGGGTTGAGCCTTCAGCCATCGTCGCTTCCCCTCGCCACCGCCTGGAAGGGTCGGCGACGGAGGGGGGGAGGGTCGGCCGGGGTCGCCAGGCCCTAGTTAGGGGTTGGCGACCTCGGCCAATCGGTGGCGAGGGTCCTCACCCGGATTCGGCGAGGTTGGCGGCCCTCGCCGCCTGGCCAAGGGTCGCCGCTGTTGGGGCCCTTGGCCGAGGCCCGCGACCGGCCGACCCTTCCCCTCTGTTGCTGGACAGGTTGATTCGTCTTGGTCTGCTTCAATTACATGATTTTTTTTTTTTTCATATTAAAGACATGCTCCTTTGACAGGTAGACTTTGCATCTATAAAATACTTCAATAATCTCGTGCGTGTGTATATGATTTTATGAAGGTGTTTAATTCTCAATTGATCAAAATAAGGTATAAGTCCAATGGGGAAATATTTCCAATTTAAGTTCTCAATTATCGAGATTTTTCACGCCGACAAAGTAAGCAAAGTCCAAGACGGACGTCTTCGATGTAAAAGGAAGATAGATCATATAATTGAAGCAAACCCAGACAAAACAACCCATTGCGTAGTACTATTTATGGAGGAGCCCTATCAGAGGACAACATGCTCGACCGTACTATGGAGGACATGGCTTGGGAAACTTTAGGCGAAGTCATAAAAAATACTTCAATAATGTCGTGCATGTGCATATGATTTTATGAAGGTGTTAAATTCTCAATTGATCAAAATAAGGTATGAGTCCTCAATTATGACCAATGGGCAAATATTTCCAATTTAAGTTCTCAATTATCGAGATACTTCACGTGGGCAAAGTAAGCTAAGTCCAAGATGGACGTCTTCGATGTAAAAGGAAGATAAATCATATAATTGAAGCAAACCCAGACAAAACAACCCATTGCGTAGTACTATTTATGGAGGAGCCCTATCAGAGGACAACATGCTCGACCGTACTATGGAGGACATGGCTTGGGAAACTTTAGGCGAAGTCGTAAAAAATACTTCAATAATGTCGTGTATGTGCATATGATTTTATGAAGGTGTTAAATTCTCAATTGATCAAAATAAGGTATGAGTCCTCAATTATGACCAATGGACATATATTTCCAATTTAAGCTCTCAATTATCGAGATATTTCACGCAGGCAAAGTAAGCTAAGTCCTAGACGGACGTCTTCGATTTAAAAGGAAGATAAATCATATAATTGAAGCAAACCCAGACAAAAGAACCTGTCGCGTAGTACTATTTATGGAGGAGTCCTATCAGAGAGGACAACATGCTGGACCCAGCTATGGAGGACATGGCTAGGGAAACTTTGGTGAAGTCGATTTAATGGAGTGACAGGCAAAAAGATCAATCAGCAACCGTGATTCAAGCAATTAGATCTTTTCCGATTATCTTTGGAGTTGTGGTTTGATTTTTTCTTTAGACTATGAGATCTGGTTGATTTACGATAATGAACTGATTTCTTGCATTACAGCAGAAGATTGCATCTTTGGTGTGGCTGATTAGGCTGATTACGTGGTGCACTCCCATATATTGAGAATGTGCCAACAATTAACCATCGGCTCGAATACCATTTATTAGGAGTAGGCCAAAAAAGTCCGATATCTTAAGAGAGCAGAAATTTGAGCCTGCAAATATATTCAGTTCGACATATCCATTAAAAAATTTAAAACAATGAGTTATAAGCTAATTAAGACATACTAATTATTCCACACTACACTAAACTAATTTTTCAATGTGAGACTTTTTTTATACAACTCACTTGTATATCTCAACAAGAGAAATATGATAATTAGCACCCTATTATCGTAAATGCTGGCAAATTTGGATGTCTATTTCTTGTTTGGATAATGTAGGGGCATGAGCATTGGGACCTAGCTATCTAGAGATCCATAGAATACCTTACTAGTCCAATGAAATGGTTAAATACAAATTTTTGACATGTGCAAATAGCTCTATTGTAGAATAATTTGCACCCAGTTTGTGAGATGTAGATGAAATGATATCTAATTCCTTAGAAGGAAATCCTCAACGCACCAACCAACCAGGCACCAACCAACCAGGCACCAACTCAGGGTTCGGTAAATTTGTATATTACTATGTAGACCCAGTAGGATTTCCTAGTTGTCCCTTAATCCTAAATGCTTCTAATTCACCGAAAACGCGAAAGATAGATGAATAATGTAGCCTTATTAGATCCCTAGTCGAGCCTAACTATTATATTCAAAGTTAGACTGGATATATGAGGAAGGGTTAGATATTGGTTCAAAAAACTATGAATAAATGCTCATGTGCAGACAAGCCTAACAGGTAAAATTGGCCCGAAGAACAAATAACTTGTCCAAATGCATCTATTTACACTTTGGGTTGAACAAGCCCATGGCTGTGGTTTGTCATGCCTATGATGACATGACCGAACACCTTGCATCGACGGGAGTCAACCCCGATCAAACCCTCGACCCCTCCCCAACCTAACTAATAAGAAAATAAAATGTATCTCTTGATCTAAGCACCCTAATAAACTTAGCCTAATACAATTAAAGATCACCACACCCTAACAAACAAGGAATTCTTTCATAAGATACTTGTCACGCTTTCACAAAAATTGACCTTGTCCATGGTAATGGAGACGAACATTTCAAGAGTCATGGTACATGCTTTTTGAGCATAACAATTATGCTTACTCCCTTCCTCCTTTCCTTAGCCAAATCATCCCAGTGATGACGGGAAGCTTTTCGCCATAGAGCTTGTCCATGATCCCCTCACCAAGATGGTGCGAGATTATGGAACCGGTCCAGGATCTGGTATGTGTCGCTAACTTTCTTCCTCTGCTTTGAAGATCCTCATCCAGTGACATTCTATCAATCTCTATTATTTCCAGATGTTCGATCTTGAAGGACCCTTCTTCATTGACTATGTCTCGAACTTCCTCTAAAGATGCTGTATAATACGGCGCGTTTAAGGTGTCTAGTTTATCTTCCTCAATGAATCCGTAAAATGAGGTTCAAACAAAAATAAGATCGAAAAGTGAAAATGGAAATCATTTTACCATGACACACACTTGATGAAGAAAGAATCTAATATATATCAAAGTCGAATATTTTTAGCATGGTTAATCTCGTAATGTTTGGAAAGATTCGGTTGTGACAACTACAACTAACTTATTTTTTACCAATAGTAAACATGGATTTCAGAGTCTAATATTGAGATATTGACATGTTACCTGAACTAATAAAAACCTGATCTATAATTGCACATATATCTCATTTTGATTGTCTATGGACAATACTTTATCCTAGCAATGGACAGATGAAAGTTTGGTGCTCAAAATATTAATTCTAGCTTTGTCTTGCAATAGTATCTACTAATCTAATATGCGCATAGAATCCCTCACCACTTTAATATCCATCTCTTTCCATGTGAGAGCGTATGCAAGTTGAAAAGCTGATTAAGAAAAACTTTACCTCCGAAACCAAAGCAGCAATTGCGTCTGCAAGTTTTTCCCAGATGAAGTAGCCGTCTCGGCTCACAAAGTCCTTATCTTCCCTCCCATTAAGTATCAATATGAGGCGACCGTTATTGACCATCTCTTCACCACGGAACTTCAAAAATATCGAAAAATCTGCTTGGAACTGAGCTAAGTATGTAACATCCCGAGTCCCACTGTGTGATATTGTCCGCTTTGGACACTGAGTCCTCACGCTTTAAAACACGTCTCACAAGTTAAGGGAACCCAAGCCTTATATACAAGGCCCATGACCCTCCCTAAGCGATGTGGGACAAGAGGGAGAGGAATCCCTTCCCCTTCCCTTGCGCGTCCGAGGACCGGAGGCGCGGACGCACCGCCATCCCTCCTCCCCGCGCACCGCGGCTCAGGTCGTCACAAAGTAGGCCTCCTTCACCACGACGGGGCTGATCTCCGAAATGTAGATTCTTCCCCTGATTAAGAAAAACTTTACCTCCGAAACCAAAGCAGCAATTGCGTCTGCAAGTTTTTCCCAGATGAAGTAGCCGTCTCGGCTCACAAAGTCCTTATCTTCCCTCCCATTAAGTATCAATATGAGGCGACCGTTATCGACCATCTCTTCACCACGGAACTTCAAAAATATCGAAAAATCTGCTCGAACTGGGCTAAGTAGGCCTCCTTCACCACGACGGGGCTGGTCTCCGAAATGTAGATTCTTCCCCTGTTCAAGGGGACGCCTTCTTTGTTTGTGAGATTCGGTACCTTTCATTTGCTTAAGTTCCAAATTAGTGCAGGATTAAGATGGACTTCTGTCGTGATTATGCCGTGCTTGCTTTACAGCTCCATTTTGGGCATATATGCATAAGTTGAATGAGATAATGGCGAAATTCGAACCTAAGTCCATCTACTTGAAAACTGTCTGAGCTTATACATCAATAATTGACGTGATCGGTCAAATAGTTCGACAGCTATCTATCTCTGATGATGTTTTCCTTCACATGTTATGTTGTCCAAGAATTAATTGATTAGATGTTGAGTATGCGTCAGTTAAAATTTTGAATGAGATAATGGAGAGATCTGAGCTTAAATCATCTCGCACTCGAAACAACGAAAATTTATCAGTTGATGTAATACATGATCCATAGGGCATGTCGACCTTACATGCATCTCTCACAATGATAGCCATCACAACAATCATTTGAAGCTCACATATATATGCAATCAGATTTACCTGAGATAGTCAATGGACGCTGTAGGAAGAGTGAGCGAGGTGTAAACAGTTGCTACGGAAGAGCCTTCCATGGAAAGAACCTGGAGCTCCCATTATAAAGCACGATAAGCTTTCGTAGCTTTCCGAGAAGTTCGACAAGCTCTTGAACAACGTGTTGAAATCATTCCCAGGAAGATCGTTAAGATAAAATTGGAATTCAGGTGACGGGCAGTTCAAGTGTGTACACTTCTTCTGTACACTCTCTATAACGGTCGACATGAAGGCTACCGTGCAAGGACCCGAAGCACAGCCTAAATCGGCCACGTTAAGAAGCTTGCACGGGAAGCAACCTTCCTCGAGTAGAGAAACCTACCGTGCTCGCTATCGTGGGCTTCGTTACGGACGCAATCTTTTGCTGTAATGCAAGAAACGAACTCATTCTTATAAACCAACCCGATCCCGTATTTTGGAGAAATCATTGAACCCCAACTTCTAATATTATCAGAAAAGGAAATTATATTCCATGAATTGCGATTGGGGATTGATCATGCCTATTTATATCTGAAAGGGGGGTATTAATTGAGTGAAACAAACCGTGTAGGTAGAGGTCTGAGTATAGCTATGTTCTCCGTCTCCTTTGCTCATGAAGAGAACTCGTTTCACGCCCATGGCGAAGAGATGCGATCACTGAGGTCTTGAGATCGGTTGATATTCCAGGTGTGGATTCCCACTGTCTTCTGCTGATTCCACACTGTTTTGACTGCTTGGCGAATATCCACCAACACTTCATATCGGAAGGGAGAAGAAGAATATCTTTCATGATCAAGAAGACTCGGTCCTCCTTCACTTCGTACTCCGCCCAATCACCTCCACAACTTTTTTCTTTTGTTTCATTTCCTATCGTAATCGGTCCAACTGTTACTGTCCTTCAAGATAGGGTTACTGGTTCTTTTGACTTGTTCTGCTTTACATAATTTTTTTTTTTTATATGATAAATGCATTTAAAGTCTTAAAACATATTATGAAAGTGTAATTGAGATCTAAAACTTTCAAAAAGTCAAGATTGAATCCTAAAACTTATCAAAAATGCGATTAAATCCTAAAACTTTTAAAAAGTGTAATTAAATCTTAAAATTTGTCAATTTAGTCCAATCTAAATCATTCTATTGATTGCGCATTTTAAAAGTTTTTACGACTTAATTATACTTTCATAACAAAGTTTTGCGACTTAATGGACATATCAAAATTTTGACCAATTAAACTTTTGTGATAACTTTAACTCGATTGCTCTTTTTGAAAGTTTGAAGACTCAATTGTGGTAGCAAGCTCATCGAAGCGGTGAAGAACGACTCTAGATTTTCCCTTGATCGGAGCTCAGGAATCAAGGATAAAACTCCGGCAACAAGGCTCCCCTTTGCTTGAGAACCCCGATATACCAACTTCCTCTCTCCCGGCCTCTACGGAATATCTTTCTCTTTGCTCTCTCCAATCTCCACGCTCACTGCACCAGGAGAAAGATCTCCTCATAAAATGTCGTCACAAAACTCGACAATCTATGCAAAAATCCATCCCAACGACGACAACCCACTTAGGGTTTCTGCCCAATGGAGGGCTCTAATACCAGTGTTAAAAAAATAGAGGAGATGTAGATATGTAGTGTTGAAAACAAAGAAGATGCAGATATACACAAGAGCAACGTTAAAAACAAAGGAGAACATAAGAGATACTAATATACACAAAAAACAAAGGAACCGTCTGCAGAACCACACCCATAAAAATTGACGCCATAGCCTTTATATAGGCTTTACACAAACAAATAACCACCGCAGCCCACTAACTTCACACGTACAGCAACCAATCCACATAATAGAAGTGCTTAATAGACTATTAACACATAAAAAAAACAAACCAAAAACATTGACTCATTCAACACTCATTCCTATGAACTCCCTTTTGCCTCGCCCTATTCTGTTTTAAGGAAGAATCGAATTTGGTGTCTCTAGATATTGAGTGCTTTCTTTTTAACTGGATTGGTGCTTGATGTCGAGCATTCCTTGGTGAGGTTTTTTGGTCTAGACACAAGTTCGAGTTCAAAAAACGTTCGATATCTTCCGCGCTCACCATATGTTTGACGAAATGACCCTGAGGTGAATCCGTGAGCACGATGCCCTTTCTTTTGAGTTCGAAGCATGCTAGTGTGGCTGGCGTGCTATGGATCGTCTCATTCATTATTAAGTATGATTTTATGAAATTTTTGCTCATCAATCAATGTGCCATGGCCTTCCCTTGTGTTGTTTTTTTCCATGTTTGTTTATTTCAATGATTTTCCATGGTAGTCAGTGGCGCAGGGTAACTCATCTCGTCCTTGGCAGCCATAGTTGCATTGGGTGTTGGTACAAGTTGGTCTCTCCAAATCGTGGGTTGGTTGTTCGCCATGGGTTGCTTCGTGGATATTGGTGACTGCTTCGGATAGCCAGCATCCGGGATATGAGTTCGGCCACCAGGGAGGCCCGTTTCCGAGGTTTCGCAACATGGCCGTTGATAAAAGTCCAAGGCCGTCGGAGTTGGAGCATGGTCAGGCCGAGCGGGGTCGATCACTCATGGATGGTGCGAAAGGAGGCTGCTAGGGCATAAGGGGCCTAAATGGTAGCTAGGCTTAGGTTTATTTTAAGGGATCTTGGGCAGATTTCTGTCACAATAGAAGTTGGGCCTAGGTGGGCTCAGTGGAAATAGAGAGCTAGCGTTGGATTTAATTATGCCATAAAAGGTTTAGGGCTTAGTCGGGCCGGGGTGGATGTTTTAGCCTTTTAGGTGGATTAGGGTTTTGGGGTTTAGTTTAGGTTTGTTTTAGGGCCTAGGCCGAATTAGGCTCAGTGTGGGAATCCCCCTGTGAATTGGTCCAAACGAGAAGGCCTTGATTCAGGCCCGAGCCCGGTTCGGGTCCCTTTTTCGAATAAAAAGTTAAAAATAACAAATTAATCTAAAATTCCTAAAAAATATTTTTTTTTCTGAATTCATGAGAAAGCTTAAAAATAATATTCATGGGTAGTTTTTCTCTCAACATTGTGGGAAAATGGTTATTAAAAAAATCGTGCTAAAAAATTGAACAAGTCTTTAGGATTCTACCTTAAGATTTCAATTGCCCTTAAAGACAAATGCCCTTGGTTGTGCATCATCATTGTGTTGATTTTGGCTTCCCTTTAATCTAGTTAGAATGACATCCATCTTTTTCCTAAGTGTTAGGTTTTTGCTATCCCATGCAATTTATTTAATGCTTTCCTCGGTATTGATTGTTATGTTAATAATTGCGCATCCACATAATCACCTCATATGGATAAAATCATTTCGGATTGCTTAATAATATTTTTAAAATCAACAAGATTAGGTACCAAAAGAGATACTATTTAATTAATTAGTGTAATCAAGTCTCCATTCCTAAATTTTTTATTTACGTAGGAAGTGAGGCACACTTTCATGCCTCATTTGGTTTTTAGTCGACTATAATAGATTAGTAGCGACTCATTTTTAGAAAATTTTCATACTGTCAATTTGAATACACGACGTCGTGTGAGATATGGACTTGGGAGAGATCGCGTCTAAATCGTGGGCCGTTGGCCTATCCTTCAAGTAATACCACTAAACCTATTTCCCTTTGTACCGAAGGTAGGTTGCCGCACATACTCGCAAGTCTTGAACTTGTTGCTTAAGTTTGAAGTGTCATTAGGCTCTTGAGTATTTCTATCAATCTCTGACCATGAGTCGTCCATAGTTCGGTAGCAAGTCTTACTAGTTTGTTGTGCAGAATTACTAAGGTTCAAAACAAATTATCCATATTTTAAGCTTGTATGTCTTACTCACGTAAAGTTTAGTTTCGAATAACTACACCCTGATTCTCTTGTTGCCATGTTGTGGGAGACATGAATATGAGTACTCATGACTTACCTTGTGCACGTAAAATTGGAAGATAGGGATATCACGTCAACCAATACATATGCTTCGGACTCTCGAAAAGTGTTGCACACTCCTTTATTAGAACAAAGCAAAAAGAGAAATTACGGATGTAGTTACCTTGAAATCCTTGGTGACTACGGAAAAGCATGCATCTTGCGGAGTAATATCATCAAAGTACAGTATTGGAGCAGAAGAGGCTAGAGCTCCGAGCACCACGTGTGAATTATTTTAGTCGGAACCACAAAACTAGCACTAAAATTTGCATTAACTATAAGAATTCAAGAACTTAATATAACGATAGGATATATCTTTTTCTCGTTAAACTGAAAAATAAAGGGCACTTAAACTTGTCATTTTCACAACATAATCATACCATTAGCTTTTTACATATTCAACTGAGAACAGATATCAAAACCTGTTAAAGTTCTCACAGACCCTTTCTTTATTATTTATTTTTGCTATACACAGGTGCAATAAGTTCGGAACGAGATTCAATTTTATCCTTTTTGCCATGCACAAATATTGATAGATAAACACCTATCAAACTTAGGGTGCGTTCGGTAACGCTTCTATTCTCGGGAATAATTTCTGCTTAGAAATTATTCTTTTTTAATTTATTCCCAAGAATAATTTCTAAGCATTTTAAGCCATTTAATAATCGTCCAAAATTTCAATTCACGGAATAGAATTACATTTGATACCGTGCTCAAAATTTCTACTTCAAATCATTTTCTTTTAATTTTTAAATAATTTGACTACTTTTTTCCTTTTGTTCTTTATTCTTCTTCTTCAAGCTACTGGTCGCCGACCTTGGGATGATCGGCAACCGGCGATTGCCAAGATGAGGGTTGACGACCTCACCGTGTCGTCGACCCTTGCGAGGACGTGCCTCGTCGGTCGAGCCTTGCCGACAACCCAGGTGAGGCTCGGTCAAGCCATGGCTGGGTAAGCCTTGCCAGTGGCTAGGCTCGCCTCCGGCGAGCCGCCGGACCGGTTGTTGGCAATCGGCGGTGGTGGGCGGTGGACAGCGGTGGACAGCAAGCTGCGGCAATGGCAGCAAATGAAGAAGAAGAAAAAGGGAAGAAGAACAAGAAAAAGAAAAGATAAGATAAAAGATAGTTGCTTGATTTTAGAATTGTTTTCGGGAATAAAAATCAACTTTTTTTTACTTCTCGATTTTTCAAATCTACTTTTGGAAATAAAAATATAGAAATTTGTTCCTGAAAATAAAATTTTACCAAATACATTTTCATTCCAAATATGCATTCGGGAACAAAAGAATGAAAATTGTTACTATTTGGCAAGTTATCAAATAGAGCCTTACTTCCTCCGTATGATCCTCCCACCACAATAACCAGAGATTTACTAGCATTTCGTTCCTCCTTAACGTGCATTATGATGGCTGCATAATCGGCTAAAGCTTGGGCCAAGTCAAAATACCCACGAATTTTTGCATCTGAGCTTCTTTGAAGCTTATCCCAAGTGGAATTGATTCATCACAATACAAGACAAATTCCACAATCAGAGGTAGACATAATTCATGTACGCGACAAAAGTGTTGATGTTTCCGATGTTTTAATCATTATGCTGGTTCCTCCCTTTTGTATGCCCTTTTTATTTGGTTTCGCATGATGATTCGACATTACGAGAATGACGAGGCGGCTTGGCTCGAAGTCAATTCGGGTTGCGGGAGGACAAAAAGGAGACAAAAAAAGAATAGTTAGGCTCGAAGTCAATTCGTAGTTCAGGCGGCTCACCTGGAAAATATAAGTTTTTAGACATGATGGTGCGATGTGTACATACCTTGTAATCCGAATATTACTTCCCCGCCTTGTCAAATATACGAACGTAGAATGTTTTTTGAGTGGAAAAAAAAAACTTTGTTAAAAACCTACCAGGAAGTCGCCTTAGAAAACTCACTCTAATATGGATAAAAGAACCAAAAAGTTTCGTTGGCTAATCCTCCCATGAAGCTTCAAGAGGTTTCTAATTATTCAAACACGTCTTCAAGTTGGTGGAAAGTCCAAATCGAATCCTTCCAAAATCCACATCTTTTTTCTGTATGTCTTCGGTATATCACCAATTATTCACATGCAGATATACAGTCAGGATCGATGAAGAAGAAAAGCACGAACCAAGTGACTCACATCATAGGACAATGTCTTCTTCGTCGATATAGCTAATCCACCGCTCACATTAACGTCAGAGGTCGACGACAGTGAATTTTTGTGCGATTATCAAGTGACTATAAGACTTTAAGCTGTATGCGTCGGCAGCGGACAGACACGACGACTGCGACATTAGTCCCACGGAAACATTGATTTAGATCGCGAACGAGTCTCGCCCTTCAATCAATTCCCAGGCTCCCTCTTGCTTCATGTTGGCATGCTGGTCCCATCACCCATGCACGTGAGGCACGAGCAAGTACATTTATCTAATAATTTCTTGACCAGATTATTTCGAGTACCAAAAATGAAGTATTTATCCTTGATGGCGGGGAGAATTAAAAAGGAGAACGGATCTAGACTTAAAAAGTCCTAGGGATTACCAAGAAACTGTATGTGACTCCGACTTATAGCTAATTTATATCTAGTGCTATAGGTCTGTCAAAATGGGTTTTAAATTCATTTATTAACTCAAATTACTTAAATTGGTGATGTATGGGCACTTTAAATTTGAAGGTCCTAATCTAAATGGATTGTAAAATAAAAAGCCTAAAATAAATGAGTCTAAATGGGTTCTAAGGTCAACCCACTTTTAACCCATTTAAAATAGGGCATAAATTCTCTTTACTCTCTCTTCGACTGTCTCCAACTCCAGAGTCTCTATCTACTCCATCTCCCTCTCCAAGCCGAGCAATCGTCCCCAACCTCCGTCGCTCCTGAAGGCCATGGGAGCTACGATGAGGGGCCGAAGCAAGAACCGAAAGCCACTCTAGAGGGGGAGGACCCTCAGCATTGAGCCCTCCAAGCCGTGCAGGCACTAAAGTAGTTGAGCAACAAGGACCTGTGGTCGCTCAAGCTGGTTCGCGGCTCCGCCTTCGACTGCCTCCTGAAGGACAACATGATCGCGATGCTCCGCAAGCTGCTTCGGCAGAGCCGGTGTGATTTGGCCCTCAAGGTGCTTGTTCTAGTGCTTTATTTGTCATGGGTCTTGCGATCCATTGCAGGTTCTCGCACTCGTGAATGAGTTGCGACTGGATGTCTTTGTTATGGTTTTCGCTTGTAGCTTTAATTTCGTTAGTTTTCTGTTTGGGAGTCGGATTGACTCTAGGCCTCTTTGGAGGAAAATGCAATTGCCCTGTTTGCCCCTTCCGAGCTCTTCAATCACATATTCTCTCTTGTGCAATGGACGTCGGCGAGGGTGATACGTGATGGGGAGGCTGGAGAATATGTGGGGAGGCGCTTCAATTAGACCATGTCTTCGCGTTCTAACCGGCGGATAAGTAATGTAATTGATGCATAGCTCTGATTTCATGACTTGGAAAATCACTCAGTCTTTTGATGCTTACATGCTGAATCCTATAGCTGAGGAAGGTTACCTCCCAATCCAACGAGAGAATCCACTTTTCTTTTTGCTTTGACCAGAATTTACGGTCAGGGTTGATCTTCTGAAGATAATTGGGCGTGCTTAGTTCTATTTCTTAATTAAATCACGCAGAAGGACCAACCTTTTCTAGATGAATCCCTATCATTTTGTTATTTACCCAGCCAACTACCTTTCTTTAACCTAAAAAGTAAAAAAGATGAATAATTCCTAGAAAAGAATCACACTACCTTTTTTTTTAATTATTTACTGAGAATCATGCTTCAACTTTAAAAACAATTTTTATATCAAAAGCGTACTTTCTTGAAAAGAAGCTTTGGCATTTTATACGTATTGCGAGCACATTACAAAATCATCACAATCTAGAAGAGGGCAAGAAATACATGGAGTTGAATGGTCAAACGACGGGCAATCATTGCAAGTTAGCGTCATCCCTATATAAATCAACGGGACAAATATAATCCCAAATCTGTACTGTTTACCCTAAAAATGACAAACTTTTGATTATTATTGACAATTGATTGATTTAGTTTATGAGAATAAAGTTTGGTCATTTATTAAGAGAATTATAGATAAATTGAGGAGAATTGACAACTCATTAATAAAGTTATCTACGACACATAACATAAAGTTATCGATGAGAACCTTGAAATGACAAAATCATTGATATTGATGTCAAGCAATTGAGGATAATTGGGCGGTTATTTTTATTGCTACTACTTTAGGATTGTCATAGCTTCTTATAAATAAGTATTGCTATAATAAGAGACCATAGAGTAACAACTTGTGGACAATGTAAATTCTCATAGCTACAGAAATTTGTAATCTCTGTTTGTAACGTCAATTGTAGACTTTAAATAACCACATCATACTCTTTATAAACCTCTGAGCCCCCTCCCTAACAAATAAACAAAACTTATAATCTTTCAATAACCAAGTTAATCTAATTCATATTATTCTTGTCAACAATTATGTGGCTAATCAAAATATTTCACAGAATGGACCTCCTGTTGTGCCAATTCCAAATGGGTATATTGTGACGCCTTATGATGCAATCTTCCCTCCAAATGTAGGAAATTTTTCCATATAGGCCAAATATGCCACTTAGCCCTAACGTCAACAATCCGAATCAAGATCGACCTTTGAGTTCTAATCCTAGGGGGCAAGAAGGTCAAACCCATTGACCTATCTATCCTGAATCTAAGGGGCAGTAGGATCAAGTTTATCGATTCATGAATCGAGACCAAGTGGCTGAAATAGTGATACAACAAATAGGTTCTGACAGAGGGGTTATTAGGCCTCTTTATAGACTTGCTCAAATAGGCAAATAGGATCAGGTCGAGCTCGCGGCGTCAAGCCTAACTCCACATCAAAGCATCTAACTATAAATAAAAATTGCTTACTTATTTTTGGGTCTGAGCAAGCTACGCTTAGGCCAAATTAGGCCCCTTGAGTTGCCGCTTCATTGTCATATCTTAGGCCAACTACCAAAGGTTCGATACCTTAGGAGGGAGATTAATGAATGGTTAGGTTCAATTCTAAGTATAAATTCCTTTATCTTCATTCAAAATGATGATATTTTTCATGTAGGGATTGGCTTGCATGGATAAAAATGTTGTACTCCGAAAGTAACTAGAAATGTCTTTGTTAGTAGAAACAAGACAGATTTAGCCAAACGATAGATATTGAGATGATAGAAAGTTGGAATGTGCCCTTCTCTTTAGAACTCTCCCTGAGTTATAGATGCATATAGATCTTAATCCTAGATTGAAGAATGATATTATATGTTGACGGTTTCTTTTAATGAAAACAACATGGCTTCTATCAGATTTAGTTGTGCAGAAGCGAATGTTAGCTAATAAATAGTATGCTGAATTAGCCGATAAATAGTAGGGGTTCAGTAATTGGGGAGACGATTGGATTTCCGTAGCTCGAGAAGTGTGGGTTCTCATGTGAGAATTGTCCAAGAAAATTGTTGAAATTAGCGGCGCAGCAGAAGCGGATCGTAATTTTGCAGTTATATTTAGAGCTATAGAAATGGACAGAAGTAAAATGAGGAACAAGAAAAGGACATTAAAAATTTACGTGATTTGGTCCGAATGTTAGAATTTATATTCACGGGGAGAGCCAACAAAATAATCTATATAATTCGGAGAATTATAAGATTACAATCATTCATGCACTCAAGTATTTCTTAGCCTTACTTTATACCTAATACTCACAGTATTTAACAATTCAAATTAATGGACTCGACTCCACGCAAACCTCTGAGCTCGTGCCTCTCACTCTCTCTCTCTCGCTCTTTCCTCTCGCTGCTGCCTCGTCCTCGGAAGCCCCCCACCTTTTTATCGGTGGAAGGGAACGAAACAAAACAAAATTGTGCTCCAGAAATGTCAACACGGTGCCGATCTTCAAAGCACGCACCTTCATGCAATTAATGATGGCTTGTGAGCGTATGACCATCATGCACTGACACAAGGAGAATAGCTTCTGTCTTCCTCTTTCTTCATTTGTCCACAACAAGACGAAAGAAGTCCACAAAAGATGACCAAGAAGAGAGAGAGGATTCGGCGCCTACAGGATAGGCTTCTGAAGCAGCAAATGCTCACCAATTTCTATGGGCATGCATGCACATGGCCATGTGCACGCATTTAATGAGGTTGAAGGAATTGGAGGATTAACTCTTCAGAATAATTTCATGCTGAAAAGTGAGAAGGGCCACAAAAGTCGACACATAGATTGTGGCCTTCATTTCCAACGTGAAGCTCATATCTAGGGCTGGATCCTTTCGGCTCCTATCACGCGCCATTTCTCATCAAATGCTCCGTGGACATTCTTTCTCGTTTTGGCATGTAAATATTTTGTACGGATCGGATATATGGATTCGAATTCGAGACATAATTTAACAAAAATCGACCTAACATGTCATCTCATGAAAAGCCCAAGAAGCAAGAATTTATTAACTATCCTTTTCCACTTCCAAGGTACTCAGCGTGAATCGAAGTTCTGCATTTTTTATGCTGAAAAATCGATTGTGCCTTTATTCCCTATAAAAGAGATTTAGCTATTGAGATATTTTAAACCACATTCACCCCAACTCTTAATTCCAGTGTACGGTCTCAGTGAACAAAAAATGATTGAGCGGGGGACATAATTTGAGATTTAGTATATCAAACATTATTCGTTGTAAAAATCAAGAAAAAATGGTATAACACGAATATGGCTAACCCGAACAAGACGACAAGTTTGCCTCGACACGAACACAACATAGTCTGATAAAGCATATTGCATGGCATGCATGATTAACGCAATTATCGCATGTGTTACCATATTTGGTACCAATGTATGTTAAAATATTTACTAATATAAATTAATAGAATGCACAATAAACACGAAAAATGCGGTAAGTTACAATAACGCATCCAACATATTTCTCGACAATATGAGCATTTTCAGTTCACATTAGTCTAAAGTGTACTATGTCTTTTAGTTTTTCTCTATGGTTAATCATTTTGATATCTCAGTTTACCCTTGACACAAGAACATAAATGAAGACGGAATTGTGGTCTTTACTCTCCACGCTATTAGCATTATTCCATGCAATGACATTCCCATATGACGTATATTAATTATTTTCCAAAAGCATGAAGATCGGCATAATATGTGGCTATCCATTTTCTTATAATTTCAACCTCGGTTTTCCGTTGCTTGACCAACCAAATAGGATCGTTTTCCCTAGCTTGAAGTAAGTCCAAACGATGAGAACCTGCATGTAATAAATTATTTTTACTGCATTAATTCTAGTAATCCAATCAAAATCCAAAGATGGAAAGACTATCCATTCCATTTCCTTGGTTTGACAAGAATCGAGTCGACAAATACCTTCAGTTGTGTAGACGGCAACCACGGTATCTGATATATTCGTCAACACCCTATAATTGATGATACATAATAATTATTTTGAAATCTTATTGAATTCAGTGATTTTCGTAGAAATCTATAGGTTTTAATGTTACACGTACCCGCCACTGCTAAAAGGATCTTGAAGCCCATTGGAGAAAATAATGTTGCTAGCGAACCTGTGCAAAACAAGTTTTATGTCCTGCAATTTTTCATAGTCAATGAACAAACTAAAGAGCGTCATATGTTATATATATAACCATGTGAAAATTAAAGGAGTATCCTATATATATATAATTTTATTTTTGTGACCGTACATGACCACCATAATAAGTAGTGACCCAATGTGGCCGAGGTGTGACGCCAAATAAAGTCTTGCAGGTATTCACGAACTCATTTAGGTCGAAGGGGTCTGGTTGAAACATAGTATTGTTGGTGATGCCCAAAGGAAGCACAATCTCGCTACATGTCTGCATAGCCAAACGACCTCCATTTTGTTAGTACAACACAAAACTCGAAGGTTGACTAATCATGGGGAAAAGGTTGGAAATTGTGTTCATGACTCTTAATCTACTAAGCACATCATTATGAGGTGTGGCCAATTATATTCAAATGAATCAAACTACTCGCGAATTACTCCGGCTCGACCACTACACTGCATAGACTCTGCTCAGAAAATATAAGACGCATATAATGCCGAATCCTGGAGTTGTTCGCTCATCACTCGAGTTTTGAGATTAGCGTTGTTTTTTCATATTCAATCCGAGTCAATTTCAACTGATAGTAGCAAACCAAAATTCGTTTATGATATTGGACTACATTGGGTACCTGCCAACGCCAACCCAAAACTGTTTGAGAACCCAAATCAATCCGAGATTGACGCTCAGTTTAATAGTGCAAAGTCATACTTAAACTTGCTTTTTGATAAGCGGATGGCATCGGGCCTACCTTGAGCCTGAAAAGACTTCATCTAGTAGAACTTGAGTCTCAAAAATCAACTTGGCCTTTATCAGGTGTCGGCATATAATATAGAGGAGCCAAGGTTTGGTAGTAAATAATAGGATGGATTTGACTTGACTCTCGACCGCATAACAATCTAATTAATTGCCAATAACGAAGTATAAAAAGTAAGTGATGAAAATGCAAGTCGCATGTAGAGGTGATAAGTACATATTACCCACCTGCCATCGCCATCCCGGACGAGTTTGAGCAGATACACCAGGAAGGGGTGCATTGCCGTGGCATGTAAAGCTGCGATTGGTGGCAACAAGGCCCGCATAGATTTTCCCCAGAAGGCCGTTTCTTGGAGAAGCTCCGTTAATGGCGTCGCACATAAGTTTCACGGGTTGACTAAATGGATCGTTGTACTGAGCAACATTTTCGTACTGCGATTTCAGGTACCGCTTGAGATATGATGAACTTTGCAGGGGACTAGACAGAAGGAAAAATACAGTTGGAGCTTTCATAATTATTTTCAGAGTCAATTAAAAGATATAAAATAAAAAATAAAAAACTATTTCCACCTGCAAGTTTTGAAAGTGTTGCTCAACTTCGTGAGACCATGAGGCTCAGAAGCAACTCTATCGATTTCTTCCCAGGATCGTCTTATTGTTTGGTGGCAAGAAGAACTAGTATCCTGAAAAAACGCCCAAACAATTGTTCAAGTGATCGATTTGACTAGAGAAAATGCATTCAAATTGAGATTATTACCAAAAAATCTTTTGCTACGACTGAATAGAATGCGTCCTGGGGCGTGCTGTCGACAGAGAAGAGAACTGGAGCAGATGATGCCAAAGCTCCGAGAGCCACATGAGGGTACTTTAATCGGAACCATGAAGCTAGCACTGAAATTAAACATATGAAGATTGAAACACATAGTTTTAAGGTATATGTAGAAATATGGCGTTGATTTTTTCCTCTTAATCTAACGGGAGGAAATTTCTTCAATGCCTTTGGGGCAAGCTATCGATATTTATATGGATTATCGCTGTCAATATGACTGGCGCTCATTAGGAAAGGCTCCATCCAGGAAATGTTCAAGAACAAGAACCCATGGCAGATTATATATGATTATTACATCCTACGATAATAACTGGGTCAACGTGAATTAGCAATATTTGGTTTAATGTATACGGTGCGCGATATTCTTTTAAGTTCGATTTATAGCAGTAGTCATGTTGCTCCTATATGAAAATATATTCACTTACTTCCCCCATATGATCCTCCAATGACAATGATCGGAGATCGTTTGGCATTCAACTTCTGCTTTAGGTATATGAGGATTTCTGCGTAATCGGCAAGAGCTTGCTCGGAGTTGAAATATCCACGAATGTTAGGGTCACGTAGGGCTTTGTCAAATGCCAACCCGTACGGGATTGATTCCCCGTAAAATCGATGCTGCAAGATTACAACTTACTTTCTTAAATACGTAAATACATCCATATGCACGCCAAACGGAAGGGAAAGAGAACGTACAACCAAGCAAATAATATGGAGCATTTTTATTACCTCTATATAGACCAAAAGCGCTCTAAATTGAGCCGCGTTATCCGGAAGAAACCTGTCAGCTTCTATGCTGAGATCGATGGGTTGTTCGGCACCAAGATAAACAAAAATCGGGGCGTGTGATTTCGCGCCACCCCAGAACTTGGAATTGATCACGTATCTTTGTTTGAAGGTGGTGTAACTTTCGGGCCTATAGTTGAAATGATCGAGCGTTTGGTTGTAAGAGAAAAATTGGAAGCCCTCTGTCAACACAGAAGCTCGGACCGCCCGTGTGGGATCTTGAATCAATGTTCGGTGGAGTACGCTCAGCTTCGGAATATTGTAATCGATTAAGTTCTCTCCGGTCGCAACACAAGCTAAGCTCAGTATCACAATGATCAGAAGGCTATAATGCGATGAAGACATGTTCTGGTGTCTGGTCATTGCTTAGGCTAAAGCATGGATGCGAAGGGAAGGGTTTTTGTGATATTCCTTGGCCTCAACTAGTTCGCCTTTATATAGCAACCCGCGATCCCATTTTGCACTATTATTTTGCATGCAAAATTACGTCCGAGCAATTTACCATATAAGGACTCTAGGTGACCTAGCTCGAAAACCATATGGAATTTATTACAAAATTAAAAGAAAGAACAAAAAGGTGGCAATGATTTTTGTAGTCAATGGTTTCGCATCTACTTAAACATATTGTTTGTGTAATACACAACCTGTATTTGTATATTTACATTGCCTTCATAAATGATTATGTCGTTAGCTGGTTTGTGTTGTTACTGTTAGACTACGTCCGTTCAAACGCTCAAATGGAAAATGATTGCCATTAATAACAAGGGTGAGATGGGAATACTAGGATAATTGATTGTTTGCGACAAAGTCTTCGGTAGACGGTCGAATATTCAGCTTTGATTCCGTAAGGTGCCCACAGATCACCATTTAATTAATCAGCTAGGAACTATCCCGTTATAAACCGTGAGAATGCATAAATAATATAATCCTAGAGTATAAGAGCTGAACACAGTTTGGCAAAACATAGATGTAGAAACAAATTGGAAAAAACCTTCTGAAAATGGGAAAATAGGCATCCCAAGTGATCACTAAGTTTTAATTTTTTGGCCAATAAGTACTTCTTCAAATTTATAAATTTTGGCTAGAAATTGATAACATAGTCACTAACGGTTCTATGTGGCACGGCCGGCACTAAAGTTGACATTTTTAATAATTAAAAATTTTAATATTTTTTTTGGTTTTTTCTTCATCTATTTTTTTTTTTTTTTTTTTGGGGCCTAATGGCCTCCATGCACTTGGCGAGGCTTGTGATGCCCTCGTGGCCCTTGCGCAGGCCAAAGCGAGGGTGTGGAGCGAGGGCCAATGGAAGAAGGAAAGAAAAAAAAGAAAGAAAAGGGAAATAAAAAAATATGAAGAAATTGAGAAAAATTTAAAAATGTAAAAAATTGTCTAATTCTACATCAACTATGCCACATAGGGCAATCATTACTGACTAAATTATCACGTTAATAATTTCTTGCCAAAATTGGTTAGAATAATTAAATTAACAAATATTTAAAAGGTTTAAGACTAAATTAGAAAATCATAAAAAAAATTAAAATTAAATTAGCACAATTGAAATATTTATGATTAAATTGGCAAGTTGTCAAAAGTGATGAAGTAAAAAGTTTATGACTAACTTGGCCACTGTACAATAGGTTTAGAATTTTTTGGACAAATTTTCTCACTTTTCTTATGTCACTTTGTGACTGGTAAACTTCATTTTCCTCCCCTCACGGTCTCTTGGGGTCTTAAGTGGGATGCCGGGGGTGGTGGATCCTCCTTTACGTGTCCCCCTAGATTTACTCACCGGCTGCCGGCCCTATGGAGTTCCTGGGTCACCAAAAAAAAATATATATATATCTTTCATTTTTTCTTACTCTAAAGAGGAACTTTTTACTTATCACTCGTTCCATTATTTTATTCGTGAATCGGTGCCCTTATGTGACGTTAAAAGGCTTTCTTAATTTATATGCTGAGTGAGACTTGCGTAGTTTTTTCTCTATTAGAGAATTGTTTAATTCTGGTTTATATATCACCATTTTGAGTAATTATGAAGAGAATCCGCATTAATGATATGCCAAAGAAGATCGCTATTCTGAAGAGACTATGCCTTCATGAACTTTTCTAATTTAGAAGAAAATGAGACTGTATGATACTATATTCCACTAGACAAATTCTAGGAGATGGTTTGGTCACATTAAGGAGGTAAATGTCTCAAGAGGAATATCTCTTTTTCAAGAGAGGTGCCAAGAGTTGAATATGTAGGCGTGAATGATGTGAGTGGGATTACTATCAATTGTTTTAAAGCTAATGCTATTAGATTGTTTTTTGTAGTTTTATTTTTTAAATATTTTAACAGGTGAGATGGAAAAAGTTATTTTTATCAAAATTATTTTGTCATTGTCATATATTTGGATTACCTTCACAATCGAATATGTCATTAGATGATTTACGTTATAAGTGTTCGATTAAGCCCTTTCAAACACCAAATGAAATATAATTGCGATTAAGAACAAGAACAAGCGTGGCATGAAAGTGAATGATCATGCGGTAAGGTGGGGAGTACGTGGATAATCGTTCATTTGAGACGGAGTCTTTGATAGGAACTATGTTGTTTGAAACCGTGAAAGTAAAAGGCGAATACAATTTGCCATCGGCATAAAAAAAATTAATCCTAGGGTTTAAGACCAGTACACAATTTGATAAAACAAAATAGGAGTAAACAAATTCGAAAAACTTTTAGAAAAAAATTGGGAAAAAAGGGGCTTTCCAAGTGCTTGTTGTCCTAATATTTGAATATTAAACCGCCTTATAATCTAACAGTTTAAGAATTCTAAAACAAAATAAAGTTTGAGACCCTAGATATAGTATATGATTTAACACAAGGCAGCAGATGCTTCATTGATTACGAATCTAAATAAGAAAATTCAACAGCCTTCTATTTTGTCGATTTCGCGTCGTGGACTACGATGCGGACAATGACAGTGACTTTTTGTAATTTCATTGAATTGGGCTTCCGGTGACTAGCTCAAAAGTCAAGACGACCAGGGGTTTTGCTTATGTCTTTTAGGAAAAACATGAGGGATGTGTCATACTTCATGTGAGTAGATATGCGGTGGGGAGTAGAGCCACAGTTTTGTTTTGCCAAAGTAAAATATCTCAGGTGCATTTGCGCCTCTCAAGAGAGGTGCCAAGAAATTAACCTTTAATGGGCTGTGGATAAGATTGGGAATGAATTATTCTTAGCAAAATAATTATGTCTTTGCCATACTTAGCCAAAAAGAAGACTAGAGCAATTTGGCTACAAAAATACTGATTTGTTAATTAAAAAAATTGAGGTTGAAGAAGAGATGACTTGCAGCGTCCGTTCTTCGTGTATTTGAACAGTTCTCTCCATATCTGTTTGCACGTTTCCACGCGCTAACTCGGTCGAAGAACTAAAGCAACTGACTTGTTCAGAAAGATCATCACGATCGAAGCCTATCGAATTCCTTAGTAACTTATTTAATTTTCTAAACCGTGTATTATGGATTTAATATTGATGTGACTAAATCGTTATTTTGATAGATTTTTACAATCAAGACAATTGTTATACTTGACATCATTATGAATTTATCCCGAGTATTTACATACATAATCGTTTGATTCATCGTAGGTGGATCAAATATTGGATTCGTTGCATCCTCCCATTCAATTGTAATGAGATGTGCTAAATTCAAATTGGCCAAATTGAAGAATCGTGTGAAGGATTATAATTAACTTGGCAAAGTCGAAAATTTTAGAATTGAATTGGCCAAACGTATGGTAGGTTTTGGATTCTTTTAGACAATTTTCCCCAACGAGTATATAAATGAAATAGCTTTTAAAATAAGAAGGATATTACTTTCTTCAACAAAATTTTAGGAAAAAGATATATTTTAGACATTAAGGGCGTGTTTGGCAATAGGCCAAATAGTGTTTGATTCTATTCTTTTGTTCCTGAAAGTAGATTTGAAATAGAAATCCTTTTGGTAGATTTTTTGCTCCCAGGAATAGATTTGGAGTAGAATTGAGAAGTAAAATATATATATATATATATATATATATGAGAGAACAAGAAAGTATAACAGATTAACAGATCTATATGAAAGCAGGGAAGGATGTATCTTAAAAGGAATGATATATATAAGAACAAGAAAATAAGAACAAGAAAATAAATGACTTAAATAAAATCGCGAGAATTAGAAATAACGTAAAGACCGAAAGCAATATATAAAATATAAAGTAAGAGTATGCATAAACAAAAACCAACCATGAAGGTGGTATGAACTTGTATTATATAAAGCTGAAAAGCTGAAATTACATGTATTGAAAGATGCAGAAACTAAAGCATCAAATCATCCACTAGGGCGGTAATCCGCACTCCGGGAGTATTGATGTTTGTATTACAAGAAATGGTTAACCAACTATCATGTAAGTTGGTAACCCTGTATAAAACTATGTATGTGAAAACTAACTTACTTTGAAACCAGGGGATACAAGGTAAGAGAGCTTGGAGATGGAAGAGATGAGGATGGAGATGGAAGAGAGGGTGGTTTACAAGTGAGAGGGAGAGAGAAGAAGAGAGAAATCTGGAAAATTTCGAGGTGCTTTCTTCTATGTCGAGTGGGGGTATTTATAGAGGGTGCTACAGTGCTGAACAGTGTAGAGTGAACGATGCGAAACGGTGTATGAATAGTGAACGGTGTATGAATAGTGAACGGTGAACGGTGTATAAAATAGTGAACGAGTGTATGAGCAGTGTATGTCTACTACGCTCCGGTGTGTAGCCTTTTGCGCCGTTTGTAATAGTATCTGCATGTGATGTCTTTTAATCTCTGTCCAGATTGATTCCGTAGCAGTCGTCTTCATTAGTGTTTCCACTATGATATGACTGGGAGGATCCTTCTTGACTGTATTGAGATTTGGGAGATCCACATTGTGATTCTTCCGCTTACGAGAGCATCGTCACGAGGATGTTGCGGTATTCATCTCTGTTTTGGACTGCTGCAAGTCTGCACTTGCCATGGATTTTCCCGTAAAAGCGATGTATTTGATGGGGATGCGATTATTTGGGTTTTCGGCTATTTAGCCATGTTTTAACCGCGACTTCGGATCCTTGATCAAGAAATCTGAATCCATCCCACCATTTTGTTTTGTATTTTCGGACAAATCTTGGTACACTGGTTTATTGGATGTATTGTATTCAAATTCCCATCTTTGTTACCCAAGAGATTCTGAATATTATAAAGAAATGCATAAGGCATGGGAACCTTATATCATGAGGTGTTGGTATGAACTTTTCACTTTGAAAACCTTGTATCCTTGTTTGACGTGGGGTGTAATATTATGTCCAAAGGACCAAAGAGATCCCACCGGGAGTCAAACCCGGTTGTAAGCTTTGTCTTGGGAAGTTGTCTTTGAAGAATAATAACCGGAGTGTTGGAAATTTGTATTAAATCTGAAAAGACGTTCCACCAAGCTTGTTGGTAGTCCCGATATGTATATGAGGAGGAGTATGGTAGACTTTGGGTAAGTCTGGTTTGGAATTTTCTGGATGTATGGGGTGAGGCTCCCCGGTGTGAGGGGTGTATAACTTTACGATGGATATAGTGGAATAAAGGATATTTTCTGTATTGGTTTTATCGCAAAGTGAGTGAACCTTGCCGATTCTGTTTCCACTAAAATTTGCTCATAATAAGCAAGGGTTTTGTTTGTATTGTGAGGTTTGAAAAGCCAATTTTTTGGAAATATGTTTTCTGCAAATTTGATTGGATCTTTATCGAAGAATCCATCTTCCACAGTCAATATTTTTTGAAAAGATGTTTTGGGAAAATTTTTGATCTTTGAGAAAGAGGGGTTGCACGAGGCTTAATAACCACCTCATTCGAAATTCTTTTGTATTCCGCTTGTTTTTGTGTAGCAAGCGGGGAAGGATTGTTACTTACCTCTATGGCCTTTGGATGGCTCTTTCTTTACGTTACGTAAAGACTGGGCAAGTAACAATAGTGTTTCTTTTGGTAGTATGTTGGCTAAGCGATTAAAGGCTAGCATGGGTTCGATGATATGGGTTCTATTGTCAAAGGTGTTTGCTGTAAGAATGTTTGGTTGTTTTCTGCCATTTGGAGCCATGTCTTGACGGATGTTAAGCCTTTTGGCTTTGGTGGTGTATTGGAGGGTTCGGTAGTGGCTTTGCCTTTGCCTTTATCTTTGTCTTTTTTGGATCTTGGCATATTGGTATCCCCTGTAAAAATTCTCTTGTGAGAAAATCAGGTAATGAATTTGAAGAACCATTTATAAATTCAATGTCAAAATCGAATACGAAAGTATGGCTTGCCATCGGCAAAAATTTGTTTTGATGCAACATTTAAAACGTCTTTTTGTAAAATGTCTTTGGCTGATTTGCAATCAATTCTCAAGAGAAATTTTTGATTTAATAAATCTCCTTGGAATTTTGATATAGACAAAACTATAGCAAGTATTTCTTTTTTGATTGTCGAATAATTTTGTTGAGTGGAATTCCAATGTTTTGATATAAACTGAATAACTTGTTCTTTATTGTTATTGACTTGTTTGAGAATGCCACCGTATCCTAATTCTGACGCGTCTGTTTCTACTATTTTGAAAGTGGAAGGGTCAGCAAGATGTAAGCATGGTATGTCTTTCACATGTAATTTTATTTGTTTGACAATGTCGTATGGACAGAAGTCCATGGTGGAGGATCCTTTCGCAACCTTTGATGTAAAGGTTTACAAAGGATGTTTATATTGGGAAAGAAATCTAAAATATAATTGAGACTACCCAAAAACCTTTGTAATTGGGTTTTGTCTTTAATCTCATCGGGGAATTTATCGAGTAAAAGAGATTGATCTTTCTATGGGAGTGATGGTGCTTAAATGGATGTAATGACCTAAAAATCTAACCTTGGTCTTGAAGAGTGCAATTTTAGTAGGAGAGACTACAAGACCGTTTTGTATGATTATTTTTATGAAAGTAGATAAATGTTTGAAATGCTGTTCTATATTGGAAGAGAATACTAGAACATCATCTATATAAACTATGATGTATTCAGAATAAGGATTGAAAATCTCGTTCATAATTCTTTGGAATTCGAAGGGGCATTTTGAGGCCGAATGGCATAACATTCCATTCGTATTGGCCAAAAGGTACTTGTAAAGGCTATCTTGTATTTATCATTTTCACTTACTTGTATTTGCCAAAATCCTGATTTCATGTCAAATTTAGAAAATATTTTTGATCTACTGAGTCTGTTTAGCAAATCTTTTTTATTGGGTATAGGGTATCTTATCCATCTAAGGGCTGTATTAAGAGGTTTGTAATTAATAACTAACCTGGAACTCCTTTTCTAGTTCAGCATTTTTATTGACATAAAAAGCAGAACAACTCCAGGGGGATTGGCTTTTTCTTATGAGTTTTTTATTTAAAAGATCTTGTATTTCTGCTTGACAAAATTTTAAAACTTCTTGGTTCATTTGAGTTGGGCGGGCTTTGGTAGGAATTTTGTTTTCAGAAAAATCATGTTCATAAGGTAAATCAACGATATGTTTTTTTCTTTCCCAAAGGCATTGGGTAAAGTAGAACATATAGTTTTTTCTATGTGTTTTTGTAGAGAAGCTATCTTTTCTATGATGTTTGGTTTTATAAGATTCTCTTCTATTCTTTTAAACTCTAAATCTTCTTTTAGAAATTCAAGTTGGTTTTCTTTGTCTTTTATGAGGCAATTTATTTCTGAAATGGAATGTTCTTGTAAAATATTAAGACTTCTTTTTTGTGGTTTTGTTATGAAATTGAAGGTGATTTTTTTGTTTAAAGCATGAGTTTCTATACCTTCATTAGTAACAGCAAAGGGTTGAATCAATTGTATAAAAGGTGTTCCAAGGATAACTTTGTTGTCTCATGTTTTTAACTAAAAGAAAAGATGTTTTGTAAGACATTTGGTCTTTTATTATTAGGGCTTCGGGTAACTTGTATTGTATATTCAGCTTGTCTCCTGAGGCTGATTTTAAGGACTCAGATGTTTTGTCAAAGTATCTTGTTGGAACAAGGCCTTCCTTGATACAATTGAGGTCAGCCCCTGTATCAAAGAGTGCCGTTGTTTCAATAATATACTCATTATTGATTTTTATCTTAATATTTATTATCCATTTTCTAGATGTGATTTCTGTTAATAACATAAGAAAAGCTGGATCAGAGGTATCGAGGGTACTAGTGATTTCATTTTGGTTTTCAAGTTTTGTTGTTCCTTTTATGACAAGAGACTTTATATCAGAAATTTCTTGTTTCATTTTTGATTGAGTTTCTTTTAAGGCTTGTATTTCTAACTTTTGTTGTTTTATTTCGTTTTGGAGGTCATTAATATTTATAGGTCTAGACTGTGGTTTTTTGTTTCTATTTAGAATGTCTTTAAGGTTGTAAGAAGTATTAGGCTTGGAAGTAATATTCATAGAAGAGTGAAGTCTATCTAAGTATTCTTTTTTGGCTTGGGGTCAAGTATTTTGTCGGCAGTCTTTGAGAAGGAATTCTTCTTCTTTAGTTAAGACGTTTACTTGAGAATGGGTTTTTCGGAGAAGCGTCTTCATAATCGAAATCTGAAGAGGATTCTATCTCATTGATTTGAAGACCTTCTTCCTCAAGAAATTCATCGAAGAAGTATCATCATTTTCTATGAAGATATTGTTTAACTGATTAAGAGTATTGTCATCTAAAGAAAGTTCATTTAATTTTTTATTAATCCTACAATATTTTGAAATATGACCTTTTCTACCACAAGAATAGCATTTAATGTCTTTAAAATTTTTTCTATCGAATGAGGTCTATTTTGGTTATTCGGGTGTCTTTGTTTATTCCTACGAAATGGAGGTTTGTTGTGATGTTTCTTTGTTTCTTTCTCAGGAGGACAAGTTCCCTTACATTTTGGTTTTGTTTTTTCATTATAAGAGGGGTCGTATTGAGCACAAAAATCTCCTAGACTCCTATTGGTGAGGGATTGTTCTTCCTTGAGTTGTCTTTGTAATTTGATTGTATTACACATTTGTGTTCCTTGTCTATAAACATAAGAGACTATTTCTCCATAAGAAAGGAGATCATAAGGAATTTGGCCGCTGTAATCTTCCCTAATTTTATCTCTAACTTGGTCACCTATAATCTGAGGTAAACCAGCTAAGAATTTTTCTTTCCAAAAGGGTTGATTGCGTCGGGTCTAATAAGAACCCTTTGAAAGAAAAGCTCTTTGTATTCTCTAAATCTTCCTAAGGATTTGCAACGCATATTGGAAAGGAGATCTTGGTTTCTATCCCTAATATGTGAAGGATCTCCTACAAAGTGTTGTGAAATGGAATAGATAAGGGTATTAACCGCATCTTGGATGAGATGACCTTGATCATCATCCATGCGTTGACCAAAATCATCTACCTTATAAGCAGTTAAAATTTGTGTCTTTTGTTCATCTGTCAGGTAGTTATCCCACCAACCTTTTAGCTGTCCAGTAAAACCAGCTACTAAAAGATTAGCAACAGCATGGTCAGAAACATCTTGCTGTGTTTTGTAGGCATTAGCAAGCATCACCATGTTGTTAAGAATGTTCATAACATTGGTTTCTGCAACACCATCAATGTTCCATTCATAGATGGCGTCATGAGAGTATTTATTCTGTATTTTTTGCGATGATTCTTCTTGGGCAATGTCTGGTGGGGTAGCTCTACTATAATAAAGCTTCTGTGGTTGTCTCCAATTGAGTCTGTTAATTTCATTGACTGACTCATTATCGAGATTATCGAGGGTTTGGTTAGGGTATTAATGGTGGGTTGGTCTGGAGTGTCTCTAATGATAAGATTCTGGAATTTAGGAGTGTCTAGTATAGGATCAGGTTCTATCTTTGATTTTCCTAAGAGTTTTTTCTTTTGTTCTATAGCTTTGGCAAACTCGGGCTAAGATTTTTGGAAATTCAAAGGCTTTAAAAATGGGTTTTTTGAGAGTGTCAACTTGTGGTGTAATAAGCTGAGTGGGGTTACGGAAGGTGGATTCTATCCTATTCAACTGTTTTCCTATGGTTACTAAATGTTGATTAGTAAAATTGTTTTGTTCAATAACTTTGTGGGTGTAGAGAGTCTCCTTTGTCTGGAAGTCTAAAAGGAGTGGCTGTAACCTCACTATCTCCATGCTGTATTTTTATTCTCCTAAGGGGTGGATGATTGGATTCTATGGTTTCACCATTATCAAGTTTCCACTTATAATGATGATCTAAAACAAATATTTGGTTCCCAAAAACAATTCCAAAACAATTCCAAATATATATATATATATTTGGTTCCCAAAAACAATTCCAAAATTAGCCAACCAAAATTTTTCTTTTCTTTTCTCGTCTTCTTTCCTTCTTGTTTTTCTTCCTTTGCTCTTCTTCTTTCACGGCAGCCATCGCCGGCCGTTGGCAACCAACCGGTGGGTGAGCTTCGACGAGCTCAGGAGGCTGGCCAAGTCACGGTGAGGTCCGGCGAGCTCGTCGATGGCTAGGCAAGCCTCGCTCGGCTCTCCTCGACTCGACCGATGAGGTGCGGCCTCACCGAGGGCCGATGACCCTTCGGCGAGGTCACCGACCCTTGTCTAGCCGATTGCCGGTCATCCCAAGGCCGGAACCGACTAGGAAGAAGATAAAATAAAATAAAAGAAGAAAAAAAGTAATAAATTATTAAAAAATTAGAAGAAAAATTTTTGGATTAGAAATTTTAATAACGGTATCAAATGCAATTTATTCGGGAATAAAAATTTTGAACAGTTACCAAACGCTTTCAAATGCTTAGAATTTTTTCTCAAGAACAAAATAAAAAATAATCACTTTTTATCATAAATTGTTCCGGGAATAGAATGGTTATCATATGCATCATAAATATAATATACTTATTTTACTTTTACAAATTGTCTACTCTTGATATTTCACTTTTTATGTTAAATAAATAAGAGTCACATTTCCAGAAATTTTGGAAAGAACATCAATATTCGGGAGACTTGCAAACTTGGGCGATCCCCAAAAAGTGGAAGACTTAGTTGATCATCCATGGAGAGCAGGAACGGAATGAACAGGAAATTGCTGATCCGTTCGCGGAAGACGTACTTAAAGAGATCATATCTATTCCATTGAGTTGAACCCCAAAAGAAGACTAACTCGTTTGGACCGGAAGCAGAACATGGGCATTACTCTGTCAAAAATGCTTATCGCAGCATACAAACACCACAGAACAAGCTGCCATCAAAGCATTGCCTCCACCTCCTACCAAACTCAAAAAGCCCTATGGCAGCACATCTGGAATTTGAACTCCCTTCCCAAACAGCAATGTAACGAGAATCAGCAAATGGGTGCACGACTTCAGTGAACAAAATAGATACTCATCTTCACGGGAGCTACTCGCCAGGGCCCTATGGCAGCTCTGGAACTCCCGCAATGCCTTCGTTTTTCACTCTAGAAGACCAGATCCGAACACAATCGTCTGCACGGCCTATGCTAAGGACAAAATTACAGACGTTGGCACCCAATTGCAGCGAACCGAGTGAGAAGGGGGGGCCGTACTTGCACAGTGGAAGCCGCCGAAGCCCGGCGCTTTGAAGCTCAATATGGAAGGGGAAGGTGCCATAGCTGGTGTCTGCCACGACTTGACGGGCAAAATGTTGGCTGGATTTGTGAACTCCGTGCATGCGCCTTCAGCCGAAGGAATTGTTGGAGCTTGAGCGCCATGATAGAAGAATGCAGGAGCAATCTGGCCAGACTCAAAGGTGTTCATCTAGCCCGTTGTCCACGAGGGGCGAAATTTTTAGCTGATTGGATTGGAAAGGCTTACCGAAAGAAGGCACTCCGTCGTACTTTGGTGACTAATTACCTAGCCCCTTTGACTTTGAGATCTCTTATGTTTTGAATTCCACCAACTATGTTTATTTTAGTGGTATTTAATGAAATAAACGGATTTTTTGACCCCAAAAAAAGAATATTCATAATTGAAGTGCTACGGAAAAAATCCCTACATTTTCGGATGTGAAAAAGCGGCAGCTCCATTTGTAGTCCGCATAAATTCGTGACGATTATCACGTAAAATCACGTTATAAGATCAAAATTTAAAAATAAAATCAGGCTTATAAAATTGTGGTGCCAAACTTGGCCATCGAATTATTGAAAAGACTAGGCCCACTGCAATTGCAAAGATTCTTTTTGTTTTGAATTAGTTCATATAACCATGGTTCCATGACGTGTGGCCATGAGAGGGGAAATCAGAACTAATCCTTGGCTCGGGTAGTGAATTTGGGTGCATAAACTCATGCCACAGAATACGAATGTCGAAATAAAATGAAAATCTATGCCAAGTCAATAAGAAAGATTAACAATTCTAAGGCTCCATTTATTTTGAGAAAAATAAATAATTTTAAAAATATTTTCTTAAAAATGATTGCTTGTATGGTTTTCAAAAATGAACGAGTGAAAAAATAAAATCCACTATCCACTAAAATGTTTAATCGGAGTCCAACAATTGGAAGCTTGTTGTGAACTACATACATGGCCTAAATATAAAATTGGGTTAAGTCTTTTTGATTTCCTCGATTAAGAGCTCGTTAATGGAGCAAAGAATACATAGGCCTTATTCTTTTATTCTCATCTGTCATTGGAATGGCCTTCCCGAATCAATTCATCAACCTTATTTATGACAATAACAATCCATCATATCATTGTTTGAAAGCACGAAAATCGGCATAATATTTGGCTATCCATCCTCTTATAATCTCAACTTCGGTTTTTCGCTGCATGACCAACCAGTCAGGATCGCTTTGATCCTCTGCATATACATCCAAACAATGGGCACCTGCAAAGTATATATTAACAAACGACAGAATTCAAGATCTGGTGAAAATAATTTAACATGCATCAAGTTTGTTCTTCTCTTGTGCGATTAATAGGTGCGTAAGAAAAGTTGCAAACAACAAGCACATCGCTTGGTTATGTACCTCTCTGTGTAGACAGCAACAATACTGTCGGAAATGTTCTTCAGTACCCTAAGATTGAAAAAAAGAAAGAAAGAAAGATAGAAATATTGAGTGTGATTAAGTTATGTAAAGTTTAAATTCTTCAAATGTGTGGAGATAAGCATATAATGTTATATACCCTGCGCTACTGAAAGGATCACGGAGTCCATTTGAGAAAATAATGTTGCTGCCGAACCTACGAAGAATTAGCTCTATATCCTACAACAACAACAAAAAAAGAGGTAGAGGACAATGATGCTAAAATTTACTTTGAATAATATGTATATGAGCCTGTTACTAATTAAAATAACAGCCAAACATATACTTTCTAAGAGCCACTGGAAATCATACATGAGCACCGTAGTATGTAGTGATCCAATGAGGGCGAGGCACCACGCCATACTGGTGGTTGCATTCATCAATGAAGCTGCTCAAGGTAAAAGGGTCTGGTTGGAACATGGAATTGTTTGTGACGCCTTTGGGCATTACCATTTCGCTGCATCTCTACAAGCAAATCCCCCTTTCAGTATTGTAAGTTTCCTCATGCACAACGCGATTTGACGAGGAAGATTTCAAGAAAGGGATGGTGTCAATTAAAATAGACCCGATTAGTGGGCATGCTCGGATCAGCATGAACATAGACCTGATGATCCCCTCATTGGGACAAAAGGCTATTGCCCAAGTCCGCCCTAATTGTAAAATAGTTTGGACCCGAAAAGGAAAAGTAAAATTTAACTTGGGCAGGGCACAATCCATCCTTGAGATCGAAATGCATTATCCAAATCCGCCCAAATAATCGAGAACCGATGGGTCTTGATGCCTAAAGATGAGGTAGAGTATTGTACCTGCCACCCCCATCCCAAACCAGATTGAGAAATAGCAGTGGGAGGATTGACGTAGCATGCGGAGTTCGTGTTATAGGCGATAACGCCTGCAAATATTTTGCCAAGAATGCCATTCTCAGTAGTATTTGCTCCATCAATGGCGTTGCATATTACTGACACCGGATATGTTGGCGGGAAATCATATTGGGCTGCACCTTCGTACATTGATATCAAGTAGTCCTTCAGCTCATCCCCACTCTCTAAAGGCCTACACACACAAAAATCAGTAGTCAGTCTATGATGATTGTGTCTCCTTAATAAAACAAGCCTATTCAGCCTTGGAGATCATGGGACTTCACACCGACAGAAGAGTGAGCGCGGATTAAGTTCCTGTTTCTCAGAAGGTGAATTGATTCAGTTCAAATCCCTTAAATTGAGAAATTGGGTGAGAGTACTCTATAGTACTTGGGTATTGAGAGACACATAATAAATGACATAGCAGAGCACATACTTGCAAGTCTTGAACATCTTGCTCAAGTTTGAAGTGCCATTAGGCTCTTGAGCAATTCTATCGATCTCTGACCATGAGTCTCCTATAGCTTGGTAGCAAGTCTCGCTTGCTTCCTATGCAAAACAAACATGGTTGAAGACAAATTATAAAAAACCAAGAATAGATATCAAGATCCTTAAAATTATTCAAGCAGTAAGTTTGAATATCTTTGAGGTAAGGATAACTATAACCTCGAATTCTATTGATGCCATCTCCTATGAGCAACAATGTGTACTCATGTACTTATCTTGTGTGCATAAAATGGGAAGATAGGGATATTTTGTCAATTAATGGATATTCTGCTTGAAAAATGCAGCACACTCCATTATTTATATTTTTTTTTTAAAAACAAGAGAGATATTACAGGTGTAATTACCTTAAAGTCCTTGGTGACTACCGAAGAGTATGCATCCTGCGAGATAATATCGTCAAAATACAGTATTGGAGCCGATGAAGCCAAAGCTCCCAGAGTCACGTGTGGATATTTTAACCGAAACCACGATGCAAGCACTGAAATTTGCATTAGTTATTAGAATTCAGCAACTTAATATAACAATTTGATATTATTATTTTTTTGCGTAGAAAAATGAATTAGTATTTTTATTGAGAATAAATGACGATAATAACTCATCATTTTCACGTATAGCAGGTATTTTACAAAGTCAACAGAGAAAGGATATGGATAGAATATACCCCCACAGCACTTACTTCCTCCATATGATGCTCCCACCACAATAACTGGAGAGTCTCTGGCTTTCAAATCCTGCTTAACGTGCATGATAATGGCTGCAAAATCGGCCAAAGCTTGGGCAGAGCTGAAATACCCACGGATATTTGCATCTTTGAGAGCTTCTTCGAGGCTCATCCCATGTGGAATTGACTCACCATAATACCGATGCTGGCAAAAAAAAATTCACAAGAAAAGAAGAATTTGATTACGTGTTTAGACGCAGAAATTAGACAAAACGAACAAAAATGCATGACCACACCCCCCCCCCCCCACAAAAAAAATAAATAAGGGATACAATTCAAATGTATTACCTCAATATAAACTGACAAAGCCTCGAATTGAGCAGCGTTATCGGTTAGAAACCCGATCACAGTCAGTTGATCGTCGAGTGGTGATTCGTTACCTAGGTAAACGAAGATTGGCGCATTAGAATTTGCACCGCCCCAATATTTGGAGTTGATCAAGTATTTTTGCTTGAAGGTAGAGTAGCTCTCGGGTCTATAATTGAAATGATCTAGCGTTTGGTTGAAGAAGAAGGTTTTGAAACGGCTAGTTTCGGATGTGGAAACTGCACGTTTTGGATCTCGAAGGATGTCTTCACGTCGTAGACTCAGTCTCGGACTGTAAATTTTCTGTCCAGAAATGAAAGCTATGGATAAAATGAAGGAGATGATGAAAGAGAGCCAAGAAAGAGTCATGGTACGTTGTGTGTACAGCAAGAGTGTTTATGAAGAATTTCAAACTTGGTTAGACAATGAAATGACTAATCCTAAGGAGAGGGTTGAGAAAAGAGACACTTTCACAAGCATATATAATGTCGAAACGTTAAGGATGCCAGATCGCCTTAATCCCAATATGGTAGGAAATCTGGTTGGGTGTGCGATAGCTGTAGTTACCAAATAAATGACTATTGCCCATTACATTACTCCCTTTTAAAGAATAATGAATCCGCCCAAAAATAACAAGATGAATTGAGGAATTATTACCATGATTGTACGCTTTCAAGGGATTATTCTTGCGGTCATATAAACCATGTTAATCATTGGGCGTTCCTCTTTTCTTTTTTCTTTTTTTGACTTTTATGATCCTCATTAATAAGCAGTATCAGAGAGAAATACAATCCTAAGATCCGCTCCATTGTCACTGCTTTTGTTTGTCCATTGGTGGCAAAGAATCCGAGTTTTTTATGCTTGTCACAGTAGTGCACTACTCGCAATTTTATTCTTTGGATCGATCTCTCTTGGTGGTTCCTATAGCCTACGACATGTTCTACAATTTGTAAATCTATATTTGTAGTGGTTTTGGGTCTGCGCAGAGGGGTTATCATGGTTGCTTGTCTCCATGGATTATTTTATTAATGCTGACACCCGAATTTCGATGACCGTTTAGTTAATCATTGCACAGAAATTTAGGGATTGACCCTAACCCCTAAACAAAAATTAATTAATTAAATTACTTATAGTTATTAAGGAGCATTCCACATTGATAGCTAATTGATAGGCTCGTATATATTGCATTTAAATTGATCGGTGGTGGATGGAAGGTTCTAAATTTAATGAGTTGGCTTGAGACCCCATGATTGCATTAGAGCTAAAACTGATAGGAGGCTTTAAGCTTAATTTTAGTAAACCAACAAGGACTGAAATACACCCAAGGCCATAATTGGATTACGGAATAAGAAATCTAATTCTCACTGTAAATAGACTCTTAGTATTCGCAATTGAAGAGGTTGGACATATTAGAGGTATTAGAAACAAAGAGAGAGAGAGAGAGAGTCACGGCCGAGATCCCTCGTGTCGTGACCATGCCTTGCTACTTCGCCTACTGCCGCGCACCACCATAGCTCCTACCTCCCTCGTGATTTCATCCGACGTTGTCGCTGTTTTGCTCGTGCGAAGCCCACCTAGCCATGATCTTGTGGGCTCCTCCCCACTTGACACGATTTTGACGCCGGCGCTGCTCCCCGCCTACGCCTGCTGCTCCAAGACGATTCCAGCCAATCCCCTACCGTGAAATAACATCTTGACTTTTCGGCTTTTTTTTTTGTAGTTACTGGTTTTTTAATGAATTGTCCAGCTGATCATATTCACCTTATAATCACCTATCGCTAATCATATTCACTTTATAATCACCAGTCGCTGGTAATATTCGCTTTATAATCACTTGTCGCTGATCATAATACATTATATTTGCCAGTCGTTGATGATATTCATCGTATACTTCTCTATCGTTAATCGTATTCACCTTATATTCGCCGGTCACTAATCATATTCACCTTATGATCACATGTCGCTAATCAATATTCGCTAGTCATTAATGGTATTCACCCCATACTCCCACATTGCTGATCATATTCACCTTATAATCACACACCGCTAATCAAACTCACCTTATACTCACTAGCCACTGCTCATAACCACTCCCTGAGTCTTACTATTCATATTCACTTGTTGGATATTACCACATACTGCTTATATTCACTTTTTGAATATAAATACTCACTGCTCATATTCACTTCCCAAAAATAACAACTTGTCAAGTATACTAATTTGCTGAGTATATCTACTTGTTATTTGCCAAGTATACCCACTTAACAAGTATGCCTATTTGTTGATTTGCCGAATTTTTAATATTGCTTACATGAGAAATGCAAGGAGGAAAGTATGTCATTATTATGTGATCATTGAAAGGCGTGACAAGAAATGAAAAAGAAATAAACATGCAAAATAGTAACATGTATGAAAAGATATTGTGTATTGGATATCGATTGTTAGCATATTCATTTTTGCTATGCGATTAAATAAGAGAAATATATATATATATATAATTACATGTAGGCAAACGCAAAAGAAGTAGCCTTGCGTCATATATGTATGACATTCACTTGCAAATGAGTAAATAATCTTATATAATGATGATATTGGTTTCCTTGGGCAAATCATGATAAAAGATAAATGCATATACTTAGACACTCGTCATACATGGTCTTTCTATAATACTTTTAACTCACATTGTTTGATTGTTCCAAGTTGATTGGTAAAGTGATCTCCCACTTTAGGCTTACAAATTTCAATTATTGAACGTTAACTCACTTCTTTATTCTTCAAGATATGTATGATGAATTGCCCACTGCCATTACTTTTTGGAGCTCTTATGGATTTTGATGTGATGTGCTCATCCTAGATCTATGGTAGTCTATTCTAAGTATATTTCCACTGTATGGGTTGACGTAGGGCTTCTAGAGTGGGTTCCCCATCAATTTATTGCTTGATGCATGAACATCAAGGGCGAATTGTTTGGACCATTTGAGGGGTTTTGATGGCAACAAAGATGAGTTGATGTGTGAGGTTGCTAACCTGTAGCGGGCAGCTAGACTTTTGTACAAGCAAGCTTTTGGGCGTAGGTGTAGGTGACCCTAACCCTTCCCAGGATCATGTAATTTGTTGTGTTGATAACTATTGGGGTTTGTATAAAGACAGATATCTATTCATAATATCAAACTCATGTGATTACTTATAATGAATGTTGTAAATGTTTTATTGTACATCCACATGCATAATTATAATTATGAGGACAAATAGAAAGGACATGTATCGTGCATAACATTCTAGAGCATCACACTCGCGGCCCTCGCAATTGCTGGTGAGGGCTTGGTGGCCCTCGCAATTGCTGGTGAGGGCTTGGCGGCCCTCGCTTTGGTCAGCAAGGGTGGGAATGCCCTCGCCTAGTGTCGATAAGGGCATTGGCTTCAATCAAAATACAAAAATAAAAGGTAAAGAAATGGAAAGAAGAAAAAAAAATCAAGAAATTAGTAAAATATTATCAAAAAAAAAAAGTTAACAATAGTGGCGGCCGTTCCATGTAGGACGATTAGCGTCAATGTTAGCAATTCCTAACCAAATTGATTTAATTGACAAAATTAAAAGATTTAAGACTAAATTGATAAACATGAAATAGGTTTAGAACTTTGGACAATTTTCCCGACAAAATGCCATTGCTCAAGTTTGCCATAAATGTAAAATGATTCGGACCCGGAAAGGGAATATTTTTCCTAACCATGTCCACTTTGAAATAGAGTTAACTCAACCAGGTTCGAATCCACTCGTGAGATGAAAATGCATTAACCTAACCCACTGAAATAATCCATACCCATCGGGCCTTCTCTAATGATTTAAAATGATAATGTAGAGAACTGCACATGCCACCACCAACCCAAACTAGTTTAAGATACATTAATGGGAGGATTGACGTAGCATGTGGAGTCCATGTTATAGGCGACAAGGCCTGCAAAAAGTTTGCCAAGAATGCCATTTTCAGTAGTATTTGCTCCATCAATGTTGTTGTGTATCGTTGTCATCGAATTCCTAGCTGGATAATCATATTGAGCTGCTCTCCAATACAACTATTTCAAGTAGCTCTTCAGCTAATCTGCACTCTCTAAAAGCCTAAAACATCCACACACCAAAAAATTCCGTGAGGGTTAGCTTCATGATCTCAGAAGGTACATTGAGAACTTGGGGATACTCTATAAGTTACTCATTTGGAAACGAAGACATATAGTAGAAGACACATCAGACCACATACTAGCAAGTCTTGAACATCACGCTTAAGGCTGGAGTGCCATTAGGCTCACAAACAATCGATAAAGTGAAATTGGCATTTCGTCAACGTGCCTATGGCCATTTTTCTCTGAACTGATCACTTAACTAACCTATTGGGTGAAGCCGTTAAGGGATGTATCGGCCGTAAAATCCCTAAAAGCTACCTAATTGGTTGGATTGAGCTAAAATCACGTCTGATCAATTTTTAACCACGAAATTGAACTCAATTTCGGGAATCGAATTTTAAGCGCATCATAATTCTTATTTTTAGGATCATGTCTCATCGCTCGTCAATTTATTGATGGGTCCGAAATTTCAATAAAGAAATTATCGGAAGAGAAAAATTGAAGCCCAAAAGAAAATTGAAAGGAAAAGGAAAAATTGAATTATTTAATCATGTATTTCCTTTTCCTTTTTCCTCTCTCTCCCTCTCTTTTCTTTTCTTTCTTTTTCTCTTTTCTTTCTCTCTCCTGTCCCCCCCCCCCCCGTGCGTTCCCCCCCACCGCTCACTTTCCCTCTCTCTTTTATTGACCCGGTCAACCCCAGGAAAATATTGGGTGGGTTTAACCCAACACGTAAGCGTTGGGTTAAACCATTCAATGGTGACGCGTGGCTCCACGTAGGCAAGGATGTCAGCCGTTTAAAATTTGCGCGCGCCGCTCGTGGGCCCACTACTCTGACGTTCTCTCTCCTCTGCTCTCCTCTGCGACATGTCCACTCGTCCTCTCTCTCTTCTCTCTTTCTCTCTTTCTCTTTTCCCGTTCTCCCCGTTCTCCGTTCCGTTTTGCGAGAGAACAAAATCGCAGGCTTCTCTCCGAATGCTCTTCCCCTCCTCTGCTCTCTCTCCTCCGCTGGTTGCTGCGACGCCGACGCCCTTTCCACCTCCGCCGACGCCGCGCCTCTGCTCTCCTCCGCTGGTTGCCCGCGCCGCCGACGCCGACGCCTTTGCTCTCTCTCCTCCGCTGGTTGCCTGCGACGCCGACACCGACGCGGACGCCCTTTCCACCTCCGCTGACGCGTCTGCTCTCCTCCGCTGGTTGCCCACGACGCCGACGCCCCTCCGCCGGTTGCCTCCGTCGCCCCCAACTCCGATGCGGACGCCGACGCCGACGCCGACGCCGACGCCTCCGCCCCTCCACCTCCGCCTCCGCCCCCGACGCCGTCGCCGACGCCCTTTCGCCTCCCTCTCGCGACCTCTGCTCCGCTCTCTCCCTCTTTCCTCTGCGGAGCGCCCTTGCTGGCTAACCCCGACGCCGACGAACCCCTGATCGCGTTTTGGCCTCCCTCTCCGCGAACGAAGGTCGCTCTCTCTCTCTTTCCTCCGCGAATCGCCCCTCGCTCCCGAACGCGGACGCGTCGAACGCGGACGCCGTCCCCCGCCGTCGCCTTCCCAAGCCCCACCGTAGGCACCCCATTGGCGACTCCCGTACGTCCGGAGGTTCGTTTTTTTTTTCTTTTGGATTCCACTCGAGTAGAATTCATGTTAAGGTTTATAGTCGGATAAGGATGGAGCACATTTGCATTAGGATTCCACTCGGTAAATTCGAAGAAGATTCGAAGAAAGACGATAGACCTTGTTTTTATTCAATAAGCAAATCATTGGTTTTTTACGGACAAAGAACTTGCTGCTAGTGGGTTTACTAGAAAAGAGCAAGATGATATGGACAAGGTATAGTGATTCACGATGATTTGCAAATCGTTAACATTGTGTTGTCCAACTGCTTAATTTGGTGTTAGACCTAGTGGTGACCATAATTGATTATTCTGGTTCATGCTTGGACCACTTAGGAGTGTGCCTATTTAGTCTTATTCCTTCCATGGATTTTACTCTTTGTCATTCTTGGCTTCATCGGCTCCTTTTCTCACGATCATCTTCATTCTCTTGCATCGAAAGCCAAAATAATATCGGCCAATTGCACGCATTGTGGTTCCTGGCTTTGCATGTTTGGTCCTTGATTGGAAGTGGAAGTGGAAGTACTTTGGTAGTATTTTAATTTTTGTTTTCTGTTTTCTTGGAAACGTGTGAATGAAAATGAAAATTCTCTAACGGGATGAAAAATGGGAGTATATGCTTGTATTCCATCAAAGCTGTAAAATAGAATTTTTCTTTTTCCTTCCAAAGATCTGTGCTTTTGTTAGAATGAATAAATACTGGATACACCAAAATGTCATTTTCAGCTTTGAACTCTTTTTTCATTCATAACATGCTTTCCATTGTCGAAGTTGTAAAATAATTTCCAGTGTCTTTCCAAACGTGTTTTTGAAGCTGCCGCATTCTGAAATGTAAATGAAAACAGCATATACAAATTTTCTGGAACCAATTACATGTTGCCCTGGAGAATTTTGTGCAACTAGTTGACACATTAATCGAAAGTTCATCCCTAGCGTGTCATTGATTGAGTATTGTAAGTGTGCATTGTCCATGATGCGATATTAACCTTCTCTTATTGGATTCCTTTGATATAGTTCGTCGAAGAAGAAAAGGACCAGGATATATGTTATGATGATGAAGAAGATAGTGCTGGAAGGGATGAAACAATCATGAGTGATGTTGACTCTTTGCGAGAAGACCTGCGAAGTGCTATTTCGCCTATTTGAGAAGTACATGGCCTCGATTGAGTTGAAAAAAATATACATGCTCTGATCATTTTCTAAATGGTCCAAAGTACAATGGGCGTTTTGAAATTTCACTTTCTTAGCGATGCCTGCGTTACATGACATGATTGCCAACCCGATGGGAATAAAACCTTACTCCTAGTTTTGTTGATTTTCCGCTTGATATTAGCAGACTTTAATGAGACCTGTTATTGTTGAATGATTGATTGAATTCATGTGCCCTGTCAAACTTCGCTTCTCTCTCCTTGGTAGTTATTGTCAACTACATCATATTGAATGTGCTAGATGAGTCCCGGCACACTAGGTGACAAAGTGAGAATCTGCTGTTTGAGCATCTACATGTGATCTCATCTCAAGTTCTTGAGAAAGAAAGGAAATTCATAAAGCATTTATGATTGTTCTACATCAATGTGAATATTGCAGAGGCGGATGAATTAAATTAGAAATGCTGAGCATGATCTACATCGAGTTGAAAAAGGCTATTACTTGAAGAGCATGTATGTCATTGTATCATAGTCATTAAACTAATGTCCAAAAAGAGTACGTGATAAGTAAGCCTTTGGTATAAATAGAAAAATATTTCAAGCTACCCATTAAGTTCACATTAAATATTAAAATTAGATGAAGTACAAAAGAAAATAGAAAGACCTAAGCGAACTAGAAGACAGTCTGTCAATAGCATGATTTAGAACAAGTCTCTTCATGTTCTCACATGAAATTCAAAGCATTCAAAAAGTGTCCTCTTCATATTTTTGGGTTAAAAAAGAAAAAAGAGAACACTCTTTGCCCTTACAGCATATGTCAACATCTCACAGTCATACTTGTCTTCTTATCATTGGCCTTATACATCTCGGTGTCCATAACTAACTCTCATTGACTAGGAAAATTGTCTAGATACCCGTTCTGCTTCAAGCATTTTGTTAAGTCATTACCTGTATTTTAGTTTCAGCAATCCAAGTCCTTGGACTTCTTATCCGTGGAATAATCTATTGTCCAATTGCTTTGTGAGAACTGTAATGTATCTATTTCTGTGTGGTAGCCTAGGAATTCAAAGGGATGTTGTATGATTGTCTATTTTCACAAACGCATTCAGTATGGGGACATATCATTGTTACAAAAGATGCGGCGCTTGTTTTGGAAGTAATGTGGATTGCAAGGAGATTATGGACATTTTTATTTTTCTTACACACAAGAAAAAATCAATGATGTATTTAAAATATCTTCTCAGTTTACTGAGAACTTCTTAATAATTTCAACATCTATCTATACTAACAATATCAAAATACTCATGTAATTCTTTTCTCATGTGTATATAGAAGAAACCATACTACAACATTTGATAATTTACATATCGGACTTTCAGCCTCATAGATTTCTTTTATTGCTTACATATATCATCTTTAATCTCCATTGAGCTCTTAAAGAGCCGGGACATTGGTTTGTCTTTTCTCAATCAGTAGGCGTTAATTACTCCTTTTTGAGCTTTACCTTCTACTTGTGCAGATTTATTCCGAGTCTCGGGGCACAATTTTACATTAAATGCCACATTTGCTGAAATTGAATTCGGTGACTATGATGGCCTAGTCATGCCGGAGGACGAGGTCCGGAGTATCTTGCGATGGATCAATCTATTGTAGACTTCGTCGGCAAATTTTCTCATCTTTGGAAAGCCGATTACCACTATTTGTCATAGCCAATTGATTTTGGCTGCTGCAAATATTGTTAAAGGTCGCAAGTGCACAGCATATCCTCTTTGTGGGACTGTCTTGATTCTTGCGGTGCTCACTGGGTTGAACTCGAGAGCTTTGTCACACCGTATTATTCGATGGCAATCTTGTGGCTAGGGGTTGCATACCCTGGACATCCCGAGTTCATCCGAGTCTTTTGTGAAGGCTTTGGGCGCGGCATTCTTGGGTCGGAAAAACGGATCTTATTTTTATGTGGGGTATGTGTTGAGAATTTACTGAACATTTGGGCGAATGGCGTATATGACTTGTGTTCCTGCTTCTATTTCTTTTCAACTGACTAGTAATCCATCTTTTTCTATTTACTTGAGCTTTTTGGAGCTGGTTCTCTGCTATGGATCGCTGGATACTTCCGAACCTCTCTATATCGGTATTGGAATGTGCTCCAAGAGTATCGTCTGAAAATGTTTTCAAATAAATTACTCATTTTTATTTTTATTTTCATTTTCCGGTGCATTTTGTTTGGCTGTCAATTAAAGCTTCTAGTTTCTCAAGAGAGTGAGTTATGGACGGCAAAAGTGCAGAGTGATGTCGTTTTGGATTGTAACACATTTTATTGAGCTTATACGGGTTAATTACATAATTGGGATGATTAGTTGAATTTACTTGTGTCCTTGTCGGGAACGGTGGTACGGATGAGTCGGCGATATTTGAGTTATGGAAGTGAAGTATGGTAATTATGATATGTGAAAATATTATTCAAGAGAAATATTTCCTGAAAAGAATTGGTGCTAGCTTGCATTGGATTAGCTCTTTATATTAAAATAGCAGTTGAGCCACTCGGTTAAATCCGCATTTGGTTCCATCTAATTCATGGGTCAATTACCGCCATTCTGTTTTAAACAACATTACGAGATCTACTGTTCTAGGTGAGTCTATGATTGTCGGGGTTAGTTGTCACGGAGGAGTAGTCCTTCCAAGTGGCTGGTTACTCTTAAGCAATTCCGGTGAAGACTTGTCATGGACCCAATACTTATCCTTATCCTTGATGGATGGTTCATTTAACTTATTTTATTTTTCTGCTATTCAACTAATCAAATTCACTTTTCAATCAAAGAATGACTAAATAGGAAAAACGAGTTACATTGCTCATATTGTTGAATTTATACTTTATCGAAAGGGAGCAAAAGACATTATGAGTAGTTGCGCTTGTGCATGAATTTGGGCGGTTTGTCACGAGCTCGCTTCTACTTAACATGTCACGAGGCCATACAGTTTAAGCGGAGTTTGATAAAACCTTTTGCCCATGGCTTGCTATTATAGGACTACATGGAAGATTATGAGGTATACGTATCTTTTCGGTCTCTTCAAGCTCTAGGGTGCCATGTTGATGCGATCTGCCCCAAGAAGAAGAGTGGTGACACTTGCCCAACGCAATTCATGATTTTGAAGGTGACCCGGACTTACAACGAGAAACCCGGCCATGATTTTACTCTTACAAACCGACTTTGAGGGTTTGGATGCCTCAAGTTATGATGCCCTTGTCATCCCCCGGAGGTCGTGCCCCAGAATATTTGGCCTTGGATGGGAAAGTGATTGCTCTAGTTAAGGATTTCATGGAGGCCAAGAAGCCGATTGCCTCCATTTGCCATGGGCGCAGATTACCGGCTGCTGGTGTTCTCAAGGTTGTTTCGGATAATGGATATTAATAATGGGACAAAAACTGTTGATTAGCATGTTATCTGTAGCGATTGTAGGAGTTTATGTATAAATTCATCGGTCTTTTGAGAATGCTCATAATGATCTTGAGGAACTTCTTGTGGTGGCGACTACTTTAACTGCGACTCTTGGCGTCTGTGATTGTGAACTTCTCCATATTTCAATCGAACACTAAGGTAGAATGTATCAGAAAAAGTCACGGAGATAGGCACATGTCCCTTATCTGCTATTCAAGTTTAAATGTATAAGGCTTTTCAACAAATTGGTGTGGTATTAAAGTGTGATGAAATGAAATTAGAGCCGGTGGAATATGAGGCCCCGTTGAGTTTTAGCATTTGACATGAAAATTTTCTGAAGTTGAATGGCATTACGTGTTATTGTATCTTGAGATCATCAGGGTATAACAGGTGTATTCATCGTGATTTGTTGCAGGGGAAGAAATGTACAGCATATCCTGCTGTGAAGCTCGACGTGGTACTAGCCGGCGCCACATGGTTAGAACCTGATCCAATCAATTGCTGCTTCACCGATGGAAACTTGGTCACAGGAGCGGCTTGGCCTGGTCACCCATAGTTCATTTTTCAGTTAATGGCACTACTGGGTATAAAGGTAACCTTTTAGCCGACGTTCGTGCTTGTACATGTATCAAATAAATAGCATGGAGTCTACTTCCGTGCTGGCTATAAGAAGGAAGAATGAGAGAGGTGTGTGTTACGTGAATCACTTGGAACGGTACATGGCCGTGGATGTTGACGAGTTTTGCCCTGGGAAGTTTTCTATTATATATGGTCGATTAGTGAATATCACACATTGATTAGTCAATCTCCGCGATCCAGCATTTTCTATCGTTCATTCACTGCAGCCTTTTCTTGGTCTTACTAAGAGGTCATTCCCCGCATCAACAATATAATTGCCTCCTCATGTTATGTATTAGGAAAGGTAGCCCGCATTATCAAATCTTTGTGACTTGGCGATTCATTGGCGCTGTGGTTTAGTGTGCATTCTTGTTCGATTGATTCGTGGAGGACAAGCATCATCTTGACTAGAGCTCGGTCGATGTACCTACTTCCTTGTTTTACAATGGGTGGGAACTCATGACATTGATTTCGTTTAAATATAACAACCTTCTTTGCTTACAAGGTCACATTTAGAACTAATATTAAACAAAGAAACATTAACCATCACACTAAACCTAAGTGGATATTCTCTGCATGAATGTTGGAGTTTTATCGGAGGTATTCGGCATTGTTTTCGTCATCATACTTTCCATCTTCCTTCACATTGGGTCGCCGATCGTCATGAGTTCTCAATGAAAGTGTGACAAGGGACAAAAGGAGTTTCCTTTTGGTTCGATTCTCTCTTTAGTCTTTGTTTGCGAAATGAAGGAAAGTGGATGGAATGAGAGTGGATGCGGAAAACGAGAGGATACTTGAAACTGTTAATGCGAAAACTTTGGACATTGAGATCGAGAGAAAACTTTGGACATTGACTGATTTTCTTTCCCTGTCCCTCACTTTTCCTCCTTTTCCTTTTTGAAGAGTTGTCTTTGAGTGTTAAGGATATGTGAGCTTTGTGGAGAAAACTTTGGCATGTACGATATCCTGTATTTTTCTATTGTGGTCTGAGGAATGAATGAGGAAAGAGATGGAAAGATTTGATCATGAAAGAAGGAAGGAAGAAGAAAGGTTGATGCGAAACAGCAGAGAGAGGAGGAGAGATTGCTACGTGAGCAAAGGCGAGAATCAGAGCGACAGGGAGTAGTATTTGCGAAAGAATCTAAGGTAAGTATTTGAGCTTGATATTGCATTTTCACTAGTTAGTTTCTTTTGCTTTATTTGATTGGTTAAGTAGCATCTCTTCTTTTCTCTTTTCTTTACCAACTTCTCTGTTTTTTTTTTTTTGGAAGGCGGAGAAAAAGAGACAAAAAGAAGAGCTTCGTCGAGAAAAAGAAGAAGAGAGACGAAAAGCTGCAGTGGAGAAGGCCACTGCTCGCAGAATTGCCAAGGAATCCATGGAGCTTATGGAGGACGAACAGCTGGAGAGATTTCGAATTGGCCGCTGCAAGCAAGAGGTTGCCTTCAAGTCTTTAGAGATAAGGAATTGACCTTTCGCACTGCACGATCAATATGAATAGCAATTTCAACCACTATGCATGTTTGCTCAACATCATACCATAAAGCAAAACTAGAAGAATAATTGAGTTGTGCAATCGGTAAACAAGAGCTAAAGCGGCTTGTCATGCTACTATTGGTAGGAGGTGCACGGGTTTTTTTGGATTTTGCCTCCTTAGTTATGTCAATGCTTAAGTTTTATAGGGGACAAAGTGAGTTGCCAACATTTTCTTAAGGCTATACCAATGTTGGTCTTTGACATATGGTTGTTTTGCTTGATGCGGGAAAGTGGCAAAGAAACAAATATGTGGGTGTGTCCCTTGTTGGGAAAACGCTTGCCATTATGGGTTTTGGAAAGGTTGGATCGAAGTCGCACGTCGTGCCAAAGGTCTTGGTATGCATGTGATTGCACATGACCTTATGCCCCGCGAGATCAAGCACGCGGTGGGGGTGGAACTTGTGGGCTTTGATGAAGCCATAGCAACTGCAGATTTCATTTCATTACACATGCCCCGACACCTGCTACATCAAAGGTTCTCAATGATGAGACTTTTGCAAAGATGAAGAAAGGAGTTCGAATTGTCAATGTTGCTCGTGGAGGAGTGATTGATGAAGAAGCTCTTGTGAGGGCATTGGATGCTGGAATTGTTGCTCGGTAGTGCTATCTCGATATCGAAATGTTGAGTTTCCTTCTTGTTGCCTTGGGAGGTGAAGCACATAGTAGCCTTGTTGCGGGCGGCACTTGATGTCTTCACGGAGGAACCACCAGCGAAGGACAGCGAGTTGGTACAACACGAGAGAGTCACGGTGACCCCACACCTTGGAGCCGGTACCACGAAGCACGGGTTTGTGAACAGTTACAATTTACCCAACTTTAACTTTCTCTATATTATTAGAAAGCATATAAAACGGTCACTTGACATGCCAGGAAGGAGTGGCTATTGAAATTGCTGAATCTGTCATTGGAGCTCTAAAAGGAGAGTTGGCTGCTACTTTGTCAATGCGCCGATGGTTCTGGCGAGGTATCAAGAACTTTTTCTACAACTTGGCTATTTGGCATCTCTTGGTCTACTTCTAACTTTTTATCCTCCAATCTGTTTCCTCTCAATCTTCAATATATGTGCTCTCAGTATTTGACATATCTTATCATGGCTTGGGCTCTGATGCATAATTGTTGTGATGGAACTTGCTTGATGTGTGATTTGGAGGAGAATGACTATGGGTGCTCTCTAGAAGTTTGATCTTTTTTTGGCAAAGATTTGTTACGAGGCGATCAATTGCAAATTTCTGATATGTGTACAATTGTTTAATTTCATTGATGTTTGGCTTTGGCCCAAATCCAGCTTCCTCTTTGTATGAGATGAATAGAGGAAGTGAGATTTTGAGGACCGTAAAATATGCTGGTCCAATTGTTTGATATGTACCGTGGAGGAGAATGATTGTCAGTGCTCAGTAGAAGTTTGATCTTTTCTGGCAAACATTTTTTACTGAGGTGGTTGATTGGAATCATCCGATATGTATACAATTGTTTAATTTCGTTGATGTTTGGCTTTGGGCCAAATCCAGCTTCCTCTCAGTACAAGATGAGCAGAGGAAGTGAGCTTTTGAAGACTGTAAGAGATGCTTCCCCTTGGTCGATTCCTTTAGGAAGTGGGTCAATAATGTGGTGTGATAGACAAGTAACTCGAATGACTTGTAATGACGATTTTGATGCTGAGGGTGCTTTGTTTAAGATCCGGAAAGGCAGAACTTGGCTCAAGATATGCTTGAGTAACATAAATCTTGAGTTCTTTATACATTTCCTTTTTAGCTGCAGGTTCTTACAGAGCTGAAACCATTTGTTGTACTTGCTGAGAAGCTTGGGAGACTGGCCGTTCAATTAGTTGGGGGTGGGAGTGGTGTAAAAATCATAAAAGTGACATATGCTTCTCCAAGAGCACCTGATGATCTCGACACTAGACTACTCCGTGCTATGATTACTAAAGGTATAATTGAACCCATATCCGATGTCTTTGTGAACTTGGTCAATGCAGATTTTACTTGCTAAGCGAGAGAGGACGAGAATAACGAGAGGAGCGGGTCATCTTAGATGGTTCACCAGAGAGTCCTCTTGAGTATGTCCGGTTCGGATTGCAAATGTGGAATCAAGATTTGCCGAGCGCCATTTCAGATTCTTGGGAGATCACGGTTGAGGGCGGGTGAAGGATGGGATCCCACATCTCACAAAGGTGGGATCTTTCGAAGTGGATGTGAGCTTGGAGGAAGCATCATATTGTGCGAGGCAAGTTGATCGGCCCGGTATGATTGGCACAGTAGGAAGCATTTTGGGAGAAGAGAATGTCAATGTCAGTTTTATGAGCGTTGGTAGGATTGCACCCCAAAAGCAAGCCGTGATGGCAATTGGAGTTGATGACCAGCCCAGCAGCCCAGCAAGGAGACTCTGAAGAGGATCGGGGACATCTCTGCAATTGAGGAGTTCGTTTTCCTCAAGTTGTAATGTGGGTGTGAGTTATGGTACTACATATGTATGTCTTTCATCATTCATAGCCGTTGAGCATGATTTGCAAGTCTTGCTCGATTTTGGCTGTGACGTTCGTGTTTTGTAGTAGTATTGAGCTAGAGCGGAACGATAATCAAGTGGTGCTTAGAGGAGGTTCTGTACTTTATTATGTTGCTTTTTGCACGAATCAAATGCTCTTTTCCAATAAATTCATACAAGTTAAGAAGGTGAATACTTTGCCTCGATCCAGGATTCATGTTTCTCCTCCCTCTCCCCCCATAGTTATTTTTTCCCATTAAGTCCTTATAGTGGCTCTCATACAAGTTAAGGTTTCTCCTCATTTTGATTTTTCAGAATACAATAAGGTAATCATTTATAGACCCAATCCATTGAATGAACATTAACATCCAAAGAATCCCTGGAGTATGCAATAAGGCGGCATTGTCTAACGTCAAGAACAGTAAACAATGGGTAGGAAGACTGTCATGTGTAGTAGCAGAGATTCCACACATGACAACTCCTGGAATTTCTGCTTCGGTATGTTTTGCTGAAGTACAATAATAGTCTTGTTCATGCGGTGGCTTTCATCATGCGGAACCTCATTGCTATCATCAGCCATCACTACAAAGTAAAAGAGAGACGAAACTAAAAACCTTTGCACTTGTGAACCGCGATAAACTCTCGACTCTTTCGACATAGCCTACAATCTCGGAGGATGTGATCCCCATTTGGCGCGGTACATGGCGCTTGACCTCAATATTAGATCAATCTGCGGGGCAAGTAATCGGTATCTTGGAAGAGACAGCCTTGGAAGAGACTGTTCCACCTCCCAAATACTAAGTTCACGCTCAGAAAATAGTTTCATGAACCGAGAAAGAAACGGGACGTGAGCCGAGTTGTTGGACGCAAGAGATTTAGGTCGGTTCATCAAGACATCCAATATGAGTCTTCATCATTACAAACATTAGACGCGTGGGATGTCTTTGGGAAACATCACAACATTTAAGCACAGAAAATGCACATTCCATGTAAAGAACAATGATCAGGAGATACGCGCAATCAAAATTAATCGAACATTATAAAAACGAGAAAAACTAGTTGCATCACAACTTCAAACATCCCTCTGAAAAATTCTGTAGTCGAAGAACGTTTCTTATTTATCATAACATCTCTGTTGCATACATGGAACATAAGTAAAAACTAAAGTAAACATAGCCATCAAGTAGTATTTTGAGTGCACGTGACGAAAACCATCTGGAAAATGAACCTCCTCGGAATCGAGAGATTGGCCTTGATTATACGTAATGTACGAGGGTAGACGCAAAAGCCAACTTTACCTGCCGGTATAATGTGCCAAAAGATACTTGTACCAAAGCGCTCTGCATCATCGGCTCATGATACTTGAACAAACTTGTCTAAAGCGGATGTATCCAAAGCTGCAACTCCTTAATAGCCCCAAGCACGGCAAGTCCAAGTTTTACGCGTCATCGTGAGTTGGTGCCTACAAAGATAAATTTTGATTTGAATTCTTAATCCAATAAAATCATTTTTATGGTAGCTTGTGTAAGAGATTCCTCTACCTCAATGTTAAGAGGAAGAACAGGATCATAAAGCAAGAGCCTCAAAAGGAACCATCCTCCAAACCCAGATACGCGGGCCTGTTTAAGCAGCAATCGGACTAGAGATCAGCATCACATGCAAAATGCAAAGCTCACCCAGTGTCTTGCGTTATTCAGGGAGAAAAGAAGGGAGGAATTAACTAGATAGCATGATGGACCTGCATTTACTTTATAGTAAAATACTCCTTTGAGGTCACTAGTTCAGATATTATTTTGGTAAGCACACAGCATTTTGCTCAACTCATTGTGGACTATAATTTTGACTCCTCTTGTAGATACAAATCAAGAACCAACATGGACTCCATTGTGACATTTAACTCTCCTTCTTGCTCCCATCCCCAGGAGCATTCGAAACGTATGTACTTTAATTGACAAAAATACACTTCAACAAAAAAGCTTCCTTCACTAGTTCACGGTGTATATAAACTCACCCCCATTTGCACATGCACAAGCACGAGGTCTTTGGAGAAGGCAGGCAGTCACCATAACAATTTGAACAGCAATTCTCATTTCCGATCTCGAAAGGAGAAATTGATAGAAGCACTAGAGAAAGCGAGGCTATGAGGTATGTAGTGAAAGGATGGTGGACACTTGCTCATCAATCTTGTTAACCAATGGTATTTTTACTCTTTCTTCTCCTTTGGCAATGTCATTAACATCATGGACGGACCTTAGATCGGTAGGAGTTGACCGACTCTTCAGAAAACCACCATACTACGCGAATCAGCATCTTCATGTTCTTCGACAGCTTCCTTTCGGTTCCAGTACAATCAATTGTGGTCTTGTTTTTGTTCATTTTCAAGTGATTATTACTACCATCTAAAGACCGCGGAAATCTTGGAATTCGTGGTGACTCATTCATATATCCAATGTTAACATCATTTAGTATGATGGTAATTGTATAACTTTAGTATATCTAGAATTATTCTTGACAACAATGGAACACCGGTAAATTTTCTAGAAAGGATCGGGCCCTATTTCCTTTTTACTGAATTTAAGGTACACGATAAAGACAGAGCATAGGAATTTAAAAGCTTCTCTTAGCTGCCATAGAATCCTAGTTAAAACAACAATATCACACAATCAATGAATCAATAGAGTGAAACGGGTCTTAACGATAATCGCTATAAAAAACCGACCTCCGAACAACTCAAGGTTCTGCATAGTGACATGATCGAGATTAACGATTGAAGGCAACCCCTTGCTTGCAGCGGCCAATTCCATCGCTCCAGCTGTTCATCCTCCATAAGCTCCGTGGATTCCTTGGCAATTCTGCCAGTGGGCCTTCTCCACTTTGCGGCTTTTTTTAATCTCTCTCGCTTCTTTTTCTCGACGAAGCTCTTCTTTTGTCTCTTTTTCTCCGCCTTCCAAGCAAAAAACCAGAGAAGTTGGTAAAGAAAAGAGAAAAGAAGAGGTGCTTCTTAACCGATCAAATAAAGCAAAAGAAACTAACTAGTGAAAATGCAATATCAAGCTCAAAACTTACCTTAATAGATTCTTTACGTAAATACTTCTCCCATCGCTCGATTCTCGCCTTTGCTCACGTAGAAATCTCTCCTCCTTCTCTCTGCTTTGTTCACGCATCAACCTTTCTTCTTCCTTCCTTCTTTCACGATCAAATCTTTCCATCTCTTTCCTCATTCGTTCCTCGGCTTTGCAATAGAAAAATACAGGATATCGGTACATGCCTAAGTTTTCTCCACAAAGTTCACATATCCTTAACGATAAATGAAAACCTTTCTCCTCAAAATATTTTCTTTCTCTAGTGCTTTGCGAATTCGGTTTTCATTAACTTCAACTTCCCTTGCGATCTGGGCTTCTTCAATCTGCAACAAAATGACATTTTTGGTCGCCCTAAATCTATATCAAAAAGTGATGACAATACTCTGCTCTCAGAAGCATCAGAATTACCTTGCGTTTTCTCTTGACATGCGGGTCGAAGTGTCATGCAAAATTGTCTGTCGGGCATGAGAATTCACAAGCCTAGTTGTCTTCCCCGGAAGATAATTCAGCCAGGACCACTTGATGAAAGCGGCAAGGCACTTCACACTCCGAAGTGACCGCATGGCTTGAGTGACTTGAAAGGAAACCAAAGGGCTCACAATATAAGAAATCAACCGCACAGGTTCTACAAAACCAAGTCTTTTTTAGTGAGGGAAAAGCACTTTTTGTTGCTTCCCCTCTCACCCCTGAATTTTCATTTGCAGATATAGTGGGCAATCAAAGCCCAAAGTGTCGTAACACGGGAAAATGACAGATCCTAAATACACAAAACTTCCTTAGCCGACAAACAACGTGCACTTCTTTGATTTTCACAACAGAACCTATTTGCTTTCCCTCTCCGTTTCTAGCTATAGAATCTAACCTCTTTGTATCAAACTGTCACGCGGGACAACATTACGGGAATAGACAAGCTTACGCAATAGCACATTACCACAAAATTTGCTTGGCCAAGAAAAGCATAAGAACCACGAAAGGTGGAACAAGCACTTGGAATGTTTTAATGTTTTAGAACAAGCGCTTCCTACAATCAGCCGCACCACGGTAGCATGGCATTCTTTTCACCTTTCCATCGGGCCAAAAACACTATCAAGCACATAGCCATAGTCATACGTAAGCTCCTACGGACGAAATAACTGGGAGTCGGTCATGCGAGATGAATCGAACAAACCCGCTTAAATGATGTCGGTTCCTCAAAATTAGCGAGAACCGGTGGTCCACACTTTCAACAAATCTATCAGCAAAAGTTTACTAAAATAAAAGCGGTCGAGTTTCATGAATACGCAAGGCTTTCGGACTAGCGACTATGTGCATGCACCTATATCTCGTAAGCGCACACATAAGTACAAACGAGAGAGCTACAACTTGACACAGTGCTGCTGAATATATTTAATTAATTCTATAGCTACCAAGCGAAGAGTGCATCACAAGAGAAAAATGAATTACCTGCAATGGTGGTATGTTATCAGATGCAAATAGAACCACCCTAGCCAGCTTAATGTCTTGGTGGGAACTTAATACACATTGGACAAATAGATTGGGCTCGCAGCTATGATTGATAAACCTGGCAATGTTTCCAACCGAACCAGCATCAATGCGAGAACTCGGGACCTCGATTTCTGTTCATCATGCTTTTCCACACGATCGAGTGTCCCGGAGGATGCATCTCGTGACCTCCTCGATCATGGATGACAAATATGAGAAATATGAAGTCACATTTCGGCTGTTCTTGACAGAAAAATGCATTTGACGTGTGACTTCGAGTTAGCTTTCACACGGTTACATGCTTTTCCTTTTTTCAACTTTCGGTCTAAATAGACAAAAACTACAAAGCGTGTATAGATCTTGGATAACTCTTGTTAAAATATGAGAAACGGCCGATAACTCTAGCGGGATCTCGATTCTTTCTTCTTCTACCCAAACAGCACTTTCATTTAACATCAATAAGCATCATGGCCTGGTGCTCCCAATGAAAACGAGGATGATTCAAGCTCACTTTGATGCTTGATTCATCAATATCCTTAATCTTCTCGAGACTACTCAAAGCGTCAAGTAACTCAAGATCTTCATCCTCAACCATGGAATTTTATAACACTTGGAGATTTAGGCCACTTTCAGAATTTTCAAATTTAAAAGGGACTTTGTCGACAGTCATTTTGTTTGGTTGAAATTCTACAGCAAGGACAAACTTCCTTACTTGCTCGAAAGCTAATCAATTCTGCCCTTTTGATGCTAAAAGAACTCATGAATTATGATTGTGAGATAAATGAGCAAGAATTTTGATTTCAGCACAAATAGTTAAAAAGGAGTCATATTTTACGGCTAAGTTGAGAAGGGACAGGTAGTGCCGATTAAAAAAGGAAGAGGTTACCTTTATCTGTATCAATGGAAGTTTCAGCTCGGACCTATTAGCTGCCTTTTTGCTGAACTTGTAAACAGCACAAGCACTATATTATATGACGGTTCCTCTAGGCTATTTATGTTGCGACCGTGCATTATCTCGTGCTTTCACGGGGCCTCTCGATTCATTCATCCCAATATGTTGAAAAGAGTTTGATGACCCCTGTACAAGAAAATGACAAATATATTAATATTTATCTAAATAATATGCTTATATAAATGTCTTAAATAATCCCATATCAATGAAAAGTAAATTGTACCTGACTCAGAATTGTTCCATGAGATCTATTATTGTACTCCAACATCTATCCAAAAATAAGCTACTAATAGTAAATATTACAATTGTAACAAAAAGTTGAAATAATACTAACAAATAAAATGATTCATAATAAATACCTGAGTAGTGAACGGAGAAAATCCATTTAAATTGCTTGGCGGCATGATATATGATGATTGCATCTACATTAAAAAAAAATGACCCATTTACCATAATGCAATTAAATTATCATAATTATTGTAACTTTTGAGAAAGTGTTTTCTACCATTATAAAGAGGCATAGTAACTTGAAAAATATACAAATTGATTAATCACCAATTAAACTCTACATAGCTATTCAATACCTGATTAGGAAATTGGCAAAATCCATTTCTAATCCCCGATGGCATGATGTATGGTGGTTGCTGCATCTATACAAATTTTTTTACCAAATTAGTAAATTGTAAATAAAAATGGAAAGCTAAGAGCAACATACCTGATTATGAAAATTCATGGTTGTACCACCAATGTTGCTAGGATAAAGGATACTTTGAAACTGATTTTGATTACTCAAATAATTTGGAAAATGAGTTTCATTACGTGTTGCTTGAACAACCAACTCTACATTAGAAAGCAACAAAATGTTAATTAGCATCATACAACATAAACAGAAAATTTAACTTATCATATTAACCAAAATAATGTTACCTCGATTGTCTATTTGCATTTGGGGCATTCCTTTGATAGATTTTTTCTTCTTTTTCTCAGTTGAACTTTTTAGTCTTCCATAACCGATTCCCTTTCCTTTCCTTCGATGGGGGTCTAATATCGAGATATCGCACAAAGAAGCCTCATTATCACCATCATCACTAGCGTCATCAGCCACGGGCATACTTGCATTGTATGATGAAATATGAGCATTCGCTCTTTGCATATGCTCCCTCACTATCTGCATAGTGTTTACATCTTTGGCTCCCAAACTCATCAGCTTAAAAGATTCTTGCATTAATGTGCAAAATCGATTAAATGTAGACGGACCAGTGGCAAAGATTCATCATTCACAATCCCTTCTTTGGCACCCTTGGTCCATCTTTTCAAAATATAGGAAGATGGAATGCTCTTAACTATCGATTTATTCTGATTCAACACCTACAATGCATGGCGACACAACCACCCTTTTGACTCAAATAATTTGCATTCACAAGAAATTGATAATTCCACAGGGTTAAATTTGACAATGTATTCATGTCGACACCTTATGATATATGAATAAACCGATCCATCAAATGTAGTACCTGAAACATCTACAGAGAGACATTCCATTAATTCTTCAGAAAACTTTTGAAAAATAGTATGGGTATAGACTAAGAAGATGTTCCGGGAGCTCATTAGACGAAACCTGCAATTTGAGCTTCCCACGAGACTTGTAATCATCTTGAATTTCAATTTCTCTCATGTGCTTCAGTTGCTCTTCATAATAGTAGACATTTTATAAGGGATGACGTCTTCTTCGAAAAATTCTGGAAGACATTGTTAGTGCTCTCACTTCTTTGACTTGACCTTATACCACATGAAAAAATATCACGACCAAAAGCTGAACTCCATTTATGTCTAAGGCCGTATAATCTAAAAGCCAATTGTTGTTACGAGTATCCCACTCCTCTTCCATTTCCATCCAAATAGATTCAAATTCGTCTTCCGATTTGCATCTATACATAAGCCTAAAAAATACTTATCTCTAAAATCCGGCTTATGGTAAAGCTGTGGAATGTTTTTAATGGCATTTTGTATGATGTGCCAAGTGCATAAACGATGCTGTGTATTCGGAAAAACCACTCTAATGGCTTTTGCCATGGCTTGATCTTGATCGGTGAATATGGTTTTAGGAGCCTTATCTCCCATAGACTCCAAAAACACATTAAATAACCAAATGAATGATTCCGCCGTCTCATCCAACAAAAATGCACAACAAACACAGTATTTTTCCAATGGTGATTAACCCCAACAAAAGGTGCACAAATCAAACTATATCTATTAGTTTGATACGTGGAATCAAACACTAGCACATCACCAAAACAATCGTAATCGAATTTGGACAAACTATCTCTCCAAAATAAATTTGTCAATCTACCTTGTTGATCTACTTGTACAGCATAGAAAAACATTGGGTTTTGCATTTGCATGCGATGGAAATGATTCAAAAGTTGTTGACAATCACCCCCTTCCATAATCTTATTGCTTTCTGTCTGTAAAATTTTTTGACAATCACGTAGAATGAAACCCAAATTTTTACTTCCACCTGCTTCATTTGCTAAAAACTTATATGCCGTAGTCCCACCAATGCCTGCTTTCATCATGCCACTTAAAACACCTTTGCAAGTATCGGATATCATCCTTCCACATCTAATCAAATGCTTTTGATCTTCCGGTAGAAATGCATGATTATGCTCAGAAACATACTCTATAACCTCATAGACACCATTATCAACCTTAAATTTGATATGAGCAAGACACCCACATCTAACTTCAGCCCTCTCAAATTTCTTTTCTTGATCAGATGAGGTGACAGAATGGCCCTCACAATTGCACAAAAATGTTCGTCGAGTTATTTCTCCTTTCCTATTTTTAACCGTATGACCCTTCCTCACTCCAAATCCTTTTCCAATTGCATAAGCCACATACTTATAATATGCTTCATCTTCATTAGAAAAAACCATCCCGATGGCAAACTCAAAATCATTTTCCATATCACGTATTACGTGTGCAAGATGGGAAGTTTCATGCTACAACGAAATGAACAATAAATAATCAATAAAAAAATAACATCAAAATAAAACAAAATATATTTCACATTGTATGACAATATATTTCACATTATATGAGTAAAGAATTACCTCTGATTCAGCCATTCGATAACTTTACACGTGCAAATTAATTGAGGTGATGTCTTCAAAATAGAAATAAATCTTCAAGAGTTCCCTTCTAATAAAATACAAAACAAACCAAAAGAGCAACAGCGTTGATGTAGAAGTCAATTAGCGTCGCTGTCATCCACCTGCAAATCGATAGCACCATTCAATACATTCACAGGACAAACTAATATGCTTACATGTTAAAAAACTGACTCGGATGCAAATGAAAGTAGGCCCCCTCATATTTATTTTAAAAAAAATAAGAGTCCACTCCTGGCATGGGACTTGCTTAAATTGCATGATCTCATTATTGAAGAATAAAAGTACCAAAAGAAAATCATAGAAACCTCCATACTTAAAACATCAATCTAATATCCCAAGGGTGTTCATTAATGCAATATTTTAGCTTGCTGATATACTAACATCTACCTCAATAGTATATCCATCCCTTATTAGCATCAAGCTATAAAATGGGAACTAGCATGACCTGGTATGACTAACTTGGTCAAACCAAGTTATCATGACGGAAGAAAAAGTCTCGTTGAAACTGAGCTGTTGGAGATGGGAATTTATTCTCACCTTTCTTAACTAAGCAACACAAAACTAATCGAATATGAGATACCATTGTTACCTTAGTGGAGGGACAAGATAACCAAGTCTTCCTAATATTATTTCTTTGGAAGTCCAGAAAGACAAAATGCTGACCGCAAGAAAAGACTCCAACCAGATAATGTACAATCGCAATTAATTTTCCTTTTATTCCACAACTTGAGACAAAAGCAGCAAAACTCAGAGAGGATGAAGGTACCAATATTCCTTGCAATTATGCTCAAGCAGATTAGTCTCAACGAACAATGATTAGATAAACAAAGTAGCTTTTCCACCAAAAGCATCCATGCGCGAGCTCCCTACAAAGTTACAGCTGGCATCGGAAACAGAATCCAGAGATTTGCAGTTAATGTATTTCAAATCCTTTCAGCTTAAGAATTAATCCGATGGAAGAGATGCTCTACAATTGCTGAGAAAGACACCATCTAAAAGCATCCACGATGAAGAATACAAATCAGAATACCTAATTATTTAAAGGGTGAAGATGATGCTTGAAATAAGTGACCACATAATAAAATTAGCAAGGGCACGCATCAATTTGTAAACCCAATAATTCATACACTAAGTTGACATTTTTTCCTCGAAGGACAGCGCTGCATCCACCACATTGGTACACAGAAACATCCGCTGGCTCTGGAAGAAGCTGCCAACATTTTGGACACTTGACTAGCCGAACTTTACGAGTCAGTCCAGTGGTCATGTTTCTCCCAACAAACTGGCTAGATTAACCTATACATTGAAACTTTCCTAGCACGATGGAAAGTCAAATAAGAGAAAGTGAGATTCTAATAACATTGGCATCAGGGTGTTAACCCTTAACTAGACAACAGATGCTCGTGGCAAAAAAAGTGGGAGTCGAAGTTTTATGGCACAAAACGCAAGTTGTTCCCATAACTAGAACAAGAAAACGGAAGTCCATCAAGCTTATGGATTCATGATGTACAAAGCCATTCCTAGAAATGCATACAAGCTGTTGGGCGATAACAGTTAAGCTGTGATATATGGTGTGCCCTTGTGATTAGGAAGGATCAAGACAATGATCATTGTTAGATGCAATTCCACTCTCGCACCATGGCAAAAGAACGTCTAGCTCACAGTTTCCTTTTGCTCAAAACTATTGCTAAAATTTTTCTGGAACCAAACAAGAACCCATGAAAATGCCAGGATTGATTTACAGAAGACATCATGTTGGAGGATTATTCACATCAAGGATTGAACTCCAATCTGTATCATGCCTATTACCATTGTCAACAATCTATCAAAAAGTGGATATGAATCTGATATGACATGTCACAGAACACATTGACAATATCATGTCACCATTAGCAGTTATGCTTGCATGGGTCGAATCACTCAACAGCAGGCTTGGCATAATAGAATCCTCAACCCTTCTACGCAGGGACATCTGGCTCTGCAATTACATTATGCATTTCCCAACAACAAATTTAAATATTGCAATGTGCCAAAATGACCACATTCCAGCCAATGATTCGGTTATGTTTCTTCTCTCCCCTAAAATCCAGCACTTAAAAAGAGTACTTGCTAGAATCGACAACAAATGCCAAAAAAAAAGGCCCAGAAATATAAGAAAAGAACAGAGATGACTTGAGACAGATATTATACAATTGCATATTGCAGCCTCTGATATGATGCATAACTAGAGATTTGGGATCAAAAGGTTGATTGTTACTGACAATTCTTCGAGCCACAGCAATTTCCAAGCAGAGAAGAAATTTTTGAATTAAACAGGGAAATCAAGGCAGAAATCAAACTCTTGCTGTATAGAACTGTGGATGTTCATGTCCTAGTACAGGCCAACACAAATATAATGATATGCATATATATATCTACCCATTATCTTGGGACCTCATTTTAAAACGAACACTCGGGAAAAAGGATAGAAGAACTGGGCAATCCATTCATTCAGTTTCCATAGCAACTGAATCAACAGAAAGTCACTGCCCAGATCGAACTGACCATACTAAAAACAAGAATCATCTACAGCTATGCCAGATCATTTATCAGGATTGGAGAAAACAACAACAACAACAACATAATGAAGAAGATAACATCATGTCAAATTGTCAACCCATGATTCCGAGGCAAATATTAAATGAGATCGATATCATGCACGAATCCAGATGAAGTTAGGAGACCCAACCAACCTTGGATGAAACACCAGAAACTCCACAAGAAAATAAGTACACGAGACAGAATCGATATTCTACCACATACAGAAATGACCCAAGGAAAATTCTGATGACGCCCGAATCGGAAAAAAATATGTAACATTCTATTATCAGGTCTAAGGGATGGGAAGTTAAAAAACAGAGCCGCTGATATTTATAAAACACTTCATGCATTTAAATCTTTAATTTTCCTTTTCTGTGGGGGTGAAGAACGACTAACCTTGGGAAGAACATAGAGGAAGCATCTTCTTTCTTTGCTTGAGAAGTTAGTACTTTACTCGGTGTTCATCGTGGCATTCTCTCTCCTTTTCTTTTGCAGCTGCTTCGTCCTCGTTCTTGCATGATGGAGCAAATGATTAGCGAGGATTTATGCTGATGTCTGTAGTAATTGAGGAACCATTTTCTCCAGGAAATCCAGGCTCCTACCTTAACTCGATAATCAATGGTAAACAGCTTTTGTCGGTTGTCAAACTTGGACTCGCAAATGAACAATCAGCCACCAAGCGACATGCCTCTACAACTTTATAAACTCCCAGCACTGAGTTGCATTTTCTGTTTACTGACCAATATCATAAGAATGCACGTAAAGCCTCCAAATCGCAGTTTCACAATGCATAATTGACCAAAAATTCTATACTGTTCTGATCAAAATTATTGGTCAATGTAGCTTTACTGGTCCTGTTGAGCCAATGATTTCATTTTGTGATAAGCACTTACCAAATAGGGAAAAACAACAGTCAATTGTATTTATCACTTTGTTTCACTGGATCGACAAAATTGAATGCAAAGTGACAGCATGAGTTCACAGCAAGCGCTCGTTCAGAAACAGAAAAGACAAAACATCCGCACCATTTGAACATATAGCGATTAACTAATCTAACATTCTCAGAAAAACCAAAAAACTCTCCCATTCAAATATTTAGAAGTGCCTATAACCGCAGTCTTCTGACTTGAATGTCTTCACAAAATGGAAAGGAACTCATCAGCACGAAGATCCATATATAAACATCAAACGCGAGACGTTACTGTAGCGCATCAAACGAACAATGATTAAATTATAAGTAAAATACAACTATCAAAAGTAGCATGAGACCAATAATGCACTCCAAGTGTAAACAGATCAGTCTATAGACACAAACTATCACATCTCATGGTAAGAATACATGTCGAAGAGATAAAATGCAGATCTCAGATTCGCAATCCACTCTATGAGGCTAACCTTCGTGCCGAAAGGACCGACAGGATAGTTGGCCGCGTTCTTCGGCAGGTCGTCGATGTCCCTCGCCGAAGCGGAAGCGGAGGGCGTCGGCGTCAGGGGCGAAGGCGGGGGCGGAGGCGGAGGCGTCGTCGTCGGTGTCAGAGTCGGAGTCGCGAGAGGGCGTCGGGGGCGGAGGCGGAGGCGGCGTCGTCGGCGTCCGAGGCAACCGCCTTGAGGAGTGTCGGAGTCGCGAGAGGGCGTCGGGGGCTGAGGCGGCGTTGTCGGCGTCCGAGGCAACCGCCTTGAGGAGTGTCAGAGTCGGGGGCGTCGGAGTCGCGAGAGGGCGTCGGGGGCGGAGGCGGAGGCGGCGGTGTCGGCGTCGGAGGCAACCGCCTTGAGGAGCGTCGGAGTCGGGGGCGTCGGAGTCGCGAGAGGGCGTCGGGGGCGGAGGCGGAGGCGGAGGCGGCGTCGTCGGCGTCCAAGGCAACCGCCTTGAGGAGCGTCGGAGTCGGGGGCGGAGGCGGCTTCGTCGGCGTCCGAGGCAACCGCCTTGAGGAGTGTCGGAGTCGCGAGAGGGCGTCGGGGGCGGAGGCGGCGTCGTCGGCGTCCAAGGCAACCGCCTTGAGGAGCGTCGGAGTCGGGGGCGGAGGCTGCGTCGTCGGCGTCCGAGGCAACCGCCTTGAGGAGTGTCGGAGTCGCGAGAGGGCGTCGGGGGCGGAGGCGGCGTTGTCGGCGTCCGAGGCAACCGCCTTGAGGAGTGTCAGAGTCGGGGGCGTCGGAGTCACGAGAGGGCGTCGAGGGCGGAGGCGGAGGCGGCGTCGTCGGCGTCGGAGGCAACCGCCTTGAGGAGCGTCGGAGTCGGGGGCGTCGGAGTCGCGAGAGGGCGTTGGGGGCGGAGGCGGAGGCGGCGTCGTCGGCGTCCAAGGCAACCGCCTTGAGGAGCGTTGGAGTCGGGGGCGTCGGAGTCGAGAGAATGGAGAGAGAGAGCAGAGGAGGGGGAAGAGAAGCAGGTGCGAGTTTTTTTGTTCTCCTCCTCCGGAACGAGAAAATATTGGAACGGAACGGGGTAGGGAGAGAGAGAGAGAGAGAGGAGGGAGAGGATGATTTGACAGGGATTCAGGCGTCGCAGTCGCTGAGGAGAGCAGAGCAGCGAGGGCCCCACACGCGGCCGCGCGAATTTTAAATCCTGACACCTTGCTTACATGGCGCCACGCGTCAACAATTGAATGATTTAACCCACCGCTTACGTGTTAGGTTAAACCCACCTAATATTTTCTCAGTCCACCCTTATTCCTTCTCTCTCTCTCTCTCTCTTTCTTTTTCTTCTTCTTCCTCCGCACGCTCGACTGAACCAGCTTCTTTCTCCTCCTTCTTTTCTTCGCGTGCGAACCAGAAGCCCGGAGCAGGAGCAGCGCAGCTCGTCGTCGCCACCGTCCCGCCGCCGCACCGCCGCCCGTGCCCGCGCCGCGCCCGTGCGCCCGCCGCCGTCCCGCCGTCCGCGCACGCCCAGGCCGCGCGATCCAGCTGCTGTTCGCCCCTGTTCCGCACCGACCAGCCCATCTCCGGCCACCTCCGGCCACCGCCTAGCCCCGCCGGACCACCCCCGCGACCCCCTCGCCCTCCGCCGGCTTCCCCTCGCCGCCCTAGCCGCCGGAGCAGCCCCGATCGGCTCCGTCCAGCAGACCCACGGAGTGGGTTTCAGCATCTCCGGGCCCGCTTTTGGGCCGTTTCCCGGCCCCGAACCCGAGCCGTGCTTTGGGAACAATCGTTCCTCGCGTCGACACGGTCGGATTGATTCGATTTGCGCGCAATTTGGTTAGTAATCTCACTAATTCAGGATTAGTGGCTAATTATGCTTAACGTTGGTTTAGATTTAATTAATTATGTTTAGGTTGTTAGATTATATTAAATTAGCAATTATTAGTCAATTGTGATGCAAATTAAATGAATTGAAGGTGTAATTAGCAAGTAGACGTGGTCTACTAATTAGAGAATGCACGTGGAGCCCTATCGTAAAAAGGACACGTGGCTTCGGTGGCTTAATGTACCACCTGGAAGAAGAGTCGCCTTAGAGAATGCGTGGGTTGAGGTTTGAGGCACGTGGCTCGGAGACTTGGAAAGGTCGTCTGGAGAATGCACGTGGCCTAACTTTTAAATATCCCACATTGGGGATTGAATTGTATGACATGTAATCGACTGATTCGATTTGTTGAGGTGAATGGGTGTTTATTGTGAACTGTACTGACTTGCAGGTGGGATTAGAGGCCAAGGTAAGTCCTATGTCCTGTGCATGTTTAGGCCGCCTTTAGTATAACGGTTTACTAATCGGGTTTAGTGGGGTAACTCATTTGAGATGTAGCTCATCCTAGTTTGGGGAAAACCATTTCGGACCGCTGAAGAGCTGAGGAGGAGGAATCCGAGAAGAGAAAAGAAAATAAAGTAAGAATAATTGTATTAGTTTTACTTTATTTTTCCCTCTCTCTTTCTCTCTGTTTTGCAGCCGAACCAGCAAACCCGCGAGTGGGTTTCCAGCCGGTTCATGGTTGGTTTTGGGCGTTCCGGCCCCGAACCCGAGGCCTGCTTTGGAGTTTGTTGTTCCTCGCGTCACTTGCCGTCGGATTGATCCAATTTGCGCGATTTGGTGAGTAATCTCACTAATCCAGGATTAGTTGGCTAATTATACTTAAGGTTGGTTTAGTTTTAATTAATTATGTTTAGGTTGTTAGATTAGATTAAATTAGCAATTATTAGTCAAATGTGATGCGATTTAGATAAATTGATTGCGCAATTAGCAAGTAGACGTGGTCTACTAATTATTGGAAGTGCATCGGGATTTTTCCCGACCCTTAGTGGGCTCCAATTAGGCTTTTCGGCCTAAGTGGAATTTTTAGTATTTAAATATTAATTTTAGGAATTAAATTAAATAATTATTTATTTTCCGAAAATTCAACTGAGATGGTCCGGGACCGGAAAATTATGCTGATGACCGTACTTAAGTCTATTTATTTAATCGGGCTTTATTTTGAGCTAAATTGAATTTTTAATATTAATTATTTAATTTTCGAAATTATTTATTTATTTATTTATTTTTCAGAAATTAAGATTTTGATGGCCGACGACCAAAATCTCGTGCTGATCGTCGTGGCGTAGTCCATTTATTTATTTGAGCTCCACATTGTATGGAATTGAATAAATTGTGATATTTTAGGGATTTACCCTAAATTGATTGAAATTGATTGAGATTGAATTGTTGATTGGTAAATGGCCAAGTATGTTATTCAGCATTTATAATGTTCTGTTGAGTTGATTTAATTATTTGATTGAGAAATCGTTGGGCATTGATTGTCGATATTGAAAGTAGATTGGTAATCACTTGAAAGAGGACACGTGGGCTCGGTGAATTGGAATATCACCTGGAGAATGCACGTGAATTCAGTGGTTGAATATGTCACCTTGGCGAAAAGGTCGCCTTGAGAGAATGCACGTGGCTCGGAGACTCGGCATGTCATCCTGGAGAATGCACGTGGCTCGGTGACGAGTTTGGCATCTAAAAGGGCACGTGGGCTCGGTGAATTGATGCATTGCTTTGGTGAGATAGCACCTAAGAGAATGCACGTGGGCCTAGGCATTGTTAAAAGGGCACGTGGCTCGGTGAATTGATGCATCACTTTGGTGAGATAGCACCTAAGAGAATGCACGTGGGCCCGGGCATCGTAAAAAGGGCACGTGGCTCGGTGACTTGATGTATCACTTCGGCGAAGAGGTCGCCTTAGAGAATGCACGTGGGCCCAAGGTTCGAGGCACGTGAACTCGGAGACCTGGAATGTCATCCTGAAGAATGCACGTGGCTAGCTTTTAAATATCCCACGGTGGGGATTGATTTGTATGACATGTAATCGACTGGTTCGATTTGTGTTGAGTAAATGGGTGCCTATTGTGAATTGTTCTGACTTGCAGGTGGGATCTGAGGCCAATATAAGTCATATGCCCTGTGCGTGTTTAGGCAGCCTATAGTATAATGGTTTACTAATCGGGCTTAGTGGGGTAGAACTCGCTGAGACGTAGTCTCATCCCGGTTTGGGGAAATCATTTCAGGACCCCGCTGAGAAGCTGAGGAGGAGGAGTCCAAGAAGGAGAACTCGGAGGTAAATCTTGAGGATAATGATTTTTGGAGGAAGAAGATAATCCTAAGGGGGCCTTGAGTATGGCCTGGATGGATTGAGATTCTATCTCCTTTTGAGATCTCTATTTTGATGTGAAGTGCTTTGGTTTGTATTATATATAAAAGTTTGGTTATAAGTTTCAATATGAAAAATATGGCTCTACTTTTCTATCCCATCGTTTTATTGTCTGAGGATTTTAACTGCTTTCCGCATGTGCTTAATAAATGAAAGGGTCGGCGATACATAGTCTTGGGATATCGCATTATAAAATCGACCAAGTGAGACAGATGTGCGTGCTTCGAGGATCGGGCGTGACAGAAATAGAACTAGAGCCTAAGTTCTTGTGTTGAATGTGGATCCATAAGCCCATGCCACAAATTATGAAATTTTAAATAAAATGCAAATCTACCCTTGACCAATAAAAATAGACCAGCAGTTTTAAATGTGGGTCAGTTAGCTGGAAGCTTGTTATGGACTACATACATGACTTAAATATAATATTGGATGAAGTCATTTTGATTTCCTTGATTAAGAGCTCGTTCTAATGGAGCAATGAAATACAAGGATAACTTTATGGTGAAGTACATAGGCCTTATTCTCTTATTCTCATCTGTCGTTGAAATGGCCTTTCCAAATCAACTCACCATCCATAATCATGGCAATAACAGTTCATCATATCACTGTTTGAAAGCAAGCAGATCAGAATAATATTTGGCTATCCATCCTTTTATAATTTCAACTTCAACTTTTCGTTGCATGACTAACCAATCTGGATCAGTTTGCTTCTCTGCAAGTATATCCAAACAATGGGAACCTGCAAAGCATATACTCACCAATGAGAGAATTCAAGATCCAGCCAAAAATAAAATTTATCATGCATCAATCTTGTTCTTCTCTTGTGTGATCCATGGATGCGTAAGTTAAAATTGCAAACAACACACATATCGACTGATTATGTACCTTTCTCTGTGTAAACTGCGATGATACTATCAGAAATGTTCTTTAGGACCCTAAGATTGAAAAATAGATTAAATTGTCAAGCGTGATTAAGTACTGTGAAATTTTACTTCTTTAAATCTGTGGAGATAAACATATAATGTTGTATACCCTGCACTACTGTAAGGATCTCGAGTCCATTTGAAAAAATAATGTTGTAAATCTAAGAAGCATATCCTGCAACAACAAGATGAAAAAAACATACTTTGAATTTTGTGCATAGAAAAGAGTTTAATTTATTGATTGAAACAAGGGCTGAATGCATATTTTCTAAGAGTCATTGGAAATCATACATGACCACCATAGTACGTAGTGATCCAATGTGGGCGAGGTGTGACGCCATACCGGTCGTTGCATCCATCAATGAAGCTGCTCAAATTGAAAGGGTATGATTGGAACATGGAATTGTTTGTGATGCCTATGGGCATTACCATTTCGCTGCATCTCTGCAAGCAAATCTCCCTTTTAGTATTGTAAGTTTTCTCAGACACAACAACAATTTTTACGAGGAAGATTTCAAGAAAAGGATGGTGTCAATTAATATAGACCGGATCAGCTGGCATGCTTGGATCAGCATGAACATAGATCTGATGATCCCCTTATTGGGACATAAGGCTGCTGGCCAAGTCCGCTGTCATTGTAAAATAGTTTGGATTGAAATGCATGATGCCTAAATATGATCTAGAGTATATTGTACCTGCCACCCCCAACCCAAGTCAGTTTGAGAAACATTAGTGGGAGGATTAACGTAGCATGCGGAGTTCCCTTTATAGGCGACAACGCCTGCAAATATTTTGCCAAGAATGCCATTTTCGATAGTATTTGCTCCATCAATACCGTTGCATATCACTGTCACCGGATACCTTGGTGGATCGTCATATTGAGCTGCATTCGCATACAACGACATCAAGTAGTTCTTCAGCTCATCCCCACTCTCTAAAGGCCTACACACACAAAAAGGCAGTAGTTAGTCTATGATTGATTGCGTCTCTTTAATAAATTGACATTCACACACATTCTTAAAGACTCAATTCAGCTTCGATGATCATGAAACTTCACGCCAAACAAACGAGCAAGTGCGGATTAGGTTCCTGATCTCAGAAGGTAAATTGACTCAATTCATCAACTCTCTTAAATTGAGAAATTGGATGGGAATACTCTATAACACGTGGGTAATAAGATACATAATAGATTATGCATCAATCCACATACTTGCAAGTCTTGAACATCTTGCTTAAGTTTGAAGTGCCATTAGGCTTCTGAGCAACTCTATCAATCTCTGACCATGAGTCTCCTATAGTTTGGTAGCAAGTCTCACTAACTTCCTGTGCAAAACAACCATGGTTCAAGACAAATTATGGAAAACCAAGAATAGATATTAAGATTCTAAAGATTATTCGGGTAATAAGTCTGTATTCTTTCCCTCTCAAGGTATGGTTACAAATAACTATACCCCTCAATTTTATTTATGCCATCCCCAAGGAGCAAGAATATGTGCAGTCAGTACTTACCTTGTATGCGTAGAATGGGAGAATAGGGATATTGCGTCAACTAATTGATATTCTTTGGATGCTTGAAAAGTGCCGCACAATCATTATCAGAACAAAAAAAGAAGAAGAAGAAATTACGGGTGTAATTACCTTAAAATCCTTGGTGACCACCGAATAGTATGCATCCTGTGGGGTAATATCATCAAAATACAATATTGGAGCAGATGAGGCTAGTGCTCCGACGGTCAAATGTGGATATTTTAGCCGGAACCACGAAGCAAGCTCTGAAATTCGTGTTAGTTATTAATATTCAACAACTTGATATAATGATAAGATATATCTATTTCGTGCAAAGAAAGATTTAGTACTTTTGTTGAAAATAAATGATAACGACATCTCATCATTTTCACATATCACGGGTTTTTTACATAGTCAACAGAGAACGGACATCAAAACCGGTCAAACTTGTCATGGACCCCTTTTCTATTATTTCTCTCTACCGTACACAAAAATGGGTAGAAGATGATGCCCATTGCACTTACCTCCTCCATATGATCCTCCCACCACAATAACTGGAGAATCTCTGGCTTTCAAATTCAGCTTCACGTGAATAATAATGGCTGCATAATCAGCCAAAGCTTGGGCCGAGCTAAAATACCCACGAATATTTGTATCATGGAGAGCTTCTTCGAAGCTCATCCCAAGTGGAATTGACTCACCATAATACCGATGCTGACAAAAATATTCCACAAGAAAAAGAAGAATTTGATCACATGGTTGGTAGCAGAAATTAGATAGAAAGAACATCCATGCATGGACCCCCAAAAAAAAAATGGTATATATCATGGTATGAAATCAGATATGCTACCTCAATATAAACTAACAAAGCTTGGAATTGAGCTGCGTTATCTCTCAGAAACCCAATCCCAGTCGGGGATCCATCAATTGGCGATTCAGCACCGAGGTAAACGAAGATCGGCGCACTAGAATTCGCACCACCCCAGTATCTAGAGTCAATCAAGTATCTTTGTTGGAAGGTGGTGTAGCTTTCGGGTCTGTAGTTGAAATGATCGAGCGTCTGGTTGAAGAAGAAGGTTTCAAAATCGTCTGCTATGGAAGCCGAAACTGCAAGTTCCGGATCTCGGAGGACGCCTTCGCGTTGTAGACTCAGGGTCGGAGTGTAAAGTTTCTGTCCAGAAATCGAAGCTGTGAATAAAAAAAAGGAGATGATGGAAGAGAGATGAGAAAGAGTCATGGCATGCAGTGTGGACAGGAAGTGCGCTTATTAAGAATTCCAAACTCGGTGGGACAATGAAAGGAGGTGTGAGCATATATCGGCATCTAACTTCATGGGCCACGATTTGAAGTGAATTGAGCACTCGTTCCCGAAATATCCGTACATACATCTTACACGTGTAATCACTTAATCTCAATCGTTAAACCGTATCAGTTTTATGTAAAACCCACCTAATGTAACACAGTATGCTCTACACTTATTTCAACTACAAAACCAAGTCAATTAACTTCATTTGGCCACAACAAAATTCTATTATATTTGAAAGAAAGTAATGGTCGTATGACAGGTTCTATTTTACGTCTATGCTCTGGAGACATCTTCCGGGTATAACTTTATAATGTATTGGCGCAAGAAATCGACAACTCTCGAGGTCACCAAATATCCAAGAACCTCTTGATAAAAAGGACATGCTCCATTGATTGTGAATTTGGCTAATAAAATTCAACAACCTTTTATTTTGTCAATTTCACGTTGTGGGCTTCAATAAGGACAGGGACAGTTTACTTTTGTTAATTTCATTGAATTGATCTTCCACCAACCGGCTCAACACGGTCGAGTGTCTTTCTTATGTTGCTTTGCAAAACAATGGATGTTGACATTTATGGAAATATATTTTATGAAGTTTTTATTTATTTTATGATTTAAGGAAAGTGATTTCAGTTCATCAAAAGAATATTTTCCATAAATTAGTTTTTTGTCATCAAAGAAAACAATTTTGCAGAAATAATTTTTCTTTAAACAAATATATCCATAAATATTGTTTACACATTTTTTTCACTTTTTACTTTTCACTCGTTCCGTGATTATTTTAAATGCTCTTCTTTTTGCCATCATTGACCTTCAAAAGTTCATAATTTAACATATTTCTTGTCCTGCATTTGAACATTTCTCTTCTGTATCTTGAATCCACATGGACACGCGTCCTCTTTAAAATTAATCGAGAATTTTTCTCTCTTTTAAGAATTTTTTTTTCTTTGTTAAGAATTTTGAATGATTATTATTTATTTATATTTTCATTCCGTTTGGGTCACGGCGTCTGGGGTACCAAAAGGCATACTCTCCAATAGTTGACCATAAAACGGTCCAAATTTCTTCGTCAAAGTCGAGCTCAGCAAAGGTCTTCGGGAGGCCTTTTTCTCTTTTTTAAGAATTTTTTTTTCTTTTTTAAGAATTTTGAATGATTATTATTTATTTATATTTTCATTCCGTTTGGGTCACGGCGTCTGGGGTACCAAAAGGCATACTCTCCAATAGTTGACCATAAAACGGTCCAAATTTCTTCATCAAAGTCGAGCTCATCAAAGGTCTTCGGGAGGCCTTTAGATTAGTGGACGTTCGTACGCCAGGCTAGCCCCGCGAGATCGTGGAGGGCATAATTGCAAAAAGTATAAAGGGGCCTCGCAGTGGCAGAAGCCATTATTGGGTTCGCGGATATGTTCGGAAGCACTGAAGCAGTGGACCTGCTCGAAATGATCATTACATTCTATGGTAAATTATTTAGTTTGATGAACCTTGTAGAATGGATTTATCCTAAGAGCACGACCCATGACGCAACTTTTTCGTTGCTCATGAAATTTTTAAATGCAATGAATTGTATAGCTTTCGTGAGACTCGCCAGATTCAACAATTCAAATGCAATGAAATGCACTAAATTCAAATGGACATGTTCACGTATTTTTGTGTTCACAGAGATTCTTCATTGAAAGGGAAATTGTCCAATCAACTCTAAATGTTTTCCGTCGTCGCTGTTGATGCTTGCCTCCCATTCCAATTGGGAGAATCCTTGCATTTGCGATCAACTTTTCTTTTTGCTATGGCCAGATTTTTGGGTCAATGTTGGTCTTCCAAAGATTATCTTGTACTAAGTTCCATTTCTAATTCAAATCATGTCGAAGGGTCAACATCATCTAGATGAGAATCCCTCGTGTTTTGTTTCCAAACCAACTACTACCTATTTTGTCCAAAATGAGAAAACGCGTACTTCCTTGGAAAGAATCGGCCTGCGAGGAAACTTCATCGAAAGTTTACAGCCTCATTCAAATTTATGTGAAGTATACGTATAGCGATTCAAGGCCCACATCGATTGGGACAAGCCTTATCATTTTATTTTATTTTTAATCATAAACAAGTCTCATTGGCTAACTCGTAAGTTAACACTCGCTCTAAAATGATCAATCCCTCGTGTGATTATTTAGAGAATTCATTTTAAATGCTAGGTGGACCGGACCAAGTTATTATAAATGGTACCGAACAAGATCCCCTTCAGCAGATTTGTGGTTTGTGGACGGACTAAACCCATACCCAACCTTAGAAGGGCAGGGAGTTACTGCCACTATGAAAGAGCTCGAATAAAGTACGGCTCTTAACCTTTTCAAGTGATTCCAAAATAAACACTGTTATGGCTAAAACAATCACATAGGGGAGGTGAATAGGTGATTGCGCAAAAATGAAATAATTTAAACAAATATTGCAACAAGACAACTTCTGATGAAATGGTCAGATCTTACTAGTGTACAATTCTACCACAATAAATAAATATAGTAAGGGGCAAAGAATTGCACACTCAAGATTATAGTGGTTTGGCTTTTACAAGCCTACGTCTACTCTCTCATGCTACAGCCTATTGGCTGTAATCTAGTAGTAACAACCAATTAGATGTTACAAGTCCTGAGCTACAAGTACTTAAATTTGTGTAAACAACTTCTCACGCTCTCAACCTCTAAAGGGTTACACAATATCGCTCAACAAAGACAAATATATGAGATCAAAAAAACACTATTCGGACTCTTGGAATTAAAAGTTTCAAATCTTGTGAATGCGCATTTTGACCCTTCAGCTTCTAAATCTTCTCTTATATTCCTCCTAATCTAAGTTGTCCGTTGGACATATCTCCAAAAGGATCATCCAACCAATCTACCGGTTGGCCCCGGATCTAGTTAAGAAGATTTGATTGCTTTATAATCGCCAAGAGTAAGGCTTCCCATATTTTTTGTAGCCCATACAATAGCTTGGGTTTTCAAAAAGTCGAGTATTTATGAATGGAAATAATGTTTCACTTCTAAAAAGAATTTCCGGGAAAGTTGAATCTCCGAAAAATATTAGCAAGACTTTCATTTTTAAACTCTTTATAAGTATGGCAAAAATCCAATCAATTGCCACTAGCCATTGCACGAGAATGTTTATCTCCTTCCTAGCCATTTGATAGAATGTATAAGGAAGGAAGAATAAACCATGACTTTGATTTTGATTGAAATCATCTAATCCTATTCCTTCAAACTTTCCACCTAAAAAACTTTTTATCAAAAATAAAGTTTCTTAGTTTTGTCAATCATCGAAACCACTTAAGAATGTTTTTTCAATAAACACTTGTCTCTAATGATCACCATCTTGAGTAATTATTTGAAATATTTCTTGTGAGGACTTAAACCAAATGGATCGAGCCGGATTTGACAATATTCCATGGATGTAGTAGTCTCGCATCGTGTTTCACTAAGACTACATCAAGTCGTCGTCGCGTGTGCATCTCCACCCACTTTTTCCGGAGAAAAAACCACACTGGGTAGCTTAGACTTTGACATGCATCGTGAGCATATTAGAAAAACCATTCCATTCTAGATGAGGGCAAGAAACACGTGGAGTCGAATGGTCCTAGGAACGTCCAATCACGGCAATTTAAGGTCATCACTATCTTCATGAAGAAGAAAAATAAATTAAATATATCCAAAGGAATCTTCACCAAGCTCATTCTAGAATTGCATGATGCCTTGTCTGAAAGTGATTTAAGGGTTGATTTGTTCTATAGCTGTGATAGAACCGTAACTCTTATCACGTTGAATTTGTGTTGTTAAGTGTTGCAATTTGTACATTGGTAATCCATATTTTAGAGTTGCAAACCATAAAAGTTGGGAGAGATAATTTCTTAAACGCTAGTATAAATTGCCATATATTTGTTTTCAAACTATGCTAGCCTTTAACCAAGCGAACGACAAGTATTAGAAAAGTGCTTTAAATGAGAAAATAAATAAAAATTTGGTCAATGGAATACTTTAGAGACCATTTTCGATGGCATGCTTGTGATCCACTCCATCTAAAAAGCTCCAACAAGATTTTTGCTTGATGTAGCCATGGAAAATTCATCTCCCACTATGGCAACAAGTAATATCACCGATGGTCCAACTAGACTTGCTCAAATGATGGCCAGATCAAGCCGAAGAATGAGCCAAGAAATAAATATCAGGAAATCTTATCCATTCAGTCATAAATATATTGTACGAATATTAATTCATTTGTAAATTTTTCAATTTTGTGCGAAATTCCAATGTAATCTATCTAGTCGATATTCCCCAAAATTTGCTAAAGTAGTGGCCCTAGTAATATCCGACAGTCCTACATAGGACACTGTCACATTAGCCATTTCAAACAAAAATTGTCTAAGATGACTACAATGCAATTCCATGCAAAGATTTAGGATTAAATTGACAAAACTAGAAAATTTATGACAGATTGGCATACGTTCAATAGATTTAAGACTAGTTCAGGAATTCTTCCTAAATATTGAGATGACAGAGCTTTGCAAAATATATTTAAAAAAAAAAAAAAACAAGTGGACTTCTTCTAATATCACCATTGAAGAAAAAAATTCCCCTAATTTTGAAGAATATTTTAATTTTTTTGTCGAAATTTTTATTATTTTCTCTCTTTTTGTTCCTAATTTTATTTTCTTATTTTTTCTTTCTTTACTTTTTCTTTCTCTTCTTTTCATTTTTTTTTTTCTCTTTTTCCCTCTATTGGCCACTGTCAAGTCTCATTGATGGTTGGCAAAGGTTGCCACCCTAGCCAGTTTTGGGGAAGGGATGCCTAGGCTTGGCTTGGCATGGGCCATCCTCGACAGACAAGAGTCGCCTCAATCGGCCATTTGCAAGGGTCACCCTCATCAAGTGAGGGCAACCCACGCAGCCCTCACCTAAGGTCAAAGACCTCCACCGACCATCAACGAGGCTCAACAAAGGCTAGTAACAAGAAAAGAAAGAAAAATAAAAAAAGGAAAATATAGGGAGAAAAAAGGAAAAACAAAATAAACAAATAAATAACATTAAAATATTATTAAAAATTGTTAACATCAACATCAGCCATATCATATAAGATAATTTGTGTCCATGTCAGTAATTTTCGATCAAAATTAACCGAATATATTAAATCAGTAAAACGTGAAAATGTTTAAACTCAATTAGCACAATTAAAAAAATTTAGGATGGAATTAGTAAAAGTGCAATAGATTTAGGATTTTTTAGACAATTTCCCCATGGCTAGAGTATACCGAAATTGTTACAACCACCCATGGATAGGTAAGAGACATAACTCTTACTCAGTTGTAAATATTAGCCAACCAAGAGATTCTAGATAACAGTTGTCTAAGGTCTCAATTAAGAATGTCAAGAATGATAAAAGTGTACTCTTTGATAATAAAGCAAGGTTCAAGAGTAAGAGGAGAAACGATCGGGCATTATTGATGGAAAATAGAGAAAAGGTCATGGAGACAGACAAAGAGGACCGTAAAGAAGCATTGAAGCAGGGGTAGCTCGTAGGGATCAAGGGAGAGATAACAAGAAAGAAGATAAGGATAGCCGGAGGCAAGACAGTCACTACTATATATTTGGCAAATAGGTCACTTTGCCAAGGACTATTAATTCAAACAAGCACAAGGAAATGTTGTAGCATCTATAATGAAGGAGAGTAATATTGAAAAAAAGTAGGATTTCCAAGCGTCCATGGCATTAAAGGAATAAGAAAAGCTTACAGCCACCTCCATCACCGAGTCAAATGAGCAATGGTCTTCATCACGGTAAGTGATAAAATAATCAATTATGATAATTGGACAGTTGACTCACGGTGCTCAAATTACATGACATGAGATTGACACAAGCTATCCAGCATGCCTAAGTAAACCGGTAGACAAATAGTTGTCCCCACAAGTAAATCAAGGTTGCTAATTACCCCCATTGATCAAATAGTGATGACACCCTAGTTCAGTCCATTGCAAATTAAATTGCAAAACGTGTATCACACGCGAGGCATGAAGAAAAACCAATTATTGGTATCACTATTTATAGACTCGATAAATATGCGGTGTTTGTACAAACAATGTAAAGATGTACATTTGAACCCACAAATACGCTAATCATGGAAGGGCATCAAATAAAGTATGTCTAAGTGAGGCCAGCATAGAGCTATACCTGGACAAAACTCGAAAGAGTAGAATGCCTAAAGAAGCTATGGAAAAAAATGGAAGATGATAATGGGTTTGGCAAGACCCAGCCGATTAAAGAAGTGCATAACCGCTGGGAAAACATAAGGTCTATGGCGAATTGGTGTACGCGCAAGAATTATAGAAGAGCTTTGACCAAGTCAAGAAGAACTTGAAGAGCATATGCCTCACCTCAAGAGATCAACAAAGTGGAGGAAACCAAATCCTAAATATGCAAATGTAGCATCGATCAAGGATGTTGGAGTAATAAAGCAATTTACATATGAGGAAGCCACACATGGGGGCAAAATGGAGGAAGGCTATGAAAGAAGAGTTTCAAAAACCAACTTGACATGATCGCTAGATCCGTATTGAAGAAAAAGATTCACTTTCTCCCTTCTCAAAGAATTCAAGATATTTCTAAGAGGGATGAACCACTAATCTCAAAAATGATAAAGGGTGAACCACTATCCTAGAGTGATATGTGAGGAGCGAACCACTCCCTTGCGAAGGCTATCATTAATCAAGTGCTTTAATTCGTGTTTGTGTGCAAGAAATTCTCCGAACAAATGTTATAAAGAGAGTGTCTCTAATAAAAGAATGTGTTTTTTTTTCCCCAAACAAACTCCCAATCTTTCTCAACATTTGGTACTAGAGCCACAATTCCGTGCTCAACGATCCCTCTGAGTTATAGATTCATAAAGATCTTAGTCCCAGGTTGAAGAAAGATAGTATAACGTGGGTTTTTTTTTTTTTTTTTTATGCTGACGATTCGGTGTCCATCGGATTTAGCCATAGATAAGAGAATAATACCTAATAAATTATACTGCATTAGCCGATAATATAAAGGGTTCGCTAATTAGAGAGATGGATGGATTTCTGTAGCTCGAGAAATGCGGGCTCTTAAGCAGGAAATTGATCGAAGATGGCCATTTTTACCGCGTTCGGCCCAACCCTTAATTCCAGCCGACGATCTCAATGGACAGAGAATGATTGACAAGCCCGGAAGCTTCACAACCATGTCGTCCAATGAGAGAGGTTTCCGCGTTCACTCACTTCGTAAGCCAACGATTAATGAAACCATCGTGTCTCAATTTTATTTTATTTTTCTGGTCGGAAATAAAGAGACTTCATTACTAATTAAGAGTTTGCAACAACATAATAGAAGACTCGGAGCAAAGTAAATTCCAAAATGGTTCGGGGGGATTGGCCATAAGCCGCATTCACATCTACAGAAGCCTCCTTCTCTTTCTTGGCAGAGAATCTTCTACTCGATGGTTTAGTAAACCATCCTTCCCTTATCCCTATCTCGATTTGTTCCCCCAGAGGAATAAGCTGATTGAAGTTTTCAATGTACGTGCTGGCCATCCGGATACGGAACTCAGATGGGAGAGTTTTGATAAACAACTTCATCAGCTCCTTGTCAATAGGCTCAGGGGTGATTTGAGCTGCCAGATTTCGCCATCTCACGGCATACTCTTTGAATGACTTGCTTTTATTTTTTTCTATCCTCTCAAGATCCTCTCGGGAAGGTGCAATATCCATGTTGAACTTGTAATGTTTGATAAATGCATTGGCCACTTCATTCCAGGTGTCAAGAAGATTCACATTCTTCATGACATACCAATTTAGTGCACGCCCAGTCAAACTCGCATGGAATGATTGGATCATGAGGGGCTCGTTTTTGACATACTGGGCCATACGCACATGGTACATCTGCAAATGAGCTTTTCGGTAGGAGGTACCATCGTATTTCTCAAAATCTGGCATTTTGAACTTCTTTGGCATCTTGACTTTATCGTACATGGACAAGTCGAATGGGAGTGAACTCTGTGACTCCTACAATTGTTTCAACTTTCTTCCAATTTCGCAAAGCGTTCATCCTGCTCCGTCTTAGGGATGTTGACAAGCTTAGCCTTTTTCCACATTGGTCGGGAATGGATCATCTTCTAGCTCAGGCATGTCATCCTCACCCATTTGGGCCTTGTTTGCCTGCTTCAAGACAACTATCTCAGGGAGAGCGGGTGGAGGACTTGGGTTCACTTGGAGGGATTGAAGTTGAGCTGTCATAAGCTGCATGGAAGCGGCTTACTGTTTGAGTTGATCTTCCACGGAGGACATGCGATCACGCATCTCACTTTGGTCGGCCATTCTTGCTCTTAATCGCGTGATAATGGAAGAGCGTGAAGGATCCATTATCACCTAAATTTAAGAAATGAACACAAATAAGTATCTCATATAAAAATACGCCGATCCATGGCAATACGCTAGAAATTTTATTCATCAATCGAGCTTTTGACAAGCCTATCAAAATAGAAATTCGAAATGTCCTAAACAAATGAACTAGGAAAGTAAATGACCCAACTTCCTAAACATTAATCTAAAAATAAAAATAGCAAGATTGATTCAAGCATCTCATTTGGCTTGATCAATATACACTTGGGATACCATTCGGCGCAATCGTTTATTCTCTTCTTGAGCTATTTCAGTAACTCTTTTGAGGCCTTTATTCTCGGCACGATTGGTGATCCTCAACGGCACCTTTGGTATCTTCGGAAGCAGTTCCACAGGAATCTTGTGTTGTTGAATGTACTTAGTCGAGGCATAATACTTCCTTTCTTTACCCTTCAACTCTTCCTCGGGCCATTTAAGCTTTCGTGGATGGCACATGTCCCACATTGATTTGATGGTAAGAATGGAATCTTCATGGCCTCGGCTTCCATCAACGAAGCTAACTTGGAGCGGATCCGCTTGTAACACCGGGGGAAGCTCTTGTACGACTTGATACTGACGAGTCACTCTAGTCAGATAGTACTCCAATGCTCCAATGAATCCCAATAGAGGGATTGTGCCAACTCCTCCGCACGACAGTCTCGCTACACAAACTTGGAACCATTTAGCATGCCATAGGAAACCCTTGGAAGTTGGTTTTTTCATGAAAGCCAGCCACCTAGAATAATGATAATCCGGTGCATGTTTTTGGTTGTTCTTAAATCTCATAATAGGGTGATTGGAATTACTAACATTATGTATAGTCATTAGACCACCAAACCCTTTTATATGTGAAAGAAACCAAATTTGCAAAAGTTTAGGAGATGAATGGAAAGTCTTATCACCACCTCCTTTAAACCGAGTGAGGGCAAGGAAAGTTTCAGTTAGAACAGTGTTTACAGAATTCTTTCATTCCAATACTTGCTTAACTAATTGAGCGATCAAAGGGTTAATAGCATTCTTGCAGTAAGGTAAAACTATAAACCCAAAGAAAGCTAAAAGGAAAACCCTCCGCATTTGAGATGAAGTGCCTTTCTCAAAACATTGTTTCAAAAAAGATAAAGGACATGTATTGCAGTTAGCCTTTAGAACCTTTCTTATATCGTCTTCCTTAATTCTCAGAAAATCAAATAAGGCCATAACAAGATCTATTCCGATAGGCGGACTAATCAACTTAGCTTTCAAGGACTTTCCTATGACAATGCTATACTCTTCCAAGGTGGGAGTGAGCTCATGCTTACCGCCAAAGATAAAGGTAGAGGTCTCAGGGCACCAACAATGGGTGAGTGCTTGGACAAGGCCACCATGGATGTTGATACGCAGCAATGGAAGCAGTCGACCAATATGTGACTCTACGAAATGACGGCTATCTTGATCTAACTTGTCCCACCAAGCGCTAAGCTCTTCCTTTGGAGGGAGAATAATTCGAATGTCCGGTGTCCCCATTGTATATTGACCAAGACTCAGGACAATCCTAATGCCATGGACCAACAAAATAATGCGATAAAATAAGTAAATTGCAAAGGCAAAAAATTTAGAGAATTTACTTTACCAATGATGAGCAATCACATAGACTTGCGTATGGTAAGTGGCTCGATTTCTAATCTATAAGGCTTATCAAGGTGGAGCCACAAGGATGATTAGACTAGCCACGGGCTTGTGGACCATGTCAGGTCCTCATGACTCCGGCTTGGTCAAAAAGCCGACCCGGGTCGCGGGAATGTGGACCGAGGTGGGTACTCTTGACACCATGAAAGAAACTTGGGGATTAAAATGGGCGACTCGTACCGCGAGCATGCGGTCAGAGTGGTATCCATCTCAACACCATCCTAAATGATCCTATGCGGCCCAGGTCCGGCGGTAGGTTATGTGTGCAATAGTGTAGTGCTAGATGCAAGGCATGCACGACAGTTTATATCAAGTAACACTTCGTTCATGAAAATAAACCATACATTCCTACACCTCCTTGCAAAACAAAGGTTAACAAATACTTCCCCTTATACCTCCCATCCTGCAAAAACATCTAACACCTTAAATGTTAGGGACGTACTTGGAATCCTCGCTGCCAAACAAACACATTTTTCAAAAGAAAAGAAAAATTGGCCTAAGTCCACTATGGAGTCGCCAAACTGTCGCGACCAATTTTTTTGGGGTGTGAACCACCTAGGGTTTGGCTAATGGATTGTTAAGCCTAAACTTAACTCGGGCTCTCCCAAGCCCATACCAATTCATGACTTAAGTTCAAATTTCTTAATATGCAAATGGATTTTATGTAGGAGTCGTCACTAATCTATTTTTTGGTGGGTCGATTAGAAACCCAAGTAAAGTAACGGGAGATTTACTTTACTCCTACGAACCAGAGACTATGGGTATGGGGACTTAGTTACACTAGATTTCTCTAATGCCCTTTCGGTACTATTTTTTTATTTTCAAAAATATTTTTGCAGGCAGCTTGAATTGATTTTAAATCTATTTCCCTAACATGTGAGGTGATCATACGAGTGCGCAATCCATCAATTTAATACTCAAGAAAACAATGAAGAGATTGCAAAACTTACCTCAAAGTAACGAAAGCATCTGCGTTATTAGATCAGAATTCACATCAACAGTCCTAGATATGATTTCTAATTAACACGCAATTTCTTTTTTATGTTTTCACTTATTTAATGAAAATCATGCAATATGCAACGCAATATAACTAAATGACCTAATTCTAATGTCAAGCAATTTCTAATTAAATGGACCTAAGAACAACCTCTAAATGATGTGCATTTTATGAATCTAATCCTAATGACGTGCATATGACTTTTTTTTTTTTTTCTTAATACGCATGCAATCTATCATAATATGCAATGATGCGCAAAGAATGCCCTAATTCAATTTATTTTTCTTTTTCTTTTATGAAATTCAAAATTAAAATTGCCAAATAATTAAACGTGCAATTTAGATTAAAAGAAACTAACATCCTAACTGAATGCATTTTTTTTTTTTTTTGGATTTTTATTTAAGGAATTCGAAATAAATAAATTTCCTATTCTAAACATGCAAAATAACCCTAAAACAAGTAATATTCTAACATGAACCTAATCTAACTCAAATGTTTTTTTTTTCCTTTTACAGGAGCAAACAAAAAAAGGCATCAAGAACAGCACGGCACCAAATCAAGCAAGATATCATCCATGTCCATTTAATTTTGGGAAATAAATTGACGCATCATATCTCATGCATGAGATCAGATTTGCCAATTTTTAAATAAAATCACGAATCATATCTCGAGCGTGAGATCGGATTTGCAATTTTTCCATACGATTGTGGGTCGTATTTCAAGTGTGAAATCGGACCGTCAATCATATGTACGTTGCAAAATTAGGAAGATTTCCCAATTTAGAAGGCCACTTGAAATTACAGATATCATAGTGTATCGGGAATTTCCATCATGTGCATCAACGGATATTTCAAATTATGAAACGAAATATTCGGAAATCAAATAATTTTTTTTTACCTAATCTGAATATTGATTTCCAAATTTGGACTTTGCGCAATCGGACCGAGATCGCAATCGGCAGGCAACAGTAGCGGTGGATCATGGTGGCGATCTGCTGCAGATGGTGATTCGGCTTGGACAGCAGCCGAGATGGTGGACTCACGGTGATGCCTCGATGATCTGAGACAGGTGATGGCTCATGAGGCAGTGGGGAGGTGCACGGCTAACTCCCAGCCTTACGGCAAAGACTTCTCAGAATGCTTGTAGCACTAGGAACTTGTGAAGACGATTAGGAGCAGGTGTAAACCTTTCTCTGTTTTCTTTTTATATATATGCACCAAGATCTATGGCGGAGGATGATGACTCAGTGGAGATTCCCTTGCTACGTGTACCCTCCTCAAGGTCCAGACGATGGAGAAATTTTGACTGGCTTCACTTGGATTTAAGGCGTGATAATTAGGCTTCGATGGACACGAACAATAGCCCCCCAAGGGACACACTTTGCTGGACGCTCTCCTTGCTTTATGAACCTTTTGTTTCGAACGTGTCTCCCTATTGTTTTCCATGAGACCCGCAAAGAAAGACCAGTATTCGTCGCTACTGGGGATTCTGTAGATGGCCTAATAGGCCACACGGATGCGGCTTGCGTCAGGGATGCCTGTAGAGATGTTGAACATCAACTCATCACTGAAGCAAAACGGCAGCAAAATATATGCAAACGAGGACTTGTGCGTGAATTCCCCCGAGAGAGAAAGGAGATGAAAGTGAGATGTTGATGGAGAATGGGCGTGAATCTCCACGGTAGCAAAAAGAATTTGACTTTGACGACTTAGTGGGCAACGGGGTCTTCAATTGGCTAGGGGCGGGTCTCCTTCTTCACGGTTTCTCCTTCATGTGTAGAACGCCCGCTCTCTCTCCATTCTCTACTCGTCTCAGAATTGTGGCCTTGTGTTTCTATTGTGTGGCTCCCGTCGGGGAATGACAGCTCGGATTCGAAGGAACGTTACAACTACAACAGGATTGCCATGGCTCATGGGGGTGGAACTCGACGTCAAGGCAACGCGGGCAGCAGCTCCACGACAATGAGTGGCAGCAGCGGATCGATAACAAAGGGTTCAGGCACGGTGCAGCAGGCAACAATATGGCAACGGCACGGCGTTGGCAAGGGTGGCGCGTCTTGGTGCACTCGGAACAAAGAATGATGAAGTGCAACAAACCTGGACGTTTGCGAATCCAGTATCTTCGTGCAAGCAAATTGGACGATCAAATAGCTGAGGTAGGTCAAGCACCAAAGAAGAAGACCATCCTTCGTACTTTCTCTCTCTCGCTTTCTGTTGGCCATGTGTCTCAATGTGTGGCCCCCTCCTCAAACCCTACTCATTTAATCTATTTATAGACCACGGTTAGGGTTTTAATTTTTCCAAATCCGTATCCACAAAAATTCCTTTTTCCAAATGCAATATTTGCTTTAGGATTGCAAGAGGATTCTTCTAAAATTTGAAATCTCGCACAAATCAATCCGTAAAATCTTTCCGAGGATACAGGCTTGAGCTGATTTACTCCCTTTGTGGGCTTAGTCCAATTCACCAAATTAATATTCTGAACCATCAATTTGAATCCATTTGTCACCGGTCCAATGTAAATGCAAATTAAAATAAATGCACCTAAAACTATATGCTATGCAATTAATTAATTAACTAATATTTTTTTAGGGGTTAAATTAATCCCTAATTTTTTAATGCGATAAAAAATTAAACGGGCCACCAAAATTTAGGTGTCAGTAGCTGCCCCTCTTTGAAGGTGAGCTCGCAGAGGTTACATTCAAAGATAAATTGAGACCTAAATTTTGATCATGCACATGTAATGAATGATTTTTTGTTGGAACATGAATTCCATTTTTAATGCAATTTGTATGATGCATGGAAATGCTAATGCAAATGATAAATGAACTAACCTGGAATAACTTACCTTTGAGGAGGATAGAGTAATTTGAGGTAGTGGGTGTTACATGTCCAGGACTCGAACCATTCTACGATCGTCCAGTATGGCAAAAAGGAGCTGCTTTCTTAGGACTCGTACCATTCTACGGTTGCCCAATATGGTAGAAAGGTTTTATAAGGAACTGCTTTCCCAGGACTCGTACCATTCTACGGCCGCCTAAACGAGGATTCATTTTTCAGGACCCGTACCATTCTACGATTGCCTGAATAAGGAATAGGTGTTGTCAATGACCCATACCATTCTACGGTCGCCTTGATGGAAAATTGATTTTTCAGGACCTGTACCATTTTACGGTCGCCTGAATGGGGAAATTACTTTTTCAGGACCCAAACCATTCTACGGTCGCCTGTTAGAGCAAAATAGTGTTGTTTAGGACCCGTACCATTCTACAGTCACCTAAACGAAGATTCCACTTGGCTAGGACCCGAACCATTCTTCGGTTGCCAACCTTGTGACAGAAATCATCTGACTAGGACCCGAAACAAATGCTGCTAAAAAAAGAAAATGTTTCAAAAAAAATAAATAAGAATAAGCACAAAGTGAGAACCATTCTTCGGTTGCCTTAATCAGATTGAATCTAGAGAAAAATCTTTGGGGGACAACTCAATTGAGTGTCGGTATGCTTAAAAGGGAATACCTGTGCAATGACAAATATTCAAGGTATGGATAGAGATATACTTACTTGGTAACATCTCCGATCTTTGGGGATACGTTTTCTGCAAAACATGGTCATAGGAGAGGCAACATGCATTTGTAATCATAAACATGCATCTATTTAATGGAGGTTCATGATGATTTCCATTAATCTTGCATCACCTAATTTCCATTCTGAACACATGAGTATCATGAATGTGTAAAATGAGGGATCCTTTGGTCTGAAAGGACTTTTCTCTCATCCTCATTAAAATGGCCATTTTATTCTGACCTTTGATGCAGGATTTTGTCAATCACTTTATCTCACCATTATCATGCCAAACAAGGGTCTGAGCAATCTCGTAAGTGGTACGATCTCACCAATCTGAGAGGTCTTTAAGAGGGATCGTAATGTGGGCTTGGTGAACGACTTAATAAAAGGGACTCTTTGAGTCGAGGTTATTTGAAAAATGAGTGATATTCTGCAATCATCTTGGGGTTTACAAGTCAAGAAACGCAAGAAATGAGGCATAAATTATCTTACTCACACTTCTTCAAGCGATGCTTTTGAACATATGAACCTTTATGTTAATTTAAGTGCCCTAATCTGAAGAGACTTTGTAAGAAACGTAACGTAGACTCGGCTCATGGGTTAAGAAACGAAAGGATCATTAGGCTCAAAACATGTTTAGAGGCTAAAAGCTGGTGATCATCTCAACATTTCCACAAATTCCCTTCCCATCGTCGAAGATTTTCTTCACATCACAACTCCACTTATTGCAACATTTCAACAAATTTTTTTGTTTGGGTACCACCTTGTTGGGGATATGACTCACTTCATCAAATATTTGATTTTTTCTCTAGGCATTTGGCCTTGCTTTTACCTGGCACACTGCTTTTTCATGCCCCATTTTTTGCACTTTTTTTTTTTTGACAAAGTCTCCATTTTTGTTGGCATTCGAGTTCATGTCACTTTAAATGTTTTTATCTTGCCCTAGTGTAGGGGATGATCACCAACTGGGTTTAATATGAAATGAATCCATAAGCTCATGTGGGTTATGCAATGGATAAAAGTGTATAGGGTAGAGAAATGATTGCTCTTCATCATCCTAAGGCACTTTAAACTATCGTACGAGTTACAACGTGAAAGCAATACTCAAATATTGATGCAAGTGTAAGTAAGAAAATTCCTACCATTCATTTCAAACTTGTCCCAATGTAGGATGATTCTTGACAGGGATAATTTAAAAACTTTTCATGTGTGTAGGCTCAAAGGGCTAAACAATGGGTATAACTATAGTGTTTCAGGTAGATGAAGAACTGCCTCTCGTCACCTTGGTTAGAGTACCCTTTGCGAGATCACCCTTTTTCCTTGAGGGCATGGAATTTCTTCACACAACTCACCGAGGATTAGTGTATGGGATAGTGTATGGAACAAGGCTTGCCTTTCATCATTCCAAGGTATCTCATTTGACACATTTAATTTATCTCACACAACTCATTAAGGAAGAAGAATGCAAGATTCATAACAAATTTGAATGATTCAACTCATTGAGGCATTTTATTAGTCACAAAAATACTTGCAATTCAAGACATGGCGGGTCCTATCATGGATAATACTTCTTGACAGCATCAGCATTGACTGAAATAGAAAATTCGCGACCATCCATCTTTGCCAAGATCAAGGCACCTCCAGAGAGTACCTTCTTCACCACATACGGACCGCCATAATTTGGAGCAAACTTGCCTCTAGGATCTAGAAAAATCGGCAACAGTTTTCTCAAAATAAGATCATTTACCTCGAAATGTCTCGATCGTACTTTTCGGTTGAAGGATCTGGCAACTCTTTGCCGATAAGCTTGGCCATGGCAAAGAGCCTTTAGTCTTTTCTCATCAATCAAGTTTAACTGTTCAAGTCTTTGTTGCGACCATTAAGCTTCAGACAGCTTTGCCTGGGATAAAACTCTTAGTGATGTAATCTCCACTTCCACAGGTAAAACTGCCCCCATGCCATATATCAGAGCAAAATGGGTTGCCCCAGTAGAAGTACGGATTGATGTTCGGTACGCCATTAGTGCGAAGGGTAATCCGTCATGCCAATCTCGATAATTCTCAGCGGTTTTAACTAAGATCTTCTTAATGTTCTTGTTGGCCGCTTCAACAGCCCCATTCATTTGAGGGTGGTAATGGGACGAGTTTAAATGCTTAATCTTGAACTCGCTAAAGCAACTCATCAACAATTTTATTGTTCAGATTTTTCCCGTTGTCAGTGATGACTGCTTCGGGGACGCCATAGCGAGCAATTATGTCACGTTTGATGAACTTTGCAACATTGCGGGCAATAACACTTGCAAAGGATGTAGCTTCAATCCATTTAGAGAAATAATCTATTGCTACCAAAATGAATCGATGCCCATTGGAAGCCTTAGGATTTATTGGGCCGATCACATCAATACCCCCACATTAAGAAAGGCCATGGCTCGGAAAACTGATGCAACTCAGTTGAAGGAACGTTTATCTTATCACCATGTGTCTGGCAGCGGTGACAACTTCGTACATGCTTGATGCAGTCACTTTCTAGTGTGAGCCAGTAGTAGCCTAATCTCATAATCATCTTAGCCATCATGTGCCAATTCATATGAGGGCCACATATTCCTTCATGCACTTCTTGCATGATTTGAGTAGCTTCGGTTGCATCCACACACCGCAACAAGACTGAATCATAAGATCTTTTGTAAAAATTCTCGCCACTGACGAAGAATTTTGAGGCCATCTTTGCGATGTACTTCCTGTCAGTGGGAGTGCTTCCTTTGGGAAATTCCTGCCTTTTAATGTAGTTCATGATATCGTAATACCATGGTTTTCCATTAGGTTCTTCAGTTATGATCATACGGTAAGACAGCTTCGGCAAAACCTCTATCTTCAAAGGCTCGACCTCTAACCCGAGTATGTACATACATAATCATTTGATTCATCGTAGGTGGATCAAATATTGGATTCGTTGCATCCTCCCATTCAATTGTAATGAGATGTTTTAAATTCAGATTGGCCAAATTGGAGAATCGTGTGAAGGATTATAATTAAATTGGCAAAGTTGAAAATCTTATAATTGAATTGGCCAACATATGGTAGGTTTTGGATTCTTTTAGACAATTTTCCCAAACGAGTATATAAATGAAATAGCTTTTAAAATAAGACGAATATTACTTTCTTCAACAAAATTTTAGGAAAAATATATATTTTAGACATTAAAGGCACATTTGGCAATAGGCTAAATAGTGTTTGATTATATTCTTTTGTTCTTGAAAATAGATTTGAAGCATAAATTTGTTTGGTAGATTTTTTGCTCCTGGGAATGATTTGGAGTAGAATCGAAAAGTAAAAAAAAAAAAAAATGATTCTTTGTTTTCGGGAACAATTTCAAATTCAGCCAACCAAAATTTTTTCTTTTCTTTTCTTGTCTTCTTTCCTTCTTGTTTTTCTTCCTTTTCTCTTCTTCTTTCATGGCCGCCACAACCATTGGTCGTTGCAACCCGCTGGGTGAGCTCTGGCAAGCTCACTAGAGGCTGGCCAAGTCAAGGTGAGGTTCAGTGAGCTCGCTAATGGCTAAGTGAGCCTCGCCCAAGCCTCCCTTGGCCACTAGCAAGCCTCACCTAGCTTATTCATCAAACGCCAAAGCAAGTAAAGGAGTACGTCCAGTCCTCAAAGCCGGATTTTGGCAATTTAGAATTCGGCTCTGATACCAGGAATAGATCTAGACTTAGAACCAGGGAATGAGAGTAAATTTCCTACAAGTATGCATCCCACAGTGGGCGAACAACTCTTGTTCAAGCCCTTCAGGGACAGCCTTTTAGCAGAAAACCACTCAGCCATTTAGTTCAGAGCCTAGAGACATTCAGAGATGTCAGGATGGAAATGTTTCTAACCTACCCCAGCTGCATTTCTTGGAGGATCCTACCAGGCTGGAGAAGAAGAAGAATTTAGAAGGCCATGGAGACTTTTTCACAAAGCACACACTTTACTTCAAGGGACTCTGCCCAATACAATACATCCTCCTCGCCTTTTATAGACGATAAAAGGTCACAAAGACAAGCACGAGGACCAAGATCACGGGTCTAGATACAAATAGAGGCACCGGAAACTTCCGAGAGGGAATTATTCGCACACTATGAACAGTAACTGTACTGTGAACGGTACATTCCCTAGCCTATTGCTACAATAAAAAGTGAACAGTGACTTGCTACAGTTACAAATTGTACGGACTCAGCGGTCTCGTCCGTCTCGAGCATTGTTGCTATAAACTGAGTCATCTGAGCTATCTTCTAGGAGATGTGCCTCGTATTTTTGTTCAAGGGCTTCAAGGTAGTCAGGTGAGAGAATCTGGTTCAGCCTTCGTGATGAGGATGCTTCTTCATGAGCCTAATGGAATGCTTCTTCTTCAGCCCAGTTTGTGCTGTCATCTTCTTGAGTGTCGGTAGGGATACTTGGCCGAGGCCGGCTGGATGGTTGTGCATAAAAAAATGTGTCCATGTTTTGGAATAAGGACAAAGGTCCTTGTTCGTAGGGATCAAGGGACAGAGGACCTCCAAAGCATGCGTAGGGGTCTTGAGTGGATTGGACGAGATCATCTGTTCCTGTTATTTCATGATCTTGAGACGATGCAACTTGTCTGTATTGCCTGAGTGCTTCCTTGACTTCTGGTGCTAGGTCATAATGATCCCACGTAGTGGGTACATTATTCCAAACATTTTCAAGAATGGTTTTGTTTTCTTGGCACAAAATCCTCTGGAGTTCTCGATACTGGTGTTCACAATATCTAACAGATCTTGGATAAAATTTGTGAATTCGAGCTTGTCTGCTATTTAGGTGGGCTTTGTAGGATGTGGTTCCTATTTCTTGTGGGGCATTGATGATGGTGCCATTATTTGTGAAAAAATGCCATGGACGTTGGAAAATAGGATAGTATGAACTTCAGGATTTAGGGTCATGGTTCTCAGTTCTTTTTCCAAGAGATGTTTCCAGTGAGTAGGATGATATAACTAATTAAGAAAGTCTAAGAGATTCTTATCACTTTCTTTTTCAACATTTCTTCCGTGTAAAAATATCCTGATGAGGTTGGCAATGAATCTTCTGGTTGGAATTTCAATAGCTATTAAGTACTTATTGGTTAAGTACCACAATAACATCTTGACTTGATCAGGGAAATCATCTTCCAGATGAGAGGATGAATGAATGGATAATTCGAATTTAATCCAAAAGGATAAAGAATCGAACCTGCATTGAATCTGAATAGATCTGTGTAGCATTGCCACATGAGATTTTTCAGGTTCTCAGTAAGGTTGTCATTCTGAATGTGTTGAACAATCTCCTGAGGATATTTCTAGCTTGACAAATTTTAATCTTCTCAATCTTGTATTTAACACCATAATTGAGCATATGGAAAGCAGGCATCTTGATGTACATGTTGATTTTGACTGGTGCTTTGGGTCTTGACAAGAAGTCAGCAAGCACATTCTTCTTTCCAGGAATATGTTTGGTTTCAAAATAGTATTTTGATAACCATTCAGCCCGTCGAAGCAGTTGAGAATTTGGAATCTGCTTCTGTTTAAACTTGGTCATCTGAGGAAAAGACGCAATATCTAGTTCCATCAGGAAGTGATGGACGATGAGATGAAAATCAAATTTTTTTATTCCATTTTTTACTGCTAGGATTTCATTGAAAGTGGAATGGTAATGCATTTCAGCTTGAGAAAACTTTTCACTTTTGTGAGCACAAATGTGTCTCTTACTATCAATTTCTTCAAACAGGATGGTTGCTCAGTATTCATCACTGGCGCCAATTTGAAGAATTATTTTCCCAGTTGATGGTATTTGCAATGGTGAGAGATTCTGCATAATCTCAAACTCAGTGACTGCTTTAATTTGAGTTTTTCCCCAAAGTGGGGGATTCTTCTTCTGCATGGATTGCAAAGGGATCAGGACCTTTGCAATGTTTGGGACGAAATCCCTAAAATAATTGATTATCCCAAGAAATTGCTGAACTTGTTTTGTTGTAAATTTGTCTTCAAGAAACTTCAATAATTCATGAGCGATATGTGGCCCTAGATAGTATGTCCCTTTGTTAAGGTGCATACTAAGGAAATCAATTTCTATCTGGGCAATATTCATTTTCCTTTGAGAAAGCATAATACCATGCTTCCTCACGATCATTGCAAACTGCTCAAGGAGTTAACAGTGTGACTATTCGTCAGGACTGTAGAGCAGAATATCATCAATGTATGTGACTGCACTTGCCAATATTGGTTGGAAAATATGACACATGGCCTTTTGGAAAAGGGATGGTGCTACCTTTAGGCCAAAAGGGAGAACTTTCCACTGGAAGTGCTGGTTCGGGATACAAAATCCTGTTTTTGATCTTTCTTCAGGATGGATGTGATATAGCTAGTACAAGTACCTAGAGGGGGTGAATAGGTATATAAAAGATTTTTCTTGATAATTGCACAATACTAGACAGTTGATGGATTTGAAACAAACAATAATCAAGGTAAGACTGAGAGAAGGGAAGAGAGAATTGAACACGCGGTTTATAGTGGTTTGGCTTATTTCAAGCCTACGTCCACTCTTCTGCACTGACAGCCTATTGGCTGGATTTTACTATGAACAAAGAGATGTTACAACATTGATCTTCCTTGATTTCTCGATGTAGATGATCTACCACACTCGCTCAAGGTCTCACTAAGTATAGACACTCTCTATGTATACGATTTCGCTCAAAATATATCGACTAATAATCAAGATGCTTTAGACTCTGGAATTTCTCTATCGATCACACACTAGAACAACTAGAACATATTCCTTTTATACTCCTTTATGCCATCATATCCGTTGGCACTAACCAAAGGAATTCCTCCAATCTACCCATTGGACAGAATCAATTAAGATAATCATTCGAGCTATTAAAGGAACCTGACGATAGCCCATCAATCATGTTTGCTCATACAATCGGGATCTTGGTTTCCAAGAATAGAACCTTCCAAGAATATTTCGTCGACCATCAGATCTTCAAACGATCTAGATACGAATAAAAGAATCCGTTATATTTATCCAGCCAAGAGATCTTCTCCAGAGGATACGATTAAATCCTCAACCAAATACTTCGGCTCTGGATTTCCTTCGTCACTGGATTAGAAAGACTGTCAATGAGAATAGTCTTGAGTCTTGAGTCTTGAGTACTGAGTCTGGTGATCAGAAAGTCTTCAGACTCTAAATAGAAGGTCTGCAAATATCCAAACTAGACTGATAGAAACGTTTTGTCAGCTTCAAAATATTTTGGAAAGATTTCTCCAATAATCTCCCCCTTTTTGATGGTGACAAAACTTTCCTGTAGATTTGAACAACTTTGACCAGCAAAAACATTTCTCAAGTAATATGGCTATCTCATAAAGATTAATAAATCAACCAGACTCTGCATCCACAGAAAATTGGGTAGTCTTTCATGAGTAATACCATACAGCAACACTTGATATAAATGCAAACAATCAAGTATCAAAATCTACACCAAATTCAGTCAAATTCAAGTTCAAGTTCACACCCAAGTTCACTCAAGTCATACTCAAAAAAAACATAAAAAACAAACATATTCAACCACAAATTTAAAGTCAAAGTTTAAAGTTCAAATTGCAATTCTCCCACTTTTTGTCATCATTAAAAAAGTGAGAAAAGAGTTAGGTCTGCTTGGGAATGTGCACAATCTGGAAATCTCCCATCGACTGGACTATGCTTTCTAGCCTCTTCAAGTCTTCCCTTAGATGAGCTACCTCTTCTCCTTTGGCATTGGCTTGAATTTGTAGAGCGAGGTCTTTCATTTTTTCCTCCAGGGTAACCAAAGATGCTTGTCTAGCATTCTTCTTGACTTGAATTTCACAGTCCATAGCATAGATTTGACCCCGCATTTCCAGAAGAACATCAAGAATATGACGAAAATCTGCTGAATTGTCCATCTATGTACTTGCATGTGCTTTCTCGGATGGAGTGAATGTAGACGATGAAGCTTCTGTATAATCTTGCAGATTTGGTGTTGACTTATCATGTCCTTCTTCAGGCATTTGAGAAGCCTGAAAATCTTCTAGATCTGTTGATGATCGTCTTAGACCTTCACTGTTGGCAGCATGTGGTGTGGACCTTCCTTGCTCGCCATCTCCCCCTGTCTCTAGGACCTCAAATGGGGAAGAGTGATGATCATGCTCTTCTGCAGCTTGATTCCCTTTTTCTCCAGCTTTAGCTGCAGACTTTTCTTTCTCTTCTTCTCCTTCTCCTTCAGCTTCTTTCTCCTTCTCTCGCTGCTCTTCTTCTTCTCTGTTCTTGGCTTGCTCCTCTTCTTCTCTCTGTTCTTCTGCTTCTTTCCCTTTCTTCTGATGTTCTGTCGATTCAGGTATAGAACGTCTGGTCCTTATCAAGGCAGAGATTATGAGATCTTCCTCTTCATCTTCATCCTCCAAGATAAGAGTTCTTTTTTTTGTGGATGGGGCACCAATGGGCTCCTTCCCTTTTCTCTTTGAAGCAGAAGGTACTGGAGTCTTCACTCTGAACTTCTCTATTGCCTTGGAAAGCTCTTTCAGACGCATCTTCGTCAGCATCTTCAAACCTGCCACCATTTTATCGCATGGTCGAACACAAAGAGTATGTGGAGGTTCAATATTTAAGTGTCTGAAGATCTTGGTCACAAGACCAGGGTAAGGCAATTGGCCTTTGTCCTTCGCCATTACTCTATACATGTGAAAGAGAATGGTGTGAGGGAGAGAGAACTTCGTCCCTGAGTTGATCGCATACATCAATTTTTCCTCAGAGTTGGACACGTCAGTCTTGGATGTAGACTTGGGCCTGATGCAATTGATCACAATTTTGTGAAGCACAATATTGATGACACGCATCCTTGAATAGATGATTCTTCCCTCTGTATCTCTATCTTTGACAAGCTCCAATGAGGCACGAGCAATTGAAACTTTGATTGGTTGATAGCGTCCTCGTTCAACTCCAATTATGTCAGCCAACATGTCCATATCTACCACATAGTCTTGGTCTCGAACACTGAATGATATTTTATTCGCATCTAAAAAGCTAGAATTCGAATAGAAGTATGCTGTCAATTACGCATAACCGTCTGTGGTATCGGTGCAAAATTGCTCAAGTTGAAGCAGATTGAACTTCTCCCTTAAGTTCACATTAATGGCATCCAAGAAATCGAAATCAACACTCCTAGGGTTTATCACCCCTCGTTTCAACGATCCAAGAACAGATTCTCCTGTTCTTTTGATTTAAACAACTCCATTCTTTTTCCCTTCACCCTCGCAACAACACCCATTCTAGGTTGAAAATCACTAAACATTTTATCATCATCGTTCCCGTCAGTCGGATTCAGTCCCGATATACGAGGGTCACTTGGAATGTTCGCAAGTGCTTCCTCAGCCTTTCCTTTGAGAGCAATTCCCAAATCCTCCATTCGTCGCAGAAAGATATACTCATTCCCATAATTTTTGTCTTTAAGAAAATCATCCACATAGTTCAACGGAGTCCTAATGCTCTTCATCGCACAATAGAGTTTGTAAATAAAAGAGGGTTTTTGGACTCTTACAGGGTCTACTTCCTCAATTATTTCTTCTTCTGGATGATGACCCGCACCTTGTGGGGTAGATGGTGTTGAGTGACGTGGTGGAGAGTGAATCGGGCTCTGTTGCTGACTCGATAAATCTTCTTCTTCGGTGAGATCGAAATGGGTAGGTCCCTCCCTCATTCTCTGTGGTCCCATGTTCGAGATTCTTGAAGACTTCCTCGAAGAAGACATCATTCCTTGTCGTTGAAAGATTCATTTACTTGCTTTCCCAAGAAAAGATGACAACTTTCTCGAAGATGAACACGAAGTAGAGACAGGATTGGGAGGAGAATGCCTTTTAGGGTTTTGAAGATTGGGCGAAAAAGAAAACTGTATATATATATAACTCAGTTTTAAAAAGTAAAGTTCAATCGGCACAAGGAAAGTGAATGGTCACCTTCTTTTTAAAATCATTAACTGCCAAATAGAAGTTAATCCTTTTGAAAAGACAAGATTCCGTTTTTCACGGAAACTATAAATTAACTGAACTAAAGATTGTACCTTTTCGAGTTTAAATATAATAACAACTTACAGTCTATAGCCATAAATGTCTGAGTCTGAGGGTTGGAGAGTCTCTAGACTTTAACTTCTTCAAGCTTCAAAATGTTGAGTCTGGAATGGATAAAATCAAATTGATTTTTCTCCAAAGGCTTTGTGAATATATCTGCTAGTTGAATTTTTGAATCAACAAATTGAATCGAGATTTCTCCATTTTGAACATGATCTCTAATGAAGTGATGTCGAATCTCTATATGCTTTGCTCTTGAATGAAGGATTGGATTTTTGGTGAGATTGATTGCGCTGGTGTTGTCACATCTGATCTCTATGCATGAGTCTTCAATTCCAAAGTCTTGTAGCTGTTGTTTTATCCATAGAATTTGCGAACAGTAGCTTCCAAGAGCTACATACTCTGCTTCTGTTGTTGAGAGAACCACAGTGCTTTGTTTCCTTGAAAACCAAGACACTGTCCTGCTTCCAAGTAACTAGCAAGTTCCTTAAGTACTCTTTCTATCGACTCTGCAACCGGCCAGATCTGCGTCTGAATATCCGAGAAGATTAAAGTCTCCCTTCTTAGGATACCAAAGACCGATGCTTGAAGATGAAGCAACGTATTATAAATACGTTTCGCAGCACTGAGATTGGATTCTCTAGGATCTGATTGAAACCTAGCACATACGCAAACACTCAACAAAATGTCAGGTCTAGAAGCAGTAAGATAAAGAAGTGAACCAATGATGCTCCTGTACAGCTTTTGATCAACTTTCTTCCCTTCTTCATCTTTGTCTATCTTCAAAGAACTTGACATCGGTATATTAGTGTTTTTGTAATTTTCCAATCCAAACCTTTTGACAAGATCATTAGCATATTTTTCTTGATAAATAAAAGTTCCTTCCTTCAATTGCTTTACTTGAAGACCAAGAAAGAATGTTAACTCTCCCATCATCCTCATTTCAAACTCATCCTGCATAGACTTTCATTAGAGGATCCAAAAATAATATCATCCACATATATTGGAACAAGTAAAAAGCTTTTGTTTTCCTTTTTGATAAATAAAGTAGTATCTAATTTACATTTGACAAAATCATTCTGTATTAAGAACTTACTTAGTCTGTCGTACCAAGCTCGAGGTGCTTGCTTTAAACTATACAAGACCATTTTCAGTCTGAAGACTAAATCTGGCTTCTTTGGGTCTTCAAACCCACTTGGTTGTTCCACATAAACTTCCTCATGGATAAATCCATTTAGGAAGGCACTTTTGACGTCCATTTGGAATAACCTGAAATTTTTATAACAAGCAAACGCAAGTAATAGTCGAATAGCTTCTAATCTTGCTACTGGAGCGTAAGTCTCATCATAGTCTATTCCTTCTTCTTGCGTGTAATAGTCAAATAGCTTTTTTTCGTACGACTTTTCCTTTCTCATTCATCTTGTTTCTGAACACCCATTTAGCTCCAATAACAGTTTTACCTTTTGGTTTGGATGTCAGTTCACAGACATCATTAATGCTAAACTGTCTGAGCTCTTCTTGCATAGCTTTCATCAGATAAAGCTTCTTCTACGCTCTTTGGCTCAATTTCGGAAATAAGGGCTACAGCACTAGACTCTTCATGCCTTTTAGATCTGGTGTGAACTCCTTCATTAATTTCGCCGACAACGAGATCTTTGAGATGACTGGATTTATGCTTCAAGTTATTGGTTGATTTGTCTGGTTGATGATCTCTTTATTTATTTGAATCTTCATGAACAATTTGGTGCTGATCTTCCAAAGTCTGAGATGCTTCTTGAGTTGTAAGCTTTGGAGGGTCTGGAGTAGGTTCAGACTCTTCATGATGAGTCCGACTGGATTCATCTTGCGTAGAGTCTTGAAATTTGACATTAATTGACTCCTCCACAGACTAGCTCTTCTTGTTATAGACTCTGTAGGCTTTGCTTGATGTAGAATATCCAAGGAAGATACATTCATCTGATCTTTCTTCAAACTTACCAACTCGATCTTTTGCATTTTTCAAAATAAAGCATTTGCAACCGGACACATGAAAGTATGAAACAATAGGCTTCTTACCTTTGAATAACTCATAAGGGATTTTCTCTAGAATAGGTCTTAAGAATGCTCTATTAATGATATAGCTCGCTGTTAAAATAGCTTCAGCCCAAAATCGTGAAGAAATCTTACTTTCAATTAAAAGAGTTCTGGCCATTTCTTGAAGAGATCTATTCTTTCTTTCTACAACTCCATTTTGCTCTAGAGTATATGGAGAAGAGAACATATGCTTGAAGCCAGATTCATCACAAAAATTTGTAAAATCTTGATTTTCAAATTCACCTCCATGATCTGTTCTTATACTTGAGATAACACAACCTTTTTCATTTTGAACCTTTTTAGCAAATTTTTCAAAATACGATAAGGTTTCAGACTTACTTGTAAGGAAATATATCCAAGTAAATTACTAGACAATATTTCTTACCTCCAATACTCTGGGTTCTGGTTGGTCCAAAGAGATCCATATGCAGCAACTGTAGTACATGATTAGTAAAGACATGATTTATTGGCTTAAATGAATTTCTTACCTACTTTCCCAGAATACATGGTGTGCATGGATCGGACTTTTGGTATGGTAATTTGGGTAGACCTCGAACAAGCTACTTTGATGAGATTTTGGTTAATTACTTCATGTTGACATGACCAAGCTTTCTGTGTCATAAGCTTGCTTTATCTTGAATTGAGATTAGGCATTGCGATTCATTTGGTTTCATGTCTAAGAGGTAGATATTTCCATGTCTTCGACCTATGAAAGACTGAGTAGAGTCTTTACTGATTCCAGAACATATTCCTTCTTGAAAGGAGATCTTGAAACCAGTATCACACAATTGGCTAATGCTGAGAAGGTTATAGTTGAGTCCTTCCACTAGAGAAACATTATTTATTGTGAGATTTCTAATTTTCACAGTTCCAAATCCCACAATACTTCCTTTGCCATTTCCTCCAAATGAAACTTTTCCACCATTTACTTGAATAAGCTTTATGAAGCAATTTGAGTCTCCTGTCATGTGTCTTGAACATCCACTGTCAAGATACCACTTTACCTTTTTCTTGACGGAGACCTGCATTTAAAAGAGTCTCAAGCTTTCTTTGGTACTCAAATTTTCTTGGGTCCTTTGGTGTTAGTAAGATAAACATTATTAGGCCATACTTTCTTAACAGGTTTCCAAACCATAGGACACTCTTTTTCAAAGTGATCCCGATCACACTTTGAACACCGAGAGCATTTCGACTTACGGACTTTACAAAAACTTTCTTAAAATGATTTTTGTAAGCCTCTCTCGACGGTCTTTTCTTAATTCTTTCTTTTACTTTAGGAAAATCAATCAAATGAATTGTTTCTGCTGTCATACCTAGACCGGACTTATTGAAATAAGGTCATTGAGCTAAAAGAATTTTTTTCCAGTTTTTCGGACCCTATTGAAAATTTATTTGAAATATTTGATAAGTCAGTTTTTAAAAAAGCATTTTCTTTCAAAAGATTATCTTCCTTTTCTTTAAGAGTGGAAACATTTAAATCTAAATTTTTAATTCTTTCTTCTAAGACATTTTCCTTTTGTTTTAGAGCTGAGTTTTCCTTTTTAAGTTCAGAAATTCTTTTGAGAGAAGTCTTAAGACTAAAACACAATTCATCAATGTATTTAGAAACTTTGACAGGAATTTTAAAATTACTTGCATCAAATTCACTGTCTGAGTCGATCCAGATCCGAGTCGAGTCTCCGAGTCGATTTTGCCATCGACACACGGGTTGGCATATTCTTCATCACTTTCTTCACACTTTGTATCACTCCATGTTTTAGCTTTGAGAGCTTTACGAAATTTTTAGCTTTTCCTTTCTTCTTCTTTAGAAGAGAACAGTTGGGTCTGATGTGTCCCTTTCTCTTGCATTCGAATCAAACTACATCTTTGTTTGGTTCCTCATCATCTACAGACTTGGTCTGCTGTCTTTGGAAACTTTGTTTCTTTGAGTTGAACATTCTTCCTTTTCTATTCAGCTTTCTGAATCTTCTTATCATAAGAGCAAGCTCCTCATCGTCCAGATCATCTTCAGAATCTGTATCATCATAATCATCATTTGATTTTAATGCAATAGATTTCTTACATTTTGGATCTTCGTCTTCATTAATTCGTTCCACTTCATAAGACTGAAGAGTTCTAATCAGCTCATCGACAGATAGTGGCATGATTCTTTGCGTCTCTCTTATTGAAGTCTTTATGTGATTCCAATCCTTGTAGAGTCCACGCAGTAGCTTGTTTACCTTCATGGGATCAGAAATCTTTTGTCCTTGATTCTCAAGACCATTGACAATATATGTAAAACGGCTAAACATGTCAGTTATAGATTCTCTTGATTTCATTTTGAAGGTTTCATATTGACCGAGGAGAATGTTAATTCTGGTTTCCTTCACTCGATCTGTTCCTTCATAGGTGATATGTAATCTATCCCACACTTCTTTCGCTGTAACACAATAAGATATTCTATTATATTCAGTTGGTGACAAAGCACAATATAAAGAGTAAATTGCTTTTGCATCGAGTGCTTGTCTCTTGATTATCTCTTCCTGAGTCATTCCTCTGGTCTCAACAGTTTCTTTCCCTCTTTCAAAGACTGATGCAGCTATAGGAGTAATTCCTTTTTCTACAACGTCCCATTCCAAAGGATCATTTGATCATAGGAAAGCTTTCATCTTGTTCTTACAGATGTTGTAATCATTTCTATCAAAGTAGGGTGGTCTGGTATTGCTTTGCCCTTCCACCAGCCTTGGTGCTAGCATACTAGCCATGGATCTTTTACTTTGAAGTAAAACACTTCAAACAAAAGTAAGTACACGAGCTCTGATACCATTTGATATAGCTAGTACAAGTACCTAGAGGGGGGTGAATAGGTATATAAAAGATTTTTCTTGATAATTGCACAATACTAGACAGTTGATGGATTTGAAACAAACAATAATCGAGGTAAGACTGAGAGAAGGGAAGAGAGAATTGAACACGCAGTTTATAGTGGTTTGGCTTATTTCAAGCCTACGTCCACTCTTCTGCACTGACAGCCTATTGGCTGGATTCTACTATGAACAAAGAGATGTTACAACATTGATCTTCCTTGATTTCTCGGTGTAGATGATCTACCACACTCGCTCAAGGTCTCACTAAGTATAGACACTCTCTGTGTATACGATTTCGCTCAAAATATATCGACTAATAATCAAGATGCTTTAGACTCTGGAATTTCTCTATCGATCACACACTAGAACAACTAGAACATATTCCTTTTATACTCCTTTATGCCATCATATCCGTTGGCACTAACCAAAGGAATTCCTCCAATCTACCAATTGACGGAATCAATTAAGATAATCATTCGAGCTATTAAAGGAACTCCGACGATAGCCCATCAATCATGTTTGCTCATACAATCGGGATCTTGGTTTCCAAGAATAGAACTTTCCAAGAATATTTCGTCGACCATCGGATCTTCAAACGATCTAGATACGAATAAAAGAATCCGTTATATTTATCCAGCCAAGAGATCTTCTCCAGATGATAGGATTAAATCTTCAACCAAATACTTCGGCTCTAGATTTCCTTCGTCACTGGATTAGAAAGACTGTCAATGAGAATAGTCTTGAGTACTGAGTCTGGTGATCAGAAAGTCTTCAAACTCTAAATAGAAGGTCTGCAAATATCCAGACTAGATTGATAGAAACGTTTTGTCAGCTTCAAAATATTTTGGAAAAGATTTCTCCAACAGGATGCCCAATTGCCAAAATCCGGCTTTGAGGTCGAATTTGGAATAGATGTGGGCCTTGGTTAGACTAGTAAAGAGAGAATCTCTGGATGGTAAAGGGAACTTATCATCCTGGAAAAAAGATTGAGAGGTTGATAGTTGATTACCAATCTCATTTTTCCCCTATTTTGCTCGGCGCGCTTATTGAGATAAAAGGCTTCGCAAGCCCATTGAGAATTGAAGAGTTCAATAAGGCCTTGTTGTAATAGTTTTAAGCATTCCCTTTGAGCTAAAGCCAAGTGTTCTGGCTTCATTCCCATATGACTAGCCTTTGTTGGGTTGATGTCTTCATTCTTTTTTAAAGGAAGGCGAACAAAAGAATTTTGGATTTTCCCATAAAGGATTGGATCATTTTTGAGCGAATTCCGAATGAGATTCTGAACAAGATTCTAACAATTTTTGCATGATTGGATCTAGTAGACTCATTTGAATGGAAAAGAGTCTATGAATATTGACGAACTCAGAGAATTGATCTTTATATCTAAGACATTTTTCCAGGGATAATGCGAAGCTGAGAGATTTGAGTCATGATCCCACCCAATTATGGTTTTTATTGGGGAGACTTGATCCAAAGATCTTTGTGGTTATGGAGCACTGAGGAAAAAACTGGACAATTACTGGAGTGGTCTTGCTATTTGTGGAAAAAGTATTTCCAGAAGCAGAGTTGAAATATCAGACATAGGGAATCCAATATTCTTCAGGCGGAACTTTAGTATCTAGAATGGAACAACTTGCTCCAGTATCAATGAGAGCAATAATAGTGATTGGTTTGGCAAACTTTAAGGTGAGGATCTTTATAGGGAAATGAGGACAGTGGGTTTGGTTTGAAAATATGTCAAGGTTTGGTTCTGAAGATGTGGGGGATATGTGAAAAATGTCTTCAAACTCCAAGTCTGACTCAGTCTCACTGGGAGTTTGGTAAAAGGGGATGACACAAAGAGTTTGTTCAGATAGTTCTTCATCAACAGAGAATAAGGATTCAATATCATCATTTTCAAGAGAGATACCTGTTTCATTCTCAATGTGATGAATTAAACGATTCTAACATTTTCTCTCTTGAGGATAATTTTTGGCAAAATGTCATTTATGATTGCAAATGTAGCAACGGTTTGATTTCTTATGGCTTGTGCAATCCTTCCTTTTGCGTAGGTATCGCCATTTTTTCTTTTGCCAGAAATGCTTGGAGTCATGTTTGGATTTATTTATCCAAAACTTCTTGTAATGTTTTTTTTTTTTTTTTTTTTTCCGGGAAAACTTGCCACAAGTAGGGATGTCAAGAACCAAACCGAAAACCGAACTGAACCGAAAACCGAACCGAACCGAACTGAAAAATTCGGTTTTTTCGGTTCGGTTCGGTTTTCAGTTCGGTTCTCATTAAAAACTGATATTTTTTTATTGGTTCAGTTCTTATCGGTTAACCGAACCGAACCGAACCACAAACCGATAATAAAACCGAATTTTAATGGTTCGATTTTCTCTCCCAACTCCTGTCTCCTCTAGACCACTTCCCCATTTGATGCTCTGTTTTGGCCTGTCTTGCTTCAACAGAGGGGGACTCCTTGTTCCTTGTTTATGCTCGTGTTTAATGTGAAGGAATCGTTTCTGAGTCGACTTGAGCATTTTTTGTTTGCTGTATGTTGATTTTGGCTTGAGTTTTTGTCTTGGATGTCTTCGGACGCCCCCACACGGTCAACAACCACTAGATGTTCGACATAATGCCCGAACCAGATCTGTCTTGGCCTCATTCGGTTTAGGCTGAAAACAAACCGAAAAGAAAAACAGACGAAACCAAAAGCTAATGGGCAACGGCGGGCGGTCGCGGAGGAGAGGAGAGAAATGGTCTTTCGACGAGAAGAAGTGGAGTCTCAGCGAGATTGAAAAGGCGAGCAGATGGGCCTTGGACTTTGGGTGGCAGAAGAAAGATAAGAAAAAACCAAGAAAATGGGTCTCTAGCGAAGGCAAATATAGCACCCAAAGTCACGGAGTCCTTGAAAAACGATGACAAAACTTGAATAATGAGAGAGATGCTGAGATGCTAAGCTTTTTGTTGGGCTTTTACATGTTGTTTAAGTGGTTTGACTCATATGCCCGCACGGGTAATCACCATGTCCTACATCTACACGCCATCCATGGCCATCGTCCTCGCCGTTTCCGAGCGTCCCAACTTTTTATCCACTTAATCCAGCCAAAAATGAAAGAAAAAACCAAACATAAAAACAGAAAAAACCAAAAGCTAAACTAAAAACCGAAAAACCGAAAAACCGAACCGAACCGAAATTTTGTTTCGGTTCAGGAGTTTTTTTTTTAACGGTTCGGTTCGGTTAAAACCGAACCGAACCGAACTGTTGACACCCCTAGCCACAAGTACCATCACAGTCTTGCTTATAACATTTAATTTTTAACTTCTTGCGAGAACAAGCTGATTCAAGGCGCTTGTCATCTGTGATGTAGGTACGGACCATCTAGTACTTTAAGCATAATTCTTCGAGACATAAATGAACTTCTTGTTGTATTTCTCCCCCAAGGGAATATCTTGTATTCTCCTTTGTTTTCCAAAGAAAGATCTTTCAACCATCTGGGATAATTCTTTAAGGATGGAAGTAAGGAAAACATGCTTCAGATTTGGATCTGCGCCAACCTGATAAAAAAGTTGAAGCATCACTCGATAATGCTTATCAAGATGCTTCTTTTGGAGGGAGCAACATTTTCTTTTAAAAAATTATCTTCTTTTCATCTCTATGAAATCAGTGCGTTTTCCCACAAAGACATGGTATAAGAGAGTGATGGCATTTCATGATCTTGAGACGATACAGCTTATTTGTATTGCCTGAGTGCTTCCTTATTCCAAACATTTTCAACCATGGTTTTGTTTTTAAGACTATCCATTCCATGCGTTTGATAGATGAATCTAGTGTTGAGAAGATCTCTTTATATCATGTATACAAAACCATAAATCCTCGAAGCACCCGTCTCTCTTGCTTCTTCTCCTTCATCTTCAACTCCTCCAGAGTTTCGTGTCTCCAATGCTTCTAAGATAGATTATCTTTATGAAGTCTCTCTTAGTGATGAAACCAAGATTTCAGAAACCCAACTTCCTCTCATAAACCCTTACTCCACTTTTGCTAAACCCAATTCGTTTTTCTCACCTATCCGCTCCATCCACCAGCTTATTCATCAAACCCCAAAGCAAGTAAAGGAGTACGTTCAGTCTTCCAAATTTAACTGGCATCATATTCCTGCTACTGAAAATGAGTACTTTGTTACTCTTCAGCCCCCTCTAAAATTTCACAGACAATGGGCTCAACAGGGATATACTCATGTCCATTATGGCGCTGTTCGTCTTGCTTGGAACATTTAATTTTTAACTTCTGGCAAGAACAAGCTGATTCAAGGCGCTTGTCATCTGTGATGTAGGTACGGACCATCTGGCGCTTTAAACATAATTCTTCGAGACATAAATGATTTAGAATCAGTAAGGTTGTCATTCTGACGAGGCGCGGCCTCGCCAAGGGCCGATGACCCTTCGGCGAGATCACCGACTCTCATCTGGCCGATTGCCGGTCATCCTAAGGCCGGCGGAAGAAGATAAAGAAAAGAAAAAAGAAAAAAAGTAATAAAATTATTAAAAAATTAGAAGAAAATTTTTTCGATTAGAAATTTTGAGAACAGTACCAAATACAATTTTATCTCGGGAATAAAAATTTTGGGCAGTTACCAAACGCCTTCAAATGCTTAGAATTTGTTTTCGGGAACAAAATAAAAAATAATCATTTCTAATAAGAAATTATTTCAAAGAACATAATGGTTACCAAACGCACCATAAATATAATATACTTATTTTACTTGTACAAATTGTCTACTCTTGATATTTCACTTTTTATGTTAAATAAATAAGAGACACATTTCCAGAAATAGTATGTAATGGAAAGAACATCAATATTCGGGAGACCTGCAAACTTGGGCGATCCCCAAAAAGTGGAAGACTTAGTTGATCATCCATGGAGAGCAGGAACGGAATGAACAGGAAATTGCTGATCCGTTCGCGGAAGACGTACTTAAAGAGATCATATCTATCCATTGAGTTCAACCCCAAAAGAAGACTAACTCGTTTGGACCGGAAGCAGAACATGGGCATTATTCAGTCAAAAATGCTTACCGCAGCATACAAACACCACAGAACAAGCTGCCATCAAAGCATTGCCTCCACCTCCTACCAAACTCAAAAAGCCCTATGGAAGCACATCTGGAATTTGAACTCCCTTCCCAAACAGCAACGTAACGAGAATCGGCAAATGGATCCACGACTTCAGTGAACAAAATAGATACTCATCTTCACGGGAGCTACTCGCCAGGGCCCTATGGCAGCTCCGGAAGGCCCGCAATGCCTTCGTTTTTCACTCTAGAAGACCAGATCCGAACACAGTCGTCTGCACGGCCTATGCTAAGGACAAAATTACAGACGTCGGCACCCAATTGCAGCGAACCGAGTGAGAAGGGGGGACCGTACTTGCACAACGGAAGCCACCGAAGCCCCGCGCTTTGAAGCTCAATATGGACGGGGAAGGTGCCATAGCTGGTGTCCGCCACGACTTGACGGGCAAAATGTTGGCTAGATTTGTGAACTCAGTGCATGCGCCTTCAGCCGAAGGAATTATTGGAGCTTGAGCGCCATGATAGAAGAATGCAGGAGTAATCTGGCCAGACTCAAAGGCGTTCATCTAGCCCGTTGTCCACGAGGGGCGAAATTTTTAGCTGATTGGATTGGAAAGGCTTTACCGGAAGAAGGCACTCCGTCGTACTTTGTGACTAATTAGCCAGCCCCTTTGAGATCTCTTATGTTTTGAATTCCACCAACTATGTTTATTTTAGTGGTATTTAATGAAATAAACGGATGTTTTGAACCCCCCCCCCAAAAAAGATTCATAATTGTAAGTGCTATAGAAAAAAGATGTGAAAATGCGGCAACTCCACCCTTTTAACTTAGAAGGGGAGGTGGGAGGTGGGGGGTTTGAATCCCCACCTTCTCAGGGGGATGGGGATGGGGACGATTTAGTTTCGAGAGTGGGTTTCGACTCCCACGCCTTGCAATAAGATAGAACGAAAGTCTGAGAGTGAGTGTTAAGTAGAAATAGAGTAGGATCTAATCACGTAAAATCACGTGAAAAGATCAAAATTTAAGAAATAAAATCAGGCATATAAAATTGTTGTGCCAAACTTGGCCATTGAATTATTGAAAAGACTAGGCCCACTGCAATTGCAAGGATTCTTTTTGTTTTGAATTAGTTCATATAACCATGGTTCCATGACGAATGGCCATGAGAGGGGAAATCAGAACTAATCCTTGGCTCGTGTAGTGAATTTGGGTGCATAAACTCATGCCACATAATACGAAAGTCGAAATAAAATGAAAATCTTTGCCAAGTCAATAAGAAAGATTAACAATTCTAAGGCTCCATTTATTTTGACAAAAATAAATAATTTTAAAAATATTTTCTTAAAAATGATTGCTTGTATGGTTTTAAAATATGAATGAATGAAAAAAAAAATCCACTATCCACAAAAATGTTTAATCGGAGTCCAACAATTGGAAGCTTGTTGTGAACTACATACATGGCCTAAATATAAAATTGGGTTAAGTCTTTTTGATTTCCTCGATTAAGAGCTCGTTAATGGAGCAAAGAATACATAGGCCTTATTCTTTTATTCTCATCTGTCATTGGAATGGCCTTCCCGAATCAATTCATCAACCTTATTTATGACAATAACAATCCATCATATCATTGTTTGAAAGCACGAAGATCGGCATAATATTTGGCTATCCATCCTCTTATAATCTCAACTTCGGTTTTTCGCTGCATGACCAACCAGTCAGGATCGCTTTGATCCTCTGCATATATATCCAAACAATGGGCACCTACAAAGTATTTATTAACAAATGACAGAATTCAAGATCTGGTGAAAATAATTTAACATGCATCAAGCTTGTTCTTCCCTTGTGCGATCCATAGGTGCTTAAGAAATGTTGCAAACAACACACACATCGCTTGGTTATGTACCTCTCTTTGTGTAGACAGCAACGATACTGTCGGAAATGTTCTTCAGTACCCTAAGATTGAAAAAAAAAGAAGATAGAAATATTAAGTGTGATTAAGTTATGCAAAGTTTAAATTCTTCAAATGTGTGGAGATAAGTGTTGGGAATAACGGATTCCCAAAAACCAGATTCGACACTAAATCGAACCCCTAAAACAAATGCGAAAGATAAGCCCGGGAAAAACATGTATCAATGATCCTAAAGCACACAACGGAATCGAGCGTACCTTGTTAGTCACAGATTAAACACCAATGCTGAAGATTGAGGAAGAGAAACCGATCCCGTTCGATCCGATGACGTCAATTGGCCTTGAAGGGAAGACGGCGTCGCCTTTTTGCGCACTGTTTTTCCTTTTTGGAGGGAGCGAGAGAGAGGAACGTACGTTATGCCAACGGTTGTGTTCCTCCCTCTCTCTTTCTCCTTTTATACGTCCCTCAAATAGAAAGGAACGTACCCCTTCATCCATGGTCCCTAATCTTGTGGGCCGGGCTTTTAGGCCCAACATAGGCGGACGGGCCAACTTAGGCCCATCATATAAAACCATCATCTCCCACTCGCACATGGTGGGCCGAACAGGATTCTCTTTACCTCTCTTCAACATTCACACTGGTGAATAATCCATGCGACCAGCATATTTTGAGAGCTCGTTGCCATACATCTGTTAGGAGTATATAGCAGCTCATAATGGGCATCACACTTTGAGTAGATTTAGTATGCAGTACCCTAGATCGATCGATCACATTTATATCTCTCTTGATCTTTTTTAAACAATGATATATATATATATTGTATTCACAATTATGATTATCCTAAAGATAGTCATAATTGGTTAACCAGTGAATACAAAATTACAATGTGATTCTCCAAATTCGATCTTCCTCTTTCATTCAAACTCTAAATTTCAGTTCAGCTTGCTTTTCTAGAAATGTCCCATTAGATCGAATCAACTCATGACCATTGGCAACATCCTAAGATAGCAAACACTAAATAGAAATATTGAGAATAAGTAAGAGTCATGAGGGGATTAAAAATTGATGAACTCTTTTCTTCAAGAGTCTCACAAGACATAAAAGTTGAGATCAAACTTTTGCCACTCTTATTGGTCGTTTCACACATACGTAGTATAAAATACGTATTACGGTATTAACTCATTTCCCATGAAGCGTATGTCTACACCTTTAATACCGTACAGATTATAGTTCAGACATACCCAATGCCTAACTTGAGTTCACGTATCTACTCATTCACAAAATTCATCAGAACTCACATCCGACATCATAAACAAATAAAGTAAAATATGCGGGTTATTTTACTTTCGGACATAGTAAGTATTATGTCCTCATCTTAATACTCAGTTAAGGCGACATACGTATTTTAAACTTAAGCTCTCAATTATCACCTAGATAATAAGCTTAAAAACCGTCTCATTTTTATTTATCACATAGTAAATAGAGGCGATTACCCGTGTGAGTGGGCCAATCTTAAATCTGTCCGACATACTTTCTCAACTTAAAGTAATGTACTGAGCATTAAGATGCATAAAGAACAAACAAAGATTCATAGGCAATAATGATGAAAACACAAATTCATCAAATGTGAACACTTAGGGAAATTACAATATTCAGTACATCAGCCTCCACGTAATCCTAGAGATTTCATACGGCCACAAAACACATCTCTAGGTATTAGCTTTGTCATAGGATCTGCTACCATTATATGCGTAGATATGTACTGTAAGTTCACATCCTTTCGTGCAACCATATCTTTGACAAAATTATACTTGGTATCTATATGTTTGATCTTGCCATGATATTTTGGATCTTTGGTGTACACTTTTGCCGCTTGGCTATCACAGTTAACTAACAATTAATCTAAAGCACTTCTCTTGTGGAGTCCTTGAACACAATCTATGGCTCAATCATTCACCTTTTACAATAGGAGTGTCTATGGATTTACAATCTTGCATACGAAATCGTTCAAGAATCTTATTTATATATGTTTCTTGCGAAAGAGATAACGATCTCTTCGAACGATCTCTTGAAATCTTAACTCCAAGAATGTATGCAGCCTCACCCATATCCTTCATCTCAAAGTTGGAAGGCAACCACTCCATATTGCTTCCGGCAATTAGTATATCATCAACATATAATGATATGATCACAAATTGATTCTTGGATCTTTTGATATATACACAATGATCATCATCAATCATTGTAAAATCATATGCCATTATGATATTATGAAAACGTATATACCATTGTATCGATAACTACTTGAGGCCATATATCGATCTCAAAAGTCAACATACATTTTCTTCTTGGCCTTTTACTATGAAACCAGCAGATTGTTTCATATATATTTCTTTCTCTAATTCTCCATTGAGGAAAGCAGTCTTTACATCCATTTGATGTAACTCAAGATCCATATTAACCACTATTGCCGGAATAATGCGAATCGAGATAAATCTCACTACAGGAGAAAATGCATCTTCATAAATCAATTCATTCATGTTGATTATACCCCTTCACCACAAGGCGAGCCTTATGCCTTTCTATCAAGCCATCAGCCTTTCGCTTTATTTTGAGAACCCACTTGTTCCAAATAGCTTTGTGTCTTTTTGGAAGATCAACCAGTTCCTAAACATGGTTTGACTTCATTGACTCCATTTCTTCTTCCATTGCATGAATCAATTTTTCCTTACTAGAGCAATTCAGAGCCTTATTAATATTTCTTGGCTCATTCTCATCTTGCGGAGCAATCATAAAAGTTTCCCCTTCAATGTCAAAACGTCGACGGGGAATACTTTGGCGACTTGTTCACCGTATAGGAGATTGTACACTTTGCACATCATTCTTTATTATGCTCCAACTTGAATTAGATAATGATGATGTCGTCTTATCATGTGGTTATAATTGAGAATGAGTTGAATTCAATTCATCACTTCTCATATTACTCCCACTTGGACGAACTCCACTAATATCATTATCTTGATCCAAGGTCTCAAATAGGGAGTAATCTTCCCCTATTTCGCCCTTCTTAAGAAATTCATCTTCTAAGAATGTGACATCCCGTGATTCAAAATTAGTTATACTCCCACTTTCCCACTCACCTATGAACACATACCCTTTCGAGTGTTCGGAGTATCTCATGAAAATACTCTTATTTCCCAAATTTGTGAGAGGACTCATGAGTATAGGCAGTACAACCCCATAACTTAAGAAAACTTAAGTCCGGTCTTCTACCTGTCCATAACTCATATGGAGTGGAAGTAACTGATTTGGAAGGCACTCGGTTAAGTATATAGGCAACAGTTAACAACGCATCACTCCAAAAAATGATAAGTAAGTTAGCATACGCCATCATGGACCTAACCATTTCCAATAGGGTTATATTTCTTCTCCCTGCAACACCATTTGTTGAGGAGTATATGGAATAGACAACTGTCTTTCTATTCCTTTTTCATCACATAATTTTCTAAACTCATTAGATAAATATTCTCAACATCGATCGGATCTCAATACTTTTATTTTCTTGTCTAATTGATTTTCTACTAAGTTCATAAACCTTTTGAAACAACTTAATGCTTTAGATTTATGAGAAATCAAATAGACATATTCGAATCGAGTATAATCATCTATAAAAGTAATGAAATAAACAGTCACATGACTTCCTCTCACATTCATTGAAACACAGACGTCATAATGGATTAAATGCAGAGGAAATTCAGCTCTTTTGCCTTTTCCAAATGGTTTTCTTGTCGTTTTCCCTTCTAGGCAATGCTTACATATGGGCAAATCAACTTTTTCAATATTGCCCAACAAGCCCTCTTTGGCTAGTCTATTCATACGTTGTTGGCCAATATGACAAAGTCTAGCATGCCATATAATCACATCATTATCTTATGAAATAGAAGACGTGAAACAAGGGAATAACAAATATTGACATCACCACAGTCAACATTTAGTACAATAAAATCATCCAGAAAATGACCACAATCATAGTAGTTTATATCCAAATACATATATACACCTCTATTATGGAAGTTCATATAAAAAACAAGCTTAACCAAAACCAAAACAGACACAAAATTTCGACGAATCTCCGAACCATATAGAACATCATGTAGGAACAAGGTGCGCCCACCACGCATGTTCAATTGGCAGATGTCAATTCCTTTCACTTCAGCTCTAGAGTTGTTTCTTACATAAATCAACTTAGTTCCAGTTGGTATCATCAGAATTCCACGAAGGATTCTCTATCCTTCGCTACATGGTCTATCACTCCTGAATCTACAGTCCACAAAAGATAGGATTCAGCCAATAATACAGAACTTGACACATAAGCAAAGTTCTCAAATGTACAATAAGTGTTTACATTTTTCGGCTCACAACAGTTGCGAGCATAGTGACATTTCTTGTTACAATTGTAACACCTCACCCTTGACATTTTCTTCACTTGAGAACGTTTTCCTCTCTTGTGTTGGTTAGCTCTTGATTTCTTGCAATAAAGACTTGATCCTTTGTATTCCCACATATTAAAATGAATCAATATGCTTGCACTTAGAGCTCAAAGCTCTTTTTGAGCTAGAACCAGCATTGCAAATGTCTATTTTCGGCTCAAATGCCGATAAACGGTCCTCTACTAACTCAAGGTAGCGCACGGCATCCTCAAGATCTTCCATAATATGGTCAAGAGCTTCTAGTGCTTCTTGCTTTTCCAGCACATATTGAATCTTCATATTCAATATTTCACAATTGTTGCCGTTCATATCAGCAATTACGTTCTTAGTTGCTGAAACCATCGGTTTGAACACATCAAACATATATGCACGAATAATTAATACCTATCATTTATGCATCTACTTTGCACAGACTCATCATATCATTAAACAATTTCAAGTAAGGTTTCAGAATCAAAAGGTCACTATGTTTCCAATCATCTTCCAAAAATCCTAACTTAAAATTATTATTAATATAATTGTCTTATGCAAAATAAATTCTATAAAGTTACAAAAAACTTCTACAAATTACTCACAGCAGTTATCAACAATAGAAAGCAAATAATATTTGATATCCAATAGATTAATAATGCTTTCACATAATACAATTATCCATTACACTAAGTAACATATACAAAGAAAAATATCAACATAGAAAGTGATATTCACGCCTAAAAACATCTCAAACTAATCTAAGAAATAAATAGGGAATGTCCCTTCTAATTTATCAGTCAAAATATCTGAGAAATTTGAAGGCACATTTGCCAACCATGGAAAAACTTTTGGAGAGCTTTCATGTCGCCTCCAAGGCCCATTCACTCTGCGTCATGTGGCGCTCAATCTAAGGGTTGAAGTTTTGGTTAACTCAATCCTATAGTACTCTCTTACAAAAACTACCATTAGCCTCCTATAACCCGGGACTACGTTTACCTCCCATAGCTGATCTAACACTACTTGCCATTCAGGTGGAAGAGTGTTCATCAAAGTCGGCACCTTCTCAAAATCCGACATAAGATAACCATTCCAAATGATTTCTTGTATCATCTGATTGACCATGACCACATGTGATACTAAATCATCGTCATGCCACCGATAATTAGCTAACTCTGACATCAGCCTTTTAAGTCTTGCACTTCCCTCGTCCGTTCTCGAGATTGCAGGTATTCGTGCATAACGCATCATAGTTCCTGCAATAAATTCAGAACTAAAAATGGATTACTTATAATCCATAATGTACATAAGGGAAAATACATAATTTTCCATGATTCATGCAACAAATGCAGAATAAAAAATGGATTACTTATAACCCACATAGACATAATTGAAAAAGAAACAGATTCTTTTTCCTCCTTTTTATTTTTTCGTTCAACGGTCAACGGGTCAACGGGCGGAGGGTTGGGCCGATTGGACCGAACAGGCGGTCGGACCGGTCGGGTCGGTCGGATGAACCGACTGGCACGTGCCGCGTGCGTGGCATGCGCCAGGCTTCCGCGCATGTCGGGTCGGGTCGGGTCGCCGGCCGGCCAACGGTCATCGACGATGACGTCATCCCGGTGGTTACCGTGATGTCACGGTGACATCAGCACGCGTCGGTTCGCCGACCGGCACGTGCTGGTTCGCCGCCGGCGGTGTGCACGTGTCGGTTCACCGACCAGCACGTGTGGCGCATGCGCTGGTCGAGCCAGCTCTTCGAGCGCGTCGCACCCACCCGTAGTGGCTTCTGGCCACGCATGTGGGCGCGTCCGGCGTTGCCCGGCAACGCACGACATGTTGACGAACTCGTCTCGACGAGCTCTTTCACCCTATGTCTTCAGAAATTGACTTACGAAAACTCGAAAAAATTGATGAACAGTGCTTGGGTGTCGGGATTTCTCGCCCCAATCCGTGTCAACCGAATATTTTCGTGAAAAATCAATCAAAAAACATGAAAGGGGTCGGGAAAACATGAACTAGGGCTCTAATACCAATGTTGGGAATGTCGGATTCCCAAAAACCGGATTCGACACTAAATCGAACCCCTAAAACGAATGCGGAAGATAAGCCCAGGAAAAACATGTATCACCAATCCTAAAGCACACCACGAAATCGAGCGTACCTTGTTAGTCAAAGATTAAACACCAATGCTGAAGATTGAGGAAGAGAAACCGATCCCGTTCGATTTGATGACGTCAATTGGCCTTGAAGGGAAGACGGCGTCGCCTTTTTGCGCACTATTTTTCCTTTTTGGAGGAAGAGAGGGAGAGGAACGTACGTTATGCCAACGGTTGTGTTCCTCCCTCTCTCTTTCTCCTTTTATACATCCCTCCAACAGAAAGGAACGTACCCCTTCATCCATGGGCCATAATCTTGTGGGCCGGGCTTTTAGGCCCAACATGGGCGGACGGGCCAACATAGGCCCATCACATAAAACCATCAATAAGCATGTAATGTTATATACCCTGCGCTACTGAAAGGATCACGGAGTCCATTTGAGAAAATAACGTTGCTACCCAACCTATTAAGAATTAGCTCTATATCCTGCAACAACAACAAAAGAAAGAGGTAGAGGACAATGATGGTAAAATTTACTTTGAATAATATGCATATGAACCTGTTAAATTTGTTAATTAAAATAAGAGCCAAACATATATTTTATAAGAGCGACTGGAAATCATACATGACCACCGTAGTATGTAGTGATCCAATGAGGGCGAGGCACCACGCCATACTGGTGGTTGCATTCATCAATGAAGCTGCTCAAGATAAAAGGTTCTGGTTGGAACATGGAATTGTTTGTGACACCTTTGGGCATTACCATTTCGCTGCATCTCTGCAAGCAAATCTCCCTTTCAGTATTGTAAGTTTCCTCATGCACAACACAAATTGACGAGGAAGATTTCAAGAAAGGGATGGTGTCAATTAAAATAGACCCGATTAGTGGGCATGCTCGGATCAGCATGAACATAGACCTGATGATCCCCTTATTGGGACAAAAGGCTATTGCCCAAGTCCGCCCTAATTGTTAAATAGTTTGGACCCGAAAAGGAAAAGTAAAGTTCAACTTGGGCAGGGCACAATCCATCCTTGAGATCGAAATGCATTATCCAAATCCGCCCAAATAATCGAGAACCGATGGGTCTTGATGCCTAAAGATGAGGTAGAGTATTGTACCTGCCACCCCCATCCCAAACCAGATTGAGAAATAGCAGTGGGAGGATTGACGTAGCATGTGGAGTTCGTGTTATAGGCGATAACGCCTGCAAATGTTTTGCCAAGAATGCCATTCTCAGTAGTATTTGCTCCATCAATGGCGTTGCATATTACTGACACCGGATATGTTGGGGGTAAATCATATTGGGCTGCACCTTCGTACATTGATATCAAGTAGTCCTTCAGCTCATCCCCACTCTCTAAAGGCCTACACACACAAAAATCGGTAGTCAGTCTATGATGATTGTGTCTCCTTAATAAAACAAGCCTATTCAGCCTTGGAGATCATGAGACTTCACACCGACAGAAGAGTGAGCGCGGATTAAGTTCCTGTTTCTCAGAAGGTGAATTGATTCAGTTCAAATCCCTTAAATTGAGAAATTGGGTGAGAGTACTCTATAGCACTTGGGTATTGAGAGACACATAACAAATGACACAGCAGAGCACATACTTGCAAGTCTTGAAAATCTTGCTCAACTTTGAAGTGCCATTAAGCTCTTGAGCAATTCTATCGATCTCTGACCACGAGTCTCCTATAGCTTGGTAGCAAGTCTCGCTTGCTTCCTATGCAAAACAAATATGGTTGAAGACAAGTTATAAAAATCCAAGAATAGATATCAAGATCCTTAAGATTATTCAAGCAGTAAGTTTGAATATCTTTGAGGTAGGGTTAAGGATAACTATACCCTCGAATTCTATTGATGCCATCTCCTATGAGCAACAATGTGTACTCATGTACTTATCTTGTGTGCATAAAATGGGAAGATAGGGATATTTTGTCAATTAATGGATATTCTGCTTGAAAAATGCAGCACACTCCATTATTTATATTTTTTTTTAGAAAAAAGAGAGATATTACAGGTGTAATTACCTGAAAGTCCTTGGTGACTACTAAAGAGTATGCATCCTGCGAGATAATATCGTCAAAATACAGTATTGGAGCCGATGAAGCCAAAGCTCCCAGAGTCATGTGTGGATATTTTAATCGAAACCACGACGCAAGCACTGAAATTTGCATTAGTTATTAGAATTCAGCAACTTAATATAACAATTTGATATTACCTTTTTTGCGTAGAAAAACGAATTAGTATTTTTATTGAAAATAAATGACGATAATAACTCATCATTTTCACGGATAGCAGGTACTTTACAAAGTGAACAGAGAATGGATATGGATAGAATATACCCCCACAGCACTTACTTCCTCCATATGATGCTCCCACCACAATAACTGGAGAGTCTAGGGCTTTCAAATCCTGCTTCACGTGCATGATAATGGCTGCAAAATCGGCCAAAGCTTGGGCCGAGCTGAAATACCCACGGATATTTGCATCTTTGAGAGCTTCTTCGAGGCTCATCCCATGTGGAATTGATTCACCATAATACCGATGCTGGCAATTAGAAGCAGAAATTAGACAAAACGAACAAAAATGCATGACCACCCCTCCCCCCCCCAAAAAAAAAAAAAAAGAAGGGATAAAATTCAAATGTATTACCTCAATATAAACTGATAAAGCCTCGAATTGAGCAGCATTATCGGTTAGAAACCCGATCACAGTCAGTTGATCGTCGAGTGGTGATTCGTTAACTAGGTAAACGAAGATTGGCGCATTAGAATTTGAACCGCCCCAATATTTGGAGTTGATCAAGTATTTTTGCTTAAAGGTGGAGTAGCTCTCGGGTCTATAATTGAAATTATCTAGCGTTTGGTTGAAGAAGAAGGTTTTGAAACGGTTAGTTTCGGATGCGGAAACTGCACGTTTTGGATCTCGAAGGATGTCTTCACGTCGTAGACTCAGTCTCGGACTGTAACGTTTCTGCCCAGAAATCAAAGCTATGGATAAAATGAAGGAGATGATGAAAGAGAGCCAAGAAAGAGTCATGGTACGTTGTGTGTACAGCAAGATTGGGGAGAATTACCAAAAAAGTCCTAAACCTATTGCAATTATGCCAATTTAGTCATAAACTTTTTTTTTTTGGCGAATTTAGTCCTAAACCTTTTACAATTGTGTCAATTCAGTCCATCCGGCTAAAATTGGCCGGCCGGCGTTGATGTGGATGCCAACCGGCCGGCAAACGATTTTTTTCAAATTTTTTCTTTTTAAAAAAAAAAATTTTCTCTTTTCTTTTCCTTATCTTCTTCTTCCTCGGCCGGCACCGGCCAGCCGGCCGAGAGCGAGGGCCAGCGAGGTCAGCCTTGCCGGCCACCGGCGAAGGCGAGCCTCGCCCGAGACGGCGATGCCATCGTCGCCCAACCAAGGTGAGGCTCGCCTCGCCCAACCATGGCGAGGTCGAGCCTCGCTAGATCTGGCGACGGTGGCCTCACCGCGCGCCGGGCGAGGCTCGCCTTCGCCGCTGGCCGGCGGGGCAAGCCTCGCCCGGTGGACGGTGGCCGGCAAGGCGGATGTCGCCCGGATCCGGCGAGGCTCGACCTCGCCGTGGCTGGGCGAGGCCGAGCCTCGCCTTGGCCGGGCGACGGCAGCCTTGCCGTCGCTAGGCAAGGCTCGCCCCGTCGGCCATTGGCGAAGGCGAGCCTCGCCCGGCCGACGGCGAGGCCACCGTCGCCAAATCCGGCAAGGCTCGACCTCGCCATGGCTGGGTGAGGCTGAGCCTCGCCTTGGCTGGGCGACGGTGGCCTAGCTGTCGCTGGGCGAGGCTCGCCTTCGCTAGTGGCCGGCGGGGGCAAGCCTCGCCAGTGGTCGGCGAGGCTGACCTCGCTAGCCCTAGCCTCTAGCTGACCGGCCAGCGCCGACCAGAGGAAGAAGAAGATAGGAAGAAAAAAAAAAAAGAAAAAAATTAAAAAAAAATTATTAAAAAATCGTTCGCCGGCCTGTCAATTTTGGCCAAATGGACTGAATTGGCACAATTGTAAAAGGTTTAGAACTAAGTTGGCCAAAAAAAAAGTTTATGACTAAATTAGCACAATTGCAATAGGTTTAGGACTTTTTTGGTAATTCTCCCGCAAGATTGTTTATGAAGAATTTCAAACTTGGTTATACAATGAAATGACTAATCCTAAGGAGAGGGTTGAGAAAAGAGACACTTTCACAAGCATATATAATGTTGAAACGTTAAGGATGCCAGATCGCCTTCATTCCACTATGGTAGGAAATCTGGTTGGGTGTGCGATAGTTGTAGTTACCAAATAAATTACTATTGCCCATTACATTACTCCCTTTTAAAGGATAATGAATCCGCCCAAAAGTAACAAGATGAATTGAGGAATTATTACCATGATTGTTGTGATGGCCTGAGCGGCGGTCCTCGGATGTGCGCAAGGAAAGGGTCCCTCTTTTGTCTCACATCGCCTAAGGAGGGAGTCCTGGACTAGCTTACAAGGCTTGGGTCCCTCTAACCATACATGCTTGTTTTCTTGGGGTAGTATGGGCTGCCCCCAAGAGAAACAAAACCGTGAGTTGTAAGCTTTCAAGGGATTATTCTCGCAGTCATATAAACCCCGTTAATCATTGGGTGTTCCTCTTTTTTTTTTCTTTTTTGGCTTTTATGATCCTCATTAAAACACAGTATCAGAGAGAAATACAATCCTAAGATCCGCTCCATTGTCACTGCATTTGCTTGTCCGTTGGTGGCAAAGAATCCGAATTTTTTTATGCTTGTCGCAGTAGTGCACTACTTGCAATTTTATTCTTTGGATCGATCTCTCTTGGTGGTTCTATAGCCTACGACGTGTTCTACAATTTGTAGATCTATATTTGTAGTGGTTTTAGGTCTGCGCAGAGGGGGTGATCATGGTTGCTTGTCTCCATGGAATATTTTATTAATGCTAACACCTGAATTTTGATGACGGTTTAGTTAATCATTGCACAGAAATTTAGGGATTGAACCTAACCGCTAAACAAAAATTAATTAATTAAAGTACATATAGTTATTAAGGAGCATTCCACATTGATAGCTAATTGATAGGCTCATATATATTGCATTTAAATTGATCGGTGGTGCATGGAAGGTTCTAAATTTAATGAGTTGGCTTGAGCCCCCATGATTGCATTAGAGCTAAAATTGATAGGAGGCTTTATGTGGCACCCCTCGACGGCCCCCGATCCGCTAGAGTCACCACAGTTCGCTTTTCCTTTTTCTTTCCCAAATAACAAGTCACTCTGATACCATTTTTAGTTGCAGCGGGTCCATACAACCATGGGGGTTTACATCTTTTATTAACGGTCCCTTGCGCAATTTACAGAACGGAAGCATATCCAACAATTCCCTTCCCTACATTCAAAAATCGATGCACACCTACTAAACATCTTATATAAGTTAAAGCCGGACACGTTTATTTACATAAAGCATATGGACATCATTCATCGGTACATCAAAATGCCATAGTCTTTCTATACTTGGCTATATCTCAAAAGATGACCGACGTCTCTTCCAACAGTCATACACTTAAAGTCCATCGATCAGTGTCGGCGTCCAAAAGTTCCCTCATTTGCTATCCTTCTCCCCTTGCGGTCGTATCCAACCGCTCAATCCATCTACTAATCTGAAATGTTGGTCCCCAAGAGGGGTGAGTACAACCACTCAGCAGGTAAAGGAATCCAATAACAACTCAATGCATCATACAAATCATACATGCATTGCAGGCGTTCCTTACCTTGAAGCCATGCACATACTATCATGCACCATCATATCATATGTGTCATCATTATCATGGCATCATTACATCATACAAGTAATCATTATCACGACACCATCACATCACACATGTCATCATTATCATGGCATCATCATCATCAGGCATATCATCAAGCCATATCACATATCATCATCATCATCATCATCATCACCATGCATATCATTATGCATATCATCATGCCATAGCACATATCATCATCATCATCACCATGCATATCATTATGCATATCATCATGCCATAGCACATATCATCATCATCATCATGCATATCATCATATCACATGTACCATCATCATTACCATGCATCATGTCATGCATATATCACCATGCATGATTTAATTCCAATTTTCATCTTTGAACTGCCGCATTTCTCTTTTCCCGGGATCAATGTTTGCATCCCACATTCATCACTCGCGCCCAATCCTAGCATTGCGAGAAACCATTCGGGCATGTATCCAAGATACAACCGGTCATCCGGCACCCCCACATTCCGGGCATCTCGTATCCCAACTAGCATCATGAGGCATCCGGGCATGTATCCAAGATACAACCGGGCATCCAAAGGGCATCGACTCATTCGAACCTTTGGGCATCTCGCACCCCACCTAGCATCGCGAGGAATCTCCGGGGCTCGCCATGAAAATGGTTACCCCTACCCTCCGGGCATGCATCATGATACAACCCCTCACCCTCCAGGTGTGTATCATAATACAACCGGGCATCCCGATACTCCCGGGGAAAACCTCTGGGTATGTATTCATAATACAACCAGGCATCCAAAGGACATCGACTCCTTCGAACCTTTGGGCATCCCGACTCCCGGGGCATTGTCGGCCCAACCTCCGACGATCTTCTCATCACCACGATGCATATTCTCATACATCTCATTTCTCATCTTCCACATTTACCAATATTTGGATCTCAATTTAACATGGCACATGTCGTGACATTAAACAAGTCATACTTGGCATAGCATTCACACATGCATCACAATTCAATGTCATACATACACCAATGTCATATAACAATGCATAATAAATTCAATGGAATTCATGGCCAATAAAATAATCCATTTTTATTTTATAATTATTTTATTATTTTATTTATTTATTTATTTTCATAAATAAATATTAAATTAAATATCTATGATTTTCCCAAAATCATAATATTTAAACAATCACTAAACAAACCAATAGGATGACAATTTCATACAAAATTCATGGCCAAATTGGATTTCACATAATTTCACAATTTCCACAAAATAGCACATGATATTCGGATAATGACCAGAATGCACAGTTTCCAAATAAATTCGATTAAAATACTCATATGGCCTCCAAAAATTACAAAATTTTACAGGGTGATAGCCAAGACATTTTCGTGCATTTTTCATGAATAACTCCAAGTCAGATTCCTTATAGATTATTTTATTCAACCTCACGAAGCTTTTGGAAACACTACCGCATCGTCCAGAATACACATCTCCGAAATACTGAGCTTTAACCTACCCATCCTCTTTCGTTTTCTCTGGAATTTGGATATGTTATGTATCAAGGTGTCCTTTACAAGTTTTTATGAAGAGATCTAGGTCAAATAACCAAATTATGGTCACCATTTAAGTCCATGAAGTCTCGGGTGTCTCGGAACACATCACCAGAATCATCGTCTCCAAGATCTAGCCGATTTACTAGGCTATACTTGTTCATTTCTCTTCAAATTCGATTATGTTGTATTTTAAGATGTTACCTAAAACTTTTATGAAGACATCGAAGTCAAATCTTCAACATAAATCAACATGAAAACAAGAATCCAGCAAGAAGTCAGCGAAAACTTCACAGATCTAGGGTCTCCGTATAATAGAACTTTAACCCCTCATATCTCCATAATTTTCCACGAAATTTCAGTATGTTGTAGTAAAAGACGTTAGATACAACTTCCATCAAGATATCACAGCCAAAATAGAACTCTAAACATGCATGCAAGCTCTCACAACATTCTGACTCAAACAGTTCATACGAAAATATTCCAGATCTAGCATCTCCGTAGGATGAGGGTTTGACCCCACAAATCTCCATAATTTTCCACAAAATATCAGTATGTTATAGTTCAAGATGTTAGCTACAACTTTTATGAAGATATCACAGCCAAAATCGAACTCTAAACACACATGCAAGCTCAAACAAGTTTCGGACTTCAAACAGTTCATGCGAAAACATTGGTGCAAGAGTAGAAAGTGGATTCCCAACTTGCCTCTAGACCTCACGAACAGCACGAGCGGACGGCGGCGAACGGGCTCCTTTCTCTCCCTCTCGGCTTCCTCTCTCTCTCGCACGATTCTCTCTCTCTCTCCCTCACTTGGCCAAATGGCTAACCAGCCACTCTCTCTCCTTTCCTTCCCTTTTATACCCCCAAATCCTCATGATTACTTGCCTACAAACCAGCCAATGCATGGCCTTCTTCCCTAAGCCAATGCATGAAGACCTCTTGCCACTTGTCACAAGACATGCAAGATGGGCTTGGGCTTTGGGCTTTTTGGCTTGGGCCGGGCCACTTCTCCCCTTTCTTGGTCGACGGCAGCCCACTTGTGGGCTTCAATGGGCCGGCCAACTTGGCCCATTAAAATCCACCTTTTGGGCTTAAGGCCCAAACCTAATTTAAATCCTAATTTCACCTTTCAATTATTCATCATTAATTCTTTCTTTTAAGAATTTAATTACTAAATTCCACATGGCCAAAAATCTTGAAATCATAATTCCATAAATCCAAATTTATAAAACACATGGCCAATGATAGGATTTTCTTTCCTATCACATAATTATCCCTCAAAAGCTTGGCCATATATCTTATTGCAAATTATGGATTAAATGGCCATAACTTGATGGTACTTCCATCACCTATTCATGGAATTTGATATAGCTAGAGGTCGTTAAGAATTTTGGGATGCCACACTTTAAGCTTAATTTTAGTAAACCAACAAGGACTAAAATACACCCAAGGCCATAATTGGATTACGGAATAAGAAATCTAATTCTCACTGTAAATAGACTCTTAGGCTGCGCATGGTAACCTTTCTTGGCGGGGAACAATTTCTTTTCAGAAATAGTTCTTTTCTATTTCTATTATAGGGAACAATTTCTATGTAAAAAAACCCGTTTGGTAACTACACAAAATTTTTACTCTAGAAATAGAAAAAGAATAGAAATGCGTATAGTAAAAAATAGTTTATTTTTTATATTTATTTATTTTTTATTTTTTGCCGGTAGACGTCGCCGCCATACAAGACGTCGCCGCGGCCGATCAAGCCGACGCCGATCATCGTGGCCAATCATCGGTCGCGGCGGCGGGTCAACGGTCGGCGACCGGGCGGCCGATCGGCCTTCGGCGACCGGGGCGGCGACGGGTCGATCGCGGCCTCGGGCGACCGGCGGCGGCGGCGGTCGATCGGCCTCCGGGCGACCGGTGGTGGCGATGGTCAGTCGGCCTCCGGCGACCGTGGCGACGGCGGCAACGGTCAGCCGGCGGCGACTGGCAACGGTCGGTTGGCCGGCGGTGACCGGCGGTGGCGGCGGCGGGCGACGGTGTGGTGGCGTCAAGGGCGGTCAATGGCGATCAGCAAGAGAAGAATAAAAGAAAAAAAAAAATTCACTTATTTCTTAAACTTGTTCCCTGGAACAAGAAGCAACTTTTTTTACTTCTCATTTCTATTCTAAAACCATTCCGGGCTAACTTTTTGTTCCCGGAACAAAAAACTAACTTACCGTTATCAAACAGGTTTCTATTCTTTTTTTGTTCTGGGGAAGAAAAGAATAGAAATTGTTGGGATGGGGATGGTTACCATGCGCACCCTTAGTATTCGCAATTGAAGAGGTTGGACATATTAGAGGTATTAGAAACAAAGAGAGAGAGAGAGAGAGAGAGAGAGAGAGTCACGGCCGAGATCCCTCGTGACCATGCCTTGCTACTTCGCCTACTGCCGAGCACCACCATAGCTCCTACCTCCCTCGTGATTTCATCCGACGTTGTCGCTGTTTTGCTCGTGCGAAGCCCACCAAGCCATGATCTTGTGGGCTCCTCCCCACTTGTCACGATTTTGACGCCGGCGCTGCTCCCCGCCTACGCCTGCTGCTCCAAGACGACTCCCAGCCAATCCCCTACCGTGAAGTAACATCATGATTTTTCGGTTTTTTTTTTCGAATCTATTTTGCGCGATTCTTGGTTTTTCAATGAATTCTCCATCTGTATCATATTCACCTTATAATCACCTGCCGCTAATCATATTCACTTTATAATCACCAGTCGCTGGTAATATTCACTTTATAACCACTTGTTGCTGATCATAATACATTATATTTGCCAGTCGCTGATGATATTCATCTTATACTTCTCTATCGCTAATCGTTTCACCTTATATTTGCCAGTCACTAATCATATTCACCTTATAATCACACATTGCTAATCAAACTCACCACATACTCACCAGCCGCTGCTCATAACCACTGCTAAGTCTTACTATTCATATTCACTTGGTGAATATTACCACATACTGCTTATATTCACTTTTTGAATGTAAATACCTATTGCTTATGTTCACTTCCCAAAAATAACAACTTGTCAAGTATACTGATTTGCTGAGTATATCTACTTGCTATTTGCCAAGTATACCCACTTAACAAGTATGCCTATTTGTTGATTTGCCGAATGTTTTAATATTGCTTACATGAGAAATGCAAGGAGGAAAGTATATCATTATTATGTGACCATTGAAAGGCGTGACAAGAAATGAAAAGAAATAAACATGGAAAATAATAACATGTATGAAAACATATTGTGTATTGGATATCGATTGTTAGCATATTCATTTTTGCTATGTGATTAAATATATATACATGTTAATCACCTAAATGATAATGATTACAATGCTTCATGTATTGGAATGCCCCATGAGTTGGGATGACACATGTGTTGGGATCTCTTGGAGCTGTGATGAACCATATATAGGGATGCTCTAGGGTGTTCGAAGGAGAAATAAAAATATATATAGTTACATGTATTTGTGCATATATAGTTACATGTTAGCCAAACACAAAAGAAGTAGCCTCGCGTCATATATGTTATGCCATTCGCTTGCAAATGAGTAAATAATCTTATGTAATGATGATATTGGTTTCCTTGGGCGAATCATGATAAAAGAGAAATGGATATATTTATACACTTGTCATACATGGTCTTTTTATAATACTTTTAACTCAAATTGTTTGATTGTTCCAAGTTGATTGGTAAAGTGATCTCCCACCTTAGGCTTAGAAAGTTCATTTACTGAACATTAGCTCACTTCTTTACTCTTCAAGATATGTATGATGAATTGCCCACTGCCATTACTTTTTGAAGCTCTTATGGATTTTGATTATGTATTTGAAGATGTGCTCATCCTGGATCTATGGTAGTCTATTCTAAGTATAGTTCCTCTGTATGGGTTGACATAGGGCTTCTAGAGTGGGTTCCCCATCAGTTTATTGCTTGATGCATGAACATCGAGGGAAAATTTATTGGACCATTGAGGGGTTTTGATGGCGATGAAGATGAGTTGATGGGCGAGGTTGTTGACCTATAGTGGGTAGCTTGACTTTTGTACAAGCAAGCTTTTGAGCATAGGTGTAGGTGACCCTAACCCTTCCTAGGATCATGTATTTTGTTGTGTTTGTTGTGTTGATAACTATTGAGGTTTCTATCAAGATAAATATCTATTTATAATATCAAACTCATGCGATTACTTATAATGAATGTTGCGAATGTTTTATTGTGCTTCCACATGCATAATTATAATTATGAGGACAAACGGAAAGGACATGTATCGTGCATAACATTCTGAAGCATCATGCTCACGGCCCTCACAATTGCTAGTGAGGGCTTGGCGGCCCTCACTTTGGCTAGCGAGGGTGGGGATGCCCTCGCCTAGTGTTGGTAAGGGTGCTAGCCTCAATCCAAAATACAAAATAAAGGGTAAAGAAATGGAAAGAAGAAAAAAAATCAAAATATTATTAAAACATTATCAAAAAAAAGTTAACATTAGTGGCGGCCGTTCCACGTAGGATGATCAGTGTCAATGTTAGCAATTCCTAACCAAATTGATTCAATTGACAAAATTGAAAGATTTAAGACTAAATTGGTAAAAATGAAATAGGTTTAGGACTATGGACAATTTTCCCGACAAAATGCCATTGCTCAAGTCTGCCATAAATATAAAATGATTCGGATCCGGCAAGGAAATAGTTTTCCTAACCATGTCCACTTTGAAATAGAGTTAACTCAACCAGGTTTGAATCCACTCGTGAGATGAAAATGCATTAACCTAACCCACCCAAATAATCCATACCCATCGGGCCTTCTCTAATGATTTAAAATGATAATGTAGAGAACTGCACATGCCACCACCAACCCAAACTAGTTTGAGATACATTAATGGGAGGATTGACGTAGCATGTGGAGTTCATGTTATAGGCGACAATGCCTGCAAAAAGTTTGCCAAGAATGCCATTTTCAGCAGTATTTGCTCCATCAATGTTGTTGCGTATCGTTGTCACCAAATTCCTAGCTGGATAATCATATTGAGCTACTCTCCAATACAACTATTTCAAGTAGCTCTTTAGCTAATCTCCAATCTGTAAAAGCCTAAAACATCCACACACCAAAAAAGTCTGTGAGGGTTAGCTTCATGATCTCAGAGGCACACTGAGAATTTGGGGATACTAGCAAGTCTTGAACATCATGCTTAAGGCTAGAGTGCCATTAGGCTCACAAACAATTCTATCGATGTGACATACTAAAAATTCAGTTCTGATTTCGATTGGATAAATTGGGCCTTTCATCAACGCGACTATAGCATTTTTCTCTGAAATGGTCACTCACGAGATAACTAGCCTATCAGATGAAACCGTTAAAGGATTAATAGACTTGAGAATTCGATCAGGAATCGACTCTTCAACCGTGCTAGTCTGCAAGGGTCATTACGACAAACTTAAAAATTGATCGAGATTAGAGATAGGTCAGTTCGACGAGATGTATGGCTAAACGTAAGTGATTCCACTAATTTACAAAATTCTAATCGATCAGCAATAAACTGATTTTTCTGTCGTTTTGGCATCTTTTGTCTGTATTTGAAGGTTTGAGGTTTTCATAACAACCGAGAGTCGCCAATGCATCGAAGAGGTATATGTAGCTCAAAGAAAATCGACCACGGATCAATTGCATAAAAAAAATTTCAAAAACTACCCGGTAGGTTATGTCACACTAAAATCGTGTCAAATTGAAATTAACCGCGAATTTGAACTCAATTTCAGAAATTGAAAGTCCTGTCATTTCACAAGTCATTTTAGGAACGTCGACTCATTTTTGAGAAATTTCCAATGAGTTCAGGATTTTTATGGAAAATCGATTCGGATGATTAAAAAAATGAACGGAAATTTGGATTGGCCAATTTGAAGGAATTTTTCGCATCTAAGGTGAGTGAATTAGTGAAAGGTAATTTCATGGGCTTTTTCCGCATCAAATCGGGCATCAATCGAATAAATTTGTTCAGAAAATTGGATTAAAAAAAGTAAAATTTGGAATTGAAAGGAAATGGCCATTTTTGCTACCCAAGACTCGTTATTTGGGGAAATTATGGTACAAGAATACAAGTGATGATCAAGTATTTTAACTTTGGGATTTTTTTGGGATCAAATTGGATGGAATGAAAGTTCGTGGGACAAGATTGATTAAATATAGGATGTTTTTATTTAATTTTCCCTCGGTCTCTCTCTCACTCGCCTCTCATGCGCCTCTCTTAACGCACATCTCTCTCTCTCTCGGACGTCCCCTTATTCCCCCTTCTTGGCCGACAATCCTTCTCCTTTATCCCTTCTCTTTTATTTCTTTTCTATTTATTTTTCTGCCTTTCCCTGGTCGGTCAAAACGAAGCCGCTTTCCCCACGATCTTTCTCTCCTCCCTCTCCGCACGTTTCCTTTTTTCTTTTACCTGGCCAACACACCCCTCCTCCTCCTTATCTCTTCCCTTCTGCCAGCTGGTTCCTCCCATTTGGCTGCTTCCCTTTTCATTTTCGTTGATCCCTCCGCACGCTTCTCTGACCCCAGCGCCGATTCCCTCTTTCTGCCCATCCATCTGCTGCTTTATTTGCTTTTAGTTTTGGGTTCGGCTGAAGACTTCAGAAGCTCCCCTCGCGTTGACGCCACGGCTTCATGCCTGAAGCAGCTCGCGGCTTCAACTCGTTCCAGCAACTACTCCGGCGATCCAGCTAGCCAGCAGCTACAGCTCAGCGCGGTTTCTGGCCATTCCATCACCCGCGATCACCAAGACCAGTAGCCCGACCAGCGAGCTTGATCGAGCAAAACCGGGGCAGCAAGTCCAGCAACACAAAAGCAAGAACTCAGCTCGATCGTGGGCTTTGCGGGTCTGTTTTTGGGCCGTTCCGAGCCCCGTCGGCGCCACCACTTTGGGGTTTATCAGCCGCCGTCACGTCCCCATCGTTTTGATCCAAGCAAATCATTAATCAAGTGAGTTTAACTCACTAATCCTCGCTTAGTCGGTTAATTACGCTTAGGGATTAATTAGATTAATTAAGCATGATTTAGATGGATATATTATATTAGATTAGTTAATTTAATTATCTGCCGATGCATGTTAGGTGGTTAGTTAGTATATTTAGTGAGTAGACACATTCTATTATTTAATTAACGAATCTCGAAAAAATTCCAGGTCCGTTTCAATGACCAATTAGGCATTATGGGGCCTAAATTGGATTTATTGGCATTTATTTAAAATTTTCCGTAATTATTTATTTATTTATTTATTTTCCGAAAATTATACCAGGATAGCTGGTAACCGGAATTTTATGTTGGTTATTATGGTGCAACCTGTTTATTTATTTGAGCTCTAATTTGTGCTAAATTGATTTAATTGTGATTTTATGATTTTATTCCTAAATTAAGAAATTTTGGTAATTGTTTGGAAAATAACCGAGCGTCGGTTTACAATGCCAAAAATATTTTGGTGGACCATATAAATGATGGGATTTTCAAGGGTGAAAATATTGTATTTTGGCTAAGGCCAACTGTGTACCCATACACGGTTATTTTTATCAGGTATGATAAAAATGATGAATTGACTATATGGTTGGAGTGGTATACTATATTGGCCTACAAGCAAGCAGTATACCAATATATTATATCGGCCTACGAGCGATATATCAGCTTTGGGTAAGCAAGTATACCTTATTATTAGCTTTGGGTGAGCATATATAGTGTACCATAATGGCTTGGGGGCCCCAATCTATCGCTTTGGGTGAGCATATATATAGTATACTATATTATCAGTTTTAGGTGAGCTATATTATCTATTTATCAGCTTTGGGTGAGCAGTCCTAATTTAATAAGACTTTATAGATAGTATTGAATGTACCGACTAGGGGAAAGTCCTTATGACATGTAATTGACTGAGTCGATTGATCGATGATTCGATCTGAGCAAATAACTGTTTGAATTATATTGTCTGATAGGAAGGAACTGAGGCCAAGGTAAGTTCTCTGACCTGTATTGTACTTAGGCAGCCCTTAGGGCATATTTGCTTCCTAGTCGAGTCTTAGGGGGTTGAACTTGCCGAGACATTGTCTCACCGGTTATTGATAACTATTTTCAGGTCCTTAGATGATGTTGGTGAACCGAAAGCCTCGGAGTCTGGGAATGTGGAGACCGGAGAATTGGCGAACATGTTTGACTAGTGGGTCATAGGACAATTCCCTTTTTGTTGAGCCGATGTTTTGTAAACAGTCCGATGTTGTAAATAAACCTGTTTGTTTAGAAGAGTTTTGTTTTGGTTTGAAAATTTGGAGCCCTACTTTCCTATCATATCTTGTTGTTGTCTGGGGATTTATTAATTGCTTCCGCATGTGCATTAAAATGAATGGGTCAGCAATGCATCCTAGGACGTCACTATTAATCGACTAAGAAGGGATGAGCACGTGCTTGGAGGATCAGGGCATGACAATCGATCTCCGACTATGAGTCTCCTATAATTTGGTAGCAAGTCTCACTAGCACCCTATGCAAAACGATCAAGGTTCAACACAAAATATGATAAAGAAAGAAAATATATTACAATTTGGAAGATCATTTGAATAATAAGTTTGTATGTATTTATCATTTATAGTATGGTTTAGCATTAGCACACCCTTGAATCTCTTGATACCAAGCCCAACGAGTTAGAATATGTGTACTCACATGCTCACTTTGTGTGCGTGAGATGGGAAGATAGGGATACCGCGTCAACCAATGGATATTCTTTGGATGCTTTAAAAGTGCTAACCACTTCACTATTAGAACATGAAAGAAGAAGAGAAATTACATGTGTAATTACCTTAAAATCTTTGGTGAATAGTGAATACTGGAAAGTGTGCATCTTGTGGGTAAATATGGTCAAAGTACAATATCAGAGCTGATGAGGCCAGAGCTAAAAGGTCCACATGAACCAGTTAGAACATGATTTTTGAAGTTGAAAGAAGATGATTTATTATTTTTAACTAAGCTTAACTTTCCTATTCATTTATATTTCTATTTGTTTTGCACAGATAATTTATTTTGAGCCGTTTGATTGCTCATACTATTTTGTTATAATTGCTATTTGTCTTAATTTTTTATAGAATAAAAAAAATACTAGTTCCTAGGTAGATTGGAAGTGGACTAGACAAACAAAATAGGTTTTAGGGTTGGTTTCAAGACAAACAAGATAGTTTCTAAGTTCCAAAAATTGGGAATTAATTCTAATAGGAAGGTTCCTAGTTCTAAATCTAGAGCCTACATATCTTGAAATCCATCACCTCTACAATTTAGAACATGTATCAAAATCACAACCCTTGTGCAACATATAATATTTTGTGTTTGTATGTATGTATGCATCATAGGCCGATCGATCTAATCTGTGCGATTTTAGAATTTCTCTTAAGCAGCCTTTCTCACACTCGACTCACAAGGATCTTAGAGAGAGAAACTCTAGAGACAGAAGTTCTTGATTTGTATTTCATTTGTGCGTGAGTTGTTACAATAAGGGGGAGGAGACTCTTGTATATACAAATACAGAACAAACCGTGTCCGTAAATCTCTTTTCAATTTAACGGTGGAGATTGTGTCTCCTCAACTATCAATTACTTGCATTTATAACATACTCATACATCTAATTAGGCATTACAGGCCTAAATTGAATTTATTGGCATTTCTTTAATATTTTCCGTAATTATTTATTTATTTATTTATTTTCCGAAAATTAGACCGGAATAGCCAGTGACCAGAATTTTATGCTGATTATTGTGGTACAACCTATTTATTTATTTGAGCTCTAATTTGTGTTGAATTGATGTAATTGTGATTTTAGGATTTTATTCTGAAATTAAGAAATTTGGTAATTGTTTGGAAAATAATCGAGCGTCGGTTTACAACACCAAAAACATTTTGGTGGACCATATAAATGATGGGATTTTCAAGGGTAAAAATACTATATTTTGGCTAAAGCCGATCGTGTACCCATACATGATTATTATTATCAAGTATGATAAAAATGATGAATTGACTATATGGTTGGAGTGGTATACTATATCGACCTACGAGCAAGCAGTATACCGGTATACTATATCGGCCTACGAGTGATATATCAGCTTTTGGTAAACAGTATACCTTATTATCAGCTTTGGACGAGCATATATAGTATACTATGATGGCCCGGGGGCCCTAATCTATCAGCTTTGGGTGAGCATATATACAGTTTATTATATTATCAGTTTTGGGCAAGCTATACTATCTATTTATTAGCTTTGGGTGAGCAATCTTGATTTAATAAAACTTTATAGATAGTATTGAATGTACCGACCGGGGGAAGATCGTGATGACATGTAATTAACTAAATCGATTGATCGATGATTCGATTTGAGCGAATAACTGTTTGAATTATATTGTTTGACAGGAAGGAACTGAGGTCAAGGTAAGTCTTCTGACCCGTATTATACTTAGGCAGCCCTTAAGGCATATTTGCTTTCTAGTCGGGCCTTAGGGGGTTGAACTTGCTGAGACATTATTTCACCGGTTATTGTATAACCATTTTCAGGTCCTTAGATGATGTTGGTGAAGGGCCGGAAGCCCCGGAGTCTGGGAATGTGGAGACCGAAGAATCGGCGAACGTGTCTGACTAGTGGGTCATAGGACAGTTCCCTTTTTGTTGAGCCGATGTTTTGTAAACAGTCCGATGTTGTAAATAAACATGTTTGTTTAGAAGAGTTTTGTTTTGGTTTGAAAATTTGAAACCCTACTTTCCTATCACATCTTGTTGTTGTCTTGGAATTTTTTAATTGCTTCCGCATATACATTAAAATGAATGGGTCAGCGATGCATCCTAGGACGTCACTATTAATCGACTAAGAAGGGATGAGCACGTGCTTGGAAGATTAGGGCGTGACAATCGATCTTCGACTATGAGTCTCCTATAATTTGGTAGCTAGTCTCACTAGCACCCTATGCAAAACAATCAAGGTTCAACACAAACTATGATAAAGAAAGAGAATATATTACAATTTCGAAGATCATTTGAATGGTAAGTTTGTATGTATTTCTCATTTACAGTATGGTTTAGCATTAGCACACCCTTGAATCTCTTGATACCAAGCCCAACGAGTAAGAATATGTGTACTCACATGCTCACTTTGTGTGCGTGAGATGGGAAGATAGGGATACCGCGTCAACCAATGGATATTCTTTGGATGCTTTAAAAGTGCTACCCACTTCACTATTAGAACATGAAAGAAGAAGAGAAATTACATGTGTAATTACCTTAAAATCTTTGGTGAATGGTGAATACTGGAAATTGTGCATTTTGTGGGTAAATATGGTCAAAGTACAATATCAGAGCTGATGAGGCCAGAGCTAAAAGGGCTACATGAACCGGTTAGAACATGATTTTTGAAGTTGAAAGAAGATGATTTATTATTTTTAAGGGATAAGTGTTCTAGAAGTCCTAAAACTTGTCACGAAAATGCATTTCAATCCTAAAACTTGCAAAAAGTGCAAATAAGTCCTAAAACTTGTCCAAATAGTTCAATTGAGTCATAAAGCTAACACCGTCGCATTTTCCTTAAAAATGCTGACGTGGCATTTTAAATTATTTTTTATTTTACAGCTGGCTTTTTAAATTATTTTTTATTTTCCATCTGGTTTTTTAAATTATTATTTATTCAATTTTAAAAATATATATATTTAAAAACTAAAATTCAATTTTTAAAAACTGTTAAAAAAAAGAAAAGAAAAAGAAAAGGGAAGAAGAGGTGGCCGCCCATCGCCGGAGGGGTCGGCGACGGTCGCCGGCCGCCTCCCGACCAAGGCGAGGCCTCGCCGGCCCCGTGCGAGGGCCGGCGACCCTCTCCCGACGCGGCAAGGGCTCGCCGACCCCACGTGAGGGCCAGCGATCCTCGCATGACACGGGCGAGGGCGCCCAGATCTGGGCACACCGGCCCTCGCTTGGGGGCTATCGACTATCGCCAACATTGGGCGAGGCCTCAATGGCCGTCGCCTGGGGCCGGCGAGGCTCGCCCAGATCTGGCCAGGCATAGAGACGCGAAAGTCACTTGGTCGCGGGCGGAGATCACCGACGAGGGGACTTGGAACAGCGGTGACTGACGGCCCATCAAGTAGCTCGGATCGCTAGCGTCGAGCACAAGGAAGCACGGGAGTGGGCCACTCGCGCAGCCCTCACACTTTGCGGCTACGCCTAGATCTGGGCGAGCCCCGCTGACCCCAGCCAAGGGCCGCCGAGGCCTCGCCCAGGGCTGGCGATAGTCGCCGGCCCCCAGGCGAGGGCCGGCGTGCCCAGATTTGGGCGCCCTCGCTTGCGTTAAGCAAGGGTCGTCGGCCATCACCTAGGGCCGGCGAGCCCTCATCCGCGCCGAGCGAGGGTTGCCGGCCCTCGCCCGGGGTCGGCGAGGCCTCACCCTCGTCGGGCGGCGGCCGGCAATCGTCGTTGACCCCTCCGGTGATGGGCGGCGGCCAGCAACCGTCGCCGACCCCTCCAACGATGGGCGGCTGCCTCTTCTTCCCTTTTCTTTTTTTTTTCTTTTTTTTAACAGTTTTTAAAAGTTGAATTTTAGTTTCTAAATATAATTTTTTCTTAAAAATTGAATAAAAAATTATTTTAAAAAACCAACTGGAAAATAAAAAAATTACTTAAAATACTACATCGCGCCACGTCGGCATTTTCCATCAATAAAACGACGACGGCGTCGATTTTAGGACTCAAATGAAACATTTTGACAAGTTTTAGGACTTATTTGCACTTTTTGCAAGTTTTAGGACTGAAATGCATTTTTGCGACAAGTTTTAGGACTTCTGGAACACTTATCCATATTTTTAACTAAGCTTAACTTTCCTATTCCTTTATATTTCTATTTGTTTTGCATAGATAATTTATTTTGAGCCGTTTGATTGCTCATACTATTTTGTTATAATTGCTATTTGTCTTAATTAAAAAAAAATAAAAAAATACTAGTTCCTAGGTAGATTGGAAGGGGACTAGACAAACAAAATAGGTTTTAGTGTTGGTTTCAAGAAAAACAAGATAGTTTTTAAGTTCCAAAAAGTGGGAATTAATTCTGATAGGAAGGTTCCTAGTTCTAAATCTAGAGCCTACATATCTTGAAATCCATCACCTCTACAATTTAGAAAATGCATCAAAATCACAACCCTTGAGGATAATGATTTTTGGAGGAAGAAGATAATCCTAAGGGGGCCTTGAGTATGGCCTGGATGGATTGAAATTCTATCTCCTTTTGAGATCTCTATTTTGATGTGAATAAAGATAGAGTATAAAGTTGTGAAGTGCTTTGGTTTGTATTATATATAAAAGTTTGGTTATAAGTTTCAATATGAAAAATATGGCTCTACTTTTCTATCCCATCGTTTTATTGTCTGGGATTTTAACTGCTTCCGCATGTGCTTAATAAATGAAAGGGCCGGCGATACATAGTCTTGGGATATCGCATTATAAAATCGACCAAGTGAGACAGATGTGTGCGTGCCCGAGGATCGGGGCGTGACAGAAATAGAACTAGAGCCTAAGTTCTTGCGTTGAATGTGGATCCATAAGCCCATGCCACAAATTATGAAATTTTAAATAAAATGCAAATCTACCCTTGACCAATAAAAATAGACCAGCAGTTTTAAATGTGGGTCAGTTAGCTGGAAGCTTGTTATGGACTACATACATGACTTAAATATAATATTGGATGAAGTCATTTTGATTTCCTTGATTAAGAGCTCGTTCTAATGGAGCAATGAAATACAAGGATAACTTTATGGTGAAGTACATAGGCCTTATTCTCTTATTCTCATATGTCGTTGAAATGGCCTTTCCAAATCAACTCACCATCCATAATCATGGCAATAACAGTTCATCATATCACTGTTTGAAAGCAAGCAGATCAGAATAATATTTGGCTATCCATCCTTTTATAATTTCAACTTCAACTTTTCGTTGCATGACTAACCAATCTGGATCAGTTTGCTTCTCTGCAAGTATATCCAAACAATGGGAACCTGCAAAGCATATACTCACCAATGAGAGAATTCAAGATCCAGCCAAAAATAAAATTTATCATGCATCAATCTTGTTCTTCTCTTGTGTGATCCATGATGCGTAAGTTAAAATTGCAAACAACACACATATCGACTGATTATGTACCTTTCTCTGTGTAAACTGCGATGATACTATCAGAAATGTTCTTTAGGACCCTAAGATTGAAAAATAGATCAAATTGTCAAGCGTGATTAAGTACTGTGAAATTTTACTTCTTTAAATCTGTGGAGATAAACATATAATGTTGTATACCCTGCGCTACTGTAAGGATCTCGGAGTCCATTTGAAAAAATAATGTTGCTGCCAAATCTAAGAAGAATTAGCTCTATATCCTGTAACAACAACAACAACAACAACAACAAAAGTAAGGGCATGATGACGGTAAAACATACTTCGAATTTTGTGCATAGAAAAGAGTTTAATTTATTGATTGAAACAAGGGCCGAATGCATATTTTCTGAGAGTAATTGGAAATCATACATGACCACCATAGTATGTAGTGATCCAATTTGGGCGAGGTGTGACACCATACTGATCATTGCATTCATCAATGAAGCTGCTCAAGTAGAAAGGTTGTGATTGGAACATGGAATTGTTTGTGATGCCTATGGGCATTACCATTTCGCTGCATGTCTGCAAGCAAATCTCCCTTTTAGTGCCAGAAGTTTTCTCAGACAACAACGATTTTACGAGGAAGATTTCAAGAAAAGGATGGAGTCAATTAAAATAGACCCGATCAGCTGGCATGCTTGGATCAGCATGAACATAGACCTGATGATCCCCTTATTGGGACATAAGGCTACCGCCCAAGTCCACTGTCATTGTAAAACAGTTTGGACCCAAAAAGGAAGAGTAAAATTTAACTCAGATTGATCAAAATCCATCCTTTAGATTGAAATGCATGATGCCTAAATATGATCTAGAGTATATCGTACCTGCCACCTCCAACCCAAGTTAGTTTGAGAAACATTAGTGGGAGGATTGACATAGCATGCGGAGTTCCCTTTATAGGCAACAACGCCTGCAAATATTTTGCCAAGAATGCCATTTTCAGTAGTATTTGCTCCATCAATACCGTTGCATATCACTGTCACCGGATACCTCGGTGGATCATCATATTGAGCTGCAGTCGCGTACAACGACATCAAGTAGTTCTTCAGCTCATCCCCACTCTTTAAAGGCCTACGCACACAAAAAAGCAATAGTTAGTCTATGATTGATTGTGTCTCTTTAATAAATTGACATTCACACACATTCTTAAAGACTCAATTCAGCCCCGATGATCACGAAACTTTCTGCCAAACAAAAGAGCAAGTGTGGATTAGATTCCTGATCTCATAAGGTAAATTGACTCAATTCATCAACTCCTTTAAATCGAGAAATTGGATGGGAATACTCTATAATACTTGGGTATTAAGACACATAACATATGATGCATCAATCCACATACTTGCAAGTCTTGAACATCTTGCTTAAGTTTGAAGTGCCATTAGGCTCCTGAGTAACTCTATCAATCTCTGACCATGAGTCTCCAATAGTTTGGTAGCAAGTCTCACTAGCTTCCTGTGCAAAACAATTATGGTTTAAGACAAATTATGGAAAACCAATAACATATATTAAGATTCTAAAGATTATTCCGGCAATAAGTTTGTATTCTTTCCCACTTAAGGTATGGTTACAAATAACTATACCCCTCAATTTTATTTATGCCATCCCCAAGGAGCAAGAATATGTACAGTCAGTACTTACCTTGTGTGCGTAAAATGGGAGAATAGGGATATTGCGTCGACTAATTGATACTCTTTGGATGCTTGAAAAGTGCCGCACAATCATTATCAGAACAAAAAAAGAAGAAGAGAAATTACGGGTGTAATTACCTTAAAATCCTTGGTGACCACCGAATAGTATGCATCCTGTGGGGTAATATCATCAAAATACAATATTGGAGCAGATGAGGCCAGAGCTCCGACGGTCAAGTGTGGATATTTTAGCCGGAACCACGAAGCAAGCTCTGAAATTCGTGTTAGTTATTAATATTCAACAACTTGATATAATGATAAGATATATCTATTTCGTGCAAAGAAAGATTTAGTACTTTTGTTGAAAATAAATGACAACGACGTCTCATCATTTTCACATATCACGGGTTTTTTACATAGTCAACAGAGAACGGACATCAAAACCGAACAAACTTGTCATGGACCCCTTTTCTATTATTTCTCTCTACCGTACACAAAAATGGGTAGAATATGATGCCCATGGCACTTACTTCCTCCATATGATCCTCCCACCACAATAACTGGAGAATCTCTGGCTTTCAAATTCTGCTTCACGTGAATAATAATGGCTGCATAATCAGCCAAAGCTTGGGCCGAGCTGAAATACCCACGAATATTTGTATCATGGAGAGCTTCTTCGAAGCTCATCCCAAGTGGAATTGACTCACCATAATACCGATGCTGACAAGAAATATTCCACAAGAAAAAGAAGAATTCGATCACATGGTTGGTAGCAGAAATTAGATAGAAAGAACATCCATGCATGGACCCCCAAAAAAAAAAAAAAAAAAAAAAAAAAAATGGTAGAAGTCAGATATGCTACCTCAATATAAACTAACAAAGCTTGGAATTGAGCTGCGTTATCTCTCAGAAACCCAATCACAGTCGGGGATCCATCAATTGGCGATTCAGCACCGAGGTAAACGAAGATCGGCGCACTAGAATTCGCACCACCCCAGTATCTAGAGTCAATCAAGTATCTTTGTTGAAAGGTGGTGTAGCTCTCGGGTCTGTAGTTGAAATGATCGAGCGTCTGGTTGAAGAAGAAGGTTTCAAAATCGTCTGCTATGGAAGCCGAAACTGCAAGTTCCGGATCTCGGAGGACGCCTTCGCGTTGTAGACTCAGGGTCGGAGTGTAAAGTTTCTGTCCAGAAATCGAAGCTGTGAATAAAAAAAAGGAGATGATGGAAGAGAGATGAGAAAGAGTCATGGCATGCAGTGTGGACAGGAAGTGCGCTTATTAAGAATTCCAAACTCGGTGGGACAATGAAAGGAGGTGTGAGCATATATAGGTGTCACGGGTCGATCAATTTCGGTCGATCAAACACCGCGCGGCCTTAGGATCAGTGATCCCAAGTCAGCCTTACACACACACACTCGCTCAAACACAAGAACCGAATGGGCAAAGAGAGTGTATATTGCTTGTGAACGAACTGTTTACAAGGAGGGTGAGGGATCCCTATTTATACATGAGCGGGTCATATCTCGACCGTGGATCGTTCCCTCGATCCAACGGTTCACTTTGAATCCGTATCATCATTACAAGCTATACAACAGGCTACTCGAAGGCTACTCGATGGTCTGCACACGGCAGGTCCTTGGGAACTCCATGGGTCGCACGGAAGCCCAGGGGTTGTGCGCGTCAGGCCTTGGGCAGACCATGGGCGTGTATCAGAAGCAAGATCGGGTTTACAGGTCTTTCTGACACGCGATCAGCCGAACCGTCACGGGCTGTGCGAACATCGTTCATGGGCCGCCCGTGGGCTGCGCCTGGTCCTTCTCGCTCGTTCTGCTCAAGGGTCGACCGTGGGCTGTTCTTGGGTAGCCCCTTGTACGTGACACGGCCCGGCACGAACGATCTTGGAGAATGCTTCATCCGTGGGCCGTGTCATTCTCCCCCACCTAATCAGGCGACGCCCTCGTCGCGTCCGTGGCATGGAAGTCTTCGATGTGCTTCTTGAATTGCCACAGAGCCTCGGAGGGTTCCCAACTTGCTTCACTCTCGGAACGCCTCTCCACCGGACGAGGTATTCCTTCCTTGGTGCCCGATATTTCTTCCGGATGATCCGATCGGCCATGATGCACTCAACATCCCGATCATAGGAGGTCTTTGCCCCAAGGGGCGCTCGTTGTGACGTGCCCCGATCCGGATCATCCTCATCCACATGAAACGGCTTTAGCATGCTCACGTGGAACACGGGGTGTAGCCTGAACTTGGGCGGCAAGTCCAATTTGTACGCCACCTTCCCGATCCGTATCACTCGGAAAGGGCCTTCATAGCGACGGATTAGCCCTTTGTTCACGTTCTTGTACCGAAGGACGAGGTGCAATTTGGCCGGCACCAAGTCTCCGACCTGAAACTCCACATGCCGTCGCTTTTTGTCGACCCATTTCTTTGTGCGTCTTGCGGCCCCGCCGTACACGCCGGGCCAAGTCGGCCTGTTCACCCCATTCCTTAGCGAGCTTGTACGCGGACGGGCTACTCCCTCGGTAGCCCGAGGCGATCGCGCTCGGTGTGAGCGGCTGCTGCCCGGTCACGATCTCGAACGGGCTCTGGTTCGTGGACTCCGCTCCGCTAAGTTGTAAGAAAATTGGGCCACGTCGATCAGCCGTACCCAATTTACTTGCGTGTTGCTCACATAGTGCCAAAGATAGATCTCCAAAGAACCCATTCACCCGCTCGGTTTGTCCGTCGCTTTGTGGATGCATGCTGGTGGACAAAGGGTGAGACTTGTTCCCCGCAGCTTGAAGAGTTCGATCCAAAACCGACCGGTGAATCGAGGTCACGGTCGCTCACGATCGTGCGCGCGCGAACGCCCCAATATTTGATGACGTGCTTGAGAAACAGCTTGGCGGCTTCCTCGGCTAGGCATTCTTTAGTTGTTGGCACGAACGTTGCATATTTGGAGAGGCGATCCACCACGACCATGAGGGTCCGACATCCTTCGGACTTGGGCAAATTGACAATGAAATCCAGGAGACGCTCTCCCATGGTCGTTCCGGATAGGCAACGGTTCAAGGAGCCCCCGCGGGGACCGTTGCTCTATCTTGTCTTGTTGGCAAACAAGACATGTCCGCACGTAGGCTTCCACATCATCCCGCATGTGCGGCCAGTAATATTGATTTTCCACAAGCGCCATGGTGCGGTGAATTCCCAGATGTCCCGCCCATTTGGAGTCGTGGCACTCCTTTAGGATTTCCTTCCGAAGTCTCCCGTGGAGCGGTACATAAAGTCGTCGTCCTTTGGTGTAGAGGAGGTCATCCTTGAGCCAGAACCTTCTCGTCAAGCTCTCTTGGGCGTATCGAAGGAGGGCTTGGGCTGTTCGATCATGCTTCACCCTTCCTTGATACGCTCAATCCATGGGCGCTGGGTCGGCTCACCGCATTGACCAATTTGAACTTCCCTTGGGCGTCGACCACGGAATTGGACTTTCCGGGCTTGTATTCTAGCGCATAATCAAACTCGGCCGAAGTCTTGCCACCGAGCTTGTTTCGGGCGAGCTTCTTCGAGTTTGGAAGTAGCTCGTAGCCACATTGTCGGTCCTTACGACGAACCGGGATCCCAAGAGGTAATGCCTCCATGTGCGGAGGCAATGCACCACCGCGGTCATTTCCTTCTCTTGGACCGTGTATCGCCGCTCCGCATCGTTCAACTTTCGAGACTCGAAGGCCACCGAATGACCTTCCTGCATTAGGACACCACCGATGGCAAAATCAGAAGCATCGGTCTCTACCTCATAAGGCTTGGTGTAGTTGGGTAGCACAAGAACCGGCTCCTCGGTCATGGCCCGCTTCAACCGCTCGAACGACTCTTGACATCGATCCGCCCACTCCCACGGCCTTTCTTTCTTCAGCATGTCCGTGAGGGGCACGGTGAGGCGCGAATATTCTCGGATGAACCGCCGATAGTAGTTCGTGAGACCGAGAAAGGATCTCAGCTCCGTCACCTTGGTTGGTGGCTCCCAATCAATAATGGCACGGATCTTGGCTGCGTCCATCCGAACATGTCCACCCCCGATGATGTGCCCGAGGAACGGGATCTCTTTTTGTGCGAAGGCACATTTCTCTCGTTTCACATACAAGTCGTTTTCTCGGAGGGTCCGAAAAACTCGACTCAAATGTTCAACGTGTTCCTCTAGCGTCCGGCTATATATCACTATATCATCAAGATAAACTACAACGAACCGATCAAGGAACGGATGCAGTACCTTGTTCATGAGCGTGCAAAATGTAGCCGGTGCATTGGTCAGGCCAAAGGGCATGACGAGGAACTCGTATGATCCATAGCGGGTCACACATGCTATCTTTGATTCATCCCCCTCGGCAATCCGCACTTGATAGTATCCCGATCGAAGGTCAAGCTTGGAGAACCATCGGGCTTCTCCTAGCTGATCGAACAAGTCAGCAATGAGGGGAATCGGGTACTTATTCTTGACGGTGAGTTTGTTCAACGCCCGTGTAATCGATACACATACGGAGGGATCCGTCGTGCTTCTTTTGGAACAAGACCGGGCACCGAACGAGGCCTTGGATGGCCGAACATACCCGGCATCCAGCAGCTCCTTGAGCTGTTTTCTCAACTCCTCTAACTCGGGCGGGGCCATGCGATAGGGAGCCATGGCCGGTGGTCGAGCATCGGGCACCAGCTCGATTCGATGGTCGACCTCTCTTCGAGGAGGCAGCTTCTTGGGCAGCTCAGGCGGCATCACATCTTGGAAGGCATCGAGGACTCGGGATGCTTCTTTTGGTACCGAGCCTTCCTCCGCGCCCTCCTCCTTCAATGCCGCCAAGAAAGTCACCTCGCCTTTCTTCAACCCCTTGGATAGCTGCATAGCCGATAGCATCTTTCAATCGCGCCCTGACTCGCGGTAGATCGGGACCATGCATTGGCATCGCTTGTCGAAAATGCATATACAGTCCGCAAAGGGCATGACACCCGCATTGATCCGGTCGAGGAATCCCAAGCCGAGCACGAAATCATAATCGTCAAGGGGGATTACCTCGATATCTTCCTTGCTGGTCCAAGGGCTTAAGTGGAACTCCATGCCCCTGGCCATGCCGCTGGTCGGGACTTCTCTGGAATTCACCGTCTTGAGCCAACCGGACTCATTTGCCTCGACCCGAAGACGTAGCTTCTTCGCGGCCTCTTTGGATATGAACAGATCGGACGCCCCGGTATCCACGAGTGCGCTCATCGTGGTACCTTCGATCTTCACGTCTACGAACATCATACCTTTCGATTCTTTGGCCTTCTTGGCCTTGATCGTTCCAAGGATCCGCAATGATCCCAACCGCGCCTCCTCCCGGTTGTCTTCCTTGCACAGGGCCGCCGGCTTTCCTCTCTTCGGGCAATCCCGAGCCATGTGGGGACCGTCACAAAAGAAGCACTTGTATGTGCGTACCTTGCGTTGGTATCCTCCATGGCTTGACTCGGGTTGATTCCTATGAGGGGTCGGAGGTGGTCTGCCAGCATATGGTCGAGGGAATTGGCCTTGATCTCCCCCACCAGTGGCCTTCTCTCTCGGTCGAGGATCGGGCTTTGCGATCGTTGCCGATCTATACTCGACAAGGGACTCGGCCACAGTAGTGGCTGTGGTGAGATCCGTAGCATTGCACCGTTTGAGCTCCTATTTGACCCAAGGCTTGAGTCCGCCCATGAACTCGGGTGGAACGCCTCCGTCTCGGTCATGGACGGGATTTAGAGCAGCAGCTCCGAGAACCGCTTCACATAATCCCGAACTCCGCCCTTTTGCTCTAGGCGCTTGAGTTCACCTCGGGCTTCTTCCTCCGCATAAGCGGGATAGTAGGTCCGCCGAAATTCTTCGACGAACCGGGCCCATGTCACGATAGGATCGCCATTCCTACCATCCGACCGACGTCTCCACCACAACAGCGCATCATCAGATAAATACATGGCTGTGGTGTTCACCCGAATCACGTCGTCGGTTGTTCACATGGTCTGGAAATATCGTTCCATGTACCACGGAAGTTGTCCACGTCCTTTGCCACCCGGAGCCCTTGAACTCCTTTGGTTTGGGTGCATCAGCACGGGACTGCACAGTGATCACCCCGTTCACACGTGCTGCTTCAAGCTCCACGAGCTTGCCTTTCATCTCCGCCATTTCCGCTCGCATGGCCGCCGTTACGGCCTCCTAAGTCTCATCCCGCTGCTGCAACTCATGCGTGAAGGATCCTTGCACCTCGGCACGGAGCTCTCCCATGCCGGCTTGGAGTTCTTGCACTTCGGCCAAGAACTCCTCCTTACCAGCTTCCGCTCCTTCGACGGCCCGGTGCAGGTCGTCCATCAACGCCTGCACATCCGTTACGGTCTCCTCTAGAGCCGTCAAACGGTTGTCCGATCTCCTTCGAATCCCTCGCACACGAGGCAGCACGGGCCTTCTTCGGCCGGGTATTTCTCTCGGCTTGACGTCCACGGTCTTCACGTTCATCACCGGAAGCATCGCACGAGGATCGCCATTGCGTTTGGAATGTTGGCTCGATACCACTTGTCACGGGTCGATCAATTTCGGTCGATCAAACACCGCGGCCTTAGGATCGGTGATCCCAAGTCGCCTTACACACACACACTCGCTCGAACACAAGAACCGAATGGGCAAAGAGAGTGTATATTGCTTGTGAACGAACCGTTTTACAAGGAGGGTGAGGGATCCCTATTTATACATGAGCGGGTCATATCTCGACCGTGGATCGTCCCTCGATCCAACGGTTCACTTTGAATCCGTATCATCATTACAAGCTATACAACAGCTACTCGAAGGCTACTCGATGGTCTGCACACGCGGCAGTCCTTGGGAACTCCATGGGTCGCACGGAAGCCCGGGGTTGTGCGCGTCGGGCCTTGGGCGGACCATGGGCGTGTGTCGAAGCAAGATCAGGTTTACGGTGTCTTTCGACACGCGATCAGCCGAACCGTCACGGGCTGTGCGAACATCGTTCATGGGCCGCCGTGGGCTGCGCCCGGTCCTTCTCGCTCGTTCGCTCAAGGGTCGACCGTGGGCTGTTCTCGGGTAGCCCCTTGTACGTGACACGGCCCGGCACGAACGATCTTGGAGAATGCTCCGTCCGTGGGCCGTGTCATAGGCATCTAACTTCATGGGCCACGATTTGAAGTGAATTGAGCACTCGTTCCCGAAATATCCGTACATACATCTTACACGTGTAATCACTTAATCTCAATCGTTAAACCGTATCAGTTTCAAGCGAAACCCACCTAATGTAACACAGTATGCTCTACACTTATTTCAACTACAAAACCAAGTCAATTAACTTCATTTGGCCACAACAAAATTCTATTATATTTGAAAGAAAGTAATGGTCGTATGACAGGTTCTATTTTACGTCTATGCTCTGGAGACATCTTCCGGGTATAAGTTTATAATGTATTGGCGCAAGGAATCAACAACTCTCGAGGTCACCAAATATCCAAGAACCTCTTGATAAAAAGGACATGCTCCACTGATTGTGAATTTGGCTAAGAAAATTCAACAACCTTTTATTTTGTCAATTTCACGTTGTGGGCTTCAATAAGGACAGGGACAATTCACTTTTTTTAATTTCATTGAATTGATCTTCCACCAACCGGCTCAACATGGTCGAGTGTCTTTCTTATGTTGCTTTGCAAAACATGATGGATGTTGACACTTGCAGTGTGTTTGTTTCATCAAAAACTTTATAATAAAGAAAATATTTTTTATGAAGTTTTTATTTATTTTATGGTTTAAAGAAAGTGATTTCATTCTTATCAGGGGTGTTGTTTTCCTTCTTGTTGTTTTCAGTTCACGAAGAACATTTTCCATAAATCAATTAGTTTTTCGTCATCAAAGTACCAAAAGTTGGAAAACAATTTTCCAGAAATAATTTGTCTTCAAACAAATAGATCCATAAATATTGTTTACATATTTTTTCACTTTTTACTTTTCACTCTTTCCATGATTATTTTAAATTCTCTTCTTTTTTGCCATCATTGACCTTCAAAAGTTCATAATTTAACATATTTCTTGTCCTGCATTTGAACATTTCTCCTGTATGTTGAATCCACATGGACACGCGTCCTCTTTAAAATTAATCGAGACTTTTTCTCTTTTTTCAAGAATTTTTTTTCTTTTGTTAAGAATTTTGAATGATTATTATTTATTTATATTTTCATTCCGTTTGGGTCACGGCGTCTGGGGTACCAAAAGGCATACTCTCGAATAGTTGACCATAAAACGGTCCAAATTTCTTCATAAAGTCGAGCTCATCAAAGTTCTTCGGAGGCCTTTAGATTAGTGGACGTTCGCACGCCAGGCTAGCCCCGCGAGATCGTGGAGAGCATAATTGCAAAAAGTAAAAAGGGGCCTCGCAGTGGCAGAAGCCATTATTGGGTTCGCGGATATGTTCGGAAGCACTGAAGCAGTGGACCTGCTCGAAATGATCGTTACATTCTATGGTAAATTATTTAATTTCATGAACCTTGTATATTATCCTAAGAGCACGACCCATGACGCAACTTTTTCGCTGCTCATAAAATTTTTAAATGCAATGAAATGTATAGCTTACGTGAAACTAGCCAGATCCAACAATTCAAATGCAATGAAATGCACTAAATTCAAATGGACATGTTCACGTATTTTTGTGTTCACAGAGATCCTTCATGGAAAGGGAAATTGTCCAATCAACTCTAAATCGCTGTTGATGCTTGCCTCCCATTCCAATGGGAGAATCCTTGCATTTGCGATCAACTTTTCTTTTTGCTATGGCCAGATTTTTGGGTCAATGTTGGTCTTCCAAAGATTATTTTGTACTAAGCTCCATTTCTAATTCAAATCATGTCGAAGGGTCAACATCTTCTAGATGAGAATCCCTCGTGTTTTGTTTCCAAACCAACTATTACCTATTTTGTCCAAAATGAGAAAACGCGTACTTCCTTGGAAAGAATCGGCCTGCGAAGAAACTTCATCAAAAGTTAATAGCCCCATTCAAATTGATGTGAAGTATACATATAGCGATTCAAGGCCCACATCGATTAGGACAAGCCTTATCATTTTATTTTATTTTTAATCAGAAACAAGTCTCATTGGCTAACTCATAAGTTAACACTCGCTTTAAAATCATCAATCGCTCGTGTGATTATTTAGAGAACTCATTTTAAATGCTAGGTGGACCGGACCAAGTTATTAAAAATGGTACCAAACAAGATCCCCTTAAGCAGATTTGTGGTTTGTGGACGGACTAAACCCATACCCAACCTTAGAAGGGCAGGGAGTTATCGCCGCTATGAAAGAGCTCGATAAAGTACGGCTCTTAACATTTTCAAGTGATTCCAAAGTAAACACTCTTATGGCTAAAACTATCACCTAGAGAAAGTGAATAGGTGATTGTGCAGAAATGAAATAATTTAAATAAATATTGCAACAAGACAACTTCTGATGAAATGGTCAGATCTTACTAGTGTACAATTCTACCACAATAAATAAATATAGCAAGGGGCAAAGAATTGCACACTCAAGATTATAGTGGTTTGGCTTTTGCAAGCCTATGTCTACTCTCCAACGCTAAAGCCTATCGGCTGGAATCTAGTAGTAACAACCAATTAGATGTTACAAGTCCTGAGCTACAAGTACTTAAATTTGTGTAAACAACTTCTCACGCTCTCAACCTCTAAAGGGTTACACAATATCGCTCAACAAAGACGAATATATGAGATCAAAAAAACACTATTCGGACTCTCGGAAATAAAAGCTACAAATTTTGTGAATGCGCATTCTAACCCTTCAGCTTCTAAATCTTCTCTTATATTCCTCCTAGTCTAAGTTGTCCGTTGGACATATCTCCAAAAGGATCATCCAACAAATCTACCGGTTGACCCCAGATCTAGTTAAGAAGATCTGATTGCTTCAGAATCGTTGAGAGTAAGGCTTCCCATATTTTTTGTAGCCCATACAGTAGCTTGGATTTTCAAAAAGTCGAGTATTTACGAATGGAAATAATGTTTCACCTCTAAAAAGAATTTCCGGGAAAGTTGAATCTCCAAAAAATATTAGCAAGACTTTCATTTTTAAACTCTTTATAAGTATGGCAGAAATCCAATCAATCGCCACTAGCTATTGCATGAGAATGTTTATCTCCTTCCTAGCCATTTGATAGAATGTATAAGGAAGGAAGAATAAACCATGACTTTGATTTTGATTGAAATCATCTAATCCTATTCCTTCAAACTTTCCACCTAAAAAAACTTTTATCAGAAATAAAGTTTCTAAATTTTGTCAATCATTGAAACCACTTAGGAAATGTTTTCTCAACAAACACCTGTCTCTAATGATCACCATCTTGAGTAATTATTTGAATTATTTCTTGTGAGGACTTAAACCAAATGGATCGAGCCGGATTTGACAATATTCCATGGATGGAGTCTCGCATCGTGTTTCACTAAGACTACATCAAGTCGTCGTCGCGTGGCATCTCCACCCACTTTTTCCGGAGAAAAAACCACACTGGGTAGCTTAGACTTTGTCATGCATCGTGGGCATATTAGAAAAACCATTCCATTCTAGATGAGGGCAAGAAACACGTGGAGTCGAATGGTCCTTGGAACGTCCAATCACGGCAATTTAAGGTCATCGCTATCTTCATGAACAAGAAAAATAAATTAAATATATCCAAAGGAATCTTTCACCAAGCTCATTCTAGAATTGCATGATGCCTTGTCTGAAAGTGATTTAAGGGTTGATTTGTTCTATAGCTGTGATAGAACCGTAACCCTATCACGTTGAATTTGTGTTGTTAAGTGTTGCAATTTGTACATTGGTAATCCATATTTTAGAGGTGCAAACCATAATAGTTGGGAGAGAGATTTCTTAAAAGCTAGTATAAATTGCCATATATTTGTTTTCAAACTATGTTAGCCTTTAACCAAGCGAACGACAAGTATTAGAAAAGTGCTTTAAATGAGAAAATAAATAAAAATTTGGTCAATGGAATACTTTAGAGACCATTTTCGATGGCATGCTTGTGATCCACTCCATCTAAAAAGCTCCAACAAGATTTTAGCTTGATGTAGCCTTGGAAAATTCATCTCGCACTATGGCAACAAGTAATATCACCGATGGTCCAACTAGACTTGCTCAAATGATGGGCAGATCAAGCCGAAACAGCACCGAATGAGACAAGAAATAAATATCAGGAAAACTTATCCAGTCGGTCATAAGTATATTGTACGAATATTAATTCATTTCTAATTTTTCAATTTTGTGCTAAATTCCAATGTAATCTATCTAATCGATATTCCCCGAAATCTGCTAAAGTAGTGGCCCTAGTAATTGCCAACAGTGATACATAGGACACTATCACATTAGCCATTTCCAACAAAAATTGTCTAAGATGACTACAATGCAATTCCATGCAAAGATTTAGGATTAAATTGACAAAACGATAAAAATTTATGGCAAATTGGCATACGTTCAATAGATTTAAGACTAGTTTAGGAATTTTTCCTAAATATTGAGATGACAGAGCTTTGCAAAATATATTTAAAAAAAAAAAAAAAAGTGGACTTCTTCTAATATCACCATTGAAGAAAAAAATTCCCCTAATTTTGAAGAATATTTTAATTTTTTTTTTCGAAATTTTTATTCTTTTCTCTCTTTTTTCCTAATTTTATTTTCTTCTTTTTTTCTTTCTTTACTTTTTCTTTCTCTTCTTTTCATTTTTTTTTTCTCTTTTTCCCTCTATTGGCCATTGTCAAGTCTCATTGATGGTTGGCAAAGGTTGCCACCCTAGCCAGTTTTGGGGAAGGGATGCCTGGGCTTGGCTTGGCATGGGCCATCCTCGATAGACAAGAGTCGCCTCAGTCGGCCATTTGCAAGGTCACCCTCATCAAGCAAGGGCAACCCATGCAGCCCTCACCTAAGGTCAAAGACCTCCACCGACCATCAACGAGGCTCAACGAAGGCTAGTAACAAGAAAATAAAGAAAAAATAAAAAAAGGAAAATATAGGGAAAAAAGGATAAACAAAATAAACAAATAAATATTATTAAAAATTGTTAACGTCGGCACATCGGACATGCCACATAAGATAATCGGTGTCCATATTAGTAATTTTCAATCAAAATCAATCGAATATACTAAATTAGTAAAACGTAAAAATGTTTAAACTCAATTAGCACAATTAAAAAATTTAGGATGGAATTTGTAAAAGTGCAATAGATTTAGGATTTTTTAGACAATTTCCCCATGGCTAGAGTATACCGAAATTGTTACAACCACCCATGGATAGGTAAGAGACATAACTCTTACTAAGTTGTAAATATTAGCCAACCAAGAGATTCTAGATAACAGTTGTCTAAGGTCTCAATTAAGAATGTCAAGAATGATAAAAGTGTACTCTTTAATAATAAAGCAAGGTTCAAGAGTAAGAGGAGAAACGATCAGGCATTATTGATGGAAAATAGAGAAAAGGTCATGGAGACAGACAAAGAGGACCATAAAGAAGCATTCAAGCAGGGGTAGCTCGTAGGGATCAAGGGAGAGATAACAAGAAAGAAGATAAGGATAGCCGGAGGCAAGACAGTCACTACTATATATTTGGCAAATAGGTCACTTTGCCAAGGACTATTAATTCAAACAAGCACAAGGAAATGTTGTAGCATCTATAATGAAGGAGAGTAATATTGAAAAAAGTAGGATTTCCAAGCGTCCATTGCATTAAAGGAATAAGAAAAGCTTACAGCCACCTCCATCACCGAGTCAAATGAGCAATGGTCTTCATCACGGTAAGTGATAAAATAATCAATTATGATAATTGGACAGTTGACTCACGGTGCTCAAATTATATGACATGAGATTGACACAAGCTATCCAGCATGCCTAAGTAAACCGGTAGACAAATAGTTGTCCCCACAAGTAAATCAAGGTTGCTAATTACCCCAATTGATCAAATAGTGATGACACCCTAGTTCAGTCCATTGCAAATTAAATTGCAAAACGTGTATCACACGCGAGGCATGAAGAAAAACCAATTATTGGTATCACTATTTACTGACTCGAGAAATACATGGTGTTTGTACAAACAATGTAAAGATGTACATTTGAACCCACAAATACGCTGATCATGGAAGGGCATCAAATAAAGTATGTCTAAGTGAGGCCAGCACAGAGCTATACGTGGACAAAACTCGAAAGAGTAGACTGCCTAAAGAAGCTATGGAAAAAATGGAAGATGATAATGGGTTTGGCAAGACCCAGCCGATTGAAGAAGTAAGTGTATAATCGCTGGGAACACAAAGTGGAGGAAACCAAATCAGGAAGAGCTTTGACCAAGTCAGGAAGAACTTGAAGAGCATATGCCTCAACTCAAGAGATCAACAAAGGGGAGGAAACCAAATCCTAAATATGCAAATGTAGCATTGATCAAGGATGTCGGAGTAGTAAAGCAATTTACATATGAGAAAGCCACACATGAGGGCAAAATGGAAGAAGGCTATGGAAGAAGAGTTCCAAAAACCAACTTGACATGATCACTAGATTTGTATTGAACAAAAAAATTCACCTTCTCCCTTCTCAAAGAATTCAAGATATTTCTAAGAGGGATGAACCACTAATCTCAAAAATGATATGTGCGTTTGGGAGTGGCTTTGAGAAGCCATTTTGAACCCCCAAAGATCCTTGAGCCAATTTAGGGCTGTTTGGTAAAAAAATTTCAAACCCCATTTGGAAAATACCAGCCTTCACAAGGCTGAAAGCCTAAGGCAAGTTAGGGCTATCTTGGGCTTTTAGCCTTCTCGCATGCTAAGCTAAGGGGGTAAATAAAAAAAAAAATTCTTCTCAAATTATCCTCGTTGGTTTTTCGTTTTTCCGGTTTTGCCTTCACATTCATCTTCTTCTTCTTGTCCTCCATGAGCAAGTCGCTAGCTAAGGGCAAGCAATCGTCAGCCACCGTCGCACCCGTTGCACCATGACCTTCATGCGGAGGTCGCCGGGGTCGCGCGACCCATCTGGTCACAAATCTGGTCACGACTAAATGTGGTTGTTATGGGGGTTGCATGACTGCCGTGCCATCTGGGACGCCGACCTCGCCACGACCCAAATTTGGGGTGGCGAGGTCACAGGAGGACCTCGCCGCCCCCAATTTAGGTCACGCGCACGACCCGCCGCCCCCAAATCTAGGTTGCAATGGCGTCGCGTGACCTCACCACCCCTAAATTTGGGTCGCGGCAAGGTCGCATGACCTCGTCACCCCAAATTTGGTCGCGAGGTCACCCAACCCCATGCAGCCTTCATCGGTGGTCTTCGGGGGTCAGTCAACCCGGGCAGCCCTCCCTAGTCGTCTCCAAGGCTGCCTAAGTTAGATGTCGATGGTTGGCAATAGCTTTCGATCGTCGGTGGCCATTTCCCTTTCGGCCAATTTTTTTATTTTCTTTTGATAATTTCTTTTAATCACAAAAGTCATTTGTAACTATAATCTCTCAAACACTATTTTACTCAAAGGTACTTCATAATAAACTTTCATGTTACAATTTAACAAACATAATTTGCATTCTAAAATGAACTTTCATATTACAATTTAACAAACATAATTTGCATTCTAAAAAGCCTCTTCAACCTAAAGTCATTTGCATTTTCTCAATAACTTTCCCCAAAAGTCCCACCAAACGCACCCATAAAGAGTGAATCACTATCCTAAAGTGATATGTGGGAGCGAACCACTCCCTTGCGAAGGCTATCATTAGCGAAGTGCTTTTATTCGTGTTTGTGCGCAAGAAATTCTCTGAACAAATGTTATTAAGAGAGTGCCTCTAATAAAAGAATGTGTTTTTATTTTTTTCCAAAAAACTCCCAATCTTTCTCAACATTTGGTACTAGAGCCGCAATTCCGTGCTCACAATCCCTCTTTGAGTTATAGATTCATAAAGATCTTAGTCCCAGATTGAAGAAAGATAGTATAACGTGGGTTTTTTTTTTTTTTAATGCTTATGGTTCGGTGTCCATCGGATTTAGCCATAGATAAGAGAATAATACCTAATAAATTATATTGCATTATCCGATAATATAAAGGGTTCGCCAATTAGAGAGATGGATGGATTTTTGTAGCTCGAGAAGTGCGGGCTCTTAAGCAGGAAATTGATCGAAGATGGCCATTTTTACCGCGTTCGGCCCAACCCTTAATTCCAGCCGACGATCTTAATGGACAGAGAATGATTGACAAGCCCGGAAGCTTCACAGTCATGTCGTACAATGAGAGAGGTTTCCGCGTTCACTCACTTCGTAAGCCAACGATTAATGAAACCATCGTGTCTCAATTTTATTTTATTTTTTCTGGTCGGAAATAAAGAGACTTCATTACTAGTGAAGAGTTTGCAACAACATAATAGAAGACTCGGAGCAAAGTAAACTCCAAAACGGTCGGGGGATTGGCCAGCCAGTCGTGGGCCAGGCTCTTGTTCCGCTGGGTCTTAGCTAGCCAGTCAGCGGCCTAATTCACAAATCTTCTGCAGTGGACCACAGAGAGATCAACAAAGCCCAACAGCTTTGGTTTGGCCTCAGATAGAGGAAGATCTGCTTCGCGCGTGCAAGTGTCTTCAATTTGAATTGCAGCATTAGCTATGCGTGCTAGACAAAGAAAGGAGACGAGAAAAATACTCGGGCTATAATAGCTATCTTTAGCTATTCATAATTATATTTTGCCTTTCATCGTTCTCTTCATAGCAGCCATAGCATCTAGGCAAAAGAGGTGGCAATTCATGGAAAGCCAATGGCAGAAATATTGAAATTCATTAGCAAAATTGATTTAATAAAGACGTAGAACTATATAAGTAATTTTTAAGTTTGTGGGTCATTTAAGAATTCAATACAGAGAGAGAGGAAAAAAAACAAAGAGAGAGATAAAAACTTTCGTACGTTAATTTGAACAATTCACATCCAAATGGGTTAAGCAAGTCACCGCATAGAATAACTATTAATGACACAAATTAATGTATACCAAACTCAAACCTATATTTCGACCCAAAAAAAAAAAAAAAACTGAAACCTATAATTGTGTTCTTTCGTGTAGATGAGTCATCAAAGAATTCTGACCCCATTTGCAAATATTGGAAATTCAATCTCAACTAAACTTATGCACTTTAAACAAAATCACAACGCCTTTCAACGGGGTTGGGCGATACGACAATTATACGATATTGATTTTAACACATTGAATGATTAGTTTTAATCGCCTATATATTTTATATGATTGACAACTAAATTTTTTGCCGACTTTTAGGTATTCGTTTATTTTGCAAAATTCAAATATATATAAAAAGTATATATGAAATGATGCATAAAAATAGGTGAGATAAAATTTAAAAAAGTTAAAAAAGAGTCAAGTGGGCCGGTTTAAAAGCCTATTCTTTTAATGCTTTCACAGCCCATTCGTTTTTATATCTTTGCAGCCCATTCCTTTATTTCTTCTTCAGCCATCCATTTTTGTTTCTCTGTCTTTTGAGCCCATCAGAACCTTAAATGACGAAAAGGCCCATCCGAGGCTTGAGGAGCATCCTTCGCGGGGACAAGGGATACTCCCTTTTAATGTGGAAAAAAATTCTCCCTCCTTTTTCGGACAAAGAAAAACGTGGAAAAAAATTGAAATTTTCATTTTTCTTTTCTTTTTTCCATTGCGCCGGAGGTTCACCGACAACCCTCTCTGGCCACAAAGGCCTCACCCAAACTAGATGAGGGCCACTCGCCCCGCGATCAGCGACATAGTGATGGCCTTGGGCAAGGGCACAACCGAGTGGTTAGATCTGGTAAGGACCTCCACAGCCTTGTTGGCCGCAGTAAATTTTCCGCCTAGCGCATGGCCGGCAAAGGTCGCAAATGGCAATAAACAAAAAATAATTCAAAAAATAATGATAAATTTTATCTACGTAGTCATGCGCTTACTATATCACAATAATAGATTGGTTAGTGATTTCAATTAAAATTGGTTGAAGTACCTTAATTGGTAAATTATCAAAAGATTTAATATCAAATTGGTCAAATTAAAAGATTTAGGTTTGAGTAAAAAAGTGTGATAAGTTTACAACTTATTTTGCTCCCCAAAAATGTTATACAACCAGGATTTTAAAGATTAGTGATTTTACTGTGCCAAAGTTACCTAGATCTTTTATAAAGTTTCCTAGGGAAATTATCATGCCAAAACTCAGCTATATCCGCATTAATCAGAAATATACCTACCACCACCGACGATAATGTAACTCACATTGAAAGATGGTTAGTTGGGATAAGGTTGAGTTGGCCCTCGTTAGAATATAAACATGGAAATGGCTTTTTTTTTCTTCATGTGCATAAGTAAATCAAACTTGGTTAGAGAACTGCTAGTGGCCAAATCATTTGAATCAATATTCGGATATAAAGATAAGTGGAGAGCATGTTTTGGACAAGTTGAGGTACACTGATATAGGGGCCAGGCATTCGAGAAAAGGCCTATAAGCCTGGCCTAATGAGCCTAGTAACATTTAGCTATAGGTACTCGACACTGGATTAAATCATTTAAATCTCCAATGTCTTTACATTATTGAATTATCTTGGTAATTTTGTCCTCTCCCATTTCATGTGGAGTGGGATGGTCCATTAGTTTCTATGTTAGTCACAATTTTCTTTGCTAAGTCTTTACATGGAATAGACAAAACTCAATTCGAAAGGTTAGGGGACCAAACATGAGATCATTCATACTGATGATACAAAAAACCGAACTTGTGTCCATTTGCCTAATTATATTGACCCAAGTCCGTTCTTTAAGTCAATATCACCAAAGACTAGTAAATTCAGTAAAAATCTTGCACGGCAGTGATTGCATGAAGATAAGATATTTAAGGTGGATATGATGTTGATAGAAGTCTAGAAGCTGTGGGGAGCGTGAAGAAAGAAAATCTGGACTTTCGGCATTGAAGAATTGGTCCTTTTAACAAAATCTGAAAGATCAGTTGCCCAAGAAACCATGAATTGCAAGCGATTAGCGCATGAATTCATCTTCTGCAAAAGACAATGAGAGCATCGCAGTCTTCTAAGATGACGGCTTAATTTCTTGCAGAAAGAAGTAATCAATTTGATAACTTCATGGAGAACCAATTTCAAATTTGACCAACAAATTGATGTAGTGTGCCATGTAAAACAACTAATGAATGTACATAGACATAGCACATATCGTACTGAGTAAAATAGCATTTGTAGGGTGGATGAACTCAGACGTCCCATCACTAGCAAATTTCACATCTCACTTTCCGGCAAGCTGCCAACCACATGTGAGAGATCAAGACGAAACAATGCTCGGATTATCTTTGCCACCATGCCCATGCCGCCTCTGAATCTCTGAACGGACCAAAGAACTAAACCCTTCAAAGACCTATTTACAATCCCTAATGATTGAATTCAACATTTGGGAATCATTGGGCAATGTGTCAAAATGGGTCTATGACCCATTTCTTAATCCAAATATAACATATTGAGTTATTACATAAGTTATGGGTTTAAACATATGAGTGTTAAATGGATCGCAAATGAGTCATAAATAAGTTTATAATTTACTTAGACCAAATATACTTATATGACACTCAACTCATTCTCCTTTACCTCACTTGATCTCGCGTCCACTCGCTCCACACTCTCACCTTAATTTTGGTATGAGTTTCATTAATTGGATTGAATATAAGTGTTTTTGTAATATAAGTCAATATGGATTGGGTTAGGTTGGGTACGTGCAAATGGTGAAAACATATTAAATGGATCTATTTTGGTTGAACCATTTTCAATCCGATTCACCTACTTGACAGGTCTAGCCGTTTCTCTATTGAATGTAGCACAGGATTCTTCCTCCCCTAGTCATATCGGTACACTCCACGTGCAACCTCAAATGGATTGATTAATTTGTCACTAGAATCATTGTCATCATTTCCTCGAAACCAATCTAAACAAAAATGCCAAGGAGTCACGGGAGTCGGATCAAGCATCGCGCGATGAACAGCGACAACCACGTGACCTCCATACTTAAAAGCAAACTAAAGAAGGGGAAAAAGTATTTTCTTGTCATGAGATCCCCAGACCGATACCCTAGTAGTGAGGAGAGTCTTCTACCATGGAACATTAAACTTATAAGCATTGAGAGGAGAGTCTTCTACCATGGAACATTAAACTTATAAGCATTGAGAGAGAGAGAGAGAGAGAGAGCACCACAATATCCTAGCTATCTTCGTCAATTTTTTTTATTTATTCTTGGCTACAAATTCGAAAAGGAGTAATATCCATAATTCTTGGGAGCAGAGAAAGGCCCTAGAAATTAAGTTCTGACCGGGTTCGTCCCAATCTAGTTCATGCCTACCCAATGATCAGTCTATGTATATCAGATGAAAAGAAGAGTGTAGATCTAATCCTGACACTGCATCAGTGATTTAAATTTGTGTTAATCACATGGACATAAAAAAGAACTTACATTTTCTAATTTAACAATAAATTGTCTTGTACAGTTGGGTACTTTTTACGTTCACCTAACTTTTGTTTGGAAAAATAGAGTATAAATCGCCAATAAAATGGAAAACAAGAAGAGAACAAAGAGGGACGAAACAACCAGACAGAAAATTGAGAAGAAATAGTTTAGGAGTTCTATACATGCTTTTAGGGGTGAGTTGGAGGAGAAATAGTTTCCATAAAAGTCGGTCCATGTAGATTGAAGTTGTCGTATGATATGTGAAGGTCAAGTATCTCATGAAGGTCTATATTCTCAATAATGTCAAGTTTATCTAGAATTTCAATTATTGCATGAATAACAATTGCTAATTTATTGTGTGGTGCGATCGTTGCTTAGCCGATATAACAAATGGCAAAAGATTATGATGGGCAAAAGTATTCTTATAGAAAAGTTCAAGAGCACGCTTTTCATTCATAGATAAAAAATCTTATGCTTAAATGAATTTTCAAACAAATAATGTTCAGAAACATCTTTTCTTTCGATTATTAAGATGTTCTTTGCTTCATGAACCAAATGAAGTTAGCTTCTCGGTCAATAGTTTGATGTGTCCACATTCATTCACATCATCTAGGAAAATGTGATTTCTTTTTCTTTTTCTTTTTCCTTTTTTTAGGTAGGAACTTATCAATTTGGTAAAAGAGGGATACTCTCCTCAAGTCTCAAATTAACATTTTATGTAGTCATACCGCTCTTTATTTTCCATCTCATCACGAACATCTTTGAGAAAATTACAACGATAGAAGAGATGGTTGATTTTGTTGTATATCACCTTCCTGAGAGTGGCATTGCCAATCTAGGGCAAACCGTGCACACACATCTCCACGTCGTCTCCTATCCTTCAACAACTTGTCCATCCTTATTAACGAACAATCCTTTCCGCGGAGAGACGTGGCAATGACTGTAAGAGCCAATGGCAATCCTTACAGCGTTTCACTCTCTGCCACAGGAAAAAAAACAGAAACAATTATGGGAACTTTGATAGGATCTGTGATTAGTACAAACCAAGGCCTCTATTTGATGAAAGAGAGATCAAAGGATAGGGAGGTTGAATTTCATTGATCAATTTCTTTCAAGAAAAAGTTAACTCAGAGTTTCGATAACCATAAGAAATCCTATAATGGATGTACTCAAGCAGGTATATACCTGGTCCAACAGCTCATCATCTGGTGCATCCATGCTAGTATCATCAACAGTAACAGATCAACGAAAAGTTCCAGGGCTTCGCCATGAGTCAGTGGGTTCAGGTGATGCACAGGACGATAAGCAGGAAACTCATATCTTGATGTCACCACAATCTTGTAATGTTTGATCTTCTTGTAAACAAATTTCTCAATTATGGATTGCAAGTCAGTCCATACATCATCCAGCACAAGCAACACAGGATTCTGTCCTATACTGATCAGCAGTTGCTGCAAGTAATGAACTGCATGATCTTCTGTTTCAATCATAGGTGCCTCGAAACCCTTATGTTGAATCATTTTCCGGGCAATATCTGTCAGGTTGGGCTTCTTTGAGACAGGGACGAACATAATGTTGTTGTTGAATTTGCCTATATGCCAACCACCATAAGTCTGACTCCCATCACTTGCAAAAAGTATGAAAATTTGCCGCGACACTTACTAGTTTATTGAATTTGGTAGGATAAGAAACAGAGCTAAGCAGATATCATATAGCAGAAAAATGAGTGTGAATAAAACAGAGGCAAGTCATTGCATATTTAAAAGCTTGGGAAACACTTACTAGTTTATTGAATTTGGTAGGATAAGAAACAGAGCTAAGCAGATATCATATAGCAGAAAAATGAGTGTGAATAAAACAGAGGCAAGTCATTGCATACTTAAAAGCTTGGGAAAGATCTATCAGATTGGACATAATATCAAAACTGAAAATAAACCATGAGAAAAAGAATTTGTTACTCTATGAAACACCCATATACATAAAACGCAAGCAATTTTTTGTGCAAACATTTACATCTACAGGGTAACTGTATTGCCTGACAGAGAGAACAGGGATTCAATTATTCCAGTATGTGCACAAATGGAACATTGTTCAGGCAACAGCTCCTATAAACATAAATGGCTAACTAGAAGCTGTTGAGGTGACCGATTGGCAAGGATCAATCGATGAATTCATCCTTACTCTAATTAGTTCTAGATCAATCAAAACACCAATCACACATACCTTCAATATCCATGTCACGACACAACTTCTTAAGTAGAGTCGTCTTCCCACCCAGGGCGGTCACAACAATCACAGACACTCCCTCCTGTAGCAACCGCTCCTTGAGCTTCCTCAAGTACGCCTCCATCACCGACCCGACAATGAAATCGGGCACCTCAAGAACTGCAAGGTTGACTAAAGCCCGAGCCAGCTCTAGAGGGCCTTGCCATTTGCTTGACCGGGATGGATCAACTCCTTAAGTTCTATCTTCATCTCCTTCACCTCTCACAGTATTTCCCCATTCATCCTCACATTCAACAGTGGCATATAAATTATTCCTGGGATGGGAAGGAGTAGTTTTGTTGTTAATCTATTTCTGGTTTATGACAGATAAAGCTTGACTTGTTTGACTCGCCAATAGCTTCAGGTATTTACCCTTTGGGTTTTTGTGAAGACAAAAAGAACAAGAGTATGTCGGCTGATTTCGTAGGACTTGCTGTAAAAACAACATTCAGTGAGCTTTTCTCGATTGTCAAGAAGGTAGCAAACCATTAGAGCATTTGTCACCAGCTCAAGAAGATTGAACATTGAGCAAATAGACCCAATCATCAAGGAATTGGATGAGTATAATGAATACTCGTGAAGTCGAATGAGATTTGATCATGAGCTATTTCTTAAAGGCAAAGACTAGTTGAGAAGTGCTCAAGAATCCATTATCTTAACTTTTAGAACAAGTATAGGCACTCAAAAAGCTCAACGCATAACTCAATATCCATCTCACGACACAACTTCTAGTAGAGTCATTTTCTCACTATCGGAAAACATCACACACTTCTCCTCGCAGCAATCCGCTCTTGAGCTTCCTCAAGGACGCTCCATCACGACTCCGATAATGAAATTAGGCTATTAGGAATCGAAGGTTGGAAGCCCGAGCCAACTCCGGAGGGCCCTACCATTTGCTTGACCGGGATGGATTCTATCTTCATCTCCTTCACCTCAGCATTTCCCCATTCATCCTCGCTGCATATAAATCTGGAATCCCATCACGAGTTCTGCATTAAATTTGGTTAACTTTTTTGAGTGCCTATACTTGTTCCAAAAGTTAAGATAATGGATCCTTGAGCACTTTTCAACAATTTTATATGCCACTGAGGATGAATGAGAAAATACTGTGGGAGGTGAAGGAGATGAAGATAGAATCCATCCTGGTCAAGCAAATGGCAAGGCCCTCCAGAGTTGGCTCGGGGCTTCAGTCAACCTTACAGTTCCTAAGGCACCTAATTTCATTATCGGGTCAGTGATGGAGGCATCCTTGAGGAAGCTCAAGGAGCGGTTGCTGCAGGAGGGAGTGTGTGATTGTTGTGACTGCCCCGGTGGGGGTGGGAAAATGACTCTGCTTAAGAAGTTGTGTCGTGACATGGATATCGAAGTTATGCATTGGTAAGCTTTTTTGAGTGCCTAACCTTATTCCAAAAGTTAAGATAATTGATCCTTGAGCACTTCTCAACCAGTCTTTTGCTTTTAAGAAATAGCTCCTTGATCAAATCAATCCCATTCCGATTACGACCAGCTATTCATTATACTCATCCAATTTCTTGATGATTGGGTCTATTTTGCTCAAAGTGGCCTCAATCTTCTTGAGCTGGCGACTAAATGCTCTAATGGTTTGCACTACCTCCTTAACAATCAAGAAGAGCTTACTGAATGTTGTTTTTACAGCAAGTCTTACGAAATCAACCGACATACTCTTGTTCTTTTTGTCTTCACAAACTAAACCCAAAGGGTCGATACCAAAACTCAGCTACTTGCCGAGCCAAATAAGCCAAGCTTTATATGCCTGGTCGTATAAACCAGAAATGAATTAACAACTATGAAGCAAGACCTACTCCTTCCCATCCCATGAATAATTGAAGAGATCTAGCTACAAAATGGAATTTGGTAAAGAACGAAGTGAAGGAGGTGGGCCACAAAGAAAAGAAAAGAGGACCAGGGTGATATTTCATTAGTAGAAGATGAATCTAGAAAAGAGAAGAGGACGCCCATAAGCAGACTTTCTGCAAAGCTAAAACCCCAAGACTTATAGAGGCCAAGAAGCCAAGATTGGAAAAACTTAATGGGTGAACATGATGCTAAAATCGAAACTGCATGCTGAGACTTGCATTTCCCGCAAATGGGAATTTGCCGGAAATGCAACCTTCGGTTCCGGCAAATTTTGCCGGAAATGCAAATGGGACTCCAACATCACCTGGGTCTTGGATCGCCAAACGCGTCATTTGGGTAATCGCGGGAAAATGCAAATTCCGGTTCTGGCAAATTTTGCCAGAAAAGCAAATGGGACTCCGACATCGCTTGGGTCTTGGGATCGCCAAACGGGTCATATGGGAATCGCGGGAAAAGCGCGAATCAAACACAGAGTCAGGAACCAGGAACTAACAAGAAAACGGGAAAATAATCTAGAGGGGGTAGCTATGGACGGGAGTGTTACAGACGTCGGCGGACGAGCAGAGGTGGGCGCGGTACACGGCATTGTCATGGGGGAGGACATCGGTGCTGTCAATATTGCCGGCCTAGATCAGGTGGTGCGACTTGGCGTAAAACATCGAGTTCGGCCGGCCTCCGCTATTCCCTCTCTCTTATCTCGCTAGGAACAGAGTCTTTGAGAAGGACAAAAGTGTAGCACAAATGGGCAGCGAAACAGAGGAGGTGGGAGAATGCTTTTTCTAACATAAAATAAGTTTTATTATTTCACCTTCCTAGCCAAGCACTTTCCGCGCACTTCCATGTAATCACATCATTACCTCTGACCCAACTTTCTAACTTGGAGGACTCGCGAAATGCACGACATTCCGCCTGTAGTATGGCATGCACGCGAAACGCCCATGCCATGAACAATGTTCTGCGAGTCGCAAGCATGTCATTCACAAGTCACAACCTGGCCATGGCCGCAACTATCACCGAGCATTATTTTTTGTCGACACATCATTTTTAAAAAAAATAAAGAATTTAAACAGCGTTAGGATATGTTGTATATTAAATATATACTTTAATATAAAATTATTTTTTGTCGAAATTCCTCTATTTTCGCGCTTTTGGCTAAAAATGATGATTTTCTCTTTTTAAGGTTTTCCAATCGGGTAATCAATGCGTTGCCCGTTCCATCGATACGCTTTGTAATTGGCCAAATCTTTTTGGGGCTAATTCCCTCAACAAAAATCTTGACGATACTAAGTGTCGCGACCCTCGGGGGAGGGGAATAGGTTGAGGGTGTCAACAAGGACGTACACAGGCGTGATTAGCGCAGCAACTTCCAAACCCGTATCGTGTGACGTTAGGATATTCTCAAAAATTTCGCAAAAGAAGTCGCCAATGATATTGAAGGGCCGGTTAGAAACCAAGTGAGGTACACTTCCTACGCAACCAAAAAATCTAGGGTCAAGAACTTGATTACACTAATTGACCAATTAGTGCCCTTTCGATACATAATCTTTGTTAATTCTAAAAGAAAGATTTTTGTCAAGCAGGTTGGATTGATTTTATACTTATCCACTAACATGTGAGATAATCATGCATGTATGCAATGTCGTTAAAGTAGCAATTAAAAGCCGATAAAAGCATTTAAATAAATTGCATGGAGAGCACACCTTTAACATTAAGGAAACGTATAAATGCTAATACTAACTAGACTAAATGGAAGTCAAAATCAACATACCAAAATTACATAATCAAAGGTATTAAGTCTTTAAGGACAACTATAACCTCTTGAGTAGGATTCTAAAATTGAAAGACTTTTTATTTTATTTTTTTTAGAGAAAATAAACCAAGAGATTAATCTAAACTTTTTTGATGAATTTTAATTTTGAAGTTTTTACGATTTTTTTTGGGATTTTTCGAAAACCTTTTTTTTGATTTTTTTTTTTAATTTTTTTAGTTTTTTGATTAATTAATTTTATTAGTTGTTTTCAAATTTGAATTGATTTTTTTTGTTCTTTTAATATTTATTTATTGTTTATAAAATTAAAAAAAAAAAAGGGATTCGGACCGGGTCCTGAGACCCAACCCAACAAAAACAGACCTGAACCATATTGAATCAAGTTAAACTAAAAACATGAACCCTAAAAGACCGCTCCGGAATTAATTATAAAAAGCCCATGAAATTTTTTAACTCTTTCCGGCCCACATTTGAAATGAGCCCAGCTCACAACAGAACACCCCAGCCCGACTTTTCACATTTTTTTCTCCTTTTTATTTTCTTTTAATTCTTTTCTCTTTTTTTGTCCTCTTCCGTTTTTTTCTTTTTTTACCACTCCTTTCTCTGCATCCCTCCTTCCCGAACCAAATTTTTGCTCTCTTTTTCTATATTTTGTTTTACTTTTTACTTTTTCTATACTTTTCTTTTTCTTTTTGCTTTTTTCCTTTCTTTTTTTCCTCCCCTTTGGTCTTCTTCTCCTTCGGGCGTAGCACGCCGAAGCTTCCCCTTCCCAAAACATGGCCTCGTCGCGACTCGGCCAAACAACAACGCAGCTCGGAACAACCAGCAACCCTTCCACCGCCGAACTTCCGCCGGCCACTAGTTGGCCGGAGATCAACGCCTTCACCGGAATGCTTCCGGCTAAAGGTTAGATTTTCGAACTCTAAATTTTTGTATAACCAAAACTCCGTCCATTCGAGTACTAACACCAGCATGAGCAAACAACACGATGGAAGGACTCAAACTCGAACAAAGACAATAGCACAGTAACGAACCTCGCAGAAACCATTTCCAAATCTCATTTTGACATTTCATCAAAGGCATAGAATGCACCAGCTAAAGGAAGGAACCAAGCTCGGCCGGGGCTATTGTTTGGACCAAGCAACGATCATCGACACACAAACAACATTCCAGACAACTCAGAGACAGATCACATCAAATTTAACATAAGTATGAACTCGAGGACGATAAGGCACATCAAGACCAACTAAGATACTCGGATTTCATTCAAGCATCCCTGCAAACAGTTGGCGTGCAACTCGAACGAGAGATTTCCGACGCGGTCGAGACTCGAACACAGCCCTAAGTTCTTGTCGAAACATACCAAAACACACAACAAGATCAACGAAGGACCAGCGGAACCGAAGCTTGCGCGAACTGCTCGGTCGCGAGCTCCGGTCCGACACCTCCTAAAACGGGGCACCTACGGTTCGGAAGGCTTACCCGGTTTGGACGGTTCGGAAGGCTTACCCGGTTTGGATGATGAGCAAGGGCGGATCTCGAGAAATGCCGAAACGCTCTCTCGGTCTCACTCTCTCCTCTCGCTCACCCTCCGTTCTCTCGAGCTCTCCGGTCTCGCTTCCCGTCCTTCGCTCGGCTAAGGTGGACTCCAGGTCTTCCTCTTCCCGGCCACTCTCTGTTTCTCCCTCGGGCCTCAAGCTCTCTCCCTCTCTGTCTCTAGCGCTCTCTCTCTCTCTCTCTCTCTCTCCGCGAACCACCCCTGCAAATGAGCGAGACCCTCACTTTTAACAGTAGCCAGCTGGCGCCCATCGCCTTGCCACTGCCAGCTTGCCGGCCGGACTGATCCCGATCCGCGGATCACGCGGCCATCTGTCCCTCGCGATCTCCTGCTCCTCTGGCTGGTACATTTCTCCTCCTTTCCGCAGAGCGCGTGAAGGACAGAGAGAGGGGAAAAGAAGGTTGGGCTCATCTTAGGCCAAAATAAAAGAAAAGTGGGCCGGCCTAGGCGAAGAGAAGAAAAGGGAAAGAGAGAGAGGCCGGGCTGACCTGCCCCGGCCCCGGTCTCATCTTTCCCATTTTCCTTTCTTTTTCTTGTCTCTTGTCTCTCTTTTTTTTTTTTTGTAATTAATTTCTTTTGACAATTTTTTAATCTTTTTTATGACAATGTTTTTGGAAAAATTAAGAAAATACCATTCAATCTGCAGTGCAATAATGAAAACACAATACCTTTTAATAAATTTTTATTTTACTTTTCTTTCTCTCTGTTTTTTTTTGTTGTTTATTTTTGTTTAGTTTTTTTTTTGCGACTAATTTCTAACTGTTAATACTATTAAGTTCTTAAGTAAGATGGCGAAATTTAGGTGTCAACATTCCTTAGAAGTTGACGATACTAAGGAAAACACAAATTCTGATGAAGATTTTCTAACTGATTTTAATGTCAATAATTTTGAATAAAGTAGTGGCATATTTTGGACATGTAAAAAGATTTAGGACTAGAGTGAAAAGGTTGGAGTAAAATTGAGATTAGAACTAAAAATTTGAGTTTTGTTAGAGAATATCCCAATTTTAAAAATAAAAATAAAAACTATCGAAATTTTATCATGACACAAAAATATTTTTATTTAAAATGAACTAAAAAAAGTAACAGGCTATTATTCGAGAAATGTGCCATTAAAATTTCCCAACCTTGCGAGTTGTCATGGCGCATGATGACGGGGCTAACGGCGCTAACGTCTCCGACATGATACATTTCTAATAGCCAAAAGAGTAGCAAATGTGTCAACAGAAGTCAGATGACGTTGTTTCTCCAAAATGTCTTTGTTTCCTATTTCTCTTGATCGAGACTAATCTGCTCTATTATGTTTCGAGATATTATTGCGACTCTTTTTCTCTCTATTCTCACTTCAACGGATTAGTCTCGTCATCTACCATTTAGTTGCTCCCATAGAAAATATAAGGGTGGGTGCTTTTTTCAGATCATTCGGAAAGTCGGGATTATTTTTGTATTATAGGCAAAAGTTCAAAGTGTTTCTTTGGGGACTTAGTGCCTTATAACTACAAAACATGCATTTTAATGCAAACAAAGTGAGGATATAACACATATTTCGAAAAAAGAAAATAGATAGACTTTTAATTTTTTTTTGTTTTTTTTTTACTATCCAAGTGCTGGCTCTTGTAGCTATGGGTGAACATCCGAACCGGTTTAATTTGGGAACAAAATTGAACCGGCCTTACTCGATTGGTTTCAAGCCAATTTACATGGAGATCAAGTGAGGATTGAAGAACCAACTTTAACTTGTTTAGTGTCCAACTTTAACTTGTTTAGTGTCCAACTTTAACTAGTTCTATCGAGACGTTTTTGAATTGGTTTTTATTTTTATTTTTTATTTTTTTAACTTTGTTTAAAGAAAATGTAGATTTGATGGAGATAATTTTCAAACCCATCGATGGAGGGATTGTCACAAAATAAATGGCAAAAGATTGGGTTTATTGTGTGGTGCGATCGTTGCTTAGCCGATCATAACAAATGGCAATAGATTGGGTTGAGGATTGCTTCTATGGGCTGTACATGCTTGGCCCAAAACCAAATTTAGTCTCCCTTTCCTTGTGGCTTTCTTTTTCTTGTAATTTATTTATATATTTTGTTCTTTTTGCATGCGCAATGTGCTACAAAAGTAAGGTGTCAACAGGCAAAGATTTAGGAAATCTGCTCCCCGAAAGCGTGCTTGGGAAGGGTCGCAACAGCTTAGTCGGCCCATTCACCCCTTGTAGAGTCAACTAACCTTAGCTTTCCCTTCGTTCTATCTTTCATTCACTCACTTGGCCCGTTCACCCCTTACTAGAGTCCCCTAAGCCCACCTTTCCTCTCCATCAATCGCTCACTCGCACACTTGGCCACCGCGGGTTGTAGAGAGAAACTTGGGAGAAAGAAATGGTTGGAGGCTAATGATCGTGTTGGAAATGTTATGATACAAATAAGACCCCTATTAATACATAAGTTGCTCTAATCATAACCATACATTTCCTCTTAATTTAAAGGTGGAAATTCAATCTCCAATCCACCAACTATCCCACTTAATTACCACTAAATCAAGAATACGAGTGTATGTTATTCATGATATCCTTGATATACTGCCATTTGAGTTTCCTTTTGGTTGTGGATACTAGCATAGCACTTTAGTTTTTTATTTTTCTAATGACTAGTGAGAATTTAATCTGGAAATTTTAATGGATGTTCATAAATCAAGTTGGGTTTCCCATATATTAGCACGAAAACATGTCTCTTGTAAAATCTTTTTTCTCCTGCCCATCATGCTTTCACGTATCGGGAGAGTTGAGACTATTTTTGGTGTTGGCATTGACAAAATTTGGTTTCAGATATTGATATGAATGCATTTTGGGTCACACGTTCATGGCTATTTTGACTTCATTGGTAGATACCAAAGGGCGATTCAAACCTTCATGCTTTTGCTTTAGTTTTTCAATGAATTGACCTTGTGGTCGGCAAGAGTAACGTTAACACTATGTGTAAAAGACAAAAGACAGGGCACTGCTTTTTCCGTGGCTAAAATTGGACGTAACGAGAGGAGTTATTTGATTACATCAATTTGACAATTTTTAATGCTTAAATACACTTTTTAAAAGTCCTGAAATTTAATTCTATTTTTTATAATTTTCTTTATACATATCTTGATTTTATATAGTTAAAAAAACTTGGGTGGGATTATTCTACACTTTTCCTTTATCTTCTTTTGGCTAGCTACCCAAAATGCCCCTTATTTCGCAATAATGTACTCTTTTCTCTCTCCTTAATTTTCTCTTTTCTTCCTGGTTAAGTCTTCCTCTTCGTAGTGAAGATTTATTCTGGTCATAAATTCTTCTTTATTCTTGTTTCTCATTCATTTCATCAATTGTAAATTTTTTGAGGCAGCATTGTACTTTTACGGTCTTTCCCACACCAGTCGTGGCAACTCTCGTCTTTAGTTTTAATTTTAGTGTTGATACAATCATGTTTTCTGTTTGTTGTAGATTAACCTTATAAATATTAAGGATGCGTTTATTCACAAATAAATAGTTTCAAGAATTTTTCTTAATTAATTTTTATAAACAATAAAAACAATCATTTTTAGAAAAAATTCTCTAAATCATTATCTTTCATGAATAAATTCACCGTAAGAGAAAAAGAACAAGACAATATCCTAAAATTATTTTCTATGTCTTTCCCATTTTAATATAAGTAGCTGGAAATTTGAAAAGGAAATATATTCAATATCCATGTGGACAGAGTCAGGCCCCTAAAAATTAGGACCGCATCAGGTCTACCCCAAGTTAGCATGCCTATATATTAAACAGTCTTTGCATATCAAACAAAAAGTACTTAGATCTAATCTCAGTACTAAATTGGTGATTTAATTTATGTTAATCATGCCGACATAAAAGGAACTTCTATTCTTGAATTCAAAGATGAAATGGCTTGTACGGTTCGGTCTTTACGCTGGACCTAAATATTTTGGGAAAATAGAGTATTTATTGTTGATAAAATGGGAAAATGAGAAGAAAAACAAACAAGAGGGGTGAAACAACTAGACAAAAAAAAAAAAAAGAGTAGAAGTAGCTTAGGACTTTTTATACATGTGTTTTATGGATGAGTTAGAAGAGATATAATTTCCATAAAAAATTGTCTATTGCGATTTTAATCGTGCATCAATAACAATTGGCAATCGATCAGGATTGGACTGATCAGAACCACCAACGAAAAACCTATATAGACCAAAGCAGGCTTATAGAAAATTTCAAGAGCATGATCTTCATTTGTTGCTAAAATCTCAAGTTCCGTTAAATTTTCAGACCTCATAATGGTCAATGATATCTTTCTTTCTTATCATTGTTAAGATGATCTTGGAATAAAATTTTTATCAATTTGATTGGAGGATTCCCCCTTTTAGCAATCTCTCTCTCGAGGTATCGAATTAACTTTTTCTGCAGAGATACCACTCTTTTCTAATTAATCCCATTCATAAAATGGATAAGAAAATTTGCGTCCAGCAAAAAGGTGACTGATTTTTTTGTATACCACCTTAGCGAGTGGTTTTTATACAACCGCAGGCGGACCGCACGATGCGACCACGCATCCCCATCATCTCCTGTGCTTCGGCAAGTTGCCCACCCCGATTGTCGGCATCAAGCTTTCGGAAATCATCTCTCACACGTCTCTGTCTATTCCAATCAAATACCTAGTCACATCTTGCTCATCTATCCTCCAGAGCAGCCAAAGGTTGAAAATTGCATTTTTTAGAAGTTGACAATACCTACAAAATGAAAAATGGAGCTGCTTTTCTTTATTCTCTTTTCCCGATAGATACACGGTGGGCAAAGGCGCGAGAGCCAGCGACCTCCTTTGAATGTCACCATGGAAGTCCCTTACCTGTTAAGACATATTGGGATTTGATTTTGGGTGACCATGCAGAGGGCACCGTGACATTAGTGCGAATTAGAAAAGAATGGAGTGTTAATTGGATCCCAAAAGGAAGTGGTGAGCATCTTGATATAAAAGCCGATTCTCCTATCTTATCATTCCCAAAGCTAAACAAGTAAAGCAAGACCAATCGAGCAGTCATTGAGATCAAATATAAGTTTTTATGTTTGCAATCCTTTGTGTGTGTCACGGCGGACTAAGGGGATCGCGACCATGCAGTGAGAGAATGTATGGGAGAGAATGCTCTATTGATTTTTATTGTATTGAAAATGGAATGATGCAAATGAGGGGAACCTTTATTTATATATGCACCCCTCTAATTACAATCGAGATTGCTACTTGATCTATCAATAGAAATTTAATTTCCCTATTTACTAACTATTTCATTAATTATCAAAATTTATTAAAACACAAGTGTTCATTGCCCACGATATCTTTGACAACATCCTAGAATACTTATGAAAAATTATATTCATAGAAGTCCAAAACATGCCCAGTTAACTTGACCACCTCCTAGGTTTCTTGTACCTTGAAAACTTCCGATCAATGACATTCTCTCACACTTATTGAAGTGACACTCTCCAGCTCTCGATTTGAAGTTCTTGACTTGCGGTTCAAATCCTTCACTTAAATTATTGGCTCCCTTGTAAGTTGGTGAATTTTTTGGTCCCATCTCATCTAATCTTTTGCTTCTTGACTATATGACTAATGGTTCTTGAATCCCAACTTGTTCGAGAAGCAATTCCTCCCTTGACTCGTCAACTCCATATTTGTGAGCTTATTGGGAACGCCTCCAAGCCAGGCCATGCCTATTCGGTGATCGGTCTATGCATATCAAACAAAAAGAAGTACTCGAGATCTAAATTTTGATTACTAAATTAGTTATTCAATTTATTTTAATCATATGGCCATAAAACGAGCTTCTATTCTCGAGTTCAATAATGAATTGGTTTGGCACAACAGTATTTCTTACATGTCACCTAATAAATCCACAATACTAATCTTTAAATAGAATCAAAACATAAGATACAAATTAAGAATCGGTAGGCACCGTTGGAACTTCAACTTTTACCTTGTATGGACTACTAAGTGGGTGTGCACAAGCACATGTGTTTTTTGTTTCTTTTCTTTCTTTTTTCTCTAGGAAAGATTTCCTCCTTTTTGGGGGTATGAGTGAGTGTTGCTTTAGAGTAAAATTGGAAACCTAAAAATCGCCTGGTTCCAAATTCCGTGAGATCCAGTCTGGTTCCTAGTTCCATATTTTTAGGAACCAGGAACTACAAAATTACTAATTAATAGTAGACTCCAATCTAAATTAGAAGGCCATATTTCTATTATCATTTCCCTGCTGATTTATAGCATTAGCCGAGCCAATGTGAGTATTAAAATAGATAGCACATATCTTGAATGGAACTTCTCATTGACCACATTATGACTTTCGTCGTACTCTTCAATTCATGAAGAAATTCACGAAGGCTAAGAGCCGATTGATAAAAACTTCTTAAAAAATAATTTTTCAAAGGAACAATGACACAATTAATTTCTAAATTTTGACTTAATGTGTAATGTAATTTTTAAAATTTTATTTATTCAATGTGATTATTAAACTTTAGCCTAATGTTCAACATAACCCTTGAACTTTTAATTTATTCATGTTTTAACCAATGTAGTCCATGAAAATGTTTAAAATGGTCCTAGTTTTGAATTAATAGACAAATAAGATTAAAAATTTTCATATAATTAAAAACTAAATTGAATATGTATCAAAGTTATGAATTATATTGAGCAAATTAAGTTTATAAACAATACTACATATTTAATTAAAAATTTAATGACTACATTGAATAGATTAAAAATATAAGGATTACACACATTAAGTTAAAATTTATGAACCATTTATGTTATTTTTCCATTTTCAACTTTGTTATTCTATCTAAGTATTGATTCGAGAGTTGTCCTATGACAATCCTTTCCGGGACCAACTAAATTATGCATTCCCTTCTTTATTTTCTTGAAGAGGATCTTTATCTTTAGTCGCACAAAACACGAGAAGTACTTTTTACAAAAGAAACTTGTGTGCGGAGCACAAATTGACCTTCCGATAGGCTTTTCACCTACCCTTCCCATTTTTATCGATGCGAATGACTATTATATTGGTCTATCAGTTTTTCAAAATACTTTGTGGGTGCAGTGAAGTCTATTCTTCCCATATGAGAGAGCCTAATTCATAGACATATATCTTTCTTCCTCTTTGATCAAACAAAGTAGTTTAAGGAGATATTTAGGCTTGGAGACCAACCAAATCATGCATTATCTTGTTTATTTTTTCTTGAAGATGATCCTATCTTTAGCCGTACGGAACACGGGAAGTACTTTTACAAAAGAGACTTGTAATGTCGAGCCAATAGTCAAGGCGTTCATCATTAGCTTGCCTCTCCTAAGTTTACACTCAAGAATGGCCGTCGACTTCTTTATTTTGTCTTCATCCTCAGAAAACGTAAATGGAGCCGTTTCTTAAACGTCATTTTTCCAAACACTAAAAAACGTATATATTGCATATTTTGAAATTTTTATATTTATTTTATCATATGTGCTCAACTTTTACAAATTTTTACTATTGACAAATGGAAATTTTCCAATTTTGTTATTGTGTTTATTTTCATTTTGCTTAACTAAAAATGGAACCAAAACAATAAAAAGCAAATTGGCCAATTCTCGATAGACTCGATAAATAGGTCATAAATGAATTGCCTTAACTTATTAAAAAACAAGCTAAGTAGTCATAAATGGGTTGATAAGTAATCCAATTTCAACTTATATGAAAAATTAAAAGAACAAATTCATTTCTAACGCATATTAAGTGGAGTTTGAGTTAAGAGATGTCAAGCCAATTTTTATAACTTTTGGATTTTTTTCCTTC